>JAMJFZ010001898.1:6830000-8030000 GCA_026225945.1 Cricetomys ansorgei
CAAACAACACACACACACACACACACACACACACAGAAATCCAACACCTGCAGGCAATACAGACCACTAAGACCTAGGCAGCCCCTCACCCAACAGTGCATAAAACAATATTTTAAGCACAACTAAAAATAAACTTCTACAACAGGGGAGCATCTTTATTCCACTTCCACATGACATGTGGCTATCCACGTTTAAACAGGTTCCCTTAAATATGGTTTGGGGCCAGCTGAGCATGGTGGTGCATGACTTTAGTTGCAGAACCCAGAGGCAGAGACAGGTGGATCTCTATGAGTTCAAGGCCAACCAGGTCTACTTAGCAAGCTCCAGGTCAGCCAAGGCTACATAGTTAGAGCCATGGTTTAGGGGTCACATTCAGAAGTCCTCGTCTTAAAAGTATAATGATGAGGTGCTGAATCCGAATATATTTCCTGGAATAATTTGATCCTTTCGTTGAGTGACAAATATTCTTGATAAAGAAACTCGCCCTGTCCTCTCAGAGGGGACTGTGGACCCCGGTTATTCCTTTTTCCCTCTCCCTCTTTGAAGCCATGAGTTGAATGGCTGTGCCTCCACTATGCTCCCAGCTTCCCAGGTCCCACCCAGAATGACATGGGGTGAAACTGAACAGATTCGAGCGTGGGACCGTTGAGATGATACAGTAGTGTAAGGGCTTGCCATGCAAGCCTGACGGCCTCAGCTTGATCCCCAGAACCCATGTAGAAATGAAGGGGAGAACCAGCTGCACAAGGTTGTCCTCCGACCTCCACCTGTGCACCATGACACACGGACTCCCTGACCCCAATAATAATAGAGAGAAAAATGTAGAGTGTGTAAATCCTTTCAGTCACTTGGAACAAGAAGGGAAACCCATAAGGACTGCCTGGCTCTGATCCTGGTTCCTTGTGAACTCTTAGGAATAAATTATTCATGGTGTGATTAAAGGAAGTAGTAGGCCAGTAAGATGGCTAAGTGGGTAAAGGCGCTTGCCTCCAAGCCCGACAGCCTGCATTCAATACACAGAACCCACACGGTGGGAGGAGAGAACAGATTCTCTAAAGTTATCCCCTGATCTCCACACACACATAGACACAAATTAATAAATAAGTAAATAAATAAATAAAGCAAAAGTCATTTTCTTAAGCAAAGGAGGGAGCTTGTTATATGGAATTGTTGTTTCACGTATAGCTTAAGAAACCAAAATCAACTAAGAGCCAGCATGCATCAACTGAAAGTAATTACTCTGCTTTAGAACACAGTGGCAGGGACCCTTTCTCAGTTCATCAGCAAGGCCCATTGTCCCCGGGAGATGACTAACTTGTATCATATATGATAAACGAAGGTTTGTCTATAGATTTGGCTGTTGAATGGTACCAGCTCTTGGCTCATTATGAACCTGAGATAGAAATGTGTTGGAGTCTGTTTGAGGCTGACCCTCCGGGATAACATTATCTGCCCACAGCTCCTACAGAAGGATTGCAACACAGGTTGCAGCTTCAGAAGCTCATGACCTTTCTCTGCCCAAAGATTCAAAGATCCAGAAATCTGCAGCATAATCATCCATTTCTGGTGGGTTTCTCCAGTGTAGTTAAAAAAAAAAAAAAAAGGTGGGTGGGTCACAAAAGCATGAGGTGGCCTGCCCCAGAGAAACCATCAGCCTGGGAAACCCACTGACAAACCAGGTGTGTGTACTCCGGTCAGGTCAGCACTTGGAGGCAGAGGCAGGAGGATCAGGACTTGGGACCATGTCTCTAAAAAAATATAACCACCAAAATAAAGCAACGAAAAACACACCACCACCACCACCACCACCGCCGCCGCCATTCCCAGTAAAGAAGGAAATCAATAGTAAAATGAAAATGAAACCTTTCCTAGTTAACAGAGTAGCTAATCAACATTACCGCTATCTCTTTTGTCAGTAATGGGTCCGTCTCCTTAGGGAAGGCTTGTGCTCCAGTGGATGATGTGGCTGGGCTTTGTAGACTTAATTAGCTAGAGTCCTCCTCGGTCCTTGTGTACTTGACCACCCAGAGGCAGGGCAGGCTCAGTCTAGGAAATGGGAACTGCTGGAGAAAACCAAGTACTTAGCAAGACCCATGGGGTTGTGCTTCAAGACCTGGTAGGTTTCTGGCCGAGACCCTGTTTCACAGTGACTTTGGGTTCTTCAGAAAACGAATCCCGTAGAATCCCAAGCTTCCCTGAGGCGTCTCGTGTGTGCTCTGTGCTCACCAAGCCCAGGCCTTGGGCTGTCCATCTACTCCTGGTCAGGGTTTGAGGCTTTCCTGTTCCTCAGCCATTGTGGAGAGGAACTTTGGCAGATGTGAGGTGAGACTGGCCCCGGTGTCTGCATCTCCCTGAGAAGCGGCCTCGAAGCTGTCTGCCTTTATGACAGGAATCATTTTCTCTGGTTTTGATTGAGCTCTCTGGCGCACAGGATAGATCTGTTGTAACACACACTTTCCCCCTGCCAAGGTACACAGTCTGTAGGCGGAGAGGCTTGTTTTATGATTTTCCTCCCTAAACTTAATTTATTCTACATATCCCATGGCAGAGCTAAACATTTGTGGGTATTTTGGCTGCCAGAGCCGGTGGTGGATCAGATGGGACCAGGCCTGGACTTGTTGAAGAATGTGAGGGTTGCTTCCTTCTGGGGCATATTTTCAGAGAGAAAGAAACAGACAGAGACTAATTCAACAAAGCTTATGGGATCTGGGGAAATACTATCCACATTTCAATCCTGAGGTAATAGGCAAGTTTTCACTAGCCTTTAAGAAGCTATCTTGGGGATAGGTTGAAAATGTTCACTTTCCTACGCTTTTGACCTCAGATGCTGAGCTCCCAGGTAACTAACTATAGGCCACTAATCTTGAGCCGTTTGCACTCTTTCCACAGACTCGGAAGGCCCTTAGAGCACAGTCAGACCTGAGATACGTATGCAGGGGATGCCTGTCTTCTTGTTCTTTCAGCATAGAAGACACCTTGAACTCATGACACCCGGCTCAGGAGAGCATGGGGGTATTGAGAATTTGTGGGACTCAGAACTCCCTCCACAGTGGGGCCCCTTCTCCCAGTACTTGCCATTACAAGGACTTTCAAACACCCCAAAGCCTTCCTGGGAACAGTGAGGTATGAATGGGTGGGGTGGCTTCTACACCTGTAGAGCAGCCACTCAGGAGGCAGAAACAGGATGATCACAAATTTGAGGCCAGCCTGGACCACTTAGCAAGGTTATGTCTCAAAACTAAAATACAATTTAAGGGGCTAGAGAGCATTGCTGTTCTTGCAGAGGTCTGGGTCCGTTCCCAGCACCCACACGATGGCCCACAGCTGTCTGTAACCCCTGTTCCGGGGGATCTGATGCCGACTTCTGACCTCCTCTGACACCAGGCATGCACATGCACTTAAATACACGCAAACAAGATGCTCATACATGTAAAATAAAAAATAAATAAATCTTTTAGTTTTAAAAGGGGCCAGGAGAATGACTCAGTGTAGAGCACTTGCTGAATGTGTGTGGCCCGGAGCCCGACTCCCAGCACTTCAGAGGAAAAGGAAGGGGAGGGGTGGTGAGGTGGAGAGTGGAGCAGAGTGGTCTTTTCAGACCCCCTCATCTCAGGGGCAGGTGTTTTCATTGTCTCAGTGTCGGGCTCCAGGCTGGAAGCTAAGACACATGGGTAAGGGAAGGTTCTCCACAGTTCTGCAGCCCAGTGAGGAAGACACTGGTCCGCAAGTCACAGGGACACTGCAGGTGGCAGAATTGCTGTAAACACTAGACAACTGGGGCCTGGGCAGCTAATGGGGACCTGGTCTGACTCAGAGCGGGCAGTGGGGAGGCAGAGAAGGCTCCTCCAAGGACGGGGTCTCTGATCTCAGATTGTCAGGATCGAGGGAAACTAACCAGGAGCCAGGAAGCCAACTACCATTCAAGGGACCAAGGAGCCGGTGGAGCTCAAACTTAGTGGGTCTTAGACTCACTTAACTTAAACTTTACCATTTTTGAGCTTCACCCTGGCCCTAGAATGAGATTCAGTATGACTCAGAAATCTGTGTGCCCCATTCCTGGGGATTCTGATGCAGGTACCCCTAGGGAAACACTGTGGGGTTTTTGTTGTTGTTGTTTTGAGATAGGGTTTTCTGTTGTAACTCTGGATGTCCTGGAGCTGGCCTTGAGCTCAGAGATCCGACTGCCTCTGCCTCCCGAGTGCTGGGACTAAAGGCGTGTGCCACTGGCATGTTAAATATTTTTAGTGAAACCCTTTCCTGCTCAATTTGTTCTAGAGATAACACCAGGCCTTGGGGTTGTGAGGACACAGTTAGGATTAATGTCACCTAAGCTCTTCAGGGGTTGTAACCCAACTCTGCCCAGGGCTGCCTTCCCTTCCTCTCTTCTCCACCCATCCCCTACTCTTGCCTTTTGCCCCCTCCCCCCCCCCCACTTCCAACTTAGATACCGACTCTATGCTCTGGGAGCCCACTGAGGGAAGAAAGGGAGTGGGACTTTTGCCCTGCTCACCTGTTGGACATTAAATAGAAGTTGATTGGCATACTTCCTCCTAGATTTGTCTGGCAGTAGAGAGAACAAGGATGTGTTAGGGAACAAGACCCAGCCGTGGGCAAGAGGGACCCTGACCCACTTCCTGACAGGGGTGAGTTTCTCAGGTCCCTTCATGGTGACTTGACAGTGGCCACCGTGGGCTCTCAGTGGTGGGGCTTTTGGCGAGGCAGAGTTGGGCTGCTCCGGCTGCTGACGCAGACTGGGCTAGTAGGCTTCGCTCCCTGGCCAGCCCACCATGGCCTTTACCTTCACCGTGGCCTCAGGAAGGAGGGGGGCTGTGACTGGGCTTGGCACCCCTGCCTGGACGACAGCATGCTTCTCCCAGCTCTCTCTCTATTACCACAAGCTCGATGGGCTGCTTTATCGTTAAACTCCTGGGAAACAGGCAGGCTCTCCTTAGTTCAGAAAGGCAACTCCAGCACCTTCTGCAGGCAGTGGGAGCCAGATCAAAAACTGGTCTCCTATTTCTGTTTTGATATTGACCCTCTATTTAGGATAAGTGGTGCACAGTTCTCTTTCAAATAAATTTGGCATGTTTTAGAAAGACTATTTAAAGTCAAGTAAGCAAGTAAGAGAGAGGGGCACAGTGCAGGCTGTATTTGTGCTTGTGCCAGGTAATTGGGGCACTGGAAGGAGCCATCTGGACTTTGCATTTGGTTTAAGTGTCACAGCAAGCCTGTGAGCAAGGTGATGGTTTCCCCAGCTGACTGCTGCGGTGACTGTGAGGGAAGTGGAAAGATATCAAAGCCAGGTGACTCCACCCCTCTGTCCTCCAGCCTACCTTTCATGGAATGGGGACAGAGGGACTTTGTTGTTTTGAGGTTTGTTTGTTTTGCTTTAATTTTTAATTGATTAATTTTATGTGGGTGAGTGTCTGTGCATATGTATGTATACCAGGTACATGCTGGTACCTGCAGAGGTCAGAAGGAGGTGTCAGATGCTCTGGATCTGAAGTCATGGATGGTCGTGGATGGTTTCCGCCATGTGAAAACTGGCACCCAAACCCCGGTCCTCTGCGAGAGCAGCAACTGCTCCTACCCACTGCTCCGTCTCTCCACCTCTTGTTTTCAACCCCTCCTTGCTCCCTGCTTTCTAAGCGCTTCTCCTATGGAGTTCTGCACAGGACTTATCTCCCTCTGTTCCCTGCCTGTTGGCATTGACACCTCAGCTTGAGAGCCAGAAGCACAGGGTTCTCTGTTGTTCAACCAAGAACTCAAGGGAGCCAGAGCCCTGCTTCTTACCAGTTCCCCTGCTTTTGGATACAAGATGGTAATATGGGTGGTCTGAGACCAGTCTGAAATGTGTTGACATTTAACAGTTCGGTTCTGCTGAAGGCTGACAGGATTATTGTGCTCTTTAAAATGGCCAGCGTGTCCCAGAAAAGCCGGCACTCCTCATGGAGAACTCATTTGTGTGTGGTTTCTGTTCAGAAGGCCGCAGACCTTTCAGCTTGCTAAGCAATTGCTTCACAGCAATATATCCAAGGTCTGAGTCACGGGGACATTGTTCTCATGGAGGAGAAAGTTGCTTCTGTCTCGATCTTGGAAACTACACTGCCTGTGTAGGTTCTGTGGCACCCACGGCTTCTGGACCAGCCTATGGGCAGGGGCTGGCCCTCCTGGCCTGGGACCTTTGTTTAACATCTGTTGTGCCCTCTGCTGGATGTCGTCCTGCATGTGGTCACACTTTGGGAATAAACTGGGCAAGGGATGGAGCTCAGGGGTGGGGCACACTCACATGATACGTGCAAGGCCCCGTGTCAACTCCCCAGCATCACAACAGAAACCACCTTGGGAATGTATTGCAAAAGACCTGCATTGATTTGTTTGTTTTCGTTTGTTGAGGAAAGGTTTTGCTGGATAGTCCTGGCTGACTTGGTACTCACTATGTAGCCTAGGTTGGCCTTGAACTCAAGGTTATCCTACTGTGTCTGCCTTCTTGAGTTGATGGGATTATAGGCCTGTGCCATCCTATCTGTGTTTTTCTTAAAGAAGCTCCATCCTTTCTTCCCTCCTTCCTCAACTTTATGGTGGCACACCTTGGAATCAGAGCTGTCTGGAGGAGGATCCACAATCAGGGAATGCAAAGGAATAGTTTTTCTTGGCAAGTTTGGATTTGCTCACAGCCACCTTCCCATGGAGCCACAGTCAAAGAGGCAGACTTATTTTTCTCACATCTGCACACATATGACATGCAAATCGTATTTTCAGCTTACATTCTAAGAGTACTGCTTTTCTAGGGCTGGAGGTTGGCACGGAGTAAAGCGGTCCTGGGACTAATTTGTTCTGTCATCTTAGGCGAGTCATCTGGCTCACATCTGTGCAGCCCTCAGTATGACAAAGAGTGTCTTCCTTAGGGCCCCAGGCATGCAGAAGAATAATATAGTGGTCCCTCATATCTGAAGTTTTGCTTTCCATAAATTTCAGTTACCCACAATCTGAAAACATTACATGGAAAATTCTAAAAAGAAACAGCTCATAGGTTTTAAGCTGCGCACTGTTTGGAAGTTGTCTAATGACATTTCACAATCTTATCTGTTATCCTGCATACCCACATTGTATATGCTACCCTCCCTTTAGTGTCTTTGTTAGTGGACAGATTGTTGAGGGGTAGCAGTGCTTTTGTTCAGGTAACCCTTTAGTTAATAATTGCCCCAAAGCACTACAGTAAAGAGGCTAGTAATTCGGATATGCCAAGGAGAAGCCACGAGATGCTTCTTTTAAGTGAAAAGGTGAAAATCTGTTAATAAGGAGAGAAAAGAAAAGAAAATCCTGAACTTGCCAAGATTTACCATGCGAGTGAATCTTCTATTTGTGAAATTTTGAAGGGGAAAGAAATATATACTAGTTATGCTCTTGACCCTCAAACTGCAAAAGTCTGGACAACACACATGGTAAGTTGTTAGTTAAGATGAAAACGGCATTAAACTGTGTACAAAAAGAAAAAATATAACAAACCCTCATAGTGTACGTAGGGCTCCGGCTTAGTGTGTCTGCTGGGAGGAGGCGGGGGAGGTTTGCTGTACTCGAGAAAGGTCTTTGAGAGGCCAGGGGTTCCGGAGAGTTTTGCTTTTCTTTTACTGCTTGTGTTAAGCAGGGAGGGCTTCTCCCTGCACAGACATACCACACATCTGTCTTAGGAGTTGTTTACAAGGAACAGAAATTCACTCAAGCTGGCATGGTAGATTGGGTTAGACTCTCAGAAGAGTCGTTAATCCCACAGGGATCCAGATCCAGGAAATGGAGTGCAGCTGGGACACAGCGGGACCAGACACGAGGTCTGGGTCCAGAAGCAGGTTTCGACCCCGTTGGGGCTGCGGTCTCTGCCCTTTGCTTCTCTGTGTTCTCTGCCCCTCCATGGTCTTGATGCCATCTCTGTCTCCTGCTCTGTTTCTCCATCCCCAGCCCAACAAAATCCTCCTACCTGCCCTTGACGTGAGTGTTTGTCTGCCCCCTTCCCACCATCTGTCAGCACTCTTCCTCGCTCCCATCCCTTCACTGAGGACATGATCACTGTCTCTGAAGATAAAGAAACAAAGTATCTGGCTGCCAGAGGCCAAGAGCTTGCAGGGAGGGAGAGGTTGTCCTAAGGGCTGAGGATCGATATGGTGCCCTTGGGTAGTCCACAATACCTCTGATCTTTATTTTTTATATTTTTTAAGATTTATTTATTTCTGTTAGGCAGTGGTGGCGCATGCCTTTAATCACAGCACTTGGGAGGCAGAGGCAAAGGCAGGTGAATCTCTGGGTTTAGGCCAACCTGGTCTACAGAGAAAGATAGGCCAGGACTACACACACACACACACACACACACACAAACCCTGTCTCCAAAAAAAAAAAAAAAAAGATGTATTTATTTTTATTTTATGTTTGAGTACTTTGCCTGCGTTTATGTCTGTGTACCACTGGAGGTCAGAAGAGGACGTTGGATCACTTGGAACCGGGGTTACAGACAGCTGTGGATGCCACATGGTGTTGGGAATCAAACCCACTTAGTTCCTTGCAAGAGCAGCAAGCGCTCTTAACCACTGAGCCATCTTTCCAGCCCCAACACCTCAGACCTCACTGAACTCATCTGTTTCCAGGTCTACATTCCTAGGAGAGAGGATGATCACATTGAAGATCAAGTGTCCATGTGCACCTGCTGTGGTCACCTATAGCTGGGGCTGGAGCACAGGGAAGAGGCGTGCTGCTGGGCTTTCAGCTGCTGGGGATGGGGGTGGGGCACCTCATATCGAGTGATGGAAGAAGAAGATGGCTTGCGAACTTATTAGGCTCTGCTCTTCCCTTAAAGGTGAGAGCCCTGTTTTAATCTCTCTGCCCCCACACCATCTGGTACAAATAGCTGGATTTAGTTGTTCGTTAAAATGCCTATTGATAACAAACCACCAGGCACATGCATGTTGTAGACCTGGGTTTCTGCCTAACAGCATCGTGAAATGTGGTCCTTGACCGTCCAGGTGAACCCAGACCTCTTCTTGTCACCTTCATCCCAAACTAAGAGAAGTTAACCCCGGGATCCGGCTACTATGTTTTCTTTCCCTGCACGAGGCATTTGGAAGCAACTGTGTGGGGGCCCCTTCGAGTTAGCTGTTTAGAGGTAATGCACACACTAATACCGCATTGTAAAAACGGCTTTCCGGCCCGAGGCTCAGACGGTTGTGTTTTGATGGAAACGCCCATCTGAATTTCCTGCTTGATTTTTTTTTTTCTTAATGGCTAGGCATGGACCTGGCAAATGCTATTATTTGCATCAGTGCCTTTTAGAGATTAAAAACAACACCATCCAGTAATTGGAAATAAATTGTGGGTGGTTGACATCCTTTTGAGAGTGACAGGAACTTCAGACAACCTCTGTTTCATTACTAGTGTTTCATCGCAGATCCTTCCCGAGCTCTGTTTTATGATGGCGTTATTTAGGAGAAAGAGAAATAAATTGATGTTTCTTTGTGAGAAGAGGGAGCGCAACACCGCATTCCACACTCACGCCTGTATTTATTTCTGTATTGCGTGTGTCTCTCTTTTCCCTTATTCTACACGAATCCTTTGGATGCATCAATTCAAGGACATATGTTTGTGGCTCACACACATCTGTCTTGAATTTCATTTTTTTCCACCCTGTCTTCTAGTTTCTAAACAATTTACCTCCCTCTCTTTCTCCCTGCTGTTCCTTATTTCATTGTGTTGTGGAATCCTTTCAAGGGCTGCTAGAGGGGAACAATGCAGGCCACAGTCTGTTTCTATATAAAGGCATCTTGGGACTTGGCGATCACAGCTTCTTAGGATGGGATCCGATTCCTTTCACTCTGGACACAGCTGGCCCGTGGCAGTGTAGCTGATGGGTTTTCAGAGCTGAGGAGGTACCTGCATGCTGGCTTCCTAGTGAGGTGATGTTACTATCTTGGACCAGTGGAGTCCAGTTTACGGAGGGCCTTCGCAGGCCAGGCTCCTTGCAGACCCCGCACTTAGGATTATCTTTGATCCTCCACCCCCTTCCATCAGACTGGGAATTTCTCACATCATTGTAAATGTTTCCTCTCCTTGTCATTTGGCCCAAGCTCAGTGGGGACTTCCTGAAGCAGGAAAGTGGTAACAAGGGATTTATAACTGGGCACTCAGAAAGTTCTGCCAAGAAAACAGAGCTCTGTGTGCAGCCCTGGAGGGGAGAGGGGCAGATTCTGTCCCCTGGTGAAATAACAGTTGCGAAGGAAACTGGAAAGGGTGCCGTGCTGAGTGCTAAGGGCTCCATGGTGGGACAGGTGTGGGCAGGGTGGCGCTGAAATGATAAACATCCCTGCCATTCGTACAGACCACACTTCCTGCTCTTATTTCCATTTTGGAAAGCCAACATGGAAAAGCTGGGCCCGCTGGCTTGTAATCCATAGCGTTTGGTTTGGGAGGTGTTATGCAATCACATTCCTGATCTGCTGGAAGCTGCAGTTTCTGAGGCTATCTGCTCAATTTCTGTTTTGGATTGCAACTTAGTGAGTAGCTGTTTAGGAACCGGGACGAATGTGCGAAATACAATAGTGGCATGCGTGGTTTCTCATGCTTCATCTGCGGAGTCACACGTGAGAAGCAGCCAGCATGCTCTGTTGGCTTGAAGACATCATCTCGGGTGTTTCTTAAGTACCTTCCGCAGAAGGCACCAAAGAGATGGCAGCATAGGGTTTGGTTCCCTGTGGGTCCTCGTTCAGTGGAGACTGAAGTGGTCTTTTGGTGGCAAGGCCTGTGTGATGCTGGGCACATTCCGAAAGGATGGGATTCTCTCCTGCCGTTGACTTGGCGGATCACATCTAGAAAGCCCTCACCCCAGTTTGCCCAGTCTGCCTCTCAATGGTGGGAAGCTGACTGATGGGCAGGGAGTGTGTCTGAGAGATGCTGGGCTCTTTGAAGGCTCGTAGAGAATCAGCCTGCAGCTGTGAGGTCCTTGTTTGTCAGCTCAGTGAGAACCGAGTTGTCCTGTCCCCTGGGCTAACACTGTTCCTGAGAGGAGACAGGTGGGTGTCTTTTTAGACACAGAAGGTTTCTTGGCATGATTCTTTTTTTTCAATTTAGAATGCTATCAGAGGGCTGGAGAGATAGCTCAGTGGTTAAGAACACTGGCTGCCCTTCTAGAGGACCTAGGTTTGATTCCAGGCACCTACATGGTGGCTCACAACCATCCCTAACTCCAGTTCCAAGAATCTGATGCCCTCTTCTGGCCTCTGGGTCACCAGGAACACATGTGGTTCTCAGACATACATGCAGGTAAAATAAAAATAAATTAGATCTTAAAATAAAACTAACTAACTAACTAACACTGGCCCATTTTTTTTGCAGCTTTTGTATCTGCTCCTGTAAGTGACTGCCTTATGCCTGCTGCGGGGCCAGAGGGCTGGGTCAATTGGGGCGAACTGATCCCATCTACTACCACCTTCCAGATAAATGGGGACAGGTGGGAAGTAACATTGTCAGAACAAGAACGTACTCTAGCAGATCCCCAAAGCTGCAAGGCATGGGTCTCCTTCAAAGTGGTCATCATTCTTAGACTTCCTTTCTGCCCCCTTCCCCTTCTCTCTCTCTCTTGATTTTTCTAGATAGAATTTCTCTGTGTAGCCCTGGCTGTCCTGGAACTTGCTCTGTAGACCAGGCTGGTCTCGAACTCAGAGACCCACCTGCCTCTGCCTTCCAAGTGCTGGGACTAAACACGCTTGCCACCACCACCACTCATGCCCTTCTCTTTGTTTTGACCTTGTGCGCCTCGTCAGGATCTGGTGTGGAGAATTTCCTCTAGGTTATGATTCTCACACTGTGGACTGAAGACAGGTAACATGGCTCTCAAAGAAGACTACAGACTGAGGTCCTTGTGCTTAAGCAAAAGGGTACTACTGCTTGAGCGAGAGGGAAATGTGAACACTTCCAGTTCTCTCAGTAGATACACAGTGACACAAGCCACAGAAACTCTACCCCACTAGACATGACTGCCTTTAGGGCTGGGGAGCCTGTCCCTTGAATTCCAGACCCACACTGGCCATTTGTCCCGCTGTCAGAGGGAAACTCGCAGCCATTTCTTTAGCTCTTCCAGATCGTTATTACAAGGCTGTTCCAAACCACTCTGCCCAGTGGAGGTTTTGGAACCAGATGGGCTGTAGGCAATCCCTCTGTCAGCTTGTGGGAACTGCAGCGTGGGGGAAGCCCAGCCGCTTTCCCTAGGCTGCATCTGTGGAGCTGGCAGGAAGATGCTGGAAGCCATATGCCCTTTTGTAGTCTCAGAACACTGCTCATCTTCCCAGTCATCGAGTCATTCAGGCAGGAAACCGAACAGCTTTGGTAAACGACCCTCCTTAGGGTGCTGGAAACGATACCGTATTCCAAGCATTAGACACCCAGTGTTCCAAGCCAGGCCTGAACTAGAGGAATTCAGAGGCATTTTTAATTTAAGCACTTTTATTTTTATTTTTTCGAGAAGGGTCTTTTTATATAGCCCTGGATGGTCCGGAACTTGCTTTGTAGACTGGACTGGCCTCAAACTCACGGAGATCTGCCTGCCTCTGCCTCCCAAGTGCTGGGATTAAAGGTGTGTACCACCATGCCCAGCAAGTGTTAGCACTTTTTAAATGGGATCTTTGTATTTGTAGACTTTAACCTCACTGGTTTATAATTGTGGATGGAAACCAGTCTGAATATGAGGCTTCCTGGAGGTAGTGTGTTAACTAAGCTGCTTTCATGTGACTCTTGAAGAAGTATAAGGAGAGCTGGGTTCTCGGAATGTGCCTCCCTTCCTTAGTTCTTCCATTTCTGGGATACAGACTCTCAAGTTCATGTTCTGTCCTTGCTAGTAGCCCACCATAGCCTTTACCAGCAGAGACAACCAAGTCCAACCTGCTGGGTATAGGAGCCTATTCCTATAGTCATAGTACTCGGGAAGCTGGGGCAGGAAGGTCTCAAGTTCAAGGCTGGCCTGGGCCATGTAGCAAGACCTTGCTCAATGCAGTTGCCAGCACCTTGGAGTGAAGTGCGAGTATGGAAGCAAAGCTTTCAATGCGCCAGTGAGGTGTGAGGTGTGGGAGACTGGCTCCAGGGACGGACAGGAGATGGAAGTCGCACGTGACGTTTCTCCCTCTACCAGCAGACAAGTGGTTTGTTACAAGAAAGGCGAGGCTTTGAGACTTGAGTGCTCACACCCCAGGCAGAGAAGCCCTGCCAGGTACCAGGCAAGGGTGTTGTCCTGTCTGCGTGCCTGAAGGTGTCCCAAATGGATACAAGAGGACACGCCCTTCCTTCCCTCCCCCCACACTGGGAACCTGCAGCTGACATAGGTGCTAGGCCTAGGTTAGAGTAGGTTGGAGAGAACATCATATTTTTTTTCAATTACGGTCTAGGAGAAATGGCATTATTCTTTTGTGACATCATCATCATGATCAATTCCTTCCCTTCATCCTCTCCTCCCTCCTTTTTTTTTTTTCTTTTTCCTGTTTGGTGCTGGGGATAGAACCCAGAGCATTATGCAGCCAAGCAAGTGTTCTACCACTGAGCTACAGTCCAAGTCTTATCGTCATTATTTCTGATGTACTAAGCCACAGTCTAAAAGCTTAATTCTCACAGTGTGGTGTGAAGCAATGCTATAGTCCCCACTTTTTCTTCCGAGGAAACTGAGGCTGTGAGAGCTGATGTAACAAATTTAAAGATCATCCGGCTAGTGTACCACAGGGTCAAGATTTGGGCCCAGGAAGCCTGGCTCCAGAACACATTCCTGACCATTTTACTATTCCATACTGCCCTCCCACAAACAGGGTGCTGACTGGAGATTTGGCTGGCCAATGAGGACCAAACCAGCCATGAGTGGCCATTCCAGTGACGTCCCCCCCACACACTGTTTTACAACAGAGGCTGTCACGTGCAGGCTTATTTAACGTGTAGGGCCCTTCCCTGGCCAGTTTCCCTCCTGCCTCCTCTGGCAGATGGCGCCATCAGCTTTATGTCTGCGCTCAAAGCCCCACATAGGCTTATTATATACTCAAGAGATTGGATGGAGAAGATCTCAGGTGCAAAGATAGCCTGGGCTACATAGAGTTCCTGATCAGTCTGCATTACCCAACGGGATCCTGATACCCTCCTTTCCCCTCCAAAGCCTGTGTTACAGTTGTGCACTGAGAGGCTGTTGAGTTCTCGTGACCAGCCTGGCCCAGTCCACATGCATCTTTTCCTTGGTCTCACATGCGGTTTTGTTCTCTGGGCCAGTTCCCAGCAGAGGAGGGATGGGAAAGGGGTAGGATACGGGGGCAAAGGCATTGTTAGATAAAGGGAAAAGCACCCTGGTTCCGCTGGCATTGGGGACCCTGGATCGTGAAGCTATTTCAACAGCCCGACTTGCTTGCTTAGCTAGGCACCTAGTCCAGCTGACCTAGGACCCTGGCATCCCTCCCTCCCTCCCTCCTTCCCTCTGTTCCATTCCTCCAGCACTTCACACACCTTTCGTTGAATACATAACACACTGAGCACCGTCCTTGGCCACCAGCTCTACCTGGCTGTTCAGATTTCAGCCACAGTCCAAATCACATCCTGGGAACCATGCTGCGGGAGTAGGAGACTCCAAAAATCTGGTCTGAACTCTGGGAATAGAACAGGGTCGGTTAGAAGGTGGTGTTGGGTAACAACAGTGAGGTTGATGTGAAGGCCAGGCCTTAGTCTAAGCACTCGGAGTGACTCATCTGTGCTTCACCATAGTCATGGCTGTGGGTTCTGTTATCCCCAATTTACAGATGAAGACACTGAGGGAGAAGTTAGCTATCTTGCCAGGGATCACTGAGTGGCTGAAGTTGACTCAGGCACAGGCAGTCTGGCCCCAGAGCCTGTGAGGTATACATCGCCTTGCTATTAGAGGTGGGAAGGGCATTTAACCCTCTGGCGGTGTCTGTAGTGGCCTTGGGTTGTGTTTGTTTAGGAAGGCGGGACACATTCAAGGATCTGTTTTTGAGTGCCATGTACAGAAAGAGTGGTTTTGACTGTAGTCAGCATTGGAGGGAAGAGCAGGGGGCGTTTGCCTGAGAAAGCTGCAGCCGACCTGACCACGCAGCTTGCTGATTAATCCTCCATCTGTGTTGGCTTTGGCTTCATCCCACAGATTTGCAGCAGCTGTTGAGAAACGAAAGCCCTTCTGTCAAGTGCGAGAACCCATCCTTAGCCTGGGAGCAGATCTGGGGTCACACTCAGGAGCTAGGCCTTAGCCTGGGAGCAGATCCGGGGTCACATTGAGGAGCTGGGCCTTAGCCTGGGAGCAGATCCGGGGTCACACTGAGGAGCTGGACTATAGCCTGGGAGCAGATCCGGGGTCACACTGAGGAGCTGGGCCTTAGCCTGGAAGCAGATCCGGGGTCACACTGAGGAGCTGGACTATAGCCTGGGAGCAGATCCGGGGTCACACTGAGGAGCTGGGCCTTAGCCTGGGAGCAGATCCGGGGTCACACTGAGGAGCTGGGCCTTAGCCTGGGAGCAGATCCGGGGTCACACTGAGGAGCTGGGCCTTAGCCTGGGAGCAGATCCGGGGTCACACTCGGGAGCTAGGCCTTAGCCTGGGAGCAGATCTGGGGTCACACTGAGGAGCTAGGCCTTAGCCTGGGAGCAGATCCGGGGTCACACTGAGGAGCTGGGCCTTAGCCTGGGAGCAGATCCGGGGTCACACTGAGGAGCTGGGCCTTAGCCTGGGAGCAGATCCAGGGTCACACTCGGGAGCTGGGCCTTCTCTGAAATCACCAAGTTGCCCAGAAGCATCTGTGGTGTGGTTAATGGTTTAGATGAGCACTGCTCTCTGCTCGCGTCTTTACAGTTCACTAGCCTGCCCTTGGGACAGTTGCTACGTCGCTTCATGACTCACTGTCGTAGATTTCCTGGCCAGCAACCCTGCGCTGATGGTTCCAACCACAGCCTTGGAACCAGAACCTGCCATCAGGCCCAGGATAGAAATTTTCTAGAAATTGAATAGCCTGTTTGATCATCCCTTGTGATTTCTGCCAAGTTGAGCTAATATTGCCTCCTCTTTGATTTTTTTCCTGTGTTGCTTCTTTGTTTCCTCTGTTGCCTTGCTTCTGAATCTGGCAAACTAATCATCAATATCTGTTTATTTGTGGGTGGGTAAGAATCAAGCCTACAGGTGTGGGAGGGCGGGGTGTATGTGTCTGCGCATGAACACTCTTATGTGTGTATGCGTGTGTGTGTGTGTGTGTGCGCGCGCGTGTGTGTGTGTGTGTGTGCGTGTGTCTGTGTGTGTCTGTGTGTGTGTGTGTGCATGTGTGTGCATGTGTGTGTGCGCGCGTGTGTCTGTATGCGTGTGTGTGTGTCTGTGTGTGTCTGTGTGTGTGTGTGTGTGTGCGTGTCTGTGTCTGTATCTGTCTCTGTGTGTGTGTGTGTGTGTGTGTGGTGTCCTGCTCTCTTACTCTCCGCCCTATCCCCTTAAGTCAGGGTCTCTCACTGAACATGGATCATGCTGGTGTTTTGGCTAGACTGGCTGGCCAGTGAGACCCAGTGATCCTCTGTGGACCTCCCATGCTGAAACTACACCTGCCCGTAGTCCCATGGGTGCTAGGGGTCCCGACACAAGTCACCATGCTTATGCAGCAAGTGTTGTTACCCAGTGAGCCCTCTCCCAGTCCTTCATTAGTATTTTAACATTTAGATCTAAGTGTTAGACATTGCTGTGGCATATTCTGTGCAGTCCCCTGGCCTTTAGGAAACGAGAAGAAAAGGGTCCTGTGAATGGCAGACATCAAAAGACTGAATGCTGGGTAGACTCTTGGCCAAGATAGTCGCTGGAGAGGGGCCGATGTGGGTGTGAAAGTCCCTTGAGCTTTCCAACTGCAGCAGTGACCATCAATGTGACCCTTTTTAAAATGCTGTAGTTGCAGTGGGCTGTAGCGCAGGAGTCCTGTTGCCTGACACATGCAAGGCCCCAAGAGTGACCCCCAGCGCCACCTTAAAACATTAAAATGCTTACTTTGCCATTGAGAATTTTCAAAAATCTCCTGAATCCAGTGGAATATGAGCTCTTGCCCTCCATCCAGTCTTCTGGAGAGCCTGACTCAGCGCCTCCTCCCTCCCACGCCTGTGCGGAGTTTCCATGCTTTCAGCCATTTGATCCAGAGGCAGGAAACCAAGCGGGGATTCCTTTGAGACTCAGATGTGGTGTCAGGGTTCTCTTAGCAAAACCCATGGAGGCAAGAGCAGGAAAGCATTCCAGCAGGGCGTGAGGACACACGCCTGCAGTCCCAGCTACGTGGGAGGATGAGGCAGGAGGATGGCTCGAGACCAGGAGTTCAATGTAGGCTAGCCTGAGCAGCATAATAACACTCTGTTTTTAGAAAGAAAATCACACACACACGTATATGTGTGTGTGTGTGTGTGTGTGTGTGTGTGTGTATATAATCAGAAAATCTGAAAGTCAGAGTGGGGAGTTAAGAAAAGAGGCAGCAGCAAACATGACATAGAACAGGGCTTCCAAAAGTCTAGTGTTGCATAAGGTGCTTATGGGAAAATAACTGCTTTCTGAAGGCAACCCCCATTCTGTAAGTCATCTCTGCTAACTGTGCAGTTGATTAACTGTAAAACAAAGCCGACGAGGACACGGCCTTTGAAGAGGATGCTGACAAGACAAGGGGGAAGTAAGCATAGGTTGGGTTCAGGTATTAGTGAGGCATCCCATGTGTATCTGGCTTTTAAAATTTAAGTGTTTCCACATGCGACACCTTCCTGGGGCTCATACACCCCGCAGTGTGGTATGATGGTGCTCCAAGTGAGGTGTGACCTACCCACTGAAGTCTGGTGAGGTTCAGGGCCAGGATGACAGCCCAGCCCCTTGGTGGCCTGTTTTCTTTCCATGCTTCCTCCCCAGATGAAACTTAGTTAGAGAAGTGGTTCTCAACCCTCCTGATGCTGTGACCCTTTAACACAGTTCCTCATGTTGTGGTGACCCCCAGCCATAAAGTTATTTCTGTGGCTCCTTTATAACTAATTCTGCTACTGTTATGAACCGTAATGTGTATATCTGATACGCGGATGGTCTCAGGTGACCCCTGTGAAAGGATTGTTTGACTCCCCAAAGGGGTAGTGGCCCACAGGTTGAGAACCACTGGGCTAGAGAATGAGGAAGTGCTGATGACTAGATGTGGGGGTTCTGGGGCTCTGTGACAGAGAATTTGCCTGGCATGCATGAGGCCTTTAGTTCAGTCCTCAGCAACCCCCACCAAAAAAGCTCAACTGTCATACCAAGAAGAATATGAGTTCCCTTTGGGGGGCTTTGGGGGATGGTAGGTTATGAGATAGGATCTCTCTATGTAGCCCCAACTGTCCTGGAATTCTCTATGCAGACCAGGACTGGACTCAAGCTCACAGAGATCCGCCTGCTTCTACCTCCCCAGTGTTAGGATTAAAGATGTGCACCATTAGTAGTGCCTGCTGGGGGTGCTTTTTAAAAGGTTCACGTAGCTCTCAGTGCTAAGATATATAGATACTGCCACCACCCCTAAGATAAAGGGTGAGCTGGACCCGCTAGGCACTCACCAGCCTGAAGAGAACGCAGGACTCAGCAGCAGGACCTTGGTGTCTACCACGAACTCCTCACTGAGCTGGCATCTTAGGTTCCGGGCAGATGCTGCTTCTGTTGGACACTTGAATGGCAGCTGTAAAGGTGGTTAGTGTCACAGCTCTTGAGTCAAGGTCAAGATTGGTACCAATATGAACTCTTTAGACAAAGGGTCTTTATCTGGGACCACAGCCATTCTGCAGATTCTGCAGGTCCCACTGTGGGTCTCAGGATTCATGAACTCCATGGCATAATGCGTGACTTTCTATGTATGTACATTTCTCTATGGCAGAAATGTATGTGTGACCCCAAGTGGTGAAGAAGCCTGTTTTCAGAGGCCTCCTGGAGACCGTTAGTGGACTTCAAGGCAGAGTGAATCATCTTAGCACTAGCTTTTCTCCTGTCCGTTTGGTGTGATAGAGCCTTCACCACAGGCACAGATGACCGCTTCAACCTAAGGGCCCACTTTCTGGGTCAGGTATCAAGGTGGAGGAGGTGAGGAACTGGAGAATGGTTAAGAGGGTTCCCTCCTCTTCTAGAGCACCTGAGTGTGGCTCCCAGCACCCACCTCAGGAGACCTACAACCACCTGTACTCCAGCTCCAGGGCAACTGACGCCCTCTTCAGGCCTCTATGGGAACCTGCGTGTACGCTGTGTACACTCACACAGATGCATGCATGTTCATGGGAATTTAAAAAATAAATAAAAGAAGGACTGGAGAGACAGCTCAGCAGTTAAGAGCACTGCCAGAGGACCTGGGTTCGATTCCCAGCACCCACATAGTGGCTCACAACATTCTGGAATTGCAGTTCCCAGGAATCTGACACCCTCTTCTGACCTACAAAGGGGATCGGCACACATGTGGTGCCCAGACGTACATGCAAGCAAAATAGCCTTACACACAAAAATAAATAAATGAAAATTTAAAAATTAAAAAGGAAAAGGTCAGAATGATTGTTTCTGGGCCTTCTACACTGTTGCTAAGCTGAGTAACCTTGACCTATGGCTGAGAAGTCTGTGCCAGCCACAGAGTACAGTGATGGATAAGTTCCTAAATCAATCACTGTCGTAAGACCGTGGTGGGATATAACAGAACCAACTTTCCGTGTCCCTTATGAGCACAGAAGCAAAACTGTTTCTAAGCCAGTGGGTCTGTACTTGTCTGTCAGTGGAAACATGAGCTGTGGCCTGCTGTCCTCCTGAGACTCTCCGAGGAAGAAGCTTTCCCCTCTAGGTAGGAGGGAACACAGGGCTATAGGAGTTCTTGGTTCCCCATGGTGGACCCTGGGAGAAAAGCTCTCTCTCTCTGACGCAGGGCGGTACAGTCTGCACTGAGGCCTTCCTGACTAGCAAAGGCCGCGTTTCGAGCCCACATTGCCTTGACACAGATATTGTCACCATTTCTTTTTGCTATCATTGTTAGCAAAATGCTGCAAATTGTTAGCAAAATCCTACAAGGGTAGGCCGGGGAGACAGTCAGTGTTAAGAGTACTTGCTTCAGTTCTTAGAACCCGTGTCAGGCTCTTAGAACCACCTGTAACTCCAGTTCCAGGGGCTCCGATGCCCTCTTCTGGCTTCCAAGGGTATCTACGCACACACGGAACACATACACACACACACACAAACATACAAATAAAAATAAATTTAAAAAACTAAAGTCTAGTCAGTCGGTCAATCAGCCTGTCTGTCTGACTTGTCTGTCTGTCTGTCTATTACCACCAAGCCATATCCCTAACCCTATTTCCTTAAAACATATAAGGGAGATAACGGAGGGCTACGGTTCTGACTGCATCCCCTCTGGCCTTTGCAGCTAGCCTCCTGCCTCTTGACAGGTCCCCCCCCCTCCCCTGCTTTGGACACCATTGTTAAGTAACCTGGTCAGTCTCTGGCACAGCAAATTTCAGTTACTAATCCCAGTGGCACAAAGGTCTTGTTTGTTGTCAAACCTCTAAAGAATGTTTAATCGGTATGCTGGGTGGTGGTGGTGCAAGCCTTCAGTCCCAGCACTCAGGAGGCAGAGGCAGGTGGATCTTTGAGTTTGAGGCCAGGCTGATCTACAGAGAGAGTTCCAGGACAGCCAGGGCTACACAGAGAAACCCTGTCTGAAAAAACTGGTGGGGTGGGGGAGCTGTTTCATCAAAGACTGGGACTGGTGCAAGAGGATCAGAGTTAAAGGCTAGCCTGAGTTTCATAGCTAAAGCTAAGTCAACCTCAGGTATATGGTGAGATCTTGTCTCAAAACACTAACAATTAAAGAATGTTTGATCAGAGCCCAGGGTCGGGTTTCTGTGAAATGATGCAGCAGTAGTCCTGAAAGCTGTTCACAGCTACTCTTGTTAAGAGGCTGTTTGGTGAGCCCACCATATATGGCCTGATAAGCAGTCAAGCGGGGCTACCCAGTTTGGAGCAGGGACCAACAATCCTCCCCAAGCCATGTCTCTATAGCCGGGAAGTTTCTTGGCAGATACTCTGCTTGCAATTGAATTAAATGCCAGCTAACCCCCAACTGCACACCTTCCCCCTGCTGTGTGCAGCCACCTTCTGAGGCCTGTTGTCCTGCCACACATCCCTGCCTTGCTCGGCCAGTGGCTCGCCGGGGACTGGTAAGAGACTACATGTCGCTCCATCAACCACCTCTGTCACAGCATCAACCTTTCTAGGACTCAGGGTCCCCCACGCCCTACAAAACCACAGCTGCACGTGGTGTTGTGATGAACTCATGCCTGTTGCCCGGCTGCTCTGATCTGAGCCCGTTATTCCCGTACTGTCTTCCCACTCTAACGCTTTTCCACTCATCTCTTCCCGGGGCTGAGGGACTCGAAAGAACTCATCAGTTAATTTGGTCTGTGTTTAACCACCGTATTGTACCTTTTTTTTTTATAGCTTAAACTTTGGAACAAATATCGAATCTCCAACATTCCGTCACTAATATTCCTAGATGCCACCACAGGGAAGATTGTGTGCAGGAATGGGCTCCTGGTGATCCGAGATGACCCAGAAGGTAAGGCTTGGGTGTGCCTGACTCCTCCACCTCCCCTGCTCTTACTCCTCTCCCCCGGAGAGCAGTACTAATGAAGTACTGAAAGTAGGTCTACGTGACTAGAGAATATTGCCATGATGAAATTACTGTATTCTCCAGGTCATGGTTAAGAGTTTTAAAGGCTCAGAATGACCCCCCAGAGGGTATTAATTCTTGGTCCAAAGCAGATGGGATCTGGGAAGGAATATTCAGCTTTGAGGGCTGGGGAGACTGTTGAAAAGCCGTGAGGACCCAGATACTGGCCTCCAGTGCTATCTCAGCGGCAGCAGCCACCTTAACTATACGGCTATGTGCGTGTGCGGGGAGAAGTTCCTCTTTTAAAATATAGAGTAGCTGGAACATTCAGGAGACAGGCAAGTGGATTTCTGTGAGTTCAAGACCAGTCTGGTCTACAGAGCAAATTCCAGACTAGCCAGGGATAGACAGTGGGACCCTGTCTCAACAAAAACCAAAACCAAAAAATATCCACAGAGAGGGCAGGGCTGAAGGCGTGGGTAGAGGTGCCTGCTGCCAAGCCTGACAGCCTGAGCTCCATTCCTGGAACTGACATGGTGCTACGAGGGTGCTAACTCCTACAAGCCGTCCTCTGACCTCCACACATACAATAGGTAGATACGTGTGAATAAAAAAAAATAATAAAATACAGGGTATCCTTTGTTCAAAAGGATCCTGGGCATGCAGCAGGCACCTTTACCTGCTCAGCAACCTCACTAGCCCTCCCCTGTGAGCTCTAATGTACACTTGGAGTTGAGAATCGTGGGCTGGCGGGAGAGGATTGAGTCCCTCCTGTGGAGTACCAGAGGCAGGTATCTCTGCCCTCCAATGGGGTGGGATCAGAAAGACTTCAGATTTGGGGATAGTTGTATATATATTACCAACTGAATGTCCTTAACCCCAAATTCTGAAACCTTTTATTTCTATTCAATGATTTTTTTTTTTTGAGTCAAGATTTCACTGTTTGCTAAGGCTACCTTGAAACTCACTACATAGCCTAGGCTGCCCCAAATGTGTGCCCTTTTTCTGTCTCAGCGTCTTGAGCGCTGAGGCTTGAAATACAAAATATTCATGATCAAAAAAGTTTGGAGTTCAGATTTGGGGATTCCAAATCTGCATACCTGAAACCCCAACATTCTGAAAGCTAAGAAGACTTTGAGTTCAAAGCCAGTCTGAGCTCAAAAAATGGAAAGCAAGGCCAGTGTGGTGCTACACACCTTCAATCCCAGCACTCAGGAGGCAGAGGCAGGTGGCACTCTGTAAACTGAGGCCAGCCAGCCTGGTCTACATAGCTCTAGGCCAGTCATAGCTACACAGTGAGAATTTTGAGAGAAAGAGACAGAGACAGAGACAGAGAGGCAGAGACTTAGAGACATAGAGAGATTGATTTCCTATATAAATCAGGACATAGTGAACTCACACTCCACCCACTCCCAAGAGTGTTAACAGTATAGCTAGCCTAGCCACTGTTCTCATAGAATTTTGTATCCTCTGGTTTCTGGGTGGGCTTGGCCACCTGCATTTTTAACTGGACTCTCTCATCCCTGACCCCTTAGGCAATTTTGAGGCAGTGGGCCATGGACCACCCTATGAGAAAATAATGCGTTGAGCTGGGAACATATTTGTTCCTCTTCCTGCTGGGAGCCTAAGTGTCATCAGAACGCTGACCATCTGGGTTTTGTAGATTTTCATTTTTATTATACTTCAGTCTTCACTTGGTCCTAGGCCCCAGTCCAGTTCCTGTTGCTTTGGAACCTCTGGGGGTATGGCCCAGGAGCATTATACTTTAAAATCCCTCAGGGGTTCTAATATGCATCCTGGGTTGGGAACCGAGGAACTGGAAGGATGGATAGAACTGCTGTCTGAGTAGGGTCGTACCTGATGAGGTACAGACCCAGCTGTCCATCAGTTACCTGGGAGATCTGGTCTGGTCTCGTCTCCTTTCTGTTTTGTTTGTCCATCTTTAATCTTGCTTCTGATCTGAGATAACACTCTGGACAAAGGCCTTCCTCCCCCAGGCTTGGGAACTACTGCCTAGGTGGTAATGAGGCTGTGCCATGGATTAGTTCTCCTTGTTTTTTAAATTACATTTTCTAAAAGCCTATTTTGTATGTTTTTGTACGTGTGTGTGTGTGTGTGTGTGTGTGTGTTTGTTGGCACACACACGCCCCAGGACACATATGGAGATCAAGAGAGTATTCCTTCAGAGTCTGCTTCCTCCTTTACAAGTTCCAGGGATTGAGCTCAGGCCATGAGGTGTGGCTCCAGACATCTTTAACCACAGAACCATCTTGCTAGCTTGAGTTCTTTTGTTTCTGCATTGACTGCAGATCCTGTGGCTGGGTTTATAAATATTATATGGTGACAAAGTCGTGCCTACAGTTCTGAGGACTCCCGGATCCCAGGCTGTCGCAAGAGCCTTGACATTCTCGCCGTTTGTTGCCTGTTTCAGGTCTGGAATTCCCTTGGGGACCTAAGCCCTTCCGGGAAGTCATTGCAGGGCCCTTGCTTAGAAATAACGGGCAGTCACTGGAGAGCAGCAGCCTGGAGGGGTCTCATGTGGGAGTCTATTTCTCTGCACACTGGGTGAGTGTTTGGTCTCCTTAGTTTAGACGGAAGGAAGCAACAGTGTCTCCACTGTGCCTAGAATGCCTGGCTTCTGGGGGTGGGAGGCTGGTAGAAGTTCCTTGGCTTTGCCTTTCCCTGCTTATCACTGACATGCAGTAAGCACTTGTACTATGAATGATGATGGCAGCAAACAAACGACCTCTTCAGCCATCCTGATGAGATTTCTCAGGCTCCCTAAGGGAGGTATTTCAGAGAATACCTTGGAGAGAAGTATTTAATCCTTTAATCTGGCCATGGTTGCTCTAGGGTAGAAAGAATGTTGGGACCCACTTTATAATCCCAGTATTCAGAAGGCAGTGGTGGTCCACGCCTTTAATCCCAGCATTGGGAGACAGGAAGCAGAGCTCAGGAGTCAGTGTCAGACAGGAAGTGACTTCTGAGATGAGTCAGAGCGAAGGGTAGGCAAAGTGACCAATCAGAGGAAGAGTTATCAAAGTGAGGACGCACTCAACTCTCACTATATAAAAGCAGGCACTCATCACAGAGTCAGAGAGGCAGAATGGTGCAGTGAGAGCTCAGAGAGGGACAAGTCACAGAAACAGTCTGAGGAGTCTGAGGCAGAGACATAGAGGCAGCTCGGCAGAAGTCAGTGTCAGATGGAAAGAGTGAGTCAGTTTGAAGCCTAGCAGAGCAGGTCAGCTGAGACAGAGAATCAGCCAGAGTCTGCAGAGTCAGAAGAGCTCAGTCAGAAACAGTCAGCCGGCTCAGAAGATCAGTTAGAACCATCAACTTGGAGAAGAGTTTGAGCCAGAAAGAGTGAGTCAAGCTGAACCAGAAGAGTCAGAGTTGGGAAGAAGCTAGGCAGGCTGGCTCAGTCAGCAGTAAGTCTTGGAGGTTGATTAGATTGTATGTAGGCTTAAATGTTCTAGATTATAGGGAGGCTGAAGACTTCCAGTTTTAGGCTTGAAGACTAAATTGTATGGAGGCTGAAATGCTTCAGGGCTCCAGGACTAGGACCAGTGATTGAATTAGAATATAGAAGTAGATTTAGGTCCAAAGGTTGTTATTCTTTTGCCTAATTCAACCACCCATCAGAGCCCTGGAGCATTCTAGCCTCCATATAAGCTAAAACGTTTAAGCTGGACCTAGAAGACTTCAGCCTCAGCCTCCAAGACCTCCTGCTGACTGAGCTACTCTGACTAGCTCCTTCTGAACTCTGACTCTTCTGGTTCAACTCACTCACTGCTCTGGCTCAAACTCTTCTCCAAGGTGCTGGTTCAAACTGACCTTCTGAGCTGGCTGACTGTTTCTGACTGAACTCTTCTGACTAGCTGATTCTCTGACTACCCCAGACTCCTTTCTGCCTTATTCTCAGTCAGACTGCTTCGTTGTCTCTGTGTCTTGTCCTCTGTCTGCCTGCTCCAGATTGCTCACTTCAGGCTGCCTGCCCCATAGTACTTGCTGTAACTCACTGCTCTGAGTTGAGAGTCGCTTTTCTATCGTGACTTCTCTCTGACTTACTCTGCCAACTCTTCCTCTGATTAGTCACTTTGCCTGCCCTTCACTCTGACTCATCTCAGATGTCACTTTCTGTGTGAAGTTGACTCTTACTGAGCTCTGCTTTCTGTGTCTGCTTCCACACTCTGTTTCTGTCTTAGGGATTAAAAGCGTGGACCACTACTGCCTTCTGAATACTGGGATTAAAAGTCTGTACCAACATTCCTAACATTCTTTCTACATTCCATCTGGACCACACAGGCCTCTAAATATGATCCCTTCACATAGACGCCTGGAATATAGACTCTTCCTAGCTTTCACACAGGCCTATTCCTCTACAGCTGCCTGCCACATTGCCTAGGCTGGGCCAGGTCTGTGCCTCCCGATTGTCATGAAGAGATGAGGGCTTATTTCTAACTCTTGTAGAAACTGGGTTTTGCTGTCCCAGCCCTACCATGTCTTTTACCTGGTCCCCAAGTGGCCAGTGACTGGAAGTAGAAAAGACATGTCACGTGGCAGGGGCTTTTGTCTTTCAGTGTCCACCCTGCCGAAGCCTCACCCGAGTGCTAGTGGAATCCTACCGGAAGATCAAAGAAGCAGGCCAGAAGTTTGAGATCATCTTTGTTAGTGCAGACAGGTACTGTATATCCTTGAAGTGTCAGCACCAAACTGCTTTTTCCAATAATGGCTTAACCACTTGTTCTCAACCTTCCTAATGCTGTGACCCTTTAATACAGACCCCCCCAACCATAAAGTTATTTTTGATGCTATTTTATAACTATAATTTCACTGTTATGAATTGTAATGTAAATATCTTACATGAAGAATGGTCTTAGATGACCCCTGGGAAAGGGTCATTTGACTCCCATGTTGAGAACTGATCTTATACCCATTCTTCCACCTCATGTTTCTTCCTCAGTCTAAGCCGTGGAGAAAGGCTTGGGGAAGACAAATCTGGGACATTAGCTGAGGTAAACCTTCTTGCTGCAGACACTGAGGGACAGCCCAGTCCAGGTTGGGGTCAGCTGAATCACGATGCATTTTTGGTTCAACTTTCTACACTGTGAAGGGAAATGCAGGGTGGAGGGTGAAAGTGAGCATGGTGTGACTCTGTTTTGCCTGGGTTTGTATTCACTGTCTTCGGTCTGGCCACGACCATCCGGGCTACTCTAGTGCACGTGGGTGAGATACCACACAGGTGAGACGTGTGGCTCTCCTCCTCCGCCTCCGTTGTTTCTGCTTCTCATCCTTCCACTCAGTGTCCAGCTAAGAACTCCAGCCAGGATCCTTCTGAGACACCAGGAGCTTCCGCCTCCTGAGGTCATGGCCACAGAAGGCTTTCACAACACCACCTTGTAGCTTTGGCCTTGTACTTCCTGTGCCATCCATTGGCTCGTGGTCCCACCCCAGAGTTCCCAGTCTCAGTGCAAGGGAGTGCAGAGCAGCCTGAAGACATGCCAGGGGAGCCCTCACTTTTAAAGCTTTAAACGGTGTCCCCTTTATTGAAACCGATTTCTATATAAATAAATCGCATCCACCTTAGGTGTGCAGTTCCGTGAGCTTTGCCCGTGTGTTTACCATGTCATTATTGTTACACAGTCAAGATGCAGAGCTTTCCCGCCACTCAGAAGGCTCCTTTGTGCCCTTCCCGGTCATCGCACACGCCCATAGCTCAGCCCTAACGTGCTCTCTATAGCTTCAGTGTCTGCCTTCCCTAGCGTGTCTTACTCGTGCCGTCTTAAGAGTCGGCTTGGTTCCGAGTGTGCGGCTCCGTACACACCGCAGCCCTGCACGCACAGGGAAAGCGGTTGAGGTCCGTGTCCAGCCCGCTATAAAAGTCAAGTGCGTCGGGGCCGGAGAGGTGGCTTGGGGCGAAGAGCACTTACTGCTCGTCAGAGGACCAGAGTTCAGATTCCAGCACCCACACACTGGGCAGCTCACAAACACCAGCTCCAAGGCGTCCAGTGTCGCTTTCTGGCTTTTCTGGCCCCCTGCACAAACAAACAAATACACACATAAAGAAAAAAATAAATGAATCTTTTTTTTCTAAATCAAACATGTCTGTGCTGACTGTGAAAAGTTGGGCCTAAATATAAATGATAGAATGTAAGGAGGGTGTTGGCACAGTCTGGCTGCCATTTCAGTCTGGGAGCCACCTAGTGGATGGGGTCATTTGCTTCTTAGTGAACTGCAGAATGGGTAGAATGTCAAACACCACAGCCTGGTGCCTGAGAAGCTGGGTTAGGAACCCCAACCCTGTAGGAGCGATACAACTTGGAAACGGCGGGAAGGACCAAGTGGAGATACACACAGGATGAAGACATTTTCTCCACATCTTTCTGTAGGTCAGAAGAGTCTTTCAAGCAGTACTTCAGTGAGATGCCGTGGCTCGCTGTCCCCTACACCGACGAGGCCCGACGTTCGCGTCTCAACCGACTGTATGGAATCCAAGGTAGGCACCCCAGGCCTGGACTCTGTATGGCCTGAGTGGAAACCCGCCCGTCTGGGCTCACCACATCCCTGCTCTTCTTTTTAGCAGAGAGAACATCCTTGAAACGCAGCAATCACATCCGGTGCTCTCAACCGCCGAGCCATCTCTCCAGCCCCAGGTGCTAGGGTTACAGGCACGTGCTGCCGCGCCATGCCAGGCTGATGAAGTAGTTTTACAGAGAAGTTCTGGGAACATTTCTTGGGCTATACCCAGGCTGAGCTACTCCGCCTGGCCTCTGTATGTTGCAGAGAGAGATGCTTGCTCTGACAGTCACCCTCACTATTGTCCTGGCTGGCGTGAGTGAAAAGACGATGAAAAGGGATGGGTTTTCTGAGAGTCTCAGGATCTAGGCCCGGGGTGCCTACACCTGAGTTTCTTCCTCTGCGGTGGCCTTACCCATGCTGACAGTTGAGGTGTCACAGGGAGTGGGGCCCTTGAGGCTGTGACCCTGGAGTCACCCTGTCATGGGGTGGCAGGTCTTGAGGACAAGTTTGCTCTAAGCTAGACGGGCCTAAGTCCGTCAGCTGCCAGTTCCTGGTTACCGGCCGCCTTTAGGTCCCTCAGACTGAGCACTGGGCTTGTGTGAAACTGCAGTCGACACAGGGCCACCCTGGCTCACCGAGGATTTGGTATTTGGCATCCCTCCATCTCCTTTGTATCCCTGAAAGAGCTGGCTTCCCCGCAAGGCCTCCCTGCTCCCAGGGCTTTTTTTTGAGACTGGGGAATTTGTGGCCCTATAAGCTGTTTAAAAATGCCTTTCGAAGGGGGCCATTTAGACACACTTGGCAAAAGGCAAATCTCATTAGCCATTGTCTGAGTAACCCCAGGGCTGCTGGAGAATGCCATGTTCTCTTGCAGAGAGGCTTAGGGGCTCCTCTCCAGGCCTTTTGTCCTTCCCCTCTCTCCTTCACCCCCAGCCTGTGGGGGGGGCAGGAGGTGCTCTAGAGCAGACGTTGCTGTCCCCAACCCTGGACTTTCTGCTTCTTTTTTCCTCTTGCTCCAGCCATCTTTCAGTGTCTCTTCTCCTTCAGCGCCCCATTTCCCTCCCCCTCATCGCTGCCCCTTGCTTTGCCCTCTTCCTTACTTCCTTCAGAAAATGGATTTGAAGCAGTCTGTAAATATCAAAACAACATTTTTAGAGCTTGTGTCTTTAGTAGAAGGCAAGCGGCCGACGTGGCAGGTTTTTGGTTTTGTTTTTTTTAAACAGACAGATCTCTGTATTCAGAGGGGTGGTGCCTCTGTGTAGAGCTGTCTGCAGCAGAGGGTGGCTGGGGAAGCCTGGGAATCCACGTGGCCATTGGTGTTGCGTTTTGTTTGTTGCATTTAATTGTGAGCACATAAAAAGCAAGAAAAAGATAGAGGGAAGAACAGAGAGTAACGTAATAAAAACCCGTGCCGCTACGCTAAGAAGACTTTTTTTGTTCAGATATTTAGAATAGAATCCAGGTCCTGCGTACACTCCTCAGCACACCCAACTCTCTCAAAAGAAAAGGAAGGGAAGGAGGGAGGGAGGGAGGAAGAAGAAAGGGAAGAAAAGGATGAAGGAGGGGGGAGGGAGGGAAGAGGAAAGGAAGGAAGGAAGGAAGGAAGGGAGGAAGGAAGGAAGATGATAGACAAATGGAAGCCTTACAGACAAAGGCCCTTGCACCCCGCCCTCCTGCTCCCAGGGGAATCACTGCCATACACTTAATGTGTAACTTCATAGCTGTTCCCACATTTCCCTGCGTGTGTATGAACCAATGAATAATGTATAGTCTCCTTGGTGCGTCTTTTAGAAGCATGCTTTAAATGCTGTCATAATGTAATTTTCCAACTTGATTTTTTTTCCACTTACATTATGGTTTTGAAATTTATCCCCACTAGCATTCATATCTAGTTCATTTATTCTCAGACCTGGGAAGTGTCCCATTGGTTAACTGCTGACTGGCTTAGCAGCTCCTCTGTTGATGGGCAGTTTGACTGTGCCAGCTGACAGATCTGCCCCACTGTTGACTGACAGTCGGTTTCTGGATTTATAAGAACATGGCCATACATGTCTCTTGGTGCGGGCTGAGCAGTGTTTGGATCTTCTGGACAAGCCCAACTTGGTTCATCTCTGTGACCTCAGTTGAGTTGTTCTGACCTTTGCCACCGGAACCAGCTGCTTCCATCTCTCCGTAGCTCTGTAAGCAGAGGAAAGCTTTGGGCGTGGACTCAACAGGAGAGGAGAGATCTGAGGAGCGGAGTGGCTTGCGTTTGTCATCCCCGCCCCAGCCCCACTGCCCTTCGGTTCTGGTTTTCAGTTTATGGTAATCCGCTTGTTACAACTTATCCATATCTCATCTCAACCGAATTCCTGTCTTACCCCACAGCTGTTTCCACCTTCCTGAGTCCCTCTGGTCTGTCACCATACTTACACATAGCTGTAACGCACACGCAGCCCTGTGCCATCTGAGTTGTTCTCTTAGCAGTGTATGGCAGCCTTTCCCCTGGGCCGCAGTCCCCATGCCCTAGTTTACACTTCCTGTTCCCCAGGTGTGCTTTTCCTTCAGATCCTACCACCCAGACGCAGACAGAGCTAGGTGCTAACTCCTCTTGGCTCCCTTCTTCCTTAAGTGCCTGGACCATTCCATCTTCTTCGACCCACCCCCACCCTCCCATCCCCACAAAACTGTTTCCTTAGCAACAGAGACACAACCAGACTTAACTGGGGGATGATCTCTATACATTGTTTTGAGGTTGTTCTAAACACCAGTAGGTCTCCCTGGGAAGAAGGGGTTTGCCCCTGGCTTTGCAAGGCCATGTTCTTCCTGCTGAAGGCTAAGGCTGAGTCCTCTTCGGGAATGTGGGTATATGTGTTCTGAGCTCACAGGTAACCTGGGACAATGCAGGCAAGAGATGCCTACCTCTCGCTTGGCAGACATGACTGTTGCTGGGACTCTAACTCATGTCTCCCATGCTCCAGCCCTGCTTGAGGTTTCTGCTTCTCTGTACACAACTCCCACCCTCTGTGTCTCTGCCTTCTCAGGGAAGGACTTTTCAAAACATGAGTGGATTTATAATATTTGCTATCACTTACGGAACACGTACAGCATCCCCGGCACTCTGCTAACACATTTTAGATTTCCATCTTTTTATTCCTCCCCATAATCGAGTAAGATAGAATCTGACACTCCCATTTGGCAGCTTTGGGAATGAGACTGAAAGAAGTCAAGGGACCGTGGGATCTTCCTTAAAACCCCAGGAATCTGCACCTTTCCCCCCAACCTTCCCAGCTGGGCCAAGCAGCGATAAGCTGTCTTTTGTTCCTGTAAGAAGCCTCTAGCTGGTGTGGAAGGTATTTTGCCTTGATGAGAATCTGCTGTTCCCTTGAAGTTTCCTGTTTTCTCCTAAGTATTGACTTTGGAAAGCCTGCTTCAGGGACTGCACGCTGAGGAGGAGGAGGAGGAGGAGGAGGAGGGGGAGAATGGCTGGTGACACCCTCAGCCTGCTCTGCCACTGCTCTGGGCAAGGAAGGAGAGAAAGGAAAATCACTTGGGAAATTGCGGTTTCCAGAACCTGCCTAGCGTCAGCCAGGTGCTGGGAGAGGCCTTGGCAAAGGTGGTGTCCTGGAAACAGAGCCACAGCCCTTGCCACAGGCAGGCCAGTGTTCCTGCCCCATTGGGACAGGCTGGGTGGTCTTGTGCTCCCCACAGCCTGACAAGATGACTAAGTAAGGTAGCAATTACGTTGTGCCAGGCGCTGGCAGACACTGCAGAGGCAAGCTCCCCTTCTCTCTGCCAGGCCTCTGACTCAGCTGCAGAGTACACCCTTAGAAGTTTCTAAGGTCCAAGGTCACCTGTAGGGAAAGGCCACGGGACCGTAACTACTCTCCAAGGCCTCTGCAGTCCCAGGACTGATTGGGTATTGCATGTGCTGTGGTCACACCCCTGACACTGCCTGTTCCCAGGATCCTTGTGGTCTTGGGCTCCTAGACATGAGCTTTGATGTTCAAAGCATCGAAACCAAGTTAGCTGAGGGGATGGAGTGGAGAAAGTCTGGCTGGAGGATCGATGCCTCCATGGAATCTGTAGCCAGCCTGAGTCCTTGCTCTCCTGTCCTGGTCCCCACAGGACTTAAGAGAGCAACAAATAAATCCCCTCACAGTGATTCCATGGAGAGATGGAGGAACTAGACTTCCTGTCTTCTCTTCCTCAGCTCTGCATCTGTCTGTCCTTCCTAGACCAACTCCACATCCTGAGTCCAGGCTGAAAACAGGCCCCCTGCTGTGTCTAATCATAGTGGGCGGGCTCTGGTTTGCCCAGTGCTTAGAAGTGCCCAATTCCAGAAACACCAGTTCAGATTAAAGAACGGTGCCAATGCTTTTCAGAGACGGGGACATGGCAGGGTGGGTCACTCCCATGTCCCAAGCCGCCCCGTGTGGCCTCCAGCCTCAGGTTCCCTTTGGGCTGCTGCCATAAGTCACGTGTATGGAGAGATAGCCAACATGAGTTCAGGCCTCTGGGGGAGAGGCAGCCATTAGCACAACTTCCCAGGGCCCCTGGTTTAAGACTGAGCACATCTTAAAAGCCCACAAGGAGTGGGGACCATGGGAGCTGGGTTCTCCACCTGTTCCCTGACTCGTCCGTGCAGCTACTTCTAATAGGTGTGAACAAAATGGTTACGTTTACCCTTTTGAAGACAGGCCCACTGCTGCATGCCCACTGGGCCCCCTGCCACAGCGGGTTCAAAGCACCCAGACCATACTTCTGGTACCTCACTGTATCCCCCATGGAGGAGTAAAATGTCAGCGGAGCAAGTTACTGAAATACTTTAGAACCTATAAATATTAAATTGCTCTGGCTTTCATACACAATTCAGGCTCTGGTCTGGCCCCGAGGGCAGGCGGTGGGAGGGGACCAGCTACCAGTGGAGAGACAAGTGTCCCCAAAGGTCAGGGCAGAGGCTGACTCTGTGTGAGTGGCAGCGCTGGCCAGACGAGCAGTGGGGAGTGGGGTACAAAGAGCAAGGAGGTGGGGTGCTCAGATGCACTGCAAAGCAGGTTGGGACTTTCCCCAAATGTTCATTTGGGGATTTACACTGAGAGTGCTTGCGGTGCACAGGCGAGCGTTCTGTTGCATTTCTTACTCCGTCCAGACTTCCATGCTCCTTTGAGACTGCCCTCTCACAGGGTGTATTGGGCCTTCCTCGGGCAGCAGCTGGGGTTGGAGGTAGAGAGCGCAGGCCGCCCTGGCCCAGCTGTCCTCTGAGCCCTCACTTGTGCTGCCGGCCTGAACCAGTCTCCTCTCTTTCCTGCACACCCCTACTCACTGGGCTGTGCGCCTTAGTGCTCTTGGGTGCGGCCTTGGTGACTGTGAGCACTCTGCTCACATCTGTTGTCTTGCTCTGTGTGTCTATGCACTGTGGGGGGGGGCAGTCTGTGGAATGTTTTATATCCCCTCTGTCTGCTTTAGACTCTGCCAATTGAGGAGGCCTGCTGTACCCTTAGTCTGTCTCTTTAGGGTGTGCCCACCATGACTGATTGCACCTATAGTTCCATGAGTGTGTGCGTGAGTGTGTATGTGTGTGTGCGCATGCGTGTGCACCAGGATCGACCCCAAGCCTTGTGCACACTAGGTGAGTGCTGCTGCCTGTGTTGTTCTCTGAGTTTGTCACTCCGTTGCTGTTGATGGAGCTGGGAAAGATGGAAATTGCAGCTCCTTCACAGTCTTACCCTGAGAACTCCTAGGCACAGGCTTGCTCAGCCTTCCATGGAGTGAGTCCACACAGGCCCAGAGTGGGTCTGTAGTTAGGCAGCAACTGTGCTGGGTTTCAGCCCCGGGCCTCCCGAGCCTGGTCTGGATTCTTACAGTATGTGCATGTCCACGATCTGGAAGACAGCTCCACCCTGTGTCGGGACAGTGGCCGAGTAAGTGCTCTTTCTTGCAGGCATCCCCACGCTCATCGTGCTGGACCCACAGGGGGAGGTGATCACCCGGCAGGGCCGGGTGGAGGTGCTCAATGATGAGGACTGCAGGGAGTTCCCGTGGCACCCCAAGCCCGTGCTGGAGCTCTCCGACTCCAACGCAGTGCAGCTCAACGAGGGCCCCTGCCTCGTCCTTTTTGTAGGTATGGAGCTGAGTGGGAGCCGTCAGAATAGACCTCTCTCGGGAGGTGGCTATCCCCGCAGACTCTTTCTGTCATTAACCGTGCTGAGCTGGGGTCTTTGTCTCCCCAGCAGCTTTGCTTTTGACCCAATGATTTATTCATGGCTGTCCCCCTGGAGCAGCTACTGCTCAGCTTTCCCTCTGTGCTACTCCTGCTGCCAGCTGGGCAAACAGGTCAGGCAGGAGGATGTCCCCAGCCCCCCCCCCCCATGAACAGAACCTTTGTTGGGAAGGGAGAGGGGGGTTGCTTGCATAGCAGCTGCAGGGGGTGGGGCCCCCTCAGGCTAAGGCTCACCCAGAGCCTCTCCTGCCACTCTCCTATGCTCTAATGAACAACGCCAGGGGGCCACTAGGGCTGGCTCAGGTCAACCAGGCGGTACCCCTGCCCCTCCACCCTCAAAAGCTGTATCTCTCGTCCAAGTAGAAAAGCAGAAAAGAATCCCAGCACTCTGGTGGGATGACTTAGGATGCTTTTACAACCCATGGCCAGGAACCGCAGGACTTTGATGATCACCTCCAACTGAGTCCCTCTATTAGGTCCGTGGTTGGAGTGGCCTCCAGCAACTTCACTAAGGGCCTGGGAGCACATCCAGCACACTGCCCCCCCCACTCTCTGGGCTCTGTTTTTTGGGTTCCCAGCGTGCAGCTGATAAGCAGGCTGGTCTGGTCTTGGTAGAGAAGCAGCCTGTATGGCTGTCCTGCCTGTTGCAGGTCCACACACCCACATCTTGGAGCCTCTTCCAAAGAAAGAGCCCTGAACTCGGGGACAATTAGCAACTCTTTGGCCTTCTCCAGAAATGTAGAAACAAAGTCCCAGAGAGGGAAAACAAATTAGGTACCATCACAAAGTGAGTTAGATAGGGTGCCCCAAGTGTTTGTGTCTGCGCACCATGAGACTCTTGGGCAGTATGGCATTTCTGGGTGACTCCTGTCCTCTCCGTTTTTACCACTTAAGGATGTTACACTGGCTCTTGACCATGGCCGCCTGAGCCATGGACACCCCCCGCCCCCAGGCTACCAGTTGTGAAGGGGGCTCTGTAGCGACTGTGGTGTTCCATTCGTCACCACCGAGCTGCAGAGGGGACCACAGTCCTCACCTCCTCACAGCAGTAATGGTTCTCATTCTGTGACTGACAGAAAAGCTGCCAGGGCCTCAGGTGTTGGTGTAGAAGAAGCACAGCTCCCTGGATAGGTTTGTGAAGAACTCCATGACACTGTGCATGCTGGGAGGCGGAGTTGGAACTGCCCACTGAGCCTCTCTGCCCGGTGAGCCCCGTGTGGCTCAGGCCCAGCACTTAGCTCCATCCTGGGTCACCACTGTTTGACAGTCCAGAGTTTTCTTGTCCTTTTTCCTCTCTTCCCCGTCACAGATTCTGAAGACGACGGAGAGTCTGAGGCAGCCAAACAGCTGATCCAGCCAATAGCTGAGAAAATCATTGCCAAGTACAAAGCCAAAGAAGAGGAGGCACCACTGTTGTTCTTTGTGGCTGGGGAGGTGAGTACAGAGGACACGGGCCTGGTCCCTGGCGAGGCTGGCAGCTGGGGACTTTCAGGTCGGAAGTAATCTTGGCTTGAGGTTTGAAGGGACCTCTGGTCTGAGCTGATAGCGCCGTACACAGGAGATGTAAGAGGAAAGGTGTGTCCTTAGTCATCAGAAACCATTTCCTAACCCAGCTGTAACCCCTCCTTCCTTTTCACTCAGCAGCCTCGCAATGTTAGAAAACGCTGGGGGATGGGTGGGGGGTGAGCTGTTCCCTATGTACTGCTGGGAGAGCAGCATCATGGACATCCACCGCCACCACCCTCACACGTTCCCATCCACGGTGCTGGGTCAGAGCCAGCTCCCTGAGCTTTGCAAAGTGTCAGCTTGGACAGTTCCACTGGCTCAGCCATCACAGGGATCCTGGCTTAGGACACAGCTGAGACCTGAGGCCACTCATGCAGCTGAAGGTGCTTGGGGAGCTTGGTTATCGCTGCCATTCCCGTCGCTGGCACCCAGGGCTTAGTCCTTGAAGGCCCCTCCTGTGCCAGACTGAGCAGGGGACTTCCCCAGGGTCAGAGAAGGTGGATCTTTAGAGACTCCCTGCGCAGGTGCCTGGCTACCCTGAAGCTTAAGAGCCTGCACCTACAGGCACCTGCATTCTGCAGTGGCCACGATCAGCAGCACAGGTGCTCTCCTGGCTCCTGCACATGCTCATTGCCTCTCTACCCCACCCAGCACCCCTCTGAGCTTCTCAGCAGACTTTGTGAGACCTCCCCTAGCCCTTCCTATACAGGTCTAAGCTTCTGGTTTTCAGAGCCTATGCACTGTGTTTGGACCCTGGGAGAGAAGCATAGGAAGACAAACAGGAGAGGCCTGAGCCACCCATTCATCCTCTCCATAGCTGCTCCTGGCTGTCCTGCTGGGCCCCTTGCAGGCGTCTCCAGTTGCCTTGCCTTGCCCTGGGGTGGAGGGGAACAAAGAGGGTTCACAGGCTCCTGCCTAAGGGCTCACAGACCCTCCACACAAAGCACAGCAAGGCTGCTCTGCATGTGTTATAAACTCTAACCCCTGGAGAATGGCTCCTAAGAAGAAGTGGGTGCAGAAGAGAAAGAGCCAGGCTGGGGGTGGGGCAGGGATTCAGGAGCACAAGCTGAAAAGCTATTGCAAGTCTTCTGTATCCCAGGCTCCTTGCCAGGAACCTCACCTGCTTCTCCTTTGTGTTCACCTCTGCCTGGGAACATACTCATTTATCAGTCATACTTGAGCAAAGGGAGGCTTTACAGTGGGAAGGATGGACTCCCCCTGGGCAGGGCTGGGAGCACTGGGGCTGGTTTCCTCTTATAGCATCCTGGACATTAAGGGGTTCCATGATGTCCCTTGCCAAGGTCACACGGAAAGTAGGTAGCAGAGAAGGAACTGGTGAGGTTGCTGTGTCTCAGGGCAGGGCTCTTCCTCTTCTGACACATGGACCAGTTCATGCAAAGAAGGACAGGTATGGGGGGCATTGTCCATGGGACAGAAAGCTAGGCAGAGGCCCCAGTGTCGTCCATTGCTCCACCCAGGCTCTAGTCTTGGCTGCTGACTTGGTCCAGCCCTTGCTCAGAAGCAAGAGAACCTGTAACCTTGGGGTGGGGGTGAGGGTGAGGAGTAGAGGGGTGTAACAAGGAGATGGAACATGGGCACTGATTAACTGAGCTCAGCACTGGGACCTAGGGCTAGGAGAGTCCTTTTATTGTTGTCGTTTTTCTGTCCCAATCCTGTCCCTTGGGATAAGCAGTGGTTAATCTGAAGCCTTCATGGACATTAAAATTCATCTCTCTCTGGTTTGCTCAGAGGGAACCCAGGGCAGGCACTGAGCTCTTGGCTAGATCCAGGCCTCCTAAAGGGATAAGATGAACAGTATTTGTCCAGGTGCTTCCCTCTGTTTATCGTGGAGGGTTTTTTATTAACTCTTGAGGAGAGCTGAATCTGGTGATCAGCCCCAAGATGTAGAAGCACCCAGCCTTCCTGGGAGGCACATGCTATTTCACAAGGAAGGAAGGTATCACAGACTGGCACGAACCAATCTAAGGCACCAGTGAGCTTAAGTTTCATGTCTCCTGCTTACCCCCATTTAAGGCCAGGAAGACCCCAAGCCGTTTCTCTGATGGGCTACTCAAAACTTTTCATTAGAATTAGAGTATTATGTGTTGTACAGTGTAAACTCCCATTTCCTGTCAGCCGCTAAATGAGCTCGGTAGCATGAAAGGTCACCTTCAAATAGTTGCTTCTCCATCCATGGTTTTTCTCATCTTGGGCTGTGTGTTTGCCTGTTTGGATGGGGAGTGTCTGATCTGAGGGAAGTCTCCTGGACAGCGACTGGGAGTGTGTGACGACGCACTGGCAGCGCAGCAGCTCCCCGGCTGACTGGGCACCCCCTGCCTTCCTTCTACATAGGGCACGGAGGCAGTAAGCTGTTCTTGTTGAAAAACATTCCGGAGTTGAAAACCTGACTGGCCTCAGATAATCCACTGTGGGGCTGCAGATAATTGAGAGCTAATTGCAAAATTAGGACTTCATAACCCTAAGAAGCAGAGGGCACATTAAACTTGCCTTCTGCTCCTGAAGAAAGGCAGCTTGCTCCTGGGTTGGGGGCGGTGCAGGGGAATTGTACAGCCTTCGCCTTAAGGCAGGGCAGGATCCCTATCATCATTCCAGGTGCTGCTCCTTTTCCATGCTCTCTGGGGACCCGGCTCAGGAGACTCACTGGTTTTCTTGCCCCTCTGGTGACTTCCAGGATGACATGACTGACTCCCTGAGAGATTACACCAACCTGCCCGAGGCCGCACCTTTGCTCACCATTCTGGACATGTCGGCCCGGGCCAAGTACGTGATGGACGTAGAAGAGATCACCCCAGCCATTGTGGAGACCTTTGTGAATGACTTCCTAGCAGAAAAGCTCAAACCAGAGCCCATCTAGTGGGCTCCAGCCTCTTGAGACAGTATTTAAGACTCAGTCTCCTCCTCCCCTTCCTTCCCTCCGCCCTTGGACTTTTCCAGCGTGTCCTGAATCACACAACCCAGGTGTCCAACCTCTGTGGTGCCTTGTTTCTGCATTAGCAACAGCTAGCACCCAAGGGTGCGCATCCTCACGGCGACGGCAGAACCCACCGTGTCTGGAGACTGCTTGGGATCTGTGAGGGTGACGTGACCAGCTAGCACCAGGACTGCCACACTCTCCTGGTCACTGGCTCTTGGCGAAGGACCTTCCAGGGTCTTCTGCAGAGTGAGCAAGCAGGGGCAGTGGGGTTGGAGCTCTGACTCTCTGGGGTCAGTGCACACATCCCAAACCAGAGGGGACTTCTCTGTGACACTTTAGCTATGGGGTTACAGAGGAAGGGCCGTATGCTCAGCAGACATCAGCTGAGAGCCGTCGGTGAAACATGCTCTGTAAAGACATCTTCTTCCTTGGTCTGAGGGAAGACAGGGCGTCAGTGAGTTCTGGGGCAGGGGACTTCCAATCTATATGGAAATTTGCGGGCGTTTGTTTTGGTGGGGAAATGGATAGCTGAGCTAACGGTTCATAGCGTGCTTACTGTGCGGTTAGTTTCCTGACCTCCCTATCTTTCTTCCTTGCTCTTGACCACCCCCAAGTTTCTGCCCACCCGTGCAAAAAGCTCCCACTATCTTGGAATTTTGGTAATGAATTCTCCCCCTTGAACATCTTCCCAGGACTCAACCCTGAGTCCCTGGAGAAGTGGCACCCAACTGCCACAGGCCTGTCTGTGGGCTGGCTCTTTGCCCAAGGCCACTGGACCTCTGCAGAGGTACCTGCAGCCCTTTCCTTATTCTTTTCAAACTGGATCCAAAAAACGAGAATTTTCTTTTCCCTGGGAACCTGCAGAAGGGGCTGTGCTCTAGAGTGGAGTGAGGGCAGAGGTCATGTCAACTGGAGTTGGCCTTGACCTCCTGTGCTCAGCCCAGGTAGCTGAGCTGACCACACAAAGAGAGCCACCAGCTATGTTCCTGGGATCTGGGCTTTGACCTCGGGATTCCGGAGAGTTGAGTCTGTCACAGTCGGGCTTTAAGCTGCCTGCGCCTCAGCTCCACTCAACACTTCGCCAGCTCAAACCTTTTATTTTGGAAAACCCATCGTCCTCCCCTAACAGGCTGTTGACACTGCTGTTCCTTGCTGAATTGGATTGTTGATTTGTAGTTCAGAGGTACAACATTAGTTGGTAATTAGTCTATTGGATGTTGCCAGCCCGAAATGCAATCACCTAGAAAGAAATAAAGCAGGCGTCTCTGGATCTTACCCGTCACTCAGTTCTTCCTGTACTTAATAATGAGTCTTTTCACTTGGGATGGGGAAGGAGGAATGTTCTAGAACCCTCAAGAAGCCAGCGAACTGGCACTGGGGATAGAGTTTGATGGTAGGATGCTGTGGAGCACAGGCATACACGGACACACACACTAAACACAAGCATGGCCATCTGTTCCTCCTCTTGGTTTCCAGAGGGCAGGAAACTCATTTGCATCAATGCTCATGCAGCATTGCCAAGGCCGTACCCCCTGGAGCTCTGGTCACTATGTCCCCTAGCTGGCACTCAGTGGAAGCTCAGGTCTCAGACTGAAGACCATGTTACAGACTTGGCTGTTCCCTTCCTTACAGAGAAGCTAGCATTGACGCCTCCATTGGGAGACACAGGGATCACCATGGACCTCACTTCGGAGAGTAGGACAAGGGATGGGATGCCCAAGCCTAGCTCTTTCCTAGGGTTAGGGGCTTCTCTGCCAGCAGGTGCCTGAGAGAGGGACAAGCAACAAGATGGACTCACTCCCTTCTATAATGAACCGGTTTCTGCCTGTGCTCTGTGTCCTGATCCCTTTAAGGGAAAGGATGGTATCCCTCTTGGCAGTTAATTATCTTTGGGGGCAAAAGAAAGGCGAGGAAGGAGGTGCTGTCAGTTACAGCAAGAGAAACGGGATCTGTTCTATGTCGGTGGCCTGTGCTGGCCTGACCTTCTGAACCACTAGCCACTCCTGTCGGCCGGATGCAACACTGGAACTCCCCTATTAGAGTGGGTGTGGTTAGTCAGGACCACTGGGGAAGGTTTAGTTCTGTGTATAGCTGCTACACTGGAGAAAGTGGAAGGAAGAATCTTCGGTACACACCAGTGAACAATCCCTAAAGGTTACTGCAGCAGACCAAGTGGGTGGCATGCTAGCTCCCACCAAGCAGCTCCAAGATGCCTTCAGATTCTCCTTGCTAATTGGAAACAGGCTAAAACACCAGCTGCGACACATCCACAGGCTTCCGCCAGCAACAAGGGAAACACCACGCCCTGCAGGTCGATGTGGGAAGGTAGCTGTAAAAACGCCACTGTAGAATTCCCAGGTTTGTGTTCAAAATGACCTCCAGATCCCATTCCCACAATAGACATACATTTTTTTCCCTCTTAAGACCAAGGCTTACTTGGCAGCCTAGACTGACCTAGAAAACACTGGGTAGCCTCAGCTGTTGTGTAGGCTAGCCTGGAATCCATGACAATATTCCTGTCTCAGGCTCCCAAATGTTGGAATTAGAGGTGCGAGCTACAGTGCCCACGCAAAATAAGACATTTCACTGCCTTCATACAGAAAAGATCAAAGGATAGTCTGGAATCCTAGCACTAGGGACTGAAGGAGGGTCACAAGTTCAAAGCCATCCTGGGCTCCATGGCAACAGTGTCTCAAAACAGCAAAAATAATAAATCCATACAAGGAGAAGCGTGTGTTGGGATAATGATGGGAAGGGACAGATGGGTGAGGTGGTGTCTGCCATCCTGCCCGCCACGTGTTCTGGAAACCAGTGGCCATCACTTACCCAGCATACGAGCCAGCACTGCTTTTTTGGCTAGCTTAAGTGGTAATTTTCGACCAGACTTTGTTTTTTCCTGTTACCTAATTAAAGACACTAAAAAGCTGTTCCCCCGCCTGCTCACATGCTCAGGGCAGCAAACTGAATCCAGCAAAGAGACAGAGGAATATGGCTCAGGAACAGGTCTGTGGGACTCACAGTGGCATTTTTAAGGGAGTAGGGAGAAAACATGGACATGTGAGAGCACGCATGAAGAGATGCTGCACACAGGTGACACGCAGGGAGTAGCCTGAGCTGGCACTGGTCCCATATACGGAGGTGGTCACATTCTGTACACAGGGACATTTCTTCTGTCAGCCTGGCAGGCCTGTGCCTGTCTCAGCACCAGAACACCAGCGAGGTACAAATGGCAGTGCCCAGGGACTGCAGAGATTCACGAGTCCCCCTCTCTGCTCCCACTGTGTTGTGGGGGCCAGGGACTGACCTGAGAACCCTGAGCCCACCAGGATCTTACAAGTCTGTCCCAGAATGGTTATAGCAAAAGGAAATACCTCATCTACACCCCTTATTGACAATGCTGCAAGCAGCCTGCTGAGGGAACTAAGGGACCACTGCTCACTGTGACTGCATCAGTAATGCAGCAGTCTGTGGGCATAAGCGGTAGACTTTCCAGGAACAAAGGCTGTCTATTGGTTATACAGTGGTTCTGCTTGGTGGCGGGGAACTCTGCTTCGGGGGAACCAGAACCTGAGTGTTGTCCATACACCGTATGAAGGTAAGTGTGTTAGTCTCATTCCTGATGCTGTGGTAGAACACCCTGACAAAAACAACCCGCAGGAGAATTTATTTTAGCTCACAGTTCCAGGGTGCAGTCTGTCAGAGCCAGAAGTCGCTCATGCCACATAGGAGCCCGTGCTGCCACCTACAGTGGGCAGGGCTTCCCGCAGTAAGTAACCAAGATAACCCCTCAGACACACCCTAGGCCAACCGTATCTAGTCCTTCATTGAGAGTCCTTTCTCAGGTGATCCTACAGGTGCAAAGTTGATAATCAAAGCTAACCAGCACTGGGTGGGTCACCCCTGTAGTGTTGTGGAATGCTTCCCAAGCCAGGAAATGTATTAATCAATGTGGGTAGAACTCGTTCTGAAGAACAGTTGACATTTCCTTTAGAAGTACCAACTCTTAAAAGGCCATCCCTACAGGCCAATGTGCTGCCCAGAGTCGGCAGGACTCAATGGAGTCTCTGAACTGGACTCTGGATGCTCATACCTCAAATAAAAACCATATGGACCAGAGCTAAAAATGCAGTTTTCCCCAGCTACTCAGGACTGCGACCGTGTGCCTCCCTCCTACTGCTTCCTAAGCAAGGAAGGCAGAGTGGCCCCTGCTGCAGTCCTCCCTGGTTCTACCTCCCAACCTTTGTTCACTGTCAAGCAGGAACACTGGTGATAGGCCACCCCAACCCTGGGGCTTCCTGAGTAAAGGGGCTCTTCTCTCTGACACAGCTGGGAATCTCCATACAAGGAGAAGACCAGGCCCAACTGCATCAGCAGTGTTCCTAAGGCCCCAGTGAAGACATGGTTTGCAACTGTGACCTCAGCTACTCAGATGTGACATGGCTCCGTTTAGAAACAGATCATCTGTTAATTTGTCCCATAGTTTATTTCATTTGTATATTAGCTCATCATGGAGTGAAAGGGAGAGTGTTACAGTGTTTTAGTTTAAGAGCAACATGCTTCTTGAAAGCAAAACAAGAGCCCAAGGGGCAGGAGCTCCCCTGAGCATCCGGGGAGGCAGCTGGGTGAAGGGAGGGGCCCGGGACCTACAACAGGTGATCAGAGACTCCTGAGTAGTTACTGGGACTTTGTGTGGCCCTGGTCTAGCAGTTCAGCTTGGGTGGCAGAGACATCAGGAGGGGCTATGAACCCCAGAGCGAGTGGGTGGAAGATCTCCAGTGGTGTTTTGCCTCACCCGGTCAACATCTCACCATTTAGCAACCGGATGAGGGAAAGAAAGAACAGCTTCCCTTCTCCTGCTCTGCAGCACTGGCCAGAGTAAGTAAGCTCCCTGTGACGAAACACCCTTGGGTATCAGTGCTCTCAGAGGCTGGACACGGAAACTGCCCAGGGGGCCAATTTGGCCACTTGTTATGTCCACATTCTCTTGAACTTCAGTTCTGACTTCTGCTGAGTTGAGACACAATCCAACCTTGCAATGCTCTTTGGCAGAGACAGGACTCCATTTGAACAACTTAAACCCAGGACAGGTCCCAATTCTCTCTTTAGCTTGAGGAACCTTTCTGGGGGGAGCCGCCTGCCATCTTGTGGCCAAAGCCACTGCTACAGCTGGGCTCACTGCAAAGCCAGGCAGGGGCCCAGGCCAGATTCTCACCCTGCTTCTCTTCCAGCCATTGGCAGTTTTCATATCACTGACAGCTCAGCTTTATTCCTGTTTCCTGGGGAAATGGTGACAGAACATTCATTGTTTGCAAATGTGAAAATTCATGATAGTGATTTTCCATTTTCATTCAGCAAGAACTTAACCACAAGTGCTCTCCTGTAGTCAGTCACTTAAAGGACAATTGGGCTCCCCCCTCTGGCCCACCCCACGCTAACTTCTAACCACGGCTCAAGAAAGGAGCCAGCGACCATAACACAGATGACAAGTATACTTCCTTCTCCTCTTGTCCCAGGATGCTAAACGGGCTTCACAGTCCACCAAGCAGTGTTTGAGGATGTAGGGCGTTCTGTCATTGATTTTTACTTTTGTGAGAACATAATACAGGGAAACAGATTACAGGAAAGTGGTTTTTGGAGTGATTCTGGAGAGATGTGCAGCTTCCTTTTAGTGCCTTCTATTTCCACAGCACTTTCTGAGGTGTTGAGGGCGAGACTAAATGCCAGCGGGCTCGGTGACCCAGTCTGCCGTGACAGTCATAGTCTTCAGCAATCACTGTTTGCCAACTGTGCTCCAGCCTCTGTAGGCAAAAGGCTTTGGGCCCTTCCAGTTTCTAGAAGCTGACTGGAGACTGAGGGTCTCAAGAACCCGTGGATCACCCACATCAGACATTTGTGCAGTGCGCTAAGTGGGCAGATCCAAGCAGTGTTCTTCCTTGAAGGACACAGCCAACAAAACTGAAAATTACCAAAACTCCTTAAATACCCCAAAGCTATGCCACCTGGCACATAGAATCTGCTTGCCCATTTGGTTCTCTCAAGAGTTTATGAGAGTTGAAAAGAAGGAGGCTGGCTCTGCGGCTTCTCTTGGGCAGGCAGTAACTTGTTCGGCTTCCCTAGAGTAAGCCACTGTGCCTGAGGGATGTGGTACAGCTACTTTCTGGATCCTCAACTCCAAACCTAGTCTCTGTGGTTGCAAAAGTAGTGTTTAGAATGGATCCTGAACTCCAGCACACCCACCCTTCCCACTCAGCAGGTGCTACCACCTGCTTTGGTCTTCACCTCCCTGACTGTATTCTGGGAGGTTAAGGATCCAGCTTGTCCCTGGGGACTTGAGAGCATGGCACCGAGGCAGTATGATGACCCTGCAAGATCTTCTGCTCACAGTAATGCTTCCTGGTTTAAAAATGAAGGATTCAGGCTGGAGAGGTGGCTCAGCAGGTAAGAGTACAGGTTGCTCTTCCAGAGGACCTGGGTTTGATTTCCAGTACAATGTGGCAGCTCACAACCGTCTGTAACTCCAGTTCCAGGGGATCTGACACCCTCACACCAATGCACGTAAAATTAAATACATTTTTAAAAATTAAGATTCATTTTTTATTTTTAATTCCATGTGTGTCTGTGTTTGTGTACATATGAGTACAGGTACCTGAGGAGGCCAGATCATTTGGAGATGAAGGTACATTTGGTGGTGATTCACCCAACATGAGTCCTGGAAATTGATCTCAGGTCCTCTGAAGGATCACTTAAGTGCTCTTCACTGCGGAGCCATTTCTCCAGCTCCAATCATCATTTTTATTGTGCATATGTGGAGGTCAGAGACATCTCTGTGGAGTTGGTTCTCTCCTTCCACCTTTATATGGGTTCCAGGGATTGAATTCAGGTCACCAGGCTTGTACAGCAAGTGCCTTTATTTTCTGAGCCATCCTGTGTCCCCCTAAATCACAGGAGGTAATCAAGCATCACATAAACTACAACTGGCAGCAAGAAGCAGAGGCAGTCAGATCTCTATATGTTCAAGGCCACCCTGGTCTATACGAGTTCCAGACTACCCAGGGCTATACAGTGAGACCCTGTCTCAAAACAATTTTGCAAAAGTGCTGTTCTAAAAGGCATGACATCACCTGATGAATTAACTGCTTCTTCTACTGGTTCACCAGAAAGGGGAAAATACACACCAACTGCCTGTGGAACTGAAGGCCTGAACAAATCAGCCCAGAAATAGGTGCAGAGACCAAAGAACAGCTTGCTGCTGAATGCCATGCCTCACAGCCCTCAGCTTCCTGGGCTGTAACTGTTAGCAACGTACTCATCACTATGTCAAAGATGAAAGGAGACACTAAGGGCTGGGAATGTGGCTCAGTTGGCAGAGATTGCCTAGTCCTTGGAAGCCCTGTGTCTAAGCCCCAGCACTTAGAATAAAGGGCATGGTGTTCCTACAGCTGCGATCCGAGACTCAGAGGGAGGAACTAGGCGATCAGGGGTTCAAGAAACCATCCTTAGATACACAAGCCTCTGAAGCCAGCCTGGGCTACATGACATTCTATCTCAAACAAAAGAGAAAGATCTGTTGGCCACATTGAAATGTAATTTTGTAATGTATTTAATTTCCACTGTCCAGCAATCAGACACAGTGATGGTGACTAGGTCATGACCTACACACAGAATCCCATGATTGCAGAACCCCCGCCAGCTGCTCTCAAAAGTCACTTCTGCTCAAGAGCAAAGCATTTGGGAACTTCCTTGGCAAAATATTCCTTAGTGGCCAATTATTTTCCCCTGGGATACAGATGGAACTTGGGGCTTCATGCATTCTGGGAGAGTGCTCAACCAAGCTATATCCCTAACCCTAGTAGGTGACATATAAACAGGTACATACAAAGCCAAAGGGTCATCTACTGATGCTCTTATCCTTACTCTACCTCAGAAAAAAAAAAGTTACAATCTCAAAACTAGTGGAAGTGGGAGATCTTAGCAAGAATTGTGATGGAGCTGGAGAGATGGTTCAGCAGGTAAGAGCACTGGCTGCTGTTTCAGAGGTCCTGAGTTCAATTCCCAGCTCACATGGTGGCTCACAACCATCTATAATGGAATCAGAAGCCCTCTTCTGGTATGCAGATAGAGCACTCATATAAATAAAAAAATAAATCTTACTCTTCCAGAGGACAAAAGTTTGGTTCCTAGCACCCACATGGTGGTTCATGACCATCCATAACTCCAGTTCCAGGGGATTTGACACTCTCTTCTGACCTTCACCAGATACCAGGCATACATGTGGTACACACACATGCAAACACTCGTGTAAGTAAAATAAAAAAGAATTTTTACCTTTGTTGTTTAAAGGAGGAACAGCAGAAACCAGAAATTCTTATTTTTCCAGTAACCACATACTGGTGGCAATGCCTACTTCCTGGCTCCTGTGTCACCATCTAGGCTAGCCCCTAACAGCATTCTAGTGCAGCAGGAGCTGGAGGCACCCTCCTATGGGGATTTCTGCATTCCTTCAGTGGAAACTCCTGTCCCTGCTCAAGTCTCCCACCTTTATCCTCAGCTGCCTTTTCCCTTCAAAGAGCAGGATGCTTGCAGCCATGGCTGAATTCAGGCTGTCCACACCAGGCACAACGGGGATCAGCAGTCTCTTGCCACCAGTACTCTCGGCCAATTGCAGGGATTCCAGGCTCACTCCATGTGTCTCCCCTCCAACCACCACAGCTGCTGGTGCTTCTGTCCAGTCCAAATCGTAACTCTGGACCTCAAGCTTGGGAAGCCAGTTGTTACTGGTTTTGGAGTCTAGGTTCTCTTCCTCGTACTTGTGAAACTTCAGGAAGCGGCGATCACATGCCCAGTCACGATCACTCGCTTTATTAGACATCTGACCCTGAGCATAGAGACCACAGTTGTCTGCCACGTAGACTCGAGTGTCAGGGGTCAAGTAGTTGGGCACTGTTTCCCATTCCAGATTGTTCACAATGGGCACCTGGAAATGTGCCCCCATGCCTGCCCGAAGCACTTTGGGGTCCCAGGCATCCACACAGCCTAGAAAACAAAGGATACAACTGAGACTTTACAAACCTTCCCAGATGACAGGGAAGTCTGAAGTAAATTCCTTTAACTCTAACCAGGATATAAACCAAGAGTTTTTCCATTAGAGCCCTCTCCCTTGCAGGGATCAAGAGCCTCTCACTTGATGACACTCTCCAGCAAAGGGGCTGGAGGACTGTCTGCTGCTAGTGCTGGGAACAGAGTTTATTCATCTCATCCATACGCAGTGACCAGACACTGCAGGGCATGCGATGGGAATTAAAATATCACCTCGGACCTCAGGAATTCAGGGTATAATTGAAAAATGGTTAAGTCAAGTGACTGCAAAATCAGTGGTAACTGATGTAAAAGAAGCATGATCAGGCTCAAAAGAGAACCCTGTACAAAGCAGGACTTTCCAGGAAAACTAAACATCTACAGGACTGAGATACTGAGCTGGATCCTAATGGACAAGAGGGTAGTGCTAGAGAGAGATCCAGACAGAGAATAAAGAGCCAGCTGATAGGCAGGGTATGTAGGGTAGGAGCCAAAAGGCAGACAGCGGGCAGTGTAAGAGGCAGATTATACTAAGCTGAGGAAAGTAGAATTTTATCAAGAAATTTCCACGAAGGATTTAAGTAAATCAGAGACAGAATCTGACTTTTTTTTTTTTTTTTTTAAAAGACTCCAGTGCTCAATCTGGACTAGAGCAGTGTCCCTACACTAACAATGAGGAAATCAGATAAGAAGTTCGTGAAACAATCCAGGAGGTAGCAGGAGCCCTGTCCTTGCCACAAGTCTTCCCTCATACTACAGAGACGGCTGGAGGAACCTACTCTGACAGTCAATCTAGATCTATGGGCTCCTCTGCATTGGCTGCCCAGCGGATACTGACCTCTCCTTGTGTCTACTCTCACCATAGGCAAGCTAGAGGAGGGTATCTTACCATCAGTGTCATGCGTTTCCTCATGACAAGTTATTTTAAAAGTTAACTTGTCAAACTTAAGATAGGATCAGCCAGACTAACTCTGAGAGGAAAGTAAGACTTGGAGAATGTGATCAAGCCCAGACATATCCCCAACTATATATGGGTTTCCCATGCACTGCCGGGAACTAGGAACCAGAAACGGGAGCTGGGCTATAGGTCAGATGAAAGAAGGAACTAGATGGGCCTACATTTGTGAGAGCAGCTGTCTAGTCTCACTCCTTCATCTAGTAAGGAGTGAGGAAAAGATGACAGCTCCCTCTTCATATCCTTGACACTGGGCACCACACCAACCATGTCCTACTCTTTCCCTACCTCCTTTGCATTAGCGAATGGTAACAAGTGAAAACTATACCACTGAGGCTATCTGAACGCATTTCCAAATGTGTTCCAAACCACAACTGCTATCAGAGCACTCAACAATGGAGTGAGTGGGGTACTCATAATGGAACCCCAGCAACTAGGTCTCACACTGCCAGAGAACTGTACTTGGACAGAGTGTGTCAGGGAGAGTTGAAAGGGGCAATCTAGGCAAGTCTCGGCAATGGTTGCCACTGTTATATTTAATAGTAGCTTGGATGTTTCTGATGAGTGATATGCTCCCTCCCCTCTGCTCCCAGAGTATAATAGCCATTTTAGACATGTCTCAACTGCTAGGCATGTGTGCTTAGGAGCAAGCTTATTAATCCCCTTCTGATGAGAAAAAACAAAAATGTAATATGGTTAATTTGTGTGTGGATTGTGTAACTACATTTCCCCAAGGCTAAGATATTGCAGTATATTTGAACATATTTCTAGATATTATATTCACAGAAGATAATCATTGCACTGGCTGCCTGAAGCCAGGCATGATACGATTTCAATAGTTCAAACTATGGGATGAGGAGAAGCAGTTGGAGCTGGAAGATGGCGTGATGTGCTCTCTGCTGAGGTATGTCAGGTTTGTGCCTTTAAAAATGTCTCATGTGTTGTTATTAAATGGCTATACTAAGAAAAATGTACCAGAACACATGATCACTCTAGTGATAGCTTTCCTTCCATGAGATTCAGAAGTCAAAGGTTAGGATGGATTCATACTCAACATCTTGAGAACTCAAGAGAAACACAGGATGTGAAACCGAGTGTTAAATTTGACATATAAACAATTAATGGTACATTCATAAAATTGGAACCTAGTTCTTTCCCCCATTTGCTTAAAATTCTGAAACAACTCAGTAAGTCTCAAAATAATGTTAAAAGATATGCAACATTCATTTACTGAATTCTTATTTGTATCATTCCAAGTAATGTTGAACAAACAAAAAAACAACAACCATGAGGAAGATTCTTATTATTCCCACTTTACAGATGAGGGAATTGATATTTAACATATTGATTATGGGCATGCAGTTAACTCAGGGCAGATCAAAAAGTCAAACCCATGAGAGTCTGTCTAGAATCCTAACTCACTAAAAAACGGCCAACTAAGCCACTGGGTGAGAGGTGCTTCTAACAGGCTGGAGAGATGGCTCGGCATTTCAGAGTGCATACTGCTCTTTCAGGGGACCTTGCAAACTGAGAGTCTGATTCCCAGAACGCACAGTGGGCAGTGCACAATGGTCTGTAACTACAACTCCAGAAGATCCTGCACCTCTGACTTCTGCAGGCACCTGCACTCATATGTGTACATGCCCACACACAGACAGACACATGTACGCACAAAAAGAGAAAAAAGTGTTCTTACCTTTGGTGAGTAAGACTTTACTGCAGCCTGCTCCAGCTGCAGATCTCAGAATTGTCCCTAGGTTCCCGGGGTCACGGAGGTTGTCACAAATCAACACTAAGGGCAGTGAATGGTGAAGCTGAGTCTTTGGATATGTCATCTTAACAGCATCAGGCTTGGCAAAAATCCCTGAGGAAACAACACAGGAGATTCGCTTGTCTGGAGTGGGCATGAGAATGGTTTGACTTTTTTGTTTGTCATTCTTTATGCACTCAATATTACCTAGTGAAGACAGGAATACATTATGACTGCAAATTTTCAAACAACAAAAATTCTTCCAGTGCTAACCCCATCCTACCCCATCTGCTTCCAAACTGTCTCCTTTCTGAACTCTATGCACCCACCTACACCTATATCAACACACTTACTAGTGACAGAACCACTGTGGGTGTGGTACAAATGGCTGGCAGCAGGAGAACTGAGAGTTTAAGGCCATCCTGCTCTACCTAACACTGGTCACACACACAGAAACAAGGGTGTGGGATGCCCTCAGTGAACAGTACTGCCCAGCATGCATACAGCTTCAAGTTGGTCTCTAGCACTTCTAGAAGCAACAAAAACAGGAACTAAAAACAAATTTTAAAATTGACGTTTAAGGCCTGGCGAGTTGGCTCAGTTGTTAAGAACACTTGCTGCTCTTGAGAACCTGAGTTCAATTCCCAGCACCCACACAGTGGCTCACAAGTCCAGGGCCAGGAGATCTGACATCCTCTCCTGCCTCAGCGGGCACCAGGCACACACATGGTGCCCATATGAATATGCAGACAAAGCACCCATACATATAGTATTTTAAAAGTAAAAACTGGCTATCTATATAACCTATATCTATAGGCAAACAAAAAAAATCTCATTATATAACCTGCTTATCTTACTCGATATGTTTTTAAGAAATTTACTGCGTCAGTATATTTGCAGCTACTGTATTTTTCTAAATGCTGTAATATTCTGTAATAGGTGTCAGTTTAGCTCTTCCTATATTGACAGTTAAAGATTTAAAATTTCTCCCATTACAAAAACAAAAACAAACGACAACAACAAAAAAATGCTACAATGAGTATCCACAGAGGACTCTCTCGGTAGATGTCTGAAAACTTCTCTGGGACAAACTCCTGTAAGTGAAATGGACAAACAGTGCATGCATACGCTGTGTTAATGGACACAGAACTGCCCTCCTCACAGCTTACGGCACTCTATTCCTGTTTAGTATGATAAATACTAGATTATACTAGCCTGCTTAACAGGGGACATATTTACTTTTAATTTTTGCCACTTTGATGGAAAACACAGCATTTCATTATTTTAATGTGTATGTCCCTGATTACTGGGAAAATGGACATCTTTTGCACTCACCTGGCTACTTGTGACCCCTTTACATTAGTGTCTTTATGTTTTCTTTTTCCCAAACTTTCTTGATGCTGTAACCTTTCTCCATTTTCCCACTAGGTTTTTGTTTCACTTAATCTGTAGGCTTACCATAAATATTTAAACACTAGCCACATAGTTTTCCTTCATTGCTTGCCTTAAAATTAAAAAAAAAAAAAAAATCCCAGGCAATAGGATTAGAATTCAAAAACTTAAATTCATCAAAGTAATAGCTCTTCTAAGCAGCCCAGCCCAGAAGCACTGCCTTGGAGGCATGTGTACAAAGGCTGTATATTGAAGGGGCTGCGGGGTAGTGAGGACTGAGCAGTTTGTAAGGTCTCATGCTGAGGGTCAGAGCTTAGCAAGTTTAGATAGAACCTATAGTGACCCTTCTATCTTCAATCTAATACAACAGACACAAATAGGCTGGGAGTGCTTGGAAAAATGAAACCTGTAAGTTGCTTCCTTAATGGAAAACTCTCTCATTTAATAATCTCTGCATGTAACCTAAAGCACACAGTTTTCAGAGCATCTAGGGAGAAAGACAGAAACTGGAAAAGAAGCTGAAGGTGAACTTGTATTAATTTTCCAAGATGGCTCAACAGATAAGGGTACTTGCTGCCATGCCTGATGATCCAAGATGGATGTCTAGGCTCATAGTGGAGAGAGAAAACTGATTCCCACAGACTGCCTTCTGACTCATGCACATATATACACGAAATAAGTAAAACAGCTTTTTGTTTTGTTTTTTGAGAGAGTTTCACTATTTGCTGTGGCTGTCCTGGAACTCACTGTGTAGAGCAGTGAGATTTCTGTCTCAAACTGACAGAAATCTGCCAGCCTCTGCCTCCTAAGTACTGGGGATTAAAGGTGTGCACCACCACACCCAGTCCTTAAAACGTGTTTTTTAACAATCTATTAAAAAAAAATTACTGGGTATGGTGGCATGGTGCTACACATGTTTGTAATCCCAGCAGGAAGGAGGTGGAAGCAGGAGCATCAGTGGTTCAAAGTGACCCGCATGGGTTCGGCAGGATTTGTGCCAAGTACATGAGGGTACATAAGGAGAAAAGGCCAGCCAGGACTACATGACAATGTTTAAAACATACACACATACATACACATACATACACACACATACACACACACACACACACACACACACACCCCACAATAAAAACGGGTGAGAAACTTTGATTGTTGCCAGTAAAAATATTAAAACATACAGACCAGAAAACTATTTTTTCTAGATATCTAAGATTAGCCAATAACATTTTACACTTGATTTTAAAAAAATGTTGTTGCCTTAAGACAAGTATGAACAAGAAAGTCTAGAATACTACCTTTGTATGAAAAATAAATTCTAGATATTGATACATTGTAAATGACTGACCCAATATTCCTTGTGGCGTTACTAGGTCGGACCAATCCTTGATATCCTCAAATTTCACCTTAATGAGGCTGACACCTTTCAGCTTATCCACTGGCAACTCCTTGACGTATTCTAGACGGCTAAAAAAGAACACTTTGGGCACAGCTCCAGCCTTGAGAGCATCTGCAATCAGCCTTCGACCTTCCAGTAGAATCTTCCCTTGCTTTTCCCGAAAAGGCCTGGACTTAACTATTGTCATCACGCTGCTGTAGGTGGAAACAGAGAGGGGTGATTGTCAACGTTCTTGTCACCGAGACACATGTAGTTCTAGCAGACACGCAGAGCTCGTCGGAGGCACAAACCTCAAACTTATTTTGCACAGCAGAAACAGAAAGAGCGAGAGGCTCCGCTGTGAGGAAGAGAAACAGGGGCACGTCACCTTAGCCTCCTGTCCCCGGGAAAGGCCTTCTCGTAGCGCAGCCCTGCCTCTTCCCAAGTGTGAGGAGTCTGGGATGGGGATGTCTCCACAAGGTGTTTCTGCCGCCGCTCCTGGGAACTGGCCTCGGTGACCGTCTTGCGAGGCTGCTTGTCAGGAGCGCGCTTCCGTTCCTCCACCTGTCCGGAGGGAAACAGTACTCTCACCGGGCTGCGCCGCAGCGCTCGGACCCAGCGCCGCGCGTCAAGCTCCCGAGTCTGGACCACCCGCAGCAGCGGTCTCAGAGAACACAGCATGGCCTTAGCCGGCGCCGCCATCTTTGCTACGCTGCGTTACCTCACGGGAGCGTGCCGTCGCGTGCAAGTGACGTCACCGGACGGTCTTCCCGGGCCTGTGGGCGGAGCATCCTTCTGCCAGTGACTTGGTCTTCGTGGTGCGAGTCATGGCCACTCGTCGAGCTCTGCACTTCGTTTTCAAAGTGGGAAACCGCTTCCAGACGGTGCACTTCTTCCGAGATGTCCTGGGGATGCAGGTGCAGACCCGGCCCGAGCGGGGCTGGCGCGAGACTCAGACGCGCCACCGCGCCGCACCTGGGGAGGGAGAACGCGCCGTGGGCCAGCGGCCGCCTCAGCTGCCAGCCAAGGACCCCGCGTCGGCTCGGCGGGGGTGCAGCTTTTGCGAGTCCCGGTTTTCGGGTTGGGAAGCCTTTGAAAGGGGTCTGACCTTCCATCTGTGTTGTCTACGCTCGCTCTGTCACCTACAGCCCTTCATAAATATGTTCCACTGCTGCCTCGGGAAGGGGAGCTGGCAGTCTATGGCGAAGGAGCATTGACAGGCAAAACGTTATAAAAGGCCCTTCCAGTTCACGGCAGAGCGGTCTCTCTTCTGGTTTGAAACGTTTGGCTCTGATAAGCAAACTCAAAGCTCAGCTTCCGTCAGGGCTGGGCATTTAAAGTTTAGCTTCTGGGGATGGTCCCATGGTCCTGCGCATGCTAAGCAAGTATTCCACTATCCCATTATATGAACATCCCCGGTCAGGGCAAATTCAAGTGGTCGCTTTCGTAGGTACTCAGGTTCTGTGTAAATCTTTGGCTCACCTCTGAACAGCCCAGACTTAAGTATGAGGTCAGAATCTAGTCTCCTTCCTAGTACTTGGAAAGAGTTTTAAAGGCTGTGATTCTACAGGGGTCATTTAGCTTAAAAAGTAGAGGAGGTTTATTGAGCAGCTCGTGGTAAGGGAGGTAGGGACCACACCAGTGCAGAATACTTTGTAGCAACAATAATCCAGGTTAGTGTAGAGATAGCGCATTAGTTGAGGAGTGCAAAGGCAGTTACACAGATTAGCCAACACGAATTAATCAGTCATAGAAATATCTGCTGTGGAGAGACGGCTCAGCCTTTAAGAGTGATTTCTGTACTCCAGAGGATCTGAGGGGGGTTCCCAATACTGGTGTTGGGTGCCTCACAATCAATCCAGCCCCAGGGGATCTGACAACCTCTTCTGGCCTCCTTCAGCACCTGCACACGTGTGGCTGGCAGACACACACACATACACGCTGCTGTTTCAGGGTCCCATGTTAAAGTTTGGCAACAAAGGTACACATGACTTTGGTATTTGTTTCCATTTAGGAGCACATGCTGTGGGCAATTAGATTTATAACTACTAGTCATGGAAGTCAGAGTTTAGTAAGTGATACCAGGTGCCATTATTGTATTTCTTCATTGATCAAAAGGTAATGTGAAGATCAAACATGTTATTGTATAGGTGGTACTTGACGCGTAGGTAGTTTGTGTTCTATAGAGTATTAGCTGCTTTTATGATAAAAATAAATTTACCAACCTAGGTTATCAGGAAACAAATCATGGGGACCTTGCGTTTAAATTGACCTTGAAAAATAGGGTTTTCACATACCAAGATTAGAGGTAATCGTGACCTGAACAGATGAGGTGGAGATATTTGGGAAATGACACTAATTTTGTGTGTATTTAGCTAGATGAAGAGATGAGATGTAAGAACAGACAGGTTGAGGTTGTTTCTGGTATTGTCTTGAATGCTATGCATGCAAAGCAATTTGAGTTTTATGCTGAGGTATGGGGGGAGCTTGTGATCTATCAGAGCTATGCTTTAAGAGTATATTTTTATGGTGGTATTAAGGAAAGAAATCAATAGGTTTTGTGTTGTGTTTTTAGCTAGGGGAGGCAGTAAGTAGCTTAGATTAGCCTTGAACTTGATATGCTTCTGCCTCAGTGCCTCAAGAGTGCTGGGATTACAGGTATATCACCATGCCTAGCTAATAAAGAAGATTTTTTTGTAGTCTTTAGAGGAAGTAACGGAACTTCAACAGGAGCAGTAGGAATCAAAAATAAAAAACAGCTGAGTGTGGTGGCCCATTCCTGCAAACCCAGCGGTTGGAAGGCTCAAGGACAGCTTACACTTCACAGCCAAGTCTAAAGCCAAACTGTGCTACATAATGAGACACTGTCTCAGAGAGAAAAGGGTGGGGAGCAGAAACTAAGACACTGAGAGCCTTCTGTATTCTAGGTTCTGTCGTAGGTGCTTAAACAGGTTATCCATCTTCACCAACATAGTTGTTCTCACTCTCAGTCTAAGACTTGAGGCTGAAAGCCTAAAACAGCTTGCGCAGCATTATGCAGTGCAGTCAGGCTTCTCCAGGGCTGAGCACACTCACCTACCACTCATGGCTTCCTACTCTAAAGAGGTTTCATACCTGCTTGGGGATGCAAATCCCTTTTTCTAAAACAAGGTCTCACTACATATCCTTGGCTGTTCTGAAACTCACTATGTAGACCAGGCTGGCCTTGAACTCAAGGAAATCCATCTGCCTCCACCTCCTGAGGGCTGGGATTAAAGGCATACTTTACCATGCCCATCTTAAGATGTTCTTACCTCTGCTACATCTAGCCTAGAGGGTCTGTTTGTTTCTCTTAGTAAAGCTGGAAAATGATAATGTTTATGCTCTCTGACCTTTTAGTTTGTATAAATATTCTATATATAACACTAGTACACCTGAAATCCCAGCATGTGGATGGCTGAGGCAGGAGGATCATGAATCTGAGACAAACTGGGATACATAGTGAGACTCCGTTTTTAAAAATCAAGGCCTACAAGCATTACTCAGCTGTAGAACGCTTATTTAACATGAGTCCTTGGAATCCCCCTGCAGTCCAAAAAGGCAAAACTTTGCAATTTATTCTACTTTCTTTACTAGGTTCTACGCCATGAAGAATTTGAAGAAGGCTGCAAAGCTGCATGTAATGGGTATGACACCTTGTCCCTTAAAATCTTAGGTTCGGAAGAGCAGAGCGCACTCTCCCAAAGTTGAGTATTAGACGGTGGGATGAATTAAGGAGGCAAGAAATAAGGAAACTGCCTGACCGGCAGTGGGGACTCCCTCTGTTTCTCGGCACTTTCACACAACACCAGATTCAGCGAGCAGTTCTCCAGTTTCCAAATTCCAGCCAGTTCTAACTCAATTCCTTGTCCATCTGGAGGTATATGAGACCAGCTTCAGATCATAGTAACCCCTCATGTGACCTCAGGGAAACACTACTTACATTTACTGGCTTTTTACAAATGATACAAATGAGGAAGAGCCAAAGAGCTGTATGCAGGAAGGTTTGGAAGAGAAGAGGGATGGCACTCCCAGCTGCTTTCATGATCCCAGCAGCCCCATAGCTTCAGTAACCCACAAACCCAATCAAATCTTGTTGAGTGATTTTTACACAGATTTACAGTGTTTACTCTCCACCCCTCCTCAAAGGTGAGGGGGATGAACATTATAATCTTTTGGTCTTTTTGGCAACCAGGCAAATCCTCAGGCTATCTAGCCTCGCCTTCACTCAAGCTCATTATTGTAAACCCGGGTGTTCCAGAAGAAGCTCGTAAATACCAGGCCCAGTTATCAGGAAATTCCAAGGCTTAAGGAGCTGTGTGTATGCAGGAATAAGTATGTGCAGTGAGTAAAGCAATGGCTAAGTGGCTCCTAAGCTTAGTGCGCATGGCAAGTTGGAAACTTCCAAGGTCCATTGGGATTTACGTGCTTACTGAGGTTAGAGTAGAGACGGCCTTTAGGATTCCTTCCCCTACGTTTTTGTAAGGTAACTAAATCTTTCCCGTAAGTAGTGCTGAATGGATGGCGCGTGTGGAGTGCGCGAGCACTGTCTACCCTGCTGTCAGCCCCTTCGCAGGTCATCTCACCCTCATTTAGAGTTTATGGGACCCAAAGGGACTGGCCTTTTCTCTGTGTCCAAAAGTGAGAAACAGGTTTTTCCTTTCCTGTGGTCACTCCTTTCTTTTTTCTTTTTTCTCTCTCTCTTTTTTAGGCCTTATGATGGGAAATGGAGTAAAACAATGGTGGGATTTGGGCCTGAGGATGATCATTTTGTTGCAGAACTGACATACAATTATGGCATTGGCGACTACAAGCCTGGCAATGACTTCATGGTAAATATCACTCTGTCCCAGCGCATATGTGAATGGGGCAGAGACAGTCTAGGTTAGAAATAAAGCTGGCTTTAAAAAAAAAATCTAAAGATTTTTATGTGCATGAGTGTTTTGCCTGTATGTATGTATGTATGTATGTGTACCATGTACATGTAGATCTGAAGAGGTCAGAAGAGGGTATCAGATCCCCTTGAACTGGAGCTAGGGATGGTTGTAAGCTGCCATCTGGGTGCTGGGAACTGAACCTGATTCTCTGCAAGAACATCCAGTGCTCTTAACTGCTGAGCCATCTCTGTAGCCCTAGATAGCTTTTTAAAATTCAAAGTTGGGAATGGTTGTTAGTGAGAAGATGACAATGGAGTAAGAGTTCAGAGAAACAGCAGTGGTGGTCCGCACCTTTAATCCCAGCACTCAGGAGGCAGAGGCAGGAGGATCCCTGTGAGTTGGAGGACAGCCAGGGCTACCCAGAGAAACCCTGTCTCCAAAAAACAAAAGCAAAAGCAAAACAAAACAACGAAAAGTTCAGAGGAGGAAGGGAGTAAGATATGTGGATAGAGGAGGATTCTGGAGAGAAGAACCTGTGAAGAGGCCTCAGATAACACCTGGTTTGAGAAAATGTAAGGACTAACAGGACTAGAGAGGGGAGGGGAGGTGGAGGAGATGGGTAAGAAATGACATGATAGTTGGAGACGGTGGCGCATGACTGTAATCCCAGCACTCGGAAGGCTGAGGCAGGAGAATTATGAGTTCTTGTGGCTAGCCAGGGCTACACAGCTAAGACTCTTGTCTCAAGGGGAAAAAAAGCACATAGTGTTGGGCCTTTTAAGAGCCATCAAGAGATGGGACTGGAGAGATGGCTTAGCAGATAAGAACACTGGCTGCTCTTCCAGAGGACCCAAGTTCAATTCCCAGCACCTACATGAAAACTCACAACTGCCTGTAACTCTAAATCCAATGCAAGGCAAAAGTGTATGCTGTTGGAAACTTTGATTAAAGAGTGCCTTCATATTTAAAAGTGTTTGTGTTTAAAATCCAAAATTGGGCTGTGGATATAGCTCAGTGGTAGAACACTTACTTACCTAGAGTAAACAAAGTTATGGGTTCAAGGTCAGCCTCATAAGTGAGTAGCTAAATCCAAATTGTCTCAAATGGATAGCTGGCCTGTCCAGGTAAGATCAAGATTTTTCTGCTTAGGTCTTGAAAACTGAAGAGATTGTCTTTGATATTAAATGGGTCAGATATCACTGACATTTGAATTTCTTTGCTTATGAATGTCTGAATCTAGAGAATTTGGAAAAAACATAAAATCTTAGGTGGTTTTATCATAGGCACTGGGATTTGATTCCTTGTCTTGTCCTGTAAAAGCTCTGTTGTGATGATCTGTGTGGATGTCATTTGTCACAGGGAATCACACTTGCTTCCAGCCAGGCTGTCAGCAACGCCAGGAAGCTGGAGTGGCCACTCAGTAAAGTAGCAGAAGGGATTTTTGAAACTGAGGCCCCAGGAGGATATAAGTTCTATTTGGAGGAACGAAGTCTACCTCAGTCAGGTAATTATATTAGGCCAGGAAAAGCCTGTTTAAAGGCACATTTGGTGAAGATAGGAGGGTGTTGGGGTTTGGAGTTCTTTCTCTATTGTATTTTTTTCTATATGGATAGGACGCGTCTTTCCCAAGCCAGTGTTCTTGCCTGTATGCTGGGAAGCCATATTCTTATATATGTATTAGGTATTCTAGTACATTTGTGCATAGCTACGGAGAATCTAGACTGGTTCTGTTCTGCAGATAATACATCTTTTTAGGATTTTTTTTTCAGCAGCAAATAACAGCAAACAACTCAAACTGGTTTCCACAGTAAGAACGTGTTTGGAGTTCACTGAGCAGGGTGAGTTGGTTCAGCAGCTCAGCCATATCGAGAACCCAGGTTTTCTCTATGCTGTCCTCTCATGCTGTCCTCACATGCTCATAGGTGTGATGGGGGCAGGTGGAGCTCATGCTCCCATATTCACTTTAGGAAAGAACCTGCGAGCAGACTTTAAAGAGCAGATTTAGTATACTCTGCTTCATACAGGTTGAGTATCCCTATTCTAAAATTCCAAAATTGAAGATTTTTTAAAAAATAACTGTTGTTTTTATTGTTTAAGGCTGTGTCTTAGGGTATGGTGACACATGCTTTTGTCTCAGCACACAGGACTACACAGAGAAACCCTGCTCAAAAACAACAAAAACTGTGTCTTAACACATAGTTTAGGTTAACCTAGAACTCAAGATCTTACTGCCTCAACCTCCCAAGTGCTGGAGTTTTGGACTTGTACCACCATGCTCTGTTGTCTGTGCTCCCTGGTCCTCTCCCCGGGATAACCTCAAGGAGGGAGACATAGTCAGGGACTGTCAGTTGTCCAGGCAGGTCTTGGGCGGAGGCTTGAGACAACAGACTTCTTGGAGGCAGTGTCATGGAATAGCTCAGTTTATTGAAGCAAAGGAAGGTGGGGGGAAAGGGAAAATGTCTTATGTGGTGATAAGTTATTGGCTAGGGCAGTATACCAGGAGAGTTCTATTTACATATGGGGGGCTCACAACCAGATATAGGTGGTTGCGTGTTATTGGCCAGGTCAAAAGTCTTGAGGAAGCCTCCTTTGCACAAGCAGAGGTTTCACAGAGGCCAGGGGAAGAGACCTTATAAGGTTGTATAAAGAGAGGAAGTTCAGCCCAGGGTCCTCCAGCTGCAGAGGTCAAATAAACATTAACCCAGCCACATACCTTGGAGAGGCAGGATTTTAACAGGTGCTATGTGTCATAAGATATGACAGCACTGGAGGAGCTTTGCTAGCTGTTGATGCTAGCTGGGGCATGTCAGAGTAAGAAAGGAGGAGCAGCCGAATCCTTCCACTCTCAGGGTGAGAAATCTGGGGTTTGAAGCATTCTCAGCTCTAGCCCAGCCCCATACTCCATAAGCTTGAGATGCTAGTGTTGGATTTTTCAGATTAGGGATGCTCAACCAGTAAAGTCCATGCAAGTTTTCCAACTCTGAAACACTTCTGGTCCCAAGAATTTCAGGTAAGTACTCAGTTTGGTCTTAAAGTAACAGAGTTCCACATTCCTAAGATGCTTTTGTCTTTTACCATGCTAAGGCCTCTGAGGCATTAATTTCCTGTTGATCCAATTTGGACTGCACTGTGTCTGCTCTGTAGCTCTTCTGGCTCTGGGGAGAGTGTGCTATTAACTCTGTTCTAGGGAGTAGAGTTAAGGTCTCAGGCATGTCAGGCAAGCATTCTATCATTGGGCTCAGGTTCTCAATGAACTTGAATTTGAATATTTTGCAGATTTTCAAAAAAAATAAACTTGAGTTTGTGAGAAGGAGACCATAGTAAGAAGCACCTTGGTTTAGGCTTGGCATTGTATTCTACAAATGGGGTGGAGATGATGATAACCAAGGAGAATACATTGAGTTTGTCATAGTCAGATGAGTCAGATGTAGTTGTAAAACAGCTTTTTAGAAAATTACGTTGGCCCCTGGGCAGTGGTGGCGCACATCTTTAATTCTAGCACTTGGGAGGCAGAGGCAGGTGGATCTCTGTGAGTTTGAGGCCAGCTTGGTCTACAGAGTGAGTTCCAGGACAGCCAGAGTTACAACAGAGAAACCCTGTCTCAGAAAAAAAAAAGAAGAAATTCTATTGGCCACACCTAGTGGCACAGACTTATTATCCTAGCTAGTAGTAGGGCTATAGGCTAAGGAAAGGCATTAAGGCCTACAGAGCAAGGCCAATCTTGACAACTTACTGAGAGCCAGTCTCAAAATAAAAAACAGACAAAAAAGGTTCAGTGATACAATGCTTGCCTAGCATGTGTGAAGCTTAGGTAAAGTTCCTATATTGCAATAGGTAAAAAAGGAAGGAAGGGGAGAAGGAAAGAAGGAAAACTGCTTCACAGGCTAGAGCTGCAGCTTAGTCATAAGAGCACTTGTCCTAAAGTGCAAGGGTTTGGGTTCAATCTCTGATACTGGTGGTGGGGTTGGGCATCAGGAAATCAACCTACAGTGTGACATGTTTCCATTATATGCTAACTGCTTTGTAGGTTTTTTTTCTTTTAATTATATTTGTTTGTATATTTGTGTGTGTGCATTTTTTTTTACCCTAGAATAAAAGGTAAGTATATTTTGTATATTACATATACAGAAGGAGGAGGAAGCAGGAGAGGGGGATGGAAAGGAGGAGGGGAAGAAAATAGTACTCATATGTCCAGAGATAACTGCTGTGAACATTCTAGAGTCTGTCTTCTTGGTCTTTTATCAAAAATAGTACGTGTATCTATATAAATGTACCCGCATAAGCCATTGCAGGAATTCCATGACAGTGTTTCATTGCAGAAAAGAAACAGTTGTTGTTGGGTGTTTGTGCTGTTCCTAGTGTTTCATTGTTCTGGCAACCCTGGAGAATGCCTTTGTAATAAAAAACCCTTCACACAGCCACAGTTGCTTTCTGAGTTGCTGAGAATGGTCTTGCTTTTTCAGTACATTTTTAAAACTTTTGGTACATTCTGTTAAATCTTTGCCCACAAATTTTCTAATGTGCACTCTTAGCAGTATTTCACTGTAATTCTCTTCCTTGTAACAAAACCGTTAACATTGCTAATTTGTCAAGACAACAAAAATTAAATAATGAAAAAGAATTATTTGTCCTTATTTTTTTTCTCTTTCTTTTCTCCCTCTTTCTCTCTCTCTAGGTTTTTGTTTTTTGTTTTTTTGTTTTTGTTGTTTTTGTTTTTGTTTTTGAGACTTTGTGTAGTTCTGGTTGCCCTGGAACTCTGTAGACCAGGCTAGCCTCAAACTCAGAGATCTACCTGCTTCTGCCTCCCAAGTGCTGGGATTAAAGGCATGTGCCACCACTTACTCGCTAAGTATTTCCTTAGTTTATTCTTTAAATTTAATCCTTTAGCCCATCAGAAATACATTTTGCTATCTCATTCAAATATGTAGCTTTTCCCTACCAAATTATTATCTTACTATCATTTATTTGGATTATGTTTCTTTTCATGTTGATTTAAAATGATTTTCTTATAAACTAAATTCTTTGGCTAAGAAGAGAGTTGGTGGAAATCAAATGTAAAGCCATATATCCTAGGCACACTCATTTTCCAGCCTCCTAAGCCAAATTCTTACGTACGCTTAAGCCTGTTTGAGCCTTTTATCCTGTTCCACTGAAGTGACCTCATTCCTCTGTGTTCTTACCTTCCAGATCCTGTATTAAAAGTAACACTAGCAGTGTCTGATCTCCAGAAGTCCTTGAACTATTGGTCTAATCTCCTGGGAATGAAAATTTATGAACAAGATGAGGAGAAGCAGAGGGCTTTGCTAGGCTACGCTGATAACCAGGTGAATGATCTTGCACAGAAATAACTTGTCTGCTACTTTGAGTTTGGTTCATAAATCAGGTTAACATGAAAGTGGTCCCGCGGTTTCTTCACAGGGATTCAGTGTTTATACTGATAAATAGAAGGAAATAAAACCCACTCATAACTTTACCACTGAGGTGCTACCTCAAGTTTTATTAGTGGTTAGCTGACATATAGGCATTGGAATTTTTGTCACACTGTAGGAATGACAAAATCACATACCCGTACTACCATATCAGCTTTATGTGGGTGCCAAGGATCTGTACTGCGGTTCTCACACTTTTTTTTTTTTGGTAAGGCAAGCACTTTACCAAACACTTGTAGAGTTTCTATACTACTCACATTATATCCCTCCAGAAAGCTTCAGCCTACTTTCTTATTTCCCTTCAGTGTAAGCTGGAGCTACAGGGCATCAAGGGTACAGTTGATCATGCAGCAGCCTTTGGAAGAATTGCCTTTTCTTGTCCTCAGAAAGAGGTACGATTTGATAACCTAATTGTTTTTAAAAATTCATTACTTTTAATTTTGTGTATGCTTGTGTGTCTATGTGCATGTGAGCACTGGAACCTGTGGTGACTCTCAGACCCCCTGGAGTTGTGAGCCTATGAGGTGGGAGTAAAGAACCACTTGACAGAGCCATCTCTCTGGCTCCTTTTTTTTTTCCTTTTACAATTTTTTTTTTTTTTTAAGAGAGAGATTGAGAGTTTGTGTGTGTGCGTGCACACAGACTTGAATGGTTGCTGGGAACTGGACTTGAATCTTCTGCAAGAGTAGTACTCACTCTTATTGTTGAGCCCTCTCTCCAGTCCTGGCCTGATCGGTTAAGCTCTGTCACTATCTGTTTTCAACCCAGCTAAGAACCTTGGGCTTCCTTTCTAGGAGTTCATTCTGATGGTAGCTTTGTTGTTTAACCATTCTTTTAAGAACCACTGAGATAATGAAATCTTTCCAGTGATGCTTTGGTCAAATGAAGACCGTGCCATAAAAGTAATATGTGACCGTTGCTCACTTGCTTTTTTGTGTTTTTCAAGTTGCCAGACTTAGAAAACTTGATGAAAAAGGAGAAGCAATCGATCCTGACTCCACTGGTGAGTCTGGATACCCCAGGGAAGGCAACGGTGCAAGTGGTCATTTTGGCTGACCCTGTAAGTATCATTTAGCAAGGGCACAGGTGATCCAAGGGATATCTTCAAGTTGTGTTTTGCTGTGTTTTTTCACATTGCTCTTCTCTTTTTTTGGTAAAGGATGGACATGAAATTTGCTTTGTTGGGGATGAAGCTTTTCGAGAACTTTCTAAGATGGATCCAAATGGAAGCAAGTTATTGGATGATGTGAGTCTTACTTCTACTTTAATGTAGGCCAAATCAGGATGGTATAAAGGATGTATGGGGCCCAGGTGCTGTCAAACATGTCCTTTCCCTGTTGTGATGACTTTTAATCAGAGCCTGATGTCTTCAATGTCACCTACATTACCCTTTATAGGACTTAGCCTCCCTACCTTCCCACTGCCTCAGCTGACTAAGGAGCCAACACTGCTGTGTACCCATTATTCAGCTCAGTGAATGAAAGCACCTGGGCGCCATCTGCTTTTGTTTCCTTGGCCTTTGCTTATCTGGTTTCCATTTGACAGCAGTTTCTTCCTTCCTACCTGTTCTTCTTATTGTATCAAAAGATCCAGTAGTTCTCCTCTTTTAAATACTGTTCTTGGGAAGCAGAGGCAGGCTCAGGAGGCTCAGGGAGAAGATCTCTGTGAATTTAAGGCCAGCCTGGTCTACATAGCAAGTTCCAAGCCAACCAGGACTACATAGTGAGACCTGGTCTCATAAAAACAAAAAAAGCAGTGACTGGAGACAAGGCTTAGTGGTTAAGAGAGCTTACTACTCTTACAGAGGACACAAGTTCAGTTCTTGGCACCCACATGGTGGTTCACAACTGCTTATGACTCCAGTTCCAAGGGATCTGACATCCTCTTCTGATATGCATATGCGGTGCTTCTGTGTGGACATGATAAACATACATACACTCAGGCACACAAATATACAATTAAAAACAAAAAACAAAAATATCCGACCAAAACCAAACCCTTTCAATTCTATATTCCATCTCCAGATACTTGTTTGTTTCTCTGCTTTTTGAGATACAAGTCTGTGTCTCCACACTGACTACAAACTAGTGATCTTCCTGCCCAAGCCTCCCAAGTGTTAGGACTGTATCACCAGGTTTAATTAGATTTCTGTCTTAAAGATCTCTCAACACATAGTTTCTATTTCTTGTCTGAAATACATATTTCATCTGTTCTGAGCTACAGCTTGCCAGCAAATAGTGTTCATGTTAATATTGTTGGTGATCTTATCTTGCCAAATGCAGCAGCTTCTATTCCCATCAAACTTGATTTTTCATCAGGAAAACAGTAGCCCAGTGTTGTACTCTAGTTTCTACCATAGACCTAGTATGAAGTAGACGTTCTTTGAATACTTTGGACTTTTGAGAAAGGGACTCTGTTGTCCCAGTTGGCTTTAAGTTCCTGCTCAAGGGACCTTCCTGCTTCAGTCTTCCATGTAGATAGGACTGTGGGCCTGACCACTGGGCCTCACTCGCTTCTGAATACCTAATTGAGTGATTAAAGGACTTAATATATCACAGTTCTATTATTTTTTAGTCTAAATAATTAGCCTTTAAGGAATTTATTAAAATTCTTGAACTTCTAAAAGTCCCTTTAGAACTTTATCTAATAACATTAGAAAGTAAAAATACTCGTTTCTTGGAACTGTGGTGTGGTTTATGGAAGATAATTAACCGTAGACATAACAAGTCACATTATTGTGAATTAAAATGCAAAATATGTAGAAGATACCTTTTGAAGCTTTATCATGAAGAAAAATAGACTATTGAGCAAGCTCTCAGTTGGCAAATAAGCTGCTCTTCTTTGTTCTTTATGCGCGAGCAGCTCCTCCTCCTCTGAGCTCTTCTCCTGTGGTGTTAGATCCTGCCTTCTTCATATCTCCCTGAGGCACCTGCTCTTCTTTACCAGCACAATAAATCGGTTTTGTTAATTCTTGGGTTTCAAACAAATGAATCCATTTAGTAGGTATCTCTCTATGCTTGGTTTCTTTTTCTCAAAATAACGTTTTGAGGTCACACCGTGTAATTGCATGTATCGTCTTTTATTTTGCTTTTACTAGATAACAACTTGTCTACCCATTCCCCTGGTTGTGAAAATTTAGCTTGCTTCTAGATTTGTATCTACATAAGGGAGAGTTCTGTGAGCACTCCTGCTTAAATCTTTCAGCTACATGTTTCATGACTTTAAGGTCAATACACAGAAGAGTTGCTTTTACTGTACAGTGAAGTGTCAGACAACTGACAAGTATAATCATACCGAACTGAGTCTCTTAGCCAGTTTACCTTTTCATAGTTTATTATGTGCAGTCAGCCATGTCTGAAAGTATTAAATGTAAACTTCAGAAATGAGCAACTCATGCATTTTAGATTGTACCATGCTCTGAGTGGCACAATGAAACCTGTTGCTCTCTTGTTCTGTCTGCTTAGGACAGGCATCATCTCTTTGGGCAGTGTATCCACACTATGTACAGCTGTATACACAGCTCCCTTAGTCATTTAGTAGCTATCTTGTTACTAGGTTAACTCTCAGTATTTCAGTGCTTGGCTTTAAAACCTTTATTTTACTTTATAATGGCTTCAAAGGACAAAATAGCAGTTTGGCTAAGAAAAGAATAGCTGTGGACTGGTGAGACGGCTTAGTGGGTAAAAGTACTTGCTGTCAAGCCTAACAAACCCGAGTGCACACCTTGGGACCCACTCCTGCCATTGTTTTCTAACCTACCCCTGCACTGTGGCATGTGTGCACCCACACATACATGCACTCAATAAATAATAAATGCAATGAAAAAAGGGTAACCACAAAGGTACTTCCTTTGAGTGAAAAGGTAAAAGTTCTTGGCCTAATAACCAAAGACACTGGTCAAGGGGATTATCGAAGTATAGTCGGATGACTCTGGACAGCTATTTCTATTTCCATTAAAGTAAGTGCTAGGTTGCTAAGATCAAACATCAGAACAAATCTAAGACTAATTAACCAATCTAAGACCAATTCTTTACAATTAAAGAAGGAAAACTATGTTCTGGATTACTGTTATACCTCAGGACACAGAAAAGTTATGGCCCAGCACATGGTGAGTCCTTAGTTAAGATGATCAGCAGGGCCGAGGGAGCCCCAGTGTTCTAGCACTTGCTTAGCAGGCATACAGCTCACTTCAGTCCTAGGATCCCCTAAATTAAAGTTTGGAAGGCATTCACTGACAGGGTTGGTCCTCAGGCCTCCTCTGGAGTAGTAGAACCTCTCACTGGGGAACATGGGGAGTTTCTGGGTCTGTGCAAGGTGTACTTGTTTACATTCTCACCAGCAGTTTTTGTTATTGCTTCTTTGATTCTGGTAACTGTTCTAAGAAATGGAGAATAGCTTCTTATTTTGGTTTTAATTTGTATTTCCCCAATGACTAATGGTGATGAACACTTTTGTATAAGCTTATTGGCAATTTGCTTCTTTTATAAATTAAATATTCAAGTCTTATTGTCCATTTTTTGCATAATAGTTTTGATTTTTTTAGTATTTCATGAATAAAAACTTCAAATATACCCCAAACAAGAGAGTATATAGCTGTGCCTGCCAGTGCTTCTGGGCCATACATCTTCAGCATTCTTCTCAGGGAGTTTTAAACTAACCTCCTGGCTCTCTGTCCCCCCCAGATGCGTTCTTCACTGATGGCTTGCTGCATTTCTGTCCTTTATCTACTCTCTGACCTATTTTTTTTTCCCCAGAAAGCCCAGCCCTGTCTCACTGCACTGATTATAGTAACAAAAATACAACTTCTTGTCTCCACCCAAAGTGTTTTTTTCTCTCTTCTTCAGCTGATCCTTCTAAACGGAGAGGTTTTCTTGGATTCTTCACATCAGAATTAATTGTTCTTTTCCCCATTCTTTATGACTGCTAAATAGAAACATCTCTTCCAGCTCTTGGGAGTTGTTTTTTAATATTGATTATTATTTAGGTAGGGATTTATGAAGTAAGCTAGGCTGTTCTAGAACTGGCAATTCTCGTACTCCTCCCACTGAGTGCTGGTATTGCTGGTATCTTATCACCAGGCTAGCTAGTTCTAAGATTTCATGTAAATGAAACATAGCAATGTCTTGTCATTTCTGAAGCACACTGCCCAGGAGAGCCACCTTCAGCTTCATTGTTGAAAAAAAAAATTCACTTTTTTAAAAAGTTACCATATTTGCTTTTTGACTGAAAAAAATTTTTCTTTACCAAATAGATAAATGACTTGTAGAGGCAAACATTTTGTTTTACTTATTGTTTTTTGAAGACATAGTTTCTCTGTATAGCCCTGGCTGTCTTGTTGACCAGGCTGGCTTTGAACTCAGAGATCCTCCTGCCTCTGCTTCCTGGGTGCTGGGATCAAAGGCATGCACCACCACACCTGACTATAGCAAACACTTTGTTTTGATGGTGTCCTGGAGTTTGAACTGAAGGTAAATGCTCCACCACTGACCTACATTCAATTAGTCTTGGTCTCAGACTAAGCTCATAAGCATTTGAAGATTCCTGTTCTACCAAGGACCCTGTAGTTGCACACACATCTCATCAACAGCCAGTCCCTCTTGCCAGCTGCATGTTTGACAGGCCTTTTCCTCTGCAGAGTGAGAATCACCAAGCAACTGCTTAGTACTCACCAGTTCACCAGTTACAGTGAACAACTCTCTCTACATGCATGAACTCACTTTAGTGTTAATATCATGGTAGAGAATGCAAACTTGTAGTAACATCTGTCCATCTGTTTCCATAGGCAATGGCAGAAGACAAAAGTGATGAGTGGTTTGCTACAAGAAATAAACCAAAGGCTTCGGGTTAATGGAAGACATGTGAGCAGCGTTTAAAACTACAGTCTCGCATCTGAGGCCCAGTACGTCTGTTTACAATACGTATTCCCACCACATGGTGTGCCCTTCACAAGGAGGTTGTGTAGTAGTTTCACTCTTCAGCGCTCTGATATGTTTTATAAATGAAATATTTTTTTCACTCTTAGTAGAAGCAAACTCCTACTGTGTGTAGTTGTATTAAATTTGGTAACAAATTATTGTCCATACTGAGACAGCTCTATAGAACATTATGCTTGGCTGGGGAATGGAGGAAAATTTGAATCGCCGTGAATCATGTAGATAATATTGGAACAAGTATTCAAATGAAGCCAAACCAGCCAGACCTGGTGGTGCATGCCTTTGATCCAAGCACTTCAAAGGCAGAGATAGGAGGGTCTCTGTGAGTTCGAGGCCAGCCAGGCTACAGAGAAAAACCCTGTCTCAAAACAAAACAAAACAAGCCGAACTAACTGCTTAGAGTGTTCAAATTTCAAGGACCTAATGATAAGATACTGTTCTAATATCTTACCGTAGAAGGTCTTGACATTTAAAGAAACTTTTTTTCCTTTGGCTTTCTGAGACAGTCTCACCGGATATCCCAGTGTAACCTGTCACTTCACCATGTAATTCAAGGTAGATTTGAACTTTTTTTTTTCCCTTGAGACAGAGTCTCACTTTGTAGCCCTGGCTGACCTGGAACTGTGTATGTCAACTAGATTGGCCTTAAACTCACAGAGACCCGCTGGCCTCTGCCTCCTGCTGGGATCAGAGGCACTGGCCACTATGCTCAGTGGCCTTTAACTTTTGATCTTGCTGCCTCAGCCACCAGTGCTTGGGATTATAGATGTGTGTCACTGTTCCAGGCTTGATGTTCTTTTTTCTTTTTCTTTTTCTTTTTTAAGATAGTTTATCCTGGGGCTGGAGATGGCTCAGTGGTTAAGAGCACTGGTTGCTCTTCTAGAGGACCTGAGTTTGATCCCAAGCACCCACATGTCTGCTCTGTCTGTAATTCCAGTCCCAGGGAGTTCTGACACCCTCCCTCATCATCCCTCCAAAGGCACTGCTTATACATGGTGCACAGACTTACATGCAGGCAAAACACCTATACACATAAAGATTAAAAACATATATCCTTTAGATAAACAGATCTGGGTAATGTCCTCACCTTACTTGACTTTACATTTTGAATAACCAGAAAAAACAGGAAATGTATAATGAACAAAGTATTCAGTGAGTCACATTTCTGTATGCCAGGTTCTGTACTACTTTCTTTGTAAAATGGTTTTAATCCTCTTTAAAATGGATTAAATTATTTCTCAGCCTGAAAAATATGTTTTCTGGTCATTTTTTATTTGGGTTGATATAGGAAGTTGGTTTCAATCATTAAAAACAATTTATTGAGTGTATTTGTTATTCAAGTTTTTTGGAAAGAACAATTCAACAGTTTTGTTTTTGAGACAGAGTCTCATCGTGTATGTGACCCTTGCTGGTCTGGAACTCACTATGTGGCTCCTCCACCTCATAAGGAAAAAGAGGACTGTTTAAAAATGTGTTAGCTTGGCTTGGTGGTCCATACCTTTAACCCAGCACTGGGTTAAAGAGAAGGATCTCTGTTAAATTTAAGGCCAGACTGGTCTGTATAGCGAGTTCTAAGATATAGAGAGACCCTGATTTTTTTTATGGTTGTTGTTGTTTTAAAAAGCCAAAAAAAAAAAAAAATCAGAAGTCAGAGAAGAAAGTAATAATTATTGTAACTGTTGAAGATACGTTGAACATGGAGGTTTGAGGTCTTGTGTAACTGGATTGGTGTGTGTGTCTCACCCAAACCTTCATCCAAATGCAGATTTACTGGCAAAAAAATTTTTTTAATAAAAGTTGATGAAATCCTTAAAAAAATGGTCTTGCTGGTTCCAGTGACACATTCCTATAATCCAAGCTGCTGATGAGGTTGGCAGGAAGGATACAGATGCAAGACCTGAATGGGCTTCAGAATGAGTTCAAGGCCAATCTGGGCAACTTAATGAGACCCTGCTTCAAAATTACAACTAAAAAGACGAGGATAGTAGGTCAGTGGTAGAGTATGTCTGTCATGTGTGATACTCCACAGTATATGAGAGGGACCAGGTGAAAACGTTCTGTTCTACTGTAGATTTTTCCCAGATTATACATGTAGTAGTTGTCTAGTCACTATGGTGTCTTAGGTATACTTTATTTTAAAATGTATTTGGCAGGGCATGGCCACACACACACACATCTTTAGTCCCAGTGCTCAGGAGGCAGAGACAATAGATCTCTGTGAGTTCAAGGGCAGCCATAGCTACATAGTGAAACTCTGTCTTTAAAAAAAAAATGTAGTGTAGGACTTGTCACAAAAGCCTAGCAACCTGAGTTTGATCCTGTGAATCCATGTAAAGGTTGAAGGAGAAAACCAACTCCACAAAGTTTTGCTCTGACCTACATGTGCACAGTTGGCACATTCACCCTTACCCACAAACACACATAATGCACACACAATAAATATTTTAATGATAAAAATATACATTATAGCCATCATGGTGGCTCATGCTAATAATCTCAGCACTCAGGAGGAAGAAGCAGGATCTCTGTGAGTTGAGGCCAGCCTGGTTTACACAGTGAATAATTCCAGATGAGCCAGGCCCTATCCCAAAAAACAGAATGACCAAAAAAATAAATTGCTTATAGTAACTTGGTGTTATATGAACAGATTTACTAGGGCTCAAACCCAGAGCTCACATGTGCCACACAAGTGGCTATACCTCAGACAGAAGACAAGTTTTGAGGAAAAGTACTGGAAAATGCCTTACTACTACAGAGTTCAAGAACTCTACTTAGTGCTTCACATACCAGCTTCCAGGCATAATGATAGCACACTGATGCCTTTGTAATGACTGACAAAGAGTACTCGGGGACATGTACTGTATAAGTACACCTATATAGTCTGCCACAGGGCCCCTGTCAAAAACCTAGGTTAACAACAGCAATCCTAGGGCTGGAGCGATGGCCCCGAGGTTGGCTGCACTGGCTGCTCTTCCAGAGGACTTGGGTTCAATTCCCAGCACCCACATGGTAGTTCATAACTGTAACTCCAATTCCAAGGACCTAACACCTTCACACCAACACACATAAATAAAATAAAAATTAAATAAGTTATATAAGGGGGGAAAAAACAGCAATCCTAAGAACATTTCAGTTGCTAAACCTTAGAAGAGTCTGTTAGATTCTGAAACCATCCATTGTCCCTCAGCTGCTGTGTTGTGATTGCATGAGTTACTTCACCACTGTGTCACTGAAAGTTGGAATCCCATCAAAATGCTAACTTCACTGGGCCAGTGTTCTAGGTGAGGGCTTTTCTATTTGACTTTAGCTTTTTAGAAGGCAGAACCCCTTTCCCCTCTGTACTATTGGGTTCTTGGTGAACTGACAACCCTTGATGATACAGACCCAAGGTCCTGCCTCTCCCCTTCCAACCTTGGTCATTTTCATAGCATGATTCACCCCCACCCTCCTCTACATAGGCTGTGGGACAAGGCAGGCTTTTGATGCCAGTCAGAGTACACAAAGCCAGATTAATAGAGTTTTACCCAGCAGAGAGATGCTTTTACACATTTGAACACCTCTCCAGAACCCTCAGAGTTTTTCTTTTGCAGCAGATTCCACTCTCATGTAATTCAGCTAATTTATTGATGTGTCCGCCAACCTTGCCACCCCTTCAGTGTGTTTCAGCCCTCAGGAACTTTTAAGCCCATTCCCACAAGTGGAGCCATGTTACTGCCTTGTGTCTGCCCAAGTGTCTTTAGCAAGGCTCGTTTTTCTTCAGTTCTTCCACTTTGGCAATATAGATCCTCATGGCATCCATCTTGGACATCCCTTTGTTCACATTCCATGCCTCCCATTTGGCCTTTGCTCTTATATCTGTGGCAGGAGGCACAGGGATGTTACAGTCGCCCTGGGTGGCCTGTTTGTAGAAGCTGTACACCAGCAGTTTCTCCTGATCGCTCACAGGACCCTTCAGCTGCTTGAGCGAAGTGCAGGCCATTTCAAACTCGACTTGGCTCATTGGTAGACTCACGGCTGTGCCTTTCTGTGATACCTAGTATTAGAAGAGAGTTGGGAATAAGCAAAGCAGGTGATTATTAGACCTTGCAAAGAAAGGGCAAAGAAATAATCTGTGTGTGTTGATAAAGTACAAGATGCAGGCCTCCATTCGATTGGTCCTGTCCCACAATGCTTTTTACAGTGTGACTGCCCTTGAAAGTGTTGGACCCCCAAAGGCCCAAACCGGGACGCTGCACCCCCACAGAGACTCACAGACGGGATATCAATGCAAATAGCAAGAGGATTTATTCCAGTGCACTGGGACCGTTCTAACACGCAGGATAGAAGCGGCCCCGAGGAGCAAATGGTGAAGCTTTTTAAACAGTTGTTGGGCACAAACCGAATTGGTACAAGTTGATTGGTTCCCAAATTGTTTTCCCATTTTGATAGGTAGGGGCCAGTTAACCTTTAAATTGATTGGTGTTGGCATATAGCAAGGTCGTGGGCACCAGGAAATGTAAAGTCCCTTGCCCAAGGCTATTAGGCGGCGGCTGTAGCTGCTGCTCATTTTGGGAATTTGGGCTGGGTCACAGTGCTCTTGAATTAAGCCTGACAATAATTGTTTTATGGTTTCTGGGGTAGGCAAGTTCTCGGAACAGGGAGTTCTGGAAAGTACTCAATAATTATTGTATTGAGTAGAGAAAGCCAGGGCCGAGGGTCTCCGGCCTCACAAAAGTTACAAAGGCACCTATGAGCCCTGAAAATTGACGCTGCTGTTGCCCCAGAAGACAGTGCAGCACGAAAAGCGTAAAGGCATTTGCGCTTGTCTCTGAGGCTGGACCGGGAGAGGTGAGTCCCGTGGGCCCGCTGCCAGGTTAGTGGGCAGCCCTAGTAAGGGTTCAGTATGGGTGAATGGGAGCTGCCCAGGGGAGCGCCCCAGCGCTGAATGAGGAGACTGAGATTGGACCACCTGGCCACACGAGGCCCCGCCCCGTTCCCCAAAGGGCCTGCGCAAGGTTACCTGTGTGTAGACTGCTGGGAAGTCGAGGGCTGAGAGGGGGCGCTGTGGGAATGGGCGGGCTCTGCGCCGCGAGCTCGGTGGAGAGGAGCACGCGTGCGCACGGGGCAGCAGAGGTCGGCGGACTGCCGCCGGGAAGCGGAGACGAGCCGAGGGCGGGGTCTGTGACGCGCCTTTGGCACCGCCCTTTGTGCCGTGGCGCGGGCGCCGCATTCGCGGCGGCCTCGGAGCGGGAGGGTCGGCCTACTCCCGCAGCCAGCGTCGCCGCCATGGACCTAGGTGGGTTCGCGCTTCCTCAGCCTGGGCCCTTGGGCCGCGCCCGGCAAAGCACCTCTGGGACGTGCCGCGGCCCTGCGCTGCTCTTGCAGCGCTCGCTCGAGCCGCCTCGGAGGGCTGGGGACCTGGGGAGCCTTTGGGGGCCCTTCATCCCTCGGCCCCGCCTCGCGGTAGTCCTCCCGGGCCCCTCCTGGTCTCTTCCCACTGAAAAGCCGCGAGCGAATGTAGCCTTGAACCCCCTGAAAGTGCATAGGGCCACTGCACGTGTTTCGGGACATGCCCGGCTAGGGGGGATGGACGTCCGGTCCTTTCTCCCTTGTTGAATGACTGCCCAGTCAGTGAACAAGTTTCTTAGCAGGTCATCTGGTCCATAAAGCAGAGTTTCGACGATTCCGTCTTCCTCCCAGAATCTCGGAGTTTTCTTTGCCACCACGTGCATAATAACGGGGCGCCTTCAGTGACTTGCGAGCAGGGGTGGCAGCCGAAGTGACAACTTTCTGAATCAGAGTGTTACTTCAAGCAGTCTCCTCATAGGTGAGGTCAGGAAGGAGGGCGAGTTGATAGAAATCTGTGGCCCTCTGCCAAGCTTCCCTACGCTCCTAGGTGTGCTCTGTAGAGGGTAAGACTGGAAGGGTGTCCTGGGAGTTACTCCCAAGATTTGCAAATAACACAGTGTGGAGCAATGTTTTTGTCCCCGGCCAGCTCTTCCATGTGGAATGGTAGTTTCGTGCCCCGCAGCTGTGAGCAGTTATGCCACGATGTGACTCCGCTGTTCTAGACTCCCTACACAAATTGTGTCTGGGCCTCCAGGTTCCCAACTCTAAAACAGGAGTGATAATCCTCAAGAAATTAGTTTGATGATTAAATGATTGTATAGGTGTAAAGCTGGGTATGGTGGCTTGTGTCTAACTAGCACTCTGGAGGCAGAGGCAGGAGGACATCAAGAGTTCTAGGCCAACCTGTTCTATATAGTTTCAGGCCAGTCCTGGTTATGAAACAAGATCCTGGCTGGGGGTTGGAGGGAGGATGTGTGCCACCTAGCCTAGTACCTACCAGAGTAAGCAGTCACTTCCTAGCACCAGCTACTGATAAAGCCTTTCAGTTTCTCCTACCTGTTAACTTATTGGGACTTTTTCAAGCCACATGTACACAGTGTCTGAAGGGCACATGTTTGGAGACAGACATCTGCTTAGCTAAGCTGATAAAGTGCAATAAAAATTAAATTTACAGTTACAAGGGAATGTGCTTGGGGCAGGTAGAACAACCTGATCCAGGAGGAACGCTGCCACAGAAGTCCACTCTGAGCCTGACTGCAACTGGAAGCCAAGGTGGATTGCCTTTAGGCCTGGGTTTCATAGGAATGCTGATTCCTGACCTGTGTGTGTTGGCAGTAAATGGTTAGTGACCAGGAGATTATTTAGTTGCCTGGAGACCTGAAGTCAGGTTTTTTTGTTTTGTTTTGTTTTCTGGGGGTAGGGGAGGTTTGAGACAGGGTGTCAGGATACAGCCTCTGCTGGCCTGAAACTCACTATGTGGACCAGGCTGACCTCATAGAATTCTGCCTCCCTAGAGCTGGAATTAAAGGCTTGCACCACCACAGTTGGCCATTGGAGTCAGTATTTTTGCTGCCCACTCTGTTGCCTATGAGAATGGGGAAGATGTGTTTCTGGAACATGGAAGATTGAGGGAAAGGTAGGCGTCTCTGGGCCCTGGGATGGGGTGGGGGGTTGTCAGAAACAGTGACTGTGACCAATTGTTGCATTCTGATTTTAGTTTCTAGGCCAAATTATGCACTTTGATAAAGACCTGTGTCCTTTTGTTTCTGCACTGGAGGAGACAGAATAGTGACAAGACTCTGGTCCTGCTAACAATTGAGCATTTAAATCAGGCTCTTGATGGTCTGATTATTGTTGAGGTATTTTATGTAACCCTTACATTCTTCCATCCCTTGGAGATGTTTTGAGAAAGTAACAGTACCACCATAGTTCCAAAAGTGTGATTAGTGTATCCTATGTCATTTGAGTTTCATGGTTATATCATGATTATATTCTCATGTACACAGATGGGGACTCAGTAATGTGCATAAAGTCACACCATTTTTGGATAACTGAGCTAGGATTTAAATCCATTGTCTGATTAAACCCCCATATTGCCTTCCTTTAAATGTCTGTATTGGCTAGGTGGTGGTGGTGCACATCTTTAATCCCAGCCCTCGAGAGGTAGAGGCAAGCGGATCTCTGTGAGTTCAAGGCCAGCCTGTTCTACAGAGTGAGTTCCTGGACAGCCAGAGTTACAACAGAGAAAACCTGTTGCAAACAAAACAAAACAAAACAAACAAATGCCTGTATCAGTTCTTAGCTCCGTGAAGGAATGACTGCTTTCCTAATGTAGTATTTGTTGTATCCATTTCTGGTTCCTGCCACAGAGCCAGAACCTTCAGTTGCTTTTCCTTTTTGACTGGAAGAAAATGCTGGGTGAACTTTTTCCCTATAAGGCACAGAATGTTGAAACCTGTTAGTAGGGGTGTGTTTAGAAAGAAGGAAGGCAAGATTGGGGGATACAGCTCAGTGGTAGAGTGTTTGCCTGGTATACACAAGGCTCTGGGTTCAAAAACAGGCTCAGCTGGCGGTGGTAGTGCAGGCTTCTAGTCCCAGTACTCAGGAACAGAGGCAGCCAGATCTCTGAGTTAGAGGCCAGCCGTTCATAGTGAGACCCTGTCTCAAACAACAACAAAAACGAGTACAGTAAACAAAACCCCCGAAACAAAGACTGCCCATCTCCTGGTGTGGGGCCCTCCATACTCTTGTGTCATCACTGAGCTCAGTTTTGTTTTGTTTTATTATTACATTCTTTGTGTGTATATGTGGGTATCGGGTGCACAAGTAGAAGTCAGAAGACCACTTGTTGGGTCTCTCTTGCCAAATCAGTCCTAGGGATCGAACTCTGGCAACCAGGTTTGGTGGCATGTCACTGGCCCTTGTTTGTCTTCTAATGCATACTTGGTGGCACCGTCCCCAACCCTCTACCTCCTGTAGCCTCAGCAGTGCAGCTCTGTTCTCTATACTTTGCTGAAGGATCTTGGTTACTTCCTTGGGTCCCATGACCACCTCTGGATTGGCTGAAAGATGTCACTGAATGTTCTGCCTCAGACTCCAAGTAACCAAGGCTGGACTTGTCTTCCTGTTAAGCTTGTCCTGAGGTGCTGGAGAGATGGCTCAGTGGTTAAGAGCACAAACCGTTCTTGTAGAGGACTGTAGTTCAGTTGCCAGCACCCACACTGGTGGCTCTCAATCACCTGTAACTCCAGCTCTATTCACATGCACAAAGCCCCACATAGATATATACATACACGTAATTCAAATAAATAAACATCTTTTCAAACATTTAAAAGCTTGTTCTGAATCCCTCTCCATCTCCTATTTCCAGTGGTACCATAATCATCCTGATTTCCAGGCTAGAGATCTTGGAAACCGGTTTTTATTCCTCAGCCAAGTCCTTGTAGACCCAGCCCTTCAGGAGCTCTTCCTAATCATGCCTTCTTCCTCTCCCTTTGATGTCAAGGTCTTCTCTAACCTGGATAATGATAGCCAACCAATGACTCTGTTTCTTTCTCCTAGCCTCTGCTTACTATTATGAGACCTTCATTAACTCTTGGCTTCTCTGTGCAGGACCCTTGAATATCTGTGAGGAAATGACTATTCTGCATGGGGGCTTCTTGATGGCTGAACAGCTGTTCCACCCCAAAGCACTGGTACAGTTGACAAAGTCTGACTGGGAACACGTGGGGCGGCCCATTGTGGAGGCCCTGAGGGAGATCTCCTCAGCCACAGCACATTCCCAGCCATTTGCCTGGAAGAAGAGAGCACTGATCATCATCTGGGCCAAGGTCCTTCAGCCCTCCCCGGTTAGCCCTTCTGACACCGATACTCGGTGGCAGGAAGATGTGTTCTTCTCTGTGGGCAACATGATCCCTACCATCAACCACACAGTCCTTTTTGAGCTGCTCAAGTCTCTGGAAGCTTCTGGACTCTTCATTCAGCTCCTAATGGCCCTGCCTACCACCATCTGCCGCTCAGAACTACAGAGCTTTCTGGAGCACATGACTGTTGACACTTCTTCCCAAGATGTGGCCTTCTTCCTGGATGTCTGGTGGGAAATGATGAAGCACAGGGGCGACCAGCAGGACCCTTTGCTCTCCCAGTTCAGGACGATGGCCCATAAATACTTGCCATCTTCAGACGAGTTCTCCCATCCTCCAAAGAGGTTTAAGTCTGATCCAGATGTGGGTCCCACCATGCCATTGTTGGCCATGCTGCTTAACGGGCTGAAGCAAATCCAAAAGAGAATCCTGTCCCTCGGGATGAAGTGCTGTGCATTAGCTAACTTGGCTGACATGCTGAGTGTGTTTGCACTGATGGAGGATGACCCCCAGGAGGTGTCTGCCACTATGTACCTAGACAAACTAGCCACAGTGATCTCTGTATGGAATTCGGACACCCAGAACCCATACCATCAACAGGCCCTGGCAGACAAAGTAAAGGAGGCAGAGCGGGATGTGAGCCTCACCTCACTGGCCAAACTCCCCAGCGAGACTGTTTTCATGGGGTTTGAGCTAATGCACAGCCTGCTGCAGGAGTGGGGTGCAGATCTGCAAGGCATGCTCAACAGCAGTCAGGGGACAAATTATGACACCTACCGGCTATGTGACAGTCTGACTTCCTTCAGCCAGAACTTGAAGCTCTACCTGGATACTACCAGCATATCCAAGGAGGAGAGGCAGGTGGTCTCTGAACTGGCTGAGTGTGTCAGGGACTTCCTGAGGAAAACCAGCAGAGTACTAAACCACAAGGGCCTGGAAGACATCACAGCCTCCATTGCCATGGCCATCATTGAGCAGAAGATGGACCGGCACATGGAAATGTGCTACATTTTTGCCTCTGAGAAGAAGTGGGCCTTTTCAGACGAGTGGATTGCCTGCCTAGTTAACAACAGGTGTCTCTTCCGAGAACCAGACTTGGTCCTGAGTCTGTTGGAAACGGTGATGGAAGTCATTGGTTCTAACAGGGTTATCCCTCAGTCTCAGATCAAGCAGGTAATCTGCTTGATCCTGGAATGCTATGCAGACCTCTCCTTACCAGATAAAAATAAAGTCCTTTCTGGTGTCCTGCATTGTTGGGGGCCAAAGGGCCTCTCAGACAGGTTGTCTGTTTACTTGGAGGGTTTTCAGGAAGACCTCAACACAACATTTAATCAGCTTGCACAGAGCACCTCCGAACAGGGTCTGGCTAAAGCTGTGGCTTCCGTGGCCCGTCTGGTTATCCTGCACCCAGAAGTCGTGGTGAAGAAGATGTGCAGCATAGCTGTAACCAATCTTGGCACATACAGGTTCCTGGCTCAGATTCTCACCGCCTTCCCTGCCCTGAAGTTCACAGAAGAACAAGGGCCAAATCCACATACTAGTTTCATGGTATCCTGCCTCAAAGAAACTGTCTGGACAAAGTTCTCTACACCCAAAGAAGAGAAGCAGTTTTTAGAGCTGGTGAGCTGCCTGATGAATCCTGTGAAACCCCAGGGGATTCCAGTTGCTGCTCTCCTGGAGCCAGATGAGGTGCTGAAGGAGTTTGTCCTGCCATTCTTGATGTTGGACATGGAGGAGGTAGGCCTGAGTCTGAAGCTCTTCATCCAGACCCTTGAAGCCAATGCAGGCTTAGAGGAGTATTGGCTGCAAACCTGCTCCCCGTTCCCACTGCTCTTCAGCTTGTGCCGGCTCCTGGACAGCTTCAGCAAGTTCTGGCAACTCCCCCGGGAAAAGCGTCACCTTACTCTGGACAGCAAGGATCTTGTGGCCCACATCCTGGAGCTCCTCTGTGAGATCGTGCTGGCCAACACTGAGACCTTCTCCCCAGACACCTGGGCCAAGTCCCTGTCCTGGCTCCACCGCAGGTTAGAGCAGCTGGACTGGACTGTGGGCCTGAGACTGAAGAACTTCTTTGAAGGCCACTTCAAGTGTGAGGTGCCAGCCACCCTTTTTGAGATCTGTAAGCTCTCTGAGGCCCAGTGGACCTCGCAGGCCCACGAAGGGTATGGGCCTGGTACAGGACTTCTTGCCTGGATGGAGTGCTGCTCCATCTCCAGCAGTATCTCAGAACAAATGCTCTCCCTGCTGGTGGTGGATGTGGGCAATCCTGAGGAGGTCAGATTGTTTAGCAAGGGCTTTCTGGTGGCCATGGTACAAGTCATGCCTTGGTGTAGCCCCCAGGAATGGCAACACCTTCAGCAGCTGACCAGGAAGCTGTTGGAAAAGCAGCTCCTTCATGTCCCTTACAGCCTAGAGTATATTCAGTTTGTTCCCCTGCTCAACCTCAAGCCCTTTGCCCAGGAGCTCCAACTCTCTGTCCTCTCCTTGAGAGCTTTCCAGTTTCTCTGCAGCCAGAGCTGTTGTAACTGGCTTCCTGTGGATGGCTGGAGCCATGTGGTCAAACTTCTCTGTAGCAGTCTGACCAGTGTCCTGGATGCAGTCAGGTTGATACAATCAGTGGGCCCCTGGGCCCAGGGACAAGAAGGGGATCTGACTCAGGAAACCTTGTTTGTCTATACCCAGATGTTCTGTCATGTTCTGCATATCATGGCCATGCTCCCCCAGGAGGTCTGTGAGCCCCTCTATGTGCTGGCCTTGGAAATCCTTACCTGCTATGAAACCCTAAGCAAGACCAATCCTTCTGTCAGCTCCTTGCTCCAGAAGGCAGATGAGCAGCGCTTCCTAAAGTCTATCGCCAAGAACATTAGCCCTGAGGAGCGACGCCAGACCCTGCTACAAAAGATCAACAACTTCTGACCTTTGGAGGGCAAAAAAGCCTTAGAGTTGAAAACGAACCTTAGTTATGTGAGAATGTACACACAATGAAGAATACATTTCAAGAGCTATATAAAGAAAGTAGTTTCTTAGGTATTTGTCACATACTACTACAATAAAATTCTTTTGGGTTTCATCTTGTCTTGAGCCTTTCTCCAAAGTTTGGGATAAAATATGCTCCAAAGTTAGGTTTGGGTAGTCTTTAAGATCAAGTCAAGCCAGTGGGGCAGGTGTGGCAGTACACACCGGTAACGTCAAGTTTTCAGGATGCTGAGGCAGAGGGTGGCAGCCTGGACTACATAGATCAGAAAGTTAAAACAAGTCTAGCTGGGGAGGAACATGTTTGTAACTGAAATTCTCCACCTAGATTTGGCAGGAAGCCCAAAGGTGGAGCTACCTAGTAGAAAAAATACAAGGTTACATGTTTCTTTTCACTGCGGCCCTCTGAGTCTTTTCAGCTAGGCTTGGTAGTAGTACATCCCTGTAATCCCAGCATTTGGATAGCTGAAGTAGAAGGATCATAAGTTCAAAGCCAGCCTGGACTGCTAGCAAGCATTTTAGTATTTCATCTTTTTTCCAAGGTTATGTCAAAAAGGGCACATGTGGAAAAGGGGCTTTGTCACAGGATTGAACCAAAAAACACTGAATATTTAGGAGATAGTAACCAATCCATTCAGCACACTCAGGAGGGGCTATGCTAAGCCAGGGCTGGTGAACAGGCGATTCTCTGGAGGGTGGGTGTAATTACCTTCTGCCTGGGGTGGGGTTGTCTTGGTTTTGCTGAATGAGTGGCATAGGCAACAATGTGTGCAAAAGCATAAAAATAAGAGCATAAGGTTTCTAGGGTAGTATTACACAACTCTTAAGAACTGGTTGGGGAGGTATCATTTAGGGAGATCAGAGAAAAGGTCCCATCTTCTGCATAGCCACACCCTCATTTAAAATGGTTTACAACTTGGATACTCCTTCCATCTAAAGTAAACTATTCTGTGGTCAACAGGCAGGCTTCCATTCCCAACTCCTCACTGGGATTCACCAGAGGAAGAAAGACCTGAAGTAATCTGTGAACACTGAGCTTGAACTCTGGGCACCTCCTGTGTATCCTCTGGTACCCTGAACCAACATGTTGGACTAAGGTATGAGTAAGACCTGCCTGGAGGCCAGTCACATTCCATAATCAGACTAATAGTACCCCACAAAGCAGTCCAGCTGGGTCTCAGGATGTTGAAGTCAGCACCGATGCACTTTTATGTTATGAGAAATTAGTGCAATTTAATCACAATAATGGATGGCTTGTGGATACACTAACAGTAAACAAAACACAAAACAGCATTTTTATGTTTCTTAAATGGCACCTATTAAAGACCGAAACTCAAAATTTTAGACATAATCGTCCAGTCCTTTAACAGTCCACAGACAGTGACTTATAAGGCACTTGTAGTGTTTTTGCTGCCACCCATAAGAAATGGTGGCAGCAGGTCCCCTCAAACCCAGCCTGTAGTGAGGGGGATGATCAGTGCTACCCATGGTAATGGTGTTGGCCCACAGGACATGATCTGGCCAGCCTCGCTGCCCTCCTGTTCTAGCCTTCTGTGGCAAAATGGCTGGACATTTGACATAGAAATGGGTCCTGCTTATCAGGAGGCACTAGGAGAAGCACTGGCCTGGATGAGACCTCAAGGGTTGGAGTGCAGGCGTCTGTATCCATTTTGTATGATAAGGGCAGTGTCGGAGGGGGATGACCACTACAGAAGCCATCGCTTCACATTGTCCCTGGAGTTTTAGGCCAGTTTTCTGTGCGTAGACACAGAAAGTGGTATGAGAGGCCATGCTGAAAAGAGAATGGTGTTGGTGACTGCTTGCAACAAACTCACAAGTTTGATACTGATCTTGATACCAAGTCAGCCTGCAAAGGTGCTGGCTTCTGCTGGCCTCCCGACCTACTCAAGTGCTTCAGGTTCTCAGCCCTTCCTCCTGCCCTCTGTCAGTGAGCCCTTCTGACTAGTCAGTAGGCATGAGAATTCATTGTTTATGTACAGATAGAGGACCAGGGCTGCTAGTAAACAGTAAAAGACTACACACCCGCAATGGTTTTGTTAGTGTTGGAGAAATGACACTCACTATTTCAAGAACCAAGCTGTCACTTGCTTCTGGCCCAGTATTATGGATGTTGCCCTGAGTGGGTGGAGAGGGGATAGCAGTGCTTCACCTCCCAGCGCGCTTCTCATGGGCCCAAGGAAGGCTCCTCAGGCTTGCATCAAAACTGCTTTGCTGAAGTGGAGGTTTGGCAGGATCCAAGTTATCAGAGAGAAAAAAAAAGTGCTTTTGCAAAAGGAGGTTAGAAGGGGGAGGTAACGGGGACTCTTAAAAAGAAAACTTCAAATCCAGAGGCTTTTCAATATCCAGAAGGCAGAGGCTACCCCAGGCATAATTTGGTCCTTGGAATACTGAGTAGAGGAGGCAGCTAGTAGTGCGAGTGCCTGACTCCTGAGAGTAATTAACCATCCTTTTTGGCTTTGGCAGTGTCAAAGAGCCGGGCTGCCTTCTTGCAGAGCAGTGAGAACCAGTAGAGCTGGGGAGAGATGAGGATGGCGTTGGCCACATTGCAGTGTAGAGGGATATTAAATGGCACTTGGAGCAGATTTAGTCCTTTGTGTTGGGCATAGGACCAGTACATGAAGGGGAAAAGAAGGATCCGGCAAAACAGAAAGGTGGTCAGCGTGAGGATTCCATTGACCTTGTAAAGGAGGGTATGCTGCTGCTTTAGCTGTAAGAGAAAGGGAAGGAGAACGCAAGGTTACCGAGAGGATGGGTTGTTAGGACCTGGAACCCAGCCTAACAACAGTCAAGCAGGTTTAGCACCTGTGGTGCTAAATTGCTTGGTACTTGGATATACACACACAAAAGCAGACACACAAGCCCATGCATGTGCTTGTGAAGGCCAGAAGATGTCAGGTGCCTTCCTCTTGCTCTGAGACAGGGTCTCTCACTGAACCCGAAGCTCACTCTTTCAGCTATGCTGCACACTCAGCCATGCCTAGCTTTAAAAAGAGCCAAGCTTTCACTGCTTCTGGCCCAGTATTACAGATGTTTTTCCTTGAGTGAGTGGAGAGGGGATAGCAGTGTTTGTGCAGCAAGCAATCTTGCCCACTGAGCTATCCTCAGCCAACATATATAGCCTCATAATTTTACCAAAAGTAAATTAGTAAAAATGCTAAATTTGACCTAAGCCACCTCTTTTATAGATGTGGAAGAACAATTGATTAAATTGTGGCCAGGAAAATAATGCAACAATTTACATTACATATATTTATAAGTATATAACTTGGGTCATATCAGAAGTCTCATCCACCTGGCTTGGATGATGAAATAACATATCAGAGGGTCTACCCTCCTAGCACTAAGATCTCTCCGAACCCCAGTCTCAGAGCAGGGTCTGGTCCCTCCTACATCACATCTGCTGTTTCACTCATACACACCTGAATCAGAACTCTGCCCAGCGACACAAACGGAGTACTCAATTCTGCTGTGAAGATGCAGCCGACAAAGAAGTCTCCAAGTTCTCCCCGGAGCTTCTGCACAGAGAAGAGAAGGAGACCAAGATGTGGAGGTTAAGAAGCCATGGGAAGGAAAATCCTAACTTGGGCTATAGGGAGAAGATAACTATGATGCCCTCAGAGTGAAAAATGTTACCAGGCAACTGGCCATCCAGTTAATAGTTGCTTCTCTGGCATTCACTTCTTGGGGAGCATCCAAAGGGAAATGCAGAGAGGCTCACTGAGTCTCATGTCAGGCTTCCTCTGATTTTAGTGACAATAGGGAAGATCTCTGTAGCTTGCATCTATTTGTCAAAGGCATTGGGCCTGTTCAACTCAGCAAAATATGTGCTAGAAAGCAAGGTCCTATTGAATGCAGGCTTCCTCTTCTTTTCTTCCTAAACTAGCAGCCTAGCTGATGGAAGATCTGCTCAATAACATTGGGATAAGAAAACCTGGGACAAAAGAGATGGCTCAGCCAGTAAAGGCAATGGCCTATTAGTCTGACAACCTGAATTTGACCACTCCAATACCACCTATAGGATCCGTATGGTGGAAGGAGAGAAGAGAATCTTGCAAGTTGTCCCTTGACCTCCACACTTGTGCCCATATGTATATATACACATAAATAAGAAAACAGAATGCTGGATGTGGCAGTACATGCTTTTAATCTCAGCACTCAGAAACAGGAAGATTGCTACACATCTGAGGACAGTCTGGTTTATGCAGTGAGACCCTGTCTCAAAAAATAAATAGAACTGGAGAGATGGCTCAGTGGTTAAGAGCACTTGTTACACTTCCAGGAGACCAGCGTTTGGTTCCCAGCATCCATGTTAGGCAGTCAGAACTACCTGGATCTCTAGCATCCAAGATGCCACGTCTGGCCTCCACAGGTACATGCATATCCACATAAATAAATAAATCTTTAAAATAAACAAACAATGCTAAAGCCAATTGGTGGTGCATGTCTATAGTTCCAGCTACTTGGGAAGCTGAGGTGAAAGGACTACAAGTTCAAGGTCTGCCTGAGAAACTTAGACTGTTTCAAAAATTAAAGAGAGACCTGGGGATACAGATGAATGGTAGACTGTTTTCCTAGCATGGGTAAAAGACTATAGTTTAATTCCTGGTACTAAAAAAACACCAAAAACAGTGCTCAGCAAAAGAGCACTGGCTGCTCTTCCAGAGAACCCAGATTCAATTCCTGTCACCCATATTGTGACTCAAACTATCATTAACTCCAGTTCTAGGGAATTTTAACACTTTTGGCTTCTGCAGCCTCTAGACAAGGAAGTAGTACACAGACATACATGCAGGCAAAAACACTCATACACATAAAATAAAAAATCTTTAAAAAAAAAAAAAGACAGTGCTGGCCAGTAATCACAAACATTTCAGGTGGTTTGGTTTTCCCCTACTTGCATGGGAGACTGAACTTAATAAGCAGTTAGCAGGAAGGTGTTCTTAGTATAAAAGGGAAGAAAGAGGGCTCTCTGACTCCTAAGAAATGATCAAGGCACCCGGTTCAGTGGCAGAATGCTTGACTGAGACTGCTGTTCTGAGAGGCCATACCTGTGAAATGGGTACAAGGACAAACAGAATGACCACATGATGTGTGACCATTAGGCGATTTTCAATCAGGAAGTTTCGGAAAATGGTGGTGCGTCTGAGGTTCTGGTTTCTGGTTCGGCACCATTCACATAGGTACATGGCATAGCAGTCATAGACCATGTATGGAATCAAAAACCAGACATATTCTCTGGCAAGCCAGTGTCTAAAAGAAAGCATAGGGGACAGACTCTTAAAGTAACCATGGATGTCAATGATGAAGCACAAAATCTCTTCACTGGCTCCCTTTAGTTCTGCTCAATCAGCTACTATTACTCTGAACACTTCGCAGTGAAGAGGGATTAGACTACTAAAGAGAGAGTCTCTAAATTACAAAGCAAAGTCAGGGGATCCAGGGTAAAAAGCAGGAGTTCTCTCTGCCTGTATATATAGGTAGTTTGTTGTAACTTTGCCTGGTTCAGTGACCTATCTACATTAGACTTCGAGCATTTTGATAGAAACCGACTTTGATGGTAATAATTTTCCAAATGATTCAGCAGCTCCACCAAGGAACTGGTTTGGAAGGTGTTCTAAATCACAAGTCCAACCTTTCCAGTTTAACTCCTCAGTTGCTCAACAGCTGGGAGTTTCTGAGTTTAACTTCTAGATCTACACATTTTCTCTTGCTTCTCCATGCCCATGTAGATAGTTTGTAGGAAGCAGCCCTGACCATGTTGTTAATCTATAGTTAATCCTGGCTTCCATGCATTTATAAAAGTATGTCTGGGACCAGCTAGGGGACCCAGTGGGATAAGATGCTTGCCACTAAGCCTGATGACCTGTGTTCGATCCCCAAGACCCACACAGTAGAAGGACAGAATCAATTCCTGCAAGTTTTCTGACTTCCATATGCACACATCACAACAACTAAATACCAAAAGAGAGGCTTAGACAAAAAATACCCATTTCTGGCCTGATTTTGGGCACATATGTGTTCCTATTAACTTGCCCAGTAGGGGTGAAACATTTGCTGAGCCAAAATGATGGTTTGTTACTGTTCTAGCATACACAGGAAGGACTGCGTCTGCATTTGACAACATTTCCCCACAAAAACTTCATATAAAGAAACATTTAGATTAGGATCTTCCTTATGCTGGGGAGAATTAAATTTACTTAGTAAATTTTTAAGCAACCATGTGTTAGAAGAGAAAACTCTCTGTACAGTTCTTAAACTACCTGACCATCAGAACCTGCTTGTGAAGCAATCTGCTGCCCAGATATTCTAAAGCCATGGCCAGGATCAAATCTGTACTTTTCACCTTGTCTCAGGTGACTTCCCTGGAGCCTAGAGTCCACTGAACTGCAACACCAGGAATCTAGAGAGGGTGCCATGTGAGAGTCTGTTCCTGAATAACTCCACATTCATCACAGTATGGCTCAATTTAAAAAGGATGAAATAGAGGCAAATAAATGATAATAGCACATATAATACATGTGTGGGCAAATTGATCATCCAGCTTCTATCTGGGTCCAAAGATCCAAGAACTATTCTTAATGCCCGTCAATGGACTCAAGTAAAATAACTATCAAGAGTGGGCACAGTGGCTACACCTTTGATCTCAGCACTGAGGAGGCAGAGGCAGGTGGATCTCTGTGAGTTCAAGGCCTATCCAAACTACATAGCGAGACCTTGTCTCAAAAAGAAGAGACATAAGAGGAAAAACATGAAATGGCCAGAGCACGGTAAAATCCAAGTGAGATCCCCAGGCCACTGCAAGACAGCCTCATTCTCTGCTATAGTTCCTCTTCCAGCAAGTGAGAAACAGGACATGCAGGGTGGAAAACCAGGAAAGGCTACCCAACTTTCCCTGTACTCCTGCCTGACACCCTTTAGTTTCTCTGGAAGAAAAAGAATGGTTCTAAGAGCCTAAGTGTGAGGATAAATAAATAAATTAATTAATTAATTAATACATCCTGGTGTGGTGGCACATATCTGTTATTCTGCCCTTGGGAGACAGATGGAGGAGGACTGCCACAAGTTCCATGCAAGTCAGGTCTACAGATAAAACAAAGCACCACCACTACCCAGGTCTAAACAGGACAGCCCATTCTGGTCTTAATGTATGATTTGTCCCACTCAAGCGCCATTGATGTCCATTTTCTGGCCTGACTCTGGGCACAAATGAGTCAGTTTTCTGAAGGCACCAGAAACCTCTTCATTATCTTCAGCAAAGGAAAAGCAAGAGCAGCAAGAAGGGTTGGCTATAGACACAGCTACTATCTCTGCTAAAGAATGTTCCAGAGGGAGAACCCAGTCAGAGCATTTAAAAGAATCCAAAGCCATACTCCCACGTGTAAATATTTCCCCCACTTATAAAGCGGGACCCGTTGGACCACGCTTGTCAGGCTCAGTCTCTTGCTCTCTAGCATTTTTCCACTCTCTCCTTGGTCTCCTAAAGTGGGATGTCGGAAGCCCATGGAGAGGAAGGCACTCATTTATGGTGCACAGGTTTTTCCCACCAGGCACGACAAAGAATTAGTGCCTGCGAGCCACTAAAATGTGAAAACTTTGGAGGGAAAACCCCTCAGCCCGGATATTTGCACTTCCCCCTGGGCTGGGACGTTACCTGTCCGAGACCACGTCGCTGCAGGAGGAGATGATGATGAGCCCCGCCCCGGTGGCCAGCACTGCCTGCACCGAGGACACCAGCCTGAGGTGGGGCAGAGAAAAGAAACCAAAGAAAACGTGCTTACTCCAGGACTGTGGACAGCACAAAGCCCGACTCTCCGACCTGCTTTTCCCCTGCCGGGGCGCCTTCTCGGGCGGCCATGGCGCCGTGATGCCCCGAGCGGGGGCAGCAGGCAGGGAGATGCACACGCCCTGCCCTTCTCGCCCAGGCCCGCCCCACACCGAGGGGCGCTTCCGTGGCCCCCTTTCCTCCCGCAGCCCCGCGCAGGCCCGGAGCTGAGGGCTGCGCCCGGGCAGAGCGGGCAGCCGGGCCGCGGTACCTGGTGCCGACCGTCAGACAGTCGTCGTCGGTCCATCCGGGCCGCGAGCGGCGCAGCACCCAGGTGCTGAGCGCGAAGAGCCCAGGGAAGAGGAGCGCGCCGCTGGCCAGCGTCAGCAGCATGGGTGCGGTGCGGCGCTCGCTGCGCGGCGTGCTCGGGGCTGGCGGCTCGGCGGCGCGGCCGGCTCGCCCAATTTCTAACCTCCTCCCGCCCCGCCCGGCCGCAGCTGGGGCCCCGCCAGCCCTGGCCGCCCGCCCGCGGCGCTCCCCCGCGTGACCAGCGCGCCGGCCGCGATAGGCGCGGGCCGGAGCTGGGGCGGGGTCTAGCCGTGAAGCTGCCGGTCCCCCTCTGTCCTCGCCGGTGCGTGCGGGGCCTCCCCGCAGGACGTGCACCGGGCGCGATGAGCGCCGCGGAGCCCGAGTCTCCGGCCGAACGACCGGCCGGGCTGTAGCGGTCGGACCTCCGGCCGAGCACCGGAGCTTTCTGGCCATCAGGGGGTGGCTCCTCCGGGGTCGTCCGGGCGGCTTGAAGGCCTGTGTTCCCTCTCTCCCTGCTGTGGAACTTTAGACCCCTGGCTTTGGGTCCAGACACTGCCGGAGTTTGGTAACTGTGTTGTGGATGATAGCTGTGTCCTTATTTACCAGTGCTTGGGCCAGGTAATCCGCTTTGATTTAGCACCTTCAAACTCGTGGGACAGTCTAGATTTTCAGTATCTCTAGCTTCTCCTGGGTGTGTAGCTTCCTAATTTTACAAATGTGTGAATGTGTGGGAAGGCGGGGGGGTGGGGTGGAGAGGTGGGTGTTACAGTTCATTAAGGCCCAGTACAATCGAAAGATACTGCAGGTCTCTTCAAATCACCAGCATGGAAAAACGCTCTCCAGAGTCTCTTTAGAGGGCTTTGGCGGAAATAGCTGGGCTCAGCCTCTCTGGGCCATGATTTCCTCAGCTGTGGAATGAGGAGGAAGCTGGATACAAGCTCCTCAAGCCTTTTCCAACTCTGAATTCTTATTCTGGGACCTCTATAAAAAAAAAGAACAGATGGTTTCTGCTAGATGCCAATAAGTTAACATTCAGTTAATGGTGTAGAGATATAGTGAACATAGCTTTTGCTTGTTTCAATTTGTATATAATTAATTAGTCTGAGATTTTCTTAGTTTAAAGGGTAATTTCCCTTATTATTTTTACTATTACTGGGTTGTGATCATTTTTGGATGCCAACTCTTCATATCTCCCTACATGTTGCTAATGTGGATTTAGCTCACACTAAGCTAACAAAGTTCAAAGAGAATCGGTGGTTTCATCTACTCCAGGCAGGCTGCATCTCTGCTTCCCCAGTTCAGAGCTAATGAAAGGGTAAAATGAAAAGGACTCTTCAGTTTGGTGTCAGAGTGTCTCACAAATAAGACTCTCATGCGGACAAAGAACATCTGTCTGTAAATTTTCCATTCTCTCCAGAAAATGTCTTTCTGCATCCCATTTTCTGTTCCCCACCCATGCATCCTGGTCACCTCCGGCTCTCCCGGTGACAAGTGGCTCTAAGTCCTGCCTGCCTTGGCTAGGAAAGGTCATCAGCATGTAACAAGTATTCTAACAATGTCCAGTGGTGAGGACCAGTCCACCCAGGAGGCTGCCCACCAAACTCTTAAAATGTATTCATTAAATGAACACAAAACAACAGATGTTTCACATATAGAAATTGAAGAAAAATCAGTTTCCAACATTGTGCCCAAAGAAGTCACCAGTGTCTAGACTGGTTCACTATAAAGCCAATAAGTGTAAATTTGAACTTAGCTTTTCTGGTAATCAACCCCTGTGAGAAAATGATAAAACTGAATCAAAAGCACCAAGCCTAAGGGAAGGGGAGGAGGGAGCACCAAACTAAATAAAAATAAAATAAATGTTCATCCTTCAAAAAAAAAGGATTTTGTTTCCATGTTCAGTATCCAACCCTGAGCCTTGCACATGTCAGGTGTGTGCTCAACCACAGAGCTACATCTCCAATCCACTTCAAGCCTTCGCAGATTTTTCCTCTTCCACAAAGGTTCCTGCGTTCTTCCAGGCAAATTTAAATTCATTTTCTAATGGGCCTTTTTTTTTTTCTTTTTAGACAAAGTCTCTAAAGTAGCCCTGATTAGCCTGGAACTGGCTGTGTAGACCAGGCTGAACTCAAACCCACAGGGATCTACCTGCCTCTGCCTCCTCAGAGCTGTCTTTATATTTTACAGCCCAAATTCGGCATGACACTTTTCAAGGCTTCAATAAATGATATTTTTAAGCTGTATGTTGAGAGCTACACTGTATACTAGGTACCACATCAACACTTTCCATGAGTTAATTAAATCCTCACAACTAATCTGTTACTCTGTGTGTGTGAGAGGGAAGAAGGGGAGCATGAGATCAGACCAGAACAATTAAAAAATTACACCACATTGCTGACCATATTGGTGGCAGCAGAATTGGGATTTAGGTACTTTCTGCCTTCAAGGTCAATGTCCTTAATGGCTACAGTGCTTTCAAACTTGATAATGAAGAGTTGTACTCTTTCTCAATATGGTTTCAGAGTAATAACTACATAACTACTGTTCCTCATTGTTCACTTGCAATTTTAATTGTGGGATATGGAGTTTATGGGCTCTAATGCTGATTTTAAAAAATGTGCGTGTGTGTGTGTGTGTGTGTGTACCCCATAACACATAGGCATGCAGCCGGAGGAAGTACCGAATCCTGGTCTATCACTTTCTGCCTTATTCCACTGGGACAGGATCTCTTATTGAATCTGAGTGAGGCTGGCTGCTAGCAAGCCCAGTGATCCTTCTGTTTCCTCTCCCAACAGCCCTGGGGTTGGAGATGCCCGTGGCCACACCTGGCTTTCTGTGTAGGTGCTGGAGACTCAAATTATCAGTCTCGCATAGCAAGCCTTCCTAGCCATTGAGCTTTGTCCCCAGCCCTGATATTACTGTTAACACTAAAGGTAAACATATTATTAATTACTTTTTGTACACAAAAAGACTTCAGTGTGAAGGGGAAACTGACTCCAGGCTTCCTGTTTATTTCAACTGCTTCACACCACTGTAGTAGAATTTCTAAGTTTATTCTTTTCTTTCTTTTCTTTTCTTTTTTTATTTTTTTGAGACAGGGTTTCTCTGTTGTAACTCTGGCTGTCCTGGAACTCACTCTGTAGACCAGGCTGTCCTTGAACTCAACAGAGATCCGCCTGCCTCTGCCTTTCGAGAGCTGGGGTTAAAGATGGCGCTACCACCGCCTGGCTGAGGATTTCTAAGTTAAGACTCCTTTACAGACTTAGAGTCTCACTAGGTTGGGGAGACAGCTTGGTAAAGTGTAAAGCACCTACTGCAGAAGCATAAGAACTTGTCAAAGAGCAACTGGAGCCCCAGCTCTGGAGAACCCTGGGCTTCGGGACAACCAGACCAGCCTGTGGAGAGCCTTGGGCTAGGGAGAGACCCTGTCTCAAAAATACAAGCTGAAAGGCACTTGTAGAATGACTTTGAAGATATCCTCTGGCCTCCACAGACTCATCCACGGGGACAAAAAAACACACACACACACACACACACACACACACACACACACACACACACACAGTCTCACTAAAGATCCAGTTTGGGAAGGTTGTCGGGGGAGTCTACCACTGAGGAATGTGATCCTACTTTTTGGTTCTTCTCTCCCATTACTCTAGGCCAGGATACAGAGACAGGCAGGGCACAGAGACTCTCCCAATGACTGCTTCTCAGACACAAACTGAAAGTCTTGTTTCCTTGTGAAGTATTTTCAAATTCCCATGTGACTACTATATATGTGCTGTGTGGACTACTCCCCTTCATCAAAGGGATCAGCTTCCTGTCCAGGAAAATGCTCCAACAAGGAAACAATTGAGATTCACGCACAAACATCTTTATTTTGAACTCCAGAATGAGAAGCTGGAGGTCTCATCCATTCATATGCTTTAAAAATCCTAATTGAAAACATGAAATCTTGAAGTTAATTATTTTGTTCAGAACTACAGTAGGGACTGATGAAGTAGAGGTAGAGTATAGGAAAGAGAACCAGGAAATGAACTGATAGGAAGAGGCCAGGGGGGAAGACACAGGATGATGAGCAAGAGAGACAAGTGGGGCTGGAGAGATGGCTCAGCTGTTAAGAGTCTATTCTGCTCTTGTTGAGGACCAGAGTTCAGTTCCCAACACTTACATAGGGTGGCTCACAATTGCCTGTAACTCTAGCAGTAGCTCTTTTGGTCTCTGAGGGTATGTGTACTCATATGCACACACACACACACACACACACACACACACACACACACACACACACACACTGGAAGCAGGATCTCAGTCAGCTGGCCTAGAACTCTCATGCACCAAACTTGCCCCAGTCTCCCAAATTGGTAGGATTATAGGCTTGCACCACCACATCTCACCTATATATTTATGTATGTAACCCCAACTAATATATATGTTTTGTGTGTGTGTGTGTGTGTGTGTGTGTGTGTGTGTGTGTGTAGTGGTTTTTTTATGTTTTGGTTTTGTTTTTTGTTTATATATATATATATATATATATATATATATATATATATATATATATATATTATATATATAATGTATATAATACTTTTATTAATAATTTGAGTTCCATACAATGTATCTTGATAACACTCTCTTCCCATTCCTCCTTGTTCCACCCTCCCATCCCTGTGCCTTCAAAAAAACAAAAGCAAATGAAAGAAAATTAAGTCTAGCTGTGTGGCAGAAGCATGGATCACAGGTACTACCATGGACTTTGGAGGCAGCAGTCTACTCTGATCATAGACATTCATCTAGCCCATACTAGCCGAGACCAAGTACACAGAAGTTTGACCGAAGGCAAACCCATAGGCACCCCGGCATCCAGCGGGTGCCAGGACATTGTACAGTCACCCAGACACCAACCAGGCACCCTGATATCCTGCAAGCACCAGAACATCCCACAGATCCCCAAACATCCTGCAGTACTAGGGCCTCCCACAAGCACCCAGATCTCCCACCAGGGCAATCCACTGGTGCACAGACATCCCACAGGCTCCCAGACATCACACAGGTATCAGGAACTCCTTCCTGAAGGCATCCTACAGGCACTAGACATCCAGTGGGTGTCAAGGTCTCCTGCAGGCACCCAGACAGCTCACAGGTACCAGAACATCCCCCAGGCACCAGGGCATCCCGCAGGTTCCAGGGGTTTTTCAAGACAGAGTTTCTTTGTGTAGCCCTGACTGTCCTGGAACTCGCTCTGTAAATCAGGTTGGCCTCAAACTAAGAGATTTGCCTGCCTGTGCCTCCCGAGTGCTAGGATTAAAGACATAAGCCACTACTACCTGGCTTAAATATATTTTTTAATGAGAGACCAAACTATAGTTTTAGGGTGTGACCAAGAAGAAATTAATCACCCTCCCCTTAGTTTCTCCTGTTCTCTGCACTCAATAAATAGTAGATCAGTACAGCCCTGCACTGATGTATGCCTGCTGTTTGCCCAGGTGGTAGTGACAATCTGGAAGGCATCATTGCAGACAGCATTGAGGCTGTGTTCAGAGAAACCTGGGTTTGCAACTAACTCATAAGCTGTGTGACATGGAGAAAAGCAACTTCAGCCCCACTATAACAAGGGGGACAGTTCCACCTGTCTCACAGGGTGGCTTGGACAATCAAATGAGTCATGAATCAAAACTTTATGTTAAACTATGTTCTGGGTATGACAAGGGATTATTGTTCCTTATCTTGGCTCCCTGCAGCACAATTCTCTGCTGCCAAACTTCTCAGTAAGTATTCTGGTTTGAGTGTGGAATACCACGAGAACTCCTATGTTGAAGGAATGGTACCCAGTGCAGTAATGCAGAGGTGGGGCCTTTAGCTCTGACCTCATCCAGGGATTACTCCATTAATGGATTCAGAGCTTACTGGGCTACTGGGTGTGCTGGGAACTTTAGGAGGCAGGGCTTAGTTATAAGGGTCACCATAAGGGTGTATTTTAACTGAAACCTCTTCCTTTCCCTCTCCCTCTCCTGCCTCCTCCCCTCTCTTTCTTTCTTTCTCTGCCCCACACCCCATAAGTGAGCAGCCATGTTCTGCTGTGTGCTCTCTGCCTCCTCACAAGCCTAAACACAATGGTGCCAAATGACCATGAATAGGAACCCTGAAACTGTGAGCCAACAAGAATCCTCCTTTAGGATTTACGTTGACCTTTTGGAGTTTTGTTGTTTTACAGTGACAGAAAGCTGACTAACATAATAAGCACCTGTTAGATGCTCTTGACTAGCTTAACTAGCCTAAACCAGCTCCAGACTACAGCTTTCCTCTGTTCTTTCTTGGTCTGTTTGGAAAAGCAAACCGTGAGTCCTCTAGGAAGCACGCATGGTCACACCCCAGGTACACAGTTTCTGCAAACAGTGTCCACAGCCACACACCACAGGGAAGTCTTTGCTCTTGTGTGCTGTGATAATGATCCTGTCAATAAAGCCATAATTTACACAAAGAGCTAGTTATAAAGTGCTTACCTTTGTGTATTATTTCATGTTTTTGAGGACTTTCACATACACATTTCTTTTGTAAAGTGGAAAATTTAGATTGTCTGTAGGTCACAGTGACCTAAAAGCAAGCATTTCTAAGTCACGTTTAAAAACTCTTCAAGGACATTGAGCCATTAAGGAAATTACCTTGAAACAAAGCGAACCATAAAATCCCTGTGAGCAAATTCAGCTGTCTTCCGAAATTAGAAATAAGACTAGCAAGTTTTGATGTCTTGATGTCTCATAGGTAATTCCACAAAAGGTTTCTTGTTTGCTTAAATCAGATAACATTTTATATTGCTTTCTGATCAGAGAGGGTATTCTATTAAAAAATAAAACATGCCAATTACAGATAATAATAATCACAAACAATAATGCCATATTTTGGTAGAATTCTCCCAAGTCATCTTTGTTTTATTTATTAACTTTATTTTTTGAGACAGGATCTCACTATGTAGCCCTGGCTGTCCTGAAACTATGTAGACCAGGCTGGCCTCAAAATCAGAGAACCACCTGCCTCTGCCGCTCAAGTGCTGGATGAAAGGCTTGTACTACCTTGCTTAGCCAACACTTGCATTTGGTACATATTTGATTGAGACAAAGTTTTAAATTAGAGTACTAATACTTCACTTCTAAGTACTGTCAATGTTAATTTATCTTTCAAAGAGAAGAGACTATGTATCCACTTTTCTTTTTTGATTGTTTTTGTTGTTGAGATAAAGTCTTACTATGTATCCGTGACTGACCTGGAACTTGCTGTTCAGACCAGGCGAACTCAAACTCACTGAGATCCACCTGCCTTTGCCTATTGAATGTTGTCTGCCTTTTGCTTTTATTGTTTTGTCCTGTCTTTTACTTTTTAAAAAAGTATTTAATTTTTTATTTATATATGTAGGGGGGATAGAAGTCAACCTCAAGGTATAGTGTCTTTTTTTTTTTTTTTAACAGGGATCTCTCTTTGGGACTTAGGACTCTCTGTTGGGCTAGGCTAGCTGGCCAGTGAGCCCCAGGTATCTGCCTACATCCACCTCTTCAGTGCTGGGATTATGACTGTGTACAATACACCTGGCTTTTTTCTCTTTTTAAAATGTGAGTTCTGGAGCTTGAACTCAGGCCTTTGTGTCTGCACAGCAAGCACTTTACCAACTGAGCTGACTCCCCAGCCCAGTTTGTTTCTCTGTATGGTCAAATCTCCTGATTTAACTTGCTGAGTGCTGAGATTAAAGCCACACTGAGCTGACTGACTTCCACATTTGTTCCCAGACCAACAGAAACAAGGCTTCTTTTCTGGTAACTCTAATCTTAAAAATATTCAGTCCCATCGTTACCTGCATGCAGCAACTGTGTGAACATCACAGTATCTCTAGAAACCCAAGCTTCATTTAAAGTACCTAATCTGTTCTTTACACAGGCCAAACCCCATTAATCTGTAGAAGATAAGCAGTATATTTATTTCAGCATTTGATACTTAATGAAGAAACAAATGAAGCGAAAGCCATTCTTTGTAAAGCTAAGTCTATAGCTTTTACCATACACAGCTAATTTCAACTGTAAAAGTAATTTCTTAGCAAGATTGCAGGTAATGGCCTGAGACTAAAACAGCACTGAGAAAGCTGGTTAGTTACAAATACATATACATCTTTTGTGGCGGAGGAACAGCCATACAGAGCAGCAGGAACCTCAGCAGCAAGATCACCATGTAGTGGTCAAATGTTGCCACTCTAATGGCCTCATAAAGTGTTAATGATCAGTCTACAGACTGAACTGTGAGTTGGGAGCCAGGCTGAAATACCTTTACCCTACAGGCAGAAAAAAATCCCACACATTGCCAGGCAACATGAGGGAGCTGCCTGACAAAGGCCTTAGAAAGATTTGGAAAGTTTTAAGTCATGTTAGTGCAGTGTGAGGGTCACAGAGCACTCAGCAATCAAGATGCTGCGCCGCCCCCACCCCCAGCCACCCCACCCTCCACCCCCTTCGTCGTGTTGTTTATGTTTTATTCTGTGGTGTTACCTTCCTTGATGGCACTTCATCTTTTCCTATATTCATCATTACCCTGTGTATAATGTGTGTATGAGTGCAGACACATTCACGTGGAGGTCAGAGAGCAATTTTCCAGATCTGTTCTCTCCTTCCACTGTGGGTTCTGACTCGGATAGTTAGGCTTGTAAATACTTTACCCACTGAGACATCTCACTGGTCCTTGTATGTGTTCGTCTGTGTAGACCGTCAAGTGCAGTGCTCACTCCATCAGCTGCGGTTTAATTTCTACTATTAGTACTTTTATAACTATTATAATTTGTACTTTAATTTGCACTGCTCAGAAGAGCATCAATATTCCAAAGGAAGAGAAAGAGCTATTGAGGTCACTGTTTTTTACTAGTATACTAATTTAGCAAGAAAAATGAAAAATCAGTTAAAATACAGTAGGATAAAATAATTTAAGGTGACTAGATACAAGATCAATATACAAATATAAATGACTTTTCATATGAGAATGAATATCAGAAAATATAATGGAAAAAGAAGAGTAATCTAAAACTTTGTTAGCTGGGATTAGTGGTATATGCCTTTAATCCCAGAATTTGGGAGGCAGAGGCAAGCAGATTTTTGTGAGTTCAAAGCTCTATATATTGAGTTCCAGGAAAGCCAGGGCTACATAGAGACACCCTGTCTCAAAAAAGACATATAACTGGTAGCATACACTTATAATTCCAGCACTTGGGAAGTAGAAGCAAGAAGATCATTATTTTGGGGGAGGGTTAGGGGGTTATAATATAATTACAACATTTCTCTCTCCCCCTACTTCCCTCCAAACCTTCCTGTAGACCCCTCCCCACTCCCCTAAATCCATGGCTTCTTTTTTCACTTGGAAGGTCAGCATCTTAAGGTCACTGTTGGCTACATGTAGAGTTGAAGGCTAGCCTAAGGTACCTGAGACTCAACCCTGCCCCCATGCATAAACCATATATATATGAGCACATAATGAACAATAAATGCAATGCAATGTAATTCGTGACCATAGTGATTAGAATGTGATGGGCAAATGCTGTGGTGTATAATCACACGGGGCTCACTGCGAAGAACATCAAACTGCTGACAGTGTCGCCTCTGCAGAAGGCTGCACATGTGCTGGTTCTGAGTGCGTATATATGATGAAGGGATAAAGGGATTTCTGCATTTTCCTCCATTTACTTCCACATCATATGAGTGACTCAATGCTTATTACATAAGCAGGAGGGAAAACATAGAAAGTATCAAGAAAGTGATGGAGCCTGCAGGACGCCGTAAAATACTGTTCAATATCGTGTACCTAAGTTTTGAAATCTACTTAGAAAATAGACTTCAGTGTTGCCAGAATAGAACCCAGGACCTTGTAACACTGGGCAAGCATTCTGTCACCAAACTACACCCAGACCATAGTAAGTATTTGATGACAAAGCAATATGAGTTTTGAAAATTCACAAGAGGTAATATTATTAAAGACACATGCATATCACATGCTTTTGCCAGCCATAAGGGTACCATCGTTTTCTGAAGTGTCAAACATCACATAAGTGCTTACAAAGCAATTGTTCTGTTTTTTTCCAAGAAGACTGTAATAGGATACTTGAGTCCAAAGAGGAAAGTGCTCAGACAGGCACATAGTCAACACTGGTGTCAGGCCCCTCATTTTATTGTCCTGTCTCATCTCCAGGACTAAGGTAAAGACTGAGGAATAATATACATGGGAACATTTAGCCATGCACAAAATACTGTGCATCCACTGTGGTATATTGCTCCTTAAACTATTTGCTATTGTATAGTGTAGTGTGCTATTGTATCTGCCCACAAGCTGCTCAAAACTCCAAACACTGTGCAAGGAAAGGCAAGGGCAGTGAGAGCCAAAAAAAACTCAGAAAAAGCAAAGTGAAGATTTTACAGGTCGTTGAGAATGTGTGACTGATAGGAAGGAGCAAAGTCTGTGTTTTCTGATAAGGATTTAGAAACTAAGAATGGATACGAAAAAGGCCTCTTTCTTTTCTTTTTTGAAAGGTGTCTCATGTAGTCCAGGCTGGCCTCAAATTCACTATGTAACTGAGGATGACTTAGAACTTCTGATCTTCCTGCCTCTACTCAGATTACAGGCATGTGTCACAATGCTTGGCTTTATGGGGGTCCTGGGGATTGGACTCAGCTCAAGGAATTCATCAAAATCCAGCAGGCACAGGCTGGAGACATAGCTCTGTTGGTAGTGTTTACCTATCTACACACAAAGCTCTAGATTTGGTCCCCTGCATCCTGTAAAACCAGATGTGGTGGTGTACACCTGCAATTCCAGCACTTGGGAGGAGGTAAAGGCGGAAGGATTAGAAGTCCAAGGTCATTCTCAGCTCTGTGAGGAGTTTGGGGCCAGTTTGACATACATTAGTTACTATGTTTTGTTTTTCTGTTTGTTGTTGTTTTGTTGTTTGTTTTTTTTTAAAGAATCCAACCAGTAGAAAAGAGCCAAGGGAACAGAAAAGTAGTCATAGTACCTGTAAGATATTTAAGGGCTACTTGGTTTGTTTGGTACTGGGGATAGAACCCAGGGCCTTGTGCATTCTAGGCAAGTACTCTACCACTGAGTTACATCCCAGCTGAGTGAGCTACCTGCCCAGCCCTTAAGTGGTTTTGGTAGAAGAAATCACTGGTAGCTAGTTATACTACAATGACTGTACTAATTAACATCGATTTTATGAAGCAAGTATTTTTATATTTATCAGTATACAACCTGCACAAAATAGTCTCCTATATAATAGTCAGTTGACTGAGCAAGTGAAGGGATTATAGAGTATGATCCCAATATAACCAATGGGAAGGCTAAGTTTGAAGCATCTAGGAGCTTGCATATATGCATGACTGAGTGCCTCTGCTGTGACCGTGGGAATGGGAGCTGCTGAAGCTAACTGGAGATTATGATCAGCTTTGCAAGAATGGGCATGCACAGTGAGCCACGGTACCAATCAAAACAAAACTGGTGTCAAGGATACAGGAAACATTTGGTACTATTCAAATGTCAATCAAAACAAATGCTAGGATGTTACAGGAGATTCAGGAATGAGAGACAGAAAAATAGCCAGTCAATAAAAAGCCATGTACTAAAACAGCCCATAAAGAAGCACCAAGAGATTGTCCAGGTGTGATGTTGGACTGGGCATGATGGTTCACACTTTTAATCCCAGCACTCAGGAGGGAGAGGCAGACAGATGTTTAAATGTTTCTGAGTTCAAGGACAGCCAGGACAGCCAGAGCTACATAGGGAGACCCTGTCTCAAAAAAAAAAAAAAAAAAAAAAAAAAAGAGGAGGCAAAGGTGGAGAAAGAAAAAGGAGGAAGAGAAAGGGGGGGAGTGAGGAGGGGAAAGGAGGAGGAGGAGGAGAAGGAGGAGGAGGAGGAAGGGAAGGAGGAAAGAAAACAAGAGGTTGGAGAGATGGCTCAGAGGTTAAGAGCACTGGCTACTCTTCTAGAGGACCCTGGGTTCAATACCCAGCACCCACATGGTGGCTCACAAAGGTCTGTAACTCCAAATCCAGGGATCAGATGCTTCAGCTATTATATGCACATGCATACATATAGGCAAAACATCCACACACATAAAAATAAAACAAATCTTTAAAAAAAAAACACCAAATTGAGAATAAGATTTCACATGAGAACAGTATATTCTTATTCTTTTTGTTTTTTGTTTGTTTGTTTTTGTCTTTTTGTTGTTATTTTTCAAGACAGGGTTTCTCTGTGTAGCCCGACTATCGTGGCACTCCCTCTGTAGACCAGGTTAGGCACAACTCAGATCCACCTGTTTCTGTCTCCTGAATGCTGGGATTAATAGTGTGGGCCACTACCTTGGATCAATATATTCTTCTACTACAAGATGATAGCAGAAAACTGGGTGTGGTGGCATATGCTCATCTTCCAGGATGGAAGCAGGAGGATTGTGAATTTGGGACAGCCTGGGCTACAGATCAAGTTTCAGACCAGCCTAAATAGTTTGGTGAGACCCTGCTTCAAATAAAACAAAACAAAACAAAATGCTAATAGCACCTCCTTCTAACACTGATATAGCCAAAGGCACCTCCTCCCCCCATTTCCAAAATGGTCCTTAGGGCTTTTAAGCACAATGACATTTGTGGCACAGCTTTTAGAGATCCACCTGCCTCTTCTTCCTGAATTCTGTGGTTAAAGGTGTATGCTGCCCTCCCAGGGAGGAGATACTATTAACACCAAATGGGCATTAGACCAGATAATTTCAACATCCTGTAACTTTACTCATTTATTTGTTCATAGTGCTGGGGATCAAACTTTTAGGAGGTTATAGAGAGGGAAGCCAAAATAGAATAACAACTGTCTTAGTCAAGCCTAGTGGTATGGGACTGTAATTCCAAATACTTCGGAGGCTAAGGTAGAAAGATCACAAGTTCAAGGCTTGCCTGGGTTGTAGAGTGAGACCAAGGCCAGCCTGGTAACTTAATGAGACCCTGTCTTAAAATAAAAGTTACTTAGCATGTATGAGTAAAGACACTGGAGCTCACTCTCCCTGCTGTGTATGTGTTTGGAATGTGTGTATGTGGTGTGCATGGGTGCACACGGAGGCCAGCAGAGGGCATCGGATGGTCCACTCTATCGTTCTCTGCCTTATTATCTTGAGACAGGGTCTCTCATGAGTACAAAGCTTGACATTTCATCTAGGCTGGCTAGCCATGAAACCCTGTATCTGCCTGCCCTTGCCCCCGCCCCCACCATGGTGTTACCAACTTGACAGCCATGGCCAGCTCTTTTACATGGGTGCTGGGGGTTTGAACTCAGGTTCTCATGCTTGCAGAGCAAGTGCTCTTACCCACTGAATCATCTGCCCAGCCCAAGACCCCATCTTGACCTTATAAAAAGAACAGAGTCTGCAGTGACTACTTAACATATTAGAGTACAGTCCCTCAGAACAGTAGTTAGAAACATGAAGTAGACAGAAAAGGTGAAACTTAGCTCATGAGATCTCACTAACAAATGCTGTTCAGTCACTTAATATTGCTTTCCTGTGGCCCTAACACCACTTTCTCTTGGCACAGCAAGAAGCTCTATGGGGATTTCTCTGAAGGGATTTCTGTTACTTTTCCACCTCTCTTAGGTTTCCTTAGACATGGACCACAGTTCCCTCACAGCCTGCCAGACCACTCCCTTTACTTCATTTATTTCTGTTTCTTCTGAAATAGGGTCTCACTATGTAGCTCAGACAAAGCTCAGATTACCGTCTTCCTGACCGAGCCTCCCAAGTACTGACTCAGGTGTGTGCCACCACACTAGCTTCCAGTCACCTATCAAAGGGTATGTTCTCCAAGATTTTGTTTTGCTTCATTTGTTGTCTTATGTTTCCAAGACTGACCTTACATTCAATATGTAGATGAAGATCACCTTCTACTTCTAATCCTCCTGTTTCCGCCTCCCAAATCCTGGGATTACAGCCATGTGCCAGCACACCCAGCACACCTAGGATCAACTCCAAGGCTTTGTAGGCATCACCTGTGCTTACAGAATAACAGGAAATTACTTTTTAAAGCCCAGTTCATTTGTGAGACTATTACAAGTTCATTTTCATACACAAATTCCTCTTACCTATAAACACCCACACTATATTTATTGTAAAAGTGTGTCTATCATGCTTTCCTCTGGCCAAAGGTAGTTCCTGTTTTCCTTGATATAAACAGCCTGGCCTGTCATTGCTTATCCTAATGCATTTTTTAAAACTTTCCTGGTTACATTTATTTGTTTACTTACCTATATATTTACTTATGTGTGCACACACATGCATTCATGGAGGTCAGAAGACAGCAGGGAGCTGTGTGCAGTCTGTCTCTGAGGAAATGTAAGATCGAGGTGGACGAGAGTTGTGGGATTTGGTTCTCTGCTTTCACCATGCAGGTGTCAGGGTTCATACACAGGTCATTAGGCTTAGTGGCGAGTATCTTTCCCACTGGGCCGTCAAGCCAACCACAACACAGTTTTTAAACCCAGTGTCTACCTGGTTTTAAACAGCCTACATTTTTTGTACTGTAGAAATCCCCTAAGCTGAAACTTGCATTTAACATTAGTATTAAAGACAATATAGTGGAGTTGGGCTCTTCAGGAGGAAGAATGGTTTCGAGTGGTAGCAGACTGGTAGTATGTGGTAGTATGACTCTGGACTCATGGGCACCCTGGTTCCAGATTCTCTGTAACAATAGAAGCAGCTGAGACACAGAGAAACAATCAAAACAATCAATAAAAAACACAAGAGGACAGGTGCCGACGACAGCAGTGAACCTGGTGTCCCCACTCCTCTGCGTCTGGTCCTTCAGCGGCTCTCCATTTCTGTGTGTCAACTCTCAACACTAAAGCATCAGGCTCCACCCAGTTTTCTAGTCTCTACTTGTACCACTCTGCCCTTGACTTTCTAAACCCCATGTCCCAGCCAGGCTTTTTCTTTCTTCCTCATGGCTCAGTACACACTGGTACTTTGGTTTGCCATCTCTTCTCCTTCGCATTGTTTGTTTCAGCTTAAGTCACTTCCTCAGAGAAAGCTTCCCCAGAGGCGCCTACACCCACGCTCCCTTAGTACACCTCTCAGTGTGCACTGGCCTTGTCTGGCTTTGGACCGATCACAATCACACCTTTATTTGTATGAATACTATCTCCTTACATGCAGTTAGCTTTGTGGCAGCAGGCATTTGTTGTATCTAGTTCTTGGCTGAATTCAGCACCCAGCCTACCACCTGCCTGTTGCCAGTAGGAACAGGTGTTCAATATATCTATGGAATAAGTGAATGAGTGACAGAAACACTTAGCTATAGGATCTAGGTAGTTTTGTTTGTTTGAACCAGCTCTACATTCCCTCATCTGTTAAATTGGGATAATGGCAATTACAAACTTCAGAATTGCTTTGTAGGTAGTATGCTTGGTATGTGCATGACATAGTAAGCATTAGGAAACATTAGTTATTATCTTTAAAAATCAACTCTATGAGTATTTGAAACTCTTATGCATCATCATAGTAATGTGAACATAATATCCTTTCTTATAATTGTAAACACAGATAGACCATACCACTTAGCGATCTTACTATTATATGTATACCTAAATATATACATAAGTGAACAGAAAACTTAAACAAAAATTTAGACAGGAATATTCATAGTAGCTTTATTCACAACTTCTCAGAACTGAAAGCAACCCAAATCAGTGAGTAAATAAACAAATCAATGGAATACTACACAGCAAGAAACAAACCGATGACACTATAACACAGATGAATCACAAATCCAGTATGCTAAGTGAGAGAAGACTGACTCAAAAGGTGACATACTGTATGATTCAATTTATATGGAATTTATATGACATTCTGGAAATGTCAAAACTCTAAGACGAGAGGCCAGTTGATAATAGAGTGGGTATGAAGAAAAGTGTGTGTGTGGGGGGGTGATGGAAGTGTCCTAACTGGATTGTGGTGTGCTTACATAACTATATGCTTTTATCAAAGCTCGAGACATTGGAAACTGAAAAGGGTGAATTTTACTGTATGCAAATTATATCTTAATTTAAAATAGAAAAATAAGACAACAGATAAAACTGCATTTTCCTTTAGGAATGGTACATGCGGCTTCCTTTTTCTTTCTACTCACCTGTATCTCCTTTCATTTTTGTTTTTGTTTTATTTTATTTTTAATTTAAAAGTTTTGTATGTGTGAGTGTTTTGCCTGCATGTATGTCCATATACCATGTGTATGCCTGGCGTCCAAAGAGGCCACGAGAGGGTGCTGGATCCCTTGGAACTGGAGTTATAGACCATTGTGAGCCAACATGTGGATGTTGGGAATTGAACTCAGGTCTTCTGGGAGAGCAGCCAGTGCTCTTAACTGTTGAGCCATCTCTCCAACCCCTTTATTTTTTTAGTTATGTGTATGTGTGTGTGTCTGTCTGCTTTGGGTGTGTGGGTGTGTGGGTGTTCTTGGAGACCAGACGAAGATGTTAGATGCCTTGGAGCTGGAGTTACAGGTGGGTGTGAGCTGCTCAAAGAAGGTACTGGGAACTGAACTCGGTCCCCTGGAAGAAGAGCAAGCACTCAATTGCTGAGCCATCTCTCCAGCTTTTGTTTTTGGTTTTTGAGTCAGAGTCTCACTGCATAGTCCAGCTGGCCTCAAGTTCTCCATTTCTCTGCTTCAGTCTCTAGAGTACTGGTGTTTACAGGTGTGTGCTACCACATCCAGCTGGCACCTATATTCTCTGTTAATGAAAGTACTATATGTTCATTGTAGACATGGGGAAAATGCAGGAAAAAATGTCATTTACTTTTGGTTGAAACAGGGTCTTATGTAGCCCACGCTGGCCTCGAATTCACTATGTAGTTGAGGCCAGCCTTAAACTCCTTGTCCTCCTGTCTCTATCTTCCAAGTGCTGGGATTATAGGCTCGTGACATCACATCCAGGCAATTTTGCTTTCAGAAATATATATTCTGCTTTCTGAAATACATTGTGCATACATTTCCATGTCATTAAATAATTTTCAAAACCATAATTTTATGGTCAGTAATATATGTGTGTGCCAAATGTGTGGAGGTCAGAGGACAACTTGTGGGAGTCAGGACTTTCTTTCCACCTTGTGGGTTCTGGGGAGGAATTCAAGTGTCGGGCTGAACCATCTGGTACACACACACACCTCTTCTGGCATTTCATATTTTTAAGCATTTCTTTGTTGCTAAAAATTATATTGCTCACACACACAAAAAAAACTTGGAAAACTAAAACTACAATAAGTTTCCATCCTCAACACTGCAACGACTTTTAAAAAATGAAAAAAAGCAAATTATATTATTCCCGAAGCAATTTCGATACAATTATATGTAAGGAAAAAAACCCAGAAGTTCAGCAGGGCCAAAGATTCCTCCATCGAGGGTTTCTCAATGTTGAACTGGTAAGGCAACCCTTCCCTTGGCTGCAACTCCCTCATTGTTCCAGTGCTTGCTGGAAAAGCAGTTCCACAGGGTGATCTGGCTCCTTTTCTCTTTGTGATGTACGAGGCTAGACACCCTGACATTTCCTGTACTACCAGCTTAAATTTGCATAATATTTCCAATATTAAATGCTAACCCAATCCAATGTAGTGTAAGCAGGGCAGATGGGAGTACTTTGTTCACGATCGTAGGCTTACCACGGATGTACAAGAATTTACGGCCCAGATATTATTCGGTCTCAAAAAAAAAATTCTTTCCAGCGTTGGATCGCTTTCCCCCTAACCCCGGTCCTAGCGAGGCGGCTAGACAATTCTGCCCGGTGGATCCATATAACTAAAGAGCAGACGCTCTCCCAACCTTCAAGTGTCCTTGGCAACAATTCCACTTACCAGCTGGGGTCATTTCACTCCCGATGGCAGGGGAACACAGACTGCCCCTGACCAAGGGGGCCCAGCGAGCGGGGGGCACGGTGGCTTCGTGGCCCTCGGGGCTTGCGGCCCATCCGTCGCGACACTGCCGGAGCTACCGCTCTCTGGGGCGCCCCCGCTCTCCCGCGACGCCGGTTGGGGGCGCGCCCTGAGCGAGGTGGAGAGGTCTTCTCAGTGTGGCTGCGGGCGACCAGGGAACCTGTGGTTAAGGGCGGTCTGGAGACACTCTGGGGACTTGACAGCCATGCCTCCAGAGGTCAGTCCTCCGCTATCCCAGAGTTCCCCGGTTCCCGGAAGTGCCTGGCTCTCCGGAAGTGCCGGGCTAGCAGTAGGAGTAGCGGCTTGCCGGAGCGCTGTACCTGGAGGGTTACCGCTCTGGGGTCCTAGTGACAGTGCTGGAGCGGGGTGTCGGGGGCTGAACGGCGGGATGATGGAGGAGGAGGAATTGGAGTTCGTGGAGGAGCTGGAGGCCGTGCTGCAGCTCACGCCTGAGGTTCAACTAGCCATCGAGCAGGTGAGCGCTCCACCCCCTCAGGAGGGAGTTGCGGAGGAGGGGCGGCTCTGGGCCGCCAGGGCAGAACCCACCCTCCTAGGCTGGAAAGGGGCGGCCCGGTGCGCAGAGCCAAAGTCTGGATGGCGGTGGAGATGGGAATGGGTTTCTTAGCTCGGGACCGAACGTGTCTGCTCTAGGCTCTGGTTGTCTTTGGAGGTTGTCACGCCCTGCTGGATTTAGGCCGAGATGCTGTGCTCTTTGACAGGAACCCGTGACTGGAGAATTCAGATTCTGGGAGATTGTGAGACCTCATTCATTTTCTAGGCTAGTGCTGTTTTCCCCGTTTCTCAAGTTAAGCTCTTGGAATGGTTTGTAATTGGCAGCGGGAGACTTTCATTTTGGAAGTAAATGGCAGAATATGGAAGTCATGCTGGAAAATGGCCCTTGTGCTGGTGTGTGTGTCTATTTGACACAAGCTGGAGTCATCTGGGAAGAGGAAGCTTCAGTTGAGGAGATGCTGCCATCAGATTGGCCCATTAGCAGGACTGTGGGGCATTTTCTCGATTGATGATGATGTTGGCCCGGCCCACAGTGGGAGACACCACCCTGCGGCAGCTGGTCCTGGGTTATATAGAAAAGCAAGCTGAGCAAGTCGTGGAAAGCAAGCCAATAAGCAGCGTTCCTGTTCCTGTTTTGGCTTCACCTGGTGGTGCACTGCAACCTGCAGGCCAAATAAACTCTTCTCTCCAAGTTGCTTTTGGTCATGGTGTGTTATCACAGCAATGGAAAGCAAAGTAAGGCAGATCTTTACCATAATCGGAAGGCTGAGGGCCAACCAAATGGTTCAGTGAGTAAAGGCACTTTGCCACCAAGCCAGATGGCCTGCGTCTGTTCCCCAGGACCTTAAAGTGGAGGGAGAGAAACTTCTCCTGACCTCCACACACACACAGGTCACACACACATAAATACAATAAAAATATTAAAAGATTGAGAATTTCTGCAGTTTGAATTACAGTGGAGAATATTCCAAAGAGTCCTCTCTTTCCAACAAAAAGTTCTTTTGTTGACTAAATTCTCTTGTCAAGTCTATTAAAATTTATGGTAATGATATTAGAAGTAATTACTTAGGCACCTGTGTAGGGTTTTATTCTCGATAAAGGGAGAAATATCTTCCTTAAAGGAATTGACATGGGGTTATGATTTAAGGATAAGCACATTAGGAGCTAGGGATATGGATCAGTGGTAAAGCACTTGTCTGGTGCGCCTGAGGATCTGGGTTCAATCCCCAGTACTAGTGGAAAAGAAAGAGAAGGAAGATTATGTCTCACTTAATGACTATTGGGAAGTTTGCCCAAGTAAAATATTAAGTCTACTCCTACTAATTAGCATATGTTGACCATTAATACTCTTTTTTTTGGGGAGGGGGATGTTGGAGACAGAATTTCTTTGTGTAACGCCTGGCTGTTCTAGAACTCACTTTGTAGACCATGCTGGTCTCGAATGCAGAGATCCACCTGCCTCTGCCTCCAGAGTGCTGGGATTCAAGGCAGCTCAACCATTCTTGACCTTGGGTCTGCCACTAAGTAATGTGCTTATATTGTCCCACTTAGAGATTTTCTATTTGTGTTTTTTGAGGATGCTAGGTGCATTCCTTTAAACCGCATTTGTTACGTCCAAAGCTGACAGCTCACTGGGTAAAACTTGAAGCACTGAGGTCATTTGCCTCCAGCATCTGCTTCCTTCAGCCAGAAAACACCTGCATTCCAGTTGCACCTTAGACTTCCTGGGCTCTAATGGAAGAAACAATACAGTTAATTACTGTTTGAATTGGAAATGTAAGAGGATCACATTGTTGTTACTGTTAGATAATACATCTGGGTCCTCAAGGTTTAGTCAGCAGACATCTGATGCGATAGCATTATTGTAAAGAGTATCCAGTTAAGTGTTGGTAGAATAGAATCATATTTTACCCTGAGGTAAGTTCCAGAAGCATTACATAAAGTGAGCACCACCACAGCCATGTTCCCCTTGAGATCCCTTAAACTGCCCATGAAGTACAGCATCTTCTCTGCCAACACTAGAACCAGGCATTCTCTTTATAGGTGTCACCGGATGAAGTAGCTTAAGTCAAGGGCTTTGTTGTGTGAAATCTATTAATGCCTGGGATTACACCCAGGAACAGGAAGAGAGGAATAAAGAAACTGGGAGCAGTTGGAGGAAGTGGATAATTAACTTCCTTCCTTCATACCGGCTTACAAAGGCCTGTTCCCAGCCCTCCTTCTACTGAGGGCATTTAATTAACTGTGTAATCACAAGTGCTCGTGGTGTATCCCCACCATAGGTATACAGTACAAAAGTGAAAATGCTAAGCTTTTCAAAGAAACTTCTAACCCTCACCTCTCACTGACTGCCTCTGCCTGCCCTTTACATCATGGAAACCATGAACTTTTCTAGTAACTGTCTTCTGCCTTTCTTAGGAAGACCTTTTGATTTCTTCATTTTTATTCTTAAATTAAAAAATATTTATTTACTATGTATGTGTCTGTGTGTGAGCCTCAGTGAGTTCATGTGGGCCACATACATTTAAGAGCCCTTGAAGGCCAGAGGATGGCATCAGAGTTCCTGGAACTGGAGTTAGAGGCAGTTGAGAGGAACTGCTGTGTGAGTTCTGGAAACAACTTACATCCTCTGCAAGAGCAGCAGGTACTCTTAACACAGAGCCATCTCTCCAGCCCCAGATTCTTTAACCCTGTATTTCACAGGAAGGCTGCTTCTCTGAAGATTGTTTACAGAGTTACATCTGTCCTGAGCTGGTAAAATTCAGTACCCAAGGGACCTCTGATTTTACTATTTTGTTTTGTTTTAATGATTACATTGTGTGTGTGTGTGTGTGTGTGTGTGTGTGTGTGTGTACACGTACGTGTGTACTATAGAGTGTTTGTGGAGGTCAGAGAATAACTTGCAGGAATCACGTCAGTTCTCTTCTGCAACATGTGGGACCTAGGGATTGAACTCAGGTCATCACACTTGGTACAAATGATTTTCCCTGCTGAGTCTAATCTTGCCAGTCTCTGCCCCCATACACACTTGGAAACAGGGTCTTATGTAGGCTTTGCACTTACTTTGTAGCTAAGATTGACCTTGAATTCCTGAACCTCTGCAATCACTCTGTGGTACACATGTACACACACACCACCTCCCACGTGCTGGGGTTACTGGTAAATACCACTATACCCCAGCCTTTTTGCGGCTTTTATAACCCACCCCGTTACATATTTTTCAAGTTGTGACTTTTGAGGGGACTCACTTATATTTCTCAGAAGATAGTTTTCTTTTGTCAACCTGGATGGCAGTTCTCCATATTTTAAAATATCTTTTGTTTTTTTAAAAAGTATTTTATTAATTTACCTTATGTATTTTTCCTGCATGTATGTCTGTGTGAGGGAGTCAGATCCCTGGAACAGGAGTCACACACGGTTGTGAGCTGCCATGTGGTTGCTGGGAATTGAACTCGGGTCCTCTGGAAGAACATCTAGTGCTCTTAACCATTGAGCCATCCCTCCAGCCCTTTCCAGTTCTCTAACCGCCCCCCCCCCACTTCCAGTTTTCCATTTTTTGATACTATATGAAGCATGAAAATTCCTTAAGAGCAAACTGAGACTGTAGTTTAAGTGGTAGAGGATTGCCTAGCATAGATGATGCACTGGGCTTGATCCCTAGCACCACAATAAATACATACATATATGCACATGCATACTGTTTTTGTGTGCAAAGGTAAGCAGGCTTTTTTTTTTTTTTTTTTTAACAGTACTGGGGATTGAACCTGGGGCCTCTGGGTAGACACCTCACCACTGAGTTATATTACCAGCCCAAAGAAAGTCAGTCTCAGGCTAGCTTCAGACTTGTTATGTAGCTGACAATGATGACCTTGAATGCCTGATCCTCTTGTACCTCCCAGGTGCTGGGCTTAAAGACTTTATGAGACCACATGTGACTAGACAGACATAAATAAGTAAAAAATAAATAGGTAAATGTCACTTCGGTGCATGTGACTGCTGCTGTTCAGGCATCCCTGAGACACCAGCCTGTCATCAAGGCTTCCATGTCTTCTCCTAATGGGAGGTGCCACTGACTTCCCCTTGGTCTTGGGGATTCAGTGATCCCTGGGCACCTTTTCACAGTGCAGTCTCTATTGTGTTAGATGTCAAAACTACAAAGTGTTAAAATTAAAGATTTACTTTGCTAGGTATTTCATTGTGCCCCCATCCGGAAATTTCTTAGCCTGAGCTACATAGTAAAACCATCTGTCAAAAAACCAAAACAACAAATGACGTCGGAAAACAGTATCAGCAGGCCAAGCTCACTCTGAATACTCAGAAGGGCCCTTGCTTTGGCTCTTGTTGCTTCTGATGGTGGCCTGCACTGCTTGGTGTTCCTTGGCTTGAAGATGTATCGTTCCCATCACATTTCTTACAGCTTTCCTCTCTCGTCTCCATTCCTGTGTTCCAGCACCTACTCGTTTTCTTGAGTCCATTATATGTGAAGCATTGTAAAATGAGAAAAAGTTGGAAATTTGCAATTTTTCTGTTTTTGTTTTGTCTTCAAGAACCTAAGATTGAATTTTGAATTCCCTGTTTTATAATTTTATTTCTTTGTTTTAATATTATTCTGTGTGTGTGTACATGATGTGATATGTGGGTGCACATGTTACGGCATGTATGTGGAGGTCAGAGGACAACTTTGTTAAGTTCAATTCTGGGGTTCCAACTCATGTTGGTAGCCTTGCATGACAAGTCCCTGAGTCATCTTGCTGTCCTATTTCTTCTAATTGGAACAAACCACCCCCCAACCCTAAAGCAGACCTGTAAATATCTACAGTGTCCAATATGGTATTTTAATCAATAACCCCCTATTTTTATGTAGGTATTTCCAAGCCAGGATCCTCTGGATCAAGCTGACTTCAATGCTGTTGAGTATATCAATACTCTGTTCCCAACAGAGCAAGTAAGTATGCAGCTTTAGGTTTCCTTTATCCTGGTGGCTTCCTGTTTATCCTACGTGTTGTGATTGGTGAGATAAACAAATGACATTAAGTTCAAATCAAATTCCACTATCACTAGCTGGTTCAGTTACTGAACTGAACTAGCAAGGAATTCTTTGGTGAGCATATCATTAGAAATTGTAGCTGGGTGGTGGCGCATGCCTTTAATCCCAGCAGTCAGGAGGCAGAGGCAGTGGATCTCTCTGAGTTCGAGGCCAGCCTGGTCTACAGAGTGAGTTCCAGGACAGCCAGAGTTAAAACGTCGAAACTCTATCTAGAAAAAAATCCCCCCTAAAATAAACTAACTAAATTGTAAACTAAACTAAATTGTATCTTTAGTCTGTTAGAGTCTCCTTTGCTCCTCACCGAACTTTGTGTTATAAATTGGGCTTTTATAACATAGGAGGGAAAAGTAAGAGTGATGCAGGCAGGATAAAGCTGCTTTTAAAATGTAAAGTTGTAGACATTTTGTTTATGTTCTCTTGTCATGTGATTTGCCTAGACAGGGGTTTTCTTACAGTAATCTAGAGTTAGAAGCTAGAAAATTGGGGGAAGGCCAGGTAGCTTTGGCTGGCTGGCACATGTGCTCTCTCTCTCCCCCTTCTCTTTCTCACTCTTTCTCTTTCTTTTTCTAGACAGGGTCTAATGTAGCCCAGCATGGCCTTCACTGTGTAGCCAGCATGATCCTTTTGCCTCTGCCTCCTCGGCACTAGATGACAGGTGTGTGCCACCATGCCTGACTTTGGTTTTTCTTTTATTCACCAAACAAATGTTTGCTGGGTACCTGTCATGTGCTGTTAGCCACTGTCCTGGGCGCTGGCATGATGAATTAAACCCCATCCTTGCCACTGAGGTGCATGATCAGATCAGAAGGGATACTGTGGAATGCTGTGAGGGAGATTGGGAAGGAAGAGTGCAGTGAAGACGGGAGGTTTCTTAGGAAAATCAAAACCCAGGAGCTTTCAGCCAGTTCTTAAAGGGTTCATTTATTCAATCAGCCAGTCAGACTTACTCGTCATTTTTGAAGTGCATATTATGTACCAGGCACTGTTTTAGAAACTAGAGAGAAGTGATCAATATAGCAGGTTGGTTCTTGGTGTCATGGAGTATAGTATGAGAAGGAAGACAAGATGTAAATCAATAAGAAGAAACGATCCAGTGTGGCTAATGATCTGATGGGAGCCTGTGTATCCTTCTAACATGGTCTCATGGATGACGTCCTTTCAGTACAGGAAGATTAATTAAAAGAGCCTAAAGAGAGATTCTCTCTGAGGCAATTCCCATTAAGCCAAGAACTCACAGCTGTAAAGGAGCTAGGCCTGTGGCGGTCTTGTGAAACAGTACTCTAGACAGAGGTAAATCTTCCTGGAAGACAGGGAAAGAAGGTCGTTCTAATAGCAGGAGGCAGGAGGACAAGTGAAGAGTGTAATGCAGATCATCAGAGAAAGCCGAGAGCCCGGTGACGGGGCTGGGTGGAGGGAACATGGCCTGCGATGGAGCTACCCAGTTTGTGCTTGAAGGCATAAAATAGAGGCCTGTGTAGATACAGTTCATCCATCCATTTACTCAATAAAAAGTGCCTATTCTGCCTAATTTGGTGGGGCTGGAGGAGAGGGGTTGATTCAAAGATGGAAGAGTCAGTCACCAGATAGTTTTTACCAACACGGAACTTACTGTCTGCCTTGATAATTCCTCATAGCACTAACATTTAAAAGGAAATATGGATGTTTGTGTTAGTAGTGATTATTGTATTTTACATGAATCCTAAGTTCCTAACAATCATGCTGTTCAGAGTTAGTATTGATCTGGAGTTGATTACACATTTAACAACAGTGGGTTCTCCACTGTGGTGATGGCCTCGTGCGGTGCAGATAATGAGCAGAGCAATAACTAAACAGCAGAATGCTCAGCTGAAGTGTGAAGGGGCCGATTGGAGATGGCGAAAGCAGGCTTAAGAGTCCAGAGGCTTCTCCAAGGAAACTGCATGATAGGTCACTTTAAGGATGTTGAACTCTGGTTGTCTCCTGCTCCACTTGGTAGGTGTAGACACCTTTACTCAGTGTTGAAGGGAGAAGGACAGTGGTAAGCAGGGTCAGGGTAGGGTGTGAGCAGTGTAGGCTGTGAGCAGCTCCCTTGCAGCCATGAGTGGAAATCTGTAGGTGGACGTTCACAAGTGTGCACTTCCTCCCATCTCTGTTCAGTCCTCACAGACCCTCACACTGAACTTTACCAAGATCATACCATCTTTTTCTGATTTTAACTTTAATAACAAATTATATCTCTTTTTTGTTTGAAAGTCTGGTTTTTAAAAATTAATTTTTAAAATAAAATTTGAAAAATGTTACACTCTGTGATTGTCTTCTTGGAGATTCTTTAAGTAGCTTTAATTGCTCAACATTTCTATGAAAGGGGAGTTTGGAGGTTAGGTAGTGATAGGGATTTGGTAACATCTGGCTTAAAGATAGCTAGTTTGGCCATAGAGTGTTTTACTCTTCCTGTCTTATCAAGAATTCTGACTTACTGGGTGTGGTGACACACCTTTAGTCCTAGCACTCCAGAGGCAGAGGCAGGTGGATCTCTGTGAATTCAAGGCCTGCCTAGTCTGCAGAGTTCCAGGACAGCCGGGGCTACAGAGGAAAGATCCTATCTCAAAACAACATCAAAAACAATCTTAGTTCAACTAAACAAGCCAACAAATCAGTGTTAGAAAGTTACATAGGAAACTACCAGATTTTCACCTCTTTCTGAAATGATTGTACACACACACACAAACACTTTTAAAAATAAAGCATCTGTTATTCCCCAGATTCAGTTCTGTGTCTTGTCTGATCCTGCTTCCACAGAACACAAGGTCACACTTTATTTTCCTGGTCTTAGAATTATACATATTGAGTCATCTTCCAGCCCAGATTCCCACTTATCTTCATGAAAAAGCAGTAAAAAGTGGTGGCCTAACTTGCCAATTCTTTTAACTCTCAGGCATAACACATTTATATACACCATGGACCTATGAAAAAGTACTTAATTTCAAATTTAGATTGTTTCAGAGATGTGTATGTGAAGGTTTAGTGGCATTGTAAGTGAGGTGAAGAGACTGTGTTTCTCAAGGCTTGCCTGACTAATGCTGCAGCTGTTGTGGGGACCACAAATCTTCAGATGTTTCTCCTTCATCAAGTTCAAATCTGGGGGAATCTGAGCTTTTTGTACTCAGCAGAGCTCCCTATATGGTGCCAGAAAGGAGCCAGATGTGCTAACAGTGATCTGGAAAATGTTGGGAAAACTCCCAACATTTCAATTCCCAAGTAGCAAATTAAAGAAAATCATTTGTCATGTTATTGGAGGCATGAGGGGAGATGCTAGGAAATTTATGAAAACCAAGATAATTCTAGCACTTAAGGATTGCTTAAGTCTGGGAGTTCAAAACCAGCCTGGGCAACATAGCAAGACTCCTAGCTCAAGGTGGGAAAAAAGCCTGGAAATGTATGTAGTTCAGTTATAGAGCATTTATCTAGTATTTGTGAGGTTAGAGGTTTAAGTTCTAATGCTGGAAAAAAGAAAAGGGGGAAAAGAAAAGAATACATATAATCAAGAAATTTGGGGGTGGAAAAAGCTTAGCTAAGCATGGTATCATCTATAATCCCAGCACTTGGAGGCAGGAGGATCAGCCTCCAACACCAAAGCCTAGTGTTGGATACTTAGAGAGTATAAGACCAGAGTGGCCTACTCGAGACACCCAGAATAATCCATATAAGGTGCTGGAGAAATGGCTCAGTGGTTGAGCACTCACTGCTCTTGTAGAGGACCCAGGTTCAATTCTCAGCACCTACACACAACCATTTGTAACGACAATTCCACACATTCCATTGTCCTCTTCAGGTCTTTTCAGGCACCAGGCATACATGTAGTCCACATATAGTCAGTCACGCAGGCACTCAACAAAATAAAAATAAATCTTTAAAACAAATAAATAAACTTTTTAACTGTGACATGTATCTGTGATCCTACCTCAGGAGGGTCATGAATTTAAATGGTCTGGTCTAATGGCAAAATCATGTCTAAAGATGATTATAAAACAGAATTTTTACTGATCTCCAAGATGCTCTGGGTATTCATTTATGTTTTTCAAGAGAGGGTTTCTCTTGTAACTCTGGCTGTCCTGGAACTTATTCTGTAGACCAGGCTGGCCTTGAACTCACAGAGATCCTCCTGCCTCTGCAAGTACTGGTGTGTACCACCACAGCCTGGCTTCCAATCTGTTTCTTAAAAAAGCACCTATTTTCATAGAAAGAAGAGTGCAGTGTAACACATAAAACACTCATAATACTTAGATTTTCCTGATGTGTAACACACAAAAACACTTTCCTGAGAACCTGGGGTTATTTTACCGAGCACCTGAATTTTCTCTGATCAGCATGAATTATTAAAATAAAGGAAATGGTTCAATAATTAAAGCATTTAGCAGTACAATTCCATTATGCAGGGGGGTCCAACCTCTAGCAGGAAGGTTTCCACGAACACTCCACAGAGGACGGTGAACAGTGCAGAAAGAATGATACACACAAACACGCTTTTCAGGGTGACACGCAGGAGTACTTTTTTAATAGGAGAAAAACTGACTGTACAAGTTAGGGGAGATCACACAAAGGCTCTCTGAGAGACAAAGACTTTTCTGTAGCTTAAATAGCAAATCAGGTTCATTTATCTAATGGCATGTAGGTGTCAGGCACATTTCAAAGGGAGCCAGGGTAGATAGGGGTGTCCTTCATTCGTCTGCAAGCTTTAAGGTTTGTATTTACTATCAGAGACCATTTGACACAATGGTCAATTAAGGATAGCTGGATGTCACGCTGACTAAATTATATTTCCAATCACCTCGAGCAGACAGAGCAATATGACATGAAGGTACCAGGGAAGACTTTTTATGGTTTTTAGGCTTCTTTGTATTTATCTATTTGCCTGGGTCACAGCTATAATTTCTAATCCTTATCTATTGGCTGTTAGTAGTTTAGAAGGCTATCTTCTTTTATAAATCTCGGGAATGTTTACTTCTAAGTCTGTAGGCTTGTTATTTCTATATTAACACAGGGGCAAGTTAAGGATGAACTAACTATCTGTTTTTCCAGGTATGCTAACTCTCTGGGCTCTTTTAGCTTCTATCTATTAAAGGCTTTATCTCTTCCTGGGAAGATCAGCATTTACTCTAGGAATGGTTTTTAAAATGTGTTTGCAGTAAGCATGAGTAGTTCTCATACATGCTAGGACTTGAAAGTCTGGAAGGTGGTTACAATTACTTTTGAGCTGGAATGGCAGTGTCTCTTTCCCAGTCAGCAATAACCAGCCCAGGGATTAATTTGAGTTTTTACTATTAGACCATACAGACATTATTATTGATGAGAGACTTTTGTGCCATACAGTAAAGGGGAGAAGGGAGCAAAGTAGCTGGTGTGCTGTAATCCTCTGGCAAATAGAAAGTCTGGAACTCTGTCAGGCAGACAACATTCATTGCCGGGATATTATGGTTCTCATTACCATCACAACCAAACCACATGAGTAACTGTCAAAGAGAAGATGTACCACCTCCAGCAACGTCTCCAGTCTGAATTCCTACAGGACTTTCTTCCAGCTCCAACTTCCCACATCAGACTGCACTGAACTGATGGGGTGTGTCAGCTCCATCAGATACAGGTGTAGAGGAATGCCAGCTGTTGCAGAGAGAGGTATCAGGGCTGGGGGTGTAGCTCAGTGGTAGAACATTGGCCAAGCATGCATCAGGCTCCAGCACATCAAAACAAAACAAAAGATTTAAGGAGGGGGCAACAACTAGAATCAGACAGATCTCCACAGCCTTAGACAAAAGCCTGTCCTTTCAGAACCTGCTTCCTAAATCTTAACTTGGAAGAAGATGGCAGGATGCCTCATACGGCTCAGGGGATTAAGGAAATAATTTCTTTGAAGGGCCCACATTAAATGTTAGCACTCTCTTCCTTGTGCTTATCCAATAGGAAAGCTGGAACTGTTATCAACTAATTAAATGTAGGCTATTTTTAAGTGCATGTTTATGTGTTTACTGGGGATTGAATCTAGAGCTTCACATGTGCTAGCCAAGTCCACACACTGAGCTATTTCCCATGTCCTCTTTCTGTTCTTTTGATAACCTTATTCTAGGACTGCCAGGTCTTTGTTGTCTCCTAACTGCCTGTATAGTGTCTCTAGGGGTGGCAGAAGGGCCATCAGATAAATATGCCCTTATGCCATAATCTGTTTTTCCTATCAGTGGGCCTTGTGTACATGTCTTTGCTATTTTATTTATTCATGTGTGTGGGTGATTCCTAGAAAACAATGTTGTGGTTTAACCAAGACCTTCCTGTCTAAGGACTATCAAATTCAAGAAATGGCTACTGTAGCATATCAGTATTGACTGGCGTGGATTGGTCAGTCAGTATTGACTGGTGTGGATCTTAGGTTATGGCTGAGTGAAAAGGCATAGCACAGCTGACCCTCAAATGTGCTAGACTGTCAGACTAGACTGTCTGAGAAAATAACCCAGAAGCTGCCTTAGAGCCATGGCCTCTGTTGAAGAGAAGCAGCAGTCAGGTAGCACAGGGCAAGTGGAAGCCTGTTTTTCTCTGTTCTTTTACTGTCTAGATTTTTGGTTATGTATATGTTTAATTTTAAATTCTTATAAATATTTTATGTTTGTAATTAAAACAGCCTTATAATTCATAATTATATATGGTGTATACATAATTATTTGTGAGTATATAAGTCATATTATTTTGATAGTGGCCCTGATTTAGAAAGGTGTGATGCCAAAACAGGATTCCTGGCTGCCTTCATCCAGATTTCTCAATACTAACTTTTGTTTTTGTTTTTCGAGACAGGGTTTCTCTGTTGTAATTCTGACTGCCCTGAAACTCTCTCTGTAGACCAGGTTGGCCTCTGCTTCCTGAGTGCTGGGATTAAAGGCCTGTGCTACCACCACTGGGCTTCCATACTAACTTAAATTTTTTTAAAAGACCTTTCATGTATGTGTGTCAGTGCCTGCATGTATGTAATTGCATCACATGTGTCAGTGCCCAGGAAGCCCAGATGACAGTGTTGGGAGAGGGTGTTGGATCCCCTGGAATTGAATCTACAGATTGTGGGAGCACCAATGTAGGTGCTGGGAACCTGGATCCTCTGCAAGAGCAGCAAGTGCTCTTAATCATTGAGCCTTCTCTTCAGCCCCCTAATACTAACATTTAAAATTTTTTGTTTTGTTTGTTTGAGACAGGGTTTCTCTGTGTAACAACTCTGGCTGTCCTGGAACTCACTTTGTAGACCAGGCTGGACTTGAACTCACAGAGATCTGCCTGCCTCTGCCTCCTGAGTGCTGGGATTAAAGACATGTGCCACACAACTGGGTCTGAAAACATTTTTTAAACTAATGTGTGTGTGTGTGTGTGTGTGTGTGTGTGAGTGAACATATGTGCTGACAAGAAAGCTCAATAGGTAAAGGCACCAGCCACTAAGCTTGAGGACCTGAGTTCAATCCCTAGGACTCACATAGTAGAAGAGAACCAACTTTCACAAGCTGTCCTTTGACCTTTATGATCAAGCCATGATACATGTGCATGTATGCCTGCACATGTACGCGCACACACACATAAAAAATTTTTTAAATTTATGCCTATGTATGTGTCTATATCTGTTTGCCATGTGTGTGCAGATGCAGATGCCAGAAGAGGGTGCTGACATGCCTTGAGCTGGATTTACAGGCAGTTACGAGGTCCTTAACATGGGTTCTGGGAACTGAATTCAGGTCCTCTGAAAGTTCACTTAACTGCTGAGCTATCTCTCCAGCCTCACATGTGTCAGTGCCCAGGAAGCCCAGATGACAGTGTTGGGAGAGGGTGTTGGATCCCCTGGAATTGAATCTACAGATTGTGGGAGCACCAATGTAGGTGCTGGGAACCTGGATCCTCTGCAAGAGCAGCAAGTGCTCTTAATCATTGAGCCTTCTCTTCAGCCCCCTAATACTAACATTTAAAATTTTTTTTTTTTTTTTAAAAAGAGAATATACATAGCTGGTCATGATGGTGCACACCTTAATCCCAGCACTCAGGAGTCAGAGGCAGGTGGCTCTCCGTGAGTTTGAGGTCAACCTGGTCTACAGAGTGAGTTAGTTCCAGGACAGCCAGGGCTACACAGTGAAACCCTGTCTCAAAACAACAAAACACACACAAGTAATCGTTATTAAGAGTGGGTTCCAGCAGAGTTAGTAGGCCAGGAACTCTATGCCCCGTTTCCTTAGAAACGCAGGTTGAACAACTGGCCTCCCGCAAGTTAGCAGCGGCAGAGGTGCTGCTGTTTCCACATGGGTGGTGATTTAAATCACACCCAGTCTACGTTTGAAGGGACTCCCGGAGTAGGACTAAATTTACCCCAGTTGAATTGGAGTTCCCCATTAAAGTAGCTTCTCTTTTCTGAATTTTACCTTCACAAATTATTCGTGGATTTCTGAAAATTCAGGGTAAACCATGGCTTAAAAAGGAGAGATGAAAGCAAGCTAGTACAGCACCTCAGATCTGTTACTGGAGAGTTCCTGGCTTCCTCCTGCTATCAGACAGCCAGGAGCAATTTATAGGCATAGTTCCTCCTGAGAAAAAGTATCTGTTGGGGAAAAGGAAAAGGAAAAGGGAATTAGAAAATTACCATCCTGAAAACTAAATGTTCAGTTAAAATAGTGCTATGAAGTTGTACTTTACATCTTCCACCAGGGGGCACCATTCTACCACATTTTTCTCTGGTCCATTTGCTTTGCTTTTCTGTGACAGTTAATATAGAGGAATTAAAATATAGACAAATACCAAAGAGGCAAAAAGAAGAATCATTGAAATAATTCATCTCCTAAAGCTACTAATTCAGATTTTCTAGATTCCAACTACTGCATGTTACAACTACTAATGCATATGGTTTTCTAAACATTTTCCTAATGCATATTTATTCATAAAAGTAACTATTTGCTTAGTGAAGATTAATATATTATAGAGAGATATATAATTTATTTTATTTTGAAGACAGGTTTCTCTTGTATCTCTGGCTGTCTTGATACTTACTCTGTAGACCATGCTGGCCTAAATCTTATAGATCCACCTTCTCTGCCTCAAGTTCTGGGATTAAAAGTGTGTACCACCCATGCCTGGCTATAACTTTTTTTTTTTTTTGAGAGAGTTCTTACTAAGTAGATTGGCCTCAAACTCTGGTCCTCCTGCCTCAAATTCCTGAGTACTGGGATTACATTATGCCTGGCTTTAGCAAATAAATATGAATTTTCCTAATTGAAGGACACCATCATTCAAGTAAGACCTTAAGGACTAGCATGATGTCCTCAGAAGGGCTTTCTTGGCTTTCTACAGTCACTGGCTTCCTCAGAGAGCTGTTGCTCTGGCTTCTAAGGTGAGAAGTAGCTTCACCTGTTCTGGAGCCCCGTCAACGGGGTTGCAGTCCATACCCGTGCTCCCGGCTCTCCCCAGCAGTGCTGTGAGAAAGGATTAGACGTCTTGATATGCTGTATTCATTCATCCCATTGCTTCGCTGTAGTTTATTTTATGATTTTATTATAATCCTTTTTTCTTTTTTGAGACAAGGTCTCACTTTGTAGTACTGGCCGGCCTTGAACTCAAGAGACCCACCTGACTCTACCTCCTGAGAGCTGAAACTAAAGACATGCGCCACCACACTCAGCCTACAACTTTATACATTGTGTGTTAACAAACTTTCCATAAATGTCCAGACAATATTTTAAGCTTTATGGGTCTTGCAGTGCCTGTCACAACTTCCCAACTCTGCCACTGCAATACACAAGCAGCCACAGACATATGGAAGTTGACTGACGTGGCTGTGTTCCAGTAAACTTCAAAAGAGAATGGGTGTTAACTAGGTTTGGCAGTAGTTGTCAACCACTACTTAGTTTTAAAAATCGGGCTGGGAAAATGGCTCGATGGGTAAAGCACTCTGCAAGCGAGCTTAGATCCTGAGCACCCATGTAGATACTAGGCACAGTGGCTTGCTTGTAATCTCAGCACTCAAAAGAGTGAGATGAGGGATCTCCAGAGCAAGCTGGCAGGGAAGACTAGGCGAATCTGTGAGCTCTGGGTCCAAGTGAGAGACCCTGTCTCAGTACATAAGGTAGAGAATAATTGAGGACTCCTGATGTCAACCTCTTGCCTGTGTAGATATGTATGTTCACAGAATATGCAAACATATATGCACATAAAAACAAATTTTTAAAATCAGATGATTTTTAAAAGAATTAAATGTGGTATCAAGATTAAACTTCTTGAAGTGTCATAAACAGCCTTTTAATGCTGTGAAAGAGAATTCCAGAAAGTGAATTAAATAACAGCCAGCACTTTTCTTTTTTTATTGTAGTCTCTGGCAAACATAGATGATGTTGTGAACAAAATTAGACTGAAAATAAGGTAAGTAACACCGTATCATTGTTAATTAGCAAAAAGCGTATTGTTAATTTAGTCTTACCTGAAATGTGAAATCACACACTTAAAAATAATTCTTTCTTGTGGATTTTCATGTAAACTTTATGGCAAGGAGCTTAGTTCTCTGGCCAGTATTTAATTGTTCATACAAAATGAAGGGAGCTAGTGCAGACTTTGTTAAAAAACAGTTACCAGGCAGATAACTCAGGAGCAGACATGAGTGGATCTCTGAGTTCAGAGCCAGCCAGGGCTGTACAGAGAGTTCCTTGTCAGCCAGGGCTGTACAGTGAGACCCTGTCCTAAAACAAAACAAACAAAATCAGTTCATCAGGACTGGAGATGCAGAAGATTCTGTAGAGTGCTAACGCAGCGTGCATGAAGCCTTGGAATCAATCCTAAGCATGGCATAAACCCATAAACTGGGTGTGGTTGTGTGCACCTGTAGCCTTAGCATGTGGGAGCTTTAGGTAAGACAATCAGAAGTTCAGTCATCCTTGGCTACATGGTGAGTTTAAGACCTGCCCAGGATACATGAGACCCTAAAAGAAGAATGAGAAGAAGAGGAAGAGGAGGAGGAGGAAGAAGAAAAGTTTCAAAGGAAAGAAAAACTTTTCTACAGTATTTTAGTGGTTTAATTCTTCAGTTTACCTTTTTCGTAGTGCTAAGACTCAAATATATGTTAGTTACCTGTAACTGTAATATTGGATTTGCAGGTTGACTTGGGTGTGGCCCCGAATTAAACACTGTGGTTAACCCATGGCCTGATTGTCCATGTCATCAGGTGCTTGCTGCCCAGTGACCTTGTTCTGACTTATTCATGTCTGGTTTATAAATTTGGTACCTAATAGTACTCTAAATAAATGTCTTCATTATCTAAGTAGCTTGACTCCATTGCTTCAAATGTAATTTGGGAATTTGTGTGTGTGGGGGGTGTGTTTTCATTTGTGTCTCTCTATGTAGCCCAGGCTGTCCTGGAATTCACTATATAGACCAGGCTGACCTCAAACCCAGAGATCCATCTGCCTCTGCCTCCCAAGTGCTGGGATTAAAGGCGTGTGCCACCATGTCCAGCTTTTTTTTTGTTTGTTTGTTTGATTTTATTAGAAAGCTCATTTAGAAAATTGAAAATGCTTATTTTGAGTTTGAAGATGAGTTGGTTTTTTTTCCCCTAACGTTCTTTAGGTCTTTCAGTAAAGACCACTGCCCCATGAATATATTGTTGCACCAGTGCGTTAGGAAGCACAAAGGGGAGCTACAGAGAAGGCTCAGGGGCTAAGAGCACTTGTTGCTCTTACAGAGGACCCAGGTTTGGTTACCAGCACCCACATGGCACCTCACAACCATCTGTTACTCTAGTCTCAGGGGATCTAACAACCCCCTTCTGATCTCTGCAGGCACTAGGCATGCATATGGTACACATTAATACATGCAGACAAAAATTCATACACATAAAGTAGTAAAATAAGTAAATCTTTAAAAAAAAAAGAGGCACAAAAGCCTTCTTGTTTTTTTGTTGGCTTTACCTATACTGGCTCTAGAGGAGACCACAAAATTGCCAGAGTTTATATGGAATTTAGAAACATCCTGGTGATCCACAGATCCCTGTCAGCTAGGTATTTCCTGCATTTTTGCTGCCATACCTTAAATAGATTCTCCAAGTGCAAGTGATAGAAATTCCTCTGGCAGAGGCGCCGTGCAACTGCCCTTGGTGAGCCCCAGGGAAAAGAGCTCCGGAAGCCATACATCTGCCTCCGACAGGTTGCACCATCAGAGCACAAAGTGTAAGCACTGATTTCGTAAATCACCCTGGCTCCTTGATCCTTTTAAGGTCTCTGAAGTAGGGATTTTGTAGTTGCTAATTTGAATTCTCTACTTTATTTCTGTAAAATGTAGCTTTGTCTTTGCTGATTTACTCTGGGAAAAAACATTTATTGGTCTTTTCAGCTAGTTTCTGAATAATAATTCTCACCATTTTAAAAACAAAAATAATGCCTAAATCTGCTCTGATGGTGGCTTCTTATATTGCCCCCTGGTCTGGGCCCCGTTCTTCTATCGCTCGTACTTGTTGGTTTTCTGCATTAAGTAGGTGCAGTCCATAGACACTGATGAGTGAATTACTGATTTCTGTTTCTTTTGGTCTACCCAGAGTTGAATTTATTTGAACAACTTGTATCCTGTCTTTTATTTTTTTGTTTTTTTTTTCTTTCCAGGAGACTGGATGACAATATCCGGACTGTCGTAAGAGGTCAGACAAATGTGGGGCAGGATGGAAGGCAAGTAAGTGATGTGTCCCTCCACATTAGTTACAGTCCCCCCGGGTCCTAAAGACCAAAACCAAGTGACCACAGTGTTGATCAGTTTGTTTGCACTTTACTAGTGTGTTCCATATGCAGCAGGGAGCAAGGATGACCTGCCCCACCATGACAGGGATAGTGTCTCCACACCAGCCATGAGCTCTCACTCAGTGTCCATCAGGGGGACATGCCAGACTATGTATAATGCACAGCTCCCCCAGGGCCAGCAACCTGCAGGCTGTGGTGAAGGGTCCTAGTTTTCACCATCTCAGACCTGTCTTACATCCTGTGCCTAACTCAAAGCCCTTGCTTTTGTCTGTCGGCTTGGTTGGTGGGATGCGGTGTTAGTTGGACTGTTGCAGCAGATGTGGATGTGATGCAGCTGTGGTTCCTCACACCTGTCCCCCCAGCCCGAAGGACTGGGTTCATCTCAGTGTTGTACAGTTCCCTCTGACCTCACACCTGTTCCCCTAGCCCGCAGGACCAGGTTCATCTCAGAGTTGTAAAGTTCCCTCTGATCTCACTACAGACGGCCATTGTGAGGGGATGGAGGGGAAAGAAGCCTGTGGAGAGGAGGTGTTCTTCAGTGATTGAAGAGCAGATGTTATCTGTTAGCTTTTTTTATTTGGATTTTATTCTTCTGTTTAGGCATTGTGTTTCAGAGATTGCTGTCCTAACAGAAATGCTGAGCGTGCCTTTCCCGTTCCCTCTCTACAGTGGCTGGCCCTCTTTCACTTAGTTTATGTAGGTCAGCCGTGCACTGTTGTGATGGCTTCACTCCTCTCATTTGTCCTCTTTGGCTTTCTGCAGTGCTGAGGATCAAACCCAGGGCCTTGTGCACACTAGACCAATGTCCCTCCAGCAAGCCACAGGCCCAGCTTTCTGTGTTTACTGCCTAGCACAGGCTGGCCCCGAACTCCCAATCCTCCAACTTTAGCCTGCTGAGTGCTGGGGTGACAGGTGTTGCCCACCATGGCCAGCTCTCTAATGGTTTTTAGCACAGCTCACTTCTGAAAACACTCTGGCTGCTCAGCTTTAGAGCGTAAAATCAGGTCTAGCTCTGGGTAGTGATTTCCTCATCTGCAACATCCCCATTCCTGCTGCTGATGGCTCAAGGATGTCTGGACTCTTAAAGTTTTCAGGGTTTTTTTTTTTTTTTCCTATACTTGTTTTTTATTTATTTGTGTTTTTTATATTTATTTTTATTTTATGTGTGTGAGTGTTTTGCCTGCAGGTGTGTGTATCACATGTGTACCAGGTATGCATGTGGAGGTCAGAAGAGGGTGTCAGACCCCTTCAAATTAGAGTTACAGGTGGTAACTTTAACTCTAAGGTATAAGCACCACATAGGTGCTAGGAACTGAACTCAGATCCTCTACAAGACCAATAAGTGAGCTGTCCCTCCAGCCCCCTTATTTGCAGAGTGTGTGTGTGTGTGTGTGTGTGTGTGTGTGTATCAGTACATGTGATAGCCAAAAATCAAAGTCAGCAGTCTTCCTCAATTGCTTCTACTCTGCATTTGACAGAGTCACTCACTAAACCTTGAGCTCACCAGTTGACTAACCTGGCCAGCAAGCCCCCAATAGATCCTCTATTCCTGCATTCCGATTGCAGGTGTGCACTGCTGCACCTGGCTTTTATGTGAGTGCTGGGGACTGAGCTCAGGTCCCCAACTTGAGAACCAAGTATCTTGGTTCTACTGAGCCATTGCCCCAGCCCCATTTTTAGTTTTTTCCATCTCTACTTTCCTACATTTTGTGGCTATCATTCATTCCCCTATTGACGTACCCCTTCTGTTGTCCATTGGTATGTAGCCTGTCTTAGTCCCTTTTCTCATCACCGGTGTTTGTTGCTGTGTTAACTCTCTAAGACATACATCCTCTTTCCTGGACCCTCACGCTATCTTAGTGTTCACTACTTTGTTTTCTTCTACCCAGTCCCATATAAAGAAGACCTTAGAGGTAATAAAGGATGAAGGTCTCCTCGTGCTGATTAACTTTCATTTTTCATGTCTAGTCATATCATATATCTCTTCAGGATACTCTGTTCCTTCTGACATACCAAGTGAAGTCAATCATGTTCCTTACTTGCTGCTCAAGGCTGCCATCCATATTTCCAGCTCTGTTTCTTCCATTGTTGTAGCCACACTGGAAACTCTGTGCTCTGCCACATTCCCCATGTTCTCTGACACCTCCCTGCACGTGTAGTTCTTTATACCTATATTAGTTAATCACTACTGTGACAAAATACCCAACAAGAAGCAACTTAAAGAGGAAGGGGTCCTTCTGGCTTGCAGTTGGAGGGGATACAGTCCTGGAAGGCATGGCAGTAGGAACATTAGGCAGCTGGTCACATTGCAGCCGCACTCAGGAGGCAGGGAGAGATAAATGCTGCTATTCAGTCCAGTTTTTTCTTTTTATTCAGTCTTGGATCCCAGTGCATAGAATTTAGAGTTGGCCTTTCCCCATTATTGACCAGATCTAGACAACTCCTCTCAAATTTGCATTTCTCACCAGTGATTTTAGATCTATCAGGTCAACAATTAGTCTTCGTTGTTAAGGCCTGAAGTGGTTGGCTGGCTTTCTTCCTTTCTTTCTTTCTTTCTTTCTTTCTTTTTTTTTTTTTGCCTCCATTTCTTCCAGTTTTTATATTTTAAAACTTTAGCCATTTAAGGGCCAGCTCAAATACTGCTTTTAAAAAATGATACTTTAGTTATACCATCTGAATAATACCAAAGGAATCAGAATTTCAAGCCCAAGGAGACCTGACCTTCATCTGATTCTCCTCATCTATAGGGGGAGACAGATGTGTGTCTTTCCCAGGAATTTGTCAACTCCCTCACCCCGCTCCCCGACACCCCAGCTGTGCCTGGCCTTCCAAGTTCCTGGTCTCCCTTGGCTTACTAATGAATCTTACTAATCGATGTTGTCCCCTTGGCTAGTTTGTAGGCTTTTGACGGTAAGAACTATCTTTTCCATCTTTACACTTTAGCCACATGCAACTACACTGAATATTTGATGAGTCTTAGATTATCTGTTGCAAATAGACAGATGCCCTAGCCCCGACTGTAAAAACTTCATTTAAATCATGCTTGAGGTGGTTTAAAGCTTGATTTGTGTGTGTGTGTGGGGGGGGGGAAATCTTTTTCTTTTTGTCTTAAACTTTTTTTTTCCAGTGCTAGGGATAGACCTTAGGGTAGCTCTATCCCTGAGTCGCATCTCCAGCCCATGATTCACGTGTGAATAGGCCCAGGTTACTGCTTTTTGGAATAGCACTACTGTTTTTTGTGACTCAGCCTACATTTAGAATGGCTCACCAGAACCTTAAAATCCTAAGAATGTGAAAAGAAAGCTGATGACTCATCAAGATTTTCTGTAGGGTCACGTTATGTCCATACATCTCCTAGCTGCTTATGGTTGTAACCCGTGGGCCATGAAAGAGCAGCATGGGGGGAATGAGCCCCAGAAGGAGCAGGCCTCAGGAATGCCTCTCCCCACCTTCACATGGAAATGGGTCATAGGTTGCCAGCAGGGCAGCTCATATTTCAGAGAACAAGACCGTGTTTTCAAGAATGTTAGATCGCATTTCAGTCTGTGATGGAATTTTGTGTTCGTCTCCTTAGAATCCAGACAGGGAAGAAGCCCAGAAGAAATAATCACTTTTCCTGTCATCCTCCATCTGTCTCTTCCAGCAGCTTGAAATGCAAGGTCAAGTGGAGACTGTTTTCAGAACACAGTTGGTTCCATCCTTGTCAGCTCCTACGGATGAAAATGTGACTCTGGCGGGTGGTTTGCTGAAGGGAGGCTCCATCTGACTGGCACAGACTAGGTACAATTATGGATGTGCCAAAATGTTGGGTTTTATAGGTCAAGAGGCCCCATGTTCCCCTCTTCCCTGGAACACGGGCAGTGTTTGCTTTCAGAACTTGTTTCCGTGGCCACTGAACACACTCAGGAGAGCAGGAGTAGGAGTAAAGGGAAGCTCCCCTTCCTCCATTGACTCTCTCTATCTCACCAGTGCAGCCATGCTTTTCAGGCTTTGTAAATCAGATCGGTCTCACTGTACTCTTGGAGCCGTCTTTGAGTTTGCTTGCTTTTTTGTTGTTTTTGGTTTTGTTTGTTTTGTATGACCCTCTTACCTCCACCCTCCCAGTGTTAGGATTACAGATGCATACCTCCAGACTGACTTGCATGATCTCTTGAAAGGCATTTTAAAAACTTTTTTACTATCATGGGTTGGGGGCAATAAGCATGCATGCCAGTGCATGCATCAGAGTAGAGAATAAGTTTGCAGAGTCAGTTCTCTCCACTTGTCTATGGGCCCAGTGTTGAATGCAGCTCGTTAGGCTGAACCATCTCTTGGGCCTTTTAAAAGACATTTTTAGCATAAAAGTTCTTTTGTGTTGGCATATGTGTTGTGAATGTGTATGGTATGTGTGTATGAATGTGTGGAAGCAAGAGGGACTTTACTTTTTGAAGCAAGGTCTCTTACTGAACCTGGAACTTACTGATTTAGCTAGGCTGGCTGAACAGCAAGCCCTAGATATCCAGCCTCCCCAGCACGGAGATTACAGACACATACTGTTACACTCAAAGTTTTTGGGGGTGCTTAGAAATCAAACTCAGGTCCTCATGCTCCTGCTCTGAGCACTTTACCAACAGTCATCTCCCAGACCTGAGAAAAGTTTGGTTTGTTTTTTTTTGTTGTTGTTTGTTTGTTTTTATTTTTGTTTTTTTATTGTTTGGGGCTGGGCATGGTGGTACATGCCTTGTGATCACAGCACTCGGGAGGCAGAGGTAGGGGGAATCTCTGTAAGTCCAAGGCCAGCCTAGTATACAGAGCAAGTTCTGGGCCAGTCAGGGCTACATAATAAGACCTTGTCTGAAAAAAAATAAAAGAATAGAAAAAGAAAAAAAATTGTGGGGTGGAAAGACGGTTAGTGGCCAGGAGTGCTTGTTGCTCTTTAAGTTGGAATGGCATCAAATCCCATGCTGGGCAGCTCACCACTACCTGCAGCTGCAGCTGTGGGGCATCTGATGGATCTGGCTAATGTGGACACTGCACTCTCATGTACAAACCCACACACAGACACATGCATATACACATAAATAAATTTTAAAAAATATTTGGGCAGATTTTTAAATTGAAGATACAGTGAGGCCATTTTTTAGTTTCTGGAATATCAGCTACTTGGTTAGCAATCTACTAGATAAACATTTTTGAGGGCCTTGGTTGTTGACCGCCTCTCTTGTGGGCCAGCCTGAAGTGGTCTAGTCTGTGACCTCTTCTAACCAGATTACAATGCTCTTACAAAGTTCGTGTGGCCCTGAGTCCTCCCCATTTTTATCTGTTGAGATCATCAGTCCAAAACTTTAATTAAATGTTCAAATGTGTGGATAAAGCAAGTCAGTTCAACAAACACATGCTGTGATATGCTCTGAAATCCATGCATCTTCCCAAGAATTAAAACAGATAGCTCAAAGGTAGCTGGAGAGAGGTGAATTTAAGAGTAGGGGAAAGCTGGCATTAAAATTGAAGGAGGGTCCAAAGCTTGATCCAGGACACTCACTGAGAATCACAGAGGCAGGATCAGCCTCTGGCTTTGTCCCTTGTATGCAACTTGGCCACAGCCTGGCTGTTTCTTTGAGCAGAACATGACTGCGAGTTAGGAAGAGAAGAGAATTGTTACCACCCTCTCCACCTCATTGAAGCTCTGGTTTGCAAAAAGCTGTAGCAATTGTAGTGTGAGCCTCCATCCAATAGAAAATACTTCATGTAGCTTCTCTGACACTTTGTGATTCTGCAGAAGCATGGATATGTTCAAGATGGGAGATCACAACTTCATTGGCTCACAGGACAGACTGTTTGAGATGTGTTCAGCTCTAATTGTAAGAAACTTCTCTCTTAGACTGAACTGAGTAGGGAAGTAGACTTTGCTGTAGCCCTCATCAATCTCAGTTCTGCCAGCTGAACCATGGTACACCTAATCCCTTTCCCGATTATAGCTTCTGCCATTTAGAATGGCTGTTGTGTTCCTTTTCTAACAGCCGTCCTGAATGTCTTCAACTCTCTGATGTAATTTCCAGTGCTTTCATTGTTCTGGTTCCTTGCTCTGAATGGAGTTTATCAGCATCCCCCTTAACGTGTGACCTCCAGGTGTAGACACTGTGTGAACATGCAGAGGGGTGCTCAATCCCCTTGTTCTAGACTGGGGCCTTGGGAGGATTTCTTCTCTCGGGGGACATAGACCATAATCTACTCCTTCTCATAAGGTCCCAATGATACAGTTTCACCAGAGTTCACTGGGGAACAAATGAGTTTATTGGGTTTACTTACAGTAAATGAATGAGAAGTTCCTGGCAGTAGTATAGGTGACCCCAAAGCAGCCACACTTGACCTGATGAAGATGGAGGCTGTTTCATTCAGATGACTGCTTTCTACAAACCACCCAGGGTAGTCTGAAATGAATGACATTTTTATACGAATAGGTGTATTTCTGGGGGGATATCAGTAATTTTTCTAGCTTTTCTGGGAACCCACAGCTCCTCAGAAGTCAAGTGGCACTGCTGCAGACACTGTTCTGCTCCCCAGGGTTTGATAGAGTTTTCAGCAGCCACAGGACCTTGTTGGCCTCCACTGATTGCCAGTCCCCTGCAGCCCTCAGGTCAAGAGTTGCAAGGATGGCCTTGAAGGTAATAAAGCACCCTGAGCAGCTTAAGCTGTCGAGTATGCGATCCATGTCTGTCTCCTTGGGACAGTGAATGCAGGGTCTCAGGGCCCAGCTCCACGTCACTTGTAGCCCAGTTGTTGTCAGATCTAAATGTAGACCCAGAGTTGCCAGATCTATGTTTTTTTGAGAGAAGCCTGGAATCCAGGTTTTCCTGTGCCTCTCCCAGCTCTTAAATGTTGGCTTGGTGTTTTTCCCAAACACTGCAAAGGCCAAACAAAACACATCTGTGGCCCAGTGCTCTGTACCGCTGCCCCAGGTCCTTTTCATAGGAACCTAATTTAAACTCTCTTCTATTTGTGTGACAGGTTCTTTAAAATCTGTGTCAGACTTTGTGTGTCACACCTTTGGTTGTATCTTGTGTTTTATTTGGTTGTTTCAACCTATGAAGACCTATGAATCTCAATGACTTACTATTTTATCACCACCAAATCCGCCATGTGTGCGCCCTCTCTCTCCACTCAACCTTTGATGAGAAAGTGGAACAGGTTCGGTTCAGAGCGCTCTGCTCTGCCATCAGAGACTTCCTGTTCTCTCTCTCATCCTCACTCCAGTTTAAAGTGCCAGGCCCAGAAAACACAGTATTCTTACTTGTTCTTGGTCATTATCCAGGGTGTGTTCTCTCCCTCTTCCTCTCCCTCTCCCTTTCTCTCTCTCTCTTGCTCTGTGTGTGTGTGTGTTTGCTTGCTGGTTTGTTTCCTTTTTTAAGATTTATTTTTGTGTGTATGTCTGTGTAAGTGCGTGGTGGGTGGGTACTCCTAGAGTTACAAGCAGTTGTGAGCTGCTTGACAAGGAATCTAACTCAGGTTCTCTGGAAATGCAGCAGTGCTTTTGACTACTGACCCGCTCTCTAGCCCCTCCTCTTTTTTTTTTTTGAGACAATATCTAACACAAGGCTATGTTAGAACTCACTGTGTAGCCCAGGCTGGTCTTGAACTCTGACTCTCCTGCCTCTGCCTCCTGAATGCTAGCATGGCAGGTATGTAATACCTTGTCTGGCTCAGGACCATGTTTCCTAATCATTCTGTTTCTATTTTCTCTAGAAAAGGAGATTCATAATACTTGCTTTACTTGTAATAGAGATATCATGCAGATTTATGAACGGAATCAGGAAAGTGTGTTGCTTTCCAAGGAGAAAATATTCACTGCTTTTCATCATAAAAATTAGCACCTCATTTAATTCAAGCATTAGAACAGAAATAGTGTTTCCAAGACTGAACTAGGTCAGGGTTGGTGCTCCACCACGTGGTGCTGATCCTTAGTGTATGGCTGAGTTTGTTCTTGGCAGGGTAATGGCAGGAGTGTTTCTGTTTCACCTCCATCACTTTTAGTTCATAACACTCTGTCATCCTTTCTTTGAAGAAAATTAAGCCCATTGATTGATGAAATTAATTAAGGATATAAATGATAATAGTTTTAAAGGATAGATTTATACACATACAATTGCTGCTGGGGCATGGCAGTGCACGCCTGAACTGCCAGCACTGCAGAGGCTGAGGCGAGAAGATCATGAGTTTGAGGCCAGTCAGGGCTACATGCTGAGAACCTGTCTGTAATAAGTAAGTAGATAGATAGATAGATAGATAAATAGATTGACTGATAGGTAGATAGGTAGGTAGGTAGGTAGGTAGGTAGCAACTGCTTTTTGTTTTCTCCCCCTAAATATATCACCTTAAAAATGATTAAAGTTTTTGAAGTTTAAGCTTTCATTCTCATTAGTAACAGAATGGCTGGGCATTGCTCCTGCCTCAACCCCCCAGAGGCTGAGACTACAGGAGCAAAACACAGCCCCATCCCCTATCTCCTGGTGTGTCTGTGTGTCTGTGTGTCTTTGTGTGTCTGTGTATCTGTGTGTCTGTGTGTCTTTTTTGTATTTTACAGAATATTTTCAGGCTGAAATTGCTATGGTCTGAACATGTCCTAGGAATGCAGACAGTGCTGATTCATGGAACATTCTGGCTGTCAGTCTTCTGTAAGCACTGTCCCTCATATTGCTTGAGCCTGGCTGCCATTCCCTAGCCAGGATTTCTTACATCTGGTGCAGAGGCTAAGGGTGGCCTGTCTTTATTTGACAAGTTGAATCCATGCGAATTTTCTGCTTTTGGTTGCTACTAGAACACTTAACTGTAGTTAAAGCAAGAACTCTTGGTTATTTAGTTCTGTAGTGTGACTGGTTTAATCTGACTACCACACCACACGAGGCTCAGTAGCACATTGTCTGTCTCTTTGGTGTTTTGAGACAGGGTCTCTGCAGCCCAGGCTGACTTTAAGCTTATGATATAATCCAGGATGGCTTTGGTCTCAGTCCTCTCCTGCTCCACTCTCTCACATGCTGGGATAGCAGGTGAGGGCTACATGCTTAGGCTACCCTGGTAGCACCTTTTTTTTTTTTCTAGTACAAACACATCTACTGCCTCATTGGAGCTCTGCCATTTGTCCTGTAAAACCTTTATTTTCAGATAGCCATGAGGAGTAGGTAGAAAAATAGATAGCTATTTTCTTTTTCCTTTATGACTACGAAAGGCTGAACATTTCACTTCAGTCCTCAGAGGATTGCTGTCATCAGGCAGTGTTGCCTATGCAACATTGAGCAGCATCCTGGCCAAGTGAAAACTCTTACACACTGAAATTGAAATTTGTCTCTGCCGTTGTCTGTGTCTGTAAGACATGCTACTTCTTTTAGCTCCAGATTCTCTGTGTAGCCATGGCTGTCCTGGAACTCACTCTGTAGATCAAGCTGGCCTTGAACTCAGAGATCTGCTTAGTTTTGTCTCATTAAATGCTGGGATTAAAGGTGTCACCGCCACACCAGGCCTTTGCCCCAGGTTCTCATCTGAGCAGTGGAGATAAAACCCACTCCTGGGTGCTGAGGATGAGAAGGAATGTACTTTAGATACCGCTCACACTGCTGGGCTCACTCAAGTCTAAAAGGTACTGTAACGCTGCAGGTGCTGATTGTGACAGCTGTTGGAGTCCCTGTGTCCCAGATTCTGTCTCTCCAGATGTCTGTCCTGTGTCTTTCCCACCAGCTGTATTCGTTCCATCCCTACTGCCCTGCTTTAAAGCCACTCCAGGTACCTGCTTTTCCTTCTAGAACCAACCCCTGCTCTAAGCCACACCTTCAGTCCACATCTCCTGCTTCTAAGTCAATTTTAGTAAATGTCAATTCTTCAAAATTCTTTTACTCTGATGTCTATCTCTCCTTCTGCAATCTTAGTTTCCATCTCTTTTCATACTTAGAGTTACATTTCCTATTTTGCTCCCTAGATTAACTAGACTTGCCAGCATGGACTTTTGAAATGATTTTATCATTTCTACCTTTTCTTTTTCTTTTCTGTTTTCTTTTTCGAGACAGGGTTTCTCATTTGTAACTCTGGCTGTCCTGGAACCCACTCTGGAGACCAGGCTGTCCTCAGACTCACGGAGATCCACCTGCCTCTGCCTCTTGAACACTTGAATTACAGGCGTGTGCTACCACTACCTGGCTATCATTTCCACCTTTTCTTGTTTCAGTTCATTACTTTATACTCATGTGTATTATTATTATTATTAATATTATTATTATTACTAATTATTTTGGAGACAGGTTCTCTCTAGATAGCCTGGCTGTTCTGGAGCTCACTCTATAGAAAAGGCCAGCCTTGAACTCACAGAGATCTGCCTGCCTCTGCCTCCCAAGTACTGGAATTAAAGGCATGCACCATTATACTTAGCTTATCTGTATTATTTTTTTCTTCTCTTATTTGAGCTTCTTTAAAAAAATTGTGCACGCATGTGTGTGTGTATATGTGTGTGTGTCTGTGTGTGTGTGTGTGTGTGTGTGTGTGTGTGTGTGTGTGTGTGTATGTGATAGAATGTACATATGTGTGTGAATGTGGTATATGCAGTTGCATGTGTGTCATTGTGTGTACCTTTTCACAGGCACATGGAGGCCAAAGCAGGATGTCAAGTGTTCTAATCCATCACTCTCCACCTTATTTGAGGCAGGGTCCCTCATTGAACCTGGAGCAAGGCTGGTGGCCAGCAAGACTAGTGAGCCTGTCTTGCTCCCACAGTGCTGAGATTACAGGTGCGTGTGTGATCATGCCTGGCTTTTTGTGTGGTACTGGGACCCGAGCTCAAGTCCTCATGCTTATGCAGCAAATGTTCTTACTCACTGAGGCATCTCCATCACCTAAGAAAAATAATCTTAAGGGGAAGGCTTTTCTCTGAATACCACATTGGCCACATTTCTGGTGTTCTCTAACGTGGGGCCTGCACTTGAGCCACCTTGCAGATATATATTCATTCTGTGTATGTGTGTGCCTGGGTGTATGTGTGTCTACCCCATGTGTGCAGAAACCCACAGAGGTCAGAAGAAGGCACTGGATCCCCTAGAACTGGAGTGGCAGGCAGTAAGTCCTGGGAGCCAAACCTGGGTCCTCTACAAGAATAGTATATGCTTTTAACCACTGAGCCATCTCTCCAGCCCCATGGTACTTATTGTCAAGTGTACCTGGCATGCCCCCTACTCAGACCTGGTCTTTTGCCTGGGCAAGGATTCAGCAGGTACACGGGATTGTGGGGATTTTGTGTGTGTGTGTGTGTGTGTGTGTGTGTGTGTGTGTGTGTGTGTGTGTGTATTTGAAGCAGGGTCTCTCTCTGTGGTTCAGGCTGACCTCAAACTTGTGATCCTCCTGCTTCAACTTCCCAGAAAAACTGATATTTTAAAAAATTATTATTTTTTAAAATTAGTTTTTGAATGTAGTTTTTTTAAAAATTTCACCTGAGAACAAAGCTAAGTGTTAAGGAATATATTTAGTGATCCTTTTAAAACTTTTGACTAGTAAATACGGCATATAGAGGCAGGCAGGGTAGAAGGTGGCACATGCCTGTGATCTCAGCACTTTGGAGTTTTGAGGAAGTAAAATCTTGAGTTCGAGGCTTCTGGGCTGCATGACACAACCCTGTTCCAAAAGTAAAACAAAGGCATAACTTTGGCTTCTTCATTCATATTCATTCATTCACTCATATTCATTCATTTTTTGTCCGTGTTTGCATGTTTGTATTTGTGACATGTGTTTCTAAGTGCAGGATGCGCACATGGCATTCACATAGAAGTCAGAAGACAACTTTGTGCACTTTACTTTCTCCTTCCACCTTCATGTGGCTTTGGGAAATCCGACTCAGGTGGTCAGACTTGTGTGGCAAGCGCCTTTATTTTCTAAGCCTTCTTGCTAGCCCCATATCATTATACTTTAAACAGTTTTATTGAAATAGAATCCACATACAATGTAATTAATCTGTTTTAACTATCTTTTTATACTATTCAGTATCTTGATATAGTACATTGTTAATATTAAAACAATGTATAGAATGAATGTAACATAAAGCACTGTGGTATTAATTACAGTCACAGTGCTGTGCAAGTGTCACTACTCTCTGTATTTCATTCACCCCTAACAGAAACTCTGTAATCATTAAGCAAAAGCTTCCATAGCCTCCTGGAGCTTCTAATAATCTTTCCCTGTGGATTTTCCTTTTCTAGGTATGCCATATAAATGGACTCCAACAACATCTGACCTTTTGTTTCTGACATATTTCACTTATATCTGCAAGGTTCATCCATATTAATGTCATGTTTCAGAACACCATCTCCTTTATATGGCTGAGTAATATTGCTTTGTATACCTCCCATATTTTGTTTTTCTTTTCATTGCTCAGGTCCCTTTCAATTCATTTCAGTGAATACCTGAGAGTAGAATTACTGGATAATTTATCTTAAGATTTAATCTCCTTAAAGACATTTTTCCATATTGTTCAAAATGCTAATCTTTTGCTTTTTGGCTAAACACAGAGTGCATTAACATAAAGCATGCTTCCTATTTTGCCCTCATTTAATACACCAAACTTAAGTTTCAGTTAAGCCGTACATACATAGTATAAGCTTTTGTGTCAGTACCTAACAAGAGAGATGTTCTCCCCACACCAGCTAAAACCACCCTGCACTTCTTTTTGGTTTAGTTAGCAAGTCCAGCTATCAGGCTGTTTCCTTTCTGATCCTCAGAACACAAGTCCCACTTGTCTGAGACATGATTATTGAAAATAGCTTTAGAAAACAAGTGTGCCAAGCGGGGGCAGGCAAGTTTTATTATTCTTCTGAGCCATCCCTACATAAATTGGCACTCTTCAGGAGCCCGCAAGAAAGGCCAGGCATAACTGTTGCCACCTCCCCATCTCCACGTTAAAAGCAGTCCGTCACAAGTTGAAACTGGAGTCTGCACCTAAAGAGGAAAACGCCACTCATCACTACTGTAGCTGTCACTCTTGCTTTGACTGCTGCTAGCTACAGGCTTTGCAAGGAAAATTTTACTTTCAGGATGAAGCTTTCCCTTAGGGGAAAAAACAACAGTAATTCTGCCAACACGCAGAGCTTTCCTGGGTCTCAAGTCTTTGACACAAGAAGTCATTCAGCTGTGTTAAAACAATGGGTGGGAATTTGAAACTTGTTCTTCATGTAAGAACTTGGCCTCCTTTCCTCTCTTTTAGCCACAGAAATACAGTATTTGGAGTAATATGGGCTTGGCTACAGTTGTTCCGTCAATGTTTCCATTAATAATACCTGATTTTCAGGGGTCTGTAGTAAAGCTGTAAAATCTCCTTTGCTCTGACTTTGTTCTGGTCTCCTTTGGGGAGATTAATTTTGCAAAACCAGAGACAATGATTTCTTAGTCTGTTTTGGTTTCATGTTGTGCTGTTGTCTTTATTAAAGCTTTTGAGTAACAAGAAACTTGTTAGCCTCTCAAACACCAGGATTCTAATTTCTTCTTTATATTTTTATTTTTTTAAGGCAGGGTTTCATGTAGCCCAGGCTGGCCTCAAGCTTTCTGTGTAACTGAGGATGACCTTGAATTCCTGATCTTCCTGCCTCCACCTAGGATTACAGGTGTGCACCACCTGCTAGGTCAAGATTCTGATTTCTGTTTGCCTGTTGTATTGTGGACTCCAGGAAGACTGTGGGTTCCTCGTTGGGTATGATTCTGATATTTAGACTGTGAGTATTGGGCAGTGTGGTTGAGTACCACTCACTTTACAGCCTCCAGTTAAAAGGAAACATTTCTTCTACAAACGTGCCTACTGGCAAGATTTGATGATCCCAATATTGTTTGTTTGTTTGCTTATTTGTTTCGATTTTTAGTAGAACAGGAGAAGACAGTAAAGAAGGAGAGAAGGCTCAGTGGGTAAGAATACCTGCTCTGCAGGCATGAGGACCTGAGTTCAAATCTCTAGCAGTGATATAAAAAGCCACATGTGATCATGTGCATGATTGTAACCCCAGTGCTTGCTGTGGTGAGTGGAGGATGGTTGGGCTTTCTGGCTGCTAGCCTAGCTCCAGGGTCAGTGAGAGACCCTCTCAAGGGAATAAGGCAGAGAGTGGTAGAACAGAAGACCCCATGTCCTCTGACTTCTCTGCACATGTTCAGGTATGTGTATTTGCATATTCACATGTGCATATGGCAAACACATATAACGCATCCACTCATACATATGCATGCAAGCGTGTGCACACACACACAAATAAATACATACATACATACAAATAAAACAGGAGAAGCTCTACATTGAGAGGTCTTTGTTTTAACTTAAACCTAATCAATGCCCTTGTTTCCTTGATACCATGTAACTGTTTTTAATTTAGTTATTATTGTTTAATGTATACATGATCTGTATATGAGAGCAGGTGTGTGGAGGTCAGAAGGCAAGTTTCAGGAGTCAGTTCTCTCCTCCCACCTTGTAGGTCTTGGGGGTTGAGCTTAGTTGTTAGGCTTGGTGGCAAGAGCCTTTACCTTTGAGCCATCTTGCCAGCTTCTTCCCCCCTTCCTTCTTTTCACTCCTTATTTTCTTTCATGTATATGGCTGTTTTGCCTGTGTGTATGTATGGTGCCCTCACATTTTAGAAAAGTTGTGGAATTCCCTGGAACAGGAGTTGCAGATGGTTGCTGGGAACCAAATACAAGTTTTCTGCAAGACCAACTCTGAATGCTCTGAATGGCTGAACCACCTCTCCAGCCCCTCACTGTTTATTTTTACAGTGAGGAGTATGGTACACACAGCCTCAAACATGCTAGGCAAGTGCCCTTCCTTTGAGCTATAGCCCTGGCCCCAATCATTTTTTGAAACAATAACAAATAATGTACAAGCAGATTTCGGAGCCATTTTTGTTCTTGCGACAGAGCCTGAGAAGCTGACTGGTGTACATCGTCATCCCAACAGTAGCAGTGACGATAATGGCATTCACCAGTCTGGCTACACTCTGCCAACACAGTGTAGCAATAACTGAAAGAGAAACCCCAAGGATGACAAGAGCCCAGTGTCCACTGCACACCCTACTAGCAGCACTAAAATAACAGGAGTCACTGAGTTCCCAAAGGGAGTAAGTAAAGCAGGAAGAGGGCACATTCAAAGTTTTGAGGACACACACTACAAATCCCTTGAAGGGACATCCAAATGTTGCCACAAACGATGCTCTCTCCTGAACAAACACCCATAATATAGATGAGAGTTACTCAGTGTCTAAAATTAGAAGTAGTAGTAAGGTACAGGGAATTAGAGTGAAGGAAGGGACTTCTGACTTGGCGCTGAGAGTCTGGCTGTTTGTGGGAAGCTGTCCTTTGTTACACTTGGACAAGCTGTTCTCTCAGTGGCCTATTTCCTAAAGTATTGAGTTTCTGTACCTTTTATTCAGCAAAAGCAGCTGAGGCTTTTTTCTTAAACATTTCCTTTTCTTTTGCCATTTGGACTGGCACTTTGAATGCTCTCCCCCACAAGGGTTACATTCCATCCAGGGAAACTGCAGAATGCTCCAGTCACGCCTTCAGGTTCAAGGCTAGTGTTTTAAGCTGTGGGCGGTAGCTGATAGAAGCAGGACTTGAAATGTAACTGTTTAGGCTTGTTGGGCACTGCTCAGTGTACCCCCACTTCGTCTTAAGATTTTAACTTTTGGCTTATGTCCTGAAAACCATAAAAAATGAGCTCACTGGTTCATATTTTTTCAGTGGATGTGATTTGCAGAAATCGTAAATAAAAGTAACTTATGTGGAACAGAGCATTTTAGCAAATAAGGTGAGAATTATTCCCTTTGCTCAGCACATTCTTTTGGTTCATGGATTTGGAAAGAAAACTGTGCTGTAAATAAAGGCCTTTTATGCTCTGGGTTTCTGAATGGGCTATAGAGGAATTAGTGTAAACTCTGGTGATTCTCATATGATGAGTGCCCATGTGGCCCCTGACTGGTGCTGCTAGCCCAGGGTGCTGTAGAATGCAGGGAACATGATGCCATGGGCTGGGGCAGTGGGGAAAGCTTTGCCAGAATACTGTAGCCTCTGCAACTGTTGAGCATCTTCCTAGAGAAGGAGCTGCATGCATTGTTGCTATTGCTAAGGTTTCTTGGTGTACCTCTGCTCCAGCTGAGGATGCCTTGTCTCCATAGCAACAGCTCTGAATGGTACAGGGTAGCCCTCAGTTTCAGAAAGACTTTCTATAAATAGAAGCTACTTATTTGGATGTGTCTACCATCAGTGGATGTCATCAGGGCCTCTGTTTAGGACTCAAATATATCCCTGCCAGTTTCTGCTTTCTGGAAGGTTCTCTTGCTTCCTATTGTTATGGAATGATTCTTTTATTCATACCCCCATGTATCATTCTTCTTTTTCAGTAACTTACCTCTTCCTCGACCCTCTGTGTGTGTGTGTGAGTGTGTGTATGTACATGTGTATGTGTAGACCAGAGGTTGACATTAGATGTCTTCTTCAGTTGGTCTATACTTTTTAAAATTAGTTTATTTTGGAGGGTAGTACATGGAGATCATTCTGATAAGTTTTAAAGGTCAGTTCTCTCCTTCTACCTGGTGGGCTCTGGGAATCAAACTCAGGTTATCAGGCTTGGCAGAAAGTGCTTTTTACCTGCTGAGCCATCTTGCTAGTCCCTTGATTCATTTTTTGAGGCAGGCTGTCATTAAACCTGGAGCTCACAGATTCAGCTAGACTGGCTGGCCAACAAGCCCCAGGATCCTTCTTTCTCTGTTTCCCCAATGCTGGGATTATAGGTGCAGCCCTACTCAGCTTTTGACATGGTCCTCATGTGTATGCAATAAACACTTATTGCTCGAGCCATCTTCTCAGCATCCCCTGTCCTTTCTTACATTTCTTTTTGTTGTTGTTTTTTTTTTTTTTTAGAACAGGGTTTCTTTGGCTGTTGTGGAACTCACTCTGTAGACCATACTGGCTTTGAACTCAGAGATCTACCTGCCTCTGCCTTCCAAGTGCTGGGAATAAAGGATTGTACCACCACCTCCCAGCTGCATGTTTATATTTCTTGCAGGTTTCCCTTGCAAACTTTTAAAGAACTTGTTCCTTCTCTAGGCAGCTTTTCCTCTCAGATCTAGCACAGACCATTTAGTAGACATCCCTTTCTTATTTTCTTTTTTAAAAAATCTTATTTATGGCAGGATGTTGTTTTGTTATTATCATTTGGTTTTTGAGATAGGGTTTGACTGTGTAACCCAGGCTAATGTCGAGCTTGAGTTCCTCCTACCTCAACCTCCTGAGTGCTGAGATGACCACCATGCCCAGCAAGCACTCAGTCTTTATTAAAGATAAAAAATGGCAATTGAACTTTTTTCTGAAGCAAGCTCGATTTTCAGCATGCTTAGAAGTTTCCATTCTCCTCATCATCCTTCCAGGATGCCTGCAGGCACTAGACTTTGCCAGCTTATTTGCAAAGCTCTTTCCAAAAAGATCATCGATGACCTTTGCATTCCATCTGACCAATCAGGGAACCACAGAGGGGCGGAGTCAAGTAGCCAGTGAGAGAAAAACTGTTACATTTTAGATATATTTTAAATACTTTCTGAGCCCAGATTCAAACAGCAAACAGCCAAGGAACCCACACCCTCATTTTTAAAAATACCCTTTACGTTTTGAAAGGCATCTACAAAAACCCTAAGCAACAATACAAAATATTTAATATAATATTATCTAGTTACATTTTGGTGCCCCAAGTTTGGTGCCAAAATGTAACAGAACCAAATATTATACAAAATATAATATTTAGTTACAGTGTACTGGTTGCCATTTAATGAGCCCCTTCTGTGAGCATGACACTCATACATCCAGTTGGGACTACTGGTTACAAAAACAAAGTCCTGATTTAAACAAACAAAAACGTGGAGGGAGAATTACTAGGAAGGATCTTAGCTTTCTGTGAAAGGAGTTGAACACTATGCCCATGGGAAGTGTCTCCATAGGCCTGTCGAACAGCCAAGGCTCAGACCTGGAGTTGTGCCTCTGTGTCAGTCTTTCTGTGTTGGCTTGGTCTCTCCCAGGAGACCAGCTTCCTTCCCTTACTGGAGAACCTCACTGCTGTCTAGCTCAACCTCACATCTTCCAACTCTCCTTCCCAATTCTAGTTCTGGAAAAGTCATAATTGTAGCATGGGACTGGTGCTCCTTGGACTGGAGACTCTATAAGAACACTATGAGAGGGAATCTGCTGGAGTCAGGGTGTATTGGGTTAGCAATTCCAAAGATATCATCCCCCAATCCCAGGATTCTTCCTAACAAAAGCCTTTGGAAGCGGTGCTGTTGTTTCTGCTCTAGAAATTATGAAGCTGTACCTCCTGGAGGTCAGGTGGCTTGTCAGAGATCACACAGCTAATGGCAAGCCCCCAGAATACTTGCTTTTACCAGTGCAGCGTGTTTCTTTTCTATGAAGCAAATAAGAAAATGGACCCAAAAAGATAGATGTCAAAGTAAAATAGTAATGATGGCAAGGTAGCCAGAAAATCTGATTTTCTTTACAGTAACCTTAAGTTTTTCAAAAAACAACCTAAAGTCGTATAAGAGCTTTTAAAAAATGAACAACAACAAATGGTAGCAAATGGGAATTCAGTTCTGAAGAGTGCCTGTGGGCACACCAGAGAGCAGTGATCTAATTCTCTGATAAAGCAAAACTGTCCAGTTAGACCCATCTTCAAGCCAGAGGGCTACTTAACGATCTAGAGCATTGCCATGGGATCCAGCCCTTCTGTCATCACAGGCAGCGCATGGCTTGTCTGCAGAGAAGAAAGGGAAGGGAAGGAAGAAAGTAGAGGCTCCTGTGCCAGTGACCTGGTGTGGCTAAGATTCTGCTCAGAGTGTACCCCAGGAGGCAGGACACTTGAGAATCATGGTTACAGTGTGTGATACACAGAAGCATGAGGGCACTGTCATTGGTTTTGCTGCGTCTTGGAAATGAGCGTGTCATTTTGTGTCTCTGAGTACAGATGTTGAGTTCCCAAAGAAAGTCACAGTAGAAACTGCTCCCTGATGACACCCCAGGCTTTGGATACCACCACACTGCAGTGCTCCACTCAGACACCAGGCAGAGGAGAGATGCAGGGCGATGGAAAGCAGGCATTTTGAGTGATTCATTCTGTTTTGATCTGGAAGTTTGGAATGGGAAAGTTCCGTATTTAAATAGTGTCCAGGGACAGAGCTAGAATCTTCCAGTGCATTTTCTGATTACCTACATAGAATGTATATGTTCATGGTGGTTTTTTTGTTTTTGTTTTGTTTTAGAAATATCTTCTCCTTCCATAGGCCTTACACTTTTCCCAGATATGAAATGTCTTCTGTGGTGCAGTTGACTGGTGGAAGCCAGATATAGCAAAACTAGGATGTGTGTTGAGAAGGGACTTACTCTATAGCGCAAACACTTCAGAGGAAACTTTTGACTCTGGAAAATGAATTATATTAAATTTCACCAGCTTCAGTACATTATTAAAACAAGCAAAGGCTGAAAAAAAACCCTGGAAGACTGTTTATCTTTCTTGAGGTCTGTGAAATATAAGATTGTGTGAGTCTTATTTTCTGGAAGAGGAAAGCCATGCCCTTGATAGAGGCAGTATGATCAGATGTCAGACTGGAAGTAGGAGAGGTCACAGGACAGGAGCTCTCCGAGCCCCAGTGCTTAGTGTGTAACCTGTCCTTTTTTTTGCCTTTGGTTTTCAGGTGTTTGGCTCTACTCTCATTAACATGTCACTATAACATGCCTTAAACATCACAGAATGCCACATAAGCCATGCCCAAGAAGGAAAGTCCTTTCTAACAGTCTGTTGCCTGCAAGGCCTCTGGTGTTTTGACACCCTGACTCCAAAGTGGTTAAAAGCCTCCAGTGAGTTTAGAATGTACTGATCTCTCCCCTTATAGCAGCACCTTGACATTAAGCTTGGGTACCTCAAAAGATGCTACCAATCAAAGTGTGATGCTGTGATCGATTTGAACCCCTGCTTGTGGTTGTGCCTGAAGTTAGGGGGAATGGTGGACTCCAGCAACCTGATGCAGAATGGTTTCAGCACTGCCACCCAGTGCTGACAGTTTTAATATTTGGTAAAGATTTGTTGAATTTCAGCTTTGACTAGATGCCCTTGGTAAAGTGACTATATAACTTATCATTAGGGCCAGTTATTTTATTTTATTTTATTTTATTTTATTTTATTTTATTTTATTTTATGTGTATGGGTATTTTGCCTGCATGTATGTATATCTACCATGTGTGTGCAGTGCCCATGGAGACCAGAAGAGGTCATCAGACCACCTGGACCTGGACTTACAGACATATTGTCCATGTTAGTGCTGGGAATTGAACCTGGGTCCTCTGCAAAAGCAGCCAAGATTCTTAACTGCTGAGCCACCTCACCAGACCCATCAGGATCACATTTGAGAGTAAGGGACCTCATAATTATACTGAGCAACTCGATAAGCCCTGTGCTTGGAGGAGGGATGGGGTGGGGCTGAAGCAGAATCATAGTTTAAGATCAGCCTCAACTGTATAATGAGACTGTGTCTTAAAATTCCAAAGTTGGGACTGAGGATGTGGCTCTCTTAGCAGAATGCTTGCCTGGCATGCACACATGAAGCCCTGGTTTTGATCCCTGGAATTGCCTAATGACAATATAATTACATGTCTATAATCCTAGCACTAGAGTCAGGAGGATTAGAAGAAGTTCAATGTCATCCTAGACCACATAATATGTTCTAGGAAAACCTGGGTTCCACGAGATGCCTCACCAAAACAAAAAATCCAAGCCAACCTCAAATGATAACAAGAATAACTTTATTATTATTACACTGATGCAGTCCTCACATAGTGGGACTATTCTAGCTAACCCTGAATGGACAGTTCCCTTGAGTATTCATGTCCTTGAGTGTGTACAGCTGTTTGACAGCTAGAACTTATACATTAAATCAACAACATTATAGAGACCCTGGGTTCTAGTCTTAGCACTGCAAAAACAAAGAATTATAAAAAACAATTCTCCTATAATTATCCCAGAACCTCACAGTCAGTTCCTCACCTTATGAACTATTTATACAGCAGAGTGTACAAGCATCTCTCACTTTGAGAATTCCTCCATTCATTTGCAGCTGCTTTCCCACACCTCCTCAGTCATAGCAAGAAACTTATTGAAGAATAGTTTGCTGGAGTCCAACAGACTTTTTCCTTTCCTTTGTTTGTTTGTTTGTTTGTTTGTTTGTTTGTTTTAAAATCTTCCTAGTAGCTCAGGCTCACCTCCAACTCATAGCTATCCTTCTGCCTCTGATTCCCAAGTACTGGGATTATAGGCATGTACCACTATATCTAGCACAACCAGCTTTTTCTGTTAAGGGCCAGGTGGTAAGTATTTTAGTCTTTGTGGGCCGTGTGAAGTGTAGCCATCCCTTGCTGGTATTGTGTGATGAAAATGAGCAAGTTAGGCTATATTCCCAAACCACATTATTTACCTACACCAATGGCAGACAATCTAGGCCACTGTTTGCCAGCCCACCTTTGTACCACAATTCCTCACCGTGTCATCACTGTCTGCTCCCCTGTCCCTGACCCCCCAGCGTCTGCTTTTGTCACAGTTTCTAGCATCTTCCCTGTTGTGGGTGGCAGTCCTCTGTCTTAATGTCTTAATCCAGTGTAAGGAACGAGCACTCTTTTTTGCCTTCAAACACTTGTTTGGTTTCGGTGATGCCACAGTCCTTGGTTTTCTCTGCTGATAGTGGTTTCTCTATTGCAAGTTTGCCCCCTTCTTTTCTTCCAGACAGCTGAGCCTTAGAATACCTGAGAGCTCCTCTCTCCTCCTTCTCCTTGCTTTCCATCTCCTCTCATACACGACACCTAATCAGAACATACTTGAGTGGTTGGAAGAGTGAATGAAATTTTGACTGGTGTGACTGAGCAGCTGTATTGCTGTGGCTTGTCATGAACCACAAAGTTCATGAGCTCACTACATGTGTAACTATAGTGGTCTACCTCCCCTCCTATCGCAGATGATGTAGGGGCTATAACGTTTTTAATGTGTCCCCTCCAACTTTGTGGAGTTTTGTTTCCTTAGAAGCATTTGGCTTACTAGTAGCTTCAAATGTACCCTTCTGACTTCATTTCATTGGTTTCTAAGTAGGACACCATAAATGTCTAAGATTTGCCACAAATCTGGAGTCCCTATTACAAGTCTGATTTTGTTGTTGATGGTTGTTGAAACAGTCTTTTAGAGTCATTTTGTAGTTGGGGAAACTGGTGCTTAGCAAGTATCCAGAGCTTACCCTACTTCTAGCTTGGAGCCACCACTATCTTCACAGTTAAAGGGTCATGCACACACTGAGAGACAGATATGTATCCTCTTTATTTGTTATCAGTAACATGTATAGTAATCACCAAAATAGAGGGAATGGTTTAGTTTTAAAACTGAAACTTTATTTCAAGCATGGTAGCATGTAATCCCAGCACTGAGAAAAGCAGAACTAGAAGGATTGCTTCAAGTTTGAGGTTGGCCTCGTCTACAGAGTTTTCTAGTCCAGCCATGGCTATGTAATAAGACCCTGTCTCAGAAAACCAAAAACTTAGTTTAAATTTTATGATGCAGATTACTAAGAGTCCTTAGATTTTGCTTGTGCTTTATGTCACTCTCCTATTCTGGTGCAGTGAAACTGTCAGTGCAAGAACAGTGAATCCAAAGAGTTTCTTGTAACATTTTTCAGGAGACTGAAATTGATTATAGAATAGTAAATGGTGTTTACATCCCTTGCTTTTTTTTTTTTTTTAACCTATTTCTCTTATTGTAGGCACTGGAAGAGGCCCAGAAAGCTATTCAGCAACTCTTTGGCAAAATCAAGGATATCAAAGACAAAGCAGAAAAATCAGAGCAAATGGTGAGTTTAGGTTTCTTCCTAATGTGTTTGCACCCGGAGAGGAAGTTAGCATCTCATCCAGTCACAGTAATGAATAGGCTCTTCCTCCCCCTGCCTGCCAGTCGCAGTCATGCGCTCCTCCTCACTGTGAATGCATTCCCTGACTGCCTCAGAGGAGCTGCTAGACAGGAGTGACTCAATGGCCCTGCTGCCCTGCATTTGCAGCCACTTTCAAATAGGAAACAATTCCTTTCCCCCAACAGATAGTTTCCTAGTCATTTTGGTTGCCAGTCTCTAGCATGTGTTTTGCAGTTAAGATATAGTCAGGTTGTAAATGCACAGTTCCCACTCTCCACATCTGTAGGTGATGTCTCAGAAAGTACTCTGCTGACCAGGAACCCAGCCTTCATCACAGCTGCTCCTCAGGAAGCACTAGGCTGTGCTGGATTTCTGAGCTGAGATTCTGTGTCACGTGATGCATCTAAACAATATTTTTCTTGACTGTGAAATAATAGTAATGTCTACCTCATAGGATCTCTGAGCAGAGTACCTAAGGATTTGCATTTTCTCAGGAGTACAATATACACCACCAAGTAGTATGATTCTAGCAAAGATGGTATTTGCCAGAGTTTGATATACTTAGTTTTGTTTGTTTGTTTTGGATAGGATTTTACTATGTAGCCTTGGTCCAGAACACTGTAGATCAGGCTGCCCTTGAACTCAGAAGTCTACCTGCCTCTGTCTCAAAAACACTCAGTGGTAGTACTCAGTTTTTATGCTCAGCAATAAAGTTTTGAGTCTAAGCTGCTATTCTGGACTGTGCTTCCTCTTCCAGCCAAGTGGGACCCAACAATGGGGGAATTAACACTTGCCAAAATCTCTCAAGATGCCTAGCACAGTGCCAGTTCTTTTATCTAAGTGATTTGATGTAGCCCTTGACAGCCTTGGGGCAAGATTTAGTGTCATCATTGTTATTTATTTTAATTACCCATTTTGTAGATGAGGAAACTGATACTCATGAAGAAATTTGGTCTAAGCCACAGAGTGTGTAGGTGATAGGGCTGAGACTCAGTCCTATATTTGTCTGAATCTGAACCCACCATATCTTGCTCTGCCTTTTTTAGATGCCCATGAATGGCCATTGCAGTTAATTGCAGCAATGTGTTTTGCAAAATAGCCTTTCATGAGTTTGACCTGAGCACGCTCTGCATGCCCTGCTATTAAAGGTTCTGTTTAGGGAATAGCAGATAGTTTAGCTTGCCTAAAGCAGCACAGAGTATGTGGTACACGATCCTGGAAATGAAGAGACCAGTCAGCTCTGGTACGGAGCTATGAGGAAGGATAGATTCAGAGGAGGAATACTGAGGAGGATTTTTCTGTTGAATGCAGGGAATCAGAAGAAGCATCGATGACTAGTTTAAAATGCAGTGGTAGGGCTGGAGAGAGAATTCAGCAATTAAGAGCATTGATTGCCCTTCCAGAGAACCCTAGTTTGATTCCTAACACCCACATGGACTGGAGAGATGGCTCAGCAGTTAAGACCACTGGCTGCTCTTGCAAGGGACCTGGTTTGGTTCCTAGCACGCAGGGTGCTCACAACCATTTTAACTTCAGCTCCAGGAGATTCAATGCCCTCTTCTGGCCTCTGTGAGCACTAATATACACATACACATAAACTAATAAAAACAAATCTTTTTTACCCCCTTAAAGACAGGGTCGTTCTACATAGCCCTGGCTGTCCTGAAACTATTTAGACAAAGCTAGCCTTGAACTCACAGAGGTCTGCCTTCTAATTACAGGGATTAAAGCATGCACCACCACACCCAGCCCTAAAATACATCTTTATGAAAGATAAATAAGCAAACAAAACATGAAAGAGACTAATTATTGGAAATTATTTTAGTTTTATATTGTGAGAGTATTTTTGTTTTTTTTCTAAGGGCTAACCTGAGGTCGTTTTAAATAATATCATGTGTATGACTTTCTTGTAGAGTGACTTGAAGGTATGTTTACAGCTTTCTTACCCTTCCCCCCTTTTCTCCTGTTGTTTTCAATGTTTAGGTGAAGGAAATCACCCGAGATATTAAGCAGTTAGATCACGCCAAGCGCCACCTGACCACCTCGATCACAACACTGAACCACCTGCACATGCTGGCTGGCGGGGTGGACTCCCTGGAGTAAGTAGTGTGAACTTCCTCAGTGGGCCCATGGAAAATGCTCCACATAAGGACAGTAGCTATATAGAGTTATTTGCTTCCCAGCCAAACCAGCCTCATCATTCTGCCCTACTTTTGGAAGACTGACCGCAAGTGTTCAGTCACTTTTGGGGTTCACAACTTAACAGAGGAACTGGGGCTTAAGCCCAGTGGCAGAGTGCCTGCTTGACATGCCCAAGCCCTGGGTTCCATCCCCAGCACTGCAATACACAATAGATATCCACCGTAGTGAAAAAATGATGGACAGGTAATTGAGGAGACCACAAAAAGCCCATGAGAGAATGACCCTGAGAAATGGGGCATTTTCATGTGGTAGATCTAGACCAGTAAGTCAGACAAAGTGACTCAGCCCCAGTCATCCTCTAGGGCCTCTGTCTTGGCAAGTGTTCCTCTTTCTATTGGGCTGAGTTGTACTTCACCAAAGAGACCATTTGTAAACAAATCTTTGATGTATCATCCAACCCACTTTTTTCTTAAACCCATGTTTTCAAGATTGTAACTTTCTGTTTAACACATTTAGAAACGGTATTAAAAGAAGTTGCTGGGTATTTACCACTAAGCAGTGATCCAAAGCCTCCTCGCCTAGCACTCCAGCTGTGTTTGTGGTGGATCTCTGGCTGACTTCCCCTGTCCTAGCTGTAGTGGAATTTCACATGTGGATAGACCAGACACCTTCACAGAAATGCAAGTGTGGCAGGAATGGAGGATGCCCAGAAGGAAAGAGGAGAGACTATGTCATTCCTAGCTTCTTCTGGGTGTACCCTGGGTGGCAGAGGATCCCTGGTCTATTGCAGTAGCAATTGCAGGGCAGCCAGCCAGTGGGACTAGGAGAACCATCTCACTTCTTCCCACCAGGCATTTTGTATTAGCAGGTAGAGATGGCAGTGGAGCACCATGGTTTGAACTTGAGCCTCTCTTGAAATGTCTTGTAAGGGAAGTCATGTATTACATATTCAGTGTGAAAGCCAATCCCAGTGGAAATTTTAGACTAATAGTTTGTACATCATTACCACATATAACTCATTTTATCAGCATCGTTTATTAAGCATCACTACCCTTAGCGGAAGGGCAAGTTGACATCTTGGGTGCAATTGTTTATCATTGGCTTAGATCTTCAGATTGCAGTGAACTTGAAATTATAAACACTCGTCCTTATTTGTATCCTAGAAAAATGGTTTGGTTCTCCTGTGCACCACAATCCTCTGTGACATTTTACACAACGTTTCCTCAAAATCCTGCTCCTCATGCAATGCCCAATCCAAACGCATAGTTTGGCCAGAGCCCCCTCCCACCACCCACTGAGCACATGGTACTCACACATATTTTTGTGCCCCTTGGCATATAACTTACATTGCTACTTAGGACTCAGTTCACCCTCCCTTGAGAGTTGGAGCTAAATTCTTTTTTTTTCCATCCTCAGTACTCAGCACCATACATATACAGCACTTGAGAACATTTATTAAATCTGGCTTTGGCCTGTTTTAGAATTACCATAGGTCACCCCACATCTCAATCTTGTATCTTCAATGTTTGGTTTCTATTTCTCAACTTCTATCCTTGCAGAGCCATGACCAGGCGCAGACAGTATGGAGAAGTCGCTAATCTCCTTCAGGGCGTAATGAATGTTCTGGAGCACTTCCACAAGTACATGGGAATCCCACAGATCCGGCAGCTTTCTGAAAGGTAAGGCGTCCTCTAGACAATGGTCTTTCCATAAGAGAAGATTGGTGTTGGGCCAGGCTTGGTCCCACCTTATTGTAGCAGCTTTAGATGTTGTGTGACCTCACTCTGTAATTCCCTTTACCTTGCCTTTGACAACTGTATGAGCCTTCTCTGCAGCCTCCACCCTTAAGTTTTGATCCGAGATTCAGACCCAGTGGAAAGGAAGACAGATTCTTAGGAGGGAGATGAGGCTTCTGAGAGGGGAAGGGAAGTGAGTTCAGTGCCCTTATGGCCTTTTCTATTAGAGATAGCAGCAGAAAGAAAATCTAAAAGCCCTTACCCTTCCTCCAAGCAAAGACTGTGTGTGTGTGTGTGTGTGTGTGTGTGTGTGTGTGTGTGTGTATGTGTTGGGGGGTGGGAGGAGCAGCTGTACTTTTTCATTCTGCTCTCTAAGGAAGGCCTGCCTGCTACACATTTCTGTTCTCTTATGTTTCTTTTGTAATTTTGCAAATAATACAAATATACATTTTCTTTTATTTAAAAAGTCAAACTGTAGTCCTGGCACTCAGGAACTGAGCTAGAGGACTTTACTGAGTTTGAGGCCAGCCTAGGTGATAGATTGACACCCTCCCCCCCTTTTCAAAACACTAATAAAGAAAAAGAGAAACAAACAGGTAACAGCTAAGTTTCCTTTAGCTACATTTCAAATCCTGTTGCACTTCCTGGAAGGTGTTTCTGCTGTCAGCTTGTTGGATCTCCTTGTGGATTGTCATCTGTACACTTTTACCGTGTTTGTGTTCAGAACTGCCTAATTCTCTGTGTGGACTGCCATAGGACAGTGTGTCCCAGACTAGCTCACTATTCCCATATCCTGGATTCCTTATTCTGAGTCTTAAAACATACCTCTTTTTATATATGTATAAGTAGAGTAGATTCTAGGTCCTAGGTTATATGCATTTAAGATTTAATAACCACAACTCATTTACTCTCCAAAAAAGCTGTATAGATTCACAGTACAATCTGGAAGTGCTTGAGTACCTATTTCTCCATGCCCTCAACAGATTTGCTATTGTCAGTTTTCGTCTTAATCAGTCTGGTAGGTTGTAGTTGTTACGCTGCTGTGTTGCTCGCTCATCAAGGAAGACACAGAGGCATTTTCCCAGATGCAAACCCTGCTAGACCTCAGCAGAGGGGACCACTATCATGGTAAGTGCCATCCTGGACAGTGGAACCCTGAGCAGCGCATCTCAGGATATTTTATTGATACCTAAGCCTCAGGTGTTCTATTGATAGCACATGCAGATCATGAGGAATCAAACATCGTTTACATAAAGCCAACACTTGCAAACAATACAAAATGCCAAGGCCTAGGCAACTCTTCACCCAATAGTGCACAAAACAGCCATTTTAAACAGAACTGAAAATAAACATCTACAACAGTAGATGAAAGTCACTATCTGCTTCCTTTATTTTAATTTCCTCAATAACTAATGATTGGCCTTTATATTTCCTCTGTGAAGTGTTTTTGTTTATTTGTTTGTTTGTTTTGTGGTTTTTTTGTTGTTGTTTGTTTGTTTTTTGAGACTAGGTTTCCCTTTGCTGTCCTGACTGCCTGAAGCTCGATATGTAAGACCTGGCTAGACCTGAACTCGAGATCTGCCAGCCTCTGCCTCATGAGTGCTGGGATTAAAGGTGTGTGCCACCACACCTGACTCAGATTTCTTAAGTTCTAATAAATTGTTTTATTTCTTTCTTGGAGCAATCTTGTGATTTGTTTCCTCTGTTCTCTCTTTGTGGAACTCCTACCACACAAATATTGTAACTTGCAATCTGTTGCCACATTGCTTTTTGTTAATTCTCTGCCTCATCCTTTGTGACTGCTTTCTGAATGGATAGCTCTGTCTTCCTGTTTTACCTTGTTCTTCACTGGTGCCTATTATGTTCTTTGGCCTACCTGTCAAATTTTTTTTATTTAACAATACAGTTTTTAATTTCCAAAATATCTAGAGGATTCTTTTCTCAGGGGCATAATATCCTCTGAAATATCTCAGATATTCAAAACTATAAGTATCTATATATTGAAATCTCTTGAGAGTCAAAGCTATAAGTATAAAACAAGGGCTCTGAGTTGCCCCCTTGTTTGTCTGTCCTATGGTGTAAGGTCTTCAGCTTGTTGACTCTCTTGGTAGTTGTACTCTCCATATGTTTGATGAGTTTCAGATGAAAGCTCGTATTTTTTGGTAGGTTGTTGTTGTTGTTATTATTATCATTATTTTTGTATGTTCTCTGTTACTCTGATCAGAAATGCTCTTACTTCCATCTGCTACTGGGGAGAGGAGGGAAGTTCTGCTTAAGGGTCCCACATAGCTCTTCTGAGGTTACTGGGACCAGATCTGCGGAAGCTGGCAGATGGTATGCCAGGGGACTGATCTTAAATATGGTTAACCCTTGGGCTACCACTGACTCAAGGGGCCAAATCAGTCCCTGACTGAGCATTTAGGGTAAGGATGCAGATGTGGATCCTGACATCCACTTTACTATGATTAGAGCCAAATAGATACTTCTAGAGCTTGTCGTCAGGACTCCCTCCTGCTCCTGGTATCTACCACTTGTCTTTCTATTCTGTTCGGTTTTTAGATTTATTTATTTTGTGTGTGTGTGTGTGTGTGTGTGCATCTACGTATGTGCACCATGTGTGTGCCTGGCACTTTTGTTGTTCAGAAGAGGACTTTGACTCCCCTGGAATTAGAGTTATAGGTTGCTGTGAGTCACCACATGGATGTTGGGAACTGAACCCAGGTCCTCTGCAAAAGCAACAATTGCTCTTAACTGCTGAACTTCTCTTCGGCCTCCATGTCTTTTCATATATGAGAAGTATTCTTAGGTTTTGATTTCCTTTTTCAGTCTTGTTCTACCAGGAAATCCACAGACTGTCTAGTCTGTCACCCCTGTTTCTTGCCTGGTTTTTTACTTTTATTGGAATCTTTAGAAATTATGAAATTTCTAAAGATCTGAGGCTACATGTGCTAGGTGTAGGATCTTACAGTAGAGATGTCCAGGGACTGTTAAGGAATGTCAGAATAGGCTTGGCCAAGTGCTAGGGAAATTGCCACCCTTCCCCCTCGTCCTTCCTAACCCTTTACACTTAGAGGTGGCTGATTGCCATATCAGACTGGGAATGTGAAGCAGCCAAGAATGTCCACGAGAAGGACTTCATGAGCTTAGGAAAGAAGGACCCCTGGGTGGAGAAAGCAGACCTGCTCTAAGTGGGTAGGGAGGAGCAGGAAGGTGGCACAATCTGCCCTAGTCTTGGGGTGACTCAGAGTGATTTGTTGTACATGGACCATGTGCCTTCTGTAGCCCAGGCCCTGTGAATGCTAAGCACATGCTCTTCCACTGAGGTCCAGCTCCAGTCCTATCAGACACATTTCTCTCAATTTTCTGTTCACAGTTAGCTTAATCTGGCAGTGCAGGTTCACAGATGCCAAGAACAGCTGTATTTGACTTTAGTTTTTAAGAGTCTACACTTAAGAGAGATCGCATCGTATTTGTCCTTCTGTGTCTGGCTTATTTCATTTACTCCAAGTCCTCCAGGTTTATTCAGATTGTTGCAGATGTCAGCATCTTCTTTTTAAAAGCTGAGTAAAATCCCACTGTATCTATGCACCAGGGTTCTTTAACGCATATTTGTCCATCGGAAGACATGTTTGTTTCCCTATCTTGGCTGTTGTAAACTTACTGCTATGAGCAGTAAGGGAGGAGGGCAGCTCTCTGTGAAGAGTGTGGATTTCATCTTCTTTGGGCACATACCCCGTGTAGATTCATTTTGGGGTTTTTGAGAGCTTCCATACCATTTTCCACAATAGCTGCACTAATTTCTGCCTCCTCCAGTGGTGTCCAGGTGTTCTCATCTCCACACCTTCACCAATACTTACCTTTTTTCCTTTTGATATTAGTCATCCTGATGACTTTATCTCAGATTTGGAGGCAGAGATGGGAGGATTAGGAATTCCTTACGTGAGACTCTTTCTCAAAAAAAAAAAAAGTGAGGTAATATCTCATTGAGGGTTTTTTGTTTTGTTTTTAAGACTTATATTATTTATTTATGTGTGTGCATGTCTGTGTGAGTGTGTGTGTGCGCATGTATGTAGGGGTACCTGTTGGAACCCTTGGAGCAAGAATTAAAGGTGTTTGTGGACAAACCTGGCATGGGTGCTGGGATCTGAACTCAGTCTTCATGACTGAGCAACAAGTGCTCTTAAGTGCTGAGCCATTTCTCCAGCCCCTCATTGTGTGTTTGTTTGTTTTTAATATTTATTGTATTTATTATTTATTGAGAGAGGGTCTCTATGCAGTCCTGGCTGTCCTGGAACTTGCTATATAGACTGAACTCAAACTCATAGAGAGCCACCTACCTCTGCCTCCTGAGTGCTGGGATAAAAGGTGTGCACCACACACCTTTTGCACATCTCTAGAGATGAAGTAATGTTGAACATTTTTTTCATATACTCTGTTAATATTTTATGTCTGCCTTGAAAAATGCCTATTTAGATCCTTTGCCCAGTTTAAAAAAATACATTTATTTTATTTTTGGGGGGTAGTGGTGGTGTTTGTGTGTCATGGCATGCAAATGGAGGCCAGAGGACAACTTGTGGGAGTCTCTCCTTCCATTGTGTGAGTTCCTGGGTCAAAGTCAGATCATCAGATTTGGTGGCAAGGTACCTTTTCTCACTGAGTCATCTTACTGGCTCCCTTGTCCCCCATCCTGCCGCCACTGCCCCCCTTAACATAGTGTCTCAGGTATCTCAGGATAGCCTCAAACTCTGCATGTAACTGAGTATTATCTTGAGTTATCTGATCTACCCTTCTACACCTTCTGAGTTCTGGGACCACAGGCATGTGCCACCTCCCCTAGTTCATGAGGTGCTGGAGCCCGAATCAGGAGTGGCTAGCTAGTCAGGCACTCTACCAGCTGAACATATCCATAACCTAATGTCTTGTATTTGCTTTGTTGTATCCAAGCTCTTTATATATTTTGGAATCTAACCTTAGTGAGCTATACGGTTCCCAATATTTTCTCCTGATTTATAGGCTGCCTTTTCATTTTGTGGATTATTCTCTTTGCTATACACAAGGTCTCTTTAGTTTGAGACTTTTTTTTTCCTTTTTTGCCTGTGTTCTTGGTGTGCTGTTTACTTTTTTTAAAAAAAATTTTTTCTTTCAGGCTAAAGAGTTGGCTCAATGGTTAGGAGCACTTGCTTCAACAACAATAACAACAAACCACCCATATACACAAAATAATAAAATAAGTAAATCTTTTAATTTCTCAAAGGTATAGTTTAAAAAAAATTGAAGAAACTTGGCGAGTTCTGTTAGAGTGGAAATCAGAGAGAGAGAGAGAGAGAGAGAGAAACTGTCCAGTTACTACTGGCTTAACTTCCTCTAAGTTTAGACCTCTGTCTGTGGTAGTGTTGTTAGAACAGAGTATGTTCTAGTCTGCAGCACTAAACGGGTGCAGCATGAGAGCTGCTGTTTGCAGTCCATTTTCAAAGAGGTACTAAAGTTTTGAGAAAAGTCCAGACTTCTTATTTTTAGCATTGTTTCTGGTGACTTCTCCTCCCTTATGTTTGTACAGTGATGGAGGAACCATCTGGAAATGATAGAAATAGCTGTGTGATCAGAGGAAGGGGAGAAAGCCAAGAATTACCCTGTGCATTGCTCCAGTGTAATGCCCCACTGTCTGTGTTGCACGTCATAGGCAAAGTTGCATCCTCAAGTCTTTGCCTGTACATTTGAAATGTGAAGTTCAAGAGCCTTTATTTGTTATTTCTTTCAACTACCCTTCTGGCAAATGCCTACATGTTTAATGTAGCGTTGAAGGAAAGATTTTTTTCTGTTTAATATCTGTGCATTCCAAATCCTCCTAGCTTAAGCATATCCACGAGAGCAAATACCTACTTCTAGTCAGTCAATATTTCCTGAGAGAAAAATGGGAGATTCTTGCATTTAAACACACACACACACACACACACAATTACAAAAAAAAAAAAAATCTTGAAACCCTCCAATAAAGTTTTTTATTTTTTTATTTTTTTCCTTTCCAGAGCTATGTCCAACCTCTTACATGTGAAAGAGACCTGGCAGGTTGGGAAGTCACATGGTATAGTGAAGGAAAAAAAAAAAAAGGATGGAGAGGTCTGACTAGCTATTTGACAAGATCTGTCTGAACCTCCTCAAACTAAGCTGTGAGGGCTGAGTTCCATGACCTCAGAGCCTTCGCTGAGTCTCTGCAACAATCTAGGTTGAGATTCTTGGTAGCACCTATTGTGTCATAGTGTGTGGTTAATCCATTCCACTCAGTGAAAGCTGTGTGTGGTAGGCCAGTACCTTATTTCAGAACAGGGGAGGGCATTTTCTTACAAGAAGATGACTGTATCCTGGTACTTTTTCTGTAAATGTCTAAATGGTTTTCTTAATCTGCTGTCCTGCCACCACTCCTTAAGAGACATCACACATAGGGAGAGGCACCTTTGTACAACCCTGGTGTCACGTGGCATGGATGATACCAGAAGCCAGTCATTGATTTTCTTTTCTAGGTAACAAAATTCTTCATTCCTAGTAGTAGCCAACTTCAGGAAGCTGTCACATAACAGTTTATTTAGATGCCAGGAAGAACTTTTTTGTTTGCTTTTGAGACAGGATCGCTCTGTAATCCTGCATATCCTGGAACTCACAGAGATCCACCTCCTTCTGCCTCCTGAGCTCTGGGATTAAAGGCATTCAGCACTATATCCAGCTGCCAGAAGGAACTTTCAAATTTGCCTGCTCTGTATTAGTTGTTAGGCTGATGACCTGTCTGTCTATTTCTAGGGTCCTGTTTAGACAATTAATTATTGTGTTAGTTTCTGTTACTGTGATGAGATAACAAAGAAAAACAACTTAAAAGAAGTAGTGGTTGCTGGACTAGTGATACATGTCTTTAGTCTCAGCACTCTGATGGAAGAGGCAAGTAGATCTTTGTGAGTTTGAGGCCAGTCTGATCTACATAGTGAGATCCAGACCCAGCCACTAAGGCTACTTAGTGAGACCTTGTCTCAAAAAAGAAAGAAGGAAAGAAAGGAAGGAAGGAAGGCAGAAGAAAGACAGAAGAAAAGAGGAGAAACAACAAAGGAAAGTAAGGCTTACTTTGGTTCATGGAATTAATCCATGGTCACAGGCTATGTTGCTTCTGGGCCAACACAGATAAAGCAGAGCTTCATGTAGGGAGCACATGATGGAGCAGAGTAGCACACCTCAGGCAGACATGAGGCCAAAAGCAAGGATCTGAGGACAAAATTCGCCTTCTAGGTGGGCCAGTGAGATGGCTCAGTGGATCAAGATGCCTGCCACCAGGGCTGACAACCCCAGTTCAATCTTTGGAACCCATATGGTAGAAGGAGAGAATTGACTTCTTCAAGTTACCCTTTGATTTATACTCACGCATGTGCACGCACCCACTATAAAACCTTATATGCATACACATACATACCTGTTCTAGGGTACTACCCACCCTAACCAGAGACCTCCTTCTTCAAACCGTGCTCCATTTCCTAGCTTCCATCATTATTCCCAATAACCCCATCAGCAGATTAGTCCACTGTTGAAGTCCACCCTCATGGATCAGTCACCTCTCAGTAGCACTGCCAGCTGATGACCAAGCCCTCAACACAGGAACCTTTGGGGAATAGTTCATAACAAGCTATAATGGTTATAGAAGCTGTGGCTCATACCCTACCCAGAAAATGTTGTGAATGTGATCAATCTTTGTCAGTAATGTCTCCAGGGGGAATGGCTGTTCTTCATCTCAGTCACTGGGAGACACTTTAACAACCACTGCTATAAATAATTCTAGGCAGACACTTATTCTTCTGCCCCAATATTAATTGTGTATCCCACTTGCCACCACTTGTAAAGGTGGGTACCATTGCCAGCTAGAACTGTAAGTTAGGTGTTGTGAAATAATCAGTACTGGAAGACACTGAAGTTGTCTAACACAAACCTCTATCCTCATCCTCTTATTTCTCTCCTTCTTCCTTCCTTCCTCCCTCCTTTCCTACCTACCCCTCTCTCTTTCTTTTGTCTGTCTATGTCTGTGTATGTGTATCTGTGAGTGCATTGGAGGTCCAGAAGAGGCTGTTGAATCCCCTGGAATTGTAGTTACAGGCAGTTGTGAATCACCTTGTGTGGGTCCTAGGAACCAACCTGTGTCTGGAAGAGCAACAGTGTTCTTAACTGCTGAGCCATCTCTTCAGCCCCTTTCATAATGGTTCTTAGTTGTGGTCCACACAGAGGAAATTACTTACTACATGCAGCTCATTAGTGGTACGGCTAAGTCTTTCTGGTCTCGAGAGGTGATTTTGAATGTCTTTCCAGTCACTATAGTATTAGAATCTGTAAGAACATAGAGGTTGGGAATTGTAGAGTAGGGTGAAGGTAATGGAGACAGAGCTAAGCCCATCAGCCTCACTGAATCTATGGCCATGAGTACCTCTGGTCAGGGATGTGCCTCACCTACAGGATTCGTCCTGTGGCTCCTCCGGAGAGTGCTTTAGGCTTCCAAGAAGAGGGTCAGAACAGAGGGGTGTGGGCACCCGGATCTCTGCCTTGTGACCTGGCCCCACAGCAGTCAGCCTGCTAGCTCACTCTGAAAAGTCACAAGATGCTCTGAGGGACAATTTTATGAAAGCACATTCTTTTCTCTGACATCAGACTTTACACTCTAGGGAAGTTTTTGGATGTCTCCTGGACAATTCTGGGTGGGGGTGGGGGTGGATTCCAGCACAGCCTTATCTTGAACACAAACTTAAAAGAATATAAACTCACCTAAAGGAATGGTTTGGAACATTTGAAGATAGTGGAAAAACCCTGGAAAGTATTGGAATATTGGGCATGATTATAACCATGCCACAGGAAGAAGCTGAGTGTTCTGGGTCATGCCTATTCTCTCGTTAAAGAAATAAGATCTCAGCCACTTGCCAAGTTCTCCTCTGTAGCCAAAGGAATTGTGGTTTTAGGTTGTTCACTATTTCTAGAAACTTTATAAAATCAATCCAGAAGTTTCAGGGTGGAGACCAAGAAAAGAGGCATGCTGTTTCATGGTGCTTTTAGAAAGCACGTCTTTGCTTCAGGCTCAGGAAAGTCCAATTTAGCTGCCCGAGAGCCTAGCTCTCTAGCCCTGTGTCTGGCTAGACAGGCCAGGTATCACCAGCAGAGGCAGCTGGCGGGAACAAGGAGAGCACGACCGCAGCGCTTGCTGGCGTACACTTCCTGTTTGATCCTAGCTGCTGCTTCTTTCTCCTCTTTCACTCAAGCTGAATATTTCTTGAGTATGCAGTATCCTGCAGAGGCCATTAAGAACCAACCCACTCCACCCCCATCCTTCTACTTGTTTTCCTTACAGTTCAGTCTTCTGTTCACATTCTCTTGAAGTTAAATCTTCATCCAATGCCCATTGCTTATTTTGCCTGTCTTGTCTTGTTTTGCTTTGCTTTGTGAGACATGGTCAGTCTGGCTTTGAACTCGTGGTCCTCCTGCTTCTACCTTTTCAGTGCTGGGATTGCAGACAATGACCTTCACTCTTAATAAATAGTTCATTGATCATCTGGCTCTTCTTTCTTTTTCCTTAAAGAACATTCTTTTTGTTTTTTTTTTTTAATGTTAGGTTTCTGAATTAAAATACTATAAAAAGCAACTATAAAAGCAGCCTGAAACAGTCTGAACTGTTCCTCCCACTCTACCTTGTAGGATGGGAAGAGCTGTTTCAGTAACCCAACAGATTTGTGTTTGATTGAGGTGTTGCTATATAATATTTCCCTACTGTATAACTACCCCTGAATGAAATTTTGTAAAGATTAACGTGTATACCTCACAGTAGGTTAGGGTGACCTAGAACTGTGTCCTGAAGGGCTGAGAGTATACAGCACAGTAGCAGAGCACTTGCCTCCCATGCCCAAAGTCATAGGTTCAATCCATAGCACTGCAATTAAATAAATAAATAAATAAATAAATAAACAAATAAACAAACAAATAAATAAATACAGTAAAACAATCCATCCCGAGATGCCTGTATCCAAGTCATTATAACCTTGCTTCTATGTAGCCTCTCTTGCCTGGCTGTAGATCCTTTTTCCTTTCCTGGTGATCACCTGGACAGTCCTAGAGATTCTAGCAGTTCCTGAACCCATGCTACCATGCACACTTGTTATATACAGGGGTTTGAAAATGGCGCCAGTCATTAACACAGTGCCTTTTCCTCCCAGGGTAAAGGCCGCACAGACCGAGTTAGGACAGCAGATCCTGGCGGATTTTGAAGAAGCATTTCCTTCACAGGGTACCAAGGTACTGGTTGGCATTTTCCCTTCAGTCTTTAGGTATTATCACTGTCTTAATGCTCACCACACTGAGTATGAAATATGTGAGGGATAACTAATGCGGTTATTACTACAGAAGTGTTGGCTGGCGCAGGTCAACTGTCTGCCGACTCAGTATCACACTGCAGTGCTGTTTGCTTATCTTTGTCCTTCCAGCATCAGAAAGAGGACTTGGGCCAGGAATGTGATTTGGTTGGTAGAGTACCTCCCTAAGCATGCATGGGGCCTGAGTGTGATCACCAGATCCACATAAATTGGGTGTGGTGATGCATGTCTATAATCCAAGCCCTAGAAAGGTGGATGCAAGAGAATCAGAAGTTCATGTTCATCCTTCGCTATGTAGTGAGTTTGAGGCTAGCATGGGCTACATAAGACCCTTCTTCTCGAGGGGAAAATGAGAATTTGTTTGATTTAATTTAATGTGTGTCAAATCTTATATCTTGTCCACCCCATAAACTCACTTTCCCCCGCTCATAGCTGTGTTAAAAAAAAAAACAAAAAACTTCAATCCACAATGTTTTTTAGGATTGTTACATAACATTGGTTTGGGTTTGGTGAAAAGACCACTGGGAAGCATGTCTAGGAGCTTATGTAACTCTCATGACATAGTCCAGAGACTCACTTTTAACGATGGGAATCCTCTTCTCTGGGATCTTTGCGCTCGCTGGTGGTAGAGCTGTCTCTGTTGTGTCTGCGAAGCCCACAGGCTTTCGCTTGGGAGCTATTGGGTGCGTGTCTCACACAGACTTCCCTCCCCTGGCTGTCATTGTGCTGGTAACTGCTATTAGCTCCATCCTTCACATTGCAGCAGATGTCATCTTAATGCTTTGCATGTGTTGGGAGAGCAGAACCCGCAGAAGCTTGTTTTCTCTATTATTTGAGCTATTTCAAGAGAAAGCGTTGTTGAAGGCAGAAGTGAAGCAGAGCACACGGCCAGCAGCATTCCTCACCGGGTTTTGTGGGTGGAGATGGGGATATACATTCACTTGTGAGCCAAGGAGCATTTCCTGCATCTGCTCTGTAATTCAATAACTGGAAATATCTTAATCACTTTCCCTTTGTGCTTTGTATTAGGAAGTAGGTGGGGATGGCGCCCTGGATTTGATAAATTGCTTTCTATAGGAGACCAGCTCCTGACCTAAATGCCTTTGTGTTCTGCAGCTGACTGCCAGGAATCTGATATTTATTTGTAAACACTTTTGCTTTGAGAACTTCATCTCTAGTCACCTGGTGTGACTCAGGAAAGGCATAGACTAGAAAGCCCTTATTCCGGTTGACCCTATGAGGAAAATGAAGTTCTGAGAAGCAAAAAAAAGATTGCCTGACTTGTGGCTGCTTTTTCAGGCTAGCGGCTAGTTGAAAACAGTAGTCGTCCTAGGCAACTGCCTTCCTGTGCTGTCTACCCCATCCCATTGCATGATGCTTCAGAAGGATGTGGGTGAAGGCTCTCTTTACTGTTTACCTATCATCTAACCATGGCCTGCTTTCTACCTTTTCTCCCAAGTCCCAGTGGGCATATGAAGTTAAAAGGGTTTAACAACTTGCCTTCCTTTTCCCTGGCTGTTATTTAGTGGGATGTTGTTGAGTTTTCTTTTTCCCTTTTTTTAAAAGCCTATTGATTTTTCTAAAAGACCTTGTGTTAGTAATCCTGTTTTGCAGATTGGAACAAAAAAAAATTTTTTTGAAGTATTGATTGGTAGGTATGATGGCACATGTGTATCACCCCAGCATCTTGGAGACTGAAAGTGGGAGGATCATGAGTTATCTCGGACTACATAGCAAATTTATCTTAGGGTTTCTATTGCTACACCGGAACACCATGACCAAAAAAGCAAGTTGGGAGGAAAAGGTTTACTGGGCTTACTCTTCTACATTATAGTCCATCACTGAAGGAAGCCAGGGCAGCAACCTGGAGGCAAGAACTGATGTAGAGGCCGTAGAGGGGCTGTTTACTGCCTTGTTCCTCATGACTTGCACAGCCTGATTTTTTGTAGAACCCAGGACCGCCAGCCCAGGGGTGGCCCCACCCTCAATGGGCTGGGTTCTCCCTCATAAATCACTAAGAAAATGCTCTATAGGCCTGTCTACACCCAGATCTTAGGGAGGCATTTTCTCAATTGAGGTTCCCTCCCCTCAGCTGACGATAGTTTGTGTCAAGTTAATATAAATCTAGCAAGCACAGAGTTCTAAGCCAGTATGGGTTACACAGGAAATATTTTACCTTAAGAAAAAAAATAATAAAAATTTAAAAATAAAGTATCCAAGTGTGGTGGTGTGAATGAGAATGGTCCCCATAGGCTAATGTGTTTGAATGCTGGCCGCTAGTTGGTAGAAGTGTATTGAAGGATTAGGAAGTGTTGCCTTTTTGGAAGAGGTATGACACTGAGGGAGGGTTTTATGGTTTCAGAAGCTAGGGCCATTCCTGGCTCTTTCTCAGCCTCCTACTTTTGAATAATGATGTAAAATCTCAACCAATGCTCCAGTGCCCTGCCTACCTCTCTGCCTGCCTGCCTGCATGCCACTATGCTCTGGAACCATAACCACCAATAAACTTTTTCTTCTACAAGCTGCCTTGGTTATGATGTCTCTTCACAGAAATAGAAAAATAAATATGACACCAAGATAATATAGTAAATTTTTGTAAATGAGAAAATTTGAACCCCTGAGCCCCTAAGTTTTGCCCCCATGACTTGTCAATGGGCTCAAGCATTTTCAACCTGAAACCAGAGTTAAATATTCAGTGTGTTCAGAGAGCAGTACAGTAGCCATTCAGAGTGAAGCAGGTCACGTTGTAACAATTTGAGCTCAGGCACTTTGTGTGATAATTGGACATCAATTGAGATGGACAGAATTGACAAAAACAATAAGGAAAGCTTTGGGAGAACGTCCTTCATCCTGATTCAAGTCCATTTCTTTTCAGGTGAGGTTGAGTAACTTCTCCCAAGCCACTAGGCTATGTAGCTAAGCCAAGAGGTTCCGAAGATTTTTGTTTTGTTTTGTTTGTTTGTTTGTTTTACCATAGGAACCATGTTCAGCACATACATTCAGGGATGTACTAGCAGGTCAGTGAGATCCAGTTGCTTTGGTAGTAAACAAGGCCCTTCTTGGCATGTGTATCCTCACACAGCCCCTCCCAACACTTCTGTCCTTCAGGTCAGAGAGCCAGTGTCACCGTATTTTTCATCTTTGGCTGTCTGGGTATTGCCCATCAGTGAGACAAGTCTGGTGATTTGGAACCTGGCTTTATACCTCTTTAAGAACAGGAATGACAGTTGGGCACAGTAGGGCATGGCTGTAATCCCAGCATATGAGAGACTGAAGGAGGAGGATCCTGAATTTGAGGCTAGCCTGGGCTACATATTAAGGCCCTATCTCAAAGCAAGCAGGCAGGTAAACAAGCAAACAACACAACAGGGATCCTAGGAAGGTTGGAAGCAGGAAAAAGCACATGTTAATGACACTGATTTTTGGGCCCCATCAGTAGAATCTCTGTTGTCATTCTGACTTTTTAGGTCACTTTTAGTTTTGATACTCAGAAAGTAAAATTTCCTGTGATCTTTGCTGGCTGTTTTCTAGAATGTCTCATTGATTCACAGACTAGTTTTCAGATTGGCTACTGCAAGACTAGCTTAATGTTCCTTTCTCAAGGAACAGGTAACTAAAATATCCATCGACTGCAGCAAGACTGGGTATCCAGGGAAAGGGAATAGTAACAATGCAAGACAAGTAAGACATAGCTGTCACAGGCCAGGAAATGTACAAGTGCTTTCTGCCATTTGAACTGGTATGTGTTGTTTGTTTTACCAGAGGCCAGGAGGACCAAGCAATGTCCTAAGAGATGCATGCCTGGTGGCTAATATTTTGGATCCCAGAATCAAACAGGAAATCATCAAAAAGTTTATTAAACAGCATCTATCAGAGTATCTAGTACTTTTTCAAGAAAATCAAGACGTAAGTATTGACCTGATGAGGTCAGATGAAACTGTTTAATTTATTGAAAAAGAAACTAGTGCTGCCAGCCTCCCGACCTGGGCTTCCCTAGTACCATTAACTATCTGATCATATTGCACTCTGAGCTGCAGACCCCCACAGATCCCCAGGCTGACTTTACAGGATAGTGCTTCTTCACCTTTTGAGTCACTGACCCTTTGGAGAAATTGATGACACCCATAGAGCTTGTTCTCAAAAGAGTGCACTTGTGCAGAACTCTTTGCACACAGTCTGAGGGAATACACAGACACTGACGTCCAACTACGAACCCCAGGAGAGAACCCCCAGCTCAAGTAACTAATGTGGCAGAGACTCTTAAGTGATGAGAAACATAGAAATTGGTTGTCTTTTTTCTTGGGTCCTAGCTTTTGCTCGTTATTACTGCGACTAAGTACTACGTGGTTTTGTTCCCTCCTTCATCAGGTTGCCTGGCTGGACAAAATTGACAGACGTTATGCTTGGGTGAAACGCCAGCTTGTGGACTATGAGGAGAAGTATGGTCGGATGTTTCCCCGGGAATGGTGTATGACAGAGAGGATCTCAGTGGAATTTTGCCATGTGACGAGGTAAATTTCAGCTGTCTCCTGCTTCTGGGCCTGACTTATGTTTCCATATGTCCTGTAGATTGGGCACCATTTCTGTCTCTACCAAATGATTGGTGCTACCCTTTTACCAACTGCAGCCTCATCTTCTCTTGGCTCTCTTCCTCTCTTCCTCTCTTGGCTCCAGGACTTCTCCATTGTCTAGCCTTTGCCCCAAACAGCTCACCTGCCCTCTCTTGCCAGTTTGGGACTCACCAGCCAGATTTACCCAGAGAGATTTATCATGTCCACATTTCCCCTGCATCTGGATCATGTACACAAGTACATAGTTGTCCATCCATCATCATTTGACTTCTGACTTGCTGGAGGGATAGCTCCAGCTATCCAGCTAAGGTTAGGGGTGGTCTCTCTTACAAGGGCATGGCAGACAGGAAGGAAATAATTTGTTGAATATATTCCCCTAATACAATGTTTCTATTCTGTGGTTTCTAATATTGGCATCTGCTCATCCTAGGCATTTTTAAAGACCTCTCATTTATTCTCTGTGCTGTATCTGTGAGTGTAGCCTAGGCTACAGAGTTCCTTCTTGAAGAACTATACCCCAGCAAAGTTACCTCAAGTATATATATCCAAGACAGATAAAACCAGAACCTAACTTTTTATTATTTATTTGTAGCTATACCAGGCAGCATGGTAAATGGTTTTTGTTGTTACATGTTCCATTCTAACAGCACATGATTATATTTGACTTCAGGTTAATATAGGAGGGAAAAGACCTGCATCTAAACATGACTCAGATACCTCAGTGTCACTTTTGGTAGTTCTCTTGTCTCCCCGCACCCGCCATGATCCTGGGGATTGAACCTAGAGCCTTGTGCATGCTAGGCAAGTGCTCTACCATTTGGTTATACCCATATCCCAAATTTTTCTTAGAAATGGATAGAAAATAGCTTCAAATTGTACACCTGAAGTTCACTCTGGGACTAAATGTTTTTGTGTGGTATTTGATTTTATTTTTTAAAATGGACTTTTAATGTTTAGATCAATTTTAAGTTTTAAGGTGATGGTGCATGACTTTAATCCCAGCACTTAGGAGACAGAAGCAGGCAGATCTCTGAGTTTGAGGCCAGCCCGGTCTACATACAAAGTGAGTTCCAGTACAGCCAGGGCTAGACAGAGAAACCCTGTCTCAAAAAAGTTCACATCACAGTTAGGTGGTCATTACAGAAATTTCCCACACAGCTGCACACACACAGCTACCTTATTACCAACACCACCTCCCTCCCCACACTGCTATACTTGTTGTCATTGAACCTCCTTTAACCTTTCCATAGTTTACGTTAGGGCTCACTTTTGATGGTATACATTCAGAATGGCTGTTGTTTAGTTTAACACACACTTGCTGTCATAGATATAGATTAGAGATACAGTATTTTTTAAAGATTTATTTATTTTTATGTATATAGGTGTTTTGTCTACATGTATGTATGTGTACCACATTTGTGCCTGGTACCCACAGAGGCCAGAAGAGGGCATAGGATCCCCTGGGGCTGGAGTTACCGATGGTTGTGAGCTGCCATGTGGGTGCTGGGAATTAAGCCCAGATTCTCTAGAAGCACAACTAGTGCTCTTAAGTGCTGAGCCATCTCTCCAGCTTCTAGATACAGTATTTAATAAATACTCAAATACTGATTCATGGCTAGTTGTGGTTGTCAGCTTGCAAATCTTGTTGGCAAAGAAAGAGTGAACTCCTTGAGAAATTACTTACTAATTTCTCTTAGCTGCATTTCAGCACACTTGGCAGGCAAGCCTCTGTGTAAAGAGAAGTCTGTGCTAGACTGGGAGCTTACTAAAAGACAACAAGTGTCTGCAAGCATTGCTACCTGCTATTGTCCCATCTAGGCAAGTCTGCTGCTGGGCTTCATTGAGGGAATTTTGGCAAACGTCCTACAGACATATCATTCCTAAACACACTCAGAAGCTCTTTGTTTGGGTCTGTCATTTAGATGTGTGGGAAGATGATGAGAGCTTAGTACTTACTAAGAACTCACCTGTCACTGTTTCCGGACAACCTGCATTCTGCAATAGAACACCTAGGTGAGATACACATAGAGTCCACAGGCAGGGAGCAGCCAAGCATATAGTGTGACCTTTCACTGGGCCTCTGATGGGCATTTCTAGGGTCCTTAATATAGATGATATGTATTGAGCTCTCTGGAAAATGAAGAGCTTTGTAATTCAATAATTCATGACATGTGAAATTATATGAGATATGTAAATTATATGGGAGATAATAAGATTTGGGATAAACTTCACCCTGTGTTATTAACAAGTGACTGAAAATTTGAAGACATAGGCCTGATGTTGTGGTGCGATTGGGAGGCTGAGGCAGGCAGATCTCTGAGTTTGAAGCCTGATCTGTCGCAAGTTCCAGGACAGCCAGGGATATATAGTGAGACTTTATCGCAAAACAACATAAAACATAGAGATCTAAGCATAGTTATAATCATGTTATCAGATTAGCATTTATAATACTTGATGTGTTTTTACTGGTGGATGACTTCATCAAAAATTCTTATTTATACTGTATATAGTGTCTCTGTACCTAGAGTTACTCTCCATAAATGATGTTAGAAACAATTCATGAGTTAGTTTGAAAATAGCTTTTATTACAGTATATTGTTATAATTGTTGTTTTAGCTTAAGTTACTATTACTCTCTTATTGTACTTAATTTATAAATTATATATGTGTGTGTATATGTATATATACATATAGGTCTGTGTGTATGTATACACGCACACACACACACACACACATATGTATGTGTGGAGAAAGTATAACATGTATAGGCTTGGATACTACTTAGGTTTCAAGTATCTGAGGAATGTTCTTAGAATGTTCTCTATAGGGAGAAAGGCTATTGTATTTCTATTCCCCAGGCTTTAGACTGAGTTGGTAATAGACCTCATAGTTTGAAATGATCCTGTACATTTTTTCCTGAATGGATGTAAGCTATTTCTCTTGACATATATTTTTAAATACACATATTGTTTTTGTTTCAAATATATGTATCCTGCACGTATGTATGTTTGTATATTTGTGCCCCGTGTGCATGCCTGGTTGCCTGTGGAGGCCAGAAGAGGGCATCAATTATCCTAGAACTGAAATTATACATGATTGTGAGCCACCATGTGTGTGCTGGCTTCTGAGTAGGTCTGCAAGAACAGCCAGTGCTCTTAACTGTTGAGCCATTTCTCCAGCCTTCCTTGTCATATCTTGACTGAAAGAAATTTGTTTGACAACAGTCTTCTTTCTTTACTTTGAAGGACAGAACTTTCCAAAATCATGCGAGCCAGAGCTAAGGAAATTGAAGTGAAGTTGCTTCTTTTTGCGATTCAGAGAACAACTAACTTTGAGGGGTTTCTCGCAAAACGCTTCTCCGGTTGCACCCTGACAGATGGAACTCTGGTAAGACATTCTTAAGGGATCTGGGTCTGGGTAGCAGAGGCTGGGTTCCCAGGCTTCACTCACTGTTTCTCTGTAGAGTCATCTCATCCTTTGGCTCTTGGCCTCAAGTGATCCTTTCCTCTTACCTCCAGAGGATCTAGGACCATGGGCACATGCTTCTGTGTCCAGCTTTAATTTTTTTTTTTTAAACAAGTAAAATGGTCCAAATCAGTGATTTCCAAAACTAACAAATCTTGAGATGGAATCTAAACTTGACAATATTAGTTTTTGTGTAGTGCTATGAGCATTTACCTGCAATCAGTTACTTTGATTCATCCCTGTAGAAGGCTCCTGCTACATTCATTTGACTTCCAGAGGTCATAGAACTTTTAGTAAAAGCATAGAATTGCAGCTACTCTGGTGGAAGTAGGAGGATACAGATAGAGTCAGGCCTGGAGCACGACTCACCTGTTCTTCTCACCCCTGCAATGTTCTTTGGCTCCCAGCTTTCCAGTCCTAAGATCCTTTGGTAGGATCCTCTCCTTGCCCCAATAAGACTTACCTCAACACAGAGTATTGGTTCCTCAGCACTGGAGGTGGTATTGTAAGAGCAAACACAGCAAAACTACTGAACAAAACCACTCTGTGGGTAGAAAAACAGTTTATTGGGCAACAGATTGCCAGGCTTTTTTTTTTTTTTTTTTAACTAGAGAAAGCAGCAGCCAACAGAACAAATAGGCTTTATAGGGTTCCTGAAGGCTTAAGGGCAGATCACTCCCTCTTGGGGATTTTTTTTTTTCCTGTCTTAGGTAGAATAAGGTCACTAGGCCAAGCCTACTGGGAGGGGGCTCTATGCCTATTGCAATCAGGCCAGTTTCTGGGTAGCAAATGTTCTTTCTCATGTTGAGGATGGCCATTTAGGGAGGAACAAGGAAATTATAATTATCTGATGAACATGGGCTCTGAGACACAGGCTTTCTGAAAAATGCTGGGGGTTAGATTTCTGTTTCCTCATGGCCATCTCCCTTCCCTTAGCTAAGCTCAAGTAACCACTGTAGGGTGTTGGCAACTATGCCACCATCTTAGGGGCCCACATTGTGATGTAACAGTAGGTTCTGTTATAAAGTGATATCTCAAGCGCCTATCTGCTCAGACTCACTCATGGTCTTACTGAAAATAAAAACCACAAAATCACAGAATCACAAAATACACTTTCCATACTTAATGTAAGATAAGTAGAACCTGGGTGTGGTGGCACAGGCCTATAATCCTAGCACTTGGGAGGTAGAGGCAAGAGAATCAGAAGTTCAAGATGATTCTCAACTACAAACTGAGTTTGAGACCATCATGGGCTACATGAGCTCTGACTCAAACAACAAACAAGCAAACAACAACACAAAAACCTCACAGTAAATAAATATATAGACAATCCCCTGCATGCTAACTCATTTTCAAAATTAATTTTATTTTAGTAATAGAGGAAAAAAATAGGTCACAAATGATTAAAGTACCCTTGTATTAGTTACTGTTCTGTTTCTGTGATGAAACACCATGGCCAAGGCAACTTGCAGAAGGAAGGGTTATTTGGGCTTATGGTTCCAGAGGGTAAGAGTCCATTCCCATCCTGGCAGGGAAGCATGGCAGCATGCAGGCATGGCAGTTAGACTAGTATCGGATAGCTCACAACTTGAAGCAGAAGCAGAGAGCAAACTGGGAATGGCACATGACTTTTGAAACCTCAAACCCTGCACCCAGAAGCACACTTCCTCCAGCAAGGACATACTCCCTAAAATCTACTTAAACATTACCAACAACTGGGAAACAAGACTATGCCCAAGACTATAGGGAACATCTCATTCAAACCACTACAGTCCTTAAAGAAAATGCAAGTCAGAAAACGGACAAGTTAACAGAAAAGCCCCTGGAGGAAGTGTGTATCTCTGGGGCTAGGGCTGTAGCTCTGTGACAGAGTCTTTTCCTTGCATGCACAAGGTCCTAGGTTCAACCCTTAGTACTCCCCACCCCTCCACCCTCAAAACAAACAAACAAACAAACCAGGGAAATATGTGTCTCTGCTGAGAAGCCTGTGCCTAGCAGCACCTGTGAGACCCAACAGCACTGCCTACCCTTTGGCAGCCTGGCTTCAGCCCTGTGGGACAGAGAAGTTTCAGCACTGAACTCTAGGCCTATCCTGGATGTAGTCCCAGAGCTCTCATGGTTTCTGGCTGGCCAGGCTGGGCAGAGCACAAGGACTGACTCTGTGGGCCAGAAGTCCAACTAAGTGAACAAGACACAGACCCCAGCAATGGATTCTAGAATATCATTCAGCCAAACACTTGTTTTGAGCCATACCCCACCCCTATCAGTAGGACCCCACTCCTGGTTGCGAGGAGTAACCAGCCTCCACTCAGGATAGGTTCCATGGACACTCCACGCAGGACAGTGTATGGTGTAGAAAAATTGACAAACACAGATGCTCGTTCTTTCTGGGACTAGATGACATGCACAATCACTCTTTAAATGACACACATATATATGCATTAAAATGGCACACAGGAGTGCTTTTAATAAAGAGAAGAACTGACAGTGCACATTCCCAGGAGGGATCACATCAAGGTTGCCCGGAGACAAAGACTTTTCTGTAACTTAAATAGCAAATGTGGGATTGTTTATCTAATGGTTTGCAAGTGTCAAGCACACATCAAAAGGAACCAATGCAGATAGAAGTGTCCTTCATTCTGCAGCTGCATGTTTTAAGGTTTGTATTTACTATCAGAGACCATTTGACACAATGGCCAATTAACAAATTATATTAACTGAATTATATTTCCAATTACCTCAGTCATACAGGGCAAATGCCGTGTAGGTGCCAGAGGGGAGTTTTTATGGTTTTAAGCTTATTAGTACTTATTTATTTTGCCCAGGTCACAGTTATAAATTTTGGACCTTATCTATTGGCTGTTGGCTGGTTTGGAAGGCTATCTTCCTTTTTTAAATCCTGGAAATGTTTACTTCTAATCCAAGTCTATGTAGGCTTGCTATTTCTACATTGACAAAAGGGGCATACATTCCTAGGGGTGAACTTCTCTATTTGTTTTTCCAGGTATGCTAACTCTCTATCTAGGCTCTTTTAGCTTCTATCTATTAAAGGCTTATCTCTTCCTGGGGAGATCAGCATTTAGTCTAGGAATAGTTTTATGATGTGCTTGCAGTGAGCATGAGTGGTTCTCACACATGCCAGGACTTAAGGGCCTGAAAGGTTATTACAATTATTTTGAACTGAGATGGCAGTGTCCCTTTCCTAGCCAGCAACAGCCAGCTCAGGGATTAATTTGGATATCACTACTAGGCCATGCAGACATTATTTTTGATGAGAGTCTTTTGCCACCGTACAGTAAAGGGGAGAAGGGAGCAAAGTAGCTGGTGAGCCAAAATTCCCTGGGTAGGGAGTCAGGAACCTTGCCATGCTGACAGCGTCCATTGCCTGAATATTATAGCTCCCAGCAGATATGGCCAAAATATATGCTGATACTTGAACAAGAATGTCATTTTGAAACCCATCACTTTGTAGACGGAATGTGCTATAACTAGAAAATGAAGTGCTAGAATAATGTGGGCAGGGAAGGTCCTTGTAGACAACTGAGGCTGCTGAGCCAGGTAACTAAGCAGAGACTATGAGAAGCCAACCTGAGCTCTGCTCTTGTTTGTGAAGACAATGCCTTTTTTGGTTTTGTTTTGTTGTAGAGAACAGGTGTAGCACTATCACGGTGGCACTTGACTGATTCCCAACAACCTCTGTCTGAAGGCAGGGACTGGGGTACTTGTTTCTCAGAGTAGTACAGCCCTTCTTCACCTTGATTCCTTTATCCAGGGCCTGCTCCTGGCCTGGAACCTTGTCATCTGGTACCCTCTGTGCTTTGTAGCTAGGAACATTTGAGCCCTCTTCCCACGCCTTGCCTTCTGGTCATGTGACTGAAATTTTTTGGCAGAACTGATTTGTCAGTCTCCCTTATGATCATTCAAGCGTGACTTCCCTCTCCTGTCAGGCTCCTAAGAGAGTTTCAGATCATAAATCCTTGATGGGGTAAACCCCACAGAAACCACAAGCTCTTTATGTACCCTTCTTGCTGGTCAGCTATCCTCTCTACACACTACTCCAAATAATTGACTTCTAACAAAGTTCAGCCTCCTCCTCTGGACCATTCTCTGCCACAATTATCAATCCTCAACAGCCAATCTCTCTTTAAGTCCTGACAGTGGGTGTCTGGTAGACAGCAAGTTTTCTCTTCAAGGTGAGTTTTTAGAACACCAACAAACTGCTGTGGCCTCTTCAGCTAGGTAGGCTAGGTAAGTAGAACACCTAGCTTTGGGGTTCTGTGAAGTCCTTACTGTAGCTGATGTTTACACTGGGCCTAATCCCTGTCATCACTTCACTCTAGACCAACAGAGACCATCCATTCTGTTTGTCTTCTGTCATCCTTGATGAGAGGGACCCTAGTAAACTGCTCATGGCTCCTGACTATACTCACACTGGGAAGTAGGCCCCAGTGCCCAGGCAGCTAGCCCCAGTCACCTGACCCAAGGATCTGCTGTTCCCTGGTCCTGTCCCTCCTCCTTGTCTTCTTGCCTCCAGGGAAGACTTGTTGGAAATCCTTTTTTGAGCACCGTTTTGCTTTAGAGTCTCAAAATGTCTTAGTTAGGGTTTTATTGCTATGAAGAGACATCATGACTATGGTAACTCTTATAAAGCAAAACATTTAGTTGGAGCTGACTTACAGGTTCAGAGATTTAGCCCACTATCATCATGGCTAGAAACATGGCAGCACACAGGCAGACATGGTTCTGAGGAAGGAACCTAGAGTCTACATATGGATCATCATGCAGCTGGAAGAGAGAGACATTGTGCTTGGCTTGAGCTTCTGAAACCTCAAAGCCCACCCCCAGTGACACTCTTCCTCCAACAGTGACACCTACTCTGAGAAGGCCACACCTCTTAGTAGTGCCACTCTCTATGAGCCTATGGGGGCCATTTTCATTCAAACCACCACACAAAATAAAGTACAAAATGGGTCCAGGTGTGTCTTGATACTATTTAATACATGTCACATTCCATAGAAAGTTAGTAGACTCCTTGGAAAGTGATCAGGTAACAGGCAGTAAGTCAGCCAAAGAGTCAAGTTGTCCAGAGACCCTGTGTTGTTTGTTTCTTATACTTCTCTCAACATACACATTCTCTCTCTCTCTCTCTCTCTCTCTCTCTCTCTCTCTCTCTCTCACACACACACACACACACACACACACACACACACACACACACGCATCATCATCATCATCATCATCATCACTGGCCTCCCTATATCACTTTAAGCCCTCTGTGACTTTGATGGTAAAAGGGGCATGGTGCTCTTTTGACTGGAAGAGCCTTAAGGATGGGCTTCTTTTTCTCTCTGTACTAGTGCTCCCAAGTTCCATAATATGCTTCCCTGCAGTTCTTCCTGCAAGAAGTGAGCAGCCAGTGTATTTGCCTCTTGTCTCAACTTATGACCCTACAGGAGGGATTTAAGAAACTCTAAGGCTCACATGCCTTGAAATTAAAAGCAAATGTCTGTATGTGGTTTAACTGTATCCATATGCATTTTTAGTGACTTGATGATTAGATTGAAGGTGAGCAAATTCTATCCAGCCTTCTGCTGAAAGCAGAGTAGATTGGGGTTAACTGCTTCTCAGAATTTGAGTTTTCTTTGCCTTTTTTAAAAATAAGAATCCTCCCCATATCCTGCTGCTAGCATCTGCTTCCTCTTGGCCAGTGCATAGGTTGTCCTTCCAAACAGAATTGTCATTTAATTTAGGGGTCATTTTAATGTAATGTATACTTTCCCAGCTTTAAAAAAAAACTATTATAAACATGAAAATTTGAAGAAACAATTTTCTGTTTTGTTTTATTTGGGGTTTTTGTTACAGGTTCATACAGCCCAGGCATACCTAGAACTTGAGATCCTCCTGCTCCCACCTCCTAGGTTTGATGATGTGGGAAGGCACCACTACACCCAGCTTATACTTGTCAGCATTGAAGTTTACGCACAAGAGCATTTAGTTAGGAAGCCTCTACAGAGCATCCCACCCCATACCTTAGCCTTCTGGCAACTTAACGCCAACCCTGGGTAAACTGTCAGAAAAAAAAGGAGAGCTCAGTGTTCTCCAGGGATCTGTCATGAGCAAGAAAGTAGCTTTGTTGTACTCAAGGAACTCCCATCAGTGTTTGAAAATACTTATAGTTTGTTTTTAATTTTTTTCTTAAAATTTATTGTGTATGTGTGTGCATGTGTGTGCATGCATGCCTGGTGCCTAAAAAGGTCAGAAGAGGTTATTAGATCTCCCAGGAAGTTAAAGATGGAGTTAAAGATGATTGTGAACCACCATGTGGATGTTGGGAATTAACCTTGGTCCCCTGTAAGAGCGACAAGTGCTCTTATCCACTGAGTCATTATTACTCTGGCCCCTATACATGATTTTTTGATGCTAAAGAATATGTTCTTCTTTTGAATGGCATCCTAAAGGGAAGTTAGATTGTACCGATTTCTAAGAAGAAGGTAATACTTAGTCGAGATAGAAAATTTGGAAATGATAGGCAAGAATGAAGAAGCAGAAAAGAAGGGATCCATTTGCCCATCAGAATTGAGAACTCTGTTGCTTTTATACATTTTTGTAATGACTGTGGGTCATGTCTGAGGAGAGTCTGCTGTTCTAGTCATTGGGGTGAAGACCCTGGTCAATACCTGGGCTTTCCCAAACTGCTCTGCATAGTAAATTCTGTTGCTGGTGTATTCTTATAACAAAATTGCTCAGCCCTCACCTTTTCAAGTGTGTAATTCAGCACACTCACAGGGTTATGCCATCATTTCCACTGTCCAGACCCAGAACATTTTATCACTCCAAATAAACCCCCGTTAGCAATCAGTCCCAGTTCCCTCCTTCCTGCGGCTCTGAAGAAAATACTGATCTACTTTTTGCCCTTATGGATTTGTGGATTCTGGACATTTCTCCTTAGTGGAGTCCCGTAGTACTCGGTCTTACATCTGCTCCTCTTCACTTAGGATGTCAGTGTAAAGGGTCATTCGTGCTGTATCATGTGTCAGTACTTTGACCTTTTTATGCCTGAATAATATTTCAGAGTGTGGGTATGTTCCATATTACTTATCTCTTCATTTGGTGAACATTTGAATTTATTCCACTTTTTAGTTGCTATGAATAAATAATGCATGAATATTGCTGGATTGCAGCTCACTTATAAATGGTGAATTTTATGTTATATGAATTATATTGCAACTTAAAAGTATTAAGGTTTTAGAACATACTATCTGCAATGAGTTATAAACAATTTTTATCTTCAGATAGATAGCTTGTTCACCACCCCCCCCACACACACACACACGCCTCCCCAAGTAATAACCACTTGGTTTTTGGTTAGTTTTTTTTTTTTTTAAACAGGGACTTATGTAACCTAGACCGTACCTCAAACTTACTATGATACTTTGATTTCTCTTTAGTGCGTATGTAAAATCTTTCACTTTTTTCAAACTCACTATGTAGCAGAAGCTGTCCTTCAGTGCCTGATCATCCTGCCTCCATCTCCCAAGTGCTGAAATTAATTACACGTGTAATTTCTTCACACCTGGCTATTTTTAAAGTAAGTTCTTTTTTTTCTTAGCTGAAGCTTTCCAGTCTACTTGTGAGACTCCCTTATGAACACACACATAGTATACACATTTTCTATTTTCTGTATGGAAAACAAAAATCCGCGTGTAGAAAACATTTGTGGGTAAGTGCTATTGGATGAGAAAATCCTCTTCCAGTGTGCTCTGTGTAGAGGCTCAGAAAAGACAAGACGTTGGATCAGAGAGATACTTATGGTTAGTAGGAGAAAGAAACCTGCAATACCATTCCAATGTGAGATGCGAACATGTGACAGCGAGAGCAGGGGTGGATAGTAAATACCAGGTGTGCACAGCCCTGGGCTTGTGAGCTTGATTGTCAGCTAATACCTGCAGGCTGCCTCTGAAAGTACAGATCAAGAACTGAGCTGGTACAAAACGTTTATGGAATGAGAAGTGCAAAAAATATCGGGCTTTCATCTCATAGCTGAAAGCTTTCTCCTTCCAGGGAAAGGGGGAAATGGCCTTAAATTTCAGCATTCCTTCTTTGACAATGTAACATGTCCAGCCAGGGCCTCTAAAGGAGACTCGTGTGTCCAGGCCCAGATGCAGAAACACACCTGACTAGAGCCAGACTCTCCTAGCACTAAATGAGACAGCCTGGCTGGCCTGTGTGTGGCCCCTTCTGTTTGGAAGGTGCTGGCAATCCCATGTGAGCCAATCAGTGGGAATTAAGTTGCTGTATGAAGAACTTTATCTTCCCGTGTGGACTTGAGATCCACTGTCATCATCGCCAAAAGAATGGATTCTTTTAAAATTGGAAATTCCTTCCGTTCTCAGCAAATACTTCATTTCATCCAACAGCACAGAGTTTATGGAATATGTCATTCAAGTTTTTTACAGTCCAGATCCAAACTAGCAATTCTCCCTGGTCTACAACAGCTGCAGCTCAGGAAGGAAAAGTGTGACCGGGATGGCTGACAGCAGGGCTGTAGCCCAGAGGGCTACACTGTGCCAGTGGTTGCTATCCGAAAAGATTTGTTTTCACCACAGAAAATTAATCTCAGCAACAGCATGGCCCTCGTACCTGCACTTAGGCTTAGTACAACAGCATCTTGAGCTTAGTACAACAGCATTTTTCTGTGGGGTAATGAGTGTACAGTAGTGGGGGCTAGGGAAGGAGGAAGCATTCAGTATGCCATTCACACTTGTAAACTGACAGCCAGCTGCTTCCTTGAGAGATCCCAGAGAGACATCCCATTGTCTGATGGGATAGGCTGTCTCGATGATGCTAAAAATAAATTGGTTTCAAAAGACTTTCAGTCCTGTGCCCTTACTTCTTTCTTTTCAGTGAGTTGTTTCACTAAGAAAAGTACACACTTATGCACACCTGTAATCCCAGTACTGAGAAGGCAGAGTCAGGAAGATGGCAAGTTCAAGATGGCTCACCTGGCCACCTATCAAGATGCTGTCTCGAAAAGAAGAGACAAAACCTGAGACCTTACTCAAGTCATCATCCCTATTAATAATAGTGAAAGCCACTGCTTATGAACCTTTCCCTGTGAGCTTTCCCTGTGTGCCAGACCCTGTGTCAAGCTGCTTGTATTCCATTTGATAACAGAGCTGAGGCTTAAGAAGCTAGGCAGATTCAGTGGTAGAGGCTGGACTTGAACCAGGTATAGGATCTAGGATCTGTACCCTCACCACAGTATAGGGTCTCCATCTGAGTGAGTGTCCACACCAGCCTCATGATAGATCCAGCCAAAATGTCTGATCCTTGACACCTTTCCTTCCTTCCCCTCATTTTACTAAGTCCCCTTGGCCCCTCTCCTAAATCCTTCTAGAGCCCATGTCTCCAGCTTACATATACCCACCCTCATCAGCTCTTGCCTGCAGCGCTGTGGCAGCCGCACACTTTTCCCTGTTATAGTCTGCTCTCCCAAAAGCAATGAAGGGATTTTATTTAAGTTTTTAAAAATTAACTTCATTCATTCCTTCACGTGTGTGTGTGTGTGTGTGTGTGTGTATGGGAGGGGTCAGGACAGCTGGAGGAACTGGTTCTTTCCTACTGTGTGGATCCTGAAGATTGAACTCAGGTCATCAGACATTGTGGCAAGTGCCTTTACCTGTTGAGTCATCTTGCTGTCAGATATTTTTAAAGTTTATATTACACAAAGAATTTATATTAATCCCAGATACTTGAGAGACTAAGGAAAATTTCTTGAGTCCAGGAGTTCAAGGCTAGCCTGGGCAACATAGTGAGACCCAGTTTTAAAAAAAAATCCAAATTAGTATCTGTTACTTTCATGTTTAAAAGCACTGGATGCCACTTTCTTGTGAGAGGAAAATCTTACAAAGCCTACAAAAAGCAGTTGATTGGGCCCTCTGCTTGTACCTCACACCTCTGCCCATCCTTTGTGCAGACTTCCCTAAGGCTGCTGCTGTTGCTGTTAGCTCCTTCCCCCTATTTACATCTCCTGCTCAGCTATTCTTGACAAAAGCACTTCTATGCCCCCAACCAGCCAGGTCCTCTATCCCCTCTCACAATGCCTCTTTTCCTTGTCTTAATCCTTCTGCATCACCAGTGCAGGGCAGGGAGTCTGGACTAGGGCAGACACATAATTAATGTCCATTGCATGGCAAATGAATGCTATTGCCCAAGCCTGGAAAACGCTCCACCCCACACTTCTCACCCTCGGAGAACTCGAAAGCAGCACTCGATTCTGTCTCCAGTATTTGGCTCTGACCCTCTACTGCATGCCTTCATAACAATACTTTTCCTTAAAGCCCTTATGATATGTTTCTGTGGTTGATTAAAGCCTGCTTCTCAGCAGACTGAGGGCAGAGCATGCCTTACTTGTTGCTTTCCCAGGTACCCAGTATATCCATTTGTTGAGTGGATGAAGGAAGGAATGCACTCCACACTTGGAATGTGCATGCCCCAAGAATGTGCTAGGGGTTTCTTGTCCATGATTTTCCTCAGTGATTTCATCAGTACGTGGATGTAAGAAGGGACTCAAGGCAACTTCTAGTCCAGGGGTCCTGTCTCACACTGGTTGCATGTTCAGTGCTGCCTTTCATGTTGCCTTTCTTCTTTTATCCACTCGTTTGAAACTTTCTCCAGTGGGGCATAGAGTCCAGGAACACTCTTTCTCCATTTCATTGAATCTAGGTTTTTTGTTTGTTTCTTCATTTATCCAGTAAATAACACATTGTCCTTTAAAAGTGAAGTCCAGCTGTATAAAAGTTGAGACATTATTACCAACTTTAGTGAACTTAGCAGTAGATAAAGAACATTTACCATAAAAGTTCAGTTCCTATTTCTGTCATGGAATGGTTTAGAGCAGAGCTTTAATTTCAGCTAAGGGGGTCTGCTTTCCACAGCCATAGGACTAGGAGACTTGGAGTCATAACAACTTCGATCTGGAGTATGACCCTCAAACCTACTATTAAGTGAATTTAAGGCTCCTAACTAATTTAATTTTTAACTTGTTTGCATGTGTTTAACATTTTTGATACAGTATCATCTCAAGTAGCTCAAACTTACCTTGAACTCACCATGTAGCTGTGGCTAGGCAAGAATTCTATCACCAAGCTATATCCCCAGCTAGGCATTTATATTTTGTTTTACTGAGATGATGTCTTGTATTGCCCACTCTGCTTTCCAATTTCTTGGCTCAAAGTATCCTCCCTCACTTTTCCAAAAAGCTGGTACTTCAGGTACCCACCAGCATGCCAAGCTTAACTAATTTAAATGAAGTTTAGGCCTGGTAAGTTATCTTACTATTTCTTATTTACTATTTACTATTTTACTATTTACTCCCCTCCCCAAAATATCAGCAGTGTTGTTTGTTTTTAGACAGGATCATACTAGATTGCAAAGCTGTCTGGAACTTACTGGATAGCCTAGATTGGATTCTAACTGGAATTCACTAACATACTCGGTATCTTAGACTGGCCTTGAACTTGAGATCCTGCTACCTTGGCCTTTAGAGTATTGATTATAGGCATGTGCCACCATGCCTGGCCAAATGCCAGCAACTCTTAAAAAGACAACTAAAGCTTAGGAGCATAGGTTCCTAAAAATATAAATTGTGTCCTCCACCAAATATGTATATATGTATAAATAACAATGTGTTATTTACTGGATAAATGAAGAAACAAATAAAAAACCTAGAATCAATGAAATGGAAAAAGAGTGTTCCTGGACTCTATGCCCCACTGGAGAAAGTGTCAAATGAGTGGGTAAAAGAAGAAAGACAACATGAAAGGCAGCAGTGAACAAATATGTATATATATACACATGTATACACACACACACACATACACACACACACACACAAATGATCCACAGCAGATCAAAGAAGCTAGTGTGCAGAGGGTACACATCTGAATTGCTTGCCGGGTTGTTTGACTACACTGTTTCTCGCCAGTTTTATGCAGAAAACGTTGTCTTACTAATGATTACCTTACGCTAATGTAGTCATCACAAGGCTTTCTTCATGTTCAGAGGCCATTGTCTGACTACAAAATAGCACCCAAGTGTTTTGGACAATAATTCAGTAGTTTAAATGTCTATAGACAGAATTATCTTAAAGCTCATATCAGGTACCTCAGGGAGTTTTGGTTTTTGTGTTTAAGTTCACTTTTGTTTTTTGTTTGTAATACCTCTGGGTGATGCCCTGGCACTTGGCAGCCATTCACACTGTTGTCCAACTGTGGCCGTTCTCATAGTTTACCAGCTTGCTCTACTGGTAGATGTTAAAATGTCACAAATACATTTGGAAATTCTCTTTCCACTTAGCTTCTTATCTCCAAGAAGCCATCCCTTGCCATATCACTTCACCCTGGCACTAGCCAAACCCGGATGTCCTGCTTGTCACTTGTTTTCCTTTCTGCTGAAGCTCCCAGCACCTAGGCGTAAAAGATATTACTGCTTCAGAATCACAAAACATTCCCGAGAACTGTGTGGGTTCTGTTCCTACGCTGGAATTAGCGTTGTCAGTTAGCCCAAACCCATGTGTTTCTGCTCAGCTTTCCTACATTTGTTACATTTGATCTGTAAAGCAATCCTGTGATTATAGGCTTGTAGTCTTAGAGACTCAGCAGATGACTCTCCTGTGTCTCAGAATAAGATAGATGATTTGACCATTGCAGCAGAGTTGGAACTAAAACTCTCATCCACTGCCCCAGCTTTCCCAGTAGTCTGTGGTCCCCTTAATGATGTATTTTGAAATAGTGATCTCATTCCAGAGCTGACAAATGGTTTTTCTCAAGGAGATTTCTGTTGTGATCATTAGAATGGGACTTGACTTGAGAATGGACTTCGGGCTATAATCTAGAACATGTGAGATTAGTTCTGTAGTTCTTGAATTCAAACCCATCTGGCATTTGGATTCATCCATATTTATTGAGCACCTGTTACATGACAGGCACCAAAGATTAAAATAGAATGGAGACCAACACATACATGATCCTAGTCATCAGAGTGTCTGGTGAGAAAAAAAGCAAATGGGCAATTGCAAGATTCTCTCATTTATTTTCTCCCCCTCTCTCCTTCCCTCCCTCCCACCTCCCCCCCACCCCTGTGTGTGTACTTACATGTAGAAGCCAGAGGAAGATGTCAGAGTCAGCTCTCTTTCTAAGCCTTATTCCCTTGAGAAAGGGCCACTCACTCTTCCTCAGCTAGGCTAGCCAGAAAGCTCCTGTAGTCCACCTGTCTCTTCCCCAAAGCATTAGGGTAACAGGCACAGGCAACTATGCCCAGCTTCATAAATACCCAAAAAGGATATGCACATGGCAGGGACATGTGACCCAAACTTGGCAGATGAGGAAAGCTTCCAAGAAGAAGGAAGCTATCGACTGAAGACTAAAGGATGAGGAGAGTTTTAGCCAGATTAGAGTTGGTGTATGGGTACCTGGGCTATGTAGGGAGTTCTAGGACAGCTAGGGCTATGCAGAGAGGTCCAAAAAAAAGGGAGGAGGACGAATTGGAGTAGGGTGACAGTCCAGGTTCTGGAAGGAGGAGGAGGAATATGAAGACAAGATAAGAATGCGGTCCCTGTGCCTCTATTCTTGTTATGAGGACAGATCCAATGATCCAGCTGTCAGGAAGACTTGGATAAAGTAGATCGCTGGCAAAGCTTATGCTCAGAACATAACCTTTTTCCTGTGTCTTAATAGAAAAAGCTGGAGTCCCCACCACCATCTACCAATCCCTTCCTGGAAGATGAGACAACACCAGAGATGGAGGAGCTGGCGCTGGAGAAAGGAGACTTAGATCAAGTAAGCCTGTTTGTGTCATAGTGGGTAACCAACTCATGCTCTGTTCTGAGAGGGGCTGGCTCACTTCACTTATAGTCTTAGGCTGGGGACCACACTCAGACTCTGGCAGCGGGCTTTACGGAAGACCTGAGTGCAAGGTCAGATAACAAAGGGCCATTTCCCTGCTCCTAGTCTGTTGCAAAAGAGCCTGCCTTCAGCATTTAGCACCACATACTTGCCTCAGCCTGAGTGGCAGAGCTCTGTCTCTTTCAGCCTCCTCCGGGTCTGTCAGGCAACTTTCCATCCTCTCCATGACACTGATGGTGGAGTGCTGTGAGGTGAGCAGCGTCATGGCCTGGAGAGGCCTCCACGCAGAGCAAGACAATGTGGAAGCCAAGGGGAGACCTTGGAAACCTCAGGATGACCAGTGACATCTTTGGCGAGTTTCTTTTCAGAGCTCACTAGCACTCTTAATTTCCTTCAGCACTTTCTGTCCAGCTTGAAGTTTCCTTTCCCTTCTTCCTGCAGAATGGTGTTTTCATTTCACTGTTACATGACAAGAGAGGTGAGCGCAGTAAGTCAGCATTTCCTGTCTGGGTTAGTGCTCCTTCTTTTTAATTTTCTACACTTGGTTGCTAGAGGATCATTTGGTGGCATTGTTTCTCTCCAGACACCAGCCAAAGGGAGGTGGCTGGGAGACCAGCTTGAGGAAAGCCACAGCCACACACCATGCAGCTAGCCCTGTGTTCCTAGCATGGCAAGGTCGTTCTGACATGAGTCAGACAGCAGAATTCCTAGGGGGCTTTAAATGTGTCTGTTACATTGATTAAATAATTGTGATAACATAGATATCTCACATTTAAGGCACTTTGTAATTTCAAAATCTTTTCACACTTTCTTTCATTTCGCTTTCACAGTGCCTCCCTCTGGTTTTACAGGTAATGAAAGCACAGCTCCAAGAGGCTAAACAGCTTGCCCAGGGTTATGAGTTTGGAAGTGGGGGGCCGAGTCTAGCAGCCATGTCTAGCAGATGGAAACCAGAATTCCTTTCCTAGCCACCCCTACTCCCACTCACACATTTCATATCTTATTAAAAAGTGGAGGCCATAGAAATGAGGTTTATAGGCAAAAGTAAGTGGGTGGAACTGAAGGACTGTTGTGAGTCTGTCCCAGAAGAGTGGGACTGGCCGTATCATTGGGTAGCACAGAAAGAGGAATATCTCAGTGTGGGAGCAAGGACTCAGGTTGGAGGGGCTTCATTCTGGTAAATTCCCCCTCACTGAGCCACCTGCTCCACAGAGGCATGCATTGCCCTGTCTCCTCCATGCTATAAGCAGCATTATTATGATTAGGATCATGCAAATTGAGCATTTAGGTGTCCTCTGTCATTGCAATGAGTTAACAGAGTCCTTTCATTACTTTTGCACAGCTTTGTTGGGTAAATGTGATTTCGTTTTTGTCTTGGAACTTTTTCCTCTTCTTGAAAGCTTGAAGTGATTGTTGTAAGACCAAGACCTGCTCGTTCTAAAGGCAGTTGGTGAACACTGATATTGGACAAGCAAGCAGTTAGGGAAAAGCAGAGCTCTGTAATAAAGATAATGCTGGACCTGTGTCTGCTACTCACAGCCACACCGCTTCAGATATGTTTTAGTCTTTCTCAACCTCCCTGCTGTCTGTATTGTCTTTGACGCTCTACTCTTTGATGGCCCATCAGACATGAAAAGTTGGGAGAGAAAGAACCAAGGTCCCTGCAGCCATAGTGGCTCCGTTCTGAGTCACTTTGTATATGGACTTTCAAGCCAAGCTTTTTTTAAACTTGAAGTTTTACACGTATTAAAAAAATAAATAATAAAAAATTCCTGATGTATATATGACGTTCCCATAATTGAAGGCTGTTCTTTACTAGTAGTAATACTCACACAGTGACTAATGTCCCTTACATGTCACTCCTGCCTCTGGATGGCTAGATAGAATCTCAGAAGCCTTCCCAGCAACCATTTGGCTCCGGAGTTTTGTGTACCAGAACAGGAGCTCTTTTGGTGCAGGGAAGAGTCTCCACAGTGTTAGTAGGGAGTGAGCAGAGGTGGGGGAGCCACTACCTGTGTCCTGGGTTAACTTAGCCATCTCCTTGCTGCATCCAGTAGGCAATTGGCCCCCAAGTCAAGGTCAGCTCCTGCTCCCTGCTGCAGTTTGTGCCTGCTGCTGCTGAGAAGGGAGTATGAACCTGAAAAGCAGTGTTCACTTCATGAGAGGACCTGAGTACATAGTTGCCAAGATATTCCCAGTGACTAGAAAATACATCTGAAAAGGGACTGAGGGCACAGGGGGAGAGAGAAGAAATCAGGAATTTCTGGTTTAAAATGTACCCTTCTGGTGATCTGAGCAGTTAGATTTAATCTGTTTACATTGGATAGTAATAAAAGGAAATGGGACCAGCTGCAGACCTCCTTACTGTGACAACAGTAACCTTTTATTATTCCATCAAACTCTGGGAGGAAATAGCTTAAACATCTGCAACATTTGGACAGAATCCACACACTCAGCAGTCCAGCCTGGATGCTACTGCTAAAAGACTTAGTGTATTCTTTAAGCTGAGGATCAGCCCTTTGGGGAATTGCCTGGTGCAAAGGGAGACACCAGTGTGAGCTGAAATTCCAGCACCTACTGACTAAACATGAGCATGTTCACAGTGCAGCCCTGTGGAGAAGCAGGAAGAGAAAGAAACCTGGGCAGTCCCTCCTTCTATCCCCATCTTTCTCCAGCTCATAATAAAAACACATCAACAGGAACTAGATACTGTGGTGACAGGACCAATTACAGACAAGGCAGAGGTAGGTTAGTCGCCTAAGGTGGAGTGGGGACACCCACCTGTCTGGTAATGCAGCTTTCTCTGTTCTGTGGGCCCTCACCATTCACAGGTCCCTTGAAGATCAGTCTAGAGACTTAGAGCATCATGAAGCCATTTTCCTCCCACTATCCTGTCTGTATTTTATACTCACCAAAGAGCCCTTCAGACTTGTTCAGACATGTTTTTAAAGCCACATACCACTTTGTGCACAGATAGGAAACTATAAGCAAAACACACAGGTTAAGATATTCCTAAAATGTCTTGACATGCAAAATCCAGTCTTTAAAACTACTTGTTAATTACACTATATTTTGCCAGGCAAAGCAGCATAAACTTGTTCCCCTCCTTCTTGGGAAGCTGAGACAGGAGGATCACTTTTGAAATAATTATAGATTCATAAACACAAAAAGCCCAAGGATGTAGCTCAGTTGGTAAAATGCTCACTTGACATGTTGAAAACTCTGGCCTTGATGCCCAGCATGAAATAAAACTGGGTGTGGTGGTGCAAGTCTGTAACCCCAGCATTTGGAAAACAGAGGCAACAGGACCAAATTCAAGGTAATATTTGGCTACAAAGTAAGTTCAAACCTAGCCAAGGATTCATGAGGCTGGGTCTCAAAATAACAACAGCAGCGATGATGATAATAATATAATAATAATAATAATAATTCTAAGGAACTTCCCAAATACTTTTCTCCTAGGTTCATCAATTGCTAACATTTTACTGCATTTATCTGATCACTTCCCCCCTCTCTCTTCTTCTTTCCCATCGCTGCAGAGCAATTTGGAAATATAGTAGAGACAGTACCCTTTACCCCTAAACATCTCAGCATGCACTTCCTAAAAAGGACATTCACTTATAAAGCCAAAGAGTGAAATCAGAAAACTTAAAACCAAAACAACCTCAGTTTCATAATATAGCCATTTTAAAGGTATTAAAAAATTATTAAATATTGTGAGCTGGGTGTAGTGGCCCACGCCTTTAATCCCAGCTTTTAGAAAGCAGAGGCAAGTGAGTCTCTGTGGGTTTAAGGCTAGCCAGGCTGACATAATGACTTTTAGGGCAGCCAGGGATACATAGATCCTATTTCAAAAAGCAAAAACAAATTGGGAAAGTGCACATTAAAAAGTAAGCCAATAAAGCCAAATATAAAACACGCATGCTGATTTTAAGAATGAGAATACCTTAGATTAAAAACTCCCATTTATGACTGCCAGAAGTTATCTTACAGACTTATATTTTTGAAAAAGGGAGAGTCTATATTTTAAATAAAAGGAATAATTAGAAGTCAGGCACAGTGGTGCACACTTGTAAACCTAGCACTAAGGAAGTTGAAGCAGGAGGATTGCAGTTCAAGGCCAGCCTGAGATACTTACTTCAAGGCTAGGCTGGTATATGTAACAAGGCCCTGTCTCAAACCAAAGTGAGCCAGTAAATGTCGCATTGGGTAAAGGTGCTTCTGTACAAGGCTGATAAGTTGAGATCAACACCCAGAATTCACATGACATGTTGTGGGGTATCCACTAGAGAAGACTACTCAGACACAGGTTTAAGCCAATATAAAGTCTTTATTAGCCTGCTGGTGCTACACTGGGTGTTTGGGATCCCAGTGTAGTTCCAAATCTTTCTCAGGGTGAGCTTTCAAGCAAAAAAACCACATCCTGGGTTGACATTCTTCAGTTAAATGAGAACAGTTAGCCAGAAGCAGAACAATAGAAGCCAAAAAGCAAGGTTAGTACATTTCAAGGCTTTCCCAGAACTGTGGACTTTGATAGATTAGGCCTTTGTTTTCATTTTGGCTGGTAATACTGTCTATGTGCTGAGTTTAATGGCCTGATGGTACTTCCATCATGGAGTTAGCTGTGCTAAGATCTGGGGGCCTTTTAGAGGTAGGAGGAGAGACATAAAGTTGTTCTCTGACCTTCATACAGTAGCTACAGACACACACACACACACACACACACACAGTAATAGTAATAATAAAAAGCAAAACTAAAGATGAAAAGGAAGGGTTAGGGAGGTGTCCTAGTTAGTAAAACACTTACTTTATTATCTGGAGATCCACTGAATCTGGATCTCCAGAATCCATGTAAAAAGCTAGGTGTGGTGGAAAGCGCTTCTAATCCTAGTCACGTGAGATATGAGGCTAAAATAGACAGATCCCTGACGTCCACTGACCAGCTAACCTAACCTGCTTGGCAAAGCTCAGGCCCAAAGGGCGGAAGGCCCCTGAGAAGGACTCCCTAGGTTATCCTCACCTCCACACTTCTCCACTACTGTGTAGCACACCAACATAAACACACACAGAAAGGAATAATACTAATGATTATATTTTAATTACTGAAAAGATACCTGGCTAGAATAGCTATGATTTCCAAATCTAAAGTCAGGATATCTAGTCCTACAAAGATTGAATCACATTTTTCTATATTATTAACAAATTACCTTATCAAAAAGAATAAAATACAATAAAACAGGTAGAATGGAGACTGGGGAGATGTCCCAACCAGTAAAATTCTTGCTGCACAAGCACAAGGACTTGAGTTCAGATCCTCAGCATCCATATAAGAGCCAGATGTGGTGGTGCACACCTGTAACCTCAGCACTGGGGGATCCAGAGGTCTTGCTGGCTACAGAGTCTAGCTGAAATGGCAAACTCAAGGTTCAGTGAGGGTGGCTCCCTCAGAAAATAAGGTGGAGAACAATAGAGGAAGACACCCCAAATCTTATTTAGAGTGGAGGGGAAGATGCACCTTGATTGTTGAATGGAGGTCAGAGGAGAACTTGTGGGAGTTGGTTCTCTCCTTCTAGCTGGGGTCCTAGGGATCACACTCAAGTTATCAGGCTTAGCAGTAAGTGCCCTGTCTGCTGAGCCAGCTCACTGGTCCCAGTACTTCATTTTTTTGAGACAATTCTTACCATATTGCCGGGGCTGTTCTGAAGCTGCAGCTCTAGCTATCCTCTTGCCTCTATCTCTGATGTAGCTAGAGCTACAAGAATGTGCCACCACACCTAACTTCTTTTAGTGCTTATTAAGATAGAAGCAGTTTAAGAGGATAGACTTATATTAAATATTTTTACCACTAATAATCGTCATCATCATTATTCATAATCATAATGGCAGTGAGAGAAGGTGGGTATACTTACAGCTTTGATGACAATGTTAGTTTTACAAGTGTATTCTTACCTCTGAATTTAGTGTGGTGTGTACATTATGCACAGTGGGGATGTATGTGTATGTGTTTGTGTGTGTGCATGTGTGTCTTCTATGTGTAGCTTTTTAAAAATATACCAGTGGAGTTACATCTCTAGGCTCCCTTTTTGTTTTTGTTTTTCTGAGATCGTGTCTTGTTATGTAGCCCAGGCTGACCTCAGACTTGAGCTCCTCCTGCTCTGGAGTGCCGAGATAGCAGGAGTACACCACTGTGCCCAGCTGCAGCTTTCGCAGGAGTCGTTCCTCACTAAGCTGGTTAGTGGCGCACAGTGGTAGACCAAGTGTGTAAGACCAAGCAGGCATGGCTTATAATCAGTTTGAACTCTCGGTATCTTTGGCTCAGAGTCCTTTTGCTGATATTTGACAATAGACAGATCAGTGGTTTTTAAGGAATAGAAAGTAGCGATTTCTTACTTTTTTAGATACTTAGAAAGGAATTAGGAAGAAAATATAATTTTTAAAAATTGCTACCAGGTAACATGTTTACCAATGGTTTTCAAATGTCAGTGTGTGGACCAAAGCAAGACAGTCTACTCACCGTAAGTTTGCTAGTCATGCTTTCTTAGACAGGATCACCCTCATGCTGGAGTACTGTAAGTGGTGAAGCTAGAAAGTAGAGAACAAGGTGGCAACCCCTCTGTTGGCTTCCCACTCCTCTCTCTTTTACATTATTTGTTAATGGAAGTCCAAAGTCTGGACTGCTGCAGGAGTAGCAAGTCTGACCATGTGTCTTTGAGATTTTGGTAGGAGCTGAGAGCCTCCATTTCCTGGGCTGTGTTGTAGGCTCCCCACAAAGGAGCACTGTGAGGGAGAGATGAGAAGGGTCTAGCATCAAGATGCATAATAACATTAATAACAATGAGGAGAGGCTACCCACACAAAGGGCTCTTTAAATTCAGCCTGGATTTAAATTTTTTAAACATCCACTGATTATGAGCTTCTAAATCAAAGATTTGTGTAATATTAGAATAGCAGTGCACACAGCAAGTCAGAGATACTGACCAGCTGGTGGTGGCTCACTGGATGCTCACTGTGTGACTCAGCCCTGGTCCACTGTCCTTATCTGTGAACGAAGAGTGAATGTCTACGTTTTCTTTGAAATTGCTTAAAAACTTTGGTAGGTTGCTCCAACGGAGGGTTCATGTTCATTCATATTTCCCCTCTTCTCTTTCCAGCCAAAGAAGCCCAAAGCCCCAGATAATCCATTCCATGGCATTGTGTCCAAGTGTTTTGAGCCTCATCTCTACGTGTACATTGAGTCCCAGGACAAGTGAGTGACAGGCATTCTGCTGTTTTCTGCCTTTGTTTCTAGCCCCTGATCATGCTGGGTTCTTCACAAGGACAACTCCTTGCAGAGCTCATTAAGGACATCATTATATCTTCTGTATGTAACTGTTTACTTTGCCTATAATTTGTTTATTTGTTTGAGACAGGCTATGAAGCCTTGACTGATCTTAAACTCATAGAGATGACTGCCTCTGCCTCCCAGGTGCTGAGACTAAAGACATGTGCCACTACACTGGCATATTTTCCTTATAAATCTAAGCTGCCTGATCTTGGCTTTAATAAGGCTCCATGTGGATCTGAACACCTCCCACCTCAACCCCTGTGTGGGCACTAAACTCTTGACCACATGTTATCCCACAAAGTGTCAGGTACCCAGACATTGTAAGAAAGCCTAGTCTCTAAAATATGTGCTTTCAATTATAATTTGGCTTTTCATTGTGAAGTAATCTTGACTGTCAAAAAAGCTTTAAAATAGCACAAAAATTCTCCATTAGCCTTTCCCATTACATTAAGGAGTCAGCACCTTAATGTAAACGTAACTATCAAAATCAGAAAGTGAGATTTATCCCTTTTTCTGGTTCAGGACCTAATAATCGTGCACTTAGCTGTGAGGTCTCTGTAGTCTCCTTTCATCCTGACTGCTTCCTCATTTAGCCTTTCTGACCTTGACCTTGTTAGAGTGTTGACCAGATGTTTCAGATGCTTTGTGAAATGTCATCAGTTTCCATTTGCCTGATGTTGTGCCCCAGGAACCCCTCTTTTGAAAGTTTCTATGTTGCTTGATGGCATTTGCTCTCATAGATGCTTTCAAGCACTGGGGAAGCAGCAGGAGCCCCTGGGAGAGGAGCTGCAGAGGCTACACTGCAGTTACGCAGGAACAGAGCAGGGCTTGAAGCAGAAAAGCGCTGAAGAACTGTCTCCTCTCCTGTCAGAGCAGAGTCAGACGTGATGCCTGTAGTGGTGATTAACCTTTGACAAGTCATACATCCTTTTAAGAATCCTGGAGGCATGGACCTATAATCCCCAGCTTCTCAGGGAGCATAGAGATTGCAAATTCAAGGCCTGCTTATGCTACAGAGAGAGTTCATATCAGCCTAGGCAACTTAGTGAGATCTTGCCTCAAAAACACAATGTAAAAAGAAAGTTGGGGTATAGCTCAGTGGTAGAGTATGTGCATAGCATATACAAGGTTCTAGTTCAATCCTCAGTATCATAAGTGAGTAAGTAAATAGCAAATCATAGACTTCTTATAAAGAAAATTAGTTATACGTAGTAATTTGAGTATGATTTCAAGGGACTTTAGGAAGCCATTTTCCCCTTCAGTTGGAGAATCCTGAAGTTGAGAAAGAGCTCAGATTAGACTGATGTATGTAGTCACTACTCTTATCATACCACTGACCCAGAAATCTGTAAGGGAGGAGAATTACACCTTTTACAAGCTCCCAGGTGAAGAGACCAGCATAGCAGAGAGAGCAGGGATCCGCATGCCAGGAGGACCAGGATTCTAGTCAGGGCTCTGCACTCACTAGCCTGGAACCTCCATCTTACCACTTAACCCCTTCCAGTCTGTCTTGTCCTGTCTGCAACCCATCTCATAGGCTTTGTGATGCTCCTGAAGTACAATGACAAGAGGCCCCTGGGCCCAAATAAGTGATGTTCAGGGACTCTGCCTGCCCTGCCTTCTCTGTGGTCTTGTTCAGGATGTGTGTGGAAAGGTGGCCTCACCAGTGTTGCAGGCTTCCTATGGGGTCAGGCAGGGGTCTACACTCTAATCTCCTCTGCTTTCTACCCGCCCAGGAAACATTCTGGCAGTACATGTCCCAACAAATAGCCAAGCAGCAGGAGGAGGCCCACAAAGCCAGTGTGTAGGAAGGAGGCAAGAAGCAAGTCCCCGCAAGCCACCTACCTGTGTGACAAATTGGGTTACGCTGTCCTTACATGCATTAAGTGGGTTTCCCCATTTTTCTTTCCATCTAGTAGGATGTTGTGTATCTTCTGCTCTGAACAGCTTGTGAGAGGGATTTCTACATCAGCACGGTCTTCACCCTGTCCTGTGGTTTTCCTAGTCAGGAAGTTACTGTGACTCCATTTCTGCTTACTCTCCTGAGTTCACTGCAGGAACTTCAATGTGTATGTCTTAAAAACAAGGACCTGGGCTGGAAAAAATGGCTCAACTGTTAAGAACTCTTGCTTTTTCAGAGGACCCAAGTTCAGCTCCCAGAATCCACATCAGGCAGCTCACAACACCTGAACCCCAGCTCCAGGCGTTCTGAAAACCTCTTCTAGCCCCTGTCATCACACACATACACATCCATACACATTCATCCGACTCACATTCATGCACATAAATAAAAATAAAGGTTAGAAATGTAACTTAGTGCTAGAGTGTTTACCTAGCATGTATAAGGCCCTGGGTTTGAATCTTAGTGCTGCTTCAAACAAGCAAACCCTATTACAAAATTTGGGGGCCTGGAGAGAAGGCTCAGTGGCTAAGAGCACTAACTGCTCTGTCAGAGGACTGAAGTTGGGTTCCCAGCACTCACATTGGGCAGTCCACAGCTGCTATAGCTCCACAGAATCTGATGTCCTCTTTTAGCCTCTGAGGGCACACACACACACACACACACACACACATGCACACACACACACACATAAATAATGAATCTTTTAAAAATAAATAATGTTTAAAAGGATACAGTTTACATAACTATAATGTAATCTTCAAAATCACATTGATCTCTGTTACCAGTTAAATCCAGAGGTCATGTTTCATTTTACCAGTTGTTAAATTCCTTAAATTTATTTGAGACAAGATCTCATGTATCACAGGCTGGCCTTAAACTTGCTACATAGCTGAAGATGACTAAAACTTTAAAAATTGTGTGTGTGTGTGTGTGTGTGTGTGCGTGTGTATTTTCGTGGGGGATTGTGGGTGCACATGTGTATGGAGGCTAGAGAATAGCTTTAAGTACCATCCTGTCCACATCCTTTGATGTGGGCTCTGTCATCAGTTAGGTTAGACTGAGAGTCAAACTCATGCTCCCATGTTTGCTCGCAAGGCAAATGCTTACTGATTGAGCTAGCCCTATCCTGACCTTGGCCTTTTAAACCTGATCACAGGTATGTGCCACCTCACCTGGTTCATGAGGTACTTGGAAGGGAGCCCAGGGTTTGTGCATGCTAAGCAAGCACTCTGCCCACTGAGATACATCTCTAGCACCTAGTCATACTTTCTTAAATTGATCCAGGATCCACCCCCAGGGTCACAGTTGTACTTACTTGTCCTTTTGGTCTTCTTCAGCTCAAAGAATAATACAGTCTTTCTTTTGAGACCTTGAAATTTTCCAAGTATATAGGCCACTAACTCTTTAGAGTGTTTGGGCTCCCTGCTTTTGGTGTCTCCTTGTCATTGGTGTGTGCAGGATGCTCCTGTGTATTCTCAGCAACTTGGAGAAAGAGCATATAATGCCTGTCTACCCCATAACTTGTTGTTCATTTTATTATTTGGTGTTGATATTGTTCTCCAGGTTTATATGTTGACAAGAAATATAAATGATAGTGATAAGTGGACTGAGAGAGGTTGCGAATGCCTTGAGTCCCAGCCCCGGGGCGGCAGAAGTGGGTGGATCTGTGTGAGTTTCAGCCAGCTAGGGCTTCATGGTGAGACCCTGCCTCAAAACAGAAACAAAGAGCAGCATTGAAACTCTGTCAGTGGCCTGTCCACAGCTCTCTCTTAGTTGATTTTGCTACTCATTAATAACTCTTGTCTGAGTCTTTTATTACTGGAGTTGTTTCAAATAGTGACGTTTCAATTTATTTCTTCTACATTTGTTGGAATTCTGCTTTAAATAAAAAGCTTTTACTTTTTTTTTTCTTTCCTGAGACAGGGTCTCACTGAGTAGCCTTGACTGGCCTTGAACTCAGAGATCTGCTTCCTCTTGTCTTCTGAGTGCTGGGATAAAAGGAGCACGCCATCATGTAGGCAAAAGCTTTTACTTCTTCCTGATTTTATATATATCATAAATCATAAACACACTCATGTAGAGTGAAATAAGTAAAGTCTTTGTATCTGGCTTTGTAGTGAAATGTTTTAGAAAGCGGTTGCTGTGTCTGGCTTAATCATTAGGGTTAAGAAATTGTTTTGAGACTTGCTTGGACCTTGAAGGATTGTTGATTCACTGGAACGTATACACTTGGTGTTTTGAGAGAGTATGCAGCTCCACAGACCTCGGTCCTAAGATACCCCTGGCACACCTGGGGGTTTTGCTTTTGATCTTGGTGAGCTATAGTAAAAGGAACTGAGAATTGTTGGGTTGTTTGCTCCTTTAAGCAGCAAGTATAACATAAGCTTTAGTAGATGAAACTTTGCCCAGCCCAGGTGTCTGTGTAAAAATTGAATAAAAAATACTTGGAGAAAGCTAGTCCAGTTCAGTCTGCAAAGGGCTGTCCCTTCTGCTCCTTCAAGGCTTTGCATCCTGGTGTGTTCCTCCTTCTACAGTGTGCGCGCACACATATATTTGTATCCATGATCTATATGAGAATAAATATGGCCCACAAATTCTGATTTTATTCATTGGATTATCTCCCATCCTTTTTACTTTATAATAGAATCGTTTCATACTTTAGGAAAATCAGGCAGATTTCCTATAATCCATACACTACACTCTCCTTAATGTTAACATCTTACATAGGCACAGAAAAGTTATCAAAACTAACATGACGTGTGTGTATAGCAGATGCTTGTGACCTAACACTCAGATGCCGAGACAGGAGGATTGTAAGTTCCAGGCTAGCCTGAGCTGCATAGCAAAGCCCTGTCTTGAAACCCAAACAACAAAGCCTGGAAGTTAAAAAGTAGTACAGCACTATTACCAGGCCTTCCTTGGCTCCTGCCAGTTTTCCCACTGTTGCCCCTTTTCTCTCTAGGCTCTATCATTTTAATGCTAGGTTACCCATGATGTTATCAATAAGAGCATCTTAGGCTGGCTCTTCATCATTTTTACTTGCTCCTGTCATTTCCTGACTACTTCCCTTTCTTTCTGGCACAATAAAACACACCACGCTTACCTGTGCTTCCATGTTGGGCCCTAGGGCCATGCTCACTTCCAAGCTCCCAATTTCCTCTGTGGGGAGTGATACAGACACCAGCTCTGGTATTGAGTGTGCTGAGTGCTGCTGGATGCCATTTCTCCCAGTCACTCAGCTGAGGGAGCTAGAAACACGTGTCTGTATGACCATCCATGCATCCACACGTAGGTTATATTTATATCTATCTGTACACTAAAGCCTGTGGGTTCGTGCCAATACCTTACTCTAATCCAACACCACAGGCGTTCCCACATTGACAACTGCCTTCTGTAACACAATAGCAAGAAGTGTGGCTCCTGGCATCCTTGATACATTTACTTCCTCCATTTGTCCATATGTAACCCATCTCCCAGTCTCCTTCCAGCCCTACTGCTCACCCCAGAGCCAAGTCCACAGACCCAGCCCGAGACGTGAAAAGGGTTCACGTCAGTGTTGCAGCCCTGGGTGAACATGTGCCGAATCTGTGTGGGGCTCTTGGGCATCTCCTCCCAGTGCTGCTGTACATTGCTTTCCAGTCTGACTTATTATTTCTGAGGACTGACTGCAGATCCATCAGCATATATCATGCTAAGGCCAGTCTGCAGTCTGCAGTGAGATGATTGTTTCTCCTTCTTTGTTTTAATCTTTCCCTGTACTGGTGCCACCCTGTAATACTCTTTACTCCTCATGCATTTTTAACTTAATCGGCAGAACTCCCAACAGTGTGTCATGTGAAACCTGCAAATGCTTACAACAGTTCTTGGGCACAAAGCTTAAGCTTCAGAGAAGAGGGAGAAAGAAACCACATATCCATGAGGTTTCTCTCAGCTGGAGAGAGAATCAGGAACAGCAGTAGGGATTGTATCTGCATAGTGCTCCATAGAGCTGAGGTCAAATGTGGGATAGCATGCCTGAAGTCAAGTTAGTGTCAATAAATCTGTGACCTTGGGCAAAGTCACTTCAAGTTACCAATCTTAGTCCCTTCACCTTTAAAACAGTAATAATAATGTCTTCTCTTTAAAGCTATTTGGGAGGAATAAATGAGATTGTATTTATAACACACCTTTTAAGCTAATGGGAGAGAAAGACCAAAAAGAAAAGAGAAAAAATAAAAAAAGAGTGTGTTGTGCAGTGTTAAAGATATAAGGGACTGGAGAGATGGCTCAGCAGTTAAGAGCTCCGGCTGCTCCTACAGAATCAGGGTTCAATACCCAGCACCCACATGGCCTCACAACAATCTGTAACTCCAATCCCAGGGGATCTTCTGGTCTTCCTTCTGCATTCATGTGTTGCATAGATATATGTGGAGGCAGACACTCATTCATATAAAATAAATAAAATCTCAAAAAAGATAAAGGTCTGCAGGGTTCCATTGGAAATCCAAAGAGGTATCACTGCCAAATTCAAGGTCAGACTTTTCTTTACTTTCCATCTTCACTCTCAGCCAAGTTCTTCCTCTTCTTCATATCCTCTTTCTAACATGTAGTCTGTACTCACCTCTCTTTGTTTTGGGCTTCTGAGATAAGATCTTGTGTAGCCAGGCTGGACTCACCTTGTTGTGTAGCTGAGGATGGCCTCCCAGTCCTTCTGGTTCTACCTCTCACTTCTGGCTGCATGCTTTTGTTCTTTCCCTAAATCTGCTGCAGGCTTTGTCTAAAGTCTGCTCTGAAAACTTAGCTTATATGAATATTCTAAGCATGCAGGGATTCTTATCACCACACAGCCCCTTGATCAGGACTTGACCATTTGTAAACTTTTACTTGATTGTACTTGCTTTTGGGTAGAAAAAGACCCCCTCATGGTTCCAGTCCACAGGTCCCTTTCCCCATTAATCCTACTTGAAGATCTTGCCACGTGTCTAGAAGCAGTGATAACCTTTTTTAAGTTAAAAGTATTTGTATCCCACACTTACAGCCCTCAAGCCTTGCACATAAGTGTGTGGTCAGTATCTAGTTGGATTGGCTCAGCACTTCATAAGTAGTGAGCCTCACCAGTCCCCACTGGGGCACCTTTTATCTTCCTTTGCCAAGGTCATCAGCTCATGTCTTGTGTGATATGAGTGCATGTCGATGCAGAGTGGAAGAGGGCAGACAGGGAAGCTCCTCAACTCCAATAGAGAACAACATCAGAAGTAACATGGTGGACTTTCCACAAACTGTAGAATTTTCAAGGTTTTTTTTTTTTTAAGTGAACAATTTCTCTATGCTTTATGATCATAATTAATTATAATCTTACTCATCATGTTGTCTCTGAAATAGGAAGTGGGTAAGGTTGGTGATAGGAGTAGATAAATGATTACAGTAAAATCACTGCAGTATTTCACCTCTGTCTCGATTGGTACCACCTATGTGGAGATTAGACTCCTCAGCAGACTCTAGTGCATTCTTTGCCTTATGTTTCATCTCCTCTGCCACTGCCCCAGCCCCTGTCCATCTCTACTTCTGCACCACTTTATTCCCATCCTTAGGAACAAAATGTAGAGGGTGACTAGCTAAGCATGCATTGGGTACCGGCATGAAGGTTACTGACACACCAGTCTGTGCAGTGGGTTGAGGGAACATCAAACACCTGTTCCTCAAGGGAGACACGGTAGTGGACACAGAGGAGAAGACCTTCCTGCTATAAAACAGCATCTGCCTCTATGCCAGGTGCTAGCTGGAGTACTGCCCCCAGTACAGCATAGATCAGGGAATGCGCACTATTGGTTCATATCACCTACTCTACACCAGGGTAGGGAAAGCCTAATGCATCACACAGTAAGGCCAGGTGTTAATTCAAGTGCCTGAACCAGATGCTGTGACACGGATATGTCATCCCAGCACTGTGGAGGCTGAGGCAGGATGATCACAAGTTCCAGGCCAGCTTGGGCTACATAGTAAAACCATATCTGCACACACACACACACACACACACACACAGAGCCAGGTATATAGCACACACTATAATCCAGCACTCAGGAGGCTAATACAAGAGGAGAGTCATAAGTTCAAAGCCAGCTTGGGCTATAGAGTAGACTCTGTCTGAAAACAAATGAACAAACGAAAAATAAATCATGTGGCAGTGAGTGGCAGGTGATGGCAGTTCCAGTTGAGGGAGCAAGTGTTAGTTTGGGTTGTGCAATGAGGCCTGGGCCTAGGGAGCTAGAGGGGAGGTGCTTTGGTCAGGAGGGAACAGGTGAAGGCCCAGCAATGGAGCCACAGAGGTGACTGGACTAGGTAGCTGGTTGGAGCAGAGGCCTGCTGTGCTGGGGAGTTGTAAGGGTCCATGGGAAAGTAGGGCAAGAAGAGCCTGTGCAGAATGGGGGTGGAGGCCAAGGTCCTTTCCAAGGTCAAATACAGAGGCTCTTTTCCTCACAGGCAGAGACATAGCCTGGATGAAACAGCCACATCTGGTTGTCATAAACTTTGGATAACAAAAGCACTGGAGTAAAATGTCAATTGTTTCCTATTCCTGCTAATTGATGCTGTGTGTGGTTCTTGCCTTTTTCTTCTTATTGTATAAATACATTTTTAAAACACAGCTAGATTCTTGTAGCCTTAGCCAGCAAGCTAAAAAGGTGCCACATGTCAGGAGTAGGGCCTCCATTGTCCACACAGCACAGCTGTGCAGAGGACAGTGGTTATAGCCTTGCTAGATTCCAGCTCCTGATGACTCAGGGTGACTGGGAAAGTGGAGACAGATCACAGCCACCATCACCACCATGACCGGGCAGGCCTGGAACTGTTCCCAAGGTTTTACAAAACTGTTCATCCTAAAGAAGGAATGCATTTGGTCTTTAAATAGCATCTCTCTTGTTCGGGCATCCATCCTTCGACATGTTTGGGGTCACAATGTCTACATCTTTGCTGCCATCAGAACCTTCTTGTAGGCTGGTGAAAAGCATGAGGCTTGGATCCAGACTGCTGGATTTTGCAGCCTGGTTCTCCTGTTTGTCTTGGACAAGGTGCTTAAGTTTTCTGTGCCTAGCTTTTGGAGAAGGGAGAGAGTAACGATAACTACCTCTGAAGGTTATTATTGAAGAGTTAGGGTTTCATGACCCGATTGTAAAGCACAGCCATGGCTCCTGAGCCATCATAGGAAATGGTTGCCTTCATTAGTGTTTAGGAAATGGTCGCCTTCATTAGTGTTTTAGACTTTTGTTTGTGGAAAGGGCAACTGGTGGTCAGCACTCTGGGTGCTTATGTGGCAGGGTCTCCATTCAGCTCTGCGGCCCAGTTTTGTGACAAGAGTTTTAGGTGTCAGTTTTCTTACCTTCTAGGGGAGCAGCAGTGCTCTTCTCTTCCTCACAGGGTCCTGAGGTCAGGTGCAGGGTGAAATGCCCTGGAACAGAGCAGTGTGCAAATGTCAGACTTTATTGTGGGAGGTGAGTGGTAACATGGATAAAATGCACCCACTTGTAAGTGTAGGTAGTACCAGAAATAAGCACTTGTGGGAACAACTTATATCCACTGTGGACAGCACCTTTGCCTGATCTCTCAAGTGAAACATTTCTGTTCTTCTAGAAACCTCAGTGAGCTGATAGACCGGTTTGTGGCAGATTTCAAAGCCCAGGGCCCACCCAAGCCCAACACTGAAGAAGGGGGTGCTGTGCTCCCTAGCTGTGCTGATCTCTTTGTATACTACAAGAAGTGCATGGTACAGTGCTCACAGCTCAGCACAGGCGAACCCATGATCGCCCTGACGACCATCTTCCAGAAGTACCTCCGAGAATACGCCTGGAAAATCCTCTCTGGCAACCTGCCGAAGTGAGTCCTGTTCTCCTCTCTCTCAGCAGGGAAGCGAGACTCTAAACATCCCTAAATATGGGAGTCTTTAAGGAAAGCCACTCTGGGGTTGTTTACTGAGCTGCTAAGAATGTCGAAGAGGAAAACACTCTTCCTGGGCTCCCACGGGCCTGAGCTGCTGTCCTCTTTAATGACATTCCACCGCTGGCCATGACTGTCATAAGGCATGTCCCCCTGGCCACCAGTGTACGTCACAGTGCCTCACTCAGTTGGGCCTATTATGCATGTACACAGTGTACATGGACTCAACACAGAAAAAAAAAGTATTCAGAACAGTGGCGATGTAGCTCCGGCCAGTTCAGGGTGTTCATATCGTGAGTGCCAGACAGACAAGTTTTCCTTTGGTTTCCTCTCCTGCTGTGTGCACAGTCTCAAGTTTAGAGATATGGTAGGTTGGGGCTACGGAAAAGGCTGAGTGGGTAAAGTGCCTCCTGAGTTCGGACCCCCGCACGCACATAACAAGGGTTTGGTAACACTCACCTGCAATCGCTACACTAGGATGCAGAGACAAGAGGACACCAGGGCCAGTCAGGCCAACTCTGGCAAGCTTCGGGTTCATCAAGAAACCTTATCTCAAAAACAAGATGGAGCATGATAAAGGAAGACGACAACCAGTGTCAACCTCTGGTCTCTGCCTGTGCGTGCATGGGCACACATGTGCACTGTTAGCCTGTTTTATTCCACTTGTTCACTTATGGGATGCTCATGTCCTAACTGAGAAAGGTGATTGAGCAAGCAGCTTTAGTGCTGCAGATGACCCCCAAGTGAGTGCTGCACTTCGGTAGTCCCACACCAAGGCGCTAAGCCAAGGGCCTCCTTGGTGAGAATGGGATCATCCCGGGTGAGGACTTCTCACTGGCTCTCTCTTGGTGGTGTTTCTTCCTGTTCCTGTGGGGCAGCAGTTCTGGACAGATGACAGTCAAGGTAAGGTCAGGAGCAAAGGGACTCATTGTGTGTTGATTTATTTGGACTGTAGCCAGCCTTTCCTCCCCTTTCTTCTTTGTAGTAAAATACGCAGCTTCAGGAAGCAAATTAGTAGCTGCAGTCTGACCAGTTCCTGTCTGTTTCTTTAGAACCAGCAGCAGCAGCGGGGGGCTGACCATCAGCAGCCTCCTCAAAGAGAAAGAGGGCTCCGAAGTGTCCAGGTTCACTCTGGAGGAGCTGTGCCTCATCTGCAGCATCCTAAGCACCGCTGAGTATTGTCTGGCCACCACCCAGCAGGTGAGACCCAGCTCAGCACCCTCCTTCCCAGAGTTCTCAGCTAGAGCTGGAGTGGGGCCTGTGAGCTCCATTAAAGTCCCGTACCACCTTGGGCAGGCCAGTGCAGCCGAAGCAGCCATCTTACAGAAGTGGCCAGCCTCCACCCTCAAGTTATGTAAGCTACTAAACAGGCATGACCTCTTAAAAGTAGGTCAGTAGCACAGTGTCCCTCATGCAAAAGGCAGTAATAAACTCCCTCCGGGGTACAGGCCCAGCCTTGGTGGGTGAGTCACCCACTGACTCCATTCTTAGCCATGTTAATAAGCAAAACCCTTTGAGTTTTATGTGTCTCCTGACATTTTCTAGCATTCTGTCCACCATAACAAACAACCACTGTTTGAGATGTTGACTGTGAAACAGAAAGGGTGGGGCCTCTGCTGGAGCCCCAGAAGGCAGCTAAACAAGCTAACTTTGCAGAAGGATGAGCCAGAGTAACTTGCCACTCAGCCCTGCACAGGGTCAGAAGCTCTTTTTCCTCATTTGGCCTGAGATCCCACTGAGGCTGAGAGCAAGAAAGTGACCTGAGAGAACCCCGCTCTTCCTATTGTTATGTTTATTTCCTAAGTGTCTAAGAAGTCAGTCACAAGGGGCAGTTCATACGTGACAACTTGGTGATGCTGTGTGCCAAGGCGTGAACACAAGGAAGTGTCCAGCAGACTCCTTGAGGGTCAGCCAGATGGGCCCAGATTCCGAGGCCAAGGCAGTAGCACTCTGCTTGGGAGCATGGTCATATATACAGGGAATGACTTGCAGACCACTTTGGCCTTGGAGCCAGAGATAATCACACTCGTCCCTCTCTCTCTCACACACACACACACACACACACACACACACACACACACACATCAAGCAGAATATCTATGTCTAAAAAACTCTCTAAAGCTGGATGCCCCAGCCTTTCATGAGGAACATAGGTGTTTAGACTATATGAGAAAGACATGTACTAGTGTCTCTTTGATTGAAACAGGCTCTCAGAGTATAAACAGGGTCTCAGAGTCTAGCCCAGCCTAGAACTCTCAAAGACCCATCTGCCTTTACCTCCAAGTACTGGCAGTAAAGGTGTATTCCACCATGCCTGCTTTTAATACAGAATCTTAAAAGTGACCAAAGTATCATACAAACAAAAATACTGCACTTAGGATTACTTTCAGAGCCCAGTCCCACATTCTCAGCTGTGTCTCTCTTTTTTCTTAAGCACTTTGGTTAAAATGCATAATAAAGTCTCTTCATAAATGCAAACACACACACACACACACACACACACACACACCATACCTACTCCTTATGCCATCACCCCAAATAATCACATTAGCAGCTTGGGTTATTTTATAAGCATAGTTTTGTGCACAGTTATCTTAGTTTACTTTTATATCTATTTATTGTTAGTGTTAGTGTCTTAGCATTCTCCTGTTACTAAAATATATTCATTATTATTACTGTTTATGGCTGTATAACACTCCATTAAACAATTAGTGATATGTAATAATAGCCCTGGTAACTATTTGTACTACTGTAAAGTTTTGCTTCTATAAATAATCCTACAAAAGCATCTTAATATAGTATCTTAAAATTTTTATATTGTGTTTCTAGAATAGAGTCTTCGACAGTTTAGAAGTATTAGTAATCTAGAAACTATTTTGATGACATATGTAGCCAATTTTTTTTAATTTAGTGAAAATCATCTTACTGATAATGAAAGTGAGTGCATTCTTAGCCACCTATGAGATATCTAAATATCACTTAACTTTAGAAAAAGCAGAGATTCCTGGAGAAATGACTGGTTCCAGCCTGAGAGGGTAGGGTGGCTAGGGATGCAGTGCCGTTGGTCCACACCTTGCCTGGCATGCATGAAGCCTGAGTTCCATCCGTAGCTCCACATAAGCTGGGTATGATGGTGCACACCTGTACTGAAGTCCTAGCCTTTGAGACGTGGAAGAGGAGACTCAGAAATTCAGAGTCTTTCTCAGCTACATAGAGTGCTTGAGGCCAATCTGGACTAGAGACCCTATCTCAAAAAGAGGGGCCAGACTGATGCTCAGCAGTTAAGAGATGCTCTTCCAGAGGACCCATTTCAGTTCTCAGCATCCACATGGCGGCTCACCACTGTCTGTAACTCCATTTCTGGGGGGATTGATTGCCTTTTCTGGTCTGCAGGTAATAGGCTTCTCCTGGTATACATATATACATGCAAGCCAAACAATTATGCACATAAAATAATGAAACAGTTTTTAAAAAGTGAAGTTGAGACATCACATCGTGTAAAAAGTGATAAAAATCTAAGACTCTTAGAGTCATCGCGGAAGTACTCGGGAATTATAGTGAATTGAATTGTGTTCCTCAAAAATAAGTCCTGATCTCCGGTATACATTGGAATGTTTGGAAACTATGGTCTTTATACATGTGATTGAGTGCTTCAGGATGAGCTCATCCTAGACTTGGGATGGCCCTAACAGACAGACCTCAGCTCAGTGAACAGGGCCATGTAAGGATGGAGGCACGAGGGAGGAGATGCCCTGCAACCCAGGCACACTAAAGGGTCTCAAAAAATAAATTAAATTAAAATGTAAAAGATCTCAAAATATTAGCCAGGTGATGGTGGCACATGCCTTTTTAATCCCAGTACTCGGAAGTCAGAAGCAGGTGAGTTTGAGGCCAGGCCAGTCTGGTCTATAGAGTGAGTTCCAGACGGTAAGGGCTATGCAGAGAAACCTTGCCTCAAAAAAAAAAATCTCAACAAGTCGGGCCAGTGAAACGTCTCAGGAGGTAAAGGTTCTGGCTGTCAAGACTGACAACCTGAGTTCAGTCCCTGGAACCCAAATAGTGGAAGGAGAGAGCCAGTTCCTTCTGACTGCCACACACACTGTGCATGTGCTGAGTGTGACTGAAAATACAGCCTGGCACAGGTGAAGAGCTTGACTGTGTTCCTGGTTTGGGAGCCTGTGGTTAAAATGTCCTTCTCTATAAAATGCTACATGGATTTAACACAGTTCCCTATCTGCATCCCAGCAGGCTGTTTTGAAGAAATAGGCAAGAATGTTTTACAGAGAAACCAAACAATCTTGAAAAATATGGGGGAAAGTTGGGTGATATATTACTTGATTTTAAGACAACTATAGGGTGGGGCATGGTGGTGCACGCCTTTAATCCCAGCATTTGGGAAGCAGAGGCAGGCAGATCTCTGTGAGTTTGAAGCTAGCCTGCTCTAAAGAGTGAGTTCCAGGACAGCCAGAGTCACAACAGAGAAATCCTGTCTTGAAAAAAAAAAAAAGAATTACTGTAGAGCTGAGAGCATTCAGAACTAGAGTGCTCACCTTGTGTTTGTGCTGCCCAGGCCTCAAACCTTCCACAGAGCTACAGTGAGGAAGGCAGTGTTGCTGTTAGTAGAAGCATCTCTTCCCTCAAAGCAGCCACTGCTCTCCATCTCACTAACCTGTATCCTCCCAAACATGTTTTTATATAAAAGTGGACTCAAATTCTATATGTTATTCTACAAAAAGCAGACATGTTTTGTTTATAATTAGATCGTGGACATCCCCCTGACCACGTGTGTCTGTCTGTCTGTCTGTCTGTCTCTCTCTCTCTCACACACACACTCACACACATTCACACTCCTCTCATTGGCCCAGGCTGGCCCCAAGCTTACTGCAATCCTTACCCTCTCTGCTTTAGAGAGCTGCGATTACAGGCCACACCAGCAAACCGACTGCCGTGGACATCTTTTGATACTAGTGTTACCTCAGCTTTCTCAACACCTGTTTTGAGTACTGTCATTCTGTCTTTCCTTCAAGAGACTGTTATTCGATGCTTCCATGTACCAGGCACTGCCTTTGGTGGTAATGAGCTAGAGGAGAGACCTCTTTCTGTCAGGAGACGTTGAACTAACACAAAACAGATAATAAACATGCAAGCCAGTGTTCCACTGCCATTTTGTGGTACATGTGGGAGAAGAAACAAATGCCAAGAGAGGAGTTGGAGGGCTGGGAGACAGGAGGGTCAGGAGGGTGAGCAGGGGCGCTTTAGAGGGAGGAAGTATAAAGTGTGTAGGTCCTGTGAGACAAAGACCCTGAAACTGCAAATGCCAGAGGCAAGGCAGAAATAGCAGGGTGGGGCCAGAGAGGTGGACAGGGCCCACATCACAGTTAAGGTTTATCTTCAGTAAAGTAACAGCAGCTACTAGAGGATGTGAACACAAGGCTGTGCCACAGTCTCATCCTCCCTCTCAAGTGTCCATGTAGACTGCTTCTAGCTTTTCAGTAATATAGACCCTTTCTGGGTAGAACTTTACAGATACAGGATATGACACATTGAGTTCTCTGAATGACCCCTCACCATTTAAACAGTCTGGTGTAAGATGGGCTTCCATAAGTAATGATGAGATTAAATGCTGCCAAGAATCCTTGCATATCCTGTACATTATTCTCATCATTTCATGAAAATACATTAAATGTGAAATTGCCAGGTTAAGCTTATAAATTACCTTCTAAAAAGGTCACCCTCATTTGTACATCTTTAAGAACATTTTTGTTTTTAAGTTTTTAAATATATATGTGTGTGCCTATGTAATTTATGTGCACCACATTCATGCAGTGACCATGAAGGCCAGAAGAGTGCAATGGATCCCCTGGAACTGACATTACAGATTGCGGGTGAACCATCATGCAGGTGCTGGGAGCTGAGCCTCTCCAGGCCTCTAAGAGCACTTTAAATTTCAGTGCACAGCATGCATCCTCCTAGAGTGAGTGTGGTTGTCTTTACAGTGCTGGCTTCATCAGTTCCCTGGCCATTTTTATGTACTCCTAGATCCAGGAGATCCCCAAGGCTCAGGAGCATGTGAGTTCTCCTTCACTAAGCCATAGCTGACAAAGGTGTAGACTGTATTTCTGATTTACCTCCTGAGACATCTAGCACCTTAGCAAGTAATGACCCAGAGAAACACTGAGCAAATGTTTTAGCTGATTTAACTTCACTCACATTAAAAGTTTCCAACGCTGGTGGATGAAGCTACATTTCATGGGACAATCAGGGAGACCATATTTGTTACTTTTCACAGACATCACTTAAGGGAGGTATTGCAGCCCATCACAGTGAGGAAGGAACAGCAGCAGTACTCTCGGGGCATAAGTAGACACTCCTCACACATGCTAGTGGCCAGGAAGGCCACTAGCTCTCCTGTAGCCTTCAAAAGCTCTCACCCAGCTTCTGGCATCTAGACTCCACCTCATAAAGGCTCCACCACCTTCAAAACAGCACCACACTAGGGACCAAACACTCAAAGTGTGAGCCCAGATGACAAACCATGTGAGCTATCAATACACTGTTAGAAGAAACCCAGTGTGATGACAAAGGGGCTGCGCTCTAGGAAGCTTACTTTGCACTACCACCTTCTGTCTTGGGTGCACTACTGCAGTCCTGGTCTATGAAGTGAGGATAAATAAACTTCCCTCACATCCTGGTGAGAATTAAATGTGTCCCATGTGTCTGGAATTGGCTGGCTGGTCACTCGTGAGCCTCAGTTAGTAGTATGAAACACCTTTGGGTAATCATTAAACAAGCTTCTGCTTCTCCCCTTTTCTAACAGCTGGAAGAAAAACTCAAAGAAAAAGTTGATGTAAGTCTGACTGAACGGATTAATCTCACAGGGGAAATGGACACATTCAGCACGTACGTACCTTCTAGGCCCCTTGCTTCAGGTCAGCCTTTCTTCACAGGTGGTGTGTGCTTTAGTCCCTACAGAACCTAAGAGTTCCCAGGGCATTCTCCACCAGCCATGAGAAGCAGTGCCCATTCTTCCTCCTTGTCCTCCTCATCCTCCTCTTCCTCTTCCACCTTGCTCTGACTTAAATGAGTTTTTAATACAGATGCTTTTGGAGGAGAACTCAAAAAGAGATTCTGGGGTTAACAGTTATGGGAGTAGCCATGGAAGTTTGGGTCCTAACTGGGAGAGACCCAACCAATTAGAACAGGCTATGAAAAGACAGCTGCTCCTCCATCATCAGTGATTAAAGCCCAAGGTTTCATGAAGAAATGACAAATTTAAATGCTACACATGTGCCAAAAGCACCTGCAGGAAGCTGTGTCCATCATCCAGTCAATTTTTGGAGCAGTGACCACAGGAATTTTTCTTTGCAGTGTCATCTCCAGCAGCATCCAGCTGTTGGTTCAGGATCTGGATGCAGCCTGTGATCCTCCCCTGATCGCCATGAGCAAGGTGAGTTTTTAGGAGCTGGCCTCCTGCTAGAGTGACTACCTTCCCTTAGTCCTTCCCATTATGTGTTTTGACTCTGCTAGTGTCCTGGTAGGCTTACTTTATCTGGCACCTGGGGCGGTTGCTGGTCCTTTGAGAAGAAGAGTGGGATGAGCCCGAAGGGGGTGGGGTCCTGGGTCAGCATCTGGCTCCTGCTGAAACCTGTCTGTGTGCTTGCCTATGAGCAGCTTGGTGAGCTCTCCAGCAGTGACTCCCAACTCATTGCTCATTCTTTCTCACTGAGAGGTTCTAGGTCTTACTGAGCTTCAGTGTCGGTGCTAGATTATTTGATAAGATGGTGGACTCTGCTTATAACGTACCCTCAGCCCTCTATGACCCTTTTGATGCTTACCATGTGCTGCCTTTTGGAGTTTTATATGCCTGCCTTTTCTTCCCCCAAAAAATGTAAATTCCTGAGGAATGTGGTGACTCATACCTGTAATCTTGGGATTTAGAAGGCTAAGGCAAGAGGATTGCAAGTTCAAGCAAGCATGCACTACACAGGAAGACCCTACCTCAAAAAAGAACAAGAATATTCCTTAAGTGTCTATAGACCATATTGAAAACTTAATGTTTATTGATTAAGTAGAAAGTAAGGAATTCTTTGTTAACTTTTAAGCCCAGCAAGCCTTGTAGAGCAGGGGTTAACAAACTATCCTGTAGCCAAATGTGGCCCACCACTTGTTCCTGTAAGTAAAGTCTTAGTGAAACGTAGCCACATTCATTCACTTACGCACTATCCATGGCTGTTTTGTACTGTAGTTGTAGAAATTAGTGGTTGTCACAGAGAGCTTAGAGCCCACAAAGCATAGTTGACCATATCCAGAAAAGGCTCGGCAACAGCTATCTAGTCATGGGCTCTTGGGATAACTTGTCTGGGAAAAACTGGACAGAACTTAAGACAGAGGGCAGTGGGAGGAACCCTGACACTGCAATCAGACAGAACTAAGTTTTCTGGTTTTCCTTTTGAGAGTACTGCACAGATGACTTAACCTGTTCAGACCTGTCTCCTCTCTGTGAAATGTGTCTGGCTGGCTGCCTCCCAGAGCCATGCGAGTGGACAGCAAGTGAGTGTCTGGTGGTGCCAGTTAAGTGCTCAGAAAGCCTTGGTTCCTCCATCTTGACAAAAGGAATGCCATGCCTCGGGAAGGAGACATCTCATCTGAATTTGGTTTTATAGATTATAACTATTTTAACAAAAATAGGATTAAACACAAAATTTGGCTTTGGTTTTTAAGGAGTAAAGTAGGAGTTGAGAAGGAGCTGATGTTCCAAAGCTCCTGTTCTCGGGCCCATCCTGTGCCCAGACAGGATTCCCCAGCCACACACTGTAAGCAGACAGCTTGAGGCTGGTCTGTTCTCTTAAAGGAGTGCGGCTCTGAGAATTCATTTCCTAGGCTCTGCTGGCAAACATTCTGCACATCCTGAGTATGATCCATTCCAGCTGCCGTCTCCTGAACTGCCACACACCGCAGCCTGAGACACAGCTGCCAAAAGATTTTCACATTGACCAAAGGAAGAGTGGAATCTTTTTTTTTTTTCTCCCAGTAAAATAACACATGGAGTGGGTTTAACACTCCAGGTGTTGCTTATATGAACTGTCAGTTCATTAGGCAGACTTCCCTCGAGTTCCCCTTCCTAGCCATCCATTTCTCCCCAGATGCACACCAGCAAATACCAACCATACCTCCAGAGTCTTGTGTTTATATCATAAGAAAACCATAGGTTTGGGAACATAGCAGTTGGAAAGCCATTCCTTTTTGTCTGAGTCTTCTGGAGTTCTAGCAAAATGAGATCCATGTGACTAAAGTAAACATGGCAGTGGTCACAGACTGACTCAACATGCTCCCTCAGTTAGTGCCTGCATCCTGTTTCGTGAAGTTTCTTCTGTCTCGGATTCCATTGTTTGCTACTGGCTGACTAGTCCAGCTCGCACTCTGCTTAGCACAATGCTGGGAGTTGCAAGGCTGGGAAAAGCATAGGCATTATCCCAAGTGCTTCATCTAGCTAGGTGGGGGCAGGAGATGTGAACCAAATGTGCAGATAAGTGTGGCGTTAGGGAGAGGAAGTTGGGACCACAGGAGAAAAGTAGGATCTAACAATTGGCATGAGAGAGACCAAAGTCAGATAGGACATAGTCCAGTTCTCTTAAAGGAATTTGTGATGAGGAGGCTGTACTAAACATGGCTGCAGTATAAGCTGAAGTTTTTAAAGTTAGCAACGTCAGTTTTGTCAAAATTGCCAATCTCATCCACTGCCTTACAGAGTGCTCTGGACTCAGGCAAGGCTGTTCTCAAGTTCATACTGTGCTGGGAGAAAACTCAAAGTAACCAGTAGAATAAATGGATGTGTTTCATAAACAGTGAGGACAGTGTGGAGTGGGCTTCCAGTGTGCAGCAGAGCCTGGGCTGATTCTGAGCTGAGGGAAGGATGCTCCTTGACGAGGTGGATGGGCCCCACTGGTCACACCATTGTCCTGGGAGGCCAAGGCAAGCTCTGGGCCCTCCTCAGTTGTCATATAAGGCTTAATAATTAATAAATATTTTGTCATATTTCCTGTCAATAGCTTGGATACCTTGTCTGTGCAGTCTATACTACTCCTGTGCAAACACCTGCACCCCAGCTCAGAGCCAGTTCCACTCACCTGAGTAGGTACTGCTTTCTGGTGGTTTCCATGCCTTCCCTCACTCTGACCTTTCTGCCTAGAATTCTCTTCCCACTGTTGTCTACCAAAAAACAACAACAACAACAAAATCACAGCATTTTCAAGAGGGAGCTGGAATATCTGCCCCCTTCTAAAAGTTGAGATATAATTCCTGTCTTAAGGTTTCTATTGCTGTGATAAAACAGCGTAACCAGAAGCAACTTGGGGAGGAAAGGGCTTACAACTCTCAGGGCACACACACTCCATCACTGAGGGAAGTCAGGGCTGGAACTCAAGGCAGGAACCTGGTCTCAACAAAAAAAAAACTAACCAGAACAAATCCCTGAGCACAGTTCACCCCTTAAAGTGTCTAAGTTAATAGAATTTAGTACACATATGAGGCCATCCGGCCACCAGGACTGTCTCGTTCCAGAGTGTCCTTCTCGCCCCAGAAAGAGGCCCACACTTCTCAGTGATCACCCCAGCCCACCCCTGTTGTCTGACAGCCATTAGTCTACTTCCTGCCTGTGTAGATTACCTATTCTAAGCATTTTACCTATGATTGTGGGTAGCTTTTCCTGCTTGGCTTCCTTCACTTCACAGTGTTTTTAGGGTTCATTCATGGTGTGCCATGTGTCAATACTGCACATTTCTGTTTTTGCTGTGTATTTGTGAGTTTTGTTTGTTTTTTGTTTTTAGACAGGGTCTTACTGTGTAGACCAGGCTGCCTTCAAACTCACAGAGATCCACCTGCCTTGGCCTCCCAAGTACTAAGATTAAAGATGTGTGCCTCCACACTGGACATACTCCATTTTTAAAACAATTCTTGGGGTTGAACCCAACCTTGCAGGTGCCAAGCCTGTGCTGTAACCAAACTACCCACCCAGCCTCTAGTCCATTCCTTTTAATGGCTGAGTGATATCCCATTGTTTCCTTGTTAGAGTTACAGAGTTATTTCCAGCTAGTGTGAACAATGATGAGAACATCTATGTGAGTGTATGTTCTCAGTTCTCTTCTGTACACACATAAGAGAGGAACTGCTGAATCTCATGGTAACTTCCATATAGGATTCCAGGCACTGCCATATGGTTTCCATTTGACATTTGACTTTCCCACCAGCATGGTATAGGCTTCTAATCTTTCCACATTTCACCAACACTTACTTTGCATTTAATAAAATTGTGGCTATCCTTGTAGGTATGAAGAAGTATCTCCTTGTGGCCCAACTGCATTTCCACTAAGATAAAGTGGCAGTAGGTGTCTTTTGGGGAACTTGTTGGCAATATGCATGTCCTCTTTAAAGAAATGTTGGCTAAACCCTCACTGTTGTAAACTTGGGTTTTCTTTCTGTTGTTGAGTTGTAAAAGGTCATCATGGTCTCCTCCTCTTCATTTTTTTGGTGTTTTGCTTTGTTTTGTTTTTGAGACAGAGTCCTGATATGTAGCTCAGACTGATCTCAACCTTTCTATCCTGCTGCCTCAGTCTCCCCAGTGATGAAAATTCTTTTTAGAGCCTGTAGCAGCTCTGTGTTGTGCTTGCTCCGATTCTGTGGCTGGATTTTTCATTTCCTGCATAAAGTCTTCTTATATTGCTGAATCTAATTTATCGTCTTATTCTTGTGCTTATTCTTATTCTTGTGCTCTTGGTGTCGTAACAAAGATAAATTCCCTGATGACAGATCAAATACTTGATGCTTTTCAAAGAGTTTTATAGGTTCAGCTCTTACATTTAAATCTTTAATCCATTTAGAGTTAATTTTACATGAGATGTGAGGTAAGGACTCACTGTATCCCTCTGCATGTAAATATCCAACTCCCCCCACCCCAACCCATGGGCTAAAAAGACCAATTTTCCTTATTGAATGGTATTGATAATTTTGTCAAAAATCAGAAGAGATGCTGGAGTGGTAGCTCCGTGGTTAAAAGCACTTACTGCTCTTGCAGAGGACCTGGGTTCAGTTCTGACGCCCCAATGGGGGCTCCCAACTACCTGTAACTCTAGCTCCTGGGCACCAGGCACACATATGTGTGTGTGCATACATGCAAGCAGAACACTCATAAAATAATTGCATCTTTTTAAAAAATGAGAGGACAAGAGGGAAGAGAAAGACAGGTGGATGGATAGATAGATAGATAGATAGATAGATAGATAGATAGATAAAAATAGATGAACTAACTTACATAAAAATGGCAGTAAGCATGTGCATACCCTTTGTCATGAGCTCGCCAGGCATTCAGACTCACCTTTTAGGTTTGTATTCAGCTTCTCACAGTGACAACTATATCCTATAGGGCAGAATGCATGTCCAGCAGCCAAGCCAAGTATTCTAGTCTGCCCATGTATTCTCTCCTGAACATGAAGGAACTATCCTGGCCTGCTCTTCATCTGTTTGGTTTTCATATTATGCCTAAAGCACATGGCTATTCAAAACAGTGCCATTACCAGCAACCACCAAGCTCTCTTTTCTACTCATGATCAAGATGCATCTTTCTTTTTCACAGAAAACATGAAACAAAGCCATCCTCTGATTCTTGGGAACAGATTGTTTGGGGAGTTTGGATAGAAACATGAGTTTTTTCTTTTAGATATAAATTCCACAGATTCTTAGGAATCAGTATGTCCAATTATGGCCTTACAAGTAAGAATGAGATATAAATCTGCCTCTTTAAAAAGAGTGCCCTCCCTCTTCACTGTTTGTGTGTGTGTGTTGTTGTTGTTGTTGCTTTGGTGGTTTTTGTTTTTGAGAACTATCACTGGGTTAAAAGAATTTAAGTTTCTATCCAAAGATAAACACACTTAGCTTTCCCCATTAATGGTTCTTCCCTAGATTTCTTTCTTGATAAATTGTTTCTTTTTTTTGTTTTGTTTGGGGGAACAGGGTCTTGATGTATAAGCTAGAGTACCCTTGAAACTTAAAGCAGTCCTCCCATGTGTGTTACCACACCCAGTTTTTTTGACAATTTAAGTTACAACCTACGTCCAGTCATGGTGGTGCAGGCTTCAGTCCCAGCACTTGGAAGACAGAGGAAGATCTCTGAGTTCCAGGCCAGCCAGGGCTACATGGTAAGACCTTGTCTCCAAAAATAAGTAAATAAGTAACAACCTAAGCCCATAATCAACGGGGGTAGCTGAGGACAGGCATCAGCCAACTGGAGTGCTGTCTAGACCCAAGCACTGCTGACTATATTTTATACATTTTTTAAAAGTAATAGAAACAGGCTGGTGGGGCATGCTAGTAATCCTAGCCCTTGGGAGGCTAAGGCAAAAGGATTACCATGAATTTAAAGCCAGCCTAGGCTACATAGTGAGTAGCAAGTCAGGTAGAACTACAGAGCAAGACCCTGTCTCAAAACACCAGAAGGCATGAGTTGGGAAATAAGGACCAGGACTGAAGCTCAAAGGTAGAGCACAGAGAGACTGGGGAGATAGTTCAGTCAGTAAAGGGTTGCCATATACCGGATCCCAAGCACCTAAATAAAAAGCCAGGTGTTGTGGCCCTGGGGAAGTAGAGACAAGCAGGTACTTGGGACTGATGGCCAACCACCCTCACTAGTGAGAAACCCTGTTTCAAAACAGTAGACTCCTGAGAACAGTACCCAGAGTTGATCTCTGGCTTCCATTTACACATGCACACACATGAGCACATGCATACTCACACAAATATGAAATAAGAGCAATGCTAGTTTTCATTGTTTCCCAGTACTTTAAATTATTTTCTTCATTAAGCTAACTAAATTTTAAAATCATGAATACTTGCTAATACTTCTTTCAATTTGGCCATACCAGGCTAAAACTTAAAAGCAGGTGGGATCTTTTGATATATCTTTCACATACATGGTGCCATGTGAACATCAACAATGTCCTTACAGCTAACTAGCAAGAACTTGAAGCAACCATGCACCGGAGATCTGCCTTGCATCAGAGTTGCATTATAACTGGTGACAGAGCATGTCACCACTTCTTCTGTGAGTGGGCAGCTGTCATGTTTCAATAATTGTTTATGAACTACATTGAGATCTTGAACTATCCAGTGCTGCCAACTTGGAAGGCACTAGTCATCTGTGTGTTGATTGGAAGTAGAACACGAAGCTCTGCCTGGATCGCTTGTTCCAAGCCTTGCTATAGAGCTGGGGAGAGGAAGGTGAAGGGTGGACCTAATACTTGTCAGTTTGGGCCTCACCCTATGAGTTCACTGGGAATCAATCAGGATTCTCATTGTTTGGAAGGATCAGATCTTTAAAATGAGATGGAAAAAGTGCCTCTCAAATAAGGTAACAGATAATGAGGAAAACATTACACATAGCTAATGTGCTCACTGTACAAGCCACTCCTATTGGAGCTTTAACTGTTTCTTCATTATTTCTATTTTTCCCAGTTATTTTTTTTTCTTTTACTACCAAACAAGCCTATATAGTTCCAGCTACTGGAGAGGCTGAGGTGGGAAGAGCTCTTAAGCTCAGAAGTCACGAGACCAGCCTGGACAACACAATAGGGTTCTGTTTCAGTCAACCGACAGATCCATAAATAAAATTTCCTTTTCCTTGCTTTCCTTTTTTAGAGATTTTTAAAAATTATTTCTTTTGTATGTGTGTATGCACACATGTGCCATGATGCATGTGTGGGGTCAGAAGGAACTTGCTATAGTCAGCTTTCTCCTTCCACCACGTCAGCCCCCGGTATCAAACTCAGGGCACCAGCCTTGGCTGCAAGTGTCTTTACTTGCTGGGCCATCTTGCTGACCTAGAATTCCCCTTTTCTGTCTGGAGCCTGTGTTTGTTTACTTGGATTTTGTTTGTTTGTTTGTTTGTTTTGCCTTATTAGAGACAGAGTGTTGCTTAAATGATCCAGGCTGGCCTCAAGCTTACAAACCTCTGTCCTCTGTCCTCAGCCTACAAATGCTGGGATCAGTCATGCACCACCTGATTTAAAGCTTTGCAAGAGGCTCTTCATGTGTCTGTGAAATGAAGGTGGGGGCTATAGAACTGGCTCAGGAATTAAAAGCACTTGTTGCTTTTTCAGAGAACTCAGGCTCGGTTTTTATAAAAATAAGTGCTTTTTTTGCTAGAGATATCAAGGCTTTAGGACTTCTGACCTCCCCTCTGAATGGAGCCTACGGGTTGTGTTTGGCTTAAGAGAGTTTGAACAGACAGCCTTGTTTGGCTGTGAGAGGCCAGCTCAGCAGGGCTCCTCCAAGACAAGGCAGGAGTGAGTACCTGCCAGGTGACACAGGCTGGGAGCCCCCAGCCCTCCTGTCACTACACTGTTAATTCTTCTTGTTTCTCTCATGGTGTGCAAACTTGAGCTCCATTTTAGTTATTTGTTTTGAAGGTTTTGTTTTGTTTGAAATGGAGTCTTTCTGTGTAACGCTGGCTATCCTGGAACTGGCTATATAGACCAGGCTGGTCTCCAATTCATAGAGATCCCCCTGCCTCTTCCTTCTGAATGCCAAGATTAAAGCCGTGATATGAAAATCCACACTGTACTTTGTGGGGGTGTTTTGTAGCTAGATCTAGTGTGGTTCATGCCTATCATCCCAGCTTTTAGGATTCTGATATAGGAAGATTGCTATTAAATTTAAGACCAACCTTGGCTACATAGTAAGTTCCAGGCCAGCCTGGACTACAAAGTAAAACCCTGTTTCAAGAAACTCCTCCAATTTTACTTGAAAAGGGGTTGTGAGTTAAATCTCTTCTAGCTTTTTCTGGGTTTCACCACATTTAGCCCAGCCGCTAAATTTCCCCAGTTTCCCAAGCTAGAACTGCCTGGAAGTAAACACCCCCTGCAGGTTGCAACCATGTTTTTTACCTCTAGCTCAGGAAAGAGGAAGGATAGAAAGAAAAAAATATTCACCACCTTTGTAGCAGCCTTGAAAGAGGGGAGATAGGAAGAAATATTCACAGCCCTTTTTGGCTAACCAAAGTTTGGAGAGCAGGAGCTGATAGTGACCTGGACTAGTGTCTCAGTGCAATATCCCCAAACCTAATTTCTCCTACCAAAGTTCCTCTAAGCAGTAACCAACAAACCAACCCACCAACAGCCAACAACCATCCAACCCCAGCTCTCTGGGCTTCAACACTTACATACTCTAAGCAAAGTTCCCGGAAGTCCAAGCAACGTACAATCACAAAGACAAGCTACACATGACAGAACAGCTGCATATAATCAAATCTTAGCCATTGCTAACAAACATTCCACATCAACTCATCATCACCCACCACACCTGAGATGGGAACAAAACATAGTCCAAACCATTTAGTGGTTTTTTGTTTTTGTTTTTTGTGTTTTTTTGTTTTCCAAGACAGGGTTTCTTTGTTGTAACTCTAGCTGTCCTGGAACTCACTCTATAGACCAGGTGGACCTCAAACTCACAGAGATCTGCCTGCCTCTCCAGTGCTGGGATTAGAGGTGTGTGTCATCACCACCCGGCTGCCATTTTGTGTTTTTAAAGAAACCAAAATCACAAACTCCTTCAAGCATCCCGCTATAACCCTCCCCTGTTCTACAGCCCCAGGTGGTGGTGTCCCTCTGTGGTTCCTCTGCCTAGTGATGTGAGCATCCCTTAGAAGATGTCTGCTTAGGTGGGAAGGCTGCTGGAAGCCTTAGGTAGGAACAATAAGAAAAGGAACAGAGCCTGCACTCCATGCCCCTGGTGAGTGGCATGTGTGTTTTCACTCAAAAGCAGCCTCTGTGTCACAGAACTGGTCATTCAGAAGAGGCCAATCCCTGTGATGCCAAGTGGTAATCTAATTTCCATTCCCCACACCCCTTCCCCAGTAACTGGGAACACCGTTCTCCTGTTGGGGCTCTAAAGCCTGGTCCTGTCCTGTCTCTGTTTCAGATGCCATGGCAGAATGTGGAGCATGTTGGTGACCAGAGCCCTTATGTCACTTCTGTTATTCTTCACATTAAGCAGAACGTCCCCATCATCCGTGACAACCTGGCCTCCACACGGAAGTACTTCACACAGTTCTGCATTAAATTTGCAAAGTAAGTCCTGAGTTGTTCTGCTTTCTTGATGCACTCTGTTTTAAAGAGATTTTGATCTCCTAGGATAAATGAGCAAGCAGCACAGAGATGGCTGTGCACCCATCTGCACATGGCCATATCCCTCACAAGAACTGTGCGGTTCACAAACCACATGGATATGGTGCAAGCCTGGGTTGACACCAGGATCACTCTCTGGGGAGAGATCTATGATGGTTCAGGGATCATACTCAACGGAATTATTTTACTGCATACTCAACCACCCACATGCTCACAATCCAGGAGTCCCTCCTTCTAGCTGGGCTCATGCTGGGACTTCCAAGAAAACTAATATTTTTTCTGTACCCCAAAGGGCTGTAACAGTACAAGCAAATGGGCCACTTCAGATCACGTGCATGCTTACAGTGGCAGTCATCAGCTATGGCAGAGCAAACAGAAATGATTTGTGGTATCTTGCTATTCTGAATTTTGTACATTCCTTGCCCAGGTTTTATTTTTCAGAAAGTTCATGTGTACATTTTGTCTTTGACTAAGCTATAAACTTCTCAAAGGTTGGACTCATCAATTGTGCCTTTGAGCTTTTACTTCCTCCTCCTCCATAGGACTTGTTATTGTAGCTGCCAGAAATCATCCACTTGTGGATGTCCTTATGTCCATAGAAAGTACTAGAAATTGGGACCAGCAAATTGGCAGGCTTCAGTGCCAAGGTGAATGGAGGAAGCACTGAGTTGTCTGCCTTCGTGTCATGTCCTGTGTGTGGCCATTTCTGCCTTGAATTTTGAAGCAAGGAGGTAGTTTGGTTCTTTGCCAGTCAACATCTGGCTCCGGCACTGTTTCCCAAGAGGCCAGGCAGTGATGAGGGCTGCTGTCTCCTCTGACCAATTATCAGACGCGCAGTTTGGCAAGTTGCTCCAGGAAGGTCAGTGCTGTCCAAGCTACCGTATTTGGATTGTTCTCATCCAGGTCCCAACTGATGACTCAGGAGTCTGAGTTTCTCTTTCCCCCAGATCTCTCTCGGTTTGTATTCAATTAGATTTTCCCCATCTGACGTAAATAAACCCCCAAGGAACAACAATGACAGAGTAGCTGTAGAGTTAACTTTAGTTTCAACTTCATCAGGAAGGCTTGGGCTAACTCCCCAGGGAGCGTTTATGTCTTCAGGCCACAGATGGACCAGGAGCTGACATTCTCTTCTCTCTCAGGGTGCTCATTAATGTGCACTAAAAGCATTGCTGATAAATCACATTGTGACATTCCCTGTAACCATTGCTGGAAGTCTCTGTAAAAATTTATTGTGAGTCAAAATCTCCATTGTGGGCACCCAGGGGTCCAATTGAGCTAAGGTTAAAGTTAATAAGGAGTCTATAGCTCAGCCCATCCAAATGTCCACCTCACGTTTTCTCATTGCCTTTTAGCTTTATTACTAAGCTTGTTCTCAGGGATCTGGGAATAGGATGCCCATCACCCACATCTGGAAAAGTTTAACCTCGGACTTAGAAAGTTTTTGTGTTTTAATTCTTGGTACCCCCCTCGTCCTTATAAAATTTCAGCCAAGAGCAGTAGCCACCACATCCATCCTGGTGGCCCTTGGTCATGACACATCACATTTCTGAGATTTTTTCTCTAAAGACAATGTGTCTGAATTATCCCCATGTTTCCCCAGCCTACCCGCTATGGACTAATCAGGGCAAGTTCAAGGGCTCAGCCACAGTGTACTCGAGTGTGAAGTAGCTTATATTACAAGCTGCATGTGCAGGTGAGATGACTCCCAGATTCCGCCTCACACTTGTTTGGTTCAGATTAAGTTCCAAGAACCTCTTCCAGATGACATCTTGTTTACACTCCTTCTAGATCAGCAGACATGTCCAAGGATCTGACCTCTGGATTTCAGGTCCTCTTCCCATTGCCTCCTTTCCTACTCCACAATTGCAAGTCTATGTATGGCTGCATTGCCTCCAACAGTGGCCTTTCCCAATGACTTACCAAGGCCACTCCTGATTGAAACTATAGTTTGGATCACAACTAAATGACTTCTCTCACCCACTAAGCTAGTATGCCTTTATTCCATGAAGTTGTCCTGGAAGTCCTTAGCTATCAGAGTGAGTACAGCAGTGTGCAGGAAAACGCGGTGAGATCAAAGGAGGACACAGGCCTGGACAAAGCATGGAAGGGCGAAGAGACAGGTAGCAGCCAGTCTCTGTGGAAACCCTGCTCCTTTCCATCCTTCCTCCGTGGTCTTGGGCCACTCAGGACCACCTGGCCAGCTCGCTCTGGATCTTGCCTGATTATGCACATGTCTACTTTCTACAGCTTTTGAACTACATCAGCACAACCCAGCCTTCTTGACCCAGGCCTTGAAGCTTTTTCTAACACCTCTCCTAACCTGTTGGCCTTCTCTCTCCTTCACCCTAAAGCAGCATTGTCAGCTCACCTGGTCTAGATTGTCCCTCAGTGCTCAGCAGACTTAGAAAATCCTGGAATTTTTTTGTTTCTTAGTAAGAGAATTGCTGTCTTAGCAATTATTTCTTTGTTTTGCTCAAAGACCCCCCCAACTATCCATGTAGCTTCAGCTGTTGCCCCTGTTAGGGTATTTTCAGCAGCTGGTACTCACATGGGCTGGAATGGCAAGGCAGATTGTTGTTGTTGTTGTTACAGTGTTTTCTGAGACAGGATTGCACTATGTGGCTCTGGATGTTCTGGAACTCATTATGTAGACCAGGCTGATCTTGAACTTACAAGAAATCTGCCTTCCTGTTTCCTGAGTGCTGGGATTAAAGGCATGTACCACCATGCCTGGAACAAGATGGATTTTTAGAGATTCATATAACATCAAGTCTAGAGGAAGTTAGGACAGACTTGAAAGTGGTTGATTTAGGCTGGAGCATGTGCTGTTCCTGCAGAGGTCCTGAACTCAGTTCCCAGTACTCACATGGAACAGCTCGCAACAGCCTATAACTCCAGCTCCAAGGGATCCAATGGCTTCTTCTAGCCTCCATGGCACTCACACACATGGTTGCACACACATGGACACATACACTAAACAGAAATATACAAATCTTCTTTTAAAGTGAGAGTGGGGGTGCTGTGGTGGCACACGCCTTTAATCCCAGCACTTGGGAGGCAGAGGCAGGCGGATCTCCAAATTTTAGTCCAGCCTGGTCTACAGAGTGAGTTCCAGGACAGCCAGAGTTACAATAGAGAAACCCTGTCTTGAAAAACAAAACAAAGCAAAAACAAGAGAGAGAGAGTAATGATTTAGGCTTTCAATGTTTTCATTAAGACATGGGATCTTCTGCTGGCTTTGAGACAGGCCACATCAGAATGATGGTAGAATGACAAGTATAGGTGTTTTCTAACTCAACGATGCCCTAGACAAGGAGTCTCACACCAGCCTTGCCATGAGGTCCTTCCCTCCAGGTGATTGGACTAGCGTAGAGTAATCCCCCTTCTCAGGACCTGAAGCAGTCACAAGTGGGACTGGCTGAAGCTCAGTAGAATTGACCTCTGTAGGACTGGAGTATGGCTCAGTGGCAGAGTCCTTGCCTGCATATGCCAGGACCTGGGTTTCATCCTCAACACCACAAACGAAAATAATTCACCCCTGTAGCTTAAGATGGAATGAGCTTTCTCCGGAATCCCAAGGCTGTTCTTACCTAAACAAAACTGGAGCTAAAGTAAGAAGGAGAGAGAAGGCAATGATTAATGGTATGGGAAGCACTAGGGAGTAGAGCCTTAAAAAGTTTCCGCAGCTCTTTATTACAAGAGAATAAGTCTAGCTCATCACTTTTTATCCACAGCTCGTTCATTCCCAAATTCATCACCCATCTCTTCAAGTGCAAGCCAATCAGCATGGTGGGAGCAGAACAGGTAAAGTAAACTTTGTATGGGGCCTTCACCTGATCCAGTCTGGTTTCCCTTGTGTAGGAAATATGGTCATCTGGCCACTCTTTTTGCTTCACTGTTGTTATTGTTGTTTGTTTGGGGGTGGGGGGCTTTTTGTTTGTACTTTTGGTTTTGGCTTGGTTTTGTTTGTTTGTTTTTTGAAACAGGGTTTCTCTGTGTAGCCTTGGATGTCCTGGAACTCACTCTAGACCAGGCTGGCCTCAAACTCCCAGAGATTTGCCTTTCTCTGCCCCCAAGTGCTGGGACTAAAGGCATGCGCTGCCGCCACCTGGCCTTTGTTTTGCTTTTTCAGATGGGTTTTCATGTTGTAGCCCAGACTGTCTCAGATCAATTGGAAGATAATCACAACCTCAGTCAGGGGTACAGAAAGGTACAAAACAAGGTTGGGGAAACTATGTTAGCGGCATGAGGAGGCTTTAGGTTTATCTGAGGGGTTGTCTGGAGAAGACAAGAGGTAATGTTCTAAGTACAGCAGACGCGCTGAGGGTGGCTGGGCAGAGACCACCTGAGAGACCACCTGAGAGATCAAGCAGGGAGAGCCTGAACTCACCTCCCCAGAAAGCTCCTTTGATGGGCTCCTCTCTTACCTGAATTCTCTGCTGGAGCATGATGGTATATGCCTGTAATCCCAGCACTTAGGAGGCTAAGACAGTAGGATTTTGAATTCAAGGTCAACGGATAATATATAGTGAGACCACATCTTAAGGAAACAAAAAGACTTAGTTCCTGTCACCTGAACCCTGATGAGCTGAGTTATATACTACAACAAAGTCACTTCTTTTCATCCCCCACTTATTCAGACTATCTGGAATTTGGCAGTCTGAGTTCAGGGAACATTTTGAGTGATTTTGAAAATAAAAAACAGTGATTAGGGAGATCTCTCTGTGTTTTTTTGATAAACACTGACCAAAAGCAACTTGAGGAAGAAAGGGTTTATTTGGCTTACAGGTCAGTTCATCATCAAGGGAAGCCAAGGAAGGAATTCAAGGCAGGAACTGAGGTAGAGGCCATAGAGGAAAACTGCTTACTGGCTTGTCCTCCATAGCTGCTCTGCCTGCTTTCTTATAACTCAGGACCACCTGCCTAGGAGTGACACCACCCACGGTGGTCTGGGCCCTCCCACATCAATCATTAATCAAGAAAATCCCCCACTGCCATGCTCATAGGCCAATCTGATGGAGGCAGTTCCTCAATTGAGATTCCCTCATCCTAAGTAACTCTAGTCTGTGTCAAGTTAACAGAAACTAATTAGCACACCATGCAAGGATATGAATTTAAGTTTGATCCCTATAAAAATCATCCTCATAAAAAAATCAAGAACAAGGACCTAGAGAGATGGCTCGCCAGTTAAGATTACTTCCTACCCTTGCAGAACCCACCTGTGCAGTCACAACCTTCTGTAACTCCAGTTCCAAGGGGATCTGATGCCCTCCCTCTTCTGTCTTCCACAGGCACTCCACACTCATGGCATTCATACAGAGAAGCAGATACACACACATACACATAAATAAAAGCAAATTTAAAAAACAAACAAAAGTGATAGTGTGCACCTATAATCCCAGCATTGGGAGGTGAGAACAAGAGGATCCCTGAGGTTTGCTGGCCAGACAGTCTAGCTGAATCAGCAAGCTCCAGGTTTATTAAGAGACCCTGGCTCAAAAATAAGGTGGAGAGCAATTAAAGAAGGCACCAGTGTCAATCTTGGGCTCCTCACAAATACACTTGCATACTTACACACACACACACACACACACACACACACACACAGAGGCATACACAAGATTTTTAAAAAATTATTCATTCCTACAATCTCTGAAAATACCGCTTAAGATGTAAACTGTTCACAGGCAAATCAAGAGCGACTCAACATTCATTAAAATGATCTTCCCTATATCTCTGTATGTGAACGCTTAGACAATATGTACCTGTACCAAATGAGGCAATGCAGTAGAAGCTGAACTGTGCCCTGTCCTTGAGGCTCCTTGGCTATGTTGACCCCAGCACCCACCCCACCCCACCCCCCTGCCTCCATTCCCCTGCAGGTAAAATGGCAAGTCAGCATATACTAGAGTACATTGTAATCTCTCATGAAGTGTCAAAAGTAGATTGGAACATCTGTGAATAGCAAGGTCTCTTGAATCTAAATGCAGGATGATTTGTCCTCTCTTAGCAAGCACAGGACAGTGTGAGCACTCAGGTCCTGAACTCTGGAGTGACATGGGCAGAGGCTGGATCCTGTGCTTGCAATGTTGTATCTGTGCACAGACAAGTTATTTTGCAGGACCTCCACTTTCTTGTCTGTGAAATAGGAGTGCTTGGTACCACCTCATGAAGTAGCTGTGAGGATTAAACAAAATAGCCATGTGTGGTAGCACACAGCTGTAATTTCTACTCAGAAGCTGAAATAGGAGGATTGTAAGTTTGAGCCCAACCTGGACTACACACACACAGCTAGACCTTATCTCAAAATAAAACAAAATAAAATAAAAATAGTAAAAATCAAAGCCAGTGCCCATAAGTAAGGCCCATGTCTGGCACATAGCCAGCCCTCATTAAACACCAGCCCCTGCTCACTGTAGGCTTCCTAAGACCTGGACATGACCTTGTTTCGGTCTCATTGCTCATCATCCCTAAACCTCTTCCACATGCAGCCTGCATAAAGACTTCTAGTCAGTGCTTGCCCTCGGCTGTCTGCCTGACTGGCTCTAGCCAGAGTCCAAAATGTTGTCTTGGAAAACTCCCTGGGAGGTTGTACGAGTCAGACACCAGCTGGGCCTGACTGCAGCAGTCAGTGCTCTGAAATCCTGACCCTGGCATGTCTGGGGCGAGGAGCTCATTCTCTCCATCGGAAGCAGTGGAGTGATGCCCTCACACGGGCTCCGGTTTCATTAGTGCATGTTTACCAGGCACTCACTCTGTTCACCTCATTACAGTGTGCCATCCGAGAGGATATGGAGTGATTAAGATATGTGTCTGGGAGCAGCCTTAGAGTTCTCAGTTACATTTCTGTCTACAGACTTGACCAAGCCCCTGGGATCCAAAGCTGACTCATGGGAACACAGTTCCATGTTTTCTATCTTCGCTCAGCCTTCGAAGACTGGTGTAGTGTCTAATAGCCATGGTGATTCTGATGTTGTCACATTGGTCCTATATCATGATTGCTTTCTTCACATCTTCTCCTTTATGAAACAGTGTTAGCTGGTGGAGGGCAGGGGCACTCCTGCCACCCCAGCATTCAGGAGCAAAGGCAGCAGGAATGTGAATTCAAGGCCAGTGTGGGCTACTGAAGTAAGACCTGTCTCAAATAACAAAACAGAATTAACAGAATCAACTCAGACCCCATGCTGCTATCTAAGGGACAGGATAGGGCCAAACACTGTTTGGCCAGTGTTCAGGTCTGCTTTTAGATGCCAGTGAAAAGCCCATCTTCTAGAACTAAAGTTTCATTTCTCAGACCCCATGCGAAGACAAGTGAGTAATAAGAGGTAGATGTCCACAGACCCAGCCTCCTGGAGGCTTCGAGGAGGAATGAAGGGCAGTGTGGCCCTTAAATGGTTTATCTGGGCAAGGTTAGCCCTGGCATCTGGGCTCTAGAATCCAAGCCATGCCATAGCCAGAGGCCCATTCACTCAGACTGCAGGGTCATAGGAATCAAGAAGTTAACAAAGGGGCTGGAGAGGTGTCCCAGCAGGTAAGAGCAGCTGCTGCTCTTACAGAGAACTCAAGTTAGTTCACAACCACCTGTGATTCTAGCTCCATGAATCTGATGAGCTCTCTATGGGTCTCCATGGGCTTGCTTTCTCAATCTCTCTCTATCTGCCCCCCCCAGCAATAAATAAATAAATAAATAAATGATATGATAAAATTAATTTCAAAAAGAAAGTTAATAGAGAGGTGCTTATGGGTAGAAATACATTCTGACACACTCTGCCTTATGTCTTGGCCCTAACCCAAGCTTTAACTGAAGCCGTAGAATTCAAAGCTATGACTGTGCCTCATCTCAGCTGCACCTCTTCTGTTAAAGTGTGCTAGACGCTGAGATGAGGTTGGGCTTGAATGCTGATGTGAAAATGAAAAAGGAGGCCATTTTCTGCTCTTTATTCTCATCTTGATTAGTACATACAGTGAATTATTTATCTTCGAGCCCCAGAGTCCTCTTGAGCAGTTGCAAGGGCACGTGGAATTGAACTGTTCCTGTATTGTAACGTTCCTTGCTAGTTTGTGATTTTTCAGAGGACCTTGTGGGATTTTCAGGGTCATTAATTAGTCTTACAACTGAGGTCATCTATGACTGAACACACAGCAGGAATAAAATCCATTTGCCTAAACTTACCCTAGAGAAAACAGCACAGTATGATGGGGAGGGGGTCTCAGTCCAGGCCTCGCTCTGCTGCTGCTGCCCTCCTTGTTCACAAACAACACCTCCCTGCTCTGTGCTCGAGGTCCTGTTTGAATAAGAGCACTGAACCAGGCATGCTCCAGAGTGCCTTCTAGACCTTTCATATTGCTCCAAAACTTCATGTTTCTCAGATTACTTTTTTCTTATGTATTTTTTGTTGTTGTTTTGGTTTGGTTTGGTCTGGTTTTGATACAGTACCCTGCTATGCAATGCAGGGATGTCTTCAAATCCGCACACCTCCTGCCCCAGCCTGCTGAGTGATGAGGTGATAGGCACTGCACTGCACCCTTTGCTCTGTGTTGTCTGTGGGCACCGTATCACGGACGACAGGATGGCTTGATGATAAAGTTCATGCTCACTCTGTGCAGGATCCTGAGTTCAATCCTTAGCACCATAAAAAAGAATGTTTCTGGACAAGTACCATAGGGACATTTTGAAATTGCACATAACATAAAATGTGACAATTAGCTATCTTCCAGTGTGCGGCTCATTGGCATTATGTGTAGACATTGCTCAGAAGCTGCCATGACTGTCATCGCCAAAGAGACCTCTGCACCCATCCAAGTACCACTACCCAGCACAGCCCTGGGCAGTCACATGTTACTGTCTGTCTCTGAATTTGACTATTCTTCAAATATCAAGTAAGTGGGATAAGACGGCACTTGTCCTTTGTGTCTCGCTTCCTTCACCTAGCCTACTGCCATCAGACATTCCTTCCTTCTCCGGCTCAGTAATATCTCATTATATATACTAAAATATATTACATTTTTATCATATTGGCTTTTAAACTCGTCTCATTCAAAACCATCTGGATTTGTTTTAAAGCAGGATGTTATTGTTGTTGTTGTATTTGAGATAGGCTCTCACTATATAGCCTGGCCCGGCCTCAAACTCACAGGAATCCATCTTCTGCTTCTGCCTTCTGAATGCTGGAATTAAAAGTGTGTACCACCATGCCCAACATTAAAGCAAATCTGAAAGTACAAACAACACTATTACCTTGGTCTGGTGTGTATCATCAAAGTTGTGAGAAAGTGAGATGGTTATTCTCATGCACACCTTTTCTATGCAATCATTAAATAGCAGGGTTTCTTCATTAAATGGAAAGGGGCTGAAAAGATATCTCAGTAGTTAAGAGCAGTTACTGCTCTTTCAGAGGACCCAGGTTCAAGTCCCAGTACCCATATGGCAGCTCACAACCATCTTTAGCTCCAGATTCAGGGATCAGATGCTTCTTCTGACCTCCGTAGACTTGTGTGCAGGTGGTGCATGTACACATACTCAGGCACAAACACGTACACATAAAATAAGTATTTTTCCCAGAAGAGGCCAAGCATGGTGATGTTCACCTTTAATTCCAGCATTGGAGAGGAAAGAACAGACATATCTCTGTGAGTTCAAAGCCAGACTGGACTGCATAGTAAGTTCTAGGCCAGCCAGAGATGCACAGTGAGATTCTGTCTCAATAAATGAATGGATAAATTTATTGTCCATTTAATAGTAAAATTTTAAACTTTATCAAAGTAAAAGTAGGGTAATTGTTGAATATGATAAAAGATATTTAAAAAATGATAAATCGTGCATGGTAGCAAATTTTTATAATCTAGCAGTCTAGAGATAGAGAGAGGAGGCGCGAGTTTAAGGTTATCCTTGGCTAAATAGTGAATCTGAGGCCAGCTTGAGATGTACAAGATGCCATCTCAGAAGTTTTTTGAAAGGTAAGTGTTACACGTTGTAAACATTTGTCAAAATTACGGTTTAGAAGTATATCAGGAAGCTGGATGGCAGTGGCACCGCCTTTAATCCCAGCACTTGGGAGGCAGAGGCAGGCAGATCTCAGAGTTTGAGGCCAGCCTGGTCTACAGAGCGAGTCCCAAGACAGCCAGGGCTACACAGAAAAACCTGTCTCAATAAAAAAATTTTTAAAATAAGTGTGCGGGCATGTGCGCACACACACACACGCTGGAGAAATGGCTCCAGCTTCAGGGGTTCTGACACCCTCTTCTGTCTTCTGAGGGCACATCGCACACATGAACATAACACACACAAATTCACATATATTCACATTTTTACAAAGAAGAAGAAAAAAGTTGCTGAGAGACAGCTTGGTGGTTAAGAGCACTTACTTCTCTTGTAGGGGACCTAGGTTCGGCCGCCAGCACCCATATCTGGCCGTTTACAGCCAGCCACCTGTAACTCCAGTGCCAGGAGATCCAACACCTCTGGCTTCCAAGATCATCTGCATGCACATGGTGCACAAAAGCTAATGCAGGCACACATACATACCAATAAAAGCTGTGGTATCTTTTGTATAAAAACGAATCATTAACATGTTAATACATACATACTTTTTTAAGTATTGTACATTTTACCTCAGAAAGGAAAAGAACTGAGTGAGTGGCTGTGAGTGAGCGTGTGGAGTCCGTTCAGGCAGATGAGCTTTGCTGTGGGACATGCTAGGCAGCACCTACTCCTTCTGCCACTAGAGGCAAGTGACAAGTCAAGTGTGACAACCGAAGATGTCTCCAGACATGGCCAGATGTTACTGTGGGGTGGAGTACAGAGATACCCCTTGTCCAGTGCCATTGGAATTGAGCAGTAAGTGAATGAGGGTGAAATAGTGCTCCACTCCTACCTGTGCCCACTCATGAACAAAGTAAGACTTTATCCATGTTTCCTGAAATTAAAGTTTCCTTCCAGATTTTTCCTCCCTTTGCAGTGCTGGGGATTGAACCCAGAGCCTCACACATTCAAGGCAAGCACTCTACCACTGGACTGCCCGTACAGACTTTATTTTTAAAAAAAGATGCATGTCCTCCCTCCTCTCTTGTACTCACATGGATGCTCCTGCACGAGGAGCTGGCTTTTGCCCATCTGTGTAGCATGCCATCTTTCTGAAGAGCTGCTCCTTCTTCCCTCAGCAAGCTCTGACCCACCATCCTTCCTATGAAGCCCATCCTTCCTACAGAGAGTGCCAGCCTCTCCTGTCACTCAGTTGTAAAGGCCCAATCCTGTGCTATACCGGAGTGCTCACAGCACAGAAGTGAGAAGACTGAGCAGCACTTGGCCATGAACCAATTAAGAGAAAAGATTACAGCAAATGTCATACACAATGGCTACATATAAAATCCCCCACCTCACAAAATAAGGTATCTAATTTGTATCCCTTATTGCCCATTTGCCTTTAAACTTGTAGCTAGGACAGTAAAGTATTAAAAAAAAAAAGAAAGAAAGAAAGAAAGAAAGAAAAAAAAAGCTTTAAAAATTTTTTAAAAAATAAAAGTAGGGGAAATGGCTCTGTAGTTAAGAATGCATACTGCTCTTATACAGAACTGGAGTCCTTTCCAACACCCACATGGCAGCTCACAATCACCTGTAACTCCACATACAGAGGATCCATACCTCATGCCTCTTAATTACATCCCAGGCACCTGCACTTATATAGTGCACGCACACACAGAATTATAAGTAAAATCTTTGCCAGGCATGGTGATGCACACCTTTAATCCAGTTCTCAGGAAGCAGAGGTAGAGGCAGGCAGATCCCTATGAGTTTGAGGCTGGTCTGGTTTGCATAGTGAGTTCCAGGACAGCCAGGATTACATAGAAAGACCCTGTCTTTAAAAAAAAAAAATATATATATATATATATATATACACACACACACACACAGAGAGAGAGAGAGAGAGAGAGAGAGAGAGAGAGAGAGAGAGACTGCTGGAACTGAGATTGGCATTAGAAAAGTATTTCTAAGGCCTGGCCCTGGGGGTCAGTGGTAGAGCATGTGAGTACTTGCCAGGCCCACAATTCAATCCCCAGCACTACCAAATAAATATATTTCTGTTTATCATCAACAATCAGTCAATGAAATTTTTATTTTTATTGTTTTATTTTATTTGGTTGTTTCACATATGTGTTTGTGTACCACATGTGTGCCTGGTGCCCACAGAGGCCAGAAAGAGTTGTTGGATCCCCTGGAACTGGAGTTACAGATGGTTATGAGCTACCATGTGGGTACTGAGAATTGATCCCAGGTCCTCTGAAAGAGCACAAGAGTTCCCTAACTTCTGAGTCATCTCTCCAACCCTTGGATATGAAAATGGTAAATGAAACCATTTGTAGCTGAGTGTGATGGCATGCACTTACGATCCCAACTAGCTGGGACACTCAAACAGAATGATCACAAATTCAGTGCTAGCTTAGGCAACAGACCAGGAACCCATCTCAAGAAAACAAAACCTGTTTCTGATAGCACCAGAAAACATTGACTACCTTGACACAAATATATCAAAAACTGTACAAACATTCTACAGAAGAAACATACAACACTAAAGGCCCTTTTAGCCAGACCGGTAACACAGTACAGGGTAAGATCTTGCCTCAGTATATCAATTAGCCAGCCAATCATTAAGAAAGGAAGGCCCTCCTTCTGAAAGTTTCCTTTACTGGGTAATGATCTTTCCCAGGCATAGCTACTTGGCCAGTCTCCAGGCCCCTAAAATCATCTCTGAGGTGACTACTCCTTGCCTAGTGCCTCGTGTTTAAGCCTGTTTTCAAAATGAAACCAGCAGATACTGGTGATCAGTGGGACCTTTTATCTTCCCACAACCCCAGTTCCCACCTTTCCTGATCACACTGTTTCATGTAATTGCAAGAGTGAGGTTCCCATCTCTTCAAATGTCTAACAAGACCAGAATTTCTTGTGACTAGCCAGGGGGTGAGTGTATCATACCCTCTTAAGATATGGAATACGGTAGAGAATTATGTCTGACTCATTCAAAACTCCTCCTGTCACTTAAGTCTATAGAACTATTTATGCATATAATATATCTCTGGGAAGTAGAAAAAGTAGCAAACATCCCCTAGATCTTTGAAACAGATACTCCTCTTAACAGATAAATGCTAGGCCTCACCTTTGACTTTGACAAATAAGGCTCTTATAAGTTGCTACATGGTAGACAAAGTTGAATCTTTGTAAGGCCTCAAAGGGCACACTTTAAAAAAGAGAGAAAGAAAAAGAATATTTCCTGTTAACAAGCGTATAGAAAATTAACCAAAATAGTGACCAGTCAGTGAAATCCGTACCATGTTCCCATATTTGTTCTACATCTCTGCAAAATTGAAGTAGGTCATTACAGCTCTTGCTGAAGCCCCCTATGGATGCCTACCCTTCCCTCAACCCCCTGGCCTTGCCCAGAAGTGAACATTATTCTGATTTAGGTTTCTAGGTTGCCATATGTGCTTGGGTGTTCCATACATGTATTATTCCCAAATGATACATGGTGGTTTTGCTTATTTCTAAGCTTTATATAAATTGTACTATACATGTCCTTTCTTCTCTTGTCTTTTCCCCCTACTTAACTTTTTTTTGAAACTTGTGTTGATATATTGTTTGTGTTCACTCATTTTAGCTCCAGTTTTATTGAGCTCCATTACATAAATATGCCATCGTTTGCGTATTCATTGTTGTTTTTGTGTACACTGAGCTGTTTCCAGTCCTTACTTTTGCAAAGAGTGGATACAGGGAAGTTCTTTTCAACATAATGTTATGGGTTGAATATGAAAGTCACCTTTGGCTTGTGTGTTAAGTGCTTCTTAGTTCCTAGCTGGTCACACTGTTTCAAAAAGTTCTGGAAAGTTTAGGAGGTACAGGCTAGTTGGAGGATGTCACTAGGGGTGTGTCGTTGAAGACTGGATCTTGTCGTGGCCTTCTTTCTGCTTCCTCTGCAATGAGATGAAGAAACTCCCTACCACACACTCCTGCCTCCACCATGTTCTGTCAAAGCACAGGAGGCCGAGTAACCGTCTGACGGCTCTGAGACTGCATCAAGACAGATCTTCCATCCCTTAAGTTTAGGTGTGTATGTGTGTGTTTAGGCAATAGCAACCCAAAAGTTAAGAACATAACAGCCAAGGGTTTCTCCCCACGATGTAAGTAAAAGATGCTGCCCCGTAGTTATATGTTTGTTTGTTTTGAAACAGTCTCTGTAGCCCTGGTTCTATCCTGGAAGTTGTAGATAGCCCAGGCTCGCCTCATACTTGCCACAGTCCTCCTCCTCTGCCTGCCAAGGGCTGAGCTACAAATGCACAGCACCACACCTGATGGGTTATGTGGATCTTAAGTAAGAAAATACTGAGTTCCCCGCAAAGGGCTTCAACTAATTTGCTCTGTCCCCATGAGCTTGGGCTTCAGTGCTGTATTATATGCCCACACTTTCTGTGTACGTGGTACTGGTGTTGGAACCCAGGCCTGGGTGCATCCTAAGGAAACACTGCACTAAACTACACCTAGCCCTGGTTGTTTACTTGTTCCATGGGAGTCTTTATGTGGCCTAGTCTCATTCCCTTGTCAGTGCTACACCACCCACAGCTGGTTGTGTCTTGTGTTTTACTGTGAGTCTCATATAACTTAATTAGGAGTAGTATATTTTTCAATCTTTCCCATGTTTGGCATTCCTTTCAACCCACAAGCAATAAAAACAATCTCTATGTCTTCTTCTAAAGGTTTGACAGTTTGGGGCTGTCGAGCAGTAGCTCTGCAGTTGGAGCACTTGCCAGAGGACTGGACTTCGGTTCCAGCATCCATGTCAGGCAGCTCACAACCGCCTGTAACTCTAGCTCCAGAGAATCTGATGTTCTCTGACCTTCACGTGCACACACACAAATAAGAAGTAAAATTAATCTTTAGCCATAGTGACAAATGCCTTTAATCCCAGCACTTGGAAGGCAGAGACAGGCAGGTTTAAGTAAGTTTGAAGGTAGCCTGGTGTCTGTAGTGGTTTCCAAGCCAGCCAGAGCTACATAGTGAGAACCTGTCTCAAAAACAAAGTTTTAAAGTTTTCTTTTTCATATCCTAGATTCTAATCCATGTGGAGTTACACATAAATATTCTTTTTCTTTGAGACAAGGTCTTGGTATTTCACCCAGGGGGGCCTTGAACTCCTGGGTTCAAGTGATCCTCCTATCTCAGCTTCCCAAGTCCCTGGGACTGTAAGATGCATACCACAGGGCTTGGGTCCAGCATATTTGTTCTTTAGAGGTGTATGGGCAGCGATGTAAATTCCACAGGACTCTGGACTATGTATATACTGGTGTGTGCTAACCCTAGGCCTTGGCATTCTGTGCCGTTCTCTCGGATGCTGAACACACTTCTGTGAACTCATGGCCTTTCCAAAAAGCAAACACTAGGGTGGTAAGAATTCATCTCAGAGCTGGTGGGTTAACCTGAGCTGGGATCCCTAGAACCCACATAAAAACCAGCATGACAGGCATGCCTATAACCCCAGCACTAGGGTGGGGGACACAACAGACAGATCCTGGAAGCTTGCTAGCCAGCTAGTCCAGTTGGTTAGTGAGCTTCAGGTTCAGAGAGAGATCCTGTCAGATAAGGTGGAAAACAATGGGAAGCCATCTAAGATTGACCTCTGGCCTCTCTCACACACATACACTCATATGAGGGTGCACACATACACTTGTACACATAAACACACACACCTGACTTCTAAAACAAAAGTAGTAAGATTACTTTCCTACCCCAAAGTTGAGTAACTTAGAAAGTTTAGGCTCTGGGGGGCTGAGAGGACAAAAGAACTTGCCACTCAAGCATGAAGGACCTGAGTTGAAATAGCCAAAACCGACGTAAGCCTGGACACAGTAGTGCACATCTCTAATCCCAGCACTCCTAAGGCAAGAGAGGAGGTCAAGACAGGCTAATCCCTGGAAGATCATGAGCCGCTAGCCTGGTACCAGGTACATCATGCAGTGGCAAAAAAGCAAAGAGACCCTGCTTTCAAAAACAAGGTAGAAGGTGAGAACCAACACTCAAGGTTGTCCTCTGATCCCTACACACACGCCACAGCATGCACATACCTGTGCACACACGCATAATTATACACACAGGGAAAGTTTAGCCACAGACTAGCCACATCCTTTCATGAAATTACTGTCATTAGGGTAGCCTTCTTTGCCACTTTTGGAGAGTAATATTTCTTAGCTATCTGAACTAAGTATTAATGTTCCCCAAATCCTTGTAGCATTGTCAAAATTATAATTATGGTAACTGTTAAGCTAATTGTATCTCTCATTAGCTAGTTTGTCTTTAGTCATTAATTGTACTGTCCAAAGTACAGGGGAAAGTAGAGGATGCAGAGTGTCAGGGGCCTTAGGGATCCCAGTCTTTGCCAACTATAATGATGAAAAGCTATCTGACAAGTCATTGTGCCTTGTCTTGAATGTCTTGGCCACTACCATCCCAGTTTAGTGCTAGCCAAGAGATCTGTCATCCCACTACTGGCTCCGTCTGGTTGGGGCCATGTTATTCCATTCTCTTAAACCATTTGAACAAACCAAGACATACCCTTCTGACTTCAGCCATTTCATTCTTCATTCATTCATTTATTCATTTACTCATGTTTTCAGTGCTTTGGGATCAACTCTCATGCTGGCCTCAGCCATTTCTGTGCCCCTGAGCATCTGTACCTAGAGACATCTAACAGCCATCCTGAACTATGTGTGGCTGATTATTAAAGCTCTGGAGCACTGATGTTCTCTTCTATAAAACTGGGAACAATGGAACAATGAGCTCATTAGGATTGTCCCTCAGAGAGACATGTGAAGAAACTCCCAACATCACATCTAGCCATTGATGGTTCATGAGGAAAGTTGACCTCTTTCCAGATAATGGTCATTCAAGAGGACCGGAACAAACAGGAAGAAGTGGGTTGTTGCCAGAATATGATTAAATATGGTTTAAATGTCATCAAACAGCATCTAGAGAAATCCTAAATACAACAAAAGGAGTTACTTTTTTTTTTTTTTTTTTTTTTTGGCCTAATCAGTAAGATTTCTGTGATAGCTTTTCAGTGCTGATGAGGGTGCAGTCTGCAGTGTCTGTGACGGTGGTAACTGTGTGCAGTTCAGACATGTCCTGAGAACCTTCAAAATATCTTCATGGGTTTGCCTGTTCAGAGACTCTTCCCCTAAGGAAATGTCATTGAAAAGGCTGGAATCAATGATGAGACTCTCTGCCTCAGCATCTGGCTTTTTGTTTTTGTTGTTCCTTTAATTTTTTTAGATTATTTTATGTGTATGAATGTTTCGCCTGCATGTATGCATATGTACCATGTGTGTGCCTGGTGCCTGTGGAGGTCAGAATAGGGCATAGGATCCCATGGAACTGGAGTTAAAGATGGCTGTGAGTTACTTTGTGGGTGCTGGAAACCAAACCTGCTTAACCACTGAGCTATCTCTCCAGCCCCTCAGCGTCTTTTATTAATGACAAAGATCTAGGGAGTGAATTAAGTAGAAGAATGCTACTGTAACTTAACTTATATAGCCTGTATTGCATAGCCATTAAAAATCATGTTTTAAGACTGTCACAATGGGAAATAAAATGCAGACCCTCCATGTGTGTAATGGAAAGGACAGGGTGTGAGGCCATACATAGACAACATGATTCCAACATGATTTTTATCCACATGCAATGGCTAGCAGGAACTATATCCACATTTCCCTGTGGTTTCTTGGGGTAGCTTTTTCTGGACAGTGGAAACTATTTTTTTTTTCCTTTAAAGTTCTATCTTCCGAGTTTTCTACAACAGGAAAGAATCATGTATACAGTGATTAGCATGAGCCTGCTCAGTGTAGACATACTAAGTGCTGTGTTGCACAGGGTGGCTATAATGCTCTGCTTGGTCTGCAGCTGCTGCTGGACACCCACTCTCTGAAGATGGTCCTGCTCGACCTCCCATCCATAGGCTCACAGGTGGTGAGGAAGGCACCTGCCAGCTACACTAAGATTGTCGTGAAAGGCATGACCCGGGCAGAAATGATCCTCAAGGTTTGTCTTCTCTGGGGACTCTGTTCAAAGGGGCTGGTCCCATCTTAGATCCCTTGTTCCAGGGAGTTTGGGTTTTGCAGACACCCTGTCTGCCCCATCCTCACTAGCCCCCAAGGGTTGTCCGCATTCTGTGATGTTGAAAATCAGTGCATAGTTTCCTGGGGATCAGGAATTCTTGCCGATGGGTGAATTCTGTCTAATAAGCTCTACCTGCTGAGAGTTGGATGGTGAATCAGGAGAGAAACCCAGGGATCTCTCTGCCTCTCAGCAGGAATTTTAGGCCCAGCTGGCACTTACTCCCTTCCCCAGAAGCCTTTTTGGCTTTTCATGTTCTGCACCTTTATGTGAACTCTGAACAGATGTTGTAGTAACTGAATCTAATTGGCAAATGGACTTTTTAAAGCCTCATTTAACAAGAGATTGTACTTTGTGCACTGCTAGAACAGTGTCTGCAGTGTCTGCCTCTGATTTCCACCTATGCCTGGCAGAAGAGGCTGGTGGGCTGGGGTGCAAAGCCTCTGTGAGCATGGGAGCTGAGAGTCAGCGCCTGCATCTCTTCAGGCCCATTTCCCAGAGCGACTCAAATAATGGCAGAACAGGGCTGCAGTGGCCTGGCCTGACTGCAGACCTCAGGACCTGCACTGAATGAGGGTCCTGGGAGACCTATAGCCTATACCTGAGGAAGCTACAAACAGTCTCAGGGCTGTCCTCCTTAACTGACTTGCTCAGTGGAGGAGAGATGCATTTTAGGAAATATCTGCGAAGGACTTTGAAACGAACTGCTCCTTGCCACTTTCTGGTACATTCTCAGGAACTCAAAACAAAATCAGCCCACCAGGGAGGAAAAATCAGCATATTCCAGAACCAAATGCAATGACTCTGAGGATGATAATGCCATCTGTCTGTATATTAATGATAGTTGAATGAATGTGGTGAAACCAAGTTCCAGTTTTCAAGTCTTCAAAAGAGTAAGGGTGGTTTGGGATGTTGTTTCTGAGAACATCCATGGGCATCCCACCCCATCCCAGTAACAAACAGGAGTACATACCCACTGCCCATGAAATGCCCCCAGCAGAAGACACTAACAGTTTCCCAGATGGTCCCTTCCAGGTCTCCTGGTGGAATTAGGAGCCTCAGGTTGGGGATGCGGAATCCAAATGTTAAAAAGCAATTGGGTAATAGTGGTGATTCAGCCACTCTTAGGAATCTTGCTCTAATTGAACATCAAGTTGAAATGAGCCATCAAGCATTTCTGAAGATAGGCTTGTTGCTGTGTGAGGGCAGCTTGCAATAGACTCCCTTTGTGGTCAGACTCTTGTCTCCTCCATCGGTAGGTGGTGATGGCCCCTCATGAACCGTTGGTGGTATTTGTTGACAACTACATCAAACTCCTTACGGACTGCAACACAGAAACCTTCCAGAAAATACTGGACATGAAGGTGAGCTCTCTTGTTGTGTACATCCAGCCACCCTATGGCAGGGGATGTGGATATAGAACGTGAGGCACCGTCCCGCATCCCAGATGGAGGTTGGTTCTGGCCATATAGACTACAGCATCCTGAGGACCTGCCTAAGGGAGGGTCACTGCCCACAGAAGATGGCTGGGGAAGTGAAAGGAAGAGCAGGGGGATTGTCCTTCCTCTGTCTTTTGTTTCTCTCCTCTTTCCAACCCTTCTTTCTCTCCTACCCTGTTACCTCTTTTTCCTTCCTCAGTTGTATCTTCCAGGCTCCTGCCAAGGACCAGTAATTCCCCTGAAGAAAGTGATGTCCTGGGCTCTAGCCATTATGCAGTTATCCCAGCAGAACTCAGGCTGGGCAAACTACAGGACCAAGGTGTGAGTCCTCCCCCTGCCAACCATTGTGGGCCCACCCCAACCACCCTCTCTCCTTTTCCTCTCAGGGGCTGAAGAGGAGCGAGCAGAGCAGCATGCTGGAACTTTTGCGGCAGAGGCTCCCTGCCCCACCCTCGGGGACAGAAAGTTCCAGCACACTGTCCCTGGTGGCTCCAACACCAGAGCAGGAGTCATCCCGCATCCGAAAACTTGAGAAACTGATTAAAAAGAGACTGTAAGGGGCACACAGACTTCGCCAGGAATCCTGAGCATCTGGTTTCTGGAAGCCCTCACCCTCATGACTCCAGGTCTTCAGGCTTGAAACCTCTGGGACATTACGGTTATTAAAGTATCTCTCCCATCCCTGTCTTATTTTCTATCCCAGTCAGGGAAGCCGAGTGAAGACTGGGTTATAAAAAGGCATTTTTAATTATCTCCCGCCCCGGAAGCTGGGGCAGCAGTGGGTGGAAGGTCTTGTGGTTCACTTGCTGTCTCTAGGTTGCCTGTGATGGTTAAATTGCCACTGGCTTGTGTCACCTCACCACATAGCCCTCCGCACCAGCTGTGTCTGCAGCTTGGCTGAGGAAGCCTGGATCTCACCCCTTCCTGCTGCTACTGTTAGAGGGCAAAACCTCTGCAAGCAGAGGCACTTTTCCCTCCTTGTCTCTGGGATTGGTTGGGGACCTGAGTGAACAGAATGGCAGATGACAGTGGGATCCTGGCCTCTCTTTATCCAGACTCTGCAAGGATGGCACTTTTCCATGTTAACTGAAGCTTTTTGGGACTTAATCTGCCAGACAAGTCTGACCATCTGACCTCACTTCCCACTTGCTTGTACATTTCAAGTCTAGAGTACTTTCTCGAGTCTCTGAAACATGGTGGCCACATGTGGCACCACGGTGGCACTTCACTGCTACTACTGAGAAAAACTCCCCGAGAGTGTGATGCTGACCTTACGTGCTGGGCAACCTCCAGCAGCTCCCAGCACAACTCAGCCCTGTTCTGCCCTGTGTCGCCTACCACCAGCTCTTGAAATCAAGCTCTGCTGTGGGGAATTACCCCATCTCCCGGGAATGGGCACCTTCCAGGGCAGACATCACCCTGCTCTCTAGGCTCACTTGAAACCATGACTCAATTGCATGACCACAACCTCAGTGTGACCACTGTTAATAACAGCTTTTGTTCAGGCACTAAACTTGTGAGCCACAGCACCTCATCTCTTCATCAGTCTAGAGCAGTGTTTCTCAACCTGTGGGTCATGACATCTTTGGGGGTCAACTGACCCTTTCACAGGGGTTGCCTAAGACCGTCTACATATCAGATATTCCATTACGGTTCATAATGGCAGCAGAATTACAGTTATGAACAACAAATAATTTTATGAGCCGGACGGTAATGGCACACACCTTTAATCCCAGCACTGGGGAGGCAGAGACAGGTGGATCTCTGTGAGTTCAAGGCCAGCCTGATCTACAGAGTGAGTTCCAGGACAGCCAGAGTTACAACAGGGAAACCCTTTCTCAAAAAACCAAAATAATAATAATATTAATAATTTTATGGTTGGGGCCACCACAACATGAGGAACACTATTAAAAGGATCACCGCATTAGGAAGGTTGAGAACCACTGGTCTAGACTATTCTTGCTAGTCAGTTTAACTCTTATGTGTTGAGCACTTTGAAATTCTAAACAGAAAGGAAATAAGTGGCGAGAAAAAGATGTGTAATTTGGACACGTGCAGGAGCCCACAGGTGCTCAGTGGAAGGACTCCTCTATGTTGCCCTGTGGTTCTGGTTGTTATATGACTGCCCTGTTGGAAAGAAGACATTGGGCTGCCTCCCAACAGCTCAGTGAATTCAGCCACCTGCCACCCACCTAGGGGAGCGGAGGAAGCAGTGGGCTCCTCCCATTCCGGGCTGTTGTCACCTTATTCACATAGCTTATTACACTTCTCTTTTTGGTTCATTTGGAGGGTATGGTTTTCTGGACAACTCCATGATGGCATTGAGATGTCAGGCCACTATTTTTCCTAGATGGTGGACACAGCCAGCAAAGTTACTCCCTTGATGTATTGCACTGTCAGTAATCACCAAGGAGCCAGCAGACAGGTGTCAGTAGGAGTTATGTTAAATGTCTTCTTAATGAGAACTGACTACAGTTTATTCTGTAGAGACAGCCTGTTCCTCACCTGGGGAATGCATTAGAACCCCTTGAGACCCTTTGAAAAATGCAGATGTCTGGAGACTTAACTCTGTAAGTCTGCTGTGGGGCCTGGTGTGTATATGTTTAGAAACTGCATAGGTGATTACAGTTGTCTGTCAGCATCCACGGGAGACTGATTCCAGGACCACACACAACCTATGCAGATGCTCTATCCCTTCTATAAAATGGCACGGTGTATATAAATAATCTAAGCACATCCTCTCGTTGACTCCAAATATCTCTAGATTATGTATAATGCCTCATGATTTAAATTCTACATAAATAGTAGGGGGTTGTTTGGGGAAGGGTTGTTGGTTTTGTTTTTTGGTAGTAGTTTTGTTTTTAATACAGAGTCTCACTATATGGGTCCAGGCTGACCTTGAACTTGCAATCAAGATTGGTGTCCCAGCTGCTGGCATTACAGGTATGTACTGCCATATCTCGAAATAAACAGTTGCTATACTGAGTGACTTAGGGACTAATCACAGTTGAGAGACTAGTCTGAATGTGCTCAGACAGGCCCAGTTTTTTCCCCTAAATATCATTACTACCTTTGGTTGACCCACAGATACGGAGGACAGAGAATGCTTCCTGCCTGCTATCAACTCTTGCAGTGAAAAGAGAAAGGACCTTATTGAAGGAGTCCTATAGCCCCTTTTCATGAATGTTTGTTTCTCTGGCTGTCTAACCCAAGGCCATGACTGTTGTGTTGAACTGGTACCAGCACGGCCTTTCTAGTGGCTAGCAGCTTGCATCTGAAGCTTGTATAGATGATCACGACTGTACCTAGAGCTGGGCTCTTCCCATAGTGATCAGGGTTCTTGTTTTGATGGTCATGGCTCAGCCTGAAGCTTTATTTATTATTGTTACTTTAAAACAATATACTTAGCTAGGCATATGGTGCACACCTTTATTTCCAACGTTGGCGAGGCAGAGGCAGGTGGACCTCTGAGTTAGAGGTCAGCTTTGTCTACATAGTGAGTTCCAGGCCAGCCAGGGCTACATAGTAAGACCTTGTTGCAGAAAAACCAAACAAAAACAGCAACAATAAAATGTAAAGAGTTCTCTGCAACTCTTTTGTTAGGACAGATGGCTGGCTTAGAGGGGCCAGGCTAGAGAAATTTTTTTAGATTATACCTGCAAAGCAGGAGCCACAAGGAACTCCTGCTCTCTTGTAGAGCCTTGCAGGTGCAAGGCCTTAGGTTTGCTCCCCATTACTGGCAGAACAAAGAATCAGCACCCAAGACTCTGCCAAGTACCCAGAAAGGTGCCCGCTTTGCATGGATCTCAAGTGACTCTTAGGTGCAGATCGAACAAGTGAGAGCAGGGAGCACAGGTCGGGCTGCTGCCGGGTGGGGGGTTGAGGGGGGTGCACAGGCCCATCCTGAGTCACTGTTGGACACGGAAGCCTAGCTCCCTGTTTACAGAAGGCTAGGGGAAGTGCCAGAAGCACACAGCTGGAAATGTCATTCCTCTCCCTAGGAAGAGAAGTCTCAAAATAACCAGCTTGCTTGAGGGGGAAGGCAAGTTCCACACTTCTTGTCTACTCCCAAGTTGGATTCCCAAAAATAAATTTGTTAGGACTGACTGCATCGGGCCATTTAAGTATTAGCCTTGGAAAGGAATTCGTGAAAAGCCAGCAGACATGAAGAGAACTGTTACGTTTTACATATGAAATAAAAATTTCCAGTCCCATCCTAACTGTCCATCAAAAAAGCCTGTTGGACCTACAGAGTTCTCCACCTTTGGGAGATGTAAATTTCTTTCAAATAAAAGGATCATTCTTTTGTGTGTCTTTCATTTTGCCCATTTGGAATTGATTTCTTGCTGCATCTTGAAATACAAATACTGTAGTTAATTAAAGCATTACTGAATGTCATTTGCTAGAATGTCTTTCCCTACTGCTGACAGAAAACAGAAAGGACCCTGGGAACGCTTGAGCTCCCCGCCCGTCCACTGCTGGAGGGATATGCTCTCCTTTCCTAGCTCTCTAAGGAGGCCATGCCCAGGGGGAACGTGGCAGTCCTGGGCCACCGCTGGCTGTCCAGCTGCAGTGGCACTCTCTGTCTGATGTGTGTCAAATCTTCTGCTTCTGGTTTGGATTCCACTTTGCACCAAGTTTCCAACCCTTTGGCTTTCCCTCCCCTATCCTTTCCAGTCTCGGCCCAGTTTCCCCGTGTGACTGCCCAGAGAGCCCTCGCCTGTGCAGAGCAAGTTATTCCTGCTTCCTTCACAGCTGGGTGGGCATTTTGCAATGAGATCTTTTGGAGAATTCCAATGTCTCTTTCAACAGTGGAAAATCTGCTGCATCACTTCCATTAGTCTGGCCTGAGATCTTTACCTAGTTCCCATCCATCGTCACCAGCTCCTGCTTCCACAGGACAGCCAGAGATGACTCTCATGAGAAAAGGAGCACTTCCGATTACCTACCCCAGAGGGCTGCGAGCAAGATGATTTTCCTACCAGCTCTCCGCCTTCTCACCTACATAGCCAGGCAAGGAAGCCTTGGTGAGCAGTGGCCTATGAAGAATGTGTCCACTGGAAACAAAAGCAGATGGGGATGGAAACTTCCACAGAAGCCCTACTCTGCAGGTCTGGTCCTGGCACTTTGACACTGGGCCAGTCATTAATTCTCTGAGCCTCACTTGCAACATCTGTGAAAAAAGATTATAAATCTTCCCAGTAGTCCTTGTATTATTATTTTTTTTATTTAATTATTTTAATGAGACAGATACAGGCTGGCCTTGAATTCACTAGTTAATAAGACTGGCCTTGGAGTTCTGTTCCTCCTGCTTCTGCCTCTCAAGTGTTGGGATTGCCGATATGTGCCACTAAGCCCTGCTCTTCCCAGTGACCTGAGGCAGGGGGATTCCTGTGAGTTTGAAGCTGGCCTATATAGTTCCAGATCAACCTGGGTTGCAGAGTGAGACTCTACTTAAGGGACAGTCATCAAAGCTGTGCAGGTCACACTGGACCAAGTATGGGTCTGCCTCTCCAGGCCATGGGAAGTGTGAGGGTTCATTACCATTTGCACTGGCTGAGTCTGGCTAGATGTCCTGACAGTGGGGGTGTAACCCGTGGCCAGCCTGTCTTCCCTGGGCTGACTTTAATCAACCAGCCAAGAGGAGATAGATCCTGCTTCTCTGTCCCAGCTGCATCCGCAGTGAGCTGCAAAATGTCAGCCTTTGCCTTTTTAGGTGGTGATGGTGATGTCCCTCTCACTCAGGAGTTCCCACAGCCTCCCACTCTGTGCTCTCACCCTGGCAGCACCTGCTTCCATGACCTTTAGGGAAAAACCTGCAGACCTGGTCAAGAGAGCTTCCTCTCCTGGTGCTGCTGGCCAGGCTGCCCACTTTGGAAAGTGGGACATATTTCCTTTGAATGCACTACCAAAGGCCATCTTCCAAAAGAGCGTCTAGTCTGTGGCTCCACTCCCCAGTTATTCTTGCCTGAATGCCTTCTGTTGTCTTCTGGGTTTTTTGAGGTTTGTTTTTTGACCTATAATAACCCCAAAATTATGGTGAGACAGGCACTTCTGATTGGAAAAGCCGTGGTTGGCTCACAGAGTGGAATTCGTTAAATGCCTGTCAAAGAATCTTAGCTTTTCCCCAAGGCTGCCTAATTACCTGCATTCAGGGGCAAAGTTCCTACCCAGCCCTGCAGGGTGTTGGCTCAGAGAATGTGGTGTGATAAGAGAGATTATAAATTAGGAATTGTGGTGGGCGGGGCTCAGTGGTGGACGTATATAATCCTAGTGCTGGGGAGGCTGAGGCAGGGTGGTCAGGAGACAGTTGGGGATATAGCTCTGGTAGAGTAATTTCCTGGCACCTGCGAGGACCTGGGTCCACCTACAGCACTACCAAAAACAAAGCATTGCCAAATATATATATATATATATATATATATATATATATATATATATATATATATATATATATTTTTTTTTTACCAAAAAAAAAATTGTGGGAGAAAACCTGGTGTGAAATGCACGGTTAGCTAAGACTTTCCAGTTAATCTGAGATCACTTTCAGCTTCTGCTCCATAATCAAATGGAATCTGCACAATTTCCACGCCTCCTCCTGTTTAGGATAATTTTTCAAGGAGTCAGAAATTAAAACCAGTTTCTCAACAAACTCGCCTCCATTTCCAAGGCCAAGGAAAGTCTTTGCAAAGGGTGCCACAACTTTCCAGAGTGAAGGGGTGGCGAGCACCTAGCTGCCTCTGCCCCTTGATTTGTGTCAGGGTGCAAGCGGACTGCATCCCACTGATGCTCAAAGGAAGCACTGTGACTGGCCAAGGAAGCCAGCTGCTGAGGATAGCTCATGCAGAGAAAAACAACCATTCACACACACACCTGCCACCACAGACCGGGCCCAGGGAAGTCCTGATGAGCCATGTTTAACTCTATTTTTAAGATCTATTTGTGTGTATGTGTGTCCATAGAGGCCAGAGAGGATATTGGATCCTCCGGAACTGGAGTTACAGATGGTGGTGAGCCACCATGTGGGTGCTGGTAATAGAACCTGGGTCCTCTGGAAGAACAAGGCAGTGCTCTTAACCACTGAGCCATCTCTCCAGTTCTCCCTCCTCTATTTGAAGCAGTTTTTCACTCTGTAGCCCAAGCTGATCTCAAACTTGTGTCAATTCTCCTGCTTCAGTCTCCCAAGTACTACGATTACAAACATTAGTCATACCTCTCTTGTGCTCTTTTTACTTGAATTATATATTTTTTTCAAATTTATTTTAATGTACACACACGCACATACGAATGCAGCTGCGCTTGTGTGGAGATCAGAGGACAGCTTTCAGGAATTAGTTTTCTCCCACCACGTGGGCCCTACTGATTGATTCAGGTTATCAGACTTGGCAGCAGGCACCTACCACTGAGCCATCTTGCCAGCCTTTGTGCTAGGTGTTGGCTCTGAGGCTGGTGAGCTTTGCTGTCAGAGGGGAACGCAAGAGGTAGGCCTCAGTTGGCTTGGTCCAGGCCCTAGCTGTAGTGGTCAGCTATGTCTTCCACCGTGAGAGGAAAGATAGCAAGTTCCAGGCCAGACAGATTACATGGCAAAACCTTCTCTTAAAACCACTAAGTAGATTGGATCGGTTTTGTGTATGGGACCAGGAAGCCGAGGGAGAGTGATATGCCCAAGGATGTGTAGCCAGAAACGAGTGGAGCCAGGATCTGACCAAAGCCACCTGTTTTCCAGATCCCATGTATTTCACCAGTAGTTTCTAAACTTAAAAGCTTTGGGATCCTTGCTATTTAAAATGGGCATGGAAATTTTATTATAAATAACATGTTTTGAGTTTAAGTCTGTTCAAAGAAAATCAGAGATGTTGAAACTGTTTCAGTAAGTGAAAAATATTTTAAGGCGTGATGGCACATACCTGGAGGCAGGAGGATCAGCGGACACCCTCTGCTGCCTGGCAAGATGGCTCGTGGACAAGAGCACCTGCTGCTCTTGCAGAGGATGACCTGGGTTCGGTTCCTAGCACCCAATGGTTCTAGTTCCAGAGGGCCCGATGCCCTCTTCTGGCCTCTTTGGGCACCAGGCATGTGAGGCCCACCTGGTCTACAAAGTGAGTTACTGAGGCTATTTTTCTTTTTTCTTTTCAAAGGCCAGGCATGGTGGCACACACTTTTAATCCCAGCACTTACTTGGGAGGCAAAGGAAGGCTGATCTCTGTAAGTTCTAACCCAGCTTGGTCTACATAGCAAGTTCCAGGACAGCCAGGGCTACATAGTAAGACCCTGTCTCAAAAAAATAAAAATGAAAATAAAACAGGAAGATAAAGAAGAAAGAAAAAATGGCAATTTATAATTTATATTTTAACCCCAGCACTTCCTTCATTGCTGCTTGCTTCGGTTGCACAATTTAGAATTCTTGATTTGAAAAGTTGTAAACAAGCCGCGAGTGGCGGTGCACCCCTTTAACTGGCACTTGAGAGGCAGCAGCAGGAGGATCTCTGAATTTGAGGCCAGCCCAGCCTATAGAGGGAGTTCTAAGATAACTAGAGACACAGAGAAACCCTGTCTGAAAAAAAAAGGAGTAGAAAAATTGAAAATAGTATCCTTCCAACCACAGATATTGTGTGTGCGTGCGTGCGTGCGTGCGTGCGTGCGTACGTGCATGAGTGCGTGTGTGTACTGGCATGCATGTGCTACAGCGTGCATGTGAGGGTCAGAGCAGCTCGGATGTTGGTATCACTTCCCGTCTGTTTGTGACAGGGTCTCTTGTTGTTCACTGCTGCCTAGACCGGGCCTGCTGACTCCCCGAGCTTTCTGTGAGTCTTCATCTTTGGCTCCCATCTCCTGATAGGGACACACTGGGATGACAGATGCAAGTACTCTATTGTGTTGGATTTTTACATGGGTTCTGAGAATCTGAATTCAAGTTGTTAGGCTAGCGTAGCATGCACTTTACCCACTAAGTCTCTCCCCATCCCAAATATTTTTTAGTGTTCACATGCATGTATACACACACATACACACCTGCATGTACATGCACACCTGCATGTACACACATGCACACACATGTGCACACATGCACACATTTATGCGCAACAAATATTTGTGTGCATATACACATCTGCACACATATGTACACATGCCCACACATGTACACACATATGTATACACACATGCACACACACACATACACATACGCACATATATACATACACATTTATTTGGTTGGGTTTGTTTTTTTGTTTTTGTTTTTGTTTTTTGAGTTCAGGCTCACCTTTACCTCTCAGACTTACTGCCTCATAGCTTCGTGCCAAAGCTGGGTTGCTGGGGTTACAGCATATAACCCCACTGTGCCATTGTGCAAGCTCCAAGCACAGATCCTCTAATTAAACAGAGGTACCAGGGGTTGGAGAGATGGCTCAACAGTTAAGAGCACTGGCTGCTCTCCCAGAGGTCCTGAGTTCAACTCCCAGAGGTCCTGAGTTCAACTCCCAACATCCACATGACAGCTCATAATCTGATGCCCTCTTCTGGTCTGCAGGAATACATGCAGACAAACCACCTGTATACATAAAAGATTCATCTTTAATAAACAAAAAACATCCTAGCACTCAGAAGACAGAGGCAGGTGGCTCTCTGAGTTCAAGGCCAGCTTGGTCTACAGAGTGAGTTCCAGGACAGCCAGGGCTACACAGAGAAACCCTGTCTCAAACAAACAAACAAACAAAAACAAAAACAGAGCAGCTAGAGAAGCTCTCTTTTAAATTGCCCTCGCAACAAAAGAACACGCAAGGCGCCTCCTCAGCCCACCTATGACACGACACCTTTGGGATATATACTATGTTGGTATAGTTTTAATGTTTAGTTTTTTAGGAACTTAAAATCTGCAATTTGAAAGTAAAATTGATGGCTGGGAACATAACTTGGTTGGTAGAGTGCTTCCATAAAGCCCTTAGTTTGATCCCCAGGGGTACAAACACTCATATGATAGCACACAGTTTTTTGTGGGGTTTTTTTCCTTTTTTTTTTTTTTTGGCTTTTTAAAAAAAAGTGTATGCATGTATGTCTAGGTGGGCAGTATGTGCATGTGAGTGCTGGTGCCCATGGAAGCCAGAAGAGGGCGTTGGGTCCCATAGAGTTACAGCAACTGTGAGCCACCCAATGTAGGTGCTAGGAACTGACATGGGTGCTGGGAACTGAACCCTGGTTCTCTGCAAAAGCAGCATGTGCTCTTAACCACTGAGCTGTCTCTTGAGGCCCTGGTGGTACACACTTGTAATTCCTGAGAGAGAAACAGAAGCAGAGAGGGACAGAGACAGAGAATAGGATCAAAGCTTTGTGAGAGTCCTCCTCATGCCATCTCCATGTGGTTCTGGAAGTTCCCGCCTTTTGTTTCCCTGACCTTGGAGGGTAGGTTTGGACCTATTGCCTTTGCAGGAAGCAGTCCATTCATTTAAAGTGCTCCACCCATTCAACAATAGCACCTGAACTGTTGCCCAGTTTCTGTTCAGATAACCCTGGAGGCCGCCTCCCCTGCTGACTGAGGCCTTGTACCATTGAAAAAGACAGTTGGGAAGCCCTGCTGAGCACCCATTCTGCACAGTAGTCAGTTCCGATAACGAGGTAGTTGTCTTAGTCAGTGTTCTATTGCTGGAAAGAGACACCATGAGCAAGGCACCTCTTATAAATGAAAGCATTTAATCGGGGCTTGCTTACCATAGTTTTAGAGGTTTAGTCCATTATCATCATGGCAGGGAGCATGGAGGCATGCAGGCAGACATGGTTAGCTGAGAGTTCCACATCTGGATCTGAGGCATCAGGAAGAAAGAGACACTGGGCCTGGCTTGAGCATTTGAAACCCCAAAGCCCCCCACAGCAACACACTTCTTCCAACTAGACCACACTGTGTGTGTGTGTGTGTGTGTGTGTGTGTGTGTGTGTGTGTGTGTGTGACATAATGTATTATGTTATATCCAAGGCCTTGAGTGTGTAACACTTTCCAGATTTTTTGGGGGGACTTGAAACATCGGTATGATGTTATATCCTGTTACCTTGGGAGATCAATGGATGAGGATGGGACTACACCTGCAGCCTTTCCCTCCCTCTGTAGCCCAAGGTTAAGGAGGATCAATAGCTGGGCACTTGCTACCCCACAGCAGTAAATCCTTCCTCCCTTCAGTGGGGAAGTTCTGAATTGGATCATCAGGGTTCAGTGTACGTTGGTTTATCGGTTTGGGGACTTTGGCCAAAGTCCCTCATTTTGCAGATAGGATACTATCTGTCCTGTTGAGGATCAGGCTGCCTTCTCTGCTCTAAGCCACTCAATATTGTGTAAGCAATGGTTTTTCAGCCTGTGCCTTGCCTGGAGTGACTCCATTTGAGGGTGGAGGATGACACTGCGCCCGGGTGGACTTGTGAACAGCAGTAGCTGCTCAGTACCACCCACCAGCACAGACTGATAAATGATTTGTTCCCAGTAGGACAAAGGGCATCACCCTATAAAAATATCAGGGTGAACTGGGACTGTAGGAGCGTGAGCATAGTAACATTGTCAGGAGAACCATGCCCAAGGATTTGTGGGGAAAGGGCGGCTTCCTCATCTGGGCCACATCAAGAGGAAGATACCTAAGACTTTGATGGTGACACTGACCTGGCATCTGACCACCTCACGCGCACACCATGTGGCCAATAGGCAGGGAGCTCCTGGCTTCAGCACATTAGACCCAGCCTACTCAAATTGCCATCCGCCCTGTCCTTCTGCCTGGAGCTGCTGTCCTTCAGTACTCTAGTTCACCCAGTCCTGCCCTCAGCTCTGCAGCCAGAATCAACTCCGCAGCTCCACTCAAACCTGTGCTGGGACCTGGCCACAGCCCCAGGTGCCTGCTGCCTCGCCTGCTGCTGTTCTTCAGTACTGAGGTCCTAGCCCCTGGTGTAGCTTCGTTTTTATTTATTTCTAAATTTACTTAAAAGATATTTTATTACATTTTATTTATTCACTTTGTGTGTGTGTGTGTGTGTGTGTGTTCCTGCCATGATACATGTGTGAAGGTCAGAGGACAATTTTCAGGAGTCAGTTCTCTTTACCCACCTTGTAGGACCTGGGGATCACACCTAGGTTATCAGGCTGAGCACTGGACATCTTTGCCTGCTGACCCATCTCTCTGGCTCCTATTTTTATTTTGAGACAGGGATTTGTCAGGATGACCTTGAACTTTCTGTGTATCCCAGGCTGGCCTCAAGTTCCCAATCCTCCTGTCTCAGCCTACCAAGTAGCTGGGATTACAGGTTGTGATTCAGGAGGCAGAGGCAGGCAGATCTGTGTGGGTTGGAGGCCAGTCTGGGCTACATAGTGAGTTCTAGGCCGGCCAGAGCTACATAATGAGACCCTGTCTCAAAATAAAAACACTTGAAAATACTGCTACCAGAGCCGGGCAAATACTTGAGCTGATAAAATGCTTCCTCTCAACCCCAGGACTGAAATCAGGATTCCTAAACCCCCACAAAAGTCCAGAGAGCACAGAGGCTTGCCTGATCCTAACTCTCAGAAAACAGAAACAAAGGATCCTGAGAGCATGCTAACTCTACTTCAGTAAATACAGAGAAATCCAGGAAGACTTCTGGCTTCCACACACATGCAAAAAAATTTTAAAAGCTGGTATTGCCTGTCTCTTGCATCTGCAAGGTGGTTTTACTCTCTCTGATGATACCTCTTTCTCCACATCCTTACTTGGCCATGATGTTTTTTCCGGCATCGTGGGCTAGAGGATGTGATTGCAGCTCCAGCTGTGGAAACCCAGGAGGCAGAAGTTCCCCTTTTGTTTTCATTGCACAAGACCAAATATGACCCAACCTATGTTGCATCTTGCAAGAAAGCTTGCTTCGTCGAAGTCAGTTGAGTAAAAGACCCAGGGCCTTTCTACTTGGGGCTTCGATGGTTTAACTATGAAATCAATGGTCATGCCTTCTTTTCCTTTATTTTTTCTTTTTCCTAAGAAAGCCTCATGTAGCCCTGCTGGTCACAAGCTTGATATGCAGCCAGCGACGACCTTGAACATCTAACTCTCCTGCCATCTCCGTAATACTGGGATTGCAGGCACACATTCCGAGTCCAGTTTTACTCAGTGCTGGGGATCCAATCCAAGGCTTCCTTCATGCTAGACAAGCAAGTCTACCAACTGAGCTACATTCCTGGCCCAGTGGTCATCCTTTCTATGTGTAGTGTGGTGAGGTAATAAGTAATAAAGTAAAATAAAGTGAAGTAGTTATTTTTCTCTTCCTGGTCACCGCTACTGTTCCTCCACAGCAGCACAGGTCGAATAATCAGAGATGCACACTTAGACTTTTGAATTCTATAGCGGCGATGGGGCTTTAAACCCTGGGCTCTCCACGCAAGAGTACTAGAGTGTTCTTTAGGCTGCTCTTGTTTTTGCTTCTTGTTCAAAAAGTGCTTTTGGGTTTTAAATGCCACAGTCCTAGAAGATTTTGCAACTTCAGTTCCAAGGGATCTGACACCCTCTTCTAATCTCCAAGGACACCAGGACACCAGGCAGGCATGCACATATACAGGAAAAATACTCACATAAAATCAATAAACCTAAGACATTTAAATAATAAATAAAGCCAGTGCACGCCTATAATCCCAGCCCTTGACCGCTAGAGGCAGGAGAATCAGAAGTTCAGTTTAAGGTCATCCTCAACTCCATAAAAATAAATAAGGAAAATATAATAAAGAAAAGCATGAGCTGTGACTCGGGTGACGTTCAGTGAGGTCTACAGGGCTGGGGGTGCCAGGCCAGAAGAGAGTGTCTAATCTGGAGGTACAGAGGGTTGTGACACTCCATGTGGGTACCGGGAATTGAACCCGGGTCCTCTGGAGGAGCAGCCAGTGCTTTTAACCCATAAGCCACCTCTCCAGCCCCAAACCACTGTCATATGAGGAGCAACTGACTGCACCTAAAGGCTCCCATTCTCCACCCTGTCTCAGGCAGCTGTGCAGCCCCGGATCCTCTGTGGTCGTGAAGCACTTTGGAAACCTTTGAGGCTGCCTTCGCAGTGTGGCCCCGCGGACCAGCTGTCTGCTCTAAAGGACAGAGACAGCACTCCCTTCTATTGTGCCTGTCAGCCAAGGAACCAAGAGTCTGATCTTCAGCCACTTAATCAAGGGCTATTTTCCCAGCTTGTAAGGCCACATCCAGTCTGAATATTCCCAACAGAGCCAGAAGCACAAATGTGCCGATGTGACTCGCAGAGGCCGTGAGCCCCAGCCCTTCTGTGTGTACGTCTGCAGAGGTCAGGAATGGACCTGCTCAGTGTAACTGGGAAGCACTCGAAAGTAAGCTCTGAGCAGCCAGGTCAGAGCAGGTTCATTAAGCTTCTGCAGGCTCCTTGCACAGGGGACAATTGCATAATTACATACCAGTCACATTGGTCTCTGGGCTAGTGTTGCCCTCTGGCTTGAGCAAACCACATCCCTTCACCCAAACTGGTGAGCTCCCAGTTGAGAGCTTGGGAAAGGGCCTACTTGTCCTTCAGGCCTGCTTAACTCTGAAATTGCCAGGCAAGTACCTGGGTATTCCTCTGGCCCTGTGCCACCCTGTGAATCTCAAGAGCTCGTAGTTGTTAGCACACCCCTACCCCTAGCACCAGTGCCCACACTTGTGTGGGTTGTGTTGGGTTAGAGCACATCTTTGTCTTTGTCTTTTTTTTTTTTTTTTTTGAGACAAGCTCTCACTCAATAACCTAAGCTGGTCTTGAACTCACAGTAACCCTGCTAACTCAAGCTTCCTGTGTGCTGGGTTTACAGTTCCGCATCACAGTACTTGGTTCCTGGTTAAAGCACATCTTTTTCATTAAGCCCTGTTCCCTTTTAAAAAGATAAAAAAGACAAGGTCTCATATATCCCAGGCTGGACTCAAACTAACTCAAGGATGGCCTTCAATTCCTGAATTCCCAACCCCATGTCTCCATCTCCCAGTTGCTGGTCCTGCTGGCCTGAGCCACCTACCCCTCCCTTCTTTACTGAATATGGCAGATCCCTTTCGATGTCCTTTGAAAACAAGGACTTTATCTTCAGGTACTTAAAGGACACAATTAAGTTCTATTTTGTAAAGCAAGTTTGCTGGCATAAATACAAATAAGGGAAAGAAGAGATCTGATTGGACTGTGAGGCAAATCCTTTACATTACTGAACAGAGAACAACCTGAAACCCTGGAGACTGGAGACCTCAGGGTGCCACGGATATGGGTACAGGCCAGCAGACTGAGCCCAAAGCATTTTTAATCCTCTGGCTGGCTTTGCTGAAGACAGGCTGTTCCACAGAATAAGCCGCAGCTACAAGGGGTCTTGCCTTGCCCTTGTCTGACTTAATTCCCACTTGGGCATCAGTTTACTTTATTGCAAAAAAAAAAAAAAAAGCCCCACAAAAATGCAGGGTTGGCATCCATTGTCAGGCAGCTTTTGTTCTTGAGGCCTGCTGGGAGAGGCCTCAGGCTGGAAGCCAAGTTCTGTGAGGACACGGTGGCTCTGTGATCTAGGCCTGGGGGTGATGGCCCCTCTGTGAAAGGAAGGCTTTGAGATGAGCCCAGTCTCTACACAGGCTCCATGGTCTCTCTGGGCCATGCTTGTTTTGTCTAACGTACCTCCTGGTTTCTGCAGATGCCCCAGCTGTTCCTGACATGAAAGCCTGTCTCCCAAACTGGGTAGGGTGGGGTTAGAGGGGAATCAGGTACCTCTCCCTTTCCCCTGATGGCTTTATTTGATTTTAGTTTTTTAAACAAAGTTTTGCTAGGTAGTCCTGACTGGCCTGGAATTTCCCCCACGCTTTAATTAGAATTTTCTGAGCAACATCCTGGGGAAAACATCTGGAATAAGACGTAGGGTGACGACGAGCATGTGGAGCAAGGCTCTTTAAAAGGCTCTAGTAAGTACAATTTGCAGCTGGGTATGGTGGTTCACACCATGATCCTCGCACCTGGAAGGGGTAGGCTGAAGCGGGAGAATTGTCTAGAATTTCAGGCCAGCCTGGGCTACAGTGTAAGACTTTGACTTAAAAATAAAACAAAACTTTTTAACCTAAACTCACTGCTCAGGGCTGCAGAGCTAGAGCCCATTCCCAGGGTCTGAGCTGCAAGGTTCACACATGGTTACACAGGAAATCCCTTCTGGGGCCCCTGAGCCAGTTTGTTTGGCTCTCTCTCATTCTAAAAGCACCCCTGATCCCCCACCAGGAATGCCAGGTGTCCCAGGTCCTACCTGACCAGATCAGATTATTGGCTGGAGATGTAGGAACGATTCTGGGGATTCTGTATGGAATGGCGGTTCACCACCACCTGCATCATGAGCACTCCCATGGCTGAGACTCCTCCAAACCCTTCTGACTTCTGCACACATCAGTGCCAAGCAGATCTGGAAGGAAAGGAGAGAGGGAGGGAGGGAGGGACAGAGGGAGGAAGGCCTGGAGGGTCACTCAGCTTATGCTTTGAGAGTTGCTTGGTAGTTCTCCAGAGGCAGGAGAATGCCCTGTTTGATCTGTGCCTAAAAGAGCTGGGAGAGGTTGTTTTTAGTGGTCAGACAGAACTCATACAGGTTATAGATCAGCTACTCCCTGTGTTTAGTTTGATGACCGCTACTCCCAGAAGACCCTGTGGCATCCTGGGCCAGCTGCTTAATGATGCCAGTGCCAGTGAGGAAGTATACCGAAAACGTGTCCCCTGGACTTACCGAATCCTCCAAAGCTGGCAGCTTCATGTTCTTTTGCTTACGTTATTGGCTTTGATATCACCATGGATCCTCTGCCAGAATGTAGGTAAGTGTTCAGAATACTGGCCAGAGGGTGGCAATGTGGCTTCTCAGGCTCTGGAGCCAGCGAGTTCCAAAGTAGGCACATCCCAAACTCCCCACAACAACCTGCCCCGAGATGGAGAGTGGTTGTCCTGGCCCAGCATGCTGAGCTTCCTCAGTCTCATCCTCCAGCTCTCCTGGCCGGATGAACCTGGAGGCTGCCATCATCTCCTTAGACCAACTGCCACCTTCCTGGTCATCTTTTCTGATCTGTCCAGTTTACCTTCCACACGCTCAGAAAGTACAGAATGTATATCAGACTCTCCGACGCTAGGGTCCAGTACTGCTGGGTGTGCAGAAGTTGGGATCAACTGGAGTGGAGAGGTGTGAGAGCAGAGCGTGTCCTTGCATTAGACCCTTGACCAATACCATACACTGTGTGTTTTGTAACCTATTCCCACTCGCCCCTAATGACTGAACCTGTACATTCCAGGACACCCTGCTCCAGATTGTATTCTCTGTAGGAAGGATGGCCCTGGCTTTCTGTTCCTAGCAAGCTGCCTTCTACCCATCACGTCATCCGAAGGCCAGTCCCTGTCTCCTTATCTGAAAGTGATGGGTAGAGGGAAAGGAGGCTGAACTTTGCTGGCAGACCTTGTTACTCTAAATGTATGTTTTTAACAAATCTGACCCAAGCAGGACAGATGTTCTTTGTCTTTGCAAAGATGTGGACAGGGCTGCAAAGGTCAGTGGGTCAGTGAAGTCCTCTGGTGGAGTATATGGCACCTGTTCAGAGCTGGCACCCGGTTCCAGGACCTCAGCGAGCAGAATTAGAACTGACAGTGCAAAGTGTCAGGAAGACCCTGAAAATCTCTATGAAAAAAAAGCAATGAATTTGGTCACACCCCCAATGCAACTAGTTCCCAGTGAGGAAGGGTTTCTCTGTCAAACCTAACAAGAAGGGCCACTCTGGCTTTTTGTTGGTGGTAGTTTTGATTGATTGATTGATTGATTGATTTATATTTTTAGAAGGGCTTCCCCTCAGATTGCACAGGAGAGTTTCTGTGAGTAAAAAACTGAACTCTGTATGGGGATCTTGGTCCCTACGCCGATGGGCAGCTTGCTTGCTGGTGTCTCCCGGGGATCCAGGACTATGACACCCTCAGAACTTCCCTGCCTGGCCTGACCACAGCCTGTTCAGCTGAACACCCAGCCAGGGAGTGAGCGACACCCTTGGGGAATCCGGAGGAGTAGGCCGCCTCTCCTCCGGGGCAGACGTGAGAGCCAGAGCAGGCCCTGCTGAGCCAACAGGCGGCCGGAGCCATACGAAGCGCATTAAGTATTAATAATTTCCAGTTGTTTGCTCGTCCGCACCGCTCCCCCTCACCCCCAGGCCTCTGTAGGCTGGGACTCCGCTCTGGGCTGCCAGATCTAGAGATACTCGCGCCTCCCGGGGTCCGGGAGACAGGGAAGGGGCGAGGATCTCCCCGCACCCCACCGACCCCGCAGCCTTGCCAGCGGGGCCCTTGCCGAGGGCCCCCGTCGCGGAAAGATCGGCGCCCGGGCAGGCTGGGCGGCGCGCGGCGGGAGCGCAGCGGCCCCTGGCGCTCGGCCTGGCGGCGGTCACCGCGGCGGAGCCGGCCCCCGAGGCGGGGCGGAGGGCGGGGCGGAGGGCGAGCGCGGCCGCGGGGACAGCGGACAACGCGCCGGCGGCGGGGCTAGGAGGGCGGCCCGGAGGGCAGCGGCCCCGGCCCGCGTGTGCGGCTCCCTCTCGCACTCCGTCACCGCGCCGACTGTGCCCGGACCCCGTCACGTGCGCAGCCATGGTGGGCCGGCTGAGCCTGCAGGATGTCCCCGAGCTCGTGGACACGAAGAAGAAGGGCGACGGCGTCCTGGACAGCCCGGACTCGGGGCTGCCCCCCAGTCCCAGCCCCAGCCACTGGGGGCTCGCGGCGGCGGCGGGCGGCGGCGGGGAGCGCGCTTCGGTCCCGGGGGCGCTGGAGCCCGACGCGGCGGCGACCCCCGCAGCCCCGGTGAGTTGCCTCGTGCGCGGACTCCTCTCCGTCCCGGCCCACTCGCAGCCCGCCCCGGGGACTCCCTGTCGCTCGCTGTCGGTGCGGCGGGACAGCGTGGCCGTCTCCGGGAGCCGGGGCGGGAGCGCAGCGAGAGAGGCTGGCCAGCTGGAGCCAGTGGCTGGAAAATTGTCATCGCCTGGGAGGCGCGGGAGCCCCGGGAGAGGCGAGCCGCGGTCTCCTCCCTTCGAGGTGGCGGCCCCCGGGGCTGCCAGGCTGCGGCTCGACCACATTCCTGCCGGAGCGGGTTGGGTGGGGCTCCCGGGACACGGACAGGGAACCCGGCCCTCCCCACCCGGGGGCCCACGCCCGGCGGCTTTGCTCCCAAGGCGGCCTCCCTCTGCCTGGACCCGGGAGAGGGGTGTGCTCGGGGCTCCCGGCCGAGGCAAGCCAGCCTTCTGAGGAGTCACACCATGAACCTTCGGAGTCCTGGTGGCTCCCTCTCCGGCACTTAGTGAGGTCTGAGTCCTCCAGGTAGCCAGGGCTTTGAAAGTATTAATCCTTTTACTTCTTTTACTTTAAACTTTTTGCAAGAAAAGCTCCAAGTCTGTTTTGCCCTGTTCAGGTGGTGGTGTTCAGGCAGATCCCGGGAGAGGCCACATCCTGCCTACAGTCGAAGCTCAAAGTAGGACTTGGGGATGGCTGTTGACTGTGCCTCCCTTGGCGTGGCCAGTGGCAGTGCTATTCTTAAGGACCACGGTGGAGCTCTGGTGGTGTCGGGCCTTCTTGACCTACTGACCCTGCCCCAGCAAGCACCAGCATCCCTTACTGCCAAGCTGACGCTTTAAGCTTCATCTTACCCGCTCTGACCACAGACCAGACACTCACTGGTGCTTCTGCTGTCGCTTCTTCCACCTGACATGAACCTTCTTGACCTTCACCTTTCCCATCCAAGTCCTGGCCCTTCCGTGTCACCTCCTCTAGGAGCTTCCTAAGACACAATCCATCCTTGGTCTCCATCCTCCAGGATGGAGGATGTGTATACCTCTTGTCTTTACCTCTTGTCACTGCTGCTGACCCACCTCGGCCCCCTCCCACACCTAAATGCCCAGGGAGTGTCTGTCTGGTGGCAGGGAACAGAAGTACAAAGGAGGCAGGGCAAAGGAAACCCAGTATGGACACCTGGAAGGAAGTTGTCTTGGGAGTGTAGGAGAACAAACTGCATAATCCTTCAGCTTCCAGGGCTGCCCTCCTCAGAGGGGGGAAGTCTGGCAGCCAGAGAGCTGAGAGCAGAGCAGGACCCACGGTTTCCAGGTCTGTGCCCACACCTCAAGCCCTCCCTCTGTCGGCTGATCCGGGCTTGAACTGTACCCCCTCCCCCAGCCCCAGCCCAGGAGCAGTACTAACCCAGGGCCCTCCACCTGGCCTTTTGGCTTTTGCATCTTGTCCTGGTAACACAGTAAAGATCTCAGAGCCAACCTTTTAGAAACATTTGCCTCCTTCTCTGTCCTGGGAGTGGGATGCCACCTCCATACCCTGGCACAAATGTAGTTCTTGCTCTTAAATTAAGCAAAGAAAATGACAGATCTCAGAAAACCAGAGGGCCAGCACAAAGGGTTGCTGTGGTCCCCGTGCACTGTGTTTATCTCTGTGCTCGCACAGAGGGCCTGGTCATAGCAAACTGGGTGACCAGCGATGGCTACCTGAGCCTCCCTGAGGAGTCAAAGCTGTGCTCCGCATGCTGGGCTTTCTGGCTAGTTGAGGCCGACACGGAGCAAACACGCCCCTGAGCTCCACTGATAGAGTCACAAGATCTCTGTCTTCATGGCTGCTGCTCTGCCAACCCCAGGGGCAGAGGAGGGGGGGAAGCAGGAGTGGGGGTTTACCTTAAAAAAGAAAGAAAACCTGGAGGCTTTTGTCCTTGGCATTAGTTTTATCCTTTCTCTAACTAATTGCTGAGACAATGCCACTGGTGTGGGTGTGGGTGTGTGGAGAGGCTCTGCATAATTGAGGGCTCTGAAGAGTTAAGCTTGAGCTGTGGAGTTTTCTTACCACAGGCCTCCTGTGGTGCCGTGGCCTCTGGCTCTGGCCTCGGTCCTAAAGTGGGGTTCATGTCAGCTTCCTCTTCTGCTTTCCACAAACCTCTGGTGATGGGAAGGGGGGCACCCCTTCGCCCCAGCATGTAGTAGATAAGACTTGTGACACAACTCGACTGAGGGCACAAAGCACATTTAGGAAGGAGCTTGCCTAATGTGCTCTTGGGTACAATCAATGCCCATTGCAGGGGGGGGCAGGATTTATCTGGGATTTGAACCCCTGACCTTCATGCCACAGGCCAGCCCTGTCCTTTGTAGAGCTGGGCTGTAGTCACCATGGGTCCCCTCAGTGGAGCCTCAGAGACTCAGCCTTCTGTGGAGTGCTTGCTTTGGCAAGTCAGTCGACTCTAACCTCTCTCTCCTCTCCTGGAAGAACCCAGCATCTCTGAGCCACTCTCTGGCTGCCGGCTGCACACCACGGCTCTGTCCCCTGTCCTTCGGCGAAGGAGTCGAGTTTGACCCCTTACCACCAAAGGAAGTGAAGTGAGTATACTGACCCTGATGTTATTTCTTAAAATGTTCTTAAAATTTCAGATAGGATTGCTTATCGTTTTAAAGAGTTGATTGTGAAAATGTGCCAAAGACTGTTAATAGTTTGACTTATTTTCTTGCACTCTAATTAAATATATAGACACACCGTTTATTTATGTAGATAGTTAAAGTTTTGAGGTGGGGTCTTGGCATGAAGTGTTATCTGGCCTGGCATTCGCTCTGTAGCCGAGGTTGACTTCAGGCTTAGGATGATATTTCTGTCTCAGTCTTCTGAGTGTTAGGATTACAGGTGCGGGACGCTACACCTAACTAGGACACTACACCTAGCCAGGACACTCTTTTTAAACTAAAAGAGAGATCTGGGGATAAAGTTCTGCCATGTGCCTTATGTATTTCACGCACCATGCCACCAGGTGCTAAAGATTTTGTTGGATATTAATTCTTCTTTCCAGAAGCCACTCATTCCCTCTCCCCGCACCTTCAAGGTGCTGTGACCCTGTCTCATGTTATGTCACCAGGCAAGTCCTCTGGGAATGACGTCATCCAGGATTATCAGGGGTGAAGAGTCCTGGAGAGCTCCCAGCAAAGAACTGTCTTTTTAGCGAAAGGCATTTTACTTTTGGTGACTGGGGGTTTTGTAGCTGGAGTTTCAGCTGCCTGAACACAAAGGGCCCTTTGATATGGGACAGAGGGAGGTTGTCCATTTAGAGGTAAGCAGGTTAGGCTTTTATTCTCCTGGAGCTTGTATTGCTGACAAAACTGGGACATGACTTCGTGACATGTGATCCCATCAGCGTCTCTGTGACTGCAGGGAGAGCAGACATGCTGGTTCCCACCGCGTGCTGCTGGTAGCGCCGCTGATGTCTGTAAAGCTGCAACATTAGTGTAGCCAAGCCATCACTGCGATGCTTCCGGAACACACTAACCCCCAGCCATGGAGTGCACACCTGCAATCCCAGCCAGCACTCAGGAGGCTGAGGTGGGAGCATGGGGAATTCTAGGCCAGGATGGTCTACTAGCAAAATCTTGTCCCAAAATAGATGATGATGATGATGATGTCGACAGTGGTGGTGCAACTGAAGAATGTAAATGGCAGTCAGTTTGTGGCCATCAGAGTTGTGATTGGCTTTCATTGATGGGGTCAGGTGTCCCTGGGTCCCCCAGGGTTGGGAAGTTTCTAAACCATAGTCAAGGTAGGCCAAGGCTAAAGCCAAGCTTCTAGAACCAGTGCTCAGCAGTTCTGGAATTCTTCCTCCTCTAGTTCAAGAGCTGGCTAGTGATGGAGGGAGTGGAGAAGCTCCTTGTCCCCACACAGCAGCAGACGCCATCTCGTCCCATGATACAGCTCTGCTCAAGGACAGAGGAATCCAGAGGTCCTCAGGCAATGTCATTGCCTGGTGTCTTAGTTAGGTTCTGTTGCTGTCTGAGCATCATGGCCAGAAGCACCTGGGGATGGGTGTTTCGGCTCATGGGGTGCAGAGAAGTCAAGGCAGGACCTAGAGGCAGGAACCATGCAGGATTGCTGCTTACTGCCTCGGTCCTCCCGGTTTGCTTAGTTCGCTTTCTTACACACCCTTGGGCCACATGTACAGGGATGCTGCACCCTTCCACATCAGGGAAATGCCCTGCAGGCTTGCCTATAGGCTAAACTGATGGAGTCGTGGATCATTTTCTCAACTGAGGTTCCTTCTTCTCAGATCAAGTTGTCCAAAAAGAGAAAAGAAAAAAAGTAACCAACGCACCCGAACATGTTAACATGCGCTTACGTGTGCTAAGAAGCTGCTGCGTCACTGGACAGTGTGACCTTATGGGACCACTGTCATGTACATGACCACTCATTGACCAAAATTGACACTCTGTGCTGTGTGGGATTTAATCACCCCAGCAGCACTGGCTGCACCAGACCCTCCACCCCTTTGTTCTCAGGCACCTTTTACAGAAAAGGGATTCTGAGGTGTAGGCAAGTTAAGACGCTGCTGGACTAAGGGTCTCTAGCTTATGTAAATGGGAACAGAATTCAGGGCTGTGGCCTGCTGTGGGAAATGGTGAGCTCAGGTACCCTCTGGAAGCCTCTGGGGGCTTAGCTCAGGCATAGAGCTCTTGCTTAGCACTCAAGGCTATGGGTTCTATCCCCAGCCCTGCAAATCCATCAGTCCATCCATCCATCTATGCATCCATCTGTCCATCCCAGTCCATCATTCAGGGATATTATGACCTTCATCTCTGCATCTTGCTTTCTTCTTCCAGGGCCCTTGTTAGATCCTGTGGCAAAAAATGACTGGAGTAATATGCCTCTTATAAGTACTCCCATAGACTCTGCTGCTTTGCCCCAGTGCAGCCAAGTTCATTGTTTGCTTCTAACTCAGAAGACAGCTTCATGCTGGCTTGTATCTCCCCACAGGTATACTTCCTCAGTCAAGTACGACTCTGAGAGGCACTTCATCGATGATGTGCAGATGCCCCTGGGCCTGGTGGTGGCTTCCTGCAGCCAGACCGTCACCTGTATCCCCAATTGCACTTGGCGAAACTATAAGGCTGAAGTGCGCTTCGAGCCCCGACACAAGCCGGCGCGCTTCCTCAGCACCACCATCGTCTACCCCAAGTACCCCAAGACCATCTACACCACCACTCTGGATTACAACTGCCACAAGAAGCTGAGGAGGTTTCTGTCCAGTGTGGAGCTTGAGGCCACAGAGTTCCTCGGTAGTGACGGTCTCTCGGATGAAATCTGATCGAGCTAGCCACTTGGGGTTGGACCAGATGTTCATCACCGCCCTGGTCCCCAGACCACCCTGAACAAGCTGGGTGATGTTGCTCTCACACAACATCCCAGCCCCAGAGGAGTCTAACCTGGAGATACCTCTAAGCCTAGCTGGGAAAAGAAGAAAAAAAAAAAAATCACTGCATCTTATAATAATAGAGAAACTTGGCTTTGTTTAAAATTTTTTCAGATAGTTTTTTCTTTTAAACAGGAGCATGATCTTGTTGGTTGATGCAATTTCCCCAAAGTCTCAATTTAATGAGAAAATAAAATCATAGGCAGAAGAAAAGGACATCAGGACATCAAGACAGGCTGAGGTGAGCTTGTCCTCCATCATCTGATGAAGAAAATGGGAAAGTCTCTGGAATAGAAAAAATGAGTTTTTAAGAAATTTCAGCCATGCATATCTTTATTTTTGAAAAAAAAAAAAAACGTCAATCCCAGTAGCTGGCGATGCCCATGTGTGCTCACATCTGTGGAGACTCCTGTTCTGGGCATTTTAGTTAGCACTGTCATTTGTTTTTCCTGCTAACCCAAACTCTTAGGATTATCAAGATCTTTTTCATGATATTAGGGGAGAAAAAAGAAACCCCAAAAGAATATGCCTTTAAAACATCAACTCTCTGCCTGTTCTGCCCTCGTCGGGTAAACAGCTCAACCTGGGGCACCGCAGCCGGCTGGTTCCCAAAGGTTAGTTCCAGGCGCAGGCTCTGGTGCGGCCCCAGCATGCCTGGCATCTGGTTAACATCTTCCCTGGGCTTGTGTAACTCTGCTCATAGGTATTCTGGGGTTTTGAAATACTTTCCCATTTTTTTCACAAGGCAAAATGCAGCAGTGGGCTTTTTTTTTGAGAGGAATGGCATTTTAAAAGAATGCTTTAGAAAAACGCATTTTGGGACTGCATGGAAAAGGTTTTCGCTGTGGGCCGCCATGCCTAAGACCAGCTGCCGATAGGAGGAAGCAGATTCGGATGCAACTGGGATCATCATGATTAAATGTCTCGATAGACTTTAGGACTTTGACAGTTTCAAAACTGGGAGGAATTGGGTTTAACCCAAAAAGCAAGAGGAATATTGCTTAACATCCAGATTAAGCTGGGATGAATTCAGGAATAGGGAGCGACGATTCAAACTCCACAACCTTGCCTCTGTGGTGATGGGGAACATTCTTTTGTACCACTGTATACACGGACGTGACTGTCCTGGAGTTGAGAGTCCAGCTGAGCCAGCTACAGCAGCAGGGACAGCGCTGGCCCAGTGGTGCTGTGTACCAGGCTGCCCCCTGCTTCCCTGCCCCTACCCCAGACCTGGCACTTGCTTCTTAAAACCCCCTGCCAGGCCCCACAGTGCTGGAGTAAAGGAAGTGGCAAACTGATTTTTATTCCAGCATTGGAAAGAAAAATTCATGATTATTTCCTCTGAATATATCCAAATCGTGTCAAGTGGGTTACAGAGGCTCTGCCTTCCATTGTATCTCTGGGTCTCTGAAGATGGCCTTCACCTGTCCAAAAAGCAGAACTGAGAGTACATTGGCCACGGCAGAGACTTGGTATCGCGGAAAACAGGTGCAAAGATGATAGCTCTCATTTAAAGACTGGTGCTGTCCAGAGCCACCGCCTAGACCAAGTCCCTGAAGACAGCAATGCCCTGGTCCGTTGTACTTTTGACTCATCTCCCGGGGCAGAAAGGCTGCTTGCTTCATGGTCCCCGTTGGCCAGGGTACAGCTTAGTTGGGGGACACTGTTGGGATCCTACAAGCTCCTCATTTGAACTCAGCACCAAATGCTACTTGGCTTTGGAAAAGCATTTATTGGCAAACGTGGATTTTCTATCCGACTTCATAATGTCACTGAAGGGGCAAATATAGGTTTGTTTGTTTTTTTTTTTTTTTTTTTTTTTTTTGCAAAAACAATTTTTAAATTAGGGAAATCACCAAGGCTTTGCTCTGCTCCTTTGGAGACATGTGTTTGAGCTCAGAATGATATCGTGGCCAGTGTGGCAGGAGAAAGCGCTGTGTCTGCGCAGAGTTTTAAGGTGTCCTTAAGGAAATTTTCTTTTCTTTCTTTCTCTCCCCCCCTCTTGGTCTTAGAGGGATCATGTTAAGTTCAGGCAGAACATTCTAGATGTGGATGGAAGCAAAGTCATCAGTACGTAGAAGCGCGAGGCTGCGGATGTCTGATGTGGACGGGAAGGTGAGGGTTATGCGTTAGATTATTCACCGGGAACCAGCTGTGTTGTAGCTGTTTTGAATCTTCTCTGATTCTTCAAACCTACAGGCCTGGAAGCAACACCCTGAGCACCCTGGTGGAGGCGTGGCCAGCCCAGAGCAGATTTCAGAAAGTTGGCAACGTGGAAGAGATTTTTAAAACTCACTCACTTGACATTCCTAAGTGTGCATGAGAGACTGGGTGTGTTCATTATGAAGCTTTTTGCTCATCTTTTAAATTATGGCTGTTGCAGATGATGTATGTTTCTAGGGGAAAGTAGTATTCCTTTCAAACGTCTCAAAAAGACTTCGTCTGAACGAGTATCTTTTCATTTGACACCTTTTCTGTTTTTAAACTTAGAAAATGTTTGGCACACACCAAAAAGAAAAAAAAAATGTTTTAAATTATCTTTGACTTCTGTCCCATTCCATTTTTTGCTTTCTGATTTCTTCATTTAGCAATAAATTATCTAAAACATAAAACCAAGGGGTGCATTCGTTTATTTACTTATTTATTTATGTTCTGTGGGTTGTTTGTTTGAAACAGGATTTCACTATGCCAGCAGTTCTCAACCTGTGGGCCTTAATCCTCTGTGGGGTAGAACGACCCTTTGACAGGGGTCGCCTGAGACCATCTGCACATCAGATGCTTACATTACGATTCGTAACAGTAGCAAAATTACAGTTATGAAGTAGCGACAAAAACAATTTTATGGTTGAGGGTTAGCACAGCATGAGGAGCTGTGTAAAGCCTCCCAGCATTAGGAAGGCTGAGAACCCCTGCACAACGCAGTCCTGGCTGGCCTGGAACAAAGATCAGCCTGTCTCTGTCTCCCAGTGCGGGAATTAAAGGCATGTGCTATCAAACCATTATAATGCTGGGATCAGCAAGATGAGAGAAGCGCCTCATCTTGAGACCACGCCCCTCAAGAGCCTCTGTTGTCCCTAGGCAATCAACCCCACAGCTGCCTCTCCAGCCTCTGTTTGTCTGTTTAAAAAAAGTTGACACATTTTTGTTTGAGACAGGTAGCCCAGGCTAGCTTCAAATTTGCAGCCAAGGATGACCTTGAGTTCCTGCCTCCGCCCCCTAAGCATTGGGATTATAGGCATTCACAGCACAACCAGCTAGATGTGATTTTATTTGACTGTTAACATGAAGATGTAAGAAGCCTTTCTCTGGGGTTACTGGGCACACTTTGAATAAGGGAATTGGATTCCAGTGTGGACGTGTACTCTTTCCTAACATCGATCCTCCTGGAAGTGTAGCCTTGACCTGGGATCTCAGGTCACTTCTCACCACATCACCTTTCAAACTGCCACTTTACAGGAGAAATGCAAATGCGTGCCTCGGTGGCAGATAGAAACCTGAAGAGTGGCCGCATCTTTTGGCATGAGCCTGGAACCCAGCACATGGTGGTGGAAGCAGGAAGAGGGAGTCAGGGAGGCTAGTGTGACTTACAGAAAGAAGACCCTGTCTCAGTCCCCAGCCTCCTTCCTGGGAGTTTGGAGCAGGATGCGTATCCCAAGATGGGTTTAAGGGGAGAGGTCAGAGGTCAGGGCCTGCCTAAGGTTTGATTTGCTCTTCTGAGATGGGTTTCCAGATGTGGCCCAGGCTGGCCTAGAAATTACCTGACCCTTCTGACTCTGCCTCCCAAGTTCTGGATTCCAGGCTCTAGCCTTGGTTTTATGGCTGGCCTCAGGCCAGAAGGTGAAGGGAAGCAGTCACGAGTTTCAGAGCCTGCTTCAGGGGAGGGGGTGGAGGGTCAGAAAGAGACTCTTCCCCTTCTCTTCTCAATTTCCTACAGCCACACCTATCATGCCTAAGTACTATGTTTTGGGCTACCGTTTTCTGTACCTCATCAATCTTTTTGGCAAAGCAGAAAAAGCGTTAGGAAAGACTGAAGTGGAGACCCTTCACGCCAGGTATGGTGCCTCAAGCTTGTAACTCCATCACCGGTGAGGCTGAGGCTGGAGGATCTTGCATTCAGGGTTGGCCTAGACTGTATGTATAGCCAGTTCCAGGCCCTGTCTCAAAAACAGTACAGGTTGTGGAGATAACTTGGCTGGTAACATTTGCTGTACCAGTGTGAGTACAAGGACCTCGGTGTCCGCACACACTCCCAGACACCAGACTCCTAGCACAAAGGAGATGTATTTGCCCCAGAGGGACAGGAGGCCGGTGACAGGGGAAGGGGGATATTTTGTCCCCATAGGGACAAAAGGACTGCCTCTGGAAAGGGTAGAATCAGACAGCAATTCACTGGAAGATGGCAGTTTTAAAGACCCTAGTGCTGGGAAGGCAGGGGAGATGATGCAGTCAGAGCCGGTTCGGGATGGCTGTCTCCGATTGGCTGGGAAGAGAACAAAGGCCTGCTTTGGGGAGAGGCAAGCACTGTGGTGAGATTTCTGGGAGAAGGGCCTTAGTATGACTCTTCTTTTGTGACTCATTGCCATCTTGGGGCTTTGTGGGAGATGTACTAACTCCCAGCAGCCATGTGAAGAGTGGGTGCAGTGGTGCCCACATCTGTAACCCCAGCCCCAAGAGCTAAGCAGATGATCCCTGGAGCTCACTGGCCAGCAAATTGGTAAGTTCAGTGAGAGACCCTGCCTCAGAAAACAAGATGGAGAGTGACTGAGAAAGACACCCAGTGTCAACCTCGGGCCTCTAGCTGTGAACACACACAAACATAAACGTATAATAAAGGTCACAAAGAACATGGACTCCACAGGCTGCATCCTGCTCAGACGAAAGAAAGCTCTGAGCTTCATCCATTTGCCTTTGAGCTATGACTCAGAAACGCAGACCCAGGAATGCATGCTATCGTTCCTGTAATTTTTTTCCTAGTCCCACCGATTGTTCTAGGTGCTGGGGATTGAACTCAGGGCTTCACACATACTAAGCTATTATAACTTGCCACAAGCTGTGTCCCTAAAAATAAAACAAATCTTAAAATTGTAAGTAAGCAAAAATACCACCTTCATTATTGTCTAAAGGTCTTCACATAAGGCAAGAAAATAAAATAGCCTGGTATGGTAATCCCAGCACTTTCAAGACAGAGGCAGGCTGATCTCTGAGTTCCAGGCCTCCTAGGGCTACAAAGAAAGGAGAGAAAAGAAAAAAATGAAGACTGGAATAAAAGGAAGAAAACTGTCCCTATTAATAAGTGGCATTTACATAGAAAAATCTTAAAATACCTTTAAAACTTTACTAGCAAAGATTTTTGAATGAGAATTGACTAGAGCAAGCTCTCAGAGTATAGATCAGAATCAGTTGTGAGCCAGGCATGGTAGCCCACGCCATTAGTCGCAGCACTTGGGAGTCAGATCTCTGTGAGTTCTAAGCTAGCCTGGTCTATATAGCAAGTTCCAGGCCAAACAGCGCTACACAGTAAGAACCAATCGTGACTAGGCACAGTGCTGAGCACCTGTGACTCCGGCACTTGGAAGGCTGAAGCAGGATTTTGAGTTGCCCAGGCTCCATGATACCCTTCAGAGCAAATGGTGTTATGTTAGAAGTCCTGATTTTCAGCTGTTGAGAGGCTTCAGACTTGGGGGCTCCCTTGCTTCCCTATATCCCCATAATTATCCTTGTCTTTCTGTCCTGCTTGAAGTATTAGCAAAAATAGAAATGTCCCAGAGATAAGCCACCGCTAGAGAATTGCTCTGATGGGGAGATTTTGGTTCTCGAATGTAGGAGTAAGAAAGGCAGAGACTGCAGAGGCGGCTTCATGGGTGAGAGATCTTGCTGCTCTGAGGACTGGATTTGGGATCCCAGATTTTGGATGGAGCAATTCACAAAGCTGGCATGAAACACACACACACACTAAAATACAAAGATTTTTACATAAAAATATTTTAGATTTATTCATTTTACTTTGTGCGTGATGGGCACCACGGTCATGCCTGCTGACCTTGGAGAGCAGAGGAGGCCGCTGGATCCCCGGGAACTGAAGTTAGGAGAGCTGCGGCTCACTACGTAGGTGCTGGGAATCGATTCCAGGTCCTCTGAAGTGCGGCAAGTGCTCTTCACTGCTGAGCCGTCTCTCCAGTCTGTAAAGATTTGTGTTTTAGAGGCTGGAGAGATGCTCAGCAGTGAAGAGCCCTTCTGTTCTTGCAGAGGGCCTGGATTTGGTTCCCAGCACCCATAGCAAACAGCTCCCACTTGCCTGTAACTCCAATTCCAGTGAATCCAACACCCTCTAGCCTTCTTAAACTGCACATACATGATGAAAAAACAAAACAAAATCATGCACACACACACACACACACACACATCAATAAAAAATAATCTTCAAAAAGATGTTCATGGCACAGAGCATGGTGGCACACATGTGTAGTTCCAGAATTGGGGAGACAGAGGCAGGAGCATCACAAGGACCAGGCCTGTGTGGACTACACATACAAGCTCCAGGCTGGCCAGGGACAGAAGAGTTTTATTCATACTAGATGTGATGGGTTGAATGAGCATGGCTCCTATAAGCATATGTTGGGTGCTTGGTCCCCAGTTGGTGGAACTGTTTGATAAGGATTAGTAGGTGTGGCTTTGTTGGAGGAGGTGTGTCGCTGGAGGTGGGCTTTGAGGTTTTAAAGTCCATGCCACTCCTAGATGGCTCGCTTTCTGCCTCCAACTGATAAGATGTAAGCTCTCAGCTGTCGCTCCAGTTCATGCCTGCCTGCCACCATGCTCCCACCATGCTGGTCATGGGCTTGCCCTCTGGAACTGTAAGCAAGCCCCCAAATTAAATGTCTTCTTTCCTAAGCCTTGGTCATGGTGTCTCTTCACAGCAATGAAACAATGAGACTAGATGTGATTTGTGCGTTTGTTTTCTTTTTGTGCAGTGTTGAGGATTGAACATAAAGCCTAGTGCATGCTAAGCAAGGGAATGCACAGCTTCTAAATGGTAGTGGTATAAATCCAGTACAAGGTAGGCACTGGATCAACATGGAGTGTGAGTGGAAGGATTCCATTCCCTTTTGCAAGCTGCTTGTTCAGAATAAGTATTGGGGGCAGGGGTGGGGGTGGGTGGGGGGGAGGCTGTGTCAGACCAATTGCTGCTGATGACAAATGACCTCCTGTGCTGCATAAGGGCTTTCTTTAGGTAATTAATCTGGGCAAAGAAAATGAATAGGATACTCCCCAGCACGTACCATGCGCCCCCTCCCTCTTCCCCCTCCCTCCTTTCCCTTTCCCCCTCCCCAAGAGTTCTCACAAAGCAAGGAAGGCCCTGAGACGTTGGCTTACATGGACTTTCTTGCTCATATTTACTTAGTGTTTATTTGGATCTAGCTGCTTTGAAGAGATGGTAGGAAAGACTACATTAAAAGACACCAGGGTGAAAGAGTGGAGGCCAGCTAGAGGAGGGGTGCACGTGGGCGAGGATATCGCCGAGAGCCACATGAGGATGAGCTGATGGGACCCGCCCTGAGCTTCGCCACAAGCCAGCCAGAGCAAGGAGCAGCCTGATTGACCGTATTAGTAAAGCAACACCAGCCCAAAAGGACAGGTTTTCCAGCTGGTACTAAGCTCTGAGAGGACTCTACTAGCACCTGCAGGTGTACCAGGAGCAATCGGGCACGCAAATTCCTCCGGGCTACTTCCGGTTTGGGTCTCAGGAAAGCAGAAGTCCTCAGAGAGGCAAGGTAAGTGCATGCAGACTCCCAGCCAGAGGCCTGGGTTCAAATCACAGCTTCAGCTCCTGGTAGGCTTGTCACCTTGTAACTCAAACGCTATAAAATGGAGAGTACGAGAGCTCTCTTCCCTTAGAGATGATGACAGGATTGTAGAAGCTGCCGCGTGGCAAGTGCTCGGAGCAACTCCGGCAAGAGTTAAAAGCTATGTCAAGTGTTTGCTTTAATTATCTTCTGGCTTGTAATTTTACTCCCAAGAATGTATCCAAAGCACTGGAAATTTTCACTAAAATGTGCATATAAGGATATTCAGTACAGAGTTGTTTAGAACAGCCAGAAAAACAGGAAACCAATTAAATGTTCAGAAATAAGAAGGATGAATAAATAGTCAGCGCAATGAAATCCAGGCACCGTCCAGCGAGCTGTGGATGTGAGTTTAGTGGCTTTAGAGATGATAGTGCTATGTATTTTAGTTGTTGCTGCCTGGCTGTTTGTTGTTTGGTTGGTTGAGGCAAGGTATCCTGTAGTCCAGGCTAGCCTTGAACTTACCATGTAGCTGAGGATAACCTCTGGCTGGCCTGAAACTCCCTATATAGATCAGGCTATCCTTTTAACTCAGGGATCCACCTGCCTCTGCCTCCTGAGTGCTGGGATTACAGATGTGTGCCACTCACCTGGCTTTACCACATTTTACAGACTAAGCCATCCCCCCAGGGCCCTGGTTTTTCTTTATATTAAAAAATAATTGTGAGTGTGTGTGAGTGTGTGTGTGTGTGTGTGTGTGTGTGTGTAAGTAAGACTCTGTGTGTATGGCCCAGAGACCCAAGAGGGTGTTGGGTCTACAGGAGCTGGAGTTCAAAGCAGTTGTGAGCTGCCCAACGTGGGTGCTGGGAACAGACTTTGGTCCTCTGGAAGAGCAGTAATCATACTGAACAACTGGGCCATCTCTCCAGTCCCGCCCCCTGTGTTTTTAACAGAACCATTTAAACACAATAGATTCGTATTACTCATTAACCTTATTAACAGAAAAAGCAGAAGGAAAGATGGATGGAAAACAGATGTAGTTAGTTCCCTCCTGTTAGTGTTTTTTGTTTTGTTCGTTTTAGATAGAGTCTCACTCATTACATGGCTCAAGATGGCCTTGAGCCTCACGCTCAGAGTCTTCTTGCCTCAGTTTCCCGAGTTCTGGGATTATAGATGTGTACCATGACAAAAATTATTTTTCAATGCTGTATTTTTTTCTTTCTTTCTTGTTTGTTTTTTGAGACAAGATCTCTCTATGAAACTCTGGCTGTCCTAAGCCTCCATACATAGACTAGGCTGGCCTTGAACCTACAGAGTTCTATTGCCTCTGCATCCTGAGTTCTGGGGTTAAAGGTGTATGCTACCATGCCAAGCCATACATAGCGGCATTTGATATTTCGTGCGAAACTCAGGAACTTCTTGACAAGAGCCTGTGATTTTACGCCATTTCCAGCTGAAGCCGTGATGCTCTTGTCACTTGATCTGGCCAGGGCTACAGATGTGATGCAGCTGCTGCAGTGTTTGCCTGACGTGCAGGAAGCTCTTGAGTTTGATTCCTCCCACCTCATAAAATGTGCACGGTGGTATAGCCCATGATCCCAGCTCTCGTGAGAGGGCCCCAGCAGCTGGAGTCCATCCTCAGCTGTGTTGTGGCCAACCTGGGCTCATAAGACCACGTCTAAAAACAAACAAACAAGAAACACCTAGGGGTCCCTGGGGCCATCTTTGGGTGCGTCTGCGAGGGACTTTAAAGGGAAGATTACTGAGGGGCCAAGACATGCTCTGAATTTTGGGGGCACCATCTCATGGGCTAGTGTTCACATACAGAATTTTTTCAAAAAGGGAGGAAGAGGCGGGCTCAGAACAAGCATTCATTTCTCTCGGCCGTCCTCAGGAATTTTGTCACAGGGTTGAGAGAAGTAGTTAACACAGTCTACCATCATTTCATAATGTAGGCCAAAGGCTGCAGACTTTCCAGTCTGATGGATGATGGCGGATCAGTCGCACCGTGATGGTTGCTGGAGCGTCAGGTCTGCCCTGGGGTTCCCGCCCTGTCTCCCATAGGAGATGCCAAGAACTTCCAGGGTGCATTGCACTGCGAGAGGCTGTTATACAAAGGCCACTCTGACCTGAACAGCGGGAATCTTTTATAACAGTGCTATCTCTGTCTTCCGAGGCTGTGTGTCACACAAAGATCATCCATGGCTTTCCTCACAAGACTTTCAAGAACATGAGAATTCCCTTTGGGGACTGTTCAGCCACCATCAGAGCCTCATGAATTTAATGTGCATGCAAATCATCTAGGGATCTGTAAGCTGACCCAGTTGCTTTGGCTGGGGACAGGACCCGACACCAGAGTGTCTGCTCAAAAGAGTTGTGAACAGGGCCTGGGGAGGTGGCTCAGCAGATAAGAACACTCACTGGCTGCTCTTCCAGAGGACCCACGGTCTATTCCCAGCACCCACGTGGCAGTTCACAACCATCTCAAGTCCGATGCCCTGTCCACAGGCACCACACATGCATGCAGAGCCGAACCATGGTTTGTGTTGTGGTGACTGGGTGGGATGGTTGAAGGAGGTAGGGTCCTTTCCCGTGGCAATCGGAAGGGGGACACGGCAATGTGTTTGAAGGCTGAATGTGCCCGTGGACAAGTGATAATGTGACCAGGAGACACCTGAGGAGAGTCTCCGTCACCCCGGGGGCTCTCTGTTGCTGGCTGATGGAGATTCCCATCTTCCCAGGTCCCTGCCGCTCATCCCAGGAGCATCTCTGTTAGTCCCAGTTCCCAGGAAAAATCTTTCCTTCCAAAACCATCAGTCAGCAGCAACCAGACTGACAAGTGCTAGTGGGTACCAGGCCATCTTGGTCAACTCTCCTGTTGTATTCCTGCAGTGTGTGCATCGTGGGCCCCATCTGCTTAGGACACCAGGATCTCTGGGACCAGCCACACCTGGGTTTGACATCCCAGCACCTCCTCTTCCACCTTGAGTGAGTCCCTCCCTTTCCCTGTCTATGCCAGCTTCCTTGAGTATGAGTGGAAATCACAATGCCCTCCTACCTCAAAGATAACTTATGCAGAGGAAATGAGATTGTGTTTGTTGAATGACTAACACTGTGCTGGGTAATGCAGGTGTCTGATACACCTTCTGGTTAACATCAGTATTTTAGCAACAACCTGCAGTGAACTGTATCTGTAGCAACTGTTTGACTAATGTTTCCTAAAAAGACTTGGAGTCCTTTTTATCATATCTCTTAGGAGCAGTGTGATTTGAGCAAGTCACCTCTTGTCTCCAAATCGCAGTTGCAAAATGGAGATAATTCCCATTGCTCAGGGAACAAACATGAAAAGAATTTATAAACAGTAAAGTTGCTATAAAGTGTCGAAATTATAACTAAGGTGGGACCTAGGAGGAAAACACACACCAGGGAAGCATAATCCAGGCAGTTACGTGCAGCTCTGGAATGCACACAGCAAGTAAAAGTATTTGGTCTTTCCCCCTCCCTAGTTTTACTGCCATGTAATTAACAAAAATAAGGAAGCTGGCGCGGCCCAGTCAGTCTTATCTGGCTAACCCCACCCGGCAGCCACGGCCACTGGGCAGCACACAGCACCATTTTGGAATCGTTAAAAGTCCTCTCGGGGCTGATGACACGGCTCAGCCGGTAAGGCGCCTTGCTGCCGAAGCCTGAAGACCTGAGTTTGGTACCCTCGCCCTTTACCGCTCCTACAGGTGGGCCTCTGACATCAAGATCGGTCGCAGAAGAGCTCGTGTGCATTCCCTACACAAGCAAATGTTAAAAGAAATAAACTGAAGGGGCTGGAGAGATGGCTGGGGGTTAAGAGCATTTGTCGCTCTTACAGAGAACCTGGGTTTGATTCCCAGCACTCACGTGGGGTTCACAACCATCCGTAACTCCAGTTCCAGGGGAATCTGGCGCCCTCTTCTGGCCTCCACAGGCACCAACCACAAAAGTGCTACATATTCGTATATGCAGGCAAAACACTCATACATAAAATGCATAAATCTAATAAAAATTTTTTAAAGTAAACTAAATTGAAATAAAAGCTTCCTGAGCTTGGACAGTGTGTCTGTAATGCCTGGATAAAATGTCACTTAAAAAAAAAAGATTTTTTCTTTCTTTCGTTTTTGTGACAGGGTCTCACTGTGTTGCCTTAACTGTGGACTAAATACGCAGACTAGGTTGGCCTTGAACTCACAGAAATGTACCTGCCTCTGCCTCCCTAGCACTGGAATCAAAAGTGTATGCTGCCATGCCTGGCTCTTTTATTTACGTGTGTATATGTGAGTGTCTGTAGGTGCCCAGGGAGGACTGATGGCAGCTGATCACCTGGGGCTGGAGTGGCAGACGCTGTGAGCCACCTCATGTGAGAGCTAGGAATTGAAGCCAGGCCCTCTGGAAAAGCAGCCAGTGCTCTTAATTGCTCTCTTTCCTGGTCAAAAAAACAAACAAACACAAACAAACAAACAAAAAAACCTCTACTACTTACTGGGCTGGAGAGGTGGCTCAACTGTTAAGAGCACTGGCTGCCCTTCCAGAGGATCCAGGTTCAATTCCCAGCATCCACATGGCAGATCATAATCATCTATAACTCCACTTTTAGGTGATTTGATGCCCTCTTTTGGCTTCTGGAGTCACTGCACGCACATAATGCATATGCACACATAGCAGACCAAGCACCCATATACAAACAAACAAAAACAACAACAAACCCTCCTACTTCTTAGAAAAGTTTGGGCTTGGATTTCCCACCTTGGATACGAGTAAGGTAGATGACAGACAAGTGTAGCTCATGGTGGAGGAGGCTGGCTGTTTCAGCTGGATGTTGCCACACAACAAAATTATCCCTAAATGCAGTGACTTCAAACAACCTTGCTAAGGGCTGGAGAGACAGCTCAGAGGGTAAAAGCACTGCCTGCCATGCCAGAGGGCCATGGTTCACTTTCCAGCATCCACATGGCGGATCACAACTGTCCCCAGTTCCGGTCCAGGGGATCCAAGGCATACACACACATGCAGGCAAACTTGCATACTAGAAATAAACATTAAACCACCACCACCACCACCACCACCTTATTAAGCCTAGCTTGGCGACCCGTGCCTGTAGCTCCAGCTTCTTAGGAGACTGAGGAGGGAAGGTCACTTGAGTTCAAGACTTTGAGCCAATATATCATGATCTTGTCTCAAGTACAACAACCAAGAAGGGGCTGGGAGCTGACTCAGTGGATAAATATTTGCCATACAAGCATGAAGACCAGAGTCAGATCCCCGACACCCACATGAAAGCCAGCAGGAGTGCCTAGGCTCAGTGAGAGGTCCTGACAGGAGATAAAATGGAAAGCTGATTGAAGAAGACACGTGACATCAACCTCTGGCCTACATGTGCACACATACTCACATACATGTATGTCTACACACATGCAAAAATGCATACACATATACATGCACATCACACACGTATACACGTGCAGTAAAAACAAAACAGAAAATCACAGGCAGCAGAAACCGCCAACTTTATCGTGATGTACCTTCTGTGGTTTGGGAGCTGGGATCGCTAGCTAGCAGGCTGCCTGTGGCTCGGCTTCTGGTCTCTAGCCTGTAACCAAGACACTAGGCAGCTGCAGGCTTCTCAAGGCTCAACTGTGGTGACCTGTTTCCAGGCTCGCTTTGTCATTGGCAGTAGCCCTGGGCCTTCTTGCTGGTGATGGGGACATCAGCTCCTTCCCTCGCTTTAGGTGACCAGCCACATGGTTGTTAGTGTTTCCCAGAGCAGGAACCTTGAGAAAGAAACAGCGCGTGCTCCGTGGTGCCACCGCCTAACGTATATCTGACTTTCATCAACAGACTTTGTTTTTAAAATTGTGTAATTACATTTACTTGTTTCTACGTGTGTGTGCACACACGGGGTGGGGAGAGCCGAGGAGGACTTGTGAGATTTGGTTCTCTCCTCCTGCCATGTGGGTCCCAGGAATTGAACTCAGGTCTTCGTGTTTGGCAGCAGGCACCTGTACTCACTGAGCCAAATCGCTCACCCCATTTTCTATTCTTTAGACAGAGTGTACAGGTTTAGTCTGGGTTGAAGCATGTGGGAGCTCGAGGCAGAGGGTACTGGGGGACAACTGCCATACAAGGCAGTCGGTCCAATCAGTCCAGTGTCACCGTCAGGATATGCACGGGGCTCAAGGGGCACGCCTCTCCAGGTCTTGATCCTAGTATTGGTGTGTGGGTAGAGCGCCAGTCCTCTGCGCTGTGAGTCAGGGTGAGCTGGTCATGTGGCTCTGACCTGTTTTAAAGGTTAGGGCACTCCCTCCACCCAGCCATCAGACAGACATTATGTGGACCTGGGCAGCAGAATGCTGTTGCTCTTCCGGAAATAGTCTCCTGGCATTGGCCAGGGTCAGTTGCTCTGGAGTAAAGCATGCTGTGAAGCCACTCCCACAACCCTTGATCAGGGCTTTAAAAAAAAAAATCAATCCTTCTGAGCCTGGGGTACACTGTGATCCCAGTACTTGGGAAGCAGAGGCAGGATAGTGAGTTTGAGGACAGGTTGGGCTGCAGAAGGAAACCCTATCACAAACTAGTAAAATAAAACAATACTAATCGTTTTTATTAGGAGGTCAGTGGATGAATCTACCTGGTACATCTCTAGGGCATCACTCTGCATAGCTGCTCTAATCTGTTCGGATCGTGCATCCCCTTCTCTGCCCTCCACCAGCTCCTCACCATACTCTGTGCACCCATCAAATACCCCTCGCCCTTGACTATGAGGGACATACGGTCCTCACCAGGCCAGAAACCTTTGAGATTGACGTGATAGTGGACGGGGAGACAAGAGCCAGTCTTCTTCACAGAACTATAAAAATATCAGAGGTTGCCTTTGCTACCCTGTGATAGCCCACCTAAACATGAAGCAAATACAGAGGCAACAGAAGGGTGGTGTGGGCGGAGAGAAAAGACCTCCTGGATCCAGCCATTCCTGAAGCCACATCAACCATAGCCTGCTGATGACTCTGTAAATTAGCCACTCCTCTTCATCTGCCAGCTACTTCCCGGTCTGCTTTCTATTTGCTACTGCCAGAAGAGTCCTCACTGATACAGCCTAGGTGGCTTGATCTGGCAACATTTCTGTCTGCTGGTTTCTTACCCACTTCCTCTATATCTTAAGTACAGACTCCTACGAGGCCAGCCGGCTACAAGCAGGCACTCTCCTACCTGATCAAAACCTACCTCCCCCAAATACACCATCACTGAGGGAAGGCAGGGACTGAAGCAGAGGCCAGGGGGAATGCTGCGTACAGGCTTGCTCACCATGGTTTGCACAGAATGTTTTTTATACACATTCAAGGACCACCTGCCCAGGGATGGCACCACCGACAATGGGCTGGGCCCTCTCACATCACCAGTCAAGAAAATGCCCTACAGACTCACTTACAGGCCAGTCGTGTGGAGGAAGACTTCTTCTTGCCAGATGACCCCACCTGTGTCATGTTACCATAAGAACTAGCCAGCACAGTGGCTCACACCTGTAGTTCCAGCACTTGAGAGGCAGAGGCAGGAGGATGGGGAACTCAAGGCCAGGCTGGGCTGCATAATAGGAGACTGTTTAAAAAACAAGATAATTTGCCAGGGAACAATGAATTAAAGCAAACACACAAACAAAAACCCATAGGACCTGGGACTGGCTTCTTTGGGAAGATTGAGAAGGGTTCTTTGTCAGCCCATGCCTAGCAGAGACCGAGATAACCATATTCTGTAATGTTTGGTCTTACTCAAAACCACTTTAATGCCTGAGAAGCAAAAGCATCTTTTCAGAGCCTCTTGCAGGTGGCTGATGCTGACCCAGACAGTTCCTGAGCAACAGGCTGCATCTTTGTGCTCCAGGGTAATTTTCCCCAGAACTAAACGGGGCTTCTGGCCCAGGTGGTGTGGCAGACTGGAAACATAACACTCTGGGGAGATTAACTTGGCCTCTGCCAGTGCCTTGGAGAGCAGACAGACTCCCTCACCTTCAGGTACTATAGATCTGGGTCAGTCTGGAATGTTTTCCCACGGCTTAGCGGGGAGCAAGTGCCAGCTGCCCATCTGACAGTCACTGTCCCCTGACTGGCTCTCTCTCTTGCCCTGCTCTTCCCAACTAATCTTGTGTTCGAGTCCTTGTTTCAGGGTAAGCTTCTGGGGAGTACCAAGCATGACAATGTACAACCCTGACTCAGTAAATATCTAGAAATATGTGGGTTAAGCAACACAGCAAAAAAGGTGTTTGTTGTTGTTGTGTTGTGTTGTGTTGTGTTTCAGACAAGGTCTCATGTAACCCAGGCTAGACTCTAATTCATTATGTAGCTGTGGATGAACTTGAACTCAGATCCTCCTGCTGCCCCTTCCCAGGTGCCAGGATTCCCACCAGCAGGATGTTTTGTGATGCTCCAGGATTTTGCTTAAAGTTAGGCCTGGGACTCAGACCTGTAATCGAAGCTACGAGGGAGGCTGAAGCCAATCTGGCCTACCAGGTGAGTTCAAGGTTAGCCTGGCACCGTAAGAGAACCCTGACTGAGAATGTTTGGGGAGATGGCTCAGTGGTTAAGAGAGTGCACTGCTCTTACAGAGGACTGAGTTCAGTTCCCACCACCTACGTCAAGAGGCTCACAGCCACCTCCAACTCCAGTTCCAGGAATCTGATGTCCCCTTCTGGCCTCTGCAGGCACCAGGCACACGTACATAGCTATACCTACACAGAGAGACACACAAATACACATAATTAAAATAAACGTATGTTTGTTTTTGTTTTCCAAGGCAGGGTTTTCTGTGAAATAGCTCTGCCTGTCTTGGAACTCGCTCTGTAGACCAGGCTGGCCTCAAACTCACAGAAATTCACCTGCCTCTGCCTCCCAAGTGCTGGGATCAAAGCGTGCACCACCACCACCTGGCTCTGAATCTTGAACTGGTTACCTGGATAAAACTCATATAGAATGTATATCCACAGGGGTGCAGCCCAACTTGATATTAAACTCCTGAGTCTCCTGCCTCCACCTGGGATTACAGGTGTAAACCACCACACCCAGCTGTGGTGTATTTGCTATTTGCTGCTATGTATCATTTAAAAACTGGGTCCTAGGGGGCTGGGTCTTCCAGAAGACCCTGATTCAGTCTCCAGCACTCACACGGTAGCTCACAGCTGCCTGAAACTCAAGTTCCAGGGGATCTGACGTCCTCTTCTGGCCTCCTCAGGTACCAGCTTGTGGTTGGTACACAGATATACATGCAGGCAAAAACATCCATGCATTATACAATAATAAAATACGTTTTAAAATTAACAGCAACAACAGCAACAAAAAAAATCTGGGCTGTAAAACTTCATCCCCAAGAAATAATCATGGGAGGTCCCCAAAGGAATGTCGCTTCTTTTATAAACGTGTGTGTGTGTGTGTGTGTGTGTGTGTGTGTTTATGTATGTGTGTATGTGTGTGTGTGTGTGTGTGTGTTTATGTGTGTGTGTGTGTGTGTGTGTGTGTTTATGTATGTGTGTGTGTGTGTGTGTGTGTGTGTGTATGGGTGTTAGGTCTCCTGAAACTGGAGTTAAAAACATTTGTGAGCCACAAAGTGGGTGCTAGAAATTGAACCCAGGTCCTCTGGAAAAGCAGCCAGTGCTCTTAAACACGGGGCCATCTCTCCAGTCCCATCTCTTTACTTCTTAAAACAGATTTTTTAAAAGCAGATGTCACTGATGGCTCTAGAACTCCAGTCCTCTTACCTGCTGCACCCTCTCTCCAGCCCCAGAGGACCTTTCTTAATTAGGAAGGTAACTCCTTGGTACCTGGGCACCAACACCACACAAGCATCAGCTTCCTTCAGGTTCTGGTCTGATTTCTTTTTATTATGATTCTTTTTAAACATATAAACGTGTGGCAAGGAGGAGCTTGGCGGCGGGGTGGACAGGTGTCACTCTGCCGCAGTGGTGGCTAATTCGGGGTGCAGGAGCTTTGAGGCTTCAAAGTAGCTATGCGTGTGGTCTCCTTTGGAGCTGGGTTGCTTGCTGCTGGGGCCACAGTCTTTGTCTGAGAGGTAGGGCAGGTTCTCCACGCTCTCCTCTGAGCAGGGATCCGTGGGGAAGCCCTTGAGGGCCACGAGCCGGTACCTCTTCCTCCGATTCAGCTTGTAGATGCGAATCCGTTCCTTTTCTGCCTCAGGGTCGGTGAGAATCCCATCCCAACGCAGACTCTCGTTGATCTGGTTCGAAAGGCTCTCTTCTATTTCGGCAAAGTAGGGGTGACTCATGCTGCACGAATAGGGAATGGTTTGCCTATTTTCTTCTTTGTCTCTGGGCTCTGCCCTCGAGCCATGATCTTTGTGGGGATTTAAGATGTCATGGAAAGATGAAGAAAGTGGCTCTCTCTTCCGGCCTCGACCGTGATGTTTATCTGCTGAGCAGATGAGGAGACAGTTTTTGTGGCTGCCAAGATGCTCAAGTCCCCAGTGGTCTAAGGGACTGGGGCCTGCTCGCCCAGGGTTCAGATGGCAGGAAAGACATCATCACTACCGGGATGCTTTGGTCAAGGTACTTGGGGGCAACAGGCATCTTTTTCTTTTCTTTCTTTTTTTCTTTTTGTGGTGCTGTAGACTGAACCCAGGCCTTGTGCATGGTAAACACAAGCTCTCCCACTAAACTACACCCCAGCCCAGGAACCAAGAGGCCCCAAACATTTCAGTAACCATCAATGTCAACCAACGGATGGAGAAGCCAGGTCTGAAGGCCTGCCTGACTCCTGTGTTCTTTCTACTGTACCTGTTGTCCTTCAATTTAACCTCACTACGTGCTCACCAAATACTTCTTCCAGGGCTGTGACTCTGTACCCATCTAGACTCTGTGAAAGGGATGGGGGAGGAGCTTCTGACAGCAGTGGTACACTGAACCAAAGTCACCCACACAGGTGACACTGGATGTCACGTCACTCACGATCGGGGGACATTCTGTATCTCAGCCACACTCTTCCCCAGGGTGGGCTCAGTGTCTTTGCTGGAATATCTGGGGGTTCTATGATTGAACTAAGGGAGAAGCAGGACTCTGTGGAGGTTACCGAGAGGTGCTGGTGTATGTGTACGCTGGTGAAGGTCGTGGTGAAGCGAGAATCTGTTGCGGGTGTGATGTTTGTGGACATCTGTGCATGTAGGAGTCTAGAATGCGTGTGTGGGTGTGATGTCTGAGGGGCTCTCTATGCAAATGAGTATCTAGAAGACCTGTGTGGGTTTGACGTGAGGGTGTAGCCATGTATGTGAGTTTCCAGAGTGCCTGTGTGGTTTCCAGGGGTGTGTCTATACATGTGAGCGTCTAACCGAATCCACGTGTATGTAGACTACATGTGTATGCATGGCTGAGCCACCACATCTTAGGTTTGTTGGACAGTGTCACGCTGCTATAAGAAGACAGTGTAAAAAGTCCCGGTGACGGCGGTGACAGAAGGCTGAGGCAAGGACTGGTGTCAGTTTAGGCAGTACACGGCTGTCCCTCGGTGGATAGGGGGTCGAGTCCATGCAGGAAAGATTCTGTGTACGTTTACAGGGGGTGGCTCCTGCACAGCATCCAGAAGCATGTGCCCTTCAAAGGGTAAAGGTGTGGGGAGGGCATGGGGGGGATTAGTACAGGAGTCCTTTCTGTGTGGGAGTCTCAGCTAGTATCTTCCCATCTGGGCCAGTCTCTTTGTGACTCCAAAGCTTAAAATGTTTGTGAGGAAAGTGGGGGGGCGGGGCGGGGGGAAAGCTCAGTCTCTGAGAGGATGGAGGCTCTTGGGGTGGGTATCCGTGGGGGTGGGGGTGTCTCTGTGCAGGATAAAGGGACTCCTTAGATACTGAGGGTTCTCAGAGGAGGGGCTGAGCCTGGATATGTTGGGAGACTAAAGTCGGTAGTCTTCCATGGCAATTAAAGGGGTCTCCGTGCTGTCGAGCACAGATCTCTATGGGAAGGGATGGGCCTCTCTGCGCTACCTTACAGTGTTTTGTGTGGAGTCTAGGGGACCACTGTCTGGGTGTGGTGTCCGTTTCTGGCCTGAGGGGATCTCCAGGTAGAGGGGCATCGGAGGGAGGAATCCCGGATCCAAGAGCGGAAGCAGTCTCGCTATCACTAGCTGCTCCTCTTACCGTCGCCCTTGCCCGACCCTTTGGACTTCTTCTTCTTCTTTTTCTTCTTCACCTTCCGTTTGGCCAGCTCGGAGGTGGTGCCCACGATGGGAGGCAGCTTGGACCCCGGGGAGCCCTCAGCGCCGCCTTCCCGCACCTCCTCCTCCTCCTCGTCCTCTCCCTCCTCGCCATACTCCGCCGCCTCGGTCCCACCGCGGCCGGCCATCCGCCCGCGGGACCGCGACCTGCGCCTGGAACAGCCGGGGACCCGCGCCAGGCGGGCTCCAGGCGCTCACTGCCGGCCCAGACCACGCGTCTCCATGGCGACCGTTCCACAACCCAGAAGTTGCCACCAGGGACCGCCTGTGGCTCTCGCCCTCCGCATGCGGGTTTCGATCTGTTTGAGATGTGGTCCATCAAGGCACACAGGTTAAGGAAAGATGGGGATTGTTAAGGCTTAGACCGACGATGACATATCTCCTACGCGTTTGTGACACTAAATGATACTTATCTCTCTTTTTCTTTTGAGGCAGGGTCTCCTGTAGTTAGAGCTGGCTAACCTTGAATTCCTCATCCTCTTGAACCTGCTCCCAGGGGCTAGGATTACAGGCATGAGCCATGGATGTTTGGCTCCCAACTCCTACTTTATTAAGTTGTCCAGGATGGTCTGGAACTCTCACTGTGGCCCAGGCAGGCCTCGAACTCACGATTTTCCTGCTTTAGCCTCCCGAGTTACTAGGATTACAGGTAGGAGCCATGAGGTCTGGTTCTTCATGAAAAGTGTTTTCCTAAAAATTTTTTAAATTTATTAGTTTTTATTTTGTGTGTGTGTTTCGCCTGAATGTATATATGTGTACCTCTTGTAGGTACTGTACGCACGTGTGTTTTACTTGAGCCTTGGCGTGGGTCAGGGTGCACAGGGCGAGGCCAAGTAGAGATTGTTGGTTCTTGGGCCGACATAGATGTATCTCCTCCACTCCTCTACTGTCTCAGAGGTGAGAAGAGAACACCAGAACCTCAGGAATAGAGTTACAGATGGCTGTGATCTGTGCTTCTGGGGACCCAGACTGGGTCCTCTACAAGGGCCGCAAGCGTCTTGAACACTGAGCCACTCCTACCCCCACCCCTACCCCCATGACAATTCTTATCAAGACTATACTCAAGGACTGCGAATGTAGCTCAGTGGTGGGGCTCTTACATACCATGTAGGAGACCGAAGGGTCCCGCCCACCCAGCACCTCAGATTTAAAAAGACTAAACTCACTAGTGGAATTTGAAAGGTCTGGTATGAGTGGTTGCCTGCTTTTCTTTCTGGTTTATCCACCTCGGGCTATATTATCCAAACATGCCTATGAAAAGCCTGAGGTGTATCTAAGGGGGTACAGTGCCTGCCTAACATACATCCAGCCCTGAGTTTGACCCCCCCAGAACCCCATAAACTGGGCATGGTGGCACATGCCTGGAACCCCAGCACTCAGAGGATAAAGACAGAAGGATCAGGAAGTTCAAGATCACCCTTGGCTACAGATCGACTTTGAGGCCAGCCAGGTTACAGGAGACGGTGTCTAAGCAGTAACAACCACAACAATCAAAACCAAGTATGACTGCCATAATATTTTTATTCCATAAGCCCTTCTGGAATCTTACCATTCCCACAGAGACAGCCAGATTCTATTCCCCTTTAACCTGGGTGGATTTGTTGGCTTACGTGTAAGGAATAATGTGTGTCATGTCTGGGGATGCAGCTCATTCGTCAGATACTTGCCTTACATGCACGAAGCCCTGGGCTCCCCTCCTTTCCCTTCCCTTCCTACTACCCCCACATCTCTGGCTTGCTTCATTGAAAGCTAAATTAAATTTTTCAAATTTTTTCTGTGTGTGCCTGTGTGTGCACACATGTGACACTGCATGCATGTGGAAGTCAAGCTAAGGAAGCCAATTTCTCCTTCCACCGTGTAGGTCCTGGGGATGGAACCCAGGTCTTCCAGTTTGATGCCAGGAGCCTTTACCTACTTACACGCTTGCCTTTTCTGTCTTTCTTTTCTTTTCTTTTCTTTTTTCTCTTTTCTTTTCTTTTGTGTACTAAGGAGTGAGCCTAGGGCCTCCAGAATGCTAACACTGGGCAGATGTTCCAGCACCAAGCTACAGCCTCGGCTCCATGGTTCTCATTGTTGATTTGTAAGAGTTTTGTGGTGGTTTTGTTTGGTTATTATTTTTTTTTATTTATTTGTGTGTGTTTGTTTGGAGACAGGGTCCCATGTAGCCCAGGCTAGCCTTGAACTCTACGTAGCCAAGGATGATCCTGAACTTCTGATTCTCTTGCCATCATTAGGGTTTTATTGGTATGAAGAGATGCCATGACCAGAACAACTCATATAAAAGAAAGAATTTAATTGGGGCTGGCTTACAGTTCAGAGGTTAGTCCATTGCCATCATGGCGGGAAGCATGGTGACACACAGGCAGACATGGTGCTGGAGAATGAGCTGAGAGTTCTGCATCCAGATCAGCAGACAGCAGGAAGAGAGACACACACTGGGACTGGCTTATGTAAGAGGTATTTTAAACCGTGTTTAAAATGTATTAGTTAAAATGTAACAGTTTTTCTTTTAAAAGGGGGCGTGGGTTTGGCTGTTTTTGCTGTTTGAGTCTGACTCTCAAAAACTGTTGTTACTTTTCTCACTGGCAACTTGACTCCGCCCCTCCGTTCCTGGCTGCTAGATTTCTAACCTGTAACGTTTAAAACCTCAGTTAGCTGGTAGGGTTAGTTAGAAAATGAAAGGATAGGAAGGAAAGAGAAACCTTTACAGCCCTTTATGGCTGTCTGAATCTGCATATGTCTGGGGAACTGAACTAACTCTATCCCACTCTGGTTCCGCTTCTCCCAGCACAGCAACTACTGAGAAGATCTAAATTGTAACTCTTCTAAAACCCCACTTAGTTCATTTTATCTGCTTCTTATTTCTGCCTGTTTCTCCTATCATCAGCTTTTGTGTTCTCTTTCCCTATCCTGCAGCAACTCTGCTGTAACTCTTAACTCTAATTCTTAACTCCCAACTGCTCACTCTGTCAGTGTCCCTCTTATATACCTCCCTCCAAGCTGTTCCCAGAAGTCCAAGCGGCATGCAACCACAAGGGGGAGGGGCTTTTCCCTGCAAAGCTTCACTCTACAGGCTTAAGCATCTGAAGCCTCAAAGCTCACCCCCTGTGACGTACTTCCTCCAACAAGGCTACACCTCCTAATAGGGCCACTGCTCTCAGGATCATTTTCATTCAAACCACCATGCCTGCCTTCACCTCTCTAATGCTGGGGTTGTAGCTGTGTATAGTTTACGTGGTGCTGGGAGCTGAACCAGAGCCTCGTGCAGGTTGTACAACACTCCACCAACTGAGATATTGCTACACCCTCAGCCCCATAAGGGCTCTTCACAGGGCTTAGATCCAACTTATAAAGAGTCCAAACTTACATCTTAAAAATCTTTTTAAAAGTCTATTTATTTTTATGTGTTTGAGTGTTTTTCCCAAATATATGTATGTTTACCATGTGCATGCTTGGTGCCCAAAGAGGTCAGAAGAGGGTGTCAGATCCCTGGAACTGGAATTACAGATGGTTGTTGGCTGCCGTGTAGGTCTTGGGAATCAAACCCTGGTCCTTGGCAAGAGCAGTCAATGCTTTTAACCCCTGAGCCATCTTTCTGGGTCCTGCTTAATGTCCTAATTGTAGACCAGGCTGGCCTTGAACTAAGAGATCAGCCTGCCTCTGCCTCCCAAGTGCTGGGATTAAAGATATGCCCCACCATTGCCTGGCAGAAATTGAAAATTTTATTGAAGCCATTTGCCAATATTTTCTTTTTTATCCAATCCAAGGAAGCTTTGCCTACCACACATCAAAAGAATGAGTGTGGTTTTTGTTCTAGAAGCTATGTGGCCTAAGGTTAGGTTCATAACCCATCTGAAATTAATTTGTGAGCAAAGCTGGATAGAGATCAGCTTTCTTTCTTTTCCCCCAGATGGGTTCCTAGTTGTTCCCCAAACTCTAATTGAGAAGACGTTCTTCCGTGATTCCACCCAACACTTTTTGTTTGGTTTTTGTTTTGAGACAAGGGCTTGCCGTGTAGTCCAGGCTAGCCTCCAACTCAAGATCTTCCTTCTGCCTCAGCCTCCCAAGTGCTCCCAAGTATCGCAGGCACCGTGCCTGGCCTGACTCAGAACTTTTTTAAGAAACCAGTCAGCCTTATGCATACGAGGCTGTTCCTGGGCCTGTATTTTACTGCTTGTTGTTCCATTTGCCTGTGTTTGTACCGGTAGCATGCTGTCTAGGCAATATAGTTTTATAATTAGGTATCTTTTATTTTATGTGAATGGGTATCTTACCTTCATATATGTCTGTGCGTGCCTGGTGCCCATGGAGCCCCGAAAAGCGTGTCAGGCCCCTGGAACTAGAGTTACAGAAGGTTTTGAGTCACCATGTGGATGTTAGAAGTCTAACCTGTGTCCTCTGGAAGAGCAGCAGCCAGCGTTCTTAGACACGGAGCCGTCTCCTCAGCCCCTACAATTAAGTCTTGATCTCACATAGTCCAAAGATTCTAACTGGGTTCATTTTGGATATCATTTTGGCTCTTGTAATTCCCCTGTTCTTGTTATACATTTCAGATCTTCTTGTCATCTTTTTTTTTTTAAAGATAGCCTACTGAGATTTTGAAAGGTCTGCATCCAGCCTATGAGCTCAGTACACAGTGAATGGCAGTTCTCAGTTCTGATTCATGCACTTGCACTGGGCTCAGGGATGTGTTGTTCTGCCAAGGGCCCTCCTGTTAGCTTGGCAAACTCCTTAGTATGTGCAGTAGTTCCTTAGCCAGTGAGCATTCAGTATCTGCCTCTTGCCTGTCTGCTTCTGTCCTGAAGAGCCAGGTGAGGGCCAGTGGAGTGGCTCAGCAGTACAGGCACTGAGCACCAAGCCTGACAACTGAGGTTCAATCCCCAGGACCCACATGGTGGAAGGAGGGAACAGACTCTAGAAAGTCCTCCTCTGACCTCCTCGTGCATTCCGTGGCAGTCACACATGTGTTGCACACACACACAGGACAAACCCAATAGAGTCATGTGAAATGTAAGGAAGAGCTTTGTGCCGCTGACCCGCTGCTAGCTGTGTCCGGAGTCTGCTTGCAGATGCCCTGGTTGTGTACAGGTGCTGGGAAGGCCTGGTCTTTCTCTGCCTGTCTAGCCTCCCAGACGGCCCTCCTTGCCGGAACGCTTAGCTGACTGGAGACACCTTGGCCATCTCGCTTCCGATTTTCATGAAGGTTGCATTGAGGTTGTAGGGCGCCAGCCAGCGGACTATGATGAAGGAGAAGAGCTACCTCCGGCGAGGGGATACATTTTATGAATAATCACAAAAATCACTTGCAATGAAGGCTTTTGCAGGTATTTTAAAATGTTTTTATGAATTCCTTTGAGAATTCCACACATGCGTACAGTGTGTTTTGACCATGTTCACCCCTCACTCCTCTGCCTCATCCCTCCCAGTTTAATCCTCCACTCTCCCATTTCCTCCCAACTTTGTGGCTGTCCTGGAACTCACTGTGTAGACCAGGTTGACCTCGAACTCACAGAGATCCTCCTGACTCTGCCTCCTGAGTGCTGGGATTTCAGGCATGCGCCACCATGCCCAAGCCCATTCTTTTATTTTTTATTTTCATTTCTTTTATTATCCACTGAATGCGATTTGTGCTGCCCACATATTCGAGGGTGTGGTGCTGTCCACTGCAGCATGGCCGACCTACCAGAGGGTCATAACCTAAAGAAAACTTGAGTGTCGCTCCCCCAGAAGTCATCAGCTGCCACTAGCTCTTCAGCAAGGGGTGGGGCTCATGTCTGCCCCCTCGGTGCCGGGATGTCGTTGGAATCATCTTGTGCTGGTCCTGCGCAGAAGCCACGGCTGCTACGCGTTCATGAGGGCAGCCGTGAGTTGACAGGCATTTCAGTCTGCCTTGTTGCCCTGGAAGGCCTCAAACTCACAGAAATCCTCCTGTTCCAGCCTCCCAACAGCTGGGATTCCAGGCGTGGGCTACCGTGCCCAGCACAGTTTTCCTAAGGCATCCCCATCTACACTTACAAGCTTACACATTCCCTCTGTGCTGTTCTGTTGACTTTCAATGTTCTGTCTTTACCTGGAGCCCGATATCTCGCATCCAGCATCCAGCTTAACCCACTACACAGATTCACCAGGGCAGACGGCATCCGTTACTGCGCTGGTTATGGTGTTGACCTGAGTTCCCCCAAAGCAAACTTTAAGCCAAGAAGTTGAGTGCAAAGAGTTTATTGGGAGAGGATCCCGGGACGCGCTGGTAGAAAGGGAGTAAGTGAGCCCAGAGATGGGACAGACGGCTGCATAGCCGGGGTGCAGTCCTCCCAGAGAACTCTGGGTGGCGCTGTGAAACATAACCAGAGTGATCCCAGCTGAAGACAAGATGCAGCTGGGAATTATCCACCAGCTCCAGGAAGGAAGGGGTTGACTTTCCAGTGCCTCTGGCTTGCTCTGGCGGACTCAACATGCTCCATGCAAGATAGAGTTGAGGTGTTGGAGAGCACTGGGTGGTTAAGAGCACTGATTTCTCTTCCAGAGGACCCAGGTTCAATTCCCAACACCCACATGGCAGCTCACAACCAGTTAACTATGCATGTAGTGCACCAACATATATGTAGGCTAAATATACACACACATAAAATAAACAAAAGTGTTTTTATAAAAGGAAGAGTTGAAGTAAAAAAGCATTTAACACACGAGGTGAGTGGTGGGAGTGGGGTGGGGTGGGGGGTGGAGTAGATAGTCTGTTACACCCACTCTCTTCCATCTCCTTAGTCTCCTGCTGCAAAGTGCACTGGTCTGCTTTGGGTTCTTGCTGCAAGCACCCTCTGTTCCTGATCTCAGAGTGGACTCCATCAGGGCCACTGTGACCATCCTAGTCATTTGCCTCTTGGAAGGGCTTTGGAACCCACTGCTGGCCAGTGAGACTTGAAGAACCTCTGCTGGGGCCCCCAGAAAGTGCTCCTCTTCTGCCAGACACTGTGTGTGCGGATGTGATGCTAGGTCATGGCCAACGTCTTTTCATGGTGATGAGCATTAATCCGATGACAAGGTCAACACCCCAAATGTGAGAGACTCTTTGGAAACACAATCTTTGGGATACATCCAAGAAAAACTCTTTTTTTTTTTGAGACAGGGTTTCTCTGTTGTAACCCTGACTGTCCTGGAACTCACTCTGTAGACCAGGCTGGCCTTGAACTCAGAGATCTGCCTGCCTCTGCCTCTGGAGTACTGGGATTAAAGGCGTGTGCCACACCGCCTGTCACATATGGCTTTTTGAAAACTCTAATTAATTTTTATTTTATGTATTCAATTCAATTTAACTTTGTATCCAAGAATGAACCACTGATTCTCCTGCCTCCACCTCCCCAGTACCTGGATTATAAACATGTGCCATCACACTTGATGTATGCAGTTCCGGGTTCTAACCCAGGACCCCCTACATACCAGGCAAGAATGCTACCGACTGAGGTACATCCCCTGCCCTATGTTCTGTTTTTCTGAGACAAGACCTTGCTGGGTCCTGGACAGGGTCCAGGCTAGCCTGGAGCCCTGGCTCACCAGCCATCAAGCCTTACAACCTGAGTTCAATCCTTAGCACCCGCTTGGTGATAGGAGAGAACTGACTCCTGAAAACTGTCTTCTGAGTTCCCCTCCCTACAATATTAATTAACTAAATATTTGAAAAGGTTTAGCTAAGGTTGGTGGCCCATACCTGTAGTCACAGCTACTCAGAGGCAGAGGCAAGAGGGCCAGCTGAGACTACAAACAGACTCCAGCTCAAAGCCGGCAAGATGGCGCACGCCTTTAACCCCAGCACTTGGGAGGCAGAGGCAGGTGGATCTCTGTGAGTTTGAGGCCAGCCTGGTCTGCAGAGTGAGTTCCAGGACAGCCAGGGCTGTTACACCGAGAAACCCTGTCTTGAAACAAAATGAAACCAAACAAGACTCTAACTCAAAACAAACAATTTTAACTTCACTTCCATTCATCTTATAAATACTTCTCACCCTGAAGAAGCGCAGTGGGCAGTGGGCAACGCTCAGAGAACCTTGCTAGTGTGTCTCCTTGAGGTCAGAGCATGTGGCATGTTTAACTGTGTTCTCCCCCTGGCAGCTCCTGGCACAGAGCTGACATGCTGTACGTGAATGAATGACGTAGGATAACTGGACTCACCGTCCTCTTTCTGTTAGGAGGCTATACCAGGATATCCTTGTCTCTTAGACAAAGAAATAGGTACAGATTCAAAGTGACTTGCTCAAACTTTTTGTTTTGTTTTGTTTTGAGACAGGGTTTCACTGTCTTAACTCTGGCTGTCCTGGAACTCACTCTGTAGACCAGGCTGGCCTCGAACTCACAGAGATCCGTCTGCATCTGCCTCCCGAGTGCTGGGATTAAAGGTATACACCACCACTGCCCAGCTTGGCTCAAACTTTTAATGTTACTTATCCATCAGTTGATCCAGGACTTCACATGTGCTCAGCATGCTCCCTGCCACTGAGCCTCCAGCCTGCTCTGTGGCATCTTTCAGAACACAGTAGGCTTCACAAGCTGCTCATCCACCCCCAGGGGAGTACGGATGGTGTTTTCATGACCTGTATTGGCCTCCTTGTTTGATCTTTCTTCCTGTGGTCTCAGGGACTGTTACTGTTAAGAGCTGGTGAGGGCTGAGGTGTCTCTCTGTGAGGATCGGGGTTTTCCCCTTTGGCTGGGTTGCCATGGGTAAGGTTTGTGGCTTTGTGGCTTCCTGCTGCCTGCTCAGCCTGAGTCCTTCAGTGGGCCGCAGTGCCAGCACCTCTCTTGGTGCCATCCTGCCCGGGCTGTCTGTGTTTTCCCTGAGGTAGGCAGGCTATGTTCATGTTTCATCAGCACCAGCCTTAGATTTGGATCAAAGGAGTCCCCGATGTGGGTCTTGTGTTTTACAGGAGCTGGCTCAGCCCTGCTCCAGTGACCTAAGTGTCCCCTAAGTGGGAGAGATGCTGTAGTCACGGCTCTCATCCACCAGAGGCTGCTGTCCTCTTCCTAGCCCACAGTCTGAGCACCTGGACCTTTTCATTTCTTATCTTACCGGCCTGTTTGGAGGAAGCATGAGGGTCTCCTTCCTTTGCCCAATTCCTGGGGGACCTCCAGGCCAAGGGTAGCATGGATAGAAACCTGGAAAGGCAGGTTCAATTTCCAGACCTGTGCACTCAAGGGACCGTTTCAGAATAAACTGGGAACAGGAAGAGGAGGGGCAGGCTATGGGATGGCACAGACCCCCCCCACAAGTTTGAAATTTGAAACTGAAATCTGCCCTGCCAGATTGGAGTGAAGGTACTTTTGTCAAGGTAGGCGAATAGTACATATTTTACTTCACACGTTGTCAATTTAATTTCTAACATTTAATATTTACACATACGGTGCGTGGGTCCCTTTGTCTGTTCTTGCCCTGGGCTTTGCAACTGTTAAAAGCAGGCCTGGGGCTAAGGACATATCTCAGTGGTAGAGTCTTGCATAGCACATGGGTTACGCTAAGTTCTGCCTTAGTCTGGAAGGGGGACCCAGTGGAGGGTACTGTTAGTATTCATTTTGCGGGGCTGGAGTTGTAGCTCAATTGGTAAGTGCTTTTCTACCCAATGCAGCCCTGATGCCCTGAGTTTGATCCCCAGCACCACATAAACTGGCTGTGGTGGTGCATACCTGTAATTCTAGCAGCTGGGAGGAAGAGGCCTGGGCTATAAAAGACCCTTTCTGAAAAAATAAAATAAAACTGGGAGGGACTGGGGAGATGGCTCAAAGGTTAAGGGTGCTCTTCAGGGGATCCAGCACCCTTTTCTGGCCTCCAAGGGCACCTGCACTGACCTGCACCCCTACACATACACATTGAGGAAAATAAAAATAAGATGTTATTGCTTTTAGTTTGGTTTTTTTCGTGACAGGGTTTCTCTGTGGTAACTCTGGCTGTCCTGGAACTCACAGAGATCCTCCTGCCTCTGCCCTCCAAGTGCTGGGATTAAAGGTGTGCACCACCACCACCTCTCAACCCTGAACTTTTGATTCTCCTTTCTCTACCTCCTAAATATTGGAATGACAAGAGTGTACCACCATGCCTGGCACAAACACTCAATTCTTTAAAAAAAAAATTACATTTAATTCATTTGTTGTATCTGGGAGTAGGTATATGACATGCACATGGCCTGTGCTTGTGGAGGTCAGAGGTCAGAGGCCGACTGTGGGGCTTGGTTCTCTTCTTTTCCTCGGCTCTAATTTGGATGTCCTAATCCCCAACACTTTACCAAGCAACCATGTTTGGCTATATAGGACTGCGATTATAAAAGCTGGGTGCTATAAGGTACACCACTGATCCTGGCTACCTGGGAGGCTGAGGCGGGAAGATCACCAGAGCCCGAGAGTTTGAGACCAGTCTGAACAGTAAAGCAAGACCCTGTTTCAAGGGCCATGGGGATTGACAATGAAGTCACTTCATGAGCCCTAATCACTCTGAGTATCCTTTAAGAAAAACGGACTAGACACAGTCGTCCACAGAGGAGGCAAAGCGGAAGACAGCCATCAACAAGGAGACCTCAGAGAAACCAGCTGTGGCCCCTCCATCTCAGGCTTCCAGACTGGAGGGCACAGAGCCAACATAACTCTTGTTTAATATATGCTGCTGCTGCTCTTGTCTGGGCCCCATCTGTGGGGCTGCCACAAGGAAGCCCCAGAAAGCAATACAGCTCCTTTGTTCTCCCCATCCCTTCCCTCCTCTCCCCCCTCCCCTCCCTCTCTCCTCCCCCTCCACTTCCTGGCTGCCACCACTGCTCTGGGGAGCAGCTTTACGTATTCTTTTCCTGTTCTCCACCTGAGACCTGGCTCGCCCTGTGACTTCCGGTGTGTTCAGCCACCAGAGCAGAGAAGCTCAGCCTAGGGAATCGTGGATCTGGGAGGACTCACTGTCAGCTTTGCCCATCTCCAATTTGACATCTTCAAACCCATCTTTGAGGATTTGGGCCTTGGCTATGTAGGAGCTCCAGAAAGCACTGTGGGCAGTGAAATTTGGCAAGGTCAAGCAAATCTGTTAAGAAGGGGCAGGAGTGGGAGTGGGTGGGCACAGCTCACTGGGGAGGCCACTCATCTGCCCACTCATCCCGTCTAGAGGCTGTATCCTGTTCCAGACATGAGCAGACTACTTAGGTCTGAGCCTAGCTCTGCTATTTATTTACTATGTTGTTATGAATTTCAGGCTACTGGGAATTTTTACCCAGCTCAAAGAGCCCCGACAGTCCAGTCTAAGCCACCCCACCCCACCCCATCCCGATACACCTATTAAAGAGAGAGCCGTGGAGGCTGAGGAGGTGGCTCGGTAGGTAAAGCGCCTGCCAACCAAGCTTCAGGGCAGCCAGCACTCAATAGAATCCTGACTTGGAGTGTTTCTAGGCCCCAGGGCTGGGGCCAGTGCTGTGTGTGGGAGATTGGCAAGTTCTTAGAGTTCATTGGCCAGAAAACCCACTGAATTGATGAGCTAAGGGTTCAGTGAGAGACCTTGTCTCAAAAAATAAGATGGAGAGTGATCAAGAAAGACACTTGGCATTGACCTCTGGCCTTTACACACCCATATCCATGAACACATGGAGACACGTGCATACATCCTTACATGCACATACATGTATACAATACAGCACACACACACACACACACACACACACACACACAAGCATTAATGGTAAAGAGTAGAAGTAAATTAACCAATGTGGCATATTGAGCAGAGACACAGATAAAGGGGCGCAGTTACCCCAAGTTCATATTCAGAGCCCTGACATGAACTTTAGGTTTAAACTGAGGAAAAACAGGGACAGAGGAAGAAGCTGCAGTCAGGCCCTCTGGGTTACAGTGAGGACTGCGCTACATTGTCTCACTTCTGCTTCTGCAGAAGTTGTAACTGTGGTCACCTAAAGGGGCAAACTAGTTCCCAGGAGAGCACACCTGCGTGCAGCCCAGACAAGCTCATCATAGCCGGCCCTTCTTTTGAGAGGTGGGTGTTGTCCTGCCAGGAGGTTCCTGGTTATTTCTGTTTTTAATGATAAAGGGGTGCTTATCCATCAGCCCTGATGTACCTAAGACCTCAGGGGATTGCAGGTTTAGGACAATGACTGGAGGCCAGGCCTTTAGCCAACTTTCAGTTGACTTTTGGGCCAAGGGAAAAGCCAATCTTTTTTAGCAAAAGCATTTCTAAGTGCCCGTTCTAAAGTGAACTTGGGCAAACTATATAGCCTTTCTGTAGCTCAGTTTTCTCATCTGTGTGTGTATAAGTCAGTCAGAAGGGTTTATCTAAAAAGTTTTAAAAGATGGTGGTGTACACCTTTAATCTCAGCACTCAGGAGACAGAGAGAGGTAAATCTCTGAGTTGGAGGCCAGCCTGGTTACAGAGTGAGTTCCAGGACAGCCAGAGCCTCACAAAGAAACCTTGTCTCAAAAAACAAAAAAAAAGTATTATTTTTATGTGTATGAGTGTTTGCTTGCATCTATGTATGTGCACCACACACGTGAAGCGCCCTTAGAAGTCAGAAGGGTGTGTCAGAGCCCCTGGAGCTGGAGTTACAGATTACTGTGGCCATGTGCCTACTGGGAACTGAACCCAGGTCTTCTGCAAGTGCGGCGAGTGCTCTAACCACTGAACCACTTCCCCAGCCCCTGTTTGGTTTGCTTGTTTTCTCGAGATAGGGGTCTCAGTGTGTAACCTTGGCTGTCCTGTTGCCCGGCTCTTTCCTCTGAGTCAAAGTCTTTATCACACCAGCTGTCTGCTTACAAATCATCATCACAACATTACTACTGACATCCAGTCGTTCCTTCCAGCCAGCGGTATGCAATTTGCCCTAATTCAATATGGTGTTTGGGGGATGCGCATAGAGAATACAGGTTGAGGAAGGAGCCACCATCAGTGTGGTTACAGGGAAGCCGTCATCCATGCTGGGCGAACACTTTCCAGAATACTTCTTGGAGTCTCCTAAGCTCTGGTCAGTAACTCCTTATTCATGTTCTTTAATAAGTAAGCCCAAAAAACTCATTGCTTCCCCAAGGTGAACTATGGTGGAATTGTCCTTTTGTCTGTCCTTAGGAGGTGGAGGTAGACACTGTTTATAGCCCCCCCCCACTGAAAGAATTTTAGCAATAACTCTACCTCCTCGTGGCCAATTATTTCCTCCTTTTATTCATTTAATGTTATTATTTCTATTTTTTTACTTTTTAAAACTTTTTTTTTAGATGAGGACTCACTGGATAGCCCTGGATTGCCTAGAATTGTAAAGACTAGACTGGCTTCAGACTCACAGAGATCTGCCGGCTTCTGTCTCCTGAGTGCTGGGATCAAAGGTTTGCTCCACCAGGCTTGGCAAAACCTACATTTTTTTTTTAAATCAAACTTTCAGTACATATTTGTGACACTAGCACCCAAGCCAGCCTCCAGACCCCCAGCACCCCCATGTTTTTCTGCCTCACTCATGCAACAACCTTAGTGACTATTTCAGTAGGGCCCAGAGGTGGTTGATTCCTTCTGTTTAACTATGGACTCAGTTACACGGAATGATATGATACACAGTTTCAGATTCAGTTACACAGAACTGAAATGATACCTGCCACCCTCTTCGTACCCTGAGCAAAACCCTCACCCCAGCCTGCTCTTCCCAAGGAGGGGTGAGGTTGGGAGTGTCTACATGAATAGACTCTTCCCCACACCTAAACCAGCAGAGAAGACAGGAGCCACACACCTGGCACTGACTGGGCAGTAGTTGGAAAGTCCAGAGCCAGCCCTGGAGACCTCACACTAAGCACCCTGGAACTAGCATTTATCAGCTCTGTGACCTTGGGTAAGTAACCCCAGGAGACCCTAGCCTTGTTTCTTTACCTGTAAAATGGGGAGAACACTAACTCATAAGGTGTCTTTGTGAGGTTGAGATTGGATCATTCAGAGTGAGTGACACAGGTTCTGTGTGTAGAATGTTCTTGAATGCCACTGGCTGTTTCTCATGTTAACTTTTCTGGAAGCTTTTGCATAGTGCAGGTCCCGGGAGGCTGGGCCCCACTCACCTGCAGTTCTGTTAGTTGTTTACCCCGGCCTGCTTTACCATGTGTGGTTAAGAGGAAGCTGGGGCCTCTTGAACTCCAGCTTCCTTTAGCATATTGATTGCTGTGCCTACTCCATCACCACCCCCACCCCCAAGGCTTCTTCCGGAACTCTAAGCTCTAACAGATTTATCTAAAATAGTTGTTATTGATTTATGCTCCTGTTCCCATAGGAGGGCTCCAAAGGAGGAAATAGAATCAGGCCTTGCTGGTGACAGCTGCTATGTGACTGAGGGCAGAGAGGGAGCTCCAAGACTCCAGTTTCCCAGAAAAACTCCTGGAAAGTGTTAAGAAAAAACTGAAGGCTGGAGTCTCCGGGTGCATGCCTTTCATAATCTCAGCACCTGGAGGGGGAAGCAGGAGGATCAGGAGTTCGAGGTTACCCTTGGCTACGTATAGACTCTATAGTATAGAGAGTTGAATGCCAACCAAGGATAAAAGAGATTCTGTTTGGTAAAACCATACACACCACCACCACCACCACCACCACCAGGTCGGGGAGAGGGAGAGAAGAATAGAAGACCAGAGCAAAGCCAGGTCAGACCTGGCGGCATAGGCCTATAATCTCAGCTACTTTAGAGACCACAGCAGGAGGATTACAAGTTCAAGAAGCCTGCTTGGGGACTGAGCAGATCCTGTCTCAAGGGGCTAGAGAGTTATCAGCACTGGCTGCTCTGCTCTTCTAGAGGTCCTGAGTTCAGTTCCCAGCAACTCCGTAGCCACTCATAACCATCAATCACGGGATCTGATGCCCTCTGCCCTGCGCAGGCATGCAGGCAGACAAAGCACTCATATACATAAAATACATAAATGAATAAACCTTGGAAGGCAGAGGCAAGTAGAACTCTGTGAGTTCAAGGCCAACCTGGTCTACATAGAGAGTTCTAGGAGAGCCAGGGCTACATAGAGAAACCCTGTCTCAAAACAAAACAAAGCAAACAAAAGAAAACAAAAGGCCCTCTCTTAAAAATTTAAAAATTAAAAAAAAAAAGGGTGGAAGTGGGTGCTGAGGAAACAGCTTAGTCCTTGTCTAGTATATACAAGGCCATGATCTCCATCCCCCAAAAGACAAAGAATAAACAGTCTCTCACATAGATAAACAACCAATCCGTCCTCAGCCATGCACCCTGGTCATGACATCACACGACGCCAGTCTCCAGGCATCGTTACGCCTGAGGAGCCTCTGTGCTTCCTCCTGGGACCGCCTGTATTCGAGCTGTACCCTCCTGCCTTCCCTGACTGGATCTTCATTCCTTGGCCATCTCAGAAGCACCCGAACCTTCACCTTGGCCTGAAGATAACTCCGAAGCTCCCTCAACATGTTGGGAGACCGAGCCCACTTCCCTCTTCCCTTCTACAGCCTGAGGTCTGTGATTCCCAAGCACTGGTCCCCAAGAGACAAGCCTGTGTGCTGAGCAGTGAGTTTAACTTGCCTCGGCCTGCTGTTACTAGCGATGGGAAGCCGGGAGGCTGGAGGTGTACCTCTTGCAGAGCTGTGCTAAGTGTGCATGGGCCCTGGGTTCGGTCCCCAGCACCGAGGAATAAAAGTCGGTCCACTAGCAAAGAGCATACCCATACCCATTCTCCAATAAGGAATCCCAGCTCCTTGCAAACATGGCTGATTCTAGAACTGCAGAAAGAAAACACACAAACTGAGCAGCAAGCATCTTGTAATACCAGAAAGTAAAGATGTTTCCAAGATCCCATCTCCAAGCTCAAACCCCTGCACTGATGAAGATGAGTCAAGGGCCCATGAAAGCCAGCTAAGAGACCACCTAATAGCCAAAGCTGGAAGGACAGAAGCAGAAACCAAAATGGAATTGGAGCGTAACCCAAGCTACAAAGTAAATGTCCATGAATGTGTGCAGACATACGCCAGTGACTGAGTGAGCAACCAGAGAGGAGACAGAGCTGCCAACAGTTTACGAGGACCCTCGCCTCAAGGAGGGGAGCACAAGCTGGGCAAGCTTGGGAAGCAGAGGCAGAGGCAGGCAGATCTCTGAGTTCAAGGCCAGCCTGGTCTATGTAGCAGGGCTATCCAGAGAAATGCTGTTTTGAAAAAGCAAATAAGTAAGTAAGATGACAGACAGACAGACAGACAGACAGATAGATAAAGGAATGCCTCTACTCTCTTAGTGTAGTCTGGGTAGGGCTTCCTTCCAAAGAGCACCATAAAAAAAGAAGTAGGGGGCAGAGTGACCTTGTAGTGGCAAAGCCTGACATTCCCTCAGTCAGCGGATCAAGGCCATCTTCAGCAAAAAAATTTCTATAATGTTCACTCTTAAAAAAATTTTTTAAGATTAAAAAAAATTGTACTTGTGTGTGTGTGAGGGTTTGTGTGTGAGCGTAGTACCCACAGAGACCAGAAGAGGGCGTTAGATCTCCTGGAATTGCAGGTGCTTATGAGTCACCAGATGTAGAACCAAATTCAGGTCTCCTACAAGAGCAACACACTCTGTTAACCACCAAGCCACCTCTCTAGCCTAATAATGTGCATTTCTATGTTGTTAAAAAACAACAAAAAATGGCTCTTTAGTGAGAAAACTATCAGGCAGATTCTAATAGACAGCTTCTGATACATGTCAACTGGCGAAGGTCATCGGAGACAGTAAGTTTGAGAAACTGTCACAGCTGGGGGACATAAAGGAGACGTGATGACTAAATGAACTGGTCTCTTAGAAGGGACCCCGGGACAGAAAATGGACATTAGGCTCCATCACAGGAAGTCTGAACGAACTGTGGATTCTGGTTAGTAAACATGTATCGGTATCGAATCATTCATCATCATGAATGTGAAACGGGCCCCGTGGAACGAGCCTGCAATCTCAGCACTCGGGAGGTGGAGGTGGGAACCTGAGGAGTTCAGAGGCAATCTCAACTACATCACCAGTTCAAAGACAATGTGGACAATGTGAGATACTGCCTGAAACAAAACAACTATGACAAATGTACCATCCTAATGATAGGGAAATCTCAATAAGGACCCCCCTCTGTGTGTATGTGTGTGTAGGCAGTAGATACAGAAATTCTATGCTGCCTGCTCATTTTTTCCCCTATATATCTAAAGCTGATCTAAAAATAAAGGTGAGCTGGAGAGAAAAGCCCAGGAACTCCAGTAGTACCAGGGTCCTCGGGGGTCTCAAGGAAGGCCGGTGAGAGCCGCTCTCCTCCTAACACCTGCTCACAGGGAGCCAGGCTACTTGCCCTGTGCCCTGGGCTGCCTGCCTCTCTGCTGCTCCAAATCAGCCTGCAGGGGGTTCTGAGGCCAGCGATGTGGCTGCCAGCACTAGTCAGCGTGGCCCTGGATCCTTAAGGACACCCAGAGACTCCTGCACTCTTGGGGTGTCCTGTCTGTTTCTGCCAGCTTGCCTACCCTGATGCTCCCACCTCCAGTCTCTGGACAGGGAAGTCTGAGCCCAGGCCCTCTAGGGGATTAAAGAATTTAATTTCTCTGGGTGTCACTCTTTCCATCTGGCTTGCTTCCACAGAGTAGAATCTGAGGTTCTTACTGGAGGAAGATGCCAGGGTGGGTGACTCCTGTCCTTCGGTCTGCAGCATCATGGTACCTCACGCTGCAGGATTGTAGCGTGAGAGCAAACTCTTCTCTAACAGTTTGCAAAGATGGATTTATTTTGTGCTATGCGTATGTGTGAGTGCTTGCATATATATATATAAGTTACCATGTACATGCCTGGTGCCTGCAGAGGGCAGAAGAGGGCTTCTGAGTCTCCAGAACTGGAATTCTGGGAGGTTGTAAACCTCCACATAGGTGCTAGGAACTGAACCCTGGTCTTTGAAAAGAGCAGCACGTGTTCTTAACTGCTGAGCCATCTCTTCAGTCTCTCAGTAACTTTTATGCTTTTTCTTGTTGTCCTTGTTGCTGTTGTGGTTTATCTCTCTCTCTGTCTCTCTGTCTCTCTGTCTCTGTCTCTCATAATCAGGGCCTCATTTAACTCAAGCAGAATTTGAATCTACTATCCTCTCCCTCTCTCTCTCCCCCTCTCTCCCTCCTCTTAATAAAAAGGGCCTCATTTAGCTCAAGTACAATCTGGACCCACAATTTAGCTGAGGATGACCTTGAACTCCTGACCCTCGTGATGGGTCTCCAGATGTGCACCACCATGCTTGGCTCTGGCCCTTGCTATTCCTCCTCTTTTCATCTACTAAGGCACAGCCCTCAGCAACTACTAAGGAAGGAGGCCCCCTGAGCCTGGTGTAGCATCTACTCCATAAAGGTCCGGAAATGTTGCAGAAGAATAAATCCACAGCCACAGGCAGCCCTTTCTGTCAGTCCCAGATGAAGACATGTACAGCATGAGCAGCGAGACTAGAAGCACATCACGGCCAGTTTCACCTGACTTTTTGAAATGTGAAAAACTGATTTCCGACCGAAAGGGTACCAAGTGCCTTACGGGAAGGAGAAGAGAGTTCAAGGCACAATCACTAGATTCCGCCAGCGTGTCTCTGCTCTTAGGAGCATGTCTATAACGTGACACCTGGGTATCTGTGCGCAGATTGTGTGTTACATCAATCAAGGGCACTTGGCAATACCCAAAGCTCTGTAATGATGTATACATGCATATTCATAGACTTCAGTTAGCAAGAAATCCCACCTGTGGGACCTGATAATGTATTTATCTATGAAGTCTGATATGTGTTTATCCTTGTCCTGTGGATTCAGTTGGAAAGAGGCAACACACACACACATACTGCTTGTTCGTTTCTTTGAGACAAGATTTCAAGTAGCCCAGGCTGGCCTCCAACTCTCTATGTAGCTGAGGATGACCTTGGACTCCTGACCCTCCTGCGTGTATTTCCCCAGCGCTGATTACAGGCACGTGCTGCTGTGCCTGGTTTTATTCTGTGCTGGGAAAGAACTCAGGATCTTATGCACAGTAGCAAGCACTCTGCCAGCTAAGCTATGCCCTCAGCCCTCAGCCCCGATTCTCTGTATTTCTTGCTAGCACCTAAAAATTTGTGTCTAGACTAGAGGCCACTGATTCTTACTAGGCTCTCTCACATTAGCCCCCTCTGCCTGTTTTCTGCTCTGTTCCCCATTTTCTATAGCTTTCCAACATTCTCCCTGCTTGCTCCCTGTTATTCCCTCCATTTCATGTCTTTCCCCACACGGGGGTCACCCTTCACGTCTGTCTCTGCCCCAGGGTTTCCTAGGAGTTCTCTGCACCTCGCTGTGCTGAGGCTTGTCCTCTTTCTGTCCCTGTTCCCCCAGGACAGAGATTACCAGAATGCACTGCTTCCCCAGCTTTTATGTGGAGCTGGGATTGGACTCAGGTTCTCATGATTATGTGACAAACACTTTACAAAGTTGTGTCCCTCGTCACCACTTCCACTTAAAAAAATCAAATTGTGTGTAGACGTGTGTGTCTGTGTGTGATTATATGCGCATGAGTGCGGCCAGTCCCCTTGGAGCAGGCGTGACAGGTTTATAAGCTACCTAACATCAGTGTCGGGACCCGAACTTGGTTCCTCTGCAAGAGCACTATGTGCTCTTAATCACTCAGCCATCTCTCCAATCCCACCACCCTTTATTTTTTGAGAAGGGTTTTGCTCTGTAGCTCAGAATGGCCTTGAACTCATGGCAGCCTTCCATGCTGAGGTTACAGGCACGAGCACCACCCTGGTTCCTCAGAGCTCTGAGTGGCACCAGGTAGTCCTTTGTGTGTCTTCATCCTGTGTCTGTCTTCACATGTGTGACCCTCACATGTGATCCTATTCGGGGAGATGGGGTGGGGGTGGGAGGGGGTGTTAGAGCCTCTCCTGTGAAATCCTTAATTTAAGGTCTGCTAAGATTGTTTGTTGTTGTTTGGAGAAACTACGTAGCCCTGGTGAGTCCCAGAACTCTCAGTGTAGACCAGGCTGGCCTTGAACTCACAGAGATCCACCTGCCTCTGCCCCTCAAATGCTGGGATTAAAAGCACGCGCCACCACACCTGGCCTCTTTATCTTTTTCCCTTTTTATTTATTTATTTATTTATTTATTTATTTATTATTTTCATCTATTAATTTTAGTCACCGGTTCTGAGTGTGGTGTGGCCATCCCCCAGGCCCTCAGTTAACTCAGCAGATCCGTAAATCCAAGCTCTACTGTCTTCACGACTCCCCTCGTCTCCCCCACAGCAGAGGGGAAGAGGGGTTCCTCATCTTCATCCTTTTGTCTCTTCCAGCTTTCGGAGGCTCTCTAGGAGCCCTGCGTGATGGTCTCTGAGGCAGCTGTTTGACCCCCACCCCAGGAACCTTCTTGACCCAGGACCAGTCAGGCTGCTGGACCCCAGCTATTGTCTGCAGATTCCTCATGGCCTCTTGACATCTCTCCTGGAGATGCAGGCCTGTCCTCTCCAGCCCTGCTGTGCCCTGCTCTGCAAGCTGGCCAGCTCCTCTCCTCCCTTTTCATAATCTGCTAGGCTGGAAACACACCCTGGGTACTCGGTCCTCACTGGGAGGCGGGGGAGACAGTGACCCCAGTGGACATTTAGCAATGCCTGGAGGTACTTTTCACTGTCCCAACTGAGAGACAGAGTGGGTCTGCACTACTATTTAGTAGGTAAAGGCTAGGGAGGTTGTGGAACAACCCACGGGTAACCCCTGTAACAATCTGAAAACAACAGCAGTTGGTGGCTGAGTGACCCTGCCCTACCTACACCCATCCTAAACCTTGGGATGCAGGCCCAATTCTCAAGAAACATCTTTGATGGGTGCTGGAGAGATGGCTCAGCAGTTAAGAGCACTGGCTGCTCTTCCAGAAGACTCAGGTTCAATTCCCAGCACTCACATGGCAGCTAGCATCTAATACCCTCACACAGGCATACAAGAAGGCAAAAACACCAATGCACATAAAATAAAAATAAATAAAACGTTTAATTTAAAAAAGAAAAAAGAAACATCTTCTCCCCACGGGCTCCGCTTCTCCAGGGTCAGCGGTTCTGGTGACGTTCTGCCAGGAAGCCACCCTCTCACCGGCATCCCAAATGGCCTGGAAGTATCTTCTGTGTGGTGTGGTGGTGAAGGGGGAGGCACGGAGAGAGTTAAAGACGAGCCTGCTTTCTTATAACTCCTTCCCAGGGAACTCGGTCTGCAGCTCTCAGTGGCAGCAGGGAATTGGGGTGTGGGTTTTAAGGTCTAAGGACCAGCGTGGTTTCTTAGGGAATCTTGGCAAGGCTCCTTATCATCAGTCCCTCTCACTGGGAGGTTCCAGTCGGAGCTATGAGGGGAAGGGAAGTGTACTAGCCAGTTGACACCAGTGTTCCCTTACTTGCCTGACTCCTCTCTGCTGGGAAAGCTCCTGGGAGGCAGAAGATCTTCCAGTTTGCTCACCTGTGTCCGGTACCTCAACATAATTATTCTCTGTTGCAAAACAATGGCATTCTGTGAATGAAGAGTCTGCCTCCTTTAGAGAACAGGTGGATTTGCAGCTGGCAGGGGTAAGTGCTGGGGACGCTCTCAGTTGGTAAGGTGCTTGCTTAGCACTCACAAGGCTCTGCGTTTGATCCAAGCACTACATACACCCGGGTGTGGTGGCACGTACCTGAAATCTCACCACTCAGAGGTGAGGGTAGGGGTAAGAGGATCAAGAGTTCAAGAGCACCCTCTGCCTCATATAAAGTCTGAGGTTAGTCCAAGATACAGGGTCTTAAAAATGGACCTGTGATCTTTGTTTTATTTCTGACAAGGTCTTTGCTATATCATTCATTTTGTCCAGGATGGCACCCCTGGCCTCAAACTTTTGACCTTTCTGCCTTGATCTGCTGAGTAGCTGGGACTACTGTCAGATACCACACCCTGGTTTTTGTTTCTTCCCTCAGGCTGAGGACCAAAGGCAGGTGTACTCTTCCACTGAGCTACACCCCAACCCCATCTGCAATCCATTCTAAGAAAGAAAAGAGTTTGCTTGGGTACAAGAGCAAAAACGATGAGGCCATTGTGATTTTTGCCAAGTGGATACGGAAGAGGCTCTTCCCTATAATATGGGAAGAAGAGAGAGTTGCAAGAATAAAAAAGCCTCTCTCGAGGACCTAGGAACAAGTTTTGCAGTAAGTGACTGGCCTATGATGGTACATGTGTTCACATGTACAGGCACTCACACGCAGACATACACACATGTGGACCTGTCTCCCCCCTTCCCATCAATGAGCATATAGGAACCACCAGTGAGGATGAGGCCATCTCATACTGGGGCAGGACAGGGGCCTAGGCTGTGTCTCCTTTCAGATACAAGATGCCCCAGGTAACAGCCACACAGGGCAGTTGGTTGTGTTGCTGCTGGGAGCCCTGTGTGAGACACTTAGGAAATAAGACTTTATGTAACTGGCAAGAGTCCTCAGTCCCGAGTACACAGCTGAAGGGCCACGAGCACCCACCAGAAGCCTCGCTAGTTGGAGGAGGGAAAGCTTTGCAGGCTGAAGCTCTGGCTAAAGCAAGGTGCTACCCAAGGCAATCAGAATATCAATCAATACTCATGGCCGGTCTTCCAAAGAGAGTCTGAGTCACCTTGGAGACTGAGTGCGCTGATCTCCTGTGCATGCAGGACTGTGAGCAACCGCTGGAAGGGAGCTGGTGGGTGGACAGGTAGCCTTGCATGCTTGAGATCTGGGGTTAGGGGATGACCATGGTGGAGATGACAGTAACTCCCACTATTGATCCTTACAGTGAGCCAGCTCTGGGTCAGGGGCTTCTTCTGCACTTAGTTCTCATTCCTCTCTCCCTTCTGCACAGACAGACACTAGAACCCAGACCTCACTGCTTACTATACAGTGGCAATTTATATTCAGTCCAATTAAATGAAGTAATACATCCGATACCGTGTTGCTAGTGGCTAGGGCAGCTACACAGTATTTCTGTACTACAGAAAGTTTCCTGGCAGGTCTCACTCACAGATTCACACAAGATCACGTTTCCCATGAGAACTAGCTAGAAACCAGATGAAACTGGATACAACCTGGGGACTAATTGGGGCTGCTGAGTTACTATGGCAGCCCGCTTTTTGCTTGACTACTGATTTCCAGGGCTATCTCAGGAATTTTTTTTCATAAACATTTAGTCTTGGCTGGAGGAATGGCTTCCCCTCCACTTGGATGCAGAGGCACCATTCAGGTTCATAGCAGTTGGAAATGAATACAGCTTGATTAGTTTTGAACCGGTGGAGCCAAGTCAAAGCGGACAAGAGCTTAGGCTCCGTGTGGCTGTTTCCTTTGCAGACTGTCGCTCGTTGCTTCCGTTCGTGCCTCCCTCAGTCAGTCATTCAACAAACCTGAGCTCCAGCTAGTGCTAGTCACTGCTGCAGTCTCCAGAAACCCTACGTATTTTTTCGCCTCCTGGGATTGCTAGAAAGGGTTTGAAGCTTCTTAAAGAAAAGACGGAGCTGTTCGTTATCTGTAACAAAAAGGAGCTCTCGAGATCCATTCCGTTCCGAGAAAAGCCATCTATAGGGGATGGCGCCTACCAGATGGCCTCAGGCCAGGGCTCTTCAGCGGGCAGGAACAGGTCCCGGGTCAGACAGGGGCGGACCGGGGCGGGGCGCTCGCCCGGTACCTGCGGTGGCCGCCAGAGGGCAGCCAGGGAGCGCGCCCGGCCGGGGCGAACCCCCAGGTAAGTGTGGCTAAAGTGGGGCCACCCCCCTTCCGGGGCCCAGTTGCTCGGGGCCCGGGTGTGTGGATCTGGCTCCAAGATGGGGGCCGGGGCGCGTGCACGTGGTGGCCCCGCAGCTAGAGCTCAGATCCTGGGGATGTCGGAACCGGGGTGGGGACGGTCCCTGGGCACCGTTGGGGTGCGGGCAGGGCCTGGCGCCGAGCTGCCCTCCCCGGCTTGCCCTCCCTCTCTCTCCCTCGCCCGAGACTCCAGGCTGCACGCGAGCTGTCCCGGGACAGCGCCGCGGTCCGCTCCGCCGCCGCGCTCTCGCTCCCGGGGTTTGGCTCACAACCGGGGAGAGGGGGCGAACCTCGCGCGGCCCCGGGCACGTCCCCAGGGTGGGGCGGCGCGGGGCAAGGGCGGCCGGTGGGGGAGGGGCGCGGGCGGCGGCAGCAGGCGGCGCTGGAGCGGGCGCGCCCGCGAGCGAGTCAACAAGTGCGGAGCCCGGCGAGCGCGCACGGGGGCGGGAGGGGCCTGCGGGGGGTGGCGGGCGTCGCGGTCCGCGTGTGCGCGGCCGGGTCGGGGTCGGGGACCCAGGGGTTTGGGTGATTGGTGTGCGTGGGGGGTGTCCTTGCCCCTGGACCCTCGGCTCAGGCCCGTTCAGGAGTGGGAACCTGAATGCACGTGGAGCCCTCGGGTGTGCAGGAGCTAGGTGGAGGCTGTCCTCCAGCAGCGAGCGGGTTCTGCCCTGGGGAGACCCCCTCGCCGAGGTCAGACAGGTTTCGGGGAGTGTTTAATCCGCCAGGGGCGCCGGCGCGCGCGCAGAATGGGATAGCCCTGCCGGCTCCCAGAGGGATCCCTGGCCGCCTGCGCACCCTTTCCGGGCGTGCAGAGAGCCCTGCTGGGGCAGGGGGCACTCGGAGGTTGTTGCCTCCTGCCTGGCTGCTCCAGGATAGAGTGACCCGGCTTTCCACCCGTGTGCTCTGTTACACCTTAGCCCCGGGGGAGGGTGGGGTGCTGAAGGTGGAAACCCGATCTCAGTGAGATCCAGGTGAGAGGTGGCTGTCAGTCCGTCTGTGCAGCGGGGAAGCTTTGATCCCCCAGGCAGCAGAGGGCAGGGGAGGGAAGGGACGTCCCTGAGGCCCCAGAACGCAGCCAGAGCCTCTTGGGAAAGCCAGCCCTATAGTTCAGGTTCCGTCCCGCCCCCACACGGAGAGATTGCGCCCTCCATCACTGCCTCTGACAGCCACTTGGCTCCCATATGAAAAAAGCAGAACCGTGATGTGAGCTGTAAGCTTTGCTCTCACTGTCACATTTTCTCCACAAGTGCTCTGCACCTGCCGGTCTGCCCTCCCCTCTCCCTAATCCTGTAGCCTGACTGCTGCCCTGCCACTCCTGCCAGCCCTCCTGTCCTCACTCCCCACCCTTCCCAGTGTCCACTCTGCAGCCTTCCCCACTGGCGGTCTTCATTTCTGGGCAGGCCTCCTCTGTTTCGTTCTCCCCCAGTTGGCCTTTTCCTGAGCCCTCTTTCTAGTTTCTAGTTTCCAGGCTCAGTTCATGGCTTCTCATGCAGTGGTCTTATGGAGGCTTCTGTCAGGCTGTCTGGTGTCCAGTCCTGTCTAGGCTTGCTTTGGGATACCCCACAGTCACTCAAAGAGAGTCTGAGCCTGGACCTGAGACTCAGACAGCTGCCCGTCCTCACTTGCTGGCAGTGAGTTCTCCATATTCTGCCAGACCACACTTGCTCTGAGGAGTCTTGCTTCTCCCTCTGTGATGTACTCATCCTGACCTGGAACAGTGTAGGCCGGAATGCAGACTTCTGCCGGCTCCATGCAGCAAGCCATCGCTGACCCTGTCACTGACCCCTAAGAAATCTTCAGAGGCTCTGAATTTCCTCAGGCCTTTTGGGGCTCAGCTCCTTTGCTGAGGTTCACAGGCTCTCAGTCCTGGGCTGCATTCACACAGGTATCCAATCCTGAGTCTTGTTCCTCCCTGTACTGCTTGGCTCAGGTGCTGTTGCCTGAGAAAGCTTGATCCCCTGCCTTCTCCGGTTCCCACTGGTCCAGGACCCTTTTCCTGGCTCTGTGCCGTTTTCCGCTGCTGGCTTGCAGCTCCTTGATGGCAGCCTCTTCCTTTTCTCTGGATCCTTAGCACTGTACATCCTTTAGGTGTTCAGAAAACTACCCCCAAATTTCTGAGAACTCTCCATCCCATCCCCTGGAGCTCTGTTCAAACTAAATCTCCCTCCAAGACCCGCTGATTCTTCCAGATTCCAGGCCTTCTGCTCCTCTGGGCTCACTGATGGCTTGGTTACAGGGTGTTCCATGCAGTTTAATCCTGAGTGTTCTCTGCTGTTAGCATACACTGTTATAGGGGTGTGAGATTGATTCTCTTTTTTGCCTCTAACTACAGCAGAAGTTATCAACCAGGCATTTTGTGTCATGTGTTGGGCAGTGTACCAAAGGGTCCAGGTCTTCACCTGTTTTGTGTTTGAAGCTCCCAGAGAGGTAGACATCAAGATTATTGTCTTCATTCTGCCCACCAGGATGCAGACTCGGAGAGGGCCAGGGCCCTGACTGAACCACACAGCTTGGGGTTGGGAGAGCTGCCATGGAACTGGGTCCTGCAGACTCAAGGCTGTCTTTAGATACCAGGGCTGTTGGTCCTGAACGATGGTTCACATCTCCGGATCCCCTCCTGTGTCTGGCGTGGTGTGCAGGGCATACTGGTGGCTGGGGACCATCCTGGACTCTAGGAAAGGACTCCCTGACTCAGAGGTTGTGACTTCATTAGTCAGAGAGGCCTGGAAACATGCTGTTTTCCGGTCTGGCTTTAGCATTGTGCGCTTGGCGGAGGAGTGAGGGCAAGGGGTCCTCAGGTCTGCCCTTCCGAGTTCCCTGTGGACGCTTTCAGATGCCTTTTTGAACCTTCAACTAAGTTTCTTTAGAAGGCACACTTCCCTTCTCTTGCAGGCCACTGTCATATGAAAATGAGCTCCTGCTGTGAAAGCTGGTTACCATAGCAACCAGTGGTGTGAGGCCCAAGTCTCCTGCTCCTAGGTCTCTGCACTATATGCTTGGAGGGGCTCTTTCTGTGTTTGCTGCCTGAAAAAATTAAATATTTCCCCTTCTCTTTCCTTGTGTGTAGATATTAAATTCTTTTTGTTTCTTCAGACCAGTGACTTCTGGGTACTGTTGGTGTCACAGCAGGTTGTCGCCAAGCAGCCGGCACACCATTAGCGGTGACCCCAGGGTGATGACCCTGGTTTAGGTCACATTTTGAGTGATGCCCAGTGGGGAAGAGCTCTGCTGCCTGGTGTCTTCGATGCTTGTCAGGGAAGAGGCATGCCAGCTTTCCTCAGCTGCTGTCCAGAGGCCTTGTCCACGGACACTGCCCAGAACAGGGTACCCAGAGGTGTGAAGGGAGACCGGGATGCTTTTGGCAGTGATCACAAGCTATTAGTATGGACCAAGTGCCCCGGGATGAGGTCCCCTTGTTTAATTCTCTACCAAGGGAAGTTAAAAGCATTAATATTACTCCATTTTACAGGTAAGAAACTGACGCCCCAGAGAAGTTAAGGGTTTATCCAGTGACACGATGCATCCTGGAGAGTCTGTCCTCTGTGGCTAAGGCCCTGTGTGGTGCTGTGTGGACCCTGGAAGGTCTGTGATCTAAGAATGAAAGGGTGAACCGGAGAGGCGTAACAGGCGGCTTTGCCAAGGTGTAGAACTGCTAGTTTTCAACCTTGTCTAAGCGTCTCAGAGTGGGCAGGAAGCTACCGTGAAAAGGCACGTTTCGGGAGGTTTCAGACTGGCACTGTTAAATAACCAATTAAATCGGAAAGGACTCCGAGTCCTCAGTGGAGAATGGATCTGGAAATCGGGACAAGTGTAGACAGCAGAACGCCATTGCAGTGAGAACGAGCAGTCTGCAGCCACACTCATCCACTGCACTGTGGATAATCACACAGGCAGAAATCTGAGGCAGCTGCAGGCTAGTGGAGTGCTACCCCAGGATACTCCAGGGCCTGCTATCTATGGTCCAGGCTGACCCTGAACTTGGGTTCAAGTAATCCTCCTGCCTCCGTCTCACCTGGCTTTTTTTTTTTTCAAATCTGATTGGTCACATGTTGTGTTTATGCTGTTGAATTCATCAGTCCCCACCCCTACCTCCGTGGCAGTGAGAACAGAGCTCAGGGCTTTGTACATGGAAGCAAAGACTCTGCAACCAAGCTATACTAAACCCAGAATTCACTCCTCAGTTTTGGTGTGTCGTTCTGTGTAGACGTTATACTTTAATAAAATGTACTAAGGCAGAAAAGGGGCTGCAGAGAGCCCAGCCCCAGGGTGTGAACACAACACTCCATTCCCTTCCAGAAAGGCTGCACCTGGTGCCTCACTGACTTTGCCTGGAACCTTGGCTTCCATGTTCTAGAAGGAGTTGGCTTGGGGATGGGTCAGGGGAGAGCCGGGGTCAGCTCTGCTTGCTGCCCCTTGCACAGCACTGACTGTAGGAGAGCTCACTTAACTAGCAGGTAGCAACTTGGCTCGGGCACTGTCTCCATTCTGCTCCCCAGTGGGCCAGGGGTGAGCAAGTGGGGTACATGTGTCTCCACCTGCTGGTTGCCAGGTGTTGGGGCTCCTTGGAGGAGCTGCAGGATCTGCATCTGGGTGTTGCAGCAGCCCCGGCCCAGACCTCAGTCCTGAGCAGCGAGCTGCCAGTAAAAGAGCATTGCAAGGCCCGTGCCAGCCCGCAGAGCCACAGCGTGTGCTTGGAGAGCACCCCTCTGTTCACACTGCATTTCCACGCTGCTAAAAATACCAGAGTGCCTTATGTAAGACTGCAGGTACTTCGTAGACACCTTATGTAAAAGCACTCCGTAGGCCCTGGACAGTCAGTCAGATGTCCCCATGACCATTGTGGCACAGCAAGGAAGCTGGTGGTGCGTTTGCCTGTCAAGGAAGAGAGCTGTTGCTGGCGTCCTGCCCGCTCGGCAGTGTTTCTGCCTCACTCAGGTCTTGGTGTCTTTTTGTCTTTGGGTGTGTGTGGCCCATCTGAACAGTTGAGGTGATGCCAGGCTCCCTGAGATTTGCCCTTCTGCTGGTCCAAGTCACTGACAGCGGGCTCTCTGCTTTACCAAGAGTGAGCATCTTGGCATTAAAGAGCCTCCTGCCTCCTTCAACAGTCCTTCCATCATGACTAGGTGACCGTTTGATTTGGCTTGAATGCTCATGGTGACCGGCGGCCCTCACGGTGGGCTGCGATTCAATAGCAAGGAGAAACAGTGAAAACTACAGGCGTGCCCACTGAGCCATCTTTCTAACCGTAGTTGGGTTTTTGAAGCAGGGTTTTGCTTATGTAGCCCAGATTGGCCTGGAACTCACAATCCTGTAGCCCCGTCTCCTAAGTGCTTCATTTACAGCCATATGCCTTCACGACGGCCCAAGGTCCTGGGTTCAACCCCCAGCACCGTAAGTGGGGGCTCTGCATCTGTATGTACGTGGCAGGCTCTGGGACAGCCTCTCTTCCCTTTGTAAGTGATGGGAAACCGCGTTGTTTACTGGAGGCGTGCTGGTAGAATAACCACATGAGCTTGAATTTCCGTACGTTGGAGTGATATGCAGCCTAAAAGGAAGGCGGTCTTTACAGCACAACATGTGTAAATGTCCTAGACTTGTCCGAGGAAGAGAGCAAGTTGTAAAGTGATAAATGCAATACAGTGCTTTACGTACGTTTATACAAATGTGCATGTGGGGCTGGAGAGGTGGCTCGGCAGTTGAGAGCACTTGCTGCTCTTGCAGAGGACCCACATGGCAGCTCACTATCTGTAACCATATGAAACTCCAGTTTCAGAGGATCGGATGCCCTCTTCTGGTTTCCGTGGACATCAGCCACATACACAGTTTACATATATGCATGCAGACAAAACACTCATACATGTAGAATAAAAATAAATATTAAAAACAGAAATGGCGTGTAGCTTAATTGCAGAGCATCGCCTAGCATGTTCAAGGTCCTGGGTTCCATCCCTAGCACACATGTGCTCCCCCTACTAATATATATGCGCGCGCACACACACACACACACACACACAGAGGAATATAAATATATGTCATGTGTGAAAGAAAATAAGATCTAGTATACCTGTTATATACAGGCACTGCACATGTGATACAGATACACATGTAGGCAAGACACACACACACAACACACACACACACATATATAAAATGAAAAGAATGAGAAAAATTTATTTTTATGTATGTGTATGAGCTTGCAGGAGTTTATGTGCACCACATATATCCAGGGCCTTGGGGCCTTGGAACTGGAGTCACAGATGCTTGTGAGCTACTCTGAGGGTGCTAAGAACTGAACCTGGGTCCTCTACAAAAGTAGCAAGTGCTCTTAACTACTGAGCCATCTCTTCAGCCCCTAAGTTTTCCTTTTCCTTCTTCCTTTCTTTCCTTCCTTTCTCTCTTTCTTTCTCTCTTCCTTCCCTCCTTTTCTTTTTCTTTTTTTGAGACAAGGTCTCATGTAGCTCAGACTGCCCTCAAATTTGCTATGTGACAGAGGATGACTGTGAACCTCTGATCTGCCTTCCTTCATCCCATGTACTGGAATTTTAGGAGTACACCACTGTGCTGGGTTTATTCCGTGCTCGAGAACAAAGACACAGCTTTATGGATACAGGAAAGTCTCTAACAAACTGAACTACACCCAGCGCCACCCACTCAACCCTATACTTTTAATTTTAAAACATAATTTTATTGAGGTACAGTTTGTGCGTGATGGGGGAGGGGAGGGAGTGGAGAGAGAGAGATTTGAAATCGAACTCAGCACTTCGGGCATGCCAGGCAGGTACTCTACTACTAAGCCAGTCTTTGAGGTATATGTATTACAAAGTTCATCCATTTTTTAAGAGAATATTTTGTTTTATTTATTTTTGTAGTTCTGGGGGTTAACTACAGACTTCACGTGCTAGGCAGGTGCTATGCCACAGAGCCGTAATCCCAACCCTGGATTTTGTTTTGTCCTTTTTGAGACAGGGTCTTACTATGTTTCCCTGGCTGGCCTAGAACTTACTGTGTAGACCCTACCATAGCCTTCTCTTTCCCACACAGCAAAATCTCACTAGTTCAGGATCCTTGTCACATCCTCACACCTCCCCCAACACTACCCCCTGCCCCGTGCGCATCCCGCAGGGATGGATTCTGCTGAGCCAAGCTCTGGCCAGCTGATCGCCTGTACTCCTGCAGGCTGTTAGCCCCAGATGGTGCTTGACTGTGAGCGATACGGTCCTTTCAAAAAGGATGCACATTTTGAATTATTTAAAAAAAAAAAGCAATCCATGTGTATTGTGGAAAGTCTAGAAAATGCAGAAAACACAAAGAAAAAGAATAAAAGCCTGATTTGCAACTGCCCTAGAAAGCCAGCATTTCATGTTTGAAAATGAAGGTCCCACAAAAGCTGGCTGTGGGGGCGTATCTGTGACCCCAGCACAAGGGAGGCTAAAGGAAAGTGGCGAGTTTGAGTCCAGCCTGTGCTACATAGTGAGCTGGTTGGCCTGAGATACAGCCAGAGCCTGTGTCAAAAGCAGAGAAGAGCAACAACAAAACTTAAAAAAAAATCCTAGTATGTTTACTTACTCATAAGAGTGTTGACTGACATGCAGCAAATGTTTTTCTTTTAGTTTGATGTTTTTCATCATCATCATCATTATAACAACAGAGACTTTTAAATGCTATGGACTAAATGTTTGTGTTCCCCAGAGTTCATTGTCGAGACCCTGTCTTAGTGAGGATGTGTGTTTCTGTGATAAAGCACCATGACCAAAAGCAACCTGAGGAGGGAAGGGGTAATCTCAGCTCATATGTCCAGGTAACAACAGTCCATCGCTGAGGGAAGTCAGGGCAGGAACTCAAGCAGGATGGGAACCTGGAGGCAGGAGCTGAAGCAGAAACCATGGAGGAGTGTGCTTATGAGCGTGCTCCTCATGTCTTGCTCAGCCTGCTTCCTATAGCACCCAGGATCACCAGTCCGGGGGTGGCGCAGCCCACAGGGAGCTGGGCCCTCCCACATCAATCATCAGTCAAGAAAATGCACCACAGGCCAATCCAGTGGAGGTCATTTCCTCAATTGAGGTTCTTCTCAAAAGACTGACTGCAGCCAAAGAACTACCCAGGGCATCTGACCGCATGCATACCTTTGGAGGGATGAGTCATTGAGTTCAAAGAAGCCCTTAAAGGCTGGACATGTGTCTTAGAACTCTTACCTAGAAGCCCTGAAGCTCTGGGCCCTGGGGTCCATCCTTTATGACAGAAAGGAAAAGGGAGGGAGGGATGAAATGAGAGTCAGGCTTCTGTCTGATGGGGTGGGTGTCCTTAGAAGAGACGCAGAGTCCCGTGCCCCCCCCCCACTCCCACCCCCTACACACACACACCAGGAAGGCCCTGTGAGGACACAGAACAGCATCCACCCACCACCCAGGAAGTGAGCTCTCACCAGGCACCCAATCAGCAGCCTTCCCGACCTCTGAGTTCTAGCCCCAGAGAGAACTATGCCGGGTTTAAGCCACCCACGTATACTTCTTTGTTATGAAGCCAAGCTGACAGAGACGTGTGGTTAGATCAGCCCTATCCCATTTTCAAAGTCTCTTCCTTTGCTTTTGGGTTTGAAAGGTCTTCCATGTTCCAAGGTCAGGTGAATATTCTGTTTGCTCCTGGTTCCTTTTGGAGTTCAGCCTTTCCGTCCTGTTCTGTGTTCTCCAGTCTTAACCCGAATTCATTTTGGCTTAGGAGGGGAGACTCCTCCTTGATTTTAAGTCTGAAACCTCGTTAGCTAGGCCTCCACTGTCATGTTCCTCACGCCAGAGTCTTCCAAACTCCCACCGGACTGGCGCACTAGCTGTTGCTTACAGCACTTGAGCGTTTTTATGGCCCCCACTTCCAAACTCTTCACATCAGTCCCACAAACCACAGACCTACCACAGCAGTGGCCTGACTTGTGGTACCAGTTTTCTGTATCCATCACTCTTCAGGTTCCTTTGACAAAGTGCCTGGCCACAGCAACCTAAGGAAGGAAGGCCTCCGTTGGCTCACGGTTTTGAGTTCCACAGTCCATGTGGTCAGGGAGGGCGTGGCTGAAAGAACTTGAAGCAGCTGGTCGAGTGGCATCTGCAGGCAGGAAACAGGAAGTGATGAATGCTGGTGCCCAGCTGGCTTTCTCTGTTCTTATGCAATCCAGGGCCCTAGGGAATGGTCCTACTATTCTTTCCATTCTTCCCGCCTCAGTTAACCCAAGCTAATCTTTCACAGCTGTGCTCAGAGGCTTGCCTTCACCATGATTCTAGAGCTTGTCAAGGGAACAGAATTGTATAGCCTGTTGAGCCCTACTGTTAAAAATGGAAGGTATAAATGGCAGATGTTGAAGCTTCCTTCCTCACTCGTCCCTCGGCCCCCATGGGTAGTAGCCAGCGTTACTAGATCTGGTGGGCCCTTTCCTCTCCCGACTGATGAGGGATGTCAGCTTTACTATTCTATACAAACACAAGTTTCCAGGCTTTCTGTTTTTTCCTTAATCTATCTTTTTCTCTCCTCTGTCATTCTTATTTATTTTTGTTGGTGGTGGTGTTTTGAGTCAGAGTTTCACTGTGTAGCCCAGGATGGCCTGGAATTCATTGTGTAGCGAAGGATGGCTCTCAACTCTTTATCTTCCTGTTCTACCTCCTAACCTCTGGGATCACAGCCGCGTACCACCGTGCCTTACGTTACGTCACGTTTTTATTATGGCTTTATATATGCTAATGCCTGGGCATGCAAACCCTTGTTCCTGATCTCCTTGGTTATGCTTGCATGTGTATTCATTATTCTTTATGAAGTCTACAATAATTTCATTGCATTTTCTGCAAGTATCATTAAAATCCCATTTGGGATTGCATTTGTGAAATACTAAATAGAGTTTCCCAGTCGAGGAATATAGTCCTTTTTTAGTGGCGTCTTTATTTCTGTCACCTCCTGTTAGAGCAGCCAGTGAAGTTTTATGTGTTTTTATTTTTGGTGTTTTAATGCAGGCTGTGCACATTTCTTCTTAGGTGTTTTTGTTTTTAGGATACATATGTATTTAGTGTGTGAGTGTGGCGGTAGTTCCCTCCTATCACGTGGGCCCAGGGGTCGCGCGCACGCTTGGTGACGACACACTTGACTCAACCTGACTCATTCAGCCATCTTGCCAGCCTCAAGCTTGCAGGTTTTGTTGCTCCTGGGATGCTTCTTGTCAGCTATCCATTCAGCCCTCCTTCCTTCCCTCCCTCTCTCCCTTTCCTCCTCCCTCTCTCCATCTCTCTCCCTCTCACTCTTCCCTCCTTTTTCCCTCCCTCCCTCTCCTCCTTTCCCTCTTCCTCTGTCCCCCCTCTCCCTCTCCCCTTCCCTCCTTTCCTCTCTCCCTCTCTCTCCCCCTCCCTCCCTCTCCTCTTTCTCCTCCTTCCTCCCTCCCTCCCTCCTTCCATCTCTCCCTCTCCCTCTCCTCCTCCCTTCCTCCCTCCCTCCATCCCTTCCTACCCTCCCTCCCTCTCTCCTTCCTACCCTCCCTCTGTCTCTCCCTCTCCCCCTCCATCCCTGGCAGGGTGGACCCCAGGGCCTCACTTCTGCTGGGCAAGCTCTTTACTACTTAACGACCCTCCCATCCTCCCATTTTCTAGGTGATTGAATTATTATTGAAATAAAAGAAAGTTTCTTTTCAGCTTACTATGTCATTTAGGCTGGTCTTGAACTCATGAACTCAAGCTATCCTGCCTCAGCCTCTAAAGTTGCTGGGACTACAGGTGTATCTCACAGTTAGATACAGTTCACAGTTCGCCCAGCTAGAAGTAATTAATTTTTAAATAATTGCTAAATATATATACAGAAGCATATAGACACACGTGAGCGGTTTGGGCAGACTGGTGAGGCGTGTGAGTGGCTGACTTCACACACCGATTTTACGGTTCCTTGAACAGGTCTGTCCACCTTCCCCAGCGGACATGCCCGCCAGAATTCTATCATAACCGTCAACTGCTCTTTATCGCTTAGCCACATAGGTTTACAGCTTTGATGCACTGTCTGAATTTGCATGTGTTTGAGCTTTCTTAGGTGTAGTCATATGTCCTCCACTTTCTTAATAGCCACATCGGTGTGCGTGTATATTCGGGGGCTTAACTTCTCTTTGTCCATACTGTAGTTTCTTTTTTTGTGACTCCCAGTAAAGTGCCCACTATGTTCATCCCATTCACCTGCAGGTGGACTCTGGGCTGTTCACACCTTCCTGGGCTGTGGCCAGCATCCTCTCCAGGAGCAAGTTTCTCTGTGCCGTTGTCCCCAAGAGTGGAGGGCCAGGGTCACGTACTCTCTGTGTGTTCCTTCCAGAGTGCCTACTGAGCTTTCTCATTCACACTTTTAGTTTATGCCACCCTGGCCTGGGTACACTGACCTCTCAGTGTGGTTTACACTGGCAGTTCACTGGCTGTTGTGGGGTGGGGTGTGTTGATGGGCTACTCACGGTTCGGTTCCCATTTCCGCTCCTGTACTTTGCTTTCCCCCAATCCTACCACTTTAGGTTCTTTCTGATTCACAGGAGATCTTCACACATTCCCGTGTTGGCAGTAACTTAACACCTACTTTTGTGTTGCAAATTCTTCTCTGGGATGTGGCTTTTCACTGTCTTAATAGCATCTTTTGAAGAATAAAACATTTGGGTTCTTCAGTAAGCCTGCACCAACTAGAATCCAGTGTTTGTTTCTGGTCCTGTTCTTAGGCTGCTTCAGCCACATGATGCTGCACATAGAATAAAATGACAAACCCGATGCGGCCCATCTGGCTAGCTCTGATAAAGGAGCCTTTGGTTTATTTGTTTATTTATATTTAAGATGAAGTTTCACTTGGTAGCTCAGGTTGGCTTTGAACTCATGATCCTCCTTTTATTTTAATTAATTAATTAGTTAGTTTTTTCTCTGTTGTAACTCTGGCTGTCATTCTGTAGACTCATTCTGTAGACTAGGCTGGTCTCGAACTCACAGAGATCTGCCTGCCTCTGCCTCTTGAGTGCTGGGATTAAAAGCATGCACCACCACTGCCTGACTTCATCCTCCTTAATGCTGGTATTACAAGTGTGTGCCGTCATGCCTGACTTCTTTTACATGATTTGCCTCTGTTGGAAGTGGATGCACTAGGCTAGGTGTAACTCTGTTCACCTATGTGTTCACGTATGTGTGTTCACGTGTGTGCTTGCACAAGCACAGATACCGGAAGCTGAAGAGGTACCTTGCCCTTTTGAGCTCCACCTTATTTGTGACACAGGAGCTCTCGTTGAACTTGGAACTTGCTGCCTGAGCTCCACTGGCTGGCCAGCAAGCCTCTGGGTCTGCCTGCCTCAGGCCCCCACCCCTCTCTACAGGTGGTTGCTGGGGATTGAACTCATGTCCTCACACCTTTACTTGCTGAGCCCTCTTCCCAGCCTGCCTTGCTTCATTAGTTGAAGCGTAGCATCCACTCAGAAAACTACAACATCAGCAGTGTACTGTGGATCTCATTTTACAGAGCGAGCGCTCCTATGAGGCCATCTCTCAGGAGGTAGAGGGACCTTGGCCCACACTGTGGTACATCCCTGAGCTGTCCGAGCTGAGCCCTGAGCTGGTGATGCTGGCATGGAAAAGGTGTTAGTTACATCGTCCCATATGGCAGCTGATGAGCTCGGGGCTCTGATCATTACAGTCTCCAGGGTGCCTGTTTTAATGTCAGAATCTTCTGTCTTCCCATAGACAGCTGAACTACAACATACTTCTCTAGGAAGCTTGTTTCTGCATTAGTCAATAAGATTTGATTTCTGTTGCTCACAACCAGAGATTCCTGTGGAATACAGTGTACCCAATTGGCTACGAGAACCAGACAATAAATAGAGTGTGCCTCTCATGTTGCTAAACGCTGGCTATAAATCACTTGGTTAGAACCAAACCTGAAGTTTTTATATGGCCCTATTTGAGTCTCTGTGTATGTGGGTTTTGTTTGTTTTGTGTTTTGATGCTAGGGAGTGAACCTAGAGCCTTTTACATGCTAGGCAAGTGCTCGGCCATTTAGCTATATCCAGAGACCTGCGACTTCCTTTGGACAGCTGTATTTTTGGGCTGACTAGGTAAACTCTCAGGCAGGCAGTCACTTACTAGTTAACCGGAAGGGCTGGAGAGATGGTTCAGTGGTAAGGGTACTTGCTACTCTTGCAGAGAACCTGGATTTAATTCCTAGCACCCACATAGTGGCTCACAACTATCTCTAACTCCAGTTCCAGGCCACCTGACACCATCTTCTGACCTCTGTGGGTTGTAGGTACACATGTGGTGCACATACACACATGGAAGCAAGACACCGATACACATAAAATAAAATTAACAAATCTAAAACAGAGAAGCGTTAACTAACGGCTGGCCTTGAATGGTGGCGCACACCTTTAATTCCAGCACTGGAGAGGCAGAGGCAGGTGGATTTCTGTGAGTCAAAGGCCTAGCCTAGTCCACACAATGAGTTTTTAGCAGCTGTCCCACCCAGCTCCCAGGCCAGGTGACTTAGAACCACTTGTAACTCCGATTCCAGGGGATCTGACACCCTATGTTTTTCTTCTGTGGGCACCTGCGCACAGGTACACATGACAGATGCTCACACAGACACTCAAATAAAGCAAAACCTTTAAAAAAGAGAGTTAGCTGGAGAAGTTTTAACCAGCCAGGAGTGGGTTGGTGGCTACACTTGCGCAGTGTATACACCCCGTGGATTTCATCTTAGTCTCCCTCCAGCATCCCAAAAGTTAGCAGCAAACTGCTTTAAACATCTGGTCTTGGTGTTTTTGGGTTTTGGGCCTTTTTTTTTTCCTCCTTACTTTAAATTCACTTCCGAGTTTTAAAACAGTTTTCTCTCAGTCCCCTGCGGCAAGCTAATGAAGAACACTGGCTTAATTTAGGAGGAGAAACGTAGAAGTGCGTGTTACTTTCCAGACTTAATTTTTGGAACCCAGGTTCACCCTTCTCACTCCTTGATGGACAGCATATTAGGTGAGGGGGTGGTGGGGTCAAGGGTCGGAAAGCCAGGGTTCCAACCAAAGCAGTTCTGCCCCGCCATTGCAGGGACTGCGTTCTAGAAAGTTCCCGTCTAAATTGCTGTGCTCTGAGCGCAGTCTCGTCTAAAAGTAAAGAAGGAAATGAATTCTTTTCTGGTTTCTCTCTTTCTTCTTTTTTTAACGTCATCAAATCACACAGATCAGTGACAGGGAACGACCCAATTTCAGCTGGTCTCTGAGTTGTCATGGCGGTTGTCCTTGTTAATGTCAAGGTCTGGGAGAGTATTTGATGTTGGGGGCTGCGGGAGGGGGGCCGTGCGGGGTGGGGACCACGGGTGAGGCCCGCCAAGGAAAGGTCAGAGACGAATGTGAAATTATCCTGAGCCCCCATGGTAAGCAGCCGAGGCTGTCTCGCACTCACACAGTCGGCTGCCGGTCCAGGGTTGGCCCCAGTCCCTGATGGCCCCCTTCCCAGTTGGTGGCTGTGGTGGCCTTTCTCATTCGGCACAGGCTTCCTCCTTTCCACAAGCACCTCTCAGAGTCCCTTGCTCTCAGCTTAGGCAACAAACTTCTCCCCCCTTGTTCTGACCATACACATTCGACTTGAGCCGAGCAGAAGCAAGATGTCCATGTGGGCGGCTGTATCCTCGCACCGCAAGCCCCGTGTGTCCGTTATAAACGGCAGACGTGTGCTTCTCAACATGCTGGAGGCTGAGGAGTTTCAGATGAAGGCCTGGGCAGATTCCGTGAGTGGGGGGGGTCCCCGTCCTGCTTCACAGACAGCGCCTCGCACTGTGACATGCTGCGGGGAGGGCCGCTGACTCAGGTGGACTCCTTGGGTTTTGTTGTTGTGCGCTTGCTTGCCGTGCAGGCGGAAGGCGTGGAAGATGAACTCCAAGGCTTCGCTGAGCTACATCCAGCTCTGGTGACCTCTCTGTTTAATTCTTGTGTGTGTGTGTGGGTGTGTGTGTGTGTGATGTGAGTGTGCTCGTAGAGTAGAATTGGACTTTAGGTGTCTTCCTCTGTGGCTCTTCATCTTATTTATTTCTTAACTTTCCCTTTTATTTTTGAGATTATAATATAATTATTTTCCCCTTCCCTTTCACTCCCTCCAGGCCCTCCCATATACCCCCTTCCTCGCTCTCTTTCGAATTCATGGCCTCTTTCTTACGTGCACATGTGTGTATGTATATGCATATATATTTCCAAATACAACCTGCTCAGTCTGTTTAATATTGCTGTTTTCAGGACTGGCCATTTGGTGTTGAGTAACTAGGTGGTGTGCTCTTCCTTGGAAGACTGTTTCTCCCACTCTCAGCTGTCTTCCCGTAGTTGCCTGTAGTTCTTCATGTAGGGCTGCGGCCTCGTGGGCTTTCCCCGTCACTTCGGGTTGTCCTTGCTCAGCTCCTGCTTAGGCAGTCATGTGGGTGAGACTTCATGGGTGAAGCTCCTGACAGTACTAGGAGATACAGTCTCACAGCAAATTCCCTGAGCCTCTGCCCCCGCTTCTGAAATGTTTCCTGAGCCTTAGGTGTGCGAGTGCTTTGTAGATGTATCCACTGGGACTGGACTCCACAACTCTCCATTTTAATTGGTTGTGGTTTTCTACCATGGTCTCCATCTGTTGCAAAGAGAAGTTTCCTTGGTGAGGGGTGAGAACTACACTTATCTGGGGACGTAAGGACCCTGTTTAGAATGTAGTTAGGGATTGTGCTGCTTTGGTAGTGGCGGTTGTAGGTTCTCCAAGATCTATGACGTCACTAGCCCTGTGTACTTGACTAGGTTTCCCGTACCAGGCATGGCTTTTCTCTTGTTGAAAGAGTCTTAAGTCCAGTTAGAGAGCTGTTGGTTGCCACCAAGGTATGTGTGCCACTACTGCACCCTTAGAATTATAGCCATGCTGCTTGTTGTGATTCATGAGTCATAGCTGGGTAGGAATGTTGGCTGCGTCCCTCCTTTTGGAAGCTTGCACTGCACCTCCTTGTACCATGAAAGCTAGTCTTCAGGGAGGGACGTGCAGGTCAGTTCCAGCTCAAGAATCTCTGGGCTCTGTCTGAAGTACATGGCATCTTCAGCAATAGAGACTTACCTTCCACTTCTGAGGGACAACCAAGAGCAATAGCAATAGGCAGTATAAGGAATCATATTGTTAAAAATTTATCTTTAAAAAAAAACCCTATAATACATGTAATTCTGTGAGTGTGTGTGTGTGTGTGTGTGTGTGTGTGTGTGTGTGTATATATATATAATTTAAATGAACTTTTCTCATCTGGGCTGACAGTGCTCCCTCAAAGAGCAAAAGACCATCTAACAAAACCCTAATACCAGGCATGAAAAGCCACCTTTTGAGTTGTTGGCTAGGTTGTCCAAGAGACAACAGAACACCTTATTTTTTGAGATGGGGTTTCTCGCTGAACTTGTTGATTTTGCTAGACTCGTTGGCCAGCAACCCCTAGAAATCTTCCTGTCTCTGCATTCACCAGCACTGGGATTGCAGACGGGCTCCGCAACTCTCTGCTTCTTTTCATGGCTGCTTGGGACCCAAGCAGGTTATCATGCTTGCACCACAAGTACTTCACCAGTTGAGTGTGTCCCCAGCCCTTGGGGCATCTTTTACAGAATCATTACTCTTGTCATGAGGCCCACCCTCATGGTCTGATCACCTCCCAAAGACCCGTCATCCTAACAGTGTCACCTTAGGGGTTAGGGCAGTCTCTCAGGTACCACCAAATAGGTTTCTGCTGTGAATATCTTGCTCGGCTGGAGCTGCAGCTGGTTGCGGACATGGTGTGGGTGTTCCAAAGTCACGTCAGTAGGTTGAGTACCATATGAAGACCCCATGTGGAAGACAGCTTTGGTCTGAGTGGTTTATTGTAGCAGTTTGCTGACGAAGGATGTGAACTACCTTGTTTTAACCGTCTCAGTGATTTATGCTGATAATTATGCTGATAAACCCCTTTTGTTTTGAAGAGACAGGATCTTGCTGTGAACCAGACTCGACTGGAACTGATAGTCTTGCTCAGGCTCCCTAGTGTGGGACTATTAGTGGTGTCCCTAGTTGCCCCTAAAGTGTCCTTTTGTACCTGGAATCACTGAGAATGGGGTTCACAGGACCACCACTGTCTGATTGTAAATGGTGTTGCATGGCCCCGGTGCTAGCCTTGTTTCTGGGGCAGCTGAGCTCTCTGAGCCAGACGTGATGTTCAGCTTAATCATGGGATTTCCAGAGACATCGCTCCTGCCTGGTCCCTGTTTTCTTTGATCCTTGTTTATTTCTTATAGCATCTAGCCCCCAAACTGCATCCAGCCCTCCTGAAAACAGACAGTTGAACATCTGTACCACATAAATACATTCTCCATCACACGCTGACTCGGTATAAGGTGTCCCCTGCCTATACCCTGTTACTCTGAGGTAAAGTTGAGGGTGCACAACCTTCCTCAGCCCATAGTGGAGGAAGAACTGCAGGCAGTGTGTGTGTGTGTGTGTGTGTGTGTGTGTGTGCTTGTGTTCTTTCTGCCACTGAGCTCTGTCCCCAGCCTCAGCCCCGTTATGCCTGCACTGTGCTAGATCCTTAGTAGATGAGAGACTGCTCCTAGTGATGCTTACTGCCGTAGTGGGATCATAGAATCACGGAAGCTGATCCTGTGAGCTCTGCTAATGTGTTCTGGGAACACAGAGCCAGGCTTGTTGGTTTGGGTTTCAGGAATGGGCCTGGGGGCAGTCAGCAAGGCGAAGGAGCTGGAAGCTCTGCTGTCAGGGGGCTAATGGAGGGTGTAGGACTACCTGGGGAATCAATCTGCAATCCTATGGGGCACATGAAGGACACAGAAGAGGTGTCCCGAGGACATGCTCACAGTCTGCAGGCACCAGCACACGCCTCCTAGTCACCTCAGGCTACAGTACTGTAGCACAACCCCAGAACCTTCTGACTTCAGCAACAAGTGTTTATTTCTCAGTCTAAGTCAAATGAGGTTCCACTGATCTGGGCTGTCTACAATGAGCTGGGATTGGTTTTGCGCTGTGAGTGAGTTTTAAAATCTATCTCATGTGTCACTGAACCTGCTTGGACCAGTGCTCACACAAGGCTTGTTTGACCTGGGGCAGGCGATGGGGTCTGGAGTATCCCATTGGCCAAAAACAAGTCACCTGGCCAATCCTGAAGTCAGACAGCAGAGAAGTACATTTCCCGCCAGAAGACCACGCCAGGGGATGGCTCTTTAGTATTTGTTCAGGGTAGAGAGTTGGGTGCAGGGATTCGTCTGCTCTGTGGTGAGTGTTGTTCATGCCCTGAGTGAACATTTCTTGGAAGTCTACAGCGTGTCAGGCTCTGTTGCTGCCAGGGAGAGAACTGGCTCTTGGCTTCTGGAACTTAGACTTGAATAATGAGAGAACACACTGACAGCTACATCTGCCGTTATTATTTAACTGTGTCTGTGATAATCACTACTACAGAGGATTACGGAGCACAAGACTACAGGTGTCCAAGAGCTTGGCCTTGTCTAGGGAAGAAGAGATGGCTGAGCTCAAATTGAAGGGTTGAAGTCCCTTAATAATTAGGCAGGAGAGTTGGACCTAATGGTACACACCAGCAACTCTGAAGCTGAGGCAGGAGGATTACAAATGCAAGGTTAGCTACATAGTGAGACCCTGATTTTTTTTTAAAAAATGTATATGTGGTATAATAATAATATAAGAAAACTAGGCAAGCAGCCCTTAGCAAGTTATGCTAGCAAGATGGCTCACTTGCTACCACACCAGATAACCTGAGTTCAACCTCCAGGATACCCTTGAAGAGGAGAGGAGAGAACCCATTCCCACAAGTGGTCCTCTGACCTCCACATGTGTACCATGGTGTTCATGTGTGCATAGACAGATGTAAGTAAATAAATGTTCAAACAAAACAAAACGGAACAAAAACCAGGAAAGGTTTAAGACTCTTAGTGCTAGCCCTGGAGGAAGAAAGCATTGTGATGGCAGTCACCGTGCCGACTGAAAGACCGTCAATCAAGAGTCTTATATCTAGAAAAGCTACCCTTCAAAAAGGCGCAATCAAGGGGCTGAAGAGGTGGCTCAGTGGTTAGGAGCACTGGCTGATCTTCCAGAGAACCCTGGTTTATTCCCAGAACCCACAAGGTGACTCACAACCATGGGTAACTCTGGATCCAGGGGAGCTGCGCCCTCTTCTGACCTCTGCTGGCTCCAGGCCCACATACATGGAGGCAAACATCCATACACAAAAAATAAAAAGTAAAAATAAATAAATAAAATGAAGGAGAAATTAAAACATTCCAGATAAGTTATTAAAAAATTTGAGAAATTTGTCATTAGCGGATATACCCTGTAAGAAATTCTAAAAGGAGCCCTTGGGCTTTATCTTACCGTATACAATAGTGTAGCAGAGACCCCTTTGGGGGTGGAACGACCCTTTCACAGGAGTCGGTCCCCTAAGACCATCTGCATATCAGATATTCACATTACAAGTCATAACAGTAGCAAAATTACAGTTACGAACTAGCAACGAAAACAATTTTGTGGTTGGGGGTCACCACGCCGTGAGGAACTGTATGAAAGGGTTGTAGCGTTAGGAAGGTTGAGAACCACTGCTTTAGAGTGACTCAAATCCACGTGAGAAAATACAGGGCGCCTTGCGAGGCATAAATTCATTTTGTTTACAACTCTTCTCTATCTGATTAATAAGACCACTGTATAAAGAAGTCATTATGAAACTGCTAATGGGCTCGTGCCATAGGAGATAATTTGTATGACAATAATGGTCCAGAGGAGAGGTAAGGGAAGAACATTAAGTCCTGCTTCACTTAGCAGGTCCAGGCTCTGAGAAGCCCATTGCGAGGCAGTTAGTCACGTGCGGCTGTCACAGAGTGTACACAGACTGAGATGCTACAGTCTCACCAGTGGTGCGGTTTTACGGTACTGCTGTTGTGTATGTGGTTCGTGCCAACTAAAAGAAACATTATGCAGCACGTGACTGAGTAGTGGAGCGAAGCTTTTGTGTTTTATTGAAACGAAATCGTTGTTAATCCAAGCTAAGTGGTATTAAATTAAAATGTTAATTGAATGGGCTGGGGATGTGGCTTGGTGATAGAGAATTTGCCTAGCTTGTGCACAGCCCTGGGTTTGATCCCTAACACCCCCCTCCCCATACATACACATACATACACACTGTAATTAAAATTATAACCTGTAATCATAGTCTCTAAGGTAACCAGTTAGGAATTAGCTTAAAATGTAATAAAAGATGTTTAATGAAAAGTTATGTTAGAAAATATCTAACACAAGGGGTCCGATGAGATGGCTCAGTGGTTATAGCACTTGCCTCAGAGCCAGATCCCCCCAGTTCAGCCTCCACTCATGGACTGGGAGAAACAATTCCATGTGTCTGACCGCCACACGCAGGCCATGGAATGCATGCTTGCACGCATACACAATAAATGTAAACGAGAGCTGAGATGCCTAAAATATCAGATGGAATAGACTGTAAGGCAGAAACTGTGTGACTCAGGGGTGGAGTGCTTGCCTAGTGTGTAGGACGCCAGCACTGTGGCGGGGTCGGGTGAACGAGGGTTGTTACTGAAGGGACTGGGAAGATGTCTCAGCGGCGGGAGCGCTTGCGGTGCAAAGATGAGGGTTGAGTTCACGCCCCAGCACCACGCAAAAGCTGGCATGGCCATGCATGCCTATAACCCGAGTGCTGGACGGCAGAGAGGCTCTTGGGAGTTCGCTGGCCTTACATCCTCCCCTAAATGGAGAGCTTCAGGTTCAGGGAGAGACCTTTCATTTCAAGGAAAGAAAGTGGAGAGCATGAGAGGAAGAAGCCTGATGGCCTCCTCTTAGCCTCCCTGTGTGTGCAGATGGGTGTGTACGCGCGGTACGTGTGCACACACACACCACACACACGTTGTTACTGAAATGAATAAGGACACTAAAGATGCTAAAAAGTCAGTCTATCAGGAGACTATAACAAATATAAATATATATGTATCCAAAAATAGACCACTAAAGTAAGCAAGGAAAGTTAACAGCGATGATGGGAGAAATTGGGAATTTAACGGTGATAGTCGCAGACTTTCAGGTGCTTTGTTTTATTTACTTATTTGTTTGTTTGTTTGTTTGTTTTTGTTTTTCTCTGTTGTAACTCTGGCTGTCCTAGAACTCACTCTGTAGACCAGGCTGGCCTCTAACTCCCAGGGATCCACCTGCCTCTGCCTCCCAAGTGCTGGGATTAATAGCTGGAATGACGTGTGCCTTCACCCCCAGCTATTTTATTTTATTTTATTTTTGAGACAGGGTCTGACTAAGTAGCTGTCACTGGCCTGGAACTCCCTACATAGATCAGGCTGGCCTCTAACTCACAGAGATTCACTTGCCTCTGGCTCCTGTGTGTTGGGACTAAAGGCAAGCGCCACCATACCCAGCTGTTTTAATTTTTGGAACAAGGTCTTGTTGTATGGTACAGGCTGGCCTTGAACTTGCAATCCTCTTACCTCAGCCTCTGGAATGCTGGGATACAGGCATGTGCCACCATGCCTGGATTCAAGGTCTCATTTGCCATGATGGATGCATATATAGATAGAAGATCAGTAAGGAAATAAAAGACTTGACATTATAAACTAGTGAGACTGAAAAGACATCTGTAGAGTACTCCCCCCAACAGCTGCTCCTTCTTCATAAGGTACATGAAGCGTTGTCCAGGAGTGACTACAAGTTAGGCTGGAAAAATGTCTCAATACATTTAAAGGAATTGAGGGCATACAAAGTATGTTCTCTGGGCTGGAGAAATGGCTTGGCCTTTAAAGGCTAGACTTAGAACCAAAAATATATATGCTCTCTAACTATACTAGAATGCAAGGACATCAAAACTAAAGGAAATTGCAGGGGGTCAGGGTTCCACAAACATGTAGAAAGTGATTTCTTCCAAATACTAAAGGAAGAACTCACAACTGAAATTAGAAAGTGCATTGAGACAAAAGAGAAATGTAACATTTTAAAGCTTATGGAAGGCGGGAGAGACGGCTCAGCAGTTCAGAGCTCTTTCTGCTCTTCCAGAGCACCCAGGGTTCAGTTCCCAGCACCCACGTCAGGTGGCTTATAACTGCCTATAACTCCAGCTCTGGGGAGTCAGATGCCTCTGGCCTCCCTGGCACCTTTACTCACACACACACACACACACACACACACACAGATAGTCAAAAATAAAAGGAATCCTTACAGAATGTCCTTACAGAAAAGCTTACAGAATATATAGCTGTGGACGTCTGTATTAAAAAGGGGAAAGGCCTTAGGTCAACAGTCCTCTCCTGTGGCTTATAACTGCCTATAACTCCAGCTCTGGGGAGTCAGATGCCTCTGGCCTCCCTGGCACCTTTACTCACACACACACACACACACACACACACACACAGATAGTCAAAAATAAAAGGAATCCTTACAGAATGTCCTTACAGAAAAGCTTACAGAATATATAGCTGTGGACGTCTGTATTAAAAAGGGGAAAGGCCTTAGGTCAACAGTCCTCTCCTGTAGGAAACCAGCAAAGGAGCAGAAAACTAAACCCAAAGCAAGCAAAGGAGAGAAGTAATAAAGATTAGAACAGGAAAAAAATGAAATAGTGAAGAAAAAGGTCATGTATTGTATGACTCCATTTATATGCAGCACCCAGAATATGCAAATCCACAAGACAGAAAGTAGATCAGTCTTTTCCTGGCTGAGAAGAGAGATTGGAGTGACTGCTAATGCTTTTCTTTCTGGGGCATTGAAAATGTCCTGAAATTCAACACTGGTGATGGTTGCACAGCTCTGTGACTATGCAGAAACCCACTGGGCTGTAAACTTTAAAAGGGTGCGTTTTATGATTTGTGAATTGTATCTCCATAACAACAACAGCAACAATTTTAACAGAGATAATTAGGTGAAAGAGATTGTATCAGGGTCCCTGCAGGCCTGAGGGAAGAACGTGACATTAAAAGACATACAGAGGCCCCAGGTAGATGGGAAAGTTTTGGTTTAGCAACAAGAAGCCACTGGGGTGATTTCAAGCCAGGGTTGGGGATGGTTGCATGCTGGGACTGGCATTTTTGAGAAGCTCACTGTGATGGTAGCTAGGGACTGGCGGCAGTGATACAGACAGGATCTAGGGAGGTAGCAGATGTGCCCCAGGCAAGAGAAACCGCATTTCAGAGGGCTTAGGGTTCAAGGTCGCCCTGCTAGGTGGAGACAGACCTGGCATCCTGTCTGGTGCCTCTGCTCCTCTAGCGCAGGTCTGAACACCCCCAGGTCTTCTCTGCTCAGGGTTGCAAGGGTGTCCTATGAAGCAGGCTGCTGTGTACCTGTGGGCTGACCTGGGCTAGTTGCAAATGGTAATGACTGAACAGAAAGAATTCATGCCCAGGCACTGGAGCAGCTCGCAGAAGCTGAGGATGCTTTGCCTGCCCAGACTCTGGAGGACTGACTGGGGCACGTGTTCTAGAGAGAAGCCTGGTGTCTGCTTCTGTCTCTGGATTGACTCCCTGCTCTCTTAACTCTGTAGACTCTGTTTCTCATGCTGGACGCATGGTCCAGTCTCAACCTGCTTTTGGTGCTGGAGATATAACCCAGGGCTTCATGCTTGCTCAACATGTACTCTACCACTGAGCCCCCACCATTATCCCCCCCGCCCACCATCGATTTCCCAGGTTATTAAGGGAGGGACTTAGATGTGCTAACTTTGTCTGGGTATAGCCTGAGGGGTCTGAGTGGTCACAGTGTAAACTCAGAGCTTCTGAGGCCATGCCTGGTGGTGGCTAGGCCCTCAGACAGGATGCTTTAAAAGGTTTCCCCTTACCCCTGTTTGATAAGCTCAGCATTGCCCATCAGTCCACTGTTGTGGTACTTTATTTTTAGTTATGTATAAAATAATTGTTGTGTGCACTGTTGGGTGGGTTGCTGTCTAGATCTTGGCGTTTTGTATTGTTTGTAGGTTTGACTATATGGGGGATGCTGACTGCTAATCATCTGCATGTGCTATCAGTAGAACACCTGATGGGTTCTGTATCAATAAAAACATCTGAGCTCAGACACCTGGGGTTCCTTTGTCCAGTAATGCGCCTGCCATGATGGTGGTTCCTCTGCTGAGGTCTGGCAGGGTGTGCACCTATGAATATGTCTCCTTGTCCTTGCTGAGCTGCCACAGTCCATCCTGAGGGACTAATTACACACGACTCTGTCATTTGAATTCATTTGCACACAGAGCCTTCCATCTCTCATACTTCCCCCTTTTAGCCCTTAACTGAACAGGTAAGATTCTAGACTGTCGAAAGACTTACTACCTTGGCAAATTATTAGTTACCCCAGAAAAGAAAGGCCTGGCCAGCAGACCTCCTGAATAACTTGTTGAAAAGGCCCCCAGGCAGGCCATTGTCTCCTTTTTGTCTGCTGTTGGAAATGCAGAACCCTGGTGATCTTGGGATAAATAGGCTTATAGCTGGGGACGGGAGGGGGTGGGAACTGGCTGTGAAGTCTGTGGGAGGCTGTGGGAGGGGCCCCTGCTCGCACTGCCCTGCTGTTTCCTGCCCTGGCTCATCCTCCTTTTTCAGCTGACCCACGGGGGCTGCATGCAGTGCCACCCTTTCAGTGGATACACCAGGGTCAGGGGGTGCCAGGGCCAGGCCCTTCGTGCTGGGGGCCGAGTCTCCAGTCCTGAGCAGCCTGATTGATCTTGGCTGGGGTTTTCTCTCTTGCTGGGAGAGGCAAAGCATAGCAGTCCTCCAGTCGGCCACTGCTCTCAGACATCAGAAGGGGACAGGGCAGTCTGAATGCAGATGCAGGTTCTGAGGGCTCTTTTCGCTTTGAATCCCTGCAGCCTTTATGAGGAGGCCACGCAGTTTGCTGTCTCATTATTCATGGCCCGATGCTGTTGTCTTTCTAGAATGTTGCCTCCAATACTAATTGCCAGCCCCGTGCACTGAGCTGGTGTCGAAGCACACAGCCACTAACCTCTGCATTTAATTTGCTGCTGCTGAGTGGAGGGAATGGGGCAGGCCTTGTTAGAGGCATTTAATAGTTGATAAAACCTCAGGGTGGCTGGGTAGGGAGGGGTGGGTATGTGGGTCGTTTTACCCTTCCCAGCTGAGTAGCTGATAAGAGCTTCAGTGAAAAGCCAGGCTCTGATCACCTGGTACCCGGTTCCTCCAGAGCCCGACTGTACTCTGACACTTTTCAGACAAAGACTGTGCCTTCTGCCTTGTTGTCTTTCCTCTCTGTTATCCAGCCACAAACTTATCTGTGCCCTCAGTGCTCCATCATGCTGCACACAGAAACTGAGGAAGCCCAGGGAACATGTTTCTCCACATGTCATATACAAGAAACGCACAAACCTGTATTTATAATAAAAAGATGAAGTAGGTGCTGTGTGCCAGACCCATGTGTAGATAATAGCTTATGCCCAGACACACATTTATGTTATCTGTTTATACGAGCATTTGTAATTAAATAAATGCCCATTAAAATAAGATCAGAAAAAATACAGATTAACCAAAATGTCAAAACCAGGAGGAGACTTAGACTATATATTATATTTGAATCAGACCTTTTTTTGTTTGTTTTGTTTTTTGTTTGGTTTTTTGACAGGGTTTCTCTGTTGTAACTCTGGCTGTCCTGGAACTCACTCTGTAGACCAGGCTGGCCTCGAACTCACAGAGATCCACCTGCCTCTGCCTCCCGAGAGCTGGGATTAAAACCACCACCACCTGGATTGAATCTGATGAGTAATCAAGGCAGGAAAAAAGTCACAAGGTTCATGTGGTCCGTAAGGAGGACACCAGGCACGTTAGATCTGAAGGAAATGTCTCACACAGGCAGTCACCTATTGGACACTCAGTGAGGAGGAAAATGTGTGTCAGAAACATAGAAAACAAGTGATATGCAGGTGCTACTACTCCTGCACCCATGGTAGACATCACTAATGGATCACTTCCATTCTAGTCTCCGGTGCCTTTGGAGCCTAATATTCCAGGCAGACATTACTACTTACTTCGAATCTGTATGCTAGATGGAACTCGCTTGCTCTTCTAGTGTGAGGGATGGTGGCAGTGTCAGGGGACTGATGAGGGGATTCTGAGTGGAGAGCCACCTTAAGTTCTGGTGGGTGCTCTGTGGATTTGGTGGAGAAGGCTGGGAAGCCGGGCTTAGAAGTGACAGAGGCCTTACTTACCCCGATGGAATGCACAGCTTTTTGACCCCTCTGCACCCACTGGCCCAAGGAGCAACCCCACCTACAGCAGGCTCTAGCCCCTCCCTGCCAACCCCTATCCCTTGACCCAGGGAATAATTGACCCAAATTATCCCTTCAGAAGGACTTCATACAGCTCGTTCCCAGAATACCACCACCACCAACACGTATTTGGTGTTTAAAACATGTGTTCATAACGTGTCTTCACTAAAGTTTCTTTTAATGCTTTTATTTTGCAGTCGTGACTCTGTTGTCTCATTCCCCTCCTCTGAGCTTTTGTTTTCCTTGTCTCCTCTCTCCCTCTCGTTCTCTCTTTCTTCCTCCCCCTTCCTCCATACCTTCCTTTCTTTCAAGACAAGGTCTCATGTAGCTCAGGTTGGCTTTGAACTCACTGTGCAGCAAAGGATGACACTGAACTCCTGATCCTCCTGCCCCGCCCCCCATTGTTGGGGTTACTGGCATGCATTACCACACTCAGTTCTCTTGACCATTTGTGCGTGTGTGTGCGTGTGTGTGCGTGTGTGTGTGTGTGTGTGTGTGTGTGTGTGTGTGTGTGCACTCTTTTGTTTGAATGGGAGTGCAGGCATGCCATGGCATGGAGGTGGAGCTCCAGCCACAGCCTCAGGTATCAGCCCTCGCTCACCTTCCACCTTGTTTGAGATTGTTTTTCCACTTACTACACCAGGGTAGAGCACTTTGCTACACCAGGTAGAGGACCTGTGAGACTCCTGGGTTTGATGTTGAGCAACAATTGTCAACTTGGCAGGATTTGGAATCACCAAGGAGACATGCCTTTAGGAACACCTGGGAGGGATTATTTAAATGAAGTTAGTCTCTGACCATGCTTATGAGACATTTTATAGATTCATTTGAGGTAGGATGACCCAACCAAATAGTGAACAGCACCACTGTTTGGGCTTGCGTCCTGGACTGTGTGAGAGAACAAAGCTAACTGGGAGTTAGCAGTCATCCTCCTCCACTTCCTGACTGCAGACGTGATGTGATCTGCTGCCTCAAGTTCTTGCCATTACTGCTCTACCATGAAGGACTGTACCCTTGAGCTGTGATCCAAAATAAACCCTTCCTTCAATAAGTTGCTTTTTACCAGTGTTTTAGTATCTTACTTATCTATTGCTGTGATCAGCACTATGATCAAGGCAACTTATAGGAGAAAGAATTTATTGAGGCTTACAGTTTCAGAGGGTGAGTCCAGGACCATCATGGCAGGGAGCATGGCAACAGGCAGGCAGCCGTGGTGCTGGAGCAGTACATCCTTCTATGCAAGTAGGAGACCGAGGGAGGGCTAATTTGGAATGGCATAGGTTTTTGAAACCTCAAGCCCACGCTCCAGGAACATATCTCCTCCAATAAGGCCACACCTCCTAATCCTTCCCAAACAGTTTCACCACATGGGAACCAAGCATTCAAATATATGAGTCACTGGGGGCTGTTCTCATTCAAACCACCACAGAAATTTTGTTGCAGCATTGAGATAAGTAAGTGAGAGTGGGGATTCTCCTGCCTGTGCCTCCATTTCCCCGGAGGAGCTCTGGAATTACAGATGATTGCACTGCTGTATCTGGCCTCTTCATGGGTTCTGGGTTTTCAGATTCAGGTCCTCACGCTTGCATGGTGAGTGGTTTTTTTACTCACTGAGCCATCTTCCCAGCCTTCTCATGAGCTCTTTAAAGTATCTCAGTCACTAAGTTAGCAACTTCATTTCCTATATGTACTAATTATCAAATTACTTATTTTTCCTATGTGAATCACTGTTTATCATCTTTGCCTCCTTCTTGCAAACTTTGTATATTCGTGGATTAAGCAATTTATCATTTGCTTCTCTCTTGGAGAGTGAGGAGCCCTGTGATGATGACTCCTGGACAGACAGGCGCTTGAGCCAGTGTGTTAAGCCAGGAGCCCTCAGGGTCCTGCTGAGTGTAGGGTTTCCTTCAAGTGGCCTCTTACCCCTCCCCCCCCAAGTAGCTCTGCTGTGGCCGGTAAGCGTAGGCATGGATCTACTGAGAGCTGGAGTCAGCTGGGACATACAGAATTCCCGGGCATAACTCAGTTTATTGTGGGAACCGGGTCACATTTATAGAAGGAGGAAGGGTCTCTGGTATCCAGGGACATCAGGGGAAATTCATTGATTAGGACAGGGAAGGGAAGACAGCCCCATTTGCATGTTGGGGCTCACAGCCTGGACCTAGGTGTTTTCCCGGGGAACAGAGGGAGAGACCTTATGTGGTCATATAGGGAGAGCTGAGTTACAGCTCCAGGTAAACAATCTGCCAGGTTGCATACCTATGAGGGGGTGTTGCCTCGCTGTGAAAGCAGCTTACGATTTGTCAGAGCAGCAGGTGGAGGAACAGCTGAAAGCCTTCCTCTCTCAAAATGAGATTTCTGGGATTCCAAGCACGCCTCGCTCCTACTCCACCTCAGCCCCAGGACAGCCCCACAGGTGAGGGTTCTCATGTCAGCCTGGCTCCTTTCTCGGGATCCTTCTGGGTGTCTGGTCTGGACGACCAGGGATGGTCGCAGGTAGGTGACACAGTCTCAGTGTACAACCTGAGAGGCAGGCCAGGGTCTGGAATGAGCTGGGACAGGATCTCTCTGGGGGAGATGATTGGAGACAGATAGGTGTCATGTGAAGAGAGCAGGTCACACATTGTGACAGACAGGACATCCAGGGACTACGGAGAGAGCACATGGCAGGAGCGCCCTTTGGGCTCCATGGCTATAGCAGAGGAGCAAAGTGAGCCAAGGAAAGAACATTGGAGATGGCCGCCCTGCCCTGGCATCTCTGGGCCAGGATGCTGCTGAGCCAGGCCTCGAAGGACAGTTAGCTGCAGGAGCAACAGCTCTCCCCAGGGCTGAATCAACTTAGCATGTATGCGCGTTCTCCCACCTTCTCAGATCTACACAGGTGGTTTTCTCAGAGTTCACGATCACAAATCAGAGCCCAGCTCAAACTACCTGAAGCCGAAGTGGGACCCGTGAGCCTGGCAACTCGGGAACCGTAAAAGTGGGCCAGGCTTAGCTGCATCCAGTGACTGACGGCACCTGCAGGAGTATTTACCTCCATCTGTTGGATCCCCTAAGCATCATTTCCAGGCTGGCTGTTTCTGAGAGATGGCAAGATGGCCCCAGGATTTCCCACACCAGCACCATTGGCACCGTTTACTTCCCACGCCAACACTCTACCCACCGCCCACTTCCCCTGCAGACACTGTACACACCGAGATACCGTATGTATTGCTCGCTTCCCATGACAACACTATTACCACAGCTCAGGGCCATATACTTCCATATACTATACCAAAAGCTATACTTCTCAGTATCTGAGGGAAGACATATCTTGGCCTGGGTCACATACCCAGCTGAGCCAGTCACTCTCCATGGAGTGGAGGAGAGTGCTAGGTTTCTTAATAGGTCCCCAATCATGTCCATACCCAAGGAGGAAGAAGCAGGGGCCAGTTTATCTTCTTCAGAAGGACGACATGATTACTCACACCTGAAGAACGAAGCTGGATGGACAAGATGAACGTCCATCACAGAAGGCCAGCAGAGACCCCTGGCCTTTGCTTTACTAAAGATAGAATTGTCTTCCCAGCCCAAAATGCACAGCTGTCTTGAACTTGGTGCTGCAGGGTTAAGGCTACCATCTGCTTAGTGGGGTGATGGTACCCCTCTACCCCCAGTTCTGGGGTGTACAGTGTGTGAACACTGGCACTCACCACATCTTCCTGGAAGGGGTATCCTAGGCCTTCTCACAGAGGCTCCTCCCTCTTGTATGGGAAAGCCTAGCTTTCCTAGATAGTTTCCTTACATGGAACCTTCCCATGCGATAGGCTGCTGTGCAGAGTGGGAAACAGCTATTCCCTAACATGCTTGTGGCCCAGGACACTGGCCTCTGGCACCTCTCCTTGCCAGGGGTAGAGTCTCTTTGGAGTGCTCATCTTGGCTCAGATCTTGACAGGATGTTGGTGTCCTGTGGTTTGTGAACAGGTGCATCTGATGGATGGTCCTGCAGGGAATGGACAGAGCAGCCAGGCTGGGCCCTGACAAAGCAGGCTCCCCTGTGTGGCTTCTGAGTGGCACATGCTCATGGCTGCTTCCTAGAATAGCTGTGTGGTTGCTGCACCCCACCCCTGCGAACTTCTGTCACCTCCGATGGCGCTTCACTGAGTCTTTGTTTTTCTCTTTTCATTTTAGTATTAGCTGCTTAGTAAAACTTAAAGGGGGAATTGTTCATCTGTACTCACAGTTTCAGAGAGTTCAGTGCACCGTTTGGCCCCATGGATGGAACATCATGGTCGAGGCTTTCTTTACTTCTTGGTGTGCAGGAACAGAAAGGGGGAAGGTAATGCAGGAAGGGGACAGGGCAAGGTATAACCCAGGACATACCCTCTGAGACCTACCTGCTCTAGTGAGGCCCCACCTCCTTACAATGCCATTGTGTTTTGAATCTATCTAGGGATTAATCCATCAGTCAGTCACCCGATGGTCGAAGCTCTCTGGAAATGCCATCACAGACACGTTCGGGGTTGTGCTTTCCTAATCTCTGCTTCTTAAACCACTGCTTGACAATTGAGACTGTCACATTCTTTATTTCTGTGCTGGGATGGAACTCAGGGTCTCTGCATACGAGGGAAAGGCTCTACCACTGAGCTACATCCCAGCCCACTGATACACATTTTAAACTGCAGACTCTTTTCTTCAAATGGTGTCTTATCTGTAAGGCTGAGTTACATTGCCTGGGTTCTTTGTTTGGTTTTTACTTTGTTTTTAAGACAAGTTCTCATTATGCAGCCCAGAAACTCAATGTGTATATCAGGACAGTTTCAAACTCACAGAAATCATCTACCTGCATCTGCCTCCTGAGTCCTGGGATTAAGGCATGAACCTCCACACATGGCCCTCTGGTTGGATTGGAAGTCTGCCCACTCCCCGCCCATCTGCAAAGCATCCCCAAATCATATCAGCCTCCTTGGGCTACTTAGAACCCCATTTGAGACGCTCTTGGGTGCTTATGTCTATTGGTTTCTCTTAACATTTTTTTTTTAATCTCCATGAGGATAAGATCGCTGTGGTTTTACCATCAAAACATGTTCTTCTTTTACTAGTCTGTTTGTGCTATGAAAAGGTCAGTAGTTAGCTGCTTGTCATCCCCCACCCTCAAATGTAGGTATCTGGCTGGACAGTCTCTGTCTGCAACAGGCATAACTCACTGCCCTTGTGCTCAGCCAGCAGTCTATGGGAGGCTGTTCTTCTACAGCACTGGTCAAATTATCAGGGCCTCAGTTTACCTTCTTCCGGAAGGAAGCATAGCCAGAGGCTCCACCCCTGGCATTGGAGAGTCTGGGGAGCTCTTTGATGCTCAGGGTTTGTGCCCCACAGTGACTGGTAATACTTTCGAGAAGTGTCTAGGATCTATGCCCTTCCTAACAACAACAGACAACCCTTCAGTACTGGCATGGTGGCATATGCTTATAATTCCGATTACTTGGAAGGCTGAAGTGGTCGGACCCTGATTTCAAGGCCAGCCTGGGCTATACAGCAAGACCTCATCTTGAAAAATTACAAATATTTGCGATTTGTATGTGTCCAGACTGAAAATGTCCCCAGAGGGTGTAAACCTTCCCCTGAGGTCCTTCCTTGGATGGGAAATGCCCCAAATTTGTCTGTCTGCTACTGTTACTGTGGGACTTGGTCTCCAGTTACTGTAGTGATGGAGTGGCCCAACCCAGCTTCCCTGTACCAAGGACAGAGAATCCAGGCCTGGGTTTGGCTCCAGCTGGGCCTTTCAGAGCTGTTACTTATTGAGTTAAAGTCAGAGCCTTTCAACTGTTGATGTGCTGCACCTGGGTCGCCCTTGACAACCACCAAATAAAGAGGCCCTCCTTCTGTTGGGGCTCTGTGTAACCCTGGCGGCTGGGCCCGTTGCTTCCTGGTAGGTACTTCTGGCTCTCCTGGCTCTAAGGGAGCTTTTCTAGAATTTGCTGTGGGGAAGGGGTGTGTTATGCTGGGGAAGTATTTGGTAAATGGTTCACAGAGACTTGCCTGGCAGAGGAAAAGGCTGGTGGAAGCCAGCCAGGTGTCTGCACCGCCAACGCTGCATTCTGTCTGTGCCATCCTTCATACTCCAGTGGACAGGCGGATTTGAGGTCCTGGGTGGATGACTTCTGAGTTTTGGTGGAAAGTTGAACAGCAGGTGGACCAAGAGCCAGGCAGAGAATGGGGCCATGCTGCCTGCAAGTCAAATCCCTCTGTTGGATGCATGCTTGTTACAGGCCCAGCTCTGTATGGGGGGTGGGGGGTAGGATGTATGTGACTGTTTGCTTTTGAGGTCAGCTATCATAAAACTGAAAAAAAAAAAAAAAAAAAAAAAACTCCCAGATAACCATGGGACAGGGCCAAGCCCCAAGGGTCACGAGACAAAAATAAACATACAGGAAAGGCCATGTTTCTTAGAACACGTCTAGTGTTTGAAGCACTGGAGAGATGGGCTTTTAAAGCATTTTACCGATCATTTGCTACAGCGGGTGTTTTGTTTTGCCGTGCTGAGATTTGAACCCAGGACCTTGTGTTTTCATGTATATTAAACCTCCCAATCGTTTTTTTCCCTCTGTACAAATGATGTAGCTTTCTTTATGATTGAGATGGAAAGTTTCCTGTGAAAACAAATTTAAGAAAAAGCATGAATTGATTTAAAGGAAAATAAGAAGTGAAGAATAGTCTTGGAGCCTTTCCAAGCTTGAGAGCAGCCTCCTAGAACACAGAGAAAAGGACGAGCTCCTGGAAGAGCGAGGTGGGCCGGGGAGGGGCTGGACCAGTGAGGGGGAGCTAGTAGGGAGAAAGAGAGACTGGATTCATAGGCCCAGAGATGTGGCCATGGATCTTGGTGTAATCCATTTGAATTGTAATGGATGAGACCTGTAGGGACTAGAGGGTGAATTGGACTACATTATAAAGAGCCACGGTCTCGGGGTGTAGACTCTTAATTCAGGACGCATCGGGAGCCACTGAAGGTGTTTGAGGAGAAGAGTGGTTCATGATTGTCCTTGAAGAGTCTTATTTGTGGTGGGTACCAGGACTTGGAGTCAGGATGACCAAACTGGGGCTTAAGTAAATGTATTGAGGTCAAACCAGGGCTAGAGCCCCCCAGCTTATCTCCTGCTGACGCTAGCTCGCTGCCTCAAGTGTTGGAGAGAGTCAGATCTGAGGCAGACAAGACCAGCCGTGGTCTGTGGGTTACAGAGAATGCTGAGCATGGCTACAAATCAGAAGCTGGGGATGGAGGCCTAGGGCCGGAGGCTGTCTGGGATGTCCTGTTCTGGATGCCTTGGGAGAAGGATAGGGGAGGAAGGGCCCAGTGACTGCCCCCAGTGCCTCCTGGCCTAGCACAGAATGTTCTGGAATTCTGTGAGGGAAGTGGGTGGCGTGAGCTGAAGGAAGCTTTTCTGCCGCTAGACCAGGAAGTGTGCAGTTTCCTGCCTGGGTTTGGTTCGGACAGTCCTGGCTGACGGCCCAGGGTCAGGATTTCATTCATCAGCAGGGCCTGTGTACACACAGGTCACCTTTTATTTGTTTATTATTGCCCCATGTCTTCCTTCTAGCATGAGAAGTCCATCAGTTCAGGCACCGACTTTGCTTAAAACCCCAGGCCTTTTCTCTCGAGGGCTTCTGTGTGCCAGGTGGCAAGGTTGGTGGGCTGCAGGGCTCCGTTCCAAACTCTGCCAATGTTGTCCCTAGTAGCCAGGCTGTGGGCAAATCTTCTACCTGGGAACATAAATCATTCTGTGAACGTGGGCCACCCCTGCAGGGTACGGGCAGTGAGGCGCAGGTGACCTCTGTCCCGGGCAGCACCATTTTGGAGGGCTGACTTGACCGCTGCTGTAGGTAAGACGTGAGGGTGATGTCAGTGGTTTAAGCCCGGGGTCTGCTCAGTCCTGACCATTCTTCATCTTACTGGAGGATGTCTCTGGGAGTGGATTCCTCAGAGTGGGAAGAACATTATTTTCATTTTAAAAATAATTTCATCATTTAAGTGGATTGGTGTAAACATTTGCCCTTTGGGATATTCTGAGATGGAGCTGGTCACTTGGCTGCCCTCCTTGGCCTGGATGTTGGTCTGGATACATCTCTGTGTCCCTCTCTAAGCAGCCCTACTTTTGGGGATCTTGAGAATCAGGGTGCCCTTGCTGTTTTCGTAGCTCTCTGGAACTTCTGCTCTGCCCAGAGTTGGTGCTTGGAGCCCTGTGAACGCAGGGTGGTACCGTCACTCCCTGACCAACAGTTTTCCTTCCTGCCCACCAGTCAATAGTTCTCTGCATTCCTTTCTGGCTCAGCGATCAGGAAGAGGCCACCAGCAGGCTTCCTCCCTGGCGTGTCTGTGAGGACAGCACTATGCCAGGAAAGCCCGCCCACCGCCTGATGCCTGCCAGGCTCCTCACTCCAAGGAAGCCCTCCCCCTCCATCTCTGTGGGTCCTAGGACTGCGCGTAGGGCAGGGTCTTCTGTGCCTTCCCCGGGGCCCTGACCTAGACCACACAGCCGAGGCGTTTATTCAGATTATTGTCTGGTTCATTTCAGGTTCATCCCATGCTCCCTGCAACACATACTAGTGTTCAGAGCAGACACAAGAGAGGTGACCCTTCTCCCTGGGGACCTTATGGAAATTAACGAGTAAACAAAGATACATCTCTGTGTCCCCAGGGAGGATGTGACGGGGACTCAGTGGACATTAGAGAAATAAAAACACAAACATTTCTCATTATAAGGATGAGGGCCTATTACCCATCAACATAGACGTCATCAGAATGCGTGACAGTGCAAAAGATGGGAGTTAATGAGAGACGAGACTCTTCCCGTTGCGGGAGACTGCATGGTTTTTTTTTTTTTTGGCCTGTAGAGGACGGAAAAAAAAATGCTCTTGAGCAGAAAAGTTTGAAGTTTGTTTTCTTTTTTGAGACAAGATTTCATGTATCCCAGGCTGGCCTGGAAGTTGCAAGGTATCCCAGACTGACTCTGAATTTGTGATCTTCCTGTCTCTGCCTCCTGACGGCTGGGATTACAGTCATGTGCAGCCATACTCCAGAAGTGGAGTGAGGTGAGGGGAAAAAAGATAAATTTAAGATGGCGATCATCTTATATTTTTCAAAAACTAGAACAGAGACCTTGCTATCCAGGTGCGCAGTCTCTCTCTCTCTCTCTCTCTCATATATATATATATATATATATATATATATATATATATATATATATATATATATAATATAAATATAAATATACATACATACATATATATGAGGCTCATAAGGAGCTACAAAACGTGTTAATAGCACTAACATTTCACAAGGGAGTATTTTGTCAGCTCTGAGGCTCCTGTCTACTGGAAGACATAAGGTGTAGGTGGACTTTGTAAACTAAAAGTTAAGCTTAATTGGGCCATTTGGCACAGGCTGGCATGGACCTGCCCAGCAAAATCCCAGCCTTCATCTACTATTACTGGGCTAGGGATTTATTGTGTGTAGGATTTACTGATAAGCTTCCTAGGGAAAAGCTTGTGTAGAAAGCAAGATAGGAGCCTGCAAGGTCTGACCCGGGAGCTTGCAGAGTCTGACCCAGGAGTCTACAGGGTCTGACCCAGGAGTCTACAGGGTCTGACCCAAGAGTCTACAGGGTCTGATCCAGGGCCCCGCAGGGTCTGACCCAGGAGTCTACAGGGTCTGATCCAGGGCCCTCAGGGTCTGGCCCAGGAGTCTACAGGGTCTGATCCAGGGCCCCTCAGGGTCTGGCCCAGGAGTCTACAGGGTCTGATCCAGGGCCCCTCAGGGTCTGGCCCAGGAGTCTACAGGGTCTGATCCAGGGCCCCTCAGGGTCTGGCCCAGGAGTCTACAGGGTCTGATCCAGAAGTAAGGTCTCCATCCTCGTGGAAGGACTGTGAGTGTTCACGGAAAGAAGAACCTGTGACTCAGAAACAGGCTGAGGCCCTTCCCCCAATAGGAATGGCTACTAGAGAAAGGACCATGTGTAACATGGAGAGAAGTGGCTTGACTTCTCTCTAGGATGCTCATAAGATGAAGACAAAAGAATAAAAAGCTAAAAACTTGAGGAAATGATACTCTTTGGACTTTAAGGGGTAGGCTCACTGCAGATGGCCTCCCCAGTGTGGTGGGGGCTGTGATTGGCATGTGTGAGGGTTGAGGATGGCAGGAGGAAGGAACAGCAGCGGCAGCTGACAGTCGTGATGAGGCGGCTGCTCCTTAATCTTTGGGAGCTCGATGTAACACATGTGGGAACGTTTGATTGAAATGACGTGATGTTCATTTTCAAATGAATTTCTTGTTCACGTGTGCTGCTTAGAATTAAACCCCCGGCCTTGAATAGGGCTGGGGCTTGAACCCAGGGTGTTGTTCACAGACAAGCCGTCTACCCCAGAGCGGCACCCTTGTCCCCCTTATAACTTCCATTTTGAAGCAGGGTGTCTTGAAGCTGCCCAGGCTGGCCTTAATGTGTAACTCAGGCTGTCTCTGCCCAGCATGTACTCTTTTTTTTTTATTTGTATTTTTTGAGACAGGGTCTCTTTACATAGCCCTGGCTGTCCTGGAACTATGGAGACCAAGCTGGCCTTGAACTCACAGAGATTCACCTCCCTCTGCCTCGGAGTGCTGGGATTAAAGGCGTGTGCCATTAGAGTAAACAGGGAAACCTGATCCTCTTGATGAGCATGATTTTGTGGGTTTCTGGGGAGAAAACTGGGGACAGTTTTCACAGGTGTCTTGGTTAGCTTTTTGTCAAATTGACACAAATTAGAGTCACCTGAGAAGAGGAACCTCAGTTGAGAAGAATGCCCCTATCTGGTTGCCTGTAGGCCCGTCTGTGGGGCATTCTCTTGATTAATGATTGATGTGGGAGGGCCCAGGCCACTGTGGGTGGGGCCACTCCTGAGCAGGTGATCCTGGGTGCTGTAAGAAAGCAGGGTGAGGAAGCCACGAGGAGCAAGCTCAGCAGCATCCTCCATGGCCTCTGAGCCAGTTCCTGCCTCGGCTCCCCTCAATGGACTATGGCCTGGGGTGTGTAAGGCAAATAAGCCCGTTCATTCCACCTTGGTTTTGGTCTTTATCACAGCAATAGACCCCAAACTAAGAGGGTGGGTCCCCTCAGGCTATTTATAGAAAGCCTGGCAGTCAAATGTGTTATTTGGTGTCCCTTCAAGGTGATGAGGGAAATAGAGCCGGAGTTATAGACAGCTAGAGTAAGTAATAGTTATACAGAGTGGTGTGGGGGGGTGGGGGGGACGCGTGTCCACACGAATGCATATAAGTATGTATTATGTATGGAGAGACAGCGCAGAGAGTTTGGTTGTCCGCTGTCTCTCTCCCTCGCTCTTTTTTCCTTCTTCCCCTCCTCTTACCTCCAGACTGGCCTCAGACTTACTAAGTCGCTAAGGATGACCTTGAACTTCTGGTCCTCATACCTCCAGCTCCCAAGTTCTGGGATCACAGGAATTCACTAACAGGCCAGATGACGCAGCGCTGGGGGTCGAACCCAGGGCTTCGTGCCCGCTGCATGCTTAGCCCATGCTTCACGTGTCTGCCTGTGTGTTCTGAGGGTTGAACCTGGGGCCTACATGTACCAAACAAGGGCTCTGTCACTGAGGCACGTAATTGTAGTTTGAAAAATTATGAAGACATCCTTTTCAATGAAGCACAGGTGGTTGCTACAGAGCTAATCTGTTACTCAAGTTAAACGTTCCCCACCTGGGAAGGCGTGCTACAGGAGGACTTTGCTCGCCCCTGCTTCATGCAGAGATGAATGGCGGTTACTTTGTGGTCCAGTTAGTGAAATAAGATGAAATCTGTGCCTTGTTTTGTTTACCTATTGAAGGCTATCTTGGTGGTTTTCAAGTTAATGACAAAGTCTCTGTAGCGGTGTGATGGGGGCGCTGCTTCTCTATTTATTTGTATAAATGCCACAAAGTGCAGTAAGACTGTGATCTCCTAGTGTTCTCCTGTCCACTGTCTCCCTTTAACATTCAGTTAGGGGAGGGAGAATACTCATAATCCTTTATTACAGTGTATTATTACAATGTATTATTATGGTTTTAGAGGGGTGTGTGTGTGCGCATGTGTGCGTGCGCGCGCAGGTGCCCATGGAGTCTAGAAGGGGGTGTCACATCTCCTGGAGAAGGAGGGAGGTGTAGGCAGTTATGCGCTGCCTGATGTGAGTGCTGGGAACTGAATTGGGGTCCCCCGGAATCCTCTGGAAGAATAGCAAACAAGCATTCGTAATCCCCGAGCTATATTTTTTTAAAAACCATGTGCGTAGTGTGGAGTGGAGGCCAGAAGCCACACCAGACGCCGTCCCCAAACAGCTTCCATTTTGTTCATGGAGGCAGTTTCTCGATGAACCAAAAGCTCCTGGCTTCCAACTTGCCTGGGACAGTTCGTTTCTGCCATCTGAGAACTGGCCTAACAGGTGGGCCACCATGCCCGATTAGCTCTTTACACGAGGTACTCAGAATCTGGACTCCACTTGTGTGGTCAACACTCCTCAGCCCAGAGTTGTTCTGTTTGTTAGTAGTTATTGTTAACCTCCCTCTCCTCCCTCTGGGACTTGGCTTCACTATTGAGCCCAGGCTGGCCTTGAACTCCCAGCAGTCCTCCTACTTTAGCCTCCCAGGTGCTGGGATGCATGCTACCACACCTGGCTTGTTGTTAATCTCTTACTGAGCCTAATTTCTAAATTAAACTGTTTCATAGGTTGGTCTTATAGGAATAAAAACGTAGCATATGTAAAGCTCGATGCTGTCTGTGGCTTCGGGCATCACCCTAGGTCGGGGAGTGTTTGATGCTGTCTGTGGGTTCAGACGTCCGCCTCAGGGCTGGGAACCTTTGCCCAGCAGACAGGGTGACTACTGTGTGTTTAGTTCTGTAAGAAACAACTTTCCAAATCGGTTGTACCTATGAGGATGGAGTGGAGGACGCCCTGAGTGAGAGAAGTCCTGAGTGAATGTGTTTAGTTGACATGGGTGTGGCCATGCCAAGGACCTCTTTGAGTCAGAAAGCCCTTCCTGACAGTGTATGCAGAGAATTCCACTAGAGCTTTCTCCCCCAACCTCATATTTACAGCCTGAAGACTACTCAAGAGACCTTTCCTACTGAGATTAGCCAAACCTGCATGCCTGATCCAGCATGAACCCCGTAAACCCCAAGTCCTGGTTTATCTGTATGTAAAAGCCCTGCCTCCTTGGTGGATCTGTATGCAATAAGCCCACCTCTCTCTTAAGCTCTATATAATAAACATGCTGAGCTCCCAGGGTGCTGTGATTTCTCCATCAGAGGGCCCATGTCACCTGACTCAGCTTTCTGCCTAAATGTGTCTCTTCTGTCTTTATTCCCTCACTGTGTCAGGTCTTTGGAGCCATGCTAGCTGGCACGTACCGCAGACGATGTGTGCCACCTTACAGTGAGTGAGAGTTCCAGTGGCTCCGTCTCCTCACCAGCATTCGATGTCAGTTTTACAATTTGGGCTTTTCAAATAGACGTGTAGTATTAGCATCATTGGTGTGATTTGTAGTTCCCTAGGATTTGAACATCTTTTCACGTGCTTGTTTGCCATTTATACAGCTTTTTTTTTTAAATTGAAAAATTAAATTACAGCCAGGCATAGTATCTCACTTCTTTAATCCTAGTACTAAGAGGGAGAGGCAGGCAGATCTCTGTGAATGTGAGGCCAGCCTAGTCTACAAAACGAGTTCCAGGATAGCCAGGGCTACACAGAGAAACCTTGGGTTGAAAACAACAAACAATAAAATTATGTTTATTCATTCTTGTGGAGTAAGGAGGGGAGGTGCGCACCCGGGTGCGCATGTGTGGAAGTCAGAGAACAAACTCGGAGTTGGCTGTCACCTTCCACTTTTAGGATCCAGGGGTCCAGCGCAGGTTGTCAGGCCCGTGAGCTGGAACCTATACCTCTGTGTGTGTGTGTGTGTGTGTGTGTGTGTGTGTGTGTGTACACGGCAGCAGGGCAGGAGCATGTGTGCCACAATGCACATGGTGGAGGTCAAAGGACAACTCTGAGGCTTCAGCTCTCTCCTCTGAATTCTGGGGATTGAACTCAGGTGGCCAGGCTTTCCCTTCGAGCGCCTTACCCTCTGAGCCATCTTTGTGCTTCTGTTCATAATTTTCTTTGGCGTTCAGATCTTTTCAACGTTTTTATTTATTGGGGGTGCTGACACCTCAAGGAAGATTCTGCCACTGAACGACACCCCTAGCCCCTGCTCAGATCTTATGCCCACTTTCAGCTGGGTTGTGTGTTTTTACTTTTGAAAGAAAATTATTCTGCATTATCTAATATTCTAATCATTGCTTCTAACTTATCCAACACTATAGAGGAAAAGGGTGTGTGTGTGTGTGTGTGTGTGTGTGGTGAGTGGGTTGGGAAAAGTCTCCAAAACATATGTAGGGTTTTCTTTTGTTGTTGACATTATTTACTCTCCGTGTATAATACATGTAGATTTTTGTTTTGTGTGTTTATTTTGTGTGTGTATGTGGGTGTGTGTGCGTGCAGTCCCTACACAGGGAGTGTTGAGTTCAGATGGTTAAGGAAGAGCTTGACTGTGGAGTTCAAGTCTTGGGAATTTGCCATTCACCACCTGTGTGTCTTTGGTAAGCTCTTGCCTCTCTGAGTGTCCGCTTGCTCAGTTGTCAAGAGGAGATGCTAAAAACCTATCTCAGAGATTGCTTTGAAATATAAAGAGGTGTTTATAAACAAATAATCAAAGGGTGTTGTTTAAAGCTCCCGGCACCAAGCTTGATAGAGAGTAAGCACTCCTAAGTGGCGGGTCTTCTCGCCAATAGCAGGCATAGCTTTGGCTTTTCCTGTGGTGTCAAGCTGGTAGATGTGCAGATGGGATCCAGCCATGCTCCTGCAGACACCTCTTCTCAGCCTCGGGGCTGCTCCTGGCCTCTCTCCCGTCATTGTCATGATCCTCAGGGCTTGTCCACACACATCTGGGTCACTTCTCCCACTCGCTGTGTCTTGTGGCTGCTGCCTGTGTTCTTCCCAACCCGTGTGGACACTGAGCTCCTGCTGGGCTGAGGATTCACTGAGCAAGCTTCTGCTGGGGGTAGTGAGAGAGCCAAGGGAGGCCAGAAAGTGGACAGAGTAGCTCTAGATAGTCTGATCCCTGGCACCTTTGGAAATGGGCCTAGCTCTGTTTTGCTTTTGTTTTGTTCTGTTTTGTCTTTGAGATAGGCCCTCACAGTGTGGCCTAGACTCGCCTAGAACTTGCAGCCCTGTCCCCTTGGCCTCCTGAGTGCTTGGATTATACCTGCATCGCCAGGCCCACCTGGGGATTTTTATTTTTTAATTACATGGATATGTGGGGTGGGGAGTGTGCACATGAGTGCAGCTCCCAGTGGAGGCCAGAAGTATCAGATCCCCTGGAACTGGAGTCCCAGGCAGTTGTGAGCCACTTAGGTGCCGGGAACTGAACTTGGATCTCCTGTAAAGGCAGCATACATGCCCAGCCACTGAGCAGTCATCTCTCCAGCTCCCAGGCTTTTGATGCGGCCTCAAGCAAATCTCTCACCCCTTTTAGAAAGGTCAGGTTCCCTGTCCCCTTAGATGATTCCTCTTCCAGTATATATAGAAATGGCCCTCTCTGGGAAGTTCCCAAAGGTGGAAAGGGAAAGCCTAGAAACTGGCTACTTGGAGCTACGAGCCTGGGCCACACTCTGTAGTTCCTTGTGCCAGAGGAACAGCAGGGCTGGTCTCACATCTACAGTTTGCAAATACTTTCTCCCGTCCTGCGAGTTCTCGTGTCCCCATCTTGATATTGTTGCACTGTTTTGTTTTGTTTGTTTTTTTTGATACAGTTCAATTGTCTTCCTGCTGTTGCTTTGACGCTCGGTGTCATCCAAGTGAGGTCATGAGCATGGAGTAGCGGGAGGCGCAGATTGTGGCATGATGCCAGCCTCCTGTCAGGACGCAGGTGGCAGGGGAGGCAGCGTCCGGGGATGGCTATGAACTCCCAGGTGGGGACACTGCACTTGCTCCTAAACTATCTGAGCAGTGTGGGGCTCTCCAAGGGCTGCTGGGGAGGATAACAGGTTGACCAGGGTCTGGAGGAGCAGTAGCCTTCTCAGAGACTTATTTCTGGACCCAAGAAGGACAGCAGCAGCATCATGGCCAGTAAGCAGAGGTCCCTGCTGCCCATCTGGCAGGTCTGGCACCCCTCACCCCAGCCACCGTGTACTCTTCCAAGTTGAGACAGCCTACGTCCTCAGTAATAGCCTTCAGTCTGCTCTGGCCTTTGGCCACTTCCTGCCCACTCAGGTTCTGAGAGCCCCTGGCAGTGTCTGGTAGGCACTCCACACCCCCACCTCCTGGTTTATTGCCTTTGTTAGGCACCGCCTGCCAGAAGCCGGGTCTTCCTGGAGCCAGGGAGAGTTGGGCCCCAAGGCTCAGCCCAGCTCAGATCTAATTAGGCCACTGAGGCAGCTGCGGGGCACCAGCAGTGGCTGCAGCTCTCTGGGCAGCTTTACACCCTCATGGGCTTGTGAGGTTACTACTACCCTACTACTACCTACTACCAGCTACTAGCCTGTGGCAAATATCCAGTGGGAAGGCAGCAGCTGTAAAGCCTGGCTGCTTTGTCTTCCCCCTTTGGTAGCTCAGGGTCATGTTGAACCTGTGTACATATGGTTTTTAATGTGGAGCTTTAAAACCTTACACTCCTGGCTAGGTGCTGCTGGTTTTGTCTGGACCGCCCCCCTCTACCCATCTCCTCTGTACCAAGTCCTGTGCTGGGGTAGCCCCCACTCTTGCATGGAGCTTAGTCAGTCCACACTGAGGATGCTCAAGGTGGGCATCTTTGTTTATTTGGGGTCCAAGGTAGCCCACAGAGAAGCGGACAGCTGGCTCCTCGGCATTATGGCACTTAACCTTGGAATTGGAACAGAGAAACGTCTGTTTGTGTTTCCAGGAACAAGAGGGGACAGCTGGCTCGCAGATAGCAGGCTGGGTCAGCTGAGGGTTGCCTTGGCGGCTGGCTTTAAGCAAACAGCCCGGGCCAGGAGCTTGGGCGGAAGAAGGATGGAGAAGTACCTGGTAGGGCTGAGAACAACAACCTGAGAGCTAGTTTGTAGTCTGGGTTGCTCAGAGGCCACTGAGACTGGTGGGTGTGAGGGAGGCTACCCCAGGGACCGGAGGACTACTCAGCAAGCAGCTGAGAACCAGGTCTCTACTAGCAGGTAAGGAGAGGGTGTTTTCTTTCAGAGGGTTCTGTCTCCTGGTGAGTTCTGTCCAGCTCCTTTAAAGCAGTACTCAGATGGGAACTAAAATCAGATTTCCTCTGCAGAAATCATGTTGGCCTGTGACTTTCCAGGCCCCATAAGTCACATGAATGGAGGCTGATTGTATTTCTGGATGGAGAGTTCAGGCATGGTGGCTCATGTCTGAAGTCCCAGCACTCAGGAAGCTCAGGCAGGGGGATTGTAGAGAGTTCCAGGCTAACCTGGGTTATAAAGCGAGTTCCAGACTCACATACATTACAGGGTAAAACTCTGTGAGAGAGAGACAGACAGACAGGGACAGGGACGGACAGACAAGGGCAGAGAGATGGACAGGGGCAGAGAGATGGACGGACAGAGAGACAGACACAGGCAGAGAGGCAGCATTAATACACTTCGGTGCATGTCTCAAGCCAGGTTTTGGCAACCCTTGGGAAGACCTAGCATTTTCTGGGCAGAAGCTGCTTTCCCTGACAATGTGATGTTATTCTCATAACTGTTGAGCCAAATTTAATTTCATTTCCATATTTATGTATGCTCCTTTGGACAGTCTGGTAAACTAATGTTTTGATTTTGTTTACTGGGGGGCCTTTAAATTTACATGTATTCACTCAGTTTATGCACGTGTGTGGTACATGTATAGGTCAGAGGGCAACTTGCAGAAGTCTGTCTTCTCCCTGTGTCATGTGAATCCCAGGGACTGAATCCTGGCCATCAGGCTTGGCAGCAAGTACCCTAACTCACTGGGCCATTACATAGGCTGTGTGTGTGTGTGTGTGTGTGTGTGTGTGTGTGTGTGTGTGTGTGTGTGTGTGTGTCTTTGTCTTTGTATCGGTTTATTCTTTTGTTTTTTAGGACAGGATTTCTCTGTTTTAACTCTGGCAGCAAGTACCCTAACTCACTGGGCCATTACATAGGCTGTGTGTGTGTGTGTGTGTGTGTGTGTGTGTGTGTGTGTCTTTGTCTTTGTATCGGTTTATTCTTTTGTTTTTTAGGACAGGATTTCTCTGTTTTAACTCTGGCTGTCCTGGAACTCATTCTGTAGATCAGGCTGGACTTGAACTCACAGAGATCCTCCTGCCTCTGCCTCCTCAGTGCTGGGATTAAAGGTGTGCACCAGCACCGCCCCGTTTGTTCTTTTATCATGAGAAGAAATATAGAATGCTTCTCGTGCAGCCTGGGCCGCTCTTGACCGCCTGACCCCTCTCCACCTCTCCAGTGCTGGCGCCTGACTGACAGGATGGCTTAAATGCACAGACAGGAGAGTTGAGGAGAAGTGGTTGTTAGTGAACAGTGACCAGAGAGGCTTTTGAGGCCCGTGTTGTGGCGATCCGTGAACGCTTTGCTGACGCATGAAGGAAACAGCTTAGCACTGGGGGGTCAAACCACTGCTGTAGTTTTTGCCTGTGTACGTGTTCAAATGGGTGTGTGCACATGTATGTTACACGTACATGCCTACAGAGCACAGAATTGATTGTCCAATGTCTTCCTTGTACTCTTTATTTTGAAGGCAGGCTGGTCAGTGCACTCCAGGGATCTGTCCGTCTCTCCTCTCCCAGCTCAGCCGCTGTTGCTGCTCGATGCCATACCCAGCTTTTTTTGTGGGTGCTGGAGACACAAAGTCGGGCCTCATATAGCAGGCAGTTTACAGCACCCCCCAACCCCCGGTGCTGTGATTTAGTGTGGCGTGAGCATGTTTTGCGGTATCTGCAGGTCTGTGCTGTGTTGGGAAAATATCTGATCTTATGATTAGGACAGGACAGATGTGACCGTGACGTGCCATGTGTATTTGTAATGAAAGGAAATAGAACATTCAGTTGTAGGTTAAGGAAGAAAATACATTTTTCTAATTCAAGTTCATAGATCTCTTCTTTAACCCCCAGGGGATGCCATGACCAAAAGGGGTTGTTTCATGTTCCCTCCCTGCCCCCTCCTGCCCCCCCATCTGGCTTTTCTTTCTTTACCTAGAGGGAGTGGTACCACATAGCTTCAGGCTTGGGGATGTAGGGGTTTGCCAGCAGGCAGCAGTGGCTGCCAGGGGAGGGACACCTACCCCTGAGCCTGCAGGCAGGCAGCGCTCAGCTCTGCCCCTGCCTGCCTTCAGACTTGCTCAAGTAACTTTGTGGCAGCACCTTAGGACACAGATACAGCCTGACGCCAGAGACAAGGGCTACTTTAGGGCTGGAAGGTGGCCTGCACTGGTCTGAACTGGCCTGCACTGGCCTGCACGGCTTCCCTCCTGGGGCTCCACAGCTGATTCCTGCCCAGGGAGTGCGGTTACCCTGTGATTGTCATCATCTGACTGTTCTACCTGCCCCATGTCAGGCTTTTCAGAAATGACAAAAGCAAGCTGCGCCTCTGGGGACATGGGCAGAGCTTCTGGCTTGAAAGGAGGGGGAAGAAGGAAGAAGTTTTGAATCTCATGTTGGGTTTCTACCCTGGGAAGAAAAGTGTTTTCATTAGACAAAGAGGCAGACAGGAGCTTGGGGTCACTGGCCTGGACATCCTAGCGCCTTAAAGGATCCAAGGCTTAAGTGAAAGACCCCGTAATATTGAGGTGTGTTGTGAGTGCTCCCTGGGAGCCCTGGAGGAGAACAGAATAGCGGCCTCTGCCAGCCCCCAGCAACTGTTGCTGGGCAGACAGGACAGCGGGCCACGTGCCTCTCTGTCTCGCTTGGGTTAGAGGACAGTGATGGGCCCTTTGCCTGGAGACTTGACTTTGAGTAGGGATGGGTGCAGCAGGTTCCAGCATTCACTGCTCTTCAAAGGGCATGCGTGGAAAGGTGTTGGAGTCCCGCTACAGCTGGGGGGGCGGGGTCCCCAGGACAGGTAGAGTGTCCTCATCTGCTCGCCTGCCCTGAGTCTTCCTTTGGGGGTGGCTGGAGAACTAAGTTTCCTACTCTCTTGAGAGACCTGACTAGGCTGACCTCTGCAGCTGTTCTTCACATGTCTGTCTCCTCCCGTCTTCATATCTGTGCTTAAATATATGAAAATCTTTAAAGCCAAAGAATTTCTTTTGAGATAGAAGCTCACTGTGTAGCATTGGCTAGCCTGGAACTCACTATGTATACCAGGCTGGCCCATGAATCCGCAGAAATCTACCTGCCTCTACCTCTCAGGTGCTGGATTAAAGGTGTGCAGTATCACACCTGGCCATTAAACTTTTTAAGAATCTGTGTGTGTGTGTGTGTGTAGATAGGTAGGTCATAGGGTATAGGGTAACCTGGAGGAATCAACTCTCCCTTCCACCATGTGGGGTTGGGAATCAAAACCTGATCATCAGGCTTGGCAGCAAACACCTTTACCCACTGAGCCATTTTACCAGCCCATTAAAACCTTTTTTAAAAAACTAGGTAAACCATGTGGTGGTGGTGCTTTTAATCCCAGCACTAGGGAGGCAGAGGCAGGAGGATCTCTGTGAGTTCAAGGCCAGCCTGGTCTACAGGATGTGTTCTAGACAGCTGGAATTACAACAGAGAAACCCTGTCTTGAAAAACAAAAGAAAACAAAAAACAAACAAAAAACTAAGTATAATGGCTCATGCCTGCAATCCCAGTACTTGGGAGACTGAAGGAGGCGGACTGCCAAGAGTTTGAGGCCAGCTTGTGTTGTAGCCTGGGCTACAGAGACTGTCTCAATGAAAGACATGGGGTGGAGGGGAGGAAAGGGCAAAATTAAGCAGCGACAAATGTCCTTTTCTTTATAAACTCAACTTTTCTTCACTAAATTGAAAAAAAAGCTCACTCATATTCCAGATGGCATCTGCTATTTTACCAGTGTGTTTCGTGTTGCATCAGACAGCCCTCTGCCTGCTGTTTGGCTACTCCTCTGCAGCTAACCTTGCTGTGTCTCCTTTTCTAGGTCATCTGTCATTTTTGACATTAACTTGACCTTGTGCCTTGATGTATCATTGATCATTCCTCAAGCATCAGAGCCCTTTCTGGGTTTCTGGGTGGTGTGACACACCTTGCCAAGTGGCCAGAGGTGGGACAAGAGAGATGGCTCAGAGCTGGCTCTAGGCACGCCTTGGGACTGGATGGATAGGTGTGGTTGCAGGCCAGGCCTTGCTGTGGACTGCAGTGTGTTGGTTTTTGAAGGTGTGCCAAACAGTCATCATGTTCAGGTGCTATGCTAGTCCAGGGACACTGAGGACATCTCCCGAGTTGTCTTCATAGGGACAGCAGGGAAGGGACAAAGAATCTGGAGGGTACAGAGAGCAAGGTGGGATCAGTCCAAATGTTGGACAGAGAGGAGCTACAGAATTCCCAGAGGAGCTGGGGCTGGGCATCTGTAGGAAGACGACAGGAAGAAAGTGTCCCAGGTGAGAGCCAGTGAGATGGGTCAGTGGGTAAAGTTGAATATTACACAAGCTGGGAAGCCTTCAATCACACACACACACACACACACACACACACACACACACACACACACACACACTAATTTAAAAATTTTTAACATAGGCTTGGGGAGATGACTCAGTGGTTCAACAATAGGCACTTGCTATACAAGTATATGGACTTGAATTCAGATTCCCAGGACACATATAAATGCTAAATGGGTGCGGAGGACCCCCTATAGTTCTAGCCTCAGAAGCTAGAAGCAGGTGATCCCCAGAGCAAATTGGCTAGTGAGACCAGCCGTATTTGATGAGCTCTGGGTTTGAAAGATCCTGCCTTGTTGAATAAGGTAATAGAGGATGATTCCTGACACCAACCTTAGGCCTCCATCTGCATGTACAGTCCCTTACATGTCACATACGTGTACCCACATACATGCACATACATACACAAAGTGTGTGGGGGAGGGATAACTGGTAAGATGACTAGGAGGGTAAAGGTGCTTGTTGCCAAGCCTGATTACCTGAGTTCAGACACACAAAGTCAGAGCAGAGAGTCGGCTACCACAAGTCGTCCTCTGACCTTTGTAAGCGTGCTGGGCATGCACGTACCCACATAAGTATGCACACATACGCTATAAATAAATGAAGATATTTTTGAATGTCAGGGCGTGCATGTGCCTTTAATTCCAGCACTTGGGAGGCAGAGGCAGGTACATCTGAATTGGGAGCCAGCCTAGTCTACATAGTAAGTTCCAGGCAAGCCAGGGCCACATAGTGAGATCTTGTCTCAAAACAACAGAAAAATGTCCGTGGAGAAATGAGAGGGTATGAGCTCAGCCTGAGCACCTGGAAAGTGTCTGGATGCCAGTGCCTGGAGCTGATGTTTTTGAGAGACCGTGGTAATAGTAAAACTCCACGAGTGTTCTGGCCTGGATCATAGACCTTGTGAGTGCAGCCTGGGGTTTTTGCCCTGTGGTGGTGCAGAGCCAGGGGAGTGTTTGGAGCACATGCTGGCCTGGGCTACTAAGGAAGATCTCTCTGGTTCCACATGAAGAGTTTGAATGTGCGCCCCAGGAGGCCCAAGTCTTATTAGGAAGCATTGCTACAGTACTGGCAAGAGAAGGGGGGCGACTGGCACTGGGAGGAAGAGGAGAGTTTACGCAAGCAGGCAGCTCTGGCAGGAGGCAGAAAGACAGGGAAACGTTTAGGGACATGTGTCAGACACCAGCTTCCCTGGGGCCTTTATCTCATCTTGAATCCTTCATGTCATCCTTCCAAGCATCCTTTCAAGATGCTTCAGAGTGAGTGGTACTTGTGGGCTCAGGATGGGCCTTGGAGGCTACCTGTCCAAATCTTCCTTCTTCGAAGCTCAGCCTGACAGGTGGGGTGCTGATGTCTGGGCTTACCTTATCTCGCAGCTACCATCCTGTTTCTTGTATCATAGTAACAGAGCAGATGTCAGGGCCCGTTGCTAAGGATTCCTGGAATATTAATGCCTGGGTGTAGCGTGAAGGGCTTTTACCCAGTGCCCAGAGCCTCAGCGAGCACTAGTGCAGCACTAAGTCCCAACAACACCCCCTCCCTAGCAGAGCCCCTCCCCCATCTCTTCCTCTGTCACCTTCAGCCTATGCACAGCTGTCTGTCTTGGGGGTGACAGACATGACTATAGCAAATGTGCACCCACTCTCCCGCCCACACCAGGGCAGACATGACTAATGGATCACAGCATTCTTCCTATAGGAGCTGGATGGGGACCACAACTCATTTGCCACACAGTTCTCTGGGTATTGGCTCAGATTTTGTGCTCAGGATGAAGCCTCTTTCCTAGTCCCACAAAAGCTACCTGCTTTGCCTCTAGCCCTCCTATTCCTGCTTCTTAGAGCTCGTCCTTTGTCATATGATCAGGGAGGAGCCTTTGTCTCCCATTTACTTCCTGCACCTAGACTTTTGATTTTTCCACAAGTGGAAAATCAAACCTAACCTGGTAAGGGGTTTGGTTGGAGATTAAAGTCAAAGTAAAAGGTTTTATTTACCAAGTATTATTTGTATGAGTTACGTGTTGCCACACTAATGTGTGAAACAACCATCTGTAGACTCGCTGTTTCAACACGACCATTTACAGCCTTCCCTGGATATGTCAGCTGTGTGCTTCTGCCACCCCTGGCGGGGCATGTGTTTCATTTAAGCACATGATTAATGTGGTCTCTTTATGTGGCTGTTAGGAACCGGGGCCTGCACTGGCTGGTTGCTTTTGATTGTCTTTAGTGTTTGGGTGCCCCCTACCAATCAGAGTTTCTCCTCTCCTTCCCATCTGGCTGCCTCGTTCTCACGTTTCCTGTATAGTTTTCCTTTCTTCTCATGTGGAGATGGTATGGCCTGAGCTTGGGGGGTGTTTCTCAGGGGGTTCCTCACTTGTGGTGTTATCAGGGCATTCCCCACACTTTCTGGAATGCATGGGCTTGGTTGTGTCAGCAAAAGGTCCCTGAGGAGAAATTGAGGAAATCTCTCCCCGAGGAAGAGAATGAGCAGGAAGAAGCTGTCTCTGCTGTGCCTGTGTCCCGTCCCAGCCCCGGGGTGGGACAGGGCTCTGTGAGTGTGTCTTGCTTCTCAAAGGTTAGGTTGTTGTGCCTTCTAGGTGTGGTTTGTGTCGGGGACAGCTGTACGTGGGTGGTTTCCACCCTGGCATAGCTGTGTGAGTTAGGAGGTCGGGGCTCAGGCAGCAGCGTTTCTGGGGTCACGTTTGTATCTGTTGCTCTGCTGTCACAGGAACCCCTGCGACCCATGGTGGGAAGGACTTTGTAGAAGTGAGGGTTGCTCCTCCTCCATTTTTGGTTTACCTGCAGTTTTTATGATGCTGGGGGTAAAACCAGGGCCTTATTCATGCACTTTACTGTTAAACTGCACCCCTAGCCTGCAACTCCTTTTTATAGAACACCCTGCTGGCTAGCTGTTAACAGTACCTGCCACCTCTTCAACCACCAAGACGCTAAAGCCAGCACTGGTCCCACCAACTCTGAGCTAAGGAGACAGAAGCCTTCAAAGAAGATGCAAAGATGTTGCAAAGAGGGGATTTTTGCAGGGATAGTAAAAGTGATTGGATTTATATACTTTTGAACCCAATTAATTGAAGATCTGTACCTAGGCCCTTCAGAAAACACACAATTTGACGTTAGGCTGACAGGGCCCAGTGGTCTCCGGCAGATTTTTCCTGATGGACAATTCTAAACACACTTTGGAGAGAGCAGGCAAGAGGCCCACAGCTCCCAGCTTTGAGTGTCTGTGAACGTTACTGTAGCAAAGCTGACTCAAAATGTGTTTCCTAAAAATGCACACTCCAGATCTCTTTTGAGAATTTATCCTAAGGAAATCATCAGAAATGGCCACCAAGATGGATCTCTCAGGAGATCCAAAAGTAGATCATCACTTTTGTGTTGAGAATATAAGGAGACCTCAGAAGTCACCAGCGTTTCCCCCAGATGATGAACTGCATCTAGAACACTGTTGCCATGAAGTCCTAATGTTCAGGAATTTTGGGAACCATAGGATGGTAGTAACCTTAATAAACAAGGTAGACAGTAAGAACCTAGTTTTACTTAAGAATCTATATGTTATTCCCTAGGAAAGCTTGGCAGGTCCCAGCTCCATTAGGATATCTGGGGGAGGAGTGAATTGGGGTGCTTTGTGTGTGTGTGTGTGTGTGTTGAGGGGAGGGAGCCTGTCCTGGCACGCACACATGACAGTCAGAGGACAACTGTGAGAGCTGGGTCTCTCCATCATGTGGGTCCTGGGTGTCAAGCTCAGGTTGTCAGGCTTGGGGACAGACACCTTTACCCACTGCACCAAGTCTTGGTTCTTGCTTTTCTTTATTATACAATCTCCCATGGAGTCCAGGGCATGACGTTCTCAACGGGGACAAGTCCCCTAGGACTTAGGCCGTGAACACCCTAGACGATCGGCTTTTGACTCTGTAGAGAAAACCTGATCTCTCAGTAACAAAGTGTTTGTTTTTCTCGATCTCGTTCATAGAATTGCTACAGCCTCATGAACCTTCTGTCCCCTAGGAATTTTCTCAGGAAGTCGGCCTACGCCGCTCCTGGCCCTCAGCACCACACGGCCTCCACTGAAGGGCCCCTGAATGTGTCTGCTGATAAGCCTCTGCTCAGCTTGTCTCCCCAGCATGGGTTGAGAGACAACAGGAGGCGTCTGCTTCCCAGCAAAGGGCCCATAGGTGCCTCAGCCCCTCCAGGGAAATCAGCTGAGCTGTCAGACTGAACCATTCACCACCACAAGGCAGACAACCCATGGGGAATCTTGAGAAACAAACTACCGGTAAACCAGCCAGCCACAGAGCCTGGCTGGAGCCCGTGCTGCCTGCTCTCTGCTCATCTGGTTTTTGACTAGATGACTCTTACTTGGGAAGAGCCATCTTGCCATGAGACACAGCTAGCTTAGCTGACAATTCCTGCGGTGGGCCCTACGGTGGGCAACAAGGGATAGAGAGGAGAGGGCACAGGGCCCCAGGAACCACAGAGTAGGGGGAGAAGGGATAAAAATGTCACTGCAGTCAGGCAAGGACCCCTGAGCCAATCTCCAGGTAGAGGGGTCTGCCCACCCACAGCCCTTGACTTGTGTTCATGGAACACACATGGCCACTGCACACGCACACACTCAAAGGCGCCTCTCTGGGTTCTTGCTGTCACAGCCAAGACAACTTTAGAGACCCTGTGTGCCATCTCTCTCTGGTTTATAGAGGAAATAACCAGAGCCCCCCTCCCCCAACCATCTGTCCATTTGCCTCTGTTTCCCTGCAGCTTAGCTCTGCCCTTCCCCTGAATAGGTGGGCTCGCCTTCCTGCTTCCTCACCTTCAATGAACCCTTGTTTTGTTCAGCACACAGTACTGTGTGGAAGCTGTGAGGCCCCAATTCGGGGTGTGTGTTAGCATTGAACTATGGGTTTTGTGCATGCTAGGCAGGCTCACTGCCACTGAGCTACATGATTAGCGTTTGCGGTTTTTCGGAACTGTTTCTAATATAGCACAGGTTGGCCTTGAACTTTTAAGAAGATGGGCCATAGTCCTCCCCGAGGCCCTGAGTGAGGCGCAGAGCAGGCATGTTGGGTGGTATGTATAGTTTGGCAGAGGAGCACTTAGGTAAGGCTCTAATCAGGGAGCTGGCAGCCAGCTCAGCCCAAAGAGCTTTGGCAAACCTGAGCTGTGTCTGTGGCAGGTTCCTGAAATGGGTCTCCTGGATTTGCCCTTCGCAGCCCCATCTGTCCCGAGGCTACTCTGTGTGAAGGCTGGACAGCTGTGCTTTCAGAGGCACCAGCACAGCCTGGGGTGGGGACCCGGGGCCCATGTTCTTCTGAGCCACCTCCATGGACATGCACAGTTGGGGACTTGCCATCCAAGTGTCCCTGCACAGCCAGTGTCATGACCACGAGCCCGGGAAGTGACATCCCTCCATCTCTCTTGATCTTCCTGTAGTATTTGACTATAGGTCTGTCTGTCTGGCAGTGGCTCCCACCTCTCCATCCCTGGGGTCTGGGCTGGAGCAGGGGTTCAGTCTAGATTGGAGAAGCTCTTAGCCTCCCTCCCAGGACCTGCCAGTAACCCTATCATACACCCACCATGCATCTCAGCAATGAGAATCAGGTGCAGGGCAGGTATGCCGGCCATCTGTCCCTGGGGTACAGAGGCCCCAGGAAGAGCATTGACTGGTCCTGGATGTTTAGTACGTTTGTGTGAACGCCCATTGGTTTCCTCCACTTCCACCCCACCCTGTGGGCCTTTTCTCCCAACCTTCCTCATTGCCATAAAGGCTGCCCTCTGTGCTCAGGTGGAAGGTGACAGGAGGCGGGGAAGCAGGGCCACCTGGGGCTGGCACAGTAGCACAAGTAAATGTGCGGTCCTTTCGCAGCCTTTTAACCCCTCTCTCTCATCTTCTAACAGAATAGTGGTTAGGTTAGGAAGAACAGAGCAGAATCATGGGCAGCCACAGGCTGTATAGACTTGCATTGGATTAGAGGACCGGTGGACGTCAGTCTAAGGGTTCCCTGGTTTGTGGCCTAAAACTGTGGCACTAGGAAGTGACCTGCAGGAGGAGAGCTGGTTTGAAGCTATGAGGAGCATCCCCACCTTCTCCTGGCTCCCCTTCATTCCCTGCCATCTCGGAGTTAAGGATTTCAATACAGGGTCCTTACCCCTCCCCCTGCTTCTCCTCCCTGCTCACCCTGTCATAGCCTTCCATTTAAATGCTTCTGCAGGAGACAAGGTCTTCCCATTGCAGAGCCCTGAGGTTCCCTGGCTTGTTCCTGTCTTCCAGGGTCACCCTGATTACTGCTCTGCTTCTGTAGAGTGGCCAGCAGAGCCCAGCCAGAGAGGAACTGCGCTGTCAGGCTCAGGGGTCGCTGCCCTGGACACATCCGTCTGGGCACAGCACCCCTGCAGGTTGAGGGCAGAGCTGGGCAGCCTGTGTGGAATTTGTCTAACTGGGTCATAAGCCTTCCATTTCTGGACACTTCCAGAATGTTAGAAAGGAGAAAGGAACGGAAGAGTCACATGTTTTAAGTATTTACTTTGAGCAGAGGAACGCATGTCACACTCCACAGCAGTGTGACCACGCCGGCCACAAGCTAACAGAAGCTGAAACAAAGCAGCCCCACAGTGCACTAGAATGGGGTGCAGGTTTAATGGGCATGGCATTCTTAGTTTTGCATTTGATTGATTTATTTGGGGAAGCGGCACGCGCTTTGGCACACGTGTGGAGGTCAGGACAATCTGAAGGAGTTGTCTTCTCTTTCCACGGTGTGGCCCTGGGGGTCAAACGCAGGCCGTCAGGATTGGCAATGAGCCATAGCTCCATCTTTGAACTAGTCATTTTTACGCCTGCCTGTTTTGTTAGACTGTGTTAGCCCCATTTGGGAGAAGGTCCGAACTGGCTGGATGGAGGTTCTTTCCTGAACTGTGGACTAAGGAATGTCAAGTCTAGCCAGGAAGCTCATGCCTGGATGGATATGTTGGAGACTGGCTGAGGTCTGGGCTTGTACTGCACCTCCAGATAGCGCCAGCTCACACACTGCCCCCTGGTGGCCATCACGGACACGGGCCACACTGGTCTGGCAGTGCAATTCCCTAAGCATGGTTTAGGGAATCCCTGAGGGTCCCTACCACTTTTCAGAGATTCCCTAAGATCAAAACTATTGTCCTCAACAGAAGACTCTTGGCCTCTTTCACAAACACACAGGAAATTGGAAGTACTCGGATGTGGCCACAGAAGCCGTGTTGGAACCCGTCTGTAAGAAAGTGCCATCTGTTGAGTTTTGGTGCAGAAAAACATCCACCATTATCTGGGAAAGCTATTAGAAAACTCCCCCGCCTCCCAACCATCCCACACATCCGTGAGAGCCTGGATATCTTCCATGCGCTTTACCGGAACAACAGCTCGAAAGGTTGGAGGAGAAGTCAGACAAGAAGGCCCAGCTGTCTTCCGCAAAACCCCAAATCAAAGCGAACTGTAGAAACATAAAAACAATCCTGGTCCTCTCATGAATTGTGTTTGTTTTGAAAACATGTGTTTTTCTCATAAAAGGCGCAAATTATATGAATACTTAACAGGCATAATATCTTTAGCGGAAGTTTTTAGGTTTCTTGGTAAAATATCGAGAGAGATCGCTCACGTGCTTTGGAATGTTCAGAAGCTTAACTTTATTTGTCACTGTGTGTGTAGGAGGGTGTGTACCGTGGCACACATGTGAAGTCAGAGGGCACCTCCGTGGGGCTGGTTCTCCTCGTCCACCTTTATGTGGGTCCTGGAGATTGAACTCGGGTCACCAGGCTCGCGCAGCAAGCTCCTTACCCGCCAGATCATCCCGCCAGCCCGCAAAGATGTTTTATAATATCTAACAAGTTAGAATCCGTATATTGTAACCAGAATCCCTGTCTAATTCCAGAATGTTCTCATCAGCCCACAAAGAAACCCTGCCGTCACTAGCTGTCCCTGTTCTCTGTACTCCCAACGACACTAATCTTCCTCTGTAAGCTTGTACAGGACACTTTTATAAACAGCATTGTACAGCATGTGATCTCTTGAACAAGGCTGACTTTTTCAGCGTAGCGTAATGCTTTCAAGGTTCAACCCTATTACAGCAGGCCTGAGAGCTTCTTTTTATTCCTTTGTATGGTCAGAGCACACAGTATAGTTTTATCAGTTGGCGGATATGTTAGTTGTTCCTGCTTTGGGGGCTATTAGGAATAACGTGGCTAAGAACATTTGCACATGTGTTTGTGAGGACATGTGTTCTCAGTCTTCCTGTAGTTTATATTTGGGACAGTTGAGTTTCTGGGTCAAATCTGGCAAGTCTATGGTTAACGTTTTGAGGAAATGGCAAATTTCCAACCTTGATTTTTTAAAATTACTTTTATGTATATGGGTGTTTTGCCTACATGTGTATCTGTGCACCACATGCATGCAATACCTATGGAGGCCAAAAGAGGGCACCAGAACCCCTGGAACTAGAATTACAGGACTCCATAAGCTGACATGTGGGTGCTGGGAATCGAACCTTGGTCCTCTGGAAGTGCAGCTAGTGCTCTTAACTGCTGAGACATTCCTCCAGCTTCTCTCTCAATATATATAATTTTGTAGGATATAAAGGAGTTCTGAATCCAGTTCCACTGAACTGGATTGGATGAAACCAAAGGCTGTCCTTGTAAACACTGGTCCAAGTTCTTTTTCTCCCCAATATATGTATGCACGCACTCACTCCCTTTAGAAGGCACAAGCAGCATCTTCATAACATGCACTCTGTGTTAGTCCTCTCCTCAGTAACACGCAGAAAGCCAGCGAGGGTATACTAATGTTGAACCATCAGATTCCAGAGAAGGGTCCCTTTCTGCAGGATTTTCAAGGATAGTCCTTGTGGCCAATGGCTCTTAAAACTGCCTAGTGGAATGCTGGCTGCCACCCCAGGCCTTGCTCTCTGGAGAACACTGTGGCTCTGCTGGGAACCTCTTGGGGAGCAAAGCACAGGGCTGTGAACTGCTGTTCTGGTCCAGTGGGGTGGGGAGATGGGGCAGAATCGTGAGCTTGCCTCCATGTCTTGCTGTCTCCCCATGGCCTGGCCTATGGGTGTGCTAGGGCATCAGGTTGGTGTGGGAAAGGGCAGGGGTCGGACGCCCTGCAGGACTTGCCAGCTGCGTTGAAAGTTGTGTCCCCGGCCACTTAGCTGAGGGATGCACGTAGCCACCCACCCCCGGATTCCAGGCCTTTGGAAAAGGAGCTTTGAATGAGGCCTTTGCTGGAGGAGCGAGAGTGGGCGCTGGGGGTCAGCAGACCTGTCTGCCATCAGCACCCCAGCCATTGTATGCTCTCTCTGCTTCCTCTTGTCTCAGATGTGACTCCCACCCTGGGCCGTGCTCCCAGCCATGGCTGACACCATCTTCAGCAGTGGGAACAATCAGTGGGTTTGCCCCAACGATCGGCAGCTTGCTCTGCGAGCCAAGTAAGTACCTCTGTGTCCTGCCGGGGTGGCCCTCCCCTCCTGCTACCCTCCGGTCTTTTGCAAGGCTTATTCACAGCCAGGGAGACGTGTGGAGAGAGGTGACTGTCCACTGCACTCTTGGCCCGTGCTTATTATCCACTATGTGGAACTAACTTATCCCCATTTCTTAGACAAGGCGGGTGAGGCCTGAACTCCTCGCCCATGTCACTTGTGAGTGGCCGGGTTGGGACCCACATATGAGTCCAGCTGACTCCCACACCTGTGCTCTACCACGACAATCCACAGAGAACAAGGCCTCCTTGCTGGCTCTGCTCCTGTCGCTGAGCCTGGCGTAGTGGGACAACACAGAGCACAGGCTTGTTCCCCTGAATGAACGGCTCCCTTTGGTAGAGACTCCAGCTACTCCATCTTTTCTGAGCCCTCAGCAGGGTCTCTGTCCCTCTGTGGTTCCCTTGTGTCCCTTTCGGGGGTCTTGATTTTCCTGCTAACCCTCAGCCTACTGACCCTTCGGTTCTGGTTGGGCCTCCCCCCCACACACACACACTGCACCTGTGACTGGGCCTCTCAGATCCCCTCTTGCCTCCTAGTCTCTTTCGGCTCTCTGGTGGGTGCTGTCCTGGCTCTGATAGGTTAGGGACATGCCTGCAGCTGCCAGGCTGTGTCGGTACTGGGAGCCAGCATTTCCCAACTGGGACCAAGTTAAGAAATTCGCAATTAGATGTTACGAGCCTGTGGGGGGACAGAGCTGAGACATCAAAGATGGATAGAAAAATTAATCTGAAACGCTCAGCAAGAGTAGTGTCACGTGTGACGTGCGAGCATCTTCACCCCATAGCTGACTCTCGTCCCCTCCATCTGGGTGCCCCAGCTCCCCTCACCCCACCCCTGCAGAGAGTGACTAGGGATGAGGTTGGTTCCTCTCCCAGTCTCCTCTGATGCCAGGCCAGTGAGGTGCTCTCCCTGGGAGGGCACGCGTTGACCTCAGCTCCGGCACTGTACAAGAGCCCCAGCTGCCCCTTGGCCCTCCAGTGGCCCCTTCATCCCCAACTTGAGCTGCTAAGGGCTGCTGTGGTCGTTCAGAAGAGCTGATGTGAGTGTCTCCTGCCCCCCCACCCCCCAGGTGTGCGGTCTGAGAGATGGTGGTTCACACTCTACTGCAGAGCTGAGTCTAGGGGATCCCCAAGAAACCTGGAGAGTTTTCCAACACACACTCTTCCTACCAGGCACCCAGGTGCCACGAACATTCCTGAACTCATTTGGTCCTTCATATTAAAGCAGGGGTGGGAAGAAGCAGAACTTGTACGGATAGTTAGAGATGTGCAGTTCTTACAATGGCAGTGATTGGCAGTGGGGTGGGGGCTGGGTACTAACAAGGTCTGGGACCAAGAGAGACTTCCCTTTGAGTATGATGCGTCTGCCGACCCAGAGAAGTAAATGTTACATGGAAATATGGGGGAAGATTCAAGCATGAGAAATGGCACTTGCAAAGGTCCTGGGGTTGAAGGAACATGGCATGCAGAGGGGCCCTTGACAGGAGGCTGGTATGGCTTGAGTGCAGAGCGTGGGGGGTGGGGTGGGGAGACAAGAAGAGGCTGGGACCAGACTGGATGAGGCCTGACTCTCCACAGCTCCACTTCTAGACAGGGAAACAGAGGGTCCCACATTGCCTCCTAGCTATGCTGACAGCCAGTGGTGGGCACATATCCACACCTTATAGGAAGTCTCATTACAGACTCTGGACCCAGTGTCCGGGCTGCACCTATACCGTTCTCATGGGGGCTTTACGGGTTCAGCGGGGTGCTGCTGTAGCAGACAGCTTCACCTCCAGCGGGACTGTTTTTCTCCCAAGGCTGCAGACCGGCTGGTCTGTGCACACATTCCAGACAGAGAAGCAGAGGAGGAGCCAGTGCCTGAGCCCGGGAGAGCTGGAGGTCATCCTGCAGGTCATCCAGAGAGCAGAGCGGCTGGACATCCTGGAGCAGCAGAGGATCGGGTGAGCGCAATCAGCAGCTCCAGCAAGAAAGTCAGTGCGCTGAGCAGGAGGGCTGCAGGGGTCTGCGGAGTGCTGGACAGCAAGTCAGGAGTCCTGGAATGTAGACAGCTCTGAGCTGGGGATTGTACTGATTCAGGACCCAGCAGGAGTGTGGAAATGAGCCCCGGGGAGCACTTTGGATTTGGGCTCAGTGTATCCTGCCAGCTGTAGCTCAACCAAGAGATGGACTCAAAAGGAAGCTGATCATTGATTTGCCCCACCTGAGGCTCCAGCAGGAGGAGGGGCCCTCTTGTTCTCAGCTTCTCCTGGCCTCTGATGTCCAGGGCTCAGTCATCCAACATTTTGGTGTGCCTTTTTACTGTTGTTTAATTTGGACGACCTCAGGGAAGTGCGATTGCGCGCTGCCTCTCTGGGCAGGAACTCAGTTTCTTCTGATCTTGTTATTTTTCTGTCCATCTTTTTCCATTAGTTCCATGATCATTTTTAAAAATCAGACACGGTAGAAAGGCAGCTTTAGAAGGCGATGGACCCACTAGAAAGATGACTGCTACGCCAACAGCCTCTTGTATGAGCCTCAATCACACAGACAGGTCATTACCGCGTCAGCGCAACAGGGCTTACATCAGAATGGCTGGGTTTTTCTTTTTTTCATTTAACCTGGCTTCTAACAGATCTCCTCTCTAAGGGCCCTGCCAGGCTCTGGGTAACATTGAATGCTGGTGATTGACATCACCCTCCAACTTTCAGGCCTGCATGCTCCCCCAGGATGGTGAGCAGGGTGTGGGTTACAAGATCCTCATGAGGCTCCTCTGCCTCGGGAGCCCCTTTGTACCTCAGCCAGCAGGCTGCCGTCTCAGCTTCCCCAGTGCTGCCTCAGGAAGTCCCTTCTGTGGTCTGGTGCCGCCCTAAGTGCTGAGCTGCAGGGTGTAGAAGGACCCAGAAACAGTACTGCAGAGGAATCATTCACATGGAGGAAGTGTGTCCTCTACACGAGGCATGGAAACACGACACAAACTGACCAGGTTCCCAAGAGCCAGTGGGTCACGCCAGGCTGGAAATGGGTTTGCCTCCAAGACCCTGCAGGTCCCTAGATGGACAACAGTGCCGATATATGGAAACCAGACGTGCTGTCTGCAAGGCATGCGGGTGGAAGGGGCCTCACTGATGAGCCAGCTATCCCTTGTCCCCCTTAGCACCCTGTCACCCCAGAGTGTGGGCCTGTGACAAGGGGGCCCTGTACTAGGCAGGTTTGGGAGTGGACACTGGCTCCACCTCTTGGGAGCTTCAGGACCCTGTGAGTCACTTTCTGTGTCCTCAGCCTCAGTCTTCTCTAAAACAGGAAGTGTATCCTCCTTCCCGGGGGTTGGGGGTGACCATCAGAGGGGTGATGCTATTCTAAATCCCTAAAAGAGTTTTCACGGAGCATCCACTGGGTGCGGGAAAATAGGGTTCCGTGGAGGTGGGGGAGGGGACGGTATCTATGGGGGAAGAGGCTGGACCCCAGGAATGGCGCCTGCGGGCTCAGCTGGGCTCTGGGTGCTCAGCATCCCACAGTTTCAAAGGAGAGTTGTTTTTCTCTTCTCCTGTTATCCCAGAATTCCACAGGAGCTTAGAAACATGTCACTTGGATCAAATCACCTTCAAACTCTTCAGTGGCTTCAGACTGAAACCAAACTCTAGCCTTGTGACCTGCAAATCCAGGGATCTGCCTTAACCCCTTGCCCGACTCTGGATTATGGACATTTCTCAGCACTCTGTTGCATGTTTTTGTTTTGTTTTGGTTTTTTTCGAGACAAGAGTTTCTCTGTATAGCCCTGGCTGTCCTGGAACTCACTCTGAGGACCAGGCTGGCCTAAAATTCAAGAGACCCACCTGCCTCTGCCCCCGAAGTGCTGGGGATTAAGGGCCACCAGCTGTTGCGTTGATTTTGAAGTGCTGTCCCTGGCCTCCATCTGCCAGGCCACTGCCCCCAGTCTGTCTCTTATCTCCTCACTCGTGGCTCGTTTCCTTGTCCATGAGTTTCCTCCTTGGCTGAACTTAAGTTCCAGGAGTGCTGGGACCTTGTATATGTCTGGCCCGTTTGCTACAGTGTTCCCTGTGTCCAGCATGCCCTAGGTTCTCAGTTAATGGTGAGTCAAGGAGTAACTTGGAGTTTGGGGGGGGCGGTGAAGAGCGGGAACAGCACACATGCTTAGACTCCTATAGCAGCTATGCCCAAGCCAGTCTTCTCCAGGTTGAGGACAGGAAGCGCATTCCCTCTGACTCTGTGTCCTGTGCCACAGGCGGCTGGTGGAGCGGCTGGAGACCATGCAGCGGAATGTGATGGGCAACGGCCTCTCCCAGTGCCTGCTCTGCGGGGAGGTGTTAGGCTTCCTAGGCAGCTCTTCCGTGTTCTGCAGAGACTGCCGGAAGGTAAGCCCTGCTCCAGCCCTGCTGTTCTCCCCAGCACAGGTCAGCTTTGCCGCCTTGTGGCTTTGCATCCCAGTTTCCACAGCGTGCGCGCGTGTGCGCACACACACACACACACACACACACGTACACGTACATCGTACATTTACGTATGTGGTGATACCGTTTGCTTTTCTAGAGCTAGCTCTGGGAGTGAGAGTGAGCCTGCGTGTGAATCCTGCCCTTACACCAACCATATGACCTCAGAAAAGTGGCCTATAATCAATCCCGTGCCTTGTTTTCTTGATCTGGAAAGCAGGGGCAACTATCATGTGTACTCCAGAGAGCTGAGGCTCAGATACACTAAATGCAAAGCTCAGAAAGCCTTACCTGGCAGTGCTCAGTAAATGCTAGGCAAGTCCTGTTTTCCTCAGGACCAAGTTCTCCTTTTCTTATACAAAGTGTGCCACATGTTAAATCATTTTATAATGAGTCCAAAACTTTTTTAATAGCTGACTTTAGTTTATTATTTCCCAGAGAATAATGTATCTTCCAATGTTTTACTTGCTATCATATGTTCCTGGCAGAAACTCTTCTAGATTATTCCTCTGCCAGCCATGACTGTTCTGTACAGTAATTACCATGTGGCTCCCCCTTGCTGCCCGCTTAGGTCTGAGCTGCCTGCCCTTTGCCCCCAAGCCTTTTTTGGTTCCACCTTAGTTTTGCTGGAACCCATCCCTGAGCAACTTCTACGTGTCAGCCGTTGTTTTAAGCTTGGAGTTCTTAAAGTGAACAAGGCGGAAGGGAAAGAATCGTCCCTCTTAAAATGACAAAAGATGGCAAGCAGTAATCAGCTAAAATGGTTTCAGGGATTACCCAAACCTGGGAAGAGTGACAGAGGCTCTAAGCCTTGGGGGAGAGGTGGGCGGTAAGGACTGTAGAGGAGGGGACCCCACAGCAGTAAGCATGGACTTGAAGCACCGGGGCTTTTGCACTGTCAGCGTTCCAAAGCTAACCGTGAAGGAGGTTAATATACCCCGAGGGTGAGGGAGAAAGCCGGGATGGAGGCACCATCTTCCCCCCCTCTATCGAGTGTGGTAGCGAGTCTAAAGGGTGTAGACTGGGCCCCCAAGCACAGCCGAGAGGTGATGGGGATTGGAGAGTGCGCCGGTTGCTCTTTGAGCCCAGAACTAGAGAAAAGATAGGTGGTGGGGGTGGGAATGGGGGTGCTTTCCTCCCAGGAACGGGGCAGGCCTGGTGATGTTTTATGACTTCTACTTTCTGCTCCCTCCCAGGGCCCAGCAGCTTGTCTCCTCCTCCTGTTTCTCCACCTCACACCTACTCTAAAGATTCCAGGTTCATGGGACCCTGAAAGGCAGTGCCGTAGCTCCTCCCTGGGGAGCATCTGGCCTCTGCTACGAAGCAAGCTGCTGCCCCTGGTTATCAAAGAGTTAATGCCACCTGCTCCTCAGAGAGCCATTGCCTAGGCAACGGACTGTCCCAGGGGAGGGCCTCAGCTGGATGAGGGTTGTGGGGGGAGGTGTTCTTCCAGACTCCCCTCCCCCAGTGCCCTGGAGCTGGGCTGGTGGCTGGTTGGAGGACATTTCCATGATGTGTTCTTACACTGCAGTAGGAAGGGGACTGAGTGTCAGCCTGGCAGAAACTTGTTTGGCTCAAAGATGGAGAGGGGCATTGGGAGATTGGGGGGTCTTCACATGTCCTCAGGAAGACTGTGTTATCCAGGCATAGGGAACCATTCTTTATTTTAATTTTTGGTGTTCCAAGACAGGGTCTCACTATGCAGCCCTGGCCATCCTGGAACGCACTCTGTAGACCAGATTGGCCTCGGACTCAGAGATCTGCCTGCCTCTGCATTCTTTAAATAGTAGAGGCCCACCCTGTGCAGGCTGGTTCTAGGGGATAGACCAAACCCTTGCTCTCATTGAGGCTGTTTTCCAGGGACAACAAATTTTAAACGAGTTAACATTTAACAGCAGAAAGACTGAGGGTTCTGTACTGAGTGGAGACAGTTGTGTGCCTTCGGCTGAGAAGGGAGGGCTTCTCTGAGCTGAATCTGGACACAAGCCAGAGTCAGTCCTGAGAGGATCTGAGTAGAAGTCTGTTCTGTCTGGGATCTTGAACAGGGAGTGAGATGGGCTTAGGCCAGGTCCCACAGAGCCTCGTAACTCAAGTCAGGAGCTGGAATTCTATTATGTGCTTAAGAGGGTAACATGGAGTTACCTGAGTTAGCTGAGGAGGGGTGGGTTATAGTCTGTTCCCTGGGTGTTGTCTTTTAAACAGTATTGGGTGTGTTGCTCTTGCGTGTATGTCTGTGCATTCTGTGGGTGCAGTGCCTGAACAGGCCAGAAGAGGGCAGCAGATCCTCTGGAGCTACAGTTACAGTTGTGAGGGGCCGTGTAGTTGCTGGGAATTGAACCACTGTCCTCTGGAAGAGCAGCCAACTACCCTAACCACTGAGCCACCTCTCCAGCCCCTGCTGTGTGTGTTTTAAGGGATGACTGTAGCTGCTGTAGGCTAAATAGAGTGCAGGGGGACACAGAGTGCAGTTCAGGGGTAAGCTTGGTGGTAGTGGCTGCCATTGGAGAAATGATGGGCTTAAAGACGAGGCATCATGGGGACGGAGGCCCTATGCTAACAGAGCATCAGTGTCTTTGGTATATTCTAAACAGATGGGGAAGAATTAGAGGTTCTAAGTGAGGGCTCCCTGATGAATAGGGCCAGAGTGAGACTACTTGGCCCACCCTGTGTCTCAGAATTGCATGTATGCTGTTCCCACGCCAGCCCTGGGCAGTGCCTGGGACTCCTGGCTGACTGGGTGTGGCCACAGGGGAGGGGTGCCTCTCCTTTCCTCAAAGCAGGCACAAAGGTGCTCAGAGCTGTAGGACCAGCTCGGGTTGCATTCCCAGCTTGGCTGCATGGAGTGGGCTGGTAAAACTCACTTCCCCTCTCTAGGCCTTCATTTCTTTAAATGCAAGGCGCACCAGGTGGCGCAGGGAAGCCCTTCACAGTCTGGTCTGTCACCAGCAAAGGCAGAGGCCCGGTGACTGCTGTTTGTGACTGGCCAGCCAGGTGCTCCCTGCTCAGACGACACACTCCTCAGAGCGTGGACCTTCATGGATCACGGGAGAGACAGTGACGCGCCGAGCAGTCAGTCGGGACTGGGTGCCTCGGCGACAGACCTTTACTCCCAAGTCAGGGGTCTGGTGAGTCCAAGGCAGTTCAGCGTCTTCTGGCCTGCCAGATGGATGGCTTCTCCCGTGTCCTCATATGGCACTGGGCAGGAGACCTGACGTGCCCTCCTCTTCCGCTACAGACATCAGTTATATCAGACACAGCCTCACACTTGGGTTTCACTTAACCTTATTTACTTTCTGGATACCCTTTCTCCCAAAATAGTCACAATGGGAGTTGGGGTTCAACATTGGAGTTTTGAGGAACCCAGCTCAGTCTATGGTGCTGTGGTTTCTGGTTTAGTCTTGTCTTTCTTCTGTCTTCCTGCCTGTCTACCTTCCTTTCTCTCTCTCTCTCTCTCTTTTCTCTCTCTCTCTCTCTCTCTCTCTCTCTCTCTCTCTCTCTCGATGGCTTCGAACTCAACCCTTCTGCCCCTTCTGCCTCTCCTGTGGAATGCTGGGATACTAGATGGTGCCACCATGCCTAGAAGAATAGGTGCTTTATCTATTTATTTATTTGGTTTCTCAAGACAAGGTTTCTCTGTTGTAACTCTAGCTGTCCTGGAGTCCAGGCTGGCCTCGAACTCACAGAGATCCACCTGCCTTTGCCTCTGCCTCCCGAGTGCTGGAATTAAAAGTGTCCTTTTAGCTTCATACTGAACTGCCATCATTTGTCTGGTTTCCCAAACTAATGTAACTAGAGGGAGGACCGGGATGCCTCTGCAGTTCTCAATATTGGTGTCGAGACGGCGGGGACCCTGTCGGGGTGTGGGTGCCCGTGGTTCACATACGGTCACACTTTGTGTGTCACTCAGGGGTGAAGGGAATCTAGAAGAGAAGGAATTCTTCCCTCAGGCCCTGACTGTCAGGGTGGATGGGTAGTGTTCTCTAGAGTGACACCTACTGCTGTAGGGACTTAGGTTCCCAGGACTTAGCGGCCAAGAGAGCTGCCTGGAGGAGCCAGGCTCCCAAGGCCAGGAGGTGTGCGTGTGCTGGGTTAGCTGAAGAGAAAGGATGCTGGGACATCCCTGGCATAGATGTGTCCAATCCAAACCTTCCGGGGGAGGGCAGAGCCTCAGGCAGAGCATGGGGACACTGAGGCCGCTCCAGCAAGATTCCTGACAGTGTTCAGCAGCCACAAGCTAATGAACGTGCGGGTGGGAGGCCCTGCAGCCCTGGAGCTGTGGCCCTCTGTAATTGGGCCCGCACACACTCACACTGGAGCTGTGGTCCTCTGTAATTGGGCCCAAGCACGCACTCACACCGGCTGTCTGGCCTCATTTCCCTGACTGTAGTGAGAAGGGAGAGGGGCTGGCTGCTTAATTAAAGAGGCCTGGTACGCCTAATTGCCTACGATCTGATTCAGCCAGCCTTCAGCCTAATTGAGAGGCCAGCTTCTCAGCCACGGGTGGCTGTGCCCGGCTGCAGGATGACTGTCCGAGCCCAGGACAGTACTGTCTCCAGCCTAAGGAAACAGCTGGAGCTTTTTCTGGTCTCAGCCAACTGGATCTCATAGTGTGGGCGCAGGAGAGCCAGGCTGACGTTGCCTAGATCACGTGTGCTGAGTCCTGGTAGGAAGGCTCTGAGGTTAGCCTGCATTTTTCTGTAGTCCCTTAGCAAAAGTTCTGTGGGGGCACCAGGGCTCCAGCCCAGCCTGGGGGGACACTGTAGGCAGGGCATGGGCCACTCCTGATCCCTCCTGCCACAGGCTCCAGACCACTTTTCTCTAAGGAGGATCTGTGTTTTGCTGCCAAGACTGGCAGCCACCCCAGGCTGGATAGAGGCTATGCCATTTCCCCTAAGCCCAGACCTGCGCCGCGCCGACCTCGTCCAGCAAGGAAGACACGACACGACTGGTTCCTTCTCAAGGCAGTTTAATCAGGAAGTTTATTACAAGAGAGAATTGCAAGGAATGGCCCCGAGCCCCAGGAGCAAGCCGCTTATATACCCTGTGGTTCATGCTGATAGGTCACCTCTGCAGCACCTCATTTGCATAACCGTTTTTGGGCAGTTATGGGTGTGTCTTAAAGGGCCAAGCTGTTCTCAACTGTAGCGCATGTGCAAAGCTATTGTTTACTACCAAGCTGGCTGAAAACCGGCGCCATCTTGGAATGGCGTCCTACATCTCCCCCTATTTTGTATAAAAGACAAAGAAGAGTGTATTCCCGATCAAGAGACAAACCTCTTGTTGGAGTCAGTCTCGATCAAGGGATTGTTCCAAGCAGAGGGGGAAACAGTGACCTGATCCCTTGTGCTCCCATATGGAAAGAATGAGACATTGTAATAGGATGTTTGCCCTGTCGGTGCACCAGAGGCCATACCTCCTATACCCGTCTCGATGACCTTTTTTCAGGGGAGGCATTTTGTGTCATCAAACCTCCATGCAATCAGGTATATTTCCAGGAAGACCATGTGTCATGTATCCTCCTAGTCAAGTACCCACTTGACTCCCTGGCTGCAATTAAACAACTTGATTGTCTTGTAAGGCTGCCAGCCAACATTGGGGAGATTCTCCCTTGTCCAGGGCAGCCAGTGCTTGGTAGACAACAGTCTTATGTCTGTCATGGCTCTTCTTGAGCTTACACAGCAGCCAAATACAGAGGAAACTACCAGCAAGAAACACAGCCCCAAATAAAAACATTCCCACCCACTCTTTAAAAAAGGAGAAAGCATTAGCAATTCGGGAGGTGAAGTCTCCAAGGGTGATGGGATCCACTCGAGTTCCATTCAGGGTGGCAATCTGAGAGAGTAAATCTCTGGTCATCTGTTCCGCCTGTTGTGACCAATTTCCTCTAAGGTATTCCGACAATTGATGACTCTGATTAATAAACTGAGAATGGTTAACATGCAAAGGAGTAATGCACAATCCTTTAAGGGAGGAGACACATGACATTTGCACAATATTATAAAGTTCATCCAATTGTTCTTGTAAAATATCAACTCTCTGGTTGACCAATAAAACGCCTGAAGCAAGGTGGGTATTAATTTTTTCCTGTGTAGTCAAGGCAGTGGCTGTTTGTAACACTACCGAATTAATAGTTTCAGCTGCTTGAACTTGACTAGCCATAGCAACAGCAGCAGTAGTAGCAGCTGTCGCAGAAATAACTATAGCAGAAATAATGGCAGCTGTAATTCCGAAATCTCTTTTATCTCTCAACAAATTAGTAATTGGAAAATTTCTTGGATCGGCATTCACAGGTATAGGAACAAAAGTGGGAAGCTTCACCGCAAAAGCAAGATCAAAAGATCCATTCCAACATTCAGCCAAATAACAAATAATTCCAGTTTGATTACAATTAATCTGGTCTGTAGTATCATTATTGGTTAAAATGAAGAAAAATGGTGGTCTAACACATACACCCTGAGGAGCATATGAAATATTAAACAACGTCCCTTTAGGACGAATTTGTGTAAGAACTGGCCCAGAAGCATCATAAAGTCTTACAGCAGATATATTTTTTAATTCAAAACTTTGTCCTTGTAAACCAGCAAAAGCTGATAAACTAGTAAACGCTCCTGCTTCATTAGATAATATCCACTGATACCAAGGCCATAAATTTTCTCTGCCAGAATTATCATTATCTCTGAGCATATATCTATGTACAGGTGGAGAAAATTCAAATCCTTTAGAAATCTGCCTAAGTCTATGTGCTTTGGTCTGACAAGGAGAAAACACAGGAGGAAACTCTAAATAAGGAGCACAATAAGGAAGTATACGCCTATTAGTGGAATTTGGAAGGAAAGCACTAGATCTAACAGGCATCGTTCCGTTATGAAGTAAAATCAATGTAGTAGTTTTTGCCGTAACCTTATCATATATACTCATATCACCTTTTCCTGTAAACTGTCCCAAATTCTCTCTTTTCATCGTATCAATAATTGTAGCAAAATCATTCCTATTCTTACCAAGAGGATCCAACCAATGTGCTAAAACTCCTCTTGTAAGCTGTATACATGGCAATTTTGACTTATCATGTTTTATGTGAAAGCAAAGAGTACCAACTAAAGAAAAATTTGTAGAAGAATAAGATTTCTCCTCTAACGAAGGTATAATACAAGGAACATCTCCAAGGCAGTTAGTAGAAAAGAAAGCCGGCATCGTAGTTGATTTACTATGAACCGGCATTGGCACTGGCCATGTTCTGGCCACCGCCCAAAGCTCCAAATTATGGCTCAATTGAATTACCATCAATACGAGTATCACCATTCGAATCAGGGAGTGCATCTTCATCCTGATGATCAGGAACTGTCTTTACGATCCGTGTCAGTCTTTCCGGTACCCAAATTGGATTTTCTTGATTCTGAGGAAAAACACAAACAGAGCCCCTTGTCCAGGCCAGAGCAGGATCTGGTCCATTCCATTGTCCAGTCAAAACATCTTTCCATTTAACATAACCCTTCTTATTATCATGCCAATTAGCATGACGTTCTGCAGAAGAGCATCCATTCACATCTAGTTGTAAAAAATTTAAAGTAAAAAGAATCTTTCCATGCTTTTATAGCTGCGACATTAATCTGGTCATACACTTGTGCAGGGAACACGGTCTGATCATTTGCCCACTGTCCTTGTCCCATGAGCATATCAAAATTCCAGGCTGGTTGGTTGATAGGGGGCGCAGCATTAAGACGAGCCTGTGTTTGCACCAAATCAGCATAAATTGATTTCCAATCCAAATATTGTCCCATTGTCAGACAAGCTTTTACAGTACTCATCCAATCATTAGGAGTCATGGCGGCCATCGTCAGACGCTCCAATTGTGCTTGTGTAAAAGCAGCATTTACACCATAAGTTTTTACTGACTCTGCTAAATTTTTTAATTGTTTAAAATCCAATGGCTCATAAATTCTCTGACCTTGAGGGTTAGCATACACCGGAAAGGCCAAAGAGGCAGATGAAGCCTCCTTCCATGTCTGAGGACAAAAGGAACATTTAGGCACCGCCTCCACATAGGGAGGGGGCACCGCGGACGGTGCCGTAGGGCAGGGCAAAGAAGGCTCCTCCCATTTGGGCGGAGTTTTCTTGTCTCCTTCCTGTTTTTCCTCTGGTCCGTTTCCTTTTCCGGGCAAAGAAGGCTCCTCCCATTTGGGCGGAGCTCCCTTGTCTCCTTCCTGTTTTTCTCTTAAACCTTTTCCTTTTTCGCCGCCATCTTTTTTCTTTGTCTTAGAAAGGGCTTTCATTTTATTTAACAATGAAGCCTCCATCTCATTTAATAGTGTCTTAACCCCTTTTCTCATTTCTTCTAGTTCTTGTTCAGAATCACTAAAGCAGCTCTTTTCGGAATCACTAGAGCGACTCTCTCCTGTATTACTCTCACTACCACTTTCGACCTTCCGTAACTCTTCTTTTAAGTCTGGATAAAGCTGTCCTCTCTTTTTTCCGCTCATGGATGACCTTTCAGAGCGTGCTTCCTTTACTGCCTCTAATGCCTCAGCAGAGGCTTGTACAGCCTCTCGGCAATCTTCGTCCTCCAAACAACTACGTATCATTTTCCAAACTCTCCTCACTCCTCCCTTTAAGGTTTTTTGTTCCCAAGCAAAATCTAAATCTTTTCCCAATTTATCCCAACTTGGAATAGTTACTTTGCCTGTAGCTGCAAACCATGGAGCCACGGTATCCACTTCCTGTAAAAACTGAGCTATAATTTTATCTTTTATTTTAATTCCGCGAGTGCGGAGAAGTTCTTGTAAAGCCAATTTCATTGGACAGGAAGGTGAGGCACCCATAGTTTTGTCTTTTAAAGTTGTATAACCGCAACAGGCACACAGATTCACTATTACCGCCTTTTCGCGGCCCTCTAATTAAATCTCTTACCGAGAACTTTAGCTCAACCTCTTTCCGAGGACTTTAACTTAACCTCTTTCCGAGGACTTTAACTTAAGCCTACTTACCTAGGCACTTACCGATCGATCGCCCTGACCGCCAAGAGTTCTGGAACCCCGGGACTTCACTGTCCCCGTACGGGCCACCAACTGCGCCGCGCCGACCTCGTCCAGCAAGGAAGACACGACACGACTGGTTCCTTCTCAAGGCAGTTTAATCAGGAAGTTTATTACAAGAGAGAATTGCAAGGAATGGCCCCGAGCCCCAGGAGCAAGCCGCTTATATACCCTGTGGTTCATGCTGATAGGTCACCTCTGCAGCACCTCATTTGCATAACCGTTTTTGGGCAGTTATGGGTGTGTCTTAAAGGGCCAAGCTGTTCTCAACTGTAGCGCATGTGCAAAGCTATTGTTTACTACCAAGCTGGCTGAAAACCGGCGCCATCTTGGAATGGCGTCCTACACAGACCCCATTCTGTTTAGAGTGAAATACTTGTGGCTACTGAGCAAGGGAGGGGAAACAGATGGCATTTCCTTGTTACCCTCCTGCCTGGCCACTAGCTGAGTCTCTCCCTGCCCTCCCCATCACCCCTTCATACCTGTTCCCAGCCCCCTCTCTGAGATGGCAGCTTCAGGTTGGCTAGAAGCAAGACCTTCCTAGAGGTCTATCGTCTCGGAGAAAGGGATCTGGTGTGCTCCAGTGAGGATTTGAGAGTCCTCCGCGTCTCAGAGAGCACCGCCTGCAGATGAAGACACCAGAGAAGTCCAAGTGTGCTGGCTACTCAGAGTGTGGACGGAAGGCCAGCGGCTCGGACATCCCCCGTACCCCCTGAGCCAGAATCTGCATTTCGCCAGCTCTGTTAGTGTGGTATCTTCAAGTGTCCATGCCACAATGTGTGCCTGTCGGAGTTCCCCTCCTTTATGAAGGACTAACGTTCTAAGACGCCTATTTGACTATACTTTGCTGACCCTTTCATCTGTGACGGACACCTGGGGTGTGAACACTGTGACTGTGTGCGCAGGTGTCAGGGCTCTCTGAGGTCCCACTTTCAATTCCCTGGAGCATATACCCAGCGGTGCGATTGCTGCAACCACCGTCGTTCAGCATGATTGGTGGGGGACCTCCATAGTGTTCTGCACTGTGGCTGAATGACTTTATATTCCTGCCACCAATGAGCTAGGGTCAGGAGGTGGCCTTTTTTTTTTTTTTCAGGGAACGAGGGTGTGCTGAGAGTCCCTTCCATCCTGACTCCCTTCCCAAGCCTGAGCTTAAGCACCTCAGCCCCTGGTGGGAGGGGAGAGGAAGTTTGGAAACAGCAGCCAGCCACCTTGAGTGATATATTCATCCTAGCTGCCTCCAAATTGGCCTCGCTGTGTCCTTTCTCCTCCTCGGCCTAATTCAATGTGGAAGACACGTGTTTGTGCCTTATTACGAAGATGGATTCTTTCATTCAGCCACTGATGTTTCCTAAATTCCCGGAGAAAGTCGCTTAGTTCCTCTGCCCTGAGGGGCCGCTCCGGCTGCTTGCCTGTCACCAGGGCTGTTTGGCAGGAATTGACTTGGCTCCTGTTGTCAGGATCAGAGGGTTGGAACATCCACCTTGCCGGGGTTGGCAAGCAGAACATCTCCATTAAGGCGCACTCGTCTTGCTGTTTCGTGCCTGCAGCCGGACCTTCCCGTTCTTTCTGTTCACCCTATCATGCCACCAGCACCCCGCTGACCTTCTACTGGGGTCATGTGGATAGAAGAAGGTGGGCCATGGCCCACTTGACTGGTGATGCCCACAGCTCAATGGACTGACCATCGCTGGCCTGTGTCAGTTCTGCAGCTCTGGACGTTGTGCCCATCTGACTCCCTGGGAAGAGATGGGGATGCTACCACCCCCAGATCTCATATGGGGAGAGCTGTAGGAGAGGAAAGCAAAAAGAGACCCCCAGAACAGATAACGGGGAGAAGCTGGCAGCCTCCACTCATGGGGAGCCATGCTGGGAGGGATGAAAAGCGAAAAGGAGAAGTACAGGGCATGGCTGGAGCAGGCAGGGCTCTGGAGAGGTGCGGGGGGTGGGCGGTTGCGGACTGCGGGGTACTTGGTGCAGTTGGTGGTTTGGGTAGACAGGGGAGAGGAGAGAGGAAGGCTAGAGGGCCTAGGGGAGCCAACCACAAACAGGGATGAGGCATTCACATTCGTCCCTGTATCAGTAGAGCCTTCCCAGGGAGCTGAGCATCCTGAGGTCTTTGAGAGGTGAAGTCCACACAAACCTCTCTAGGAGATTTGGGATTTCGGTGGGTTGGCGGGAACACACTGAGAGCTGAATTGTCCACGTAGCAGGGATCAGGGACCAGTGCGGTGGGACACTCCTGTCGTCCTACCACTTCAAAGGCCTAAGGAAGAACATTCTGAGTGCTAGACTATCCTGAACTACAGAGAATAGATTGTGTTTCTAAAGGAGAAACATTAGCCAGGGCTTAGGTTAGGCAGGCAGGACAGAGACTCAGAAACAGAGATCACGAAACCAGATCAAGTTACTGGGGGCTGAGGCTGGGGCTCGGTTGGGAGCGTTTTTTTGACTAGTACGCTGAAGCTCTGGATTCAATCCCCAGAGCAACATAAAATTTGACATGATGTCGCACACCCCAAGTCATCTTCAACTATCTGGCAAGATCAAGGCCAGTCTGGACTATGTAAGACCTGTCTTTTAAAAAGTTTCTAGTAGTTAACAGCTGCCTCCATGCCAGGTCCCCCTTGCCTACTTTTTTAGGAGAACCACCTTGGGAGCTGGCTAGCCATACTTCTCAGATGGGGAAAGGGACACCAAGTCGGAGATGGAGTTCTCCTCCAGGTGGGGTCTTATCCAGCAGGCTGTATCTGAGCACAGGTGCCTGCCATGGAAAGGCCATGGCAAAGAGACTGAGGGCATGTGACCTGTTGGGTGACATTTTCCTGACCTGATATCCCAGATATCCTGTTCCAGTGTTGCTTCTCTTTATAGTAAGCGAGCCCTGGACCAGTCGCAGGGCACCTGTTGCATGTGTCCAGGTCACCCAGGTTGGGGGTGGGGCAAGGTTGAGAAGGAACCACCCTGTGACCCCAAAAAGCTGTCCACTGGGGCATGAGGAACAGAGGGGTTTGTATGAGCCGAGCCTTCTTCCCTGCCTGCCTCCTCAGCATCCAGGAGCTGTCACCAGCAGCAGAGCATAGGCTGCCCCAGGCTCAGCCACCAAGACCTAAGGGTGGGATCTTACCCCAGCCTGAGTGGTCAGCCTAAGCCCCACCCCACCAGAGCCTGTACTCCTGCTCCATCTCTGTTTGCAAAACCTTTGATACCCACTGCCTCCCGGCCGTATGTCAGTTATGCTCTGGTGTCTGCTGTGAGCGAGCTGGTGGGCCTGGTCATCCCCTACACCAGAGACCAACAGCTGGTATCACCAGGTCAGCGGTCCCTCCTACTTTATTCAACCCGGGAACTAGTGTGGATTTTACAAGGACTGGAAACAAATACAAAGAGAAGCTTGTGATGGGTGGAAATGGTCGAGATTTCAAGGGCTTATCAGAGCACAGCCACAATTTGCATATTGTCCTTGGCTGCTTCATATCTTAGTGGCAGAGCTGAGTAGCAACACAGTTTGCTTCCTGCCCCACCCCTTCCTCCGGTGCCGCTGCTCTTTCCTAGCCCAGGGTTCTGGTGGCTCCGGAGTTGAGAAGGAACCTAGAGATGTGGCTTAGAGACCTTGTCCAGTAAGAGGCCCTTGCTTCATCCCCAACACTACAGAAAACGGATATGAAAAGGGAGGGGACTTCCCTCCCCCCCGTTATGTCGTTGGTGGGACTAAGTGAGTGGTACCAAGGTTGGGTGGTTGAGCCCAGCAGCTTAAAAACTCAGAAAGTGGGCTCTTTAACCTCGAGACTTACATTCTCCTGGGTTTACTTATGCAGAGTCTGGGCTGCAGGACCTCAAGCACGCTAGGCGAGCTCTCGGTGGCTGAGCTCCGCTCCTGGCTGGCTCTTCTGGAACCTTAGATGATGGATACTGGTGCCTAGCGGTTTAGCATTGGACTCAGTTGTGTATATTCTCCTGCCTTGATTTTTCTCACCTGGAAATTGTGGATAATCGAAGCTCCTGCCTTGGAGTGTGGCTGTGAGGGTTGAAACGAGCAGGGCATGTGATACGCTCTTAGAGATGGTGCCTCGTGCACAGCAGCTGCTAGGGAGTTATAAAGAGTTGATACGGATGTAGGTGAAATGTTAACCCAGCCCTGACCCTAATAGTTTGGGTGTTTTCCCTTCTAAACCCTTCTCCTCTCACACCCAAGTATATACAGAAGCGTATACAGTATGTCTACCAGGAGTGTGTGTGTGAGGGCTTCTCAAGACAAGGTCTTGCAAAGTAACCCTTGCTGGCCTGAAACTTACTGTGTAGCTGAGGGTAACATTGATTGAATTTATCTTTATCTGCCCATCTTTACCTCCCAAGCAATGGAATACAGGCTTCCGCCTGCCTCTACCTCAGGGCCTGGCAATATATGTGTATTTTCTTGATGGGACTAATTATATTTCTTATTCTGGAATCTCCTTTGTTTATATTTTCACTTCATACCACATCAGAACCAACCCCCAACACACACACACACACACACACACACACACACACACACACACACACATATCCAATTCTGTTTTTAGGAAATATGCAGTAATGTAAGGGAATTTCACACTCTTCTCTGTAGCTCATCCTTCCCAGGCTGCTCACAACCTGCTGAGTCCAGGGTTGCAGTGAACAATGTCTGCCTTAGACGGTAGACATCCCCCATCCTGTTCCCTGAGTCTGGCTCAACCCTGGGACCCACAGCCCTCTGCAGCTTGCCTCCGGCCCACTGCCAACACAGACAGACCCACCCATGTCTGAAATCCAGGTGGCACAGTTCATTTCCAGAAGGCTCCTTGGTTCTTTTGTGGGGTGGGTGGGAGTCCATCTGCATCTGCCCTCCTGCACCAACTAGTCAAGCTCTGTCCCTTCTGTGTGACCTTGGATGAAAGCCCTACACACACATTTCATCCCCCCACCCCACTCGAGGCTTACTGTGAGAGGAAACGGTTGGACTAGGCAGTGTCATAGGCTCTTGGAGCAGTTTCATCCCGTGACGATCAGACACACCCAGTTGCCGTCCACAGATTGGGAATCTGTGCGACAGGTGCAGCTGGGAGCCAAAGCCCACTCCCCATACTTCTGCACCTGCCTGAGTGTTCTGGGGCTTTAAAGCCACTCTGGTTTGCTTCGTAGCCCTCTTGGACCCAGGTGGCGACTCGTGTCCTTGGGTCAGGAGGAAGCCCACATGGGTTGGTCTGTGCTCTGAGGGTCCCTCTGTCCCTCTGGCATTGCTGTGAAGTCCGGAGTTCTCACAGCCCACCACTATCACGTGCTAGGCGAAAGGCAATGCCGAGACCGTTTTCCAGATGGAGAAATGGAAACTTGGAGGTATGGCTTACTCACGGTGGCTCAGCTCAGTTCAGATGTCAGCTCCATACCTTGCGATAAGGGAAGAGAGCTGAAGGCATGCAGGAGACTCCTAAAAGAAGGAGACATAGGTGCCACCTCGTAGATGGGGTGTCTCAATGCCAGAAGCAACCACAACGCCCGTGGCAGATTATAGAGTAGGGAGCAACACCCAGCATCGGTTCCCTAAGGCACTGCCTCTTCCAAAGCAGACCTGAGGCCTTGTCCTGTTTTGCACAGTCTTCCTGGTTTGTCATGGTTTGGAGATATCTGCACAGACACATAAAGTTTGCAGGGGTCTGGTTTGAGTCTCCCCTGGGGCTTAGCCCCTCATTGATTGGATAAGAGCTCCTATATAGCCCAAGGCTATAGGAGCAAACCTGTCTGGGCTCTGTGGGCTTACCCAGACCGGGTCACAGTGACACCCGCCTGTACCCACTGCCCAGCTCCCTCTAAGGCCCCTCGCTGCTTCAGTGGCTGACCCTTCCCCCAGGTCTGGTGGGCAGAGCTGTGCGTGGCTCCAGCAGCAGGAAGTGCCACTGGCCGATCTGTTTAGCAGCTCTTAGCAGAGGTAATTCTGAGCATTCGCTTGTCCTCTGTTGTGGTAAATAGCAGATAATGGCATTTCCAGTCCATGGCGTGGCTCGGTGCTGTGTGCTGCACCTCTCCGGCTGCCCTGCCGGCTGCCGTACCTCAGCGGGCCTGCAATTCTTCCTCGTTCTCACATGGCCCCTTTATTTCTGGAGACTTTTCCCTGTGGTTGTTGGCTGCTCTCTGACCACAGCTCAGTCCTTCCACACCCTGGGGGGCACCAGGGGCCGCTCTGCTGATGGGGAGCCAAGCGGGGCGAGACCTGGTTCTCCTCCTCTAGGCTCTCTGTTACCCCTGGTCTCGGAATCAGACAAGACGGGGTGCGTTCCAAATGACATAGCTGTAGATCCCAGCCTCAATGTAAAATACCAAGGGCTGGGGACATAACTCAATGGTAGACTGCTTTCTTAGCATGCACAAGGCCCTGGCTATTGGTCCTAACACCCCTAAAAACAAAACAAAGATCTGGGGCTTCAGATGATGCTTTGGGGGTTCCTCTGCCCCTCTTCCTTTCCTCCCCTTTATCCACCTTCAGGGAGAGGGATGTTTCTTTCCATGGTTGCAGATGGAGAAGCTGAGGCTGAGTGGGGTGATGACAAGCTGGACCTTCCAGAGACTCTTCCGAGAAACCACATTCACGTGCAGACAGTATAGTCGGTCCTGTAGGGTATGAGACCCCAGCATCTCGGTCCAGGGAAGAGGCAGGGCCCGCTGCTACCAGTCTCCACACACTGGTGTACCCGCTTCCCGTTCACTCTCTGCCCATATCATCCTCCCCGCCTCCCCGCCGGCTTCACTGGCTCCCCACTGCTTGCAGGATACAATCTAAATGCCTCCACATGGTGTCCGGGGCCTCCAGTCCCTTCCCTGGCTGCAGCATGTTGACTTTCCCAGCATAATTGGCACTAACTCAACCCAGCGGGCCTGTCTCCACCTGACCCTGACTTGTCATTGTTTTCCGTGGAGCTCTAGGCCTGCCATCTCCAGGGCCCCTAATTAGCCATTAGTGCCATTGCCCAAAGATTGTTAGAAGCTCTGTGGTGTTTGTCTAGTCTGCTGGATTTTTCAAATGAAAACAAAACAGTTCCAAAAACTACCCACCTCACACCCACAGAGCTGGAAAGAGCTGGAGGGGGAGAGGGGTAGTAATCCCTGGAGGCCAGAGGGGGGCCCTCCTGCTCCCTAGAACAAGGTACAGATGCCATGCTGGGGGCTGGGGACAGCCTGCTGACTTTGGCCGGGGGTCCGGGTTGACTTTGTTTCTGGGGTGCTTCGGAGTGGCTATTTTGATCCACCGCCACACCATGCTTCCTGACTCCTCACTGCTGTGGTCCAGACTCTCAAGTCCAGCAGGCCGAGGGCTGCCTGACTGTGCCCTGGGTCCCACCTGCTTCCACTAGGCCCTGCAATATAGTCCTTCCCCTTTTTACATGGTCCCTCCTGTCAGTTGCATTGCCGTTCCCTCAGATTTAGGACTACACACACACACACACACACACACACACACACACACACACACACACTCTCACACACTCACACTCACACTCAAGCTCCCCCCCCACACACACACCTGCTAGTATCTGCTAGTGCCCACGAACCTCTGGAAGCAGGGCTGAGCTGTGCCTTCTCCCATCACATCCTCACCCAGCCCTGCCTCCAAGCCTTTCTGCTACCTTTTCCCGATCCTCAGGGTGCTGCTTCCCCAGGGTCCATCTTTAGCTGGCTCTTACGTTTTCTTTCCCTCACATAAACGTTTATTAAACACCTAAGGCCCAGGCCAGGCTCTGGAAATAAGCAGGTAGAGTCTGGCCCCTTGCCACAGTTTGTTCTGGGGTTATTGCATCAACAGTGCAGTGCACTCCCCAATATCAGAAGGATGCTGAGCCCAAGGCCGTCTCACCTCCCCAAGTTCTGGTACTTCTGCAAGACCACCTGTCATCCTTTGCCCAAGTGTCTTCTGCCCTGCCCTTCCAGACCTTCCCTGTGTAGCTGTGATGGACAACCCTTCCCAGGAATTCTAGGGACGAAGACCGCAATACCAAAACCTGTCTCCTATCTCCTCCTTCCTCCACCTGCCCCCGTTCTGCTGGCAGGGTCTCTGAACACGCCTTGCTTGCCTTCCTACCTTCTAAACCCAAGGGGATGTTCTGGAAGACAGCTATACTTAACCACTATACTGTCAACATACCCTGAGAAAGCTCTGGAGAAAAACCTATAAGCATACAGAGGACAGATTAGCTGGAAGGGTGATCGAGTCTCTGAAATCACACCTCTCTTCTTAGAGGCTTCATAGGCCACCTTAGGCCCCAGGCACAGAGAACCCCACCCTGTAGAATCTTGTATTTAGCACTTAGCCCCACCTACCCCCACCCCACTGTGCCAGACAACCCTGTTCAGGTTCCTACTGAACACTGGGAATTAGATATAAAAAATGTGGGCTGGGAGCATGCTCGGGCTCAGGAATAGAGTACTTGCTTCACAGGCACGAGGCCTTGGGTTTGACTCTCCAGCACTCACAGTCCAGTGTGACAGGCCAGCACTGCTCCGGAGGTGGCCTCCCACCTGAGAGGGGACCAGAGGAGGCACTGGTGCCTCCTGGGGGAGCCCAAGGAAGGAGACACCATGGAGGAGACTTTGGGATGTGTCTTAAGGGCATGAGAGCGTTTTCCAGGCGTGAGGCTCAGCCTGGGTGAATACTCAGAGACAGAGTAGCCACACTGACAGAGAAGACAGTGAAACATGAGGCTGGTGTGAGACAGGCAAGGCTGGAGAGAGAGAGGGAGGGACCAAGCAGGAAGCGCTCTCTGTCCTTTACCCAACCCCACCCCCACCGCAGCCATGATCGCTACACGTCCATAAATCTACTGTGTCTCTTCTCAGTACCCTGCCCACTCCCTGCTTAATCCAGAGCCTCAGCGCCATTGCCCCTTATCTCGGCTGACATTGCTGTACAAGTTCTAAGCACGAGGTGGTAGGAATTGCCAGGGGCTCCCATTCCACCTCCTGGTGAAGACCACAAGCCTTCCAAGAGCAAGGCTGGACTTCTCTGGGGGATCAAGTTCTAAAATAGGGGGAAACAAGCAAGGGTGATCCCCAAAATACGTGGGATCGGCTGGGCTGCAGGTTCTCTCGCCGGGATGTCTCCAGTTCAGTTAGGTCCCACGGGTAAGGGCTCAGTTCCTCAGGGCTGCACCCCGCTTCAGAAAGGCGCTGATCAGAAGGCGCGGCCCCGAGCTCCAGCCAGCCATCACGTTCCTCTCTCGGTCTAGACTAGCTTGCTGAGAGTCCCTGGTTTGTTAGGACGTTACAAAGCATTCAGATGAAAGGGTGCGTGGAACAAGGTGTGGGGAAGGGGGAAAGCCTCTTTGTGGGGACGTGACTGATTCCATGACAGCCGACAGTTTCCAGCTCTTTCCTCTCCTCTGAGGTTGGGGAGGTGGGGATACAGTCCTAACCCTCTAGGCATGCTTTGGTCTTTTTGGTAACCAGCCCATTCCTGAACTGTCTTAGAAGTCACCAGCCAGAGCCGGAAAGATGGCTCAGCGGTTAACAGCACTGACTGCCCTTCCCGAGGACCTGGGCAGGGTTCAATTCCCAGCACCCACATGGTAGCTCACAACTCTCCGTAATTCCAGTTCCAGGGGATCTGATACCCTCACTCACACTAGTGCGCACAAAACAAAGTTAAAAATAATTTTTTTAATTAAAACTTTTTTAAAAAAGTCACCAGCCACCTCTTTAGAATATGAAAAGCTTTTTTCCTTTTGTTTCCTTTTTCTTATTACAGCCCAGACTGTACCCTGCTTCAACCTCCTCAGGGCTGGGATTATGTATGTGTGTCCCTCCGTGCCCAGCTTCAAAACTGTTCTTGGACCTGGGGCGGTGGCTCAGTGGGGAAAAGCTTTTGCCGTGCAAGCCCGACACCCTGAGTCCAGCCCCCCAGAACCCATGTTAGAGATCAGACGCAGCAGTCCACATCGGTAATCCCAGTGTAGCGGCAGTGAGGTGGGAGGGGAGGTACCTCTCGGTGAGAGATTGTCAGCAGGAAGCCTGGGGAGCAGGATTAGCTTGTCTGGGAATCACATTCCTGTTGTGGCCGGTGTGTCTATGGGAAGTTTATCCTCAAGGAATAGCTCTACCCACTTGTGTTCCCTGGCCCCCTAAAACTCACCCGCTTCTGAGCCTAGAAGCGTTCTTAATGTGCAGGCACCAGAGCTTAGGTGAGAGTCGAGATTAGGAGGGGGCCTTACCCTTCACTTCCTGAACCGTGAGACCCTGACAAATATCCCAACACCTGTCCATCAGTCCCATAATCCATGTTGAGCTGGGTCCAACACAAAGCACAGCTTCCATAAGTACCCTCCCGCAGGCACACCCCTCCCCCGTGTGTGTGTGTGTGTGTGTGTGTGTGTGTGTGTGTGTGTGTGTTTGTGCACACGTGCGCACGCTTTCCAGTGCTGGATCAAACCAGGGCTTTGCACACATTACCCTACTGCTGAGCTGCACCCCCAACCCAAGCTCTTACTTTGGTATTACCTACCAGGGGCTCAGGGGCTCAATCTAGTTCTGCCATCTCCTCTGTGCATGAACTTGGCTGAGCAGCCCAGCATCTCTGGGTCTTCAGCTCCTCATCCGTGATATTCAGATCACTAAGCTGCCCTCGCAGGGTAGTTGTAAAAGCCACTAAGATTAAATGCGATAATGATGATGTATGCTGAGCGCCAGGCATGGAATCCGTGTTCAGTAGATGGCGCCTATTATTATTGTTAGGAGTTGTAACTCTAACGCAGGGAGCAAGACTGGCGTGAGTCAGTTCCCTCCACCACCTGGGCCTTCCCCTGATTGGATTTGCAAATGTGAGACTTCTGGTCCCCAGAGGTGACTGGCCTGAGCCTTGGTCCTCTGGTGACTCACACAGGGTTTGTGGCTCAGAGCCCAGCAGCTCTCAGTGCCTAGTCTAGCCAGTCAGATGCAGAAGCAAGAGGTGGCCTTTGGAGCTGGAAGGAGCTGATGAAGCCTCCAGGAAGGATCTGCCTTAGCCAGGCAGGTGGGTTTAGGCACAGGGAGGAGTCCTGTGCTACACACATTAGGCCCAAGGGACTCTGGGAAGCTTGTGTTCAGGAATCCAGGATGGCATGGTCCCGTGCATATATGTTGGTTTCCAGTCCTTGCTCCCCAAGGGAGAGCCAGTGTCATCGGTTGTCTCCCCTCTACACAAACTGGACTCAGGCTTATCCCCTTTGACGTTTAAAGCACACGAGTCCCCCCCACTGTCTCCTCACCAGGAGCTACTGATCCCTTTTTCCTTCTGGAAGTCTTTGGAACAGTGTAAACATGGGGAGCTTCCATATTCTTTTCCCATGCCATTTGAAATTTTAAAATATTATTGTTTGAAAAAGATACCTGCTGTTGATTTCCTTTTCCACTGCGCGCACTACTTCCTCTGGGCATGAGGCCCTGATGGCTCTCTGATAGGCGGACCCCACACGAAGTGGCAGACCAGCAGCCGTGGCGGGGCCTTAGTGGAAACAGGCACACAGGGACTTACCCGCCCCCAGGGCTGACACACGTCTCTATCCGGGATGACTAGCTCAGGAAGCTACCCCAGCTATCTCCGGCCCTCTGGGTTCTGTGTGTAATTCCTCTCTGCCATGTGTTCCTGTGAGCCTCCCTCTGGTCACGCTTGCTGCTCTGTTCACATGCAGTTCAGCGTGCCAGGCTCGTTGTCCCCACTGTCTTCAGTGCCGTAGTCACCCCCTCCTTCCTTTCTCCTCCCCTCCTTCTCGTCTCCTCTTTGCCTTTCAGGTTTTCTTTGAGATGGTATCACTGTGTAGCTCAGGCTGGCCTGGAACTCTCAATCCTCCTGCCTCAGCCTCTGAGTTTTGGGATTACACACCCACCTCATGAGCACTCTGTTGTTTAACCTTTTAAATTACATCTTTTTATTATGTGTGTGTGTGCATGTGTGTGCATGTGTGAGTGTGTGTGCGTGCACGCGTGGGTGTGCATGTGTGTATGTGCATGCGTGTGTGTTACTGCATGTGTGCCACAGCATGTGTGTGGAGGTCACAGGCTTTGGAAAGCCAAGTCTCTCCTTCCACCCGGGGATTCAACCATGATTGTCAGGCTTAGTAGCAAGTGCCCTCACTGGCTGAGCCATCTCACTGGCCCATTTGCTACTTTTTAACACCTCATGCTGGACACACACCTAACTTCCCCCACGGCACCAATCATGTTGAGTCCATTACCTGAGACCAAATGCCCTGTGCCTTGCTTCTTCTTTTAATTGCACGGTATTAGGCTTTCTGTTGATTTAGAATCTTCTTCCCAGCTTCTGACTGAATGACCAGTCCTCTCTGCTCCAGTGCTTGTTGAAACCATCTCTGCCCACATGGTACTCTTGCCCCACACTGCACCCCCATTTCTCTGGCTCCCTGGAAAGAAGACAGAAACCCCAAAATCACTCTCTCAGTCTAGAGTGGGGTAAGGAGGTTCATTGGCCAGGAAAGGTCAAAAAAGAGGGGTACTGGGGTGCTGTCCTTGGTGCTCTCCCTGCCCAAATCAGCCAAGGCCCACGTTGTTCTAGAATATCAACATCCTGGTCAGACACACAGCACAGTGCAACACAGCCAGAAACAACCCAAGCCACTCGTAGCCATGGTTTCTTATTATGGGCTGTGTGAATGTTAATAATCAAGAGCTGGTTCTATGGCCTTTGTAAACCCTCCCCTCTGCTGGGAACACTACAGTGACTGAATGAGTGGCAGGTGTTTTGGAAGCCTAGCCCTGAAATCAGCAGGACATGGCAGTGGTGTCTTTTCATCAGGAGAGGCGGGCAGGGAGCTGGCACGGGCCTGGCGCTTGCACGTGGTCCCTAAGCATCAGTAGCTCACTTGGAGGGGAGCCTGCAGCTGATTCTCCTGACTGAGAGGGGATGGGACTGCAGGGTCCCCAGCAGGATATCAAGGGCTGCTTTGGCTGCCTCCTGCTTCTGTCTCAGGCCAGGCAGTGATGACTGTGTCCCTTTGGGCCCTGTTTGTGACAGTATTTAAGGGTGGTCAGGATAAACTTTGGAACATAGGTTTCCTTAGCCTTGTCAGCTGCCTGGACCGTGTCCTAATGAGTGGGAAGGTGGGACAGGCTATGCCTTCTCCCGTTCGAGATGAGGTGTGGGATCCAGGGAGCCAGCCCTTCCTTCACACTGGCTGGAGAGGGTGAAATTAGGTCCATGTAATAGGAAAAGTACCCTGCCCAAATAGATCTGCAGCCGAAACCAACATCTGTGTCTCAAAGCAAGGTTCACATCCTAGCTCCCCACAGCCAAGTTATTCAGATTCCTTGTTTATAAGAAAGGACCCCAAATCCCTACGTCACAGAGACACTATGAAAATTAAATGAGAGTCCACATACTGCAGCGCCCTCAGTGCCTGGCACGGTATAAGCACCACATAAAGTGTTTAAATATTTATAACGCGTATACCAATATCTGGACGGTATGTATTAAGTTGCTTGGCGGTGAAGCCTGGGGTCCCTGAATCTATGGCAACAAGGCTGTTCTCAGCATCTCTGCCTATCAGGGCTGGTGGTGCAGCTGCAGGCCCAGCTGGTAATGTCTTGGCAATCAAGGAAGGCTGAGCCTGAAATCAGTGGGGTTGGTGGCCCAGTGATACCACCTGGTTCGACTCTTCATTTGACCCAGTAGCCAGTCCCCTACTGCCATACGCTGTCAGCTTCGCCCCGGTCTGCAGAAGTTCAGATCTGATGAAGTAAAAGGCAGGTTTTCCCCCAAAGTGTTCAGCATAAGCTTCCTTTAAATAGGAATTCTGGGGCTGGGGATGTCACTCAGTGATAGAGCAGTTACCACTATAGCCTGCATGAGGTTCTGGGCTCCATCCCCAGGACCTCATGCAGGTGGGAGGGAGGGAGAGGGGAGGGAAGGAGAGGGATTCTGCTCATCCTGGTGCTAGGAACTGAACTCAGGGCATCACACATGCGAGGCAAGTGCTCTGTCACTCAACTGCAACCCCGGCCATATCGCGTATCTATTTAGAGTAGATTTTGAAGGCCAGCAAACGGATCGGTAGATAACAGCACTAGCTACCATGCCTGACGACCCATTTGATTCCTAGAACCAACATGGTGAACGGAGAGAACTGATCCCACAGGTTGTCCTCTGGCCTCCACACGTGTGTTTGGGTGTCACACACACACACCGAACGTAAAATAAAATGGATTTTGACCTAGCACGGTTTGATTTACATATTGGCTGATACCTTCCCAAAAGTCTTCTATGTGCAGAAAGACTTCTGAATCCATTACGCGCACATGCATATTTGCACGGTAGCTTGCCGGCACCAGACTGGACTGTTTACAAGCTGTTTGTTAACTTGCTGTGCTTATCACTCTGTTTCATTACATACACAGCTTCGTCAGTGTTTTTGTTCACCTTTCCCATTCACATCGTCATCATTTTCATTGCTGGCTTAGCATTCTCCAAAGACCATATGATCTAGTCTTCTTTTCTGGCTTTGCTTTCAAACAGCAGGCAGGGGCTTCGGGGCAAGTGACACACTGAAGCTGGCACTCAGAAGGCCCACGCATGTGCTGAGACCACGGTGTGTAGCTTTTCCCTACTTTCTTGTGGCGTATGGACAGCCCCCCTCTCGGTGTCACCTGCCGCATGGCTCCTACCTAGAAAAGGTCTCATCCATCAGCTTCAGTGCGTTGGATCTTTTGGGAAAATAACTTTTTTTTGTAACATTGTGTGTGTCTTGTATGCATGGGGTGTACTTGTACCTCAGCATGTGTGTGGAGGTCAGGCATTGGTTCTCTCCTTCCACCTCGTGGGTCCTGGGAGTAAAACTCAGGTTTTAGTAGCAAGTGCCTTTACAAGCCATCCAGAGGGGTTTTCCTCATTTATAAACACCACCATTTGAAAGGGTATTGTGATTTTTTTTTTGTCCCCAAAATACCTAAAACAATACCTCATACACAATAGTAGGTAATTGTATACTGAAGCACCAAATGAACTATTTCCAATGAATTGTTCTAAGTAGTTTGTACCTGCAGTCCCAGCTGCTCTTGATGCTGACACAGGAGGGATTTGAGTACAGCCTGGGCAACCTAGCAAGACCTTATCTCTATAGATAGATAGATAAATAGATGGATGGATAGATGGATAGATGGATAGATGTATGTATGTATGTATGTATGTTAGCTGTCATTACTGCCTCGCAGTTTAAGTTGCTCCGGCCGTCTGGTGTAGAGTCTCTGAAGGTGATCTCACCTCTCTGGTTGAGGAAAGTACCATGAGTATCAATCAACCTTAGTGTGGTGAATGGCAGTCCTGAGAAGCCCCCGGGGCCCTCTAGGTGTGTGTGACCATTTGCCCCATTCTCAACGGTTCTAGATGGCTGTCTTGAGAGATGGCAGGCCTGCTCTCAGGGCAGTTTCCTCTTCTTTCTGCCCCTCTAGTTCCTGACTCCACACAGCTTCAGAAGCAGCGGGGGGAGCACCTAGAGTAGGATGGAATGGTGTATCAGGCACCCACTGAGAACTTGCAGGGACCTAGGCAAGGGCACCTGGGCTCTGACCTTCTCGGCTTTGGGAGCCTTTTTGTTTTGTTTTAGTTTGTTTTGAGGCAGGGTCTCATGTAGCCTGAGTTGTCTTACCATGTAGTTGAGGATGATCCTAAACTCCCAATCCTGCCTGTACCTCCCGACAGCTAGAATTATAGGAATGTTCCCCTACCCCTGTTTTATGCAGTGCTGGGGACAGAACCAAGGCTCCTCCTGGTTGTCGCTTCTGAGCTGAGTCAGGTGTGAGTTTGTTAATGATCATGTGTGATTGCCCGCTGCGGGATACGCAAGGCAGCCAGGACCCCAGCAGCCAGTGTTCCTTCACAGAGTTCTCCTCATGGGAAGCCCCTCTGGGCAGGAAGCCAATGGCTTCCCCCAGGCCCTGGCTTCTCTTTCCAGTTGGAGAGGCTGGCTTGCTCTTTCTTGCACAACCTTGCTTTCATTCATTCTTTTTAAATACTGGCTGCTTAATTTTCTCTATTAGAATCTGAAAACAAAGACCAAACTCATAAAGGGAAATGGAAATGGCTCATTATTTCCCTCTTGATCTGATATTTAATAGAGCAGCAATTCTGTATCATTTGAAGTGGAGAATGTTATCTTTTGGTAACTCTAGTCTCTGGGGAATACCCAGCTTCCCCCTGCCAGCCAGGCATGCTGCAGGCATGTGAATATGGCCCAGTAATGCCTGTGACTTGCTGTGACTTCATCAGTGGTGGCTGCAGCTTGGTGACAGGGCTGTGGGTAGGTGTGTCCCTGCCGCCTGCCACCTGTCTGATTCCCTACAGGAAGCTTTAAAAGACAAGGGGTGGAGGGGGATGAACTTCAAGAAAGCCCTCATTGCCACCTTCTCTGCTGGAAGTAAATGGGTGTGGCTTTCTCTCCATCCAGCCACCTGTAGTCCTGGTTAGAACCTAGGGAGCAGGCAGCATTGAATTGTTTGCTAGGGAAAGTAGGGAGTCCCACATACCTTACCCCAGTATGGAGGGGTCAACTGTCCCTCTTTTCCTCCAACCCCTGACTGGAGCTCACCTAGAGAGGGTGACTGCATGCCACTTCTGTCCACAGACTGTGTCCCAGGTCTTTGGGTGGAGGGCAGGAGAGTTTTTGTGAGTTCTCTCCTTGTTCTCTTCCCTGAACCCACAGCATGGGTGCACCATCCATCAAATGGTTTAACAAGACTTGTGCGTCCCATCCTTCAAAACCCCACTTAGGGGCCGGTGAGGCGGCTCAGCCGGTAAAGGCACTTGCTGCCAAGCCTGATGACTTTGAATTCAATTCCTGGAACCCACATGGTAGAAGGAGGACACTCACTGCCCCTACACCCTGCGCTCTGGCCTCCACGCACAATAAATAAGTGTTAAAAATTTAAAAACAAACATCCCACTTAATCGACCCCTCCCCTCCCCTCTTGGTGAAGCTGAGCCACCCTTAATTTTGACAGGGTGACTCCCGAGAAAGCCCAGCACTTCATCAGGAACACAGTAGTACCTAGGCCTGCCTGTCCACGTGAGTCATCCCTCCAGCGTTGTGTTCCGCTTGACATCCATTCGCAGTGGGCACATGGATGGGCAAATTTTGCTAAGCAAATATTCTGTCACTGAGCCACTTCCCTGGTCTCTAATCTCGCTTTAAATGACCACCCATGGCTGCTAGGTTCCTTTAGCACAGGCTGCAACAGGTGCTACTAAGAACAGTGTCGGACACAGCGCTTTTTATATACTGGTTGCTTTTCGTACAAATCTCAGTTAATCCTCGAAGTGGTGAATGGTAAACTCATCTCAGACATAAGAACAACTGAGGCTTGAACCGGCTTGGGTAGCCCACTCAAGAGTTCACCCAAGGGCTCACCCCAGCTTGCCCCATCAAAGCCAGTGTCTCAGCGTCATGACCCACCGACTGCAGGAAGCAGGAACAGGGTTACAGGAACATCAAGTTGGTGGCTGGGAGTTGGGTGGTGTAGGATGGAGCCCAGATGACTCCAAGCAATACCAAGAGCTGCCAACATGCAATAGCAGAGAAAGACTCAGTCCTGGTTGGAGATCACTATGGACTGAATATTTGTGTCCCCTACAGCTATATTCTGATGCCCTCATCCAGTAGGGTATTTGGAGGTGAGTTAGAGACAGTCACAGGGTTGGACCCGTGTGATGGGGCCGAGAACTTCAGAAGAGGAGGAAGAGGAGGAAGCCAGAGCTCTGTTCTCTATCACACGGGAATTCTCTAGAAGGCTGCCATCCATCACACTCCAAAACTATGGAAGAAGCTTCGGTAACTTCAGTCAGGAATGATGGTATATTCGTCACATCAAACTGAGCTGACTCAGTGGGGGCCTGAGGCTGCACCGTCCTCTCCCACTAGGGACAGTAACCATTAGGCTGCCAGGGGGTTTGCAGGGTACCAGTGGAGGCTGCTAGGCTGAGACAGAACTAAGGGCAGAGCCGGACTGGCCAAGAACCAGTGTTGGAGTGTGTGTGAGTGTGCCCCCGTGTCCCGGCTAAACCCCCTTCCATCCCCAGGGAACCCAGCTCTCAGAACCAGTCTGTGCTAGGTCTCTGACCAGCTCTCTAGAGCCTTCACCCGTATCCCAGGTCCCCACTGGGACAGAACCAGCCCTCAATTGCTGTGGGGAGCATGTGGCCTCTGGGGGGAAGGGCTTGATTGCTCTGCTGAGTTCTGGAAGCTGAGCCTGCTCGGAGGCTCATAAGCTAAGCAGTCTGCAGGATCTCAGAACCTCCATTTCTCCATCTTTTCATGTGGATCACATCGCACGCCTCCTCCATGCTTTGTGGCTGGTGCCACTGTACCTGGCACACTCAGTTGCTTCACAAATGGTGGTCGTTGGTATTTTAATCACATCTGATTTTCAAGAGCATGGTCCCATTCCATATTAGAGGGTGAAGTGCAAAGAAAGCAACAGGAACCTCTGACCTCTCAGAGGCCTAGACCAGAGGTGGTAGCCTAGGGTCTAGGAGATGAGCTGCCAATCCCTGGAGAGGCTTACTGTCCTCAGCCTGTAAAGGTCTCAAAGCCAGGACTGGCAGTCAGGTAGCTGCTTCTCCCTTCAGAAGACCCTGAGAGCTGAGAGCACCCCCAGGGAGCAATGGGCAGCTCTGAGGGGCCCTCCTGTGACGTGCTTGGCCACAAACAGTGCACACTCAGCCCCTTCATGAGAGTTGGTAAGAGACCCCTGTGATGCCTGGGACCTGGGACCTTCCTGCCGGCCTAGAGAGACAGGAGGACCTTAGAGCAGATACTTCATTTTGTTTAGAAGACCAGAGAAATGACATTGGATGGTGGCCAGCCCATGCCCAACGAATGTGTCATAGCTTCCCTTCTGAGTGTTCCGACTCCTGCCGCTCCTGCAGAGCGCAGGCTCAGCCACCCAATCAGGCTAGTGACACATGCTTGGGGAAGCCAAGTTGGTGACATTTCCCTCTCCACGGAGAGATGTGTCTCTTGCTCAGTTGGCAGCCTGCAGAAAAGGCCAAACAACAGATCCATCCTTCCCTCAGTGAAAGCCCCCACCCTGTAGGGACAGAAGCCTTGGTAACCCGCCCCCAAGGGGAAAAAAAAACCCCACTATTTCTATATCACATGCCCCTGATAGGCTGGGAACCAACCTCAGTCCCAACAAATCCACCTCTGCCTCCCGGTGTTTATCCTGGCCTTCCCCGCTATTGCTTTGTTGCTGTGTCTCTCTCGGGAAAGCAAAGTATGTGTGTAGATGTTAAGAGCTTAAACAACTCTGTAGAAGGAAAACACTAGACTCTGTGATCTGGCTAGTATGTGTAGAGGGGACAACAGGAGGGCTTCAGGGTCGTTTCCCAACCAGTTCCCCCTTGCCACAGGCCTCCGACAAGGTCTCAAGTCTCTCCTTGCCTGCGCGGTGAGCTTACCACCATTTACGGATGAGGTCCTGGAATCTTTACAGAGAAAAGGTGGCACCAGGCATGTGCTTGAGCTGTTGCTCATATTTCTCACCATGGCTCCTAACCTGTCAGGCACACGTGGGAGTTTCTGGCCTGCTCCTAAGCGAGTGTGCACTTTCTTTGGGAGAGGACCATAATTTCCCGCCCACATCTGCAGGTAGCCACAGTCCGCTGGAAGGCAGCGGCTCCTTCTGTTGTGTTTGCCTGGATCCTCCCCAGGTATTAGGCGTCTGGGTGATTTCCAGTTCTTTGCGGATGAACATGCTGGCGCTGTGGAGATCCGCTAGCCGATTTTGATATGGTCCTCACAGAACGGAATCATGGCGTGTGCAATCTGTAACATGGAGCTCCATAGAGGAGGGCAACTAGATTAGCTGGGATCTAGGGAGCCCTGCCGTAAACTATCCTCTTAGAAGATGCCAGAGTATCCATTGGGGATCACTACCCCTAGGCCCCACAGCCCAGGAGGAAGCATCCAAAATATTGACACATATGTGTCCTCTCTCTTGTAGAAAGTCTGCACCAAATGTGGGATCGAGGCCTCCCCTGGCCAGAAGCGGCCCCTGTGGCTATGTAAGATCTGCAGTGAGCAAAGAGAGGTAGGGGTCCTGAAGTGGGCTGGGCTTGGGCAGGGCGGGGTGGATGGACCAGGGCGGAGCCAGGCCCACCTGCGTTGGGGTGCAGGCAGGAGCTTCTCCAGAGAGAAGGTCTGGAGGAGGACTACCCAGGATGTCAGGGGAGAAGGATGGGAAAGAGAACCTGCTGGCCTGCCCACTCCCTTACAGAGAGGTGAGAATAAGCCCTGGTTCTGTGCTTTCGGGGCCCATGGTTTCCATGACTAGCCTCCCTGTGAGCGTGTGGCATGTGGGGGGCGCGACTGGAGTCATAGTAGTTACCCGAGTCGATGTCTGCTGAGCACGAGACTACACTAAACTACTGACATCTGCCCATGCATCTCCCCCTCCACATCCCTCTTAGGTGGGTGTCATACCCCATGCCTGGAGGGGAAACACCCGATGCCAGGTAACCCGAGGTGGGCTGGCAGCTGAGTGCCACCCACAGTGCCTTCTGATGCTAGCATTCCTTGTGACCCCTTTCTGAAAGGAAGCAAGTCATTCTTGGGGAGTAATAAGGACCCTGAGATGGTTGCAGATGTGCGGGGCAGGGCTTTAGAACTGCTTCTCCTTACCCAAGGTCAGGAGGGAACCAGAGCAGGCCAAGGCAGGCAGCTTCTGGGGAGGCAGAGTAGGATACAGGAGCAGCAGGCAGAGGGAACCGTTCGCTTTCCAGAGATGGTCCTGCCTCTTTGCTGACCTTGCTTGGCACTTTTTATGTGCTTTTCACCCGAGAGTCCATAAAATACTTTCAGTCCTGGAAAATTCTCAGTCCTACCGTCCTTGGACATCACTACACTGCCATTGCATCTTCCTCCTGAGGAGCTTATGTTTTAAAACTCCCCAGTCCATCCTCTGAGCTCCTGGATTCTTTGGCGTTTCCTGTCCCTGGGTCCTGGGTTCCCTGGGGCGGAGCCGGGCATCCTGCGTGTCTGGTGGGCATGGGAGCATGCCCCCACCCTCTGTGTTCCCTCTCCTCCAGCCATGCCTTCTCACGTGTGTTCCTCCTGCTCTGGGACTGGGTCCTGCCGTATGCATCCCTCTCTCCCAGGTGAGAAGCGCCCCCCTCCTCTCTCTCTCCTCATTTTTAGTTGCTTGGCTGTGGTCCTCCACTCTCTGTGGACGCTTTAAGCTCTGTCTACAGGAAGACCAATCTCCCAGCTGTCTCCACCCACTGCTGCTCCACAGGCAGCTCATTCGGACACTCAAAATAGCAAGTAGCTAGGCGCAGTGGTGCACACCTGTAATCCTAGCACTCAGGAGGAGGCAGGGGGAGGCTAACCTAGACTAGCTAACAAGAGCTTATCTTGAAAAACAGTAAGTAGTTTGAGCCTATGATCTACTGAGGCATACATCTTAGTTTTGAGCACAAACAAGCTCACGTGTTGCTTTTAAAATATTTCCACCTGTCGTTGCTGTGGGTCTGGAAGGCAGAGACAGGGCCTCAAAGTATGAGCTGGCATTCAGACCTGCCTGGAGGGCCCTTGTCCCCAAATGATGACGATGATGACCCTTCATGGAGTGGCTGGGGGGAGGGGGGCAGGCAGCAAGCTTAGGAAATGCACCTACTGACCTTCTCACACTCCGTGTTAGAGCCTCCCCCTTCCTCACAGCCAGAAGCCCCCTCTTGGAGCTGAGGTCTTCCTAATCTTCAAGGGACCTCTTTTAAGATATAAATAAGCAGCCGGATGTGGGGGTACACACCTTTAATCCCAGCACTCAACTCAGGAGGGAGGGGCAGGTGGATCTCTGTGAGCTTGAGGCCGGCCTGGCCTACACAGTGGAGTTCCAGGACAGCCAGGAACAAATAGTGAGATCCTGTCTAATAATAATAGTCACAGGCGAGCTAGGATGTTGGAGGTCAAGTTGCAACAAGAGAAAGAAAGTGGCTGGAAGGGAAGGAAGACTCCACCAGCTAGACCACCTCACCACCAGTTACCTGCACATGCCTGGAGAGTCCTGAGCTCCCCACCCGGGAGGGAGGGCCTCTGCCAGCCCATCCTAATCCCTAGAGTGTTCCTGTTTCCAGAAAAGTCTAAAATAGCTTCAGATGAATTTTCTTATCTTTCCTAAGGCAAAGAATTTAAGGCTGTGCATTAGCTATCTATTTGTCCTTGTATCCTTAGGAACCGATAACGCTTAGCAAGATCAAAAAGGTCCCCCTCTGTGGCTCCGGGCAGCGCTGCGTGAATGCTCACAGACGTGGGTTGTAAACGCGCACGCGGTTTATCATCCGTGGGTATCATGCCCACATCCAGGAGTCTGCTGTCTGCTGTGGGCAGGGAGTGGGGGCAGGGCAGTGGGTTGCCTGATGTCTTTTTTCTTCAAGAAATGTCTAATCATAACAAAGAGATGCTTAGAGAGAAAGGGCATTTAAACCGTCAGGTTTTAAGCACTGAGCATAGCCGCTTTCGAGACTGTGATGAGAACTTGGAGTCTGGTCCCCGTCAGAAGGCAGACGGTGACAGAAGAGCTTGGGCTGCTGGTGGACGCTCCTGTGCTGCTCTGCCGGGTCACTCTTATCTCCCTCTCCTCCTGACTGGCTTCCATCAGCCTGACTGTAATTGCAAATCATTTCCCTCAAGTGGGTCGAATGCTGCCTGAATGTTCAGGGCGGGCAGCTTGGCGTTACTGTCTAACGCACGTGAGCAGCAATGTGAATCTCAGCCCGTCAGCTTATGAGTTTACAACCTAATGCATTTATTCACATGGGCATTTGGTGCATATTTATTAAGCATCTTCTATGTGTCAGGTAAGACGGCTCTTATAATGAGAGGGGGAGAGAGGGGGGCTAACCACAAACACAGGGAGGTACATCCTGTAACCTCACAGATGGTGATAACGTGATCCAGGGAAAAGGGGAACGAGGTACTGGGAAGAGCGGCCCCTATGTTTTACAGGGGTCAGGGAGGGGACCACTGATAAAATGATATTTGAACAAAGATCTGGGGTATACTCTGTGGCTATGGAGGGAAAGCATTGCAGAGGGTTGGGGAGGTGCAGTGTGTGCATCTGTGTGAGGCATATGTGTGTTGAGCAGGGAGACCTGCTCTAGGTGACAGGAACAGGATCAAGGTTGAAGAGAGGAGGCTAAAGATGCAGAGGGAAGTCAGGCTGGGATAATTTTGTACATCACTGCAGAGACTTTGGCTGCTATACTCAGTAAAACTGCGTCTTAGGGGATCCTGAGTATCGGAGTAGCACACTCTGACCTCTTTTAAGGGATACTCTGGCTGTTGTGTAAACTGTAGGCTACAGTAGCACAGTGTTTTATTCTCTGTTTTTAATGTCATTCAAGGTGCCCAACTTATTTCTTGTTAACCTTACAAGTTTTCACATATGTGTACACACATGCACGCACACACACAGAGATGGGGGCATGCACTAGCTATGGTCGTGGTATATACCTGTGATCCCAGCACATGGGAAGTGGAGGCAGGGGGATCAGAATTCAAGGCTTTATGAAGTGATAGCAATTATGTGGATAATTGAGGAATGCTGACAATATAGAGGAATGTATAAAGAAATGCACACAAAATCATATCATGGCTCTCGAGAAACAACCACTACTCACATTTTGCTGTGGTTTTTGCTGCTGTTCTCTAGTCTGCTAAAACTGTGTTTTAAGTTAGCATTCCATTCTGTTATTTCACAGTGTAATAAAACACTCCGTGAAGATTCTTGACGGTGTGCTGTCAAATAGCTGTCCCCCAAATTTAGGTCATTTAAGTTACGTTTGCTTTGTTTGGGGGTTTAGGTTTTTTGAGACAGTATCTCATGTAGCCCAGGCTAGCCTCAGATTTCCTATATGGCTGGGATTAAGGATGACCCTGCAGTCCTGGTCCTGCTGCCTCCACCACTTAATCGTTTCTGTCTTTTCTCTAGTAACTATGTAAGCTCTTGCTGGGATGGAACTCTGCCCGGTGGGTGCGCGCTAAGCCGACAGTGGGCGGCCACTCCAGCCCCCAGCCTGCAATTTAGATTACAGCTCACAGTGGATTCCTAAGCCCAGAGAAATAGCTTAGAAACAGCTGGGACGTGGCTATCTAGGAGAAAAGAGAGAGAAGCCATGCTGAATACACAGGGGAAAGTATAGGTGACGTGGAAAGGGAACGGAATGAAAAGCGTAATTAAAGTATTATTAATGAACTGTAATTCAGCTGGACTCTAGCCATTCCTGGATGGGTGAACCTGATGCTCCCCAGAGGTCACAGCAGCTACTTTGTCCTTTGTGTACTGAAGAGGAACCTTGGAAGAAATTTTTATTTTGGTTTCTGTAAAAATGCAAAATGGCGTTTGGATTAGGTTTGCGTTCCCACCCCAGCTGTGGTAGAGCTGCTTATAAGTTGGGTTTGGAATGCTTGATGCAGGTGGCTGTGATTTGGTTGGGTGCAGTTGTTCTGGCGCCTGTAGCTTGTTTGGGGGATTGGGTGCCGCATGGGTTGATGGAAACTTTTGACTTAGGGTGTAAAAAGTCTGAAGCCCCAAGAGTCGGGCGGGCGTTGGTTGGTGGTTCGTTGGTTGGGTTGCTGTCGTTACTGTGATAATTCCTAAAAGAACAAAGGTTGGAGAGATTGAGTTTACAGACTGTGAGCTGAGACGCTAGTCTGACTCGCTGTTAGCCAGTCCTCTTCAAGCTTAGGACAGCCTAAAAGAGGCTGTGAAGATTTCTACCTTCCTCTCATTCTGTATCAAGGCCAATTGCAAAAACGGTGAAGATTTCTTTCTATCCTTCCTTTCTCTTTCCCTAAATAGAGAGTAAAAGATTGTAGCTTACTGCTACAGTATATAGATTCTTTTTTCCTGGTTGTTACTTCCAAGCATCTCCTGTTTTGACTGTCACTTGAGAGTCTCCTGTCTCAGCCTCCTGAGCACTGAGATTACACATGGAACCTCCTGACTGGCTGTGTATACCAGCTACCCGTCATGGGCCTCCCACGCCCCTGCGTCCTAGCACGCTGATCTCTTCCTGGCAAGTGCATAAACTCTGACATTGATGCAAGATTTAAAGAAACAAGAAAGGGAACAAACCGAACCATAATGTGCTTAACCACAGTGTGTGCACCGGGGAAGGAGGTAGGGACCAGAATCGTGTGCCGTGGAGCGGCAAGCTGAGGAGGACCAGGCTGTCGCACAGGGAGGAAGAAGTGAGTGGGTGCTGTGAGCAGCATGAAGTGGTCTCAAAGGCGACGTCAGACGTCAGGAGAAGGCCGTGCTTCCGTTCTGCTTTAATAACCAGTTGAAGCTTTATTGTATTTGGCAATGTAAATTTTTATCTGGCAGGACAGGGGAGATGGCCCAGTGGGTAAAGCACTTGCTGCACAAGCCCAAGGACCTGAGTTCGGATCCCCAGCATGCATGTAAAAAGCTGACATGGTGCCAGTGCTGGGGGACAGGGGTGAGAGAATTCCTGGCGCTCACTGGTCAGATGGTCTAGCCCAGTGAACTAGGTTTCAAGGAGAAACCCTGCTTCAAAATATAAGGTGGAGAGTGATAGAGGAGACACCTAATGTTACCTCTGACCTCCTTGTGCATGCATAGACACACACACACACACACACACACACACACACACACACACACTCTTTGTCTGGATATGCCAACCCATTTTCATTGACTTGCTTACTAGAACAAGCATATCTGGATGTTTGACCCAGGAAAGCTTTCCAGTTATATTTTTGATTACTGCTTATGCCCGCCACTTCTTCCACGCCATTTTCAGCTAATTCATGGTTCCCTTCATCCTGGAAAATCTTAAAGCTTTTCACCCATGCCTCTGATTTCTTTTATTTCTTTCTTTTTATTTTAATGTATGATTTAAGCACTCTGCTAGATTTTACATTGATACATGTGTGTAGACAACCAAAATGGAAACGAGCCTTGAGGGCTGGGAACGTAGCTCAAGTGGTAGACCCTTAGTAATAGACATGCAAGGTCCTGGGTTCAGTGCCCACACTGCAAACAAATAAAAACGCATACATGCACACATACATACATACATACATAATATACATATATGCAATACATTGGGGCTGGAAACATGGCTCACTGGTTAAGAGCATGCATGAACGCTCTCACAGAGGACCCAGGTTCAGTTCCCAGCACCCAAGATGGGCAGCTCATGACCTGTTGTAACTCCAGCTCCTGGGGGATCTGACATCGCTAGCATTTGCAGGCACTTGAACCCGTGTGCACATGCCCATACTCACACACATAGTTCAGAATAAAAGATAAGTCCTTAAAAAATAAACAAAAGAATTTTGACATCGACTTGTGGAGCACAGCCCAATGGCATGCACCCATACTTCTAGCCACAGAAGCAGAGGATTGCTTAAGTCCAGAAGCTAAAGCCTTTTCTGAACAACATAGAAAGACTCCATCTCAAAAAAAAATGTTTTAAAGACATTTGTGTGTAAGAGTCATAATAAAACTGATAGGAGCTAGCCACTGCCCAAGCCAAGCCCTAAGGCGTGGCCATGCCTGCTTCCCAGAGCAACCTCCTTTGCTTATTTTATCCAACACTGTGATTCTGAAATTGACCGCATAGGATGTACCTGCCCTGTCTCTCTCCTCCTACAGTGGCCCCTCCCCTGCAAGCTCCCTCTTGCCCATTCTCTCCCATTGGTAGTTTCGGGGAACAATTCCCCCCTAGCCATTCACATATCCCTAAGAACAGAGTAGAGTTTCTCTTGGGCCATGGTAAGTGCTCAGGGTCAACTTCTCCAGATACTTCCCAGTTGTTTTCCAGAGCCGCCAGGTGATACTCTCCTGAGGCGAGAGCCCCTCTCCAGCCTCTCCTCAGCTGAGACTCTCCCGCCTCCAGCGCAGGCTCGGCTGCTGCCCTGTCCGCCTATTCCCGTTCCTTCCCTCGCCTCACAGGTCTGCGTCTTTTCCCTCACGTTGCCTGTATTTTAATGTTTGTTTGTTTATTTGTTTGCCTCCAACTTTTGATCCTTTTGCCTCAGCCTCCTGAGTGTCGGCTTTTAGCCTCCTGAGTACTGGATTTTAAGGCAACCCTGCTCCCAGCCCACCTCTAGGCTGTTTCCCAGGCTAATCTTTATCTTTTCAAGACTCAAATGGCTCTCCATTCCCCCTGAAACCTGGCACGCACATCTATGCAGTTTCCAGCTTTCCCATGTGTAGGTGTCTCCAGAACAGGCCACACTCTTGCCCAGTTCTGTGGCAGTTTCCCCAGGCTCAAGTCCCCCCTGTCCATTAGCCCTCCTCAGTGAACCCAGCAGACCAGGTTTGATCTGGAAACAACAGGAAAACCTCTCACAGCCCTCTCTCTGCTGGGAATCGTCGCCTGTGGTGCTCTGGGATTCTCTGTGACCACTGGAAAGGGCTGGGGACCTAACAGACAGCAGCCCTACCCTGCAGGTTATATCGCCAGCCTCCCTGTGTCTGGGAATCTCATCTCTTGAGGACAGTGTCAGGGTTGGAAGTCAAAGGGTGGCTTCTGTGTGGCACAGAGACCTACAGCTCTGCTGGCCCTAGCAGGCAGGCAAGGCCTGGGTGTGACATAACACAATCCCCTCTGCCACCTGCAGCGCAGGTGAGCCTGGCTATGGCCCCCAGTCCCTGCCGGTAGTCCACGGTCTCACCTCCCACATGCCTCCATGGCTTTGTCACTTGGGGTCGGAAGAGACCTGCACTGGGGACTTCTAAATGCAGCACCAGCAGTAGCAAACTGAAAATTCATGTATTGTCTACCTCTCTTCCCCATCCATTTAAAAAACAACAAAGCCCGCGACTCACTCAGAGTTGTCCTGCAATCAGTAGAAAGGTTAATTGGGATCTAGATTCCCGGATTCTAGAAGCCATTCCTCCAGCCTTTAACAGGTAGAGGGCGGCTAAAGCTGCAGGCTTTGTTCTGGAGGGGGGTGGGGTGAGCGGAGAAAGGGTGAGGACCAATTTGTAAGTAATTGAAAGCTGATTAATACAATTAGAGCACTCTTCTCCACCCTGGCCTTTCTCTTCTACTTTCACACACATCCTGCTTAGACCCAGGCAGAGCCTGCACCAGCTGACACAAGCTGAGGCTCCCGCAGTGTTTTGCACAGAGAGATGTTTTAGGAAATGCTTGTTGATCCAAAGGGAAATTTGCAAAGCAAAGACCCTGCCCTGATCACTTCAGCACCTCTCCCCGCAGCGTGCCTTTGATCTGCTCCCTTCTGACTGGGGACCCAGGGACCCACTGAGGCTGGGGTATATCCCCTCACCCCTTACTCCCTCTCCTGTTTGTTGACTGACTGAAAGAGAATTTTGTGAACAGGAAAAGTGAAGATTTGCTCTAGCCCACCCAGCCTAGAGATAAGCAGTACTCCAGTGGAGTCATCCACTGTCAGAGCCATCCCTCATCTGGGCCTCAGGACCTGACAATGGACGGGAGAATCATCTAGTTGCTCTGTGACTGCTGAGCCCCGCCCCTCAGCACCTGCCTCCCTGGCTGGCAGGCTGCCATCTGCCTCACCATGCTCCATGTCTCCGTTGCTTGCAGTTTGGATTTTGCTGCAAACAGCTTTGCCTGAGGGCCCCTTTCGCAGGCCCATGAGCGCACCGAGTGGGTGGCTGGTGCCAGGACAGGTGGCTGCCCAAGTACCCTGCCATCTGTGCCTGGCTCGCTCTCAGCTGCTGTAGTGACATTCCTGGGGGACCTGGATGGCCACACTTCCCCAGTGTGTTGTTGGTCACCTCCCACGCGGCTGCGGCTCTGTCAAACAGCCCCGTCGCTGCTATCTCCTGGCCTCCCACACAGGCACAAGTGGCAGCAGGAGGAGGCTCCTGGCACCCACCAGGTCCCAGAGCAGTTTGCCTATCTGGGCACCCCCGCCAGCATCCTCACAGACAGACCGAACCACCCCCACCCTCCTGTCACTTGCTTGAAGTGCCGGTCTGAGTCCCTGCACAGGAAGAAGCTTTACCCTGACAGACCCCAAAAGGGAGAGGATTTCATTACCACCCCAGTGCAGTCTTCTGGGGTAACTGTACAGACAAGTGTGTACACACACACACACCAGAAAGGCCAGTATTGACAATGATGTGGGTCACATCCAAGCAGTGATCCCTCATCTTCCTCACAGGAGCCCAGCAAGGGACTCAGAGGATTTGTTGTCCCTGTGACAGATGGAATAACTGAGGCTCAGAGAATGGAGGTCAGTTGCTGTGCTGGGGTGCAGAGCTTCAGTCTGGGAAGTGGAAAGAGGTCTGTGAGTGGAGGCTGAGGGTGGCCCAGCAGCGTGTATGCACTTAACACTAACTGGCTCGGTGATAAATGTTATTATTACCACAGTTGAGAAAGTAACTGGGTGGGCCGGTGTATATGCTGATTGCTTTTCTCATGGCTGTGACTAAATGACCTGACAAGAGCAACTTACAAAAGGAAAAAGGCTTATTTTGGCTCACAGTTTGAAGACGTACAGTCCATCATGGTGGGAAAGGCATAGCAGCTTGATGTGAGGTGGCTGCTTCATGTGTTCATAGTCAGGGAGCAGAAGCATTCTGGTGGTGCCCAGTAATTTTACCAGTTGGGACCCTGGCCTGTGGGATGGTACTGCCTACATTTAGGGTGGGTCTTCCCTCCTTAATTAAATCTCTCTAGAAAACTCTGGGAGACACATCCAGAGCTGTGTCTCCTAGGCGACTCCAAATGAAGACGAGTAGGCCCTAGGTCTAGAAAACTCTGGTAGACACATCCAGAGCTGTGTCTCCTAGGCGACTCCAAATGAAGACGAGTAGGCCCTTTCCAGAAGGCTAGATTTCAGCATAGATTTGAGGCATGTACAGTGGGACTAATGGCTACCTGGGCACAGAGCAAAACAAAATGGAGACCCCCCCCCCAACACGCACTGTGTCCATAGAGCTGAGGCATGGTCCCCAAAGCCTCAAGAGGTCACCATAGTCCTTTCTGGAGGTGGATCCTCAGCCCACAAGTCTGAGTTTAGTTGTGTCGTTTACTGGGTTACTAAGCCCCCCACCTTAGGAACATGCTCAGAAGTTGGCAGCATTGGGCACCCTGTAATTTACAGGATTTACCCTGACTACAGCAAGGAACAGAGTACCTGTGTCCCCATGGGTCAGATGGTGTGACTCCATCCTGATGCTGCATCCCCTCCGGTCCCTCCCACTGCCTGTCAGGCCTGCATTGTCATGTTTTGGCTACGCCCTGTGTGTACCTCTAGGCAGGTGGGTAAAATGCTAAGGCGGAAGTATCTGAACTTGGTCTCTCCGCTCTCGCACTAATTTGAATAAGAATTTGATCCAACTTTCCAGCTTGTTTTTTAGATGCCAAATGACACTGGCTGGCACAGTTGTGCCCCTCCCCCTGGCCAGCTGTCTCACAGATGGAGACTGGGGAACCGAGGGTGGACCCATGCTTAGGGAGTATTTATTGAGCTCCTAGGCAGCTCCCAGCCCTGGAGTGACACCCCATTTCCTTTCCTAAAGAAGCACTTTAAGACATATACCCCATAGGGCCTCCAAAGTCCTTCTGCTGGCACAGGGAAGCAGGGAGGGCTGGCCTTTGCTGGGATCTTCCTGCAGGGTGGGTACAAGGCTCGGAGATGGGTATTAGTGTCCCTGTTTTGCAGCTGAGCAGAGGATCTAGGCTCTTTGGTGACAAGTTCAAGGTGGCACTGCCAGGAATGGGGAGCTGTGGTGACCCTGGAATGCCCAGTGCTGCCTTCCCACACAGAGGCTTCTCTGACCCAGCAATACTTGGTCTCCTGGTGAGCTTATAGGTGTCTATTCGAAGATGGTTCTTGAATTGTGCTATGTGTGGAACATACTTTGTGTGCGTGTTAGATGCCACTGGCACACACACAAAGATAACATGAAAATAAGCTTGAATTAGTGACCCAGAGAAATATCTGTAAGGTCTCCCAGGAAGCAGGATTAAAAAAAAAGAAATAGCCAAACAGGATGAGGGAACAACGAGTTAGGGAGATGGGGGGCCATGAGGCCTCAGAGGTTTTCCCAAGAGGAGCAAAACAGATTGAAAGTGAAGCACTTACCATGCTCACCAGCGAGGAGCATGTCCCAGCACTCCCCACCTGAGAGCTCTGCCATCCAGGGGTCAGGGGTGTCACTTTGGCAGGGACTATGTTTAAACACTGGCACATTTGTTGTTCTGGAAATTGAATCAAAATCGAGAAGTTCCTCTGAGAAGACCTGGCTTGCTGTAATTGGCCTCTGCAATTTTGTGCTCCCAGCCTTTCTTCATTTCCTGTGTGCAGCCCACTCCATCTGGGGCCTGGGGCCAGAGCGTAGCTTCCCCGCCAAACACCTCCTGAGCATGCTCCCCCAGACTTGTGGCAGAAACGGGAGGGGAGGTCAGTGTGAGGGTCTCAGAAGGATTTCACACGGCTTGTGAGTTCAGAGAAAGGGGAGCATTTGCAAAGTGTTGACAGTCCAGTGGTGTGAAGGCGCAGAAAGCCTCGTCTCTGTGGATTTGCTGAGCTGGCAGGAACAGCCGAGGGCGGAAAGCACTCTGGGGACCACAGTCCTTCTGGTGACTTATAGGACCTTCCCACATCCCAGATAGCATGGGAGACACAGGACTGGAGGGATAACCCCGAGAGTGGCCTACAGGGCTACATGGAGGAATCAGGGCTAGAGTCAAGGCCAGCAAGCAACCCCGATGCAGGGGCATAGCCCTCTGCCTGCCTATTAGGACCCTTTGGTGCCACTACCTTGTGACACTGGCAAGCTCCCCCTTTTTATTGCAGATGAGTAATTGTTACAGGAGCAGCCCATCACCAGAGCTGATTCATGGAAGCCAGAGCATTCCCTCTGAAATAATCTAGCACGGTGTTTGAATTACGCCCCCCCCCCCCAAAAAAAAAAACCCAGACGGCACCGGCACAGTGTTTTTTCTCACTGCAGCTCCCTTTCTGTGCCGGCGCTGCTAGTCTCCCAGGCTGACCTGGTTGCTCAAAGCCCACTTGAATTGAAGAGGAGGCTTGCTCAGACTCTGAGAATTCTGGGCTCCTTGGTGCTGAGCTCAGCTTCCTGCCCTCAGGCCTCAGAGGACAGAGCTTCCTGAGGACTCTGCCTTGGGTTTCCAGTGTGCTGGAGAGGTTGGGCCCTGCGCAGCAGGTGTAGAATGTGGGGAGTCCTGAGGGGAGATGGCCATCTACCAGTGAGACCCAGGAGGCAGGAGAGAGTGCATTCCAGATAAAGGCATGCTCCCACTGGGGTTAGAGGGTAGGCAGAAGCATGGCGGAGTGCTCTTCCTGACTCACACACACACACACACACACACACACACACACACACACACACGTGCATCTACATACATGTACACACACACACACACCCGTGCATCTACGTGCATATGCACACACACATGTGCATCTACATACATGCACACGTGCACATGCACACACAAACACTGCATTTTAAACTGCTATCCTGAAACTGATGGTATTGCTCAGTGGGAGCGCTTGCCTGACATGCCTCAGACACAGAGCTCCATCCCAGCACCACCAAAGAAGGGGAAAAATATAAGTGTTTTTCTTCAAAATGCAAATGTGCTAATACCCCCCCCCCCCCCCCCGGGAAGGCCTCAGCCTCCAGGTAACGCCTCAGTTAAGAGCTGACACTTTCGGAGGATGAGAGCTAGAGAGTTGTCTGGGTAGGGAGGGAAGCGGCCAGGGACACCCCCACCCCGCCGGCAGGCAGCTCGGGCCAGCGGCCCTGGTTCTCCCACACCCCTCCTGTGGGTGCAGAACACTGGGGACCCTGTGCAGGAGGGAAGGCTCACTGGGGTTAGTGGTGGGGGAGAAGCCTGTCTCAGCTCAGTCTGAACACACAAGAGGTGGTTGATAAATGCTATCTGAGTAAGCTAATCCCCACAGCTCCCTCTCCAGAGGCGAGGAGGCAGGCTGCAAAGAAAGATGGCTAACTCACTCTACCAAAGCAGAAAAGGCTGCAGCAGAGAACGACTTCAAGAAGGAGGGCTGGAAGGAACACCTCCTGGGCAAGCATGACCCACGTAAAACAAAAACAGGCATGGCGACCTGCTAGTAATCCCAGCACTGGAGAGGCAGAGACCAGTGGATCCCTGGGGCTCCCTGGCCAGTGACAGACTCTCACAGGTGGCAGGGCCAGCAAGATGGCTCCGCAGGCAAAGGCACATGTTGCCAATTCTGACCATTTAAGTTTGTCCCCAAACCCACATGGTCTAGAAAGAGAGCCGACTCCTGCAAATTGTCCTTAGACCTCCCCAGGTGTGCTGTGTCACATGTATACGTTAATGTTTCCTAAGAAAGGCTGAGGAACAGTATCACACCTGAGTCTGGGCCTTCTGACCTCATGTACACATGTACATGTGCATTCACATCTGCAAACACAAGTACACCCACACAAACATGCTTACACACACACACACACACACACACACACACACACGTGTCGGGTGGTGGGGGAGAAAGACAGGGGCAGAAAGGGTAAGAAAATTCTCCAGGTGTAGTGGCTCATGCCTTTAATCCCAGCTCCAGAGGGGCAGGCGCAGGCCCAGTCTCCATGACGTCAAGGCTAGCCAGGGCAACATAGATTTTTACTTCTTTCATTTTTTTGAGACAAGATCTTACACCGAAGCTCTGACTGTCCTGGAACCTAATATGTAGACCAGGCTGGCCTCTGGAACTCACTGCAATCCACCTGCCTCTCTGCCTCCCTAGCGCTGGGATTGAAGGCGTGCACCACTATGCCCAGGGAGACCTTGTCTTTAAAAAAAAAAAGGTAGGAAAATTAAGTATGCTAAAATAACAAACCTTCCCTACCTTTAATTTTGTTGGTTGTCATAGATAGATGATCGACTGACTTACTGATTGGTACAAATTACATATGTATAACTTTTTGAATATTCAAAGCAATTCTGTTTTATCATTTACATTATAATAGAAAAATAATTAACTCCTCCATCACCATGAAAAACGAGGCTTTATTTATAGCCATTTGGTCTTCACTGATACAGTCTGGAACTTTGGATCCAGCTGTTACCCAGTCCTTTTATAGCTATACACTATTTAAATGTAATTTATTTCGTACGATTATGTGTTGTAGCTCTGTCCATGTCAGCTGTTTAAACCAAATCTTGCCTTTATCTCCTTGGGCACCGAGGTTTTCAGTACCACAGTCCTCTGCCCTACCTTCTGCTTCTTGAGCCTGTTATCTCAGTTCTTCTGGGTTAGCCGAGCTACCACATCTGAGTGGTGTCGTTCTTTGCTGCTTGGTCCACAGCTTCTGCTAGGATAGAATCACGGCCCAACTGAATGAAAGGACAGAGAGGGCTCCATCTGACTCTAAGGTTGGCAGATATCTACCTCTTCCCCACCCGTTGCATGGTTACAAATGTGGCCACCAGGCCGTGTGATCTGCTCTACACTCTTGCTCAGAGCAAGAAGAGCCCTGAGCAAGACCTGGCAGGTAGCTCAGCTGGTAAAGGTGCTGCCACTAAGCCTGATGGTCCGAATTCAGTCCCTGGAACTCACATCATATGAGGAGAGGATGACCCTGCACACTGTCCTCTGACCCGAACACATATGCTGTGGTACACCCCCACCCCCAAACACACAAAATAATAAAAATGTAGTTTTATTTTAATTTTTAAAAAGAAAACCTGAGGGTCTGGAGAAATAATAGCTCAGTGAGTAAAAGCACTTGGTATAGAGGACCTGAGTTCAGTTCCCACCACCCACATCAGGCAAGTCACAGCCATCTGTAACTCCAGCTCCAGGGAATCCAACACCCTCCTCTTCTGGCCTCCAGGAGCACATGCATTCAACGTGTGTGTGTGTGTGTGTGTGTGTGTGTGTGTGTGTGTGTGTGTGTGCGAGAGAGAGAGAGAGAGAGAGAGAGAGAGAGAATTTAAAAAAGAAAAAAGAAAACCTGAGCAAATACTTTAACACACACGCCCCCAATGTCCTGTTAGCAGTTCTGAGTCTCCGTGTAGCTTGGACAGGCCTGAAGCTTGTGGGACAGCAGGCAATCGAGCTTTTAGAGCTTTGGGGTTGGATGGGCCTGGTTAGAGCAACAGATAGCATTTCTAGCAGAAAAGCACTCAGAACAAATGTGTCTGTTCCGTGAGTCTATGCCACTGTGCTAGTCAGCTTTCTGTTACTATAATCGGTGCTATGATCACCCTGTGAGGGAGAAAGGTTCACTGTGACTCACCCTTTTAGAGGTTTCAGTCTCTACTCAGACCTGTTGCCTTTAGAAAACAAAGCAAACCTCCCACCCCATGACTAGGAAAGAAGAGGCTGCAGACCCACTACGTGCTTCAAGGAACATCACCTCACTGATCTGGAGGCCACCTACTAGGCCCCACCTCTTAAAGGTCCTCCCACCTCCCAGTGGCGCCTTGGACTGGCGACCGAGCAAGATGTGCATGACACTTCTAGAGGTCATTGTGCCTTTTTTTGTTTTTCCTAATTTTTTTTCTTTTTCTTTCCTTTTTTTTCCTTTTTTGTAATTTTGATGATACTCAGCAGTGCTCATCCATGTTGATGCCTGAAGATTTTTGCATGAAGGACTAGGTATGTTGTAGAGCGTGCTCAATGGCTCCTCAGACTCACTGAGTTTTCTGGACAGATACACACAGGTACAGCACGGAACAGCCCTCGGCCTGTCCGTGTGTACACCTGTAGTTCCCATCGTTAGGCACGGTTCCCTGAGTGCCAGGGTGCTTCTGGAAGCCCGCTCCTGGAGTTCACTTGTGAATGGTCACGGTGTGTCTTGATGCGACATCTTGTTGATGGCGGGAGGGCCCTTCCGTTTTTTTTTTTCTATCTTTGCAGGAACCAGTCCGCCAGGCCCAAGTTGAAAAAGGGAAAGCGCTAGGGATTGTGGGAGGGAAAGCCACATCGCAAGTACAATTTCTGAGTCGCTGAGTTGGGGGAAGGGGCTGAGCTCACCATGGCTTTGCTTTCATTAAGATTTATTCACTCATTTTTATTTATGTTGTTTGTGCCTGTGTGAGTTTATATATGCCACGTGCCATGCGTGCAGGAGTCCTAGGAGGCCAGAGAGTGTTGCATCCCCGGGACTGGAGGTAGAGCAGTCGCGAGCCACCTGGGAACCGAACTTCTGTCCTCGGCAAGAGCTGTACTTGCTCTTAACTTCTGAGCCATCTCCCTCCCATGGCTTCTCATACCACCACAGAAACGGAGTCACAGGATACTACCCAGCAGCCTCCAGGATTAACATGGCTGCCAGCTGCCTGAGGCCCCAGGCATCTTCCTCCCTCTAGCTTCAGCTTTGCACGTCTCTGTGCTTTCCTCTGTCAAGGTCCTGGCTGCAGGAGGCTGGTGGGGACAGCATGTCTGGGGAAGCACACCTCCTACCTTGCATTCCTTCTCTCTCCTGCACCATTACCTCCTCTCCCCGCAGCCACATCCAGATTCAATATTCCATCCAGACACCGCTCCGGCTCCCACGTGTGGACTTGCCATGCAGCCCGAGGATTGAATAACAACATTCAATTACCGATCCTGTGTGTTTTCACTGTAATCAGAGGAATGCATGTGGTTTAGAGAAGGGAAAAAGATCAAATTGTTTGGCCAAGTGTCAGCCAGCAGAGGCAGCAACATTCGGATGGGGGGGCTGGGGGGGCCAAAAGGGGTTGGGGGGTTGCGGGTGCCCCTGCTCTCACCTAGCCCCTGGCGCTCACGTGACGGGTTTGCCAGGCTCCATGTGATTCATCAGCTCCTCATGCTGTGAGAGGTGATGAGCTGCCTGGCTTTGACTGCACTGTTCTTCTCTCCCCTTCTAATTTTTGATCATTTTAATACTTTAGCACTTTAATTACACTTTTATGTGATATCGTGCCCCGCCCTCTCCAGGAGCTGTGGCTGCGGAGGCTCCTGTTCCTCCCTTCTCAGTGCTCACTCACCCCCCTGCTTTTCTAGATCTTACCTTCACTGCTAGGTTGAAATTCATTTGACTGTCATTAATTCTTCCGTGCTCGGCGATTTGTACCCAGGTCCTAATTCACAGAGGTAGCTGCGTGATGCCATGCAAAGAAGGGTTCATGGAGATTCTGAGAGATAGGGGGCACCATGCCACATAGGTCACAGGAGTAGCCAAGGGAAAGCACAGGCCACAGTGGTTTGGCTAGTTTGAGTATTTCCAGCAGCCTTTGGGCCTTTTTGTGGGGCTCTTGTCTGACATCTGGGCGGAGGTTACTAAGGGCAGAGGAAAGCTGGGTTGATGTGAAAGATCTCTCCATGTGGCTTTTCATCCTGGAGGTTCCTGGGGGTCCCGGGTGGCTCCCACTGTCTCCTAACTTCTCCCGCTCCCACGCAGTCAGGGACAGAGGTGGCCATCGTACAGCAAGTCTCTGTGTCTTGCAGTGGAGAGAAGGTGAGGCTCCGTGGAAAGATCTAGATAAAAGTGATTTCCCACAAGTGGAGTAAGAACTCATCTGGGGATGGGCAAAGGAACAGCTACAGAGATTTGGAGGGGGGAAAAAAAAACTTAGTAGAGAGCTTAGTATATTCAGAGAAGGGAAAGCAGATGTTTGGCTGAAAGGTACAGCTGGAGCAGGAAGCAGGGCCGTGGGCTTTTGTTGGCCATGCTGTGGGGATTAGCTTGTCTGGTAGCTCCTGGGGAACCAGAACTCACTCACTCAGTCTGTTTCTTGCTTGTTCACTCTCTTGTGCTCATTCTCTTGCTCTGTGTGTGTGTGTATGTGTATGTGTATGTGTGTATGTACATATGTGTATGCATGCATGTACATGCTCAAGTGATAGGTTAGTGCAGGCTGTCTCTCCTCTGCCCTAGAAGGTAAACCTTTAAGATGACCTCAGTGTACAAAGCACCATCTTGTCACAGGCCAGATCCTGTTGCTTTCAAGGCTGGAGCGCATACAGCAGGCAGGACACATTGTCCTTGAAGACAAGAGTCCACGCTTTGTTTGCTGTACCTTGTCTGTCGTTTGCTCTGTGGGCCACCAGCATCGTAGGTTCCTCACTAGGTTTAGGGACGGCGCAGGCACAACCCTGCCCTCAAAGAGCTCAGTGTCCTAGTCAAAAGAATGAATGAAGTTAGACATTATGGTGCTGCATATCTTTCTTGTTTGTTTTCTGAGACAGGGTCTCGCTGTATAGCCAGGGCTATACTGGAGCTCACTCTGTAGACCAGGCTGGCCTCAAGCTCAAAGATCCACTTGCCTCTGCCTCCTGGTGCTAGGATTAAAGATGTGCACCACCATGCCTGCTCCATGGTGCACACCTTTAATCCCCAAACTCAGGAGGCAGAGGCAGGTGGATCCCTGTGAGTTTAAGGCCAGCCTGAGTTCCAGGACAGCCAGGGCTATACAGTGAGACCATATTTCAAAATGAAAAACAGAGACAGGCAGACACACACATACTATAGGGGTGGGGGGCATAGGGCAAAGAAACAAGCAGACAGTAGACAAGCACGAACTCCAGCCCAGGGGTGGCCTGCTGTCCCAGTGGTATCCCATGACCTTGGAAGCACAGCAGAAGGGCCTTAATTCTGAAAGCTCTGGCATGGAAGGTCCCCTGGGGGGAATGTGGCTGCCCTGGGGAGGCCTGGTGACAGGCACTACAAGTGTTAGGAACAGCATGTGCAAAGGCCAGGCTTCCCCTTCCCTTCGTTTGTGGGCTGAGAGGCAGAGAGAATAGGCGAGCTAGTGCAGTCAGTAAAGACAGACAGTGAGATGCCCCAGGAACGCAGGACACATGTGACCCAGTCATACCAGCAAAGGGCACACTGGGGCCTTCAGCTTCCCTTTCTCCATCCTTGCCAACAGCCACTTCCTCAGACTGCCCCTTCCTTCCACCAGAGCCTGGGCAATTACCACCTGCTCCCGCCACAGCCCTTTAGGAAAAGCTGGTGATTAGCAATTGTTATTGTGGCAGTTAAAATTCCCTGGAGCAGCTTGGCTAATACCCATCAGTATCTGCAGTCAGCTTGGCCGTGAGCTGAGATGGTAATGAAAACCTCGAACCCAGCACCGAGCAGTGGTACCGGGGCGCAGTAAATGCTGCCGGACGCCCCTACAAGCACCATGGTAGCGTGTGGGTCTTTTCTCATTAAATGGCATTTTCAAGGCTGGCCGCTTTGCTGGCCTTATCACAGCAAACCACACATAAGGAGCAGAGTGGAGCTGTGCGGCAAAGCTCAGCCTCTCCAGAAACGAGTGTTCTCCCATCCGTGGGCCTAGCCCATGGTGGGGTTAGATCCCACAGAGGGCCTGTCCTGCCCTGTTCTTGGGGAGGGACCAAGTGTTGATGCCAGGCAGCGAGTGATGGGCCCGGATGCACTGGCCAGAAGTCACATGACTGGAAGCTATTGTTGTGCAGGTTGTAAGGGGGGCAGGGGGCGGGTAGTGAGGCAGAGAAGGTCAGGTCGTGCATGGACAGGCATGGGTGGGATTGCCGTTCAGCACTGGGCCCAGCTGGCATCCCCACCACGTGCTTCACCAGGCCTGCTCAGCCGTGTAGAAGGTGATTTCCAAAATGCTGACAGTGTTCCGTGGACGTGGACATGTGCACAGGCACACCTCCTGTGCCCCGGACACCCTGATGGGAGAGAGGGCGACTCGGGAATTGCTGCTGGCACACTAGTCCAGCATCCCAACCATTCTGAATGGCAGGATAAGCCACTGGACCATCCACCTGGCTGAGAGTGACAAGACTGAGGATCAGACCAGAATCTTTCAGAAATGACCATTCCACTAGCCAGCCACAGACCTGCCCACTGAGCCCTGGGGAGACACAAACCTGGCTGGCCTGGAGGGCCGTGCGCATGGAGTATAGATACTGGGATGAAGCTGGTATGGTTTGTATGGAGCTTGGGGGGTTGAATACCCCAAAAAGATAGACCCCTGAGAGTTGCATGCTATTCAGCCTTGTACTTCAGAGCCTGTGTTCTTTGTCCCCTCTGCATAGTCGTTGAAGAGAGTATTTTGACAGGGAAGTGAGGTGGAGATGGGATGTTGTGGCAGACGGTAGGAGCATGGGTTCTGGTGCTGTGCCGTGTCAGGGAGCGGCAGGAAGGGCTGAGGTGGGCGCCATCAGGGAGATGCCTGGGGGCTTGCTCTGCACCAGCTCATTTGCTGGACACTCCCTGTCATCCCTCTTTGAATCTGAAATAAGAAGTCCACCTGGTCAACAATAAGACCCTGGGGTGAAACCACCAGGCCACTTCCTAGACATGGCACACGGCAGAGCACTTTTCTGGAATGCCGGACGACTTCCTTGGGAAGGTAACTGGCCTTACCCCTACGGGTCGGGGTATGTTCCAGGAAAGTACTCACAGCCCTCAATCCTATTGTTGAGTGTTTACTAAGCATCTACTCAGCGTTGATCTGTGTTAGGAGCCTGAGGGTGTGGTGGTGAGAAGACAGCCATGGCTCTCCCTCCTGGATGACAGGGCCTCGTGGGGGAGACAGTTGCAAATTAAGGAGCAGCTAAGAAGGGCGGGTGGCCCAAGTCTGTGCAGAATGCTGTGCACACACACAGCAGGACTGTCTCCAGCCTCAGACAGAACGCTGAGCCTTAAAGACTGCGCTAAGTGAAATGAGCCAGGCGCCACCGGCTAGCTTCAAATGAGAGCCGAACCAGGCAAACTCAGGGAGAGAGAGTAAAGGGCGGCTGCCCGGGGCTGAAAGGCAGGGAGGGCAGCAAGGGAACTCTGTTGTCCATCTTACAGCTTCTACATTCAGTGACCTCAGGATCCGTGGAAACCGCTCCTAAGTGAAGTGTACCGGCTTGAGGGACCTGGCCCAAGGTCCTTGCCCTGCAGGTTTCTGTGCATATGGTAGATGTTCTGACTCACTCCTGGTGCATCTATCTCATCTAAACGTGTATACAAGCCTTGGATCTTGGAACACGCACTGAAGCTGTAGCCAGTAGTTACCTGCTGAGTATGTTGGGAAGAGACCCAGCCCTACTCCCAGGAGTGAAGCAGTGGGAAGAGTTCCAATGTCCTCAGCAGGGGCTGGATTCATTAGGGTGAACCTGAACACAGTTGGTCTGATTTGGAGGGGTGGGGACACTGTAGTGTTGGTGGAGGCCATTTCTTATTCACACAGAACATTCACCATGACACAAGGTGGGAAAGGGCCCAGCCAGGGATGCATGAGACCCTGTCTAAAAACCCAATGTAATACTGTGTTGGTTTTAGGCAAGTAGCTGAACTTGTTGAAGTCTCAATTTTTTTTTTCCAATCTGGAAAATGGGATTGATAACAAAGCTTCCTCAAGAAACTGTTGGCACCATATGCCCTAGGAAGTGGGAAGGAGACTGCCCGTTTCTGTGAGTTACTGTCCGTCTGTTTCCGTTGTGATAACAAAACACCTTAGGTGGAACAATTGATAAAGTATAGAGTTTTCTTTGGCTCCTTTCTAGGCATTGGGAGTTCCAAGAGCATGGCGCCTGCGTCTGGGGATAGCCTCCATGCTGTGTCATGTGGCAAGACCAGTTTTACATGTGTGTCGTATGCATACTGAAGTCATAGGCCAACTTGTGTGACTCCGTCCTCTCTGCCGACCGCGGGACAGGTCTCAGGCTTGGCCATCTCCCCAGCCCCGCCCTCCTTCTACAAGGATTTATTTATGTTAATTTTGTGTACATGAATGTCTTCCAGTGTGTATGTACATGTACCATGTGCATACAGGACCCCACAGAGCCCAAAAGAGAACATCACACACCCTGGAATTGGTGTTACGGATGGTTGTGAGCCGCAACGTGGGGTGCTGGGAACTGCACCTGAGTCCTCCTCAGAGCAGCGTACGCTCTTGGCTGCTGAGCATCTATCTCAACGACCCCTGATTTATAAAATTGTCTGTGCGTATGTGTGTGCACGTGCCTGATGCGGGGTGGGGCGGGGCAGGTGCCACAGGGCATGTGGGGAGGTCAGAGGACAACTCTGCGGAAGTCAGTTCTCTCTTCCCACCCTGTGGGTTCTGGAGGTTGGACTTAGGTTGCAGCCTTTACCCCCAGAGCCATCTTACTAGATCAGCGCCCAACCCCATCCTGACTCTAGGGATGGTCCCAGAGCCTCACCTTTGCTTAGGGAGGCTCTCTCCCTCTAAGCAATCTTCTCAGCCCTCTTTTCATTTGGGACAAAGTCTCACTAGGTTGCCCACATTAGCCTTGAACTCACTCTGCAGCTTAGACTGGCCTTGAGCTAGAGATCTTCCTGCCTCGGCCTCCTGAGTTACTAGGGTACAGGCCTGTGCCACCAGACTCTGCTTCTTCATCCTCTTATGAAGTCACAAAGGCCACCGTGGCGGGCCCACCCTCAGGACCTCGTCTGATCCTGTTTCCCAAAGGCCCCACCATCAAATCCCATCAACATACACAGAGTTGGAGCTTCCCCCCTGAGAAGGGAAAAGCATTCAAACCGTAGCAGTTTCCAGTCCCGATCAAAACGTAGGCGTCTTCTCGCTGGGGGCTCCACAGAACATTCCTTCCACCATCCGTGCTGTGTAAGAGACTGAGCTCCGTGAGGCTCAGTGCAAGAGTGCTGCCTAGACGCTCAAGGCCTTGGCTCTCCACAGCGCCACCTAAGAAACGAAACAGAACCACCCGAAGCCTGACCATCTGCTATGTGAGCGGTCACTGAGCAGTTCGCTCAGGCTTACCTTCTGGACGCGGAAGTCCCGTGGCCCTCGGTCCGGAGCATAAGGTGACCCTTGACTACTTGGAGAACTAGCTGTATCCCCTCAGCAAGTGCTAGGTGTGGTCAGCTGTGGGTCCACTCTGCGAGACAGCACCACCCCAGATCTGCCTGCTGGTGGGAAATGCAAGGGCCCAGGAGATCTGTGTGTCCACATCACACAAAGCTGGGTGATGGCCTCAGCATTGACTCGAAATGTTTGCATGGAACCCACCAAGGCTGGCTTTTCTCTGGGAAGGTGACCCCAGCTCCCCCTCACTCCAACCCTCCTTACTCAATACCCTGAGCACATTCCCTCCCCAGGAAAGGCGCTTCTGTAGCTCTCGGCCATTTCTGAAGTAGGCACTAAGGATTTGAGGCCTTATCTCAGTTACTGCTCTGAATTCTAATCTGAGGCTCTTGGAGATTCCAGTCTTTTCCGAGTCTGTACAGAAACCCTCAAGGGAGAGTTTTCAGATACTGTGATATGCCTTGCCTGGCTGTCCCTTAAGCCTCTGTCACCCTGCCCAGAGCTCTGGGAAGAAGACACCTTCTGGATGCTGAACACAGTGCTGGGCACTCCCAGCCTAGCAAGCATTACTTTGTTTCACCAACGAAACGATCAAATCTCAGAGAGGCTTATATTCACCCAGCACTACACAGCCAGTGCGCATGGCAGCTGCAGCTGATCAGTCTCGATCAAACAGCAGCCTGAGTCATTTTATTCTTTGCCATTGGGGAGCAAGAAACAGGATCCAGTGTGGCCGTCCTGGAGGTGAAGGGCTGGAGGTCTTCCCAGAGGGTTTCCTGACTGTCGTTCCTGTTCTGGACAAGGGTGGACACCCTTAGCTCCTAGGGATCCATCCAGCCTTCTGGGGTACCCTCCTCAACCAGCCCTGGGGTGACTTCTTCACTTCTTCCCGTGTCAGATCTTTGCCAAGGGGAAGAGATAGGACCTAGCCAGTATCGTCTGCCCCTCCCCACACCAGCTCTGAGAGGCCATGATGGGAGGAATGCTGGGTGGGATGGAGGGGCCTCACAGGAGGCCCAGACCCTCAAAAGAACAAAACTGAAGTGGGAGGGGGACACTACAGTTGTACCCTGGGGGCAGCCGCACCAAGCCTGAGTCATGGTGGCAGCACTGGGCTTCTCTGGTGAGAGGCAGCGATATGAGCCAGAGGGATGCTGTATAGGAGCTGGCTTTGAATGAGGGACATTCTCCTTGAGAAGCTGGAGCCAGGGCATGGGATCATGGGAGGCTCTAGGATGGGTTAGGCACTAGAAGAGCCACTGGCAGCTTGCTTGAGAATAGATAGATCTATCCTGCTCATCCCCAGCCTCAGACCCCAGAGAAGGAGCAGGTGAGGCAGCTGGCAATGAATCAGGAACCGTAGCACCTCCTGCTCATGAGTCTCTGAGTGCTAGGATAGATTGGGCTGGGCAGGAGGTAGCTAGGCAGGCTGCTGGATGCTGGTGGGTGATGGGACAGACACGGTAGCAAAGGATAATTTGAATAACATTCCTTATGTACTCTAAGGTGTTACCCTGCTGCAATCCCACTGTACAGAGAAAAGAGAGTGTGAGGTCAGTTTTTAAATAGGTGTGGAGGTGAGCTAGGCCTGGCAGTGCACACAAGTCCTATGGAACTTGTGAAGTGGAAGCAAGAATGTAGGGTACTCCAGACAGCATAGGCTTCATAGCAGGACCATGGATGGATGGATGGATGGATGGATGGATGGATGGATGGAGAGAGGGAGGGAGGGAGGGACAGAAGGATGATAGATGATGGTAGATGGATGGATGGATGGATGAAGGGATGATAGATGGATGATGGATGGGATGGATGAAGGGATGATGGATGGATGGATGGATGAAGGGATGATGGAGGGATGATGGATGGATGGATGGATGGATGAAGGGATGATGGATGGATGATGGATGGGATAGAAGGAGGGAGGGATGGATGGATGATGGATGGGATGGATGAAGGGATGATGGAGGGAGGGATGGAGGGAGAGATGGATGGGAGTTCATAGGACTTACTGCAGTATGACAATCCTGGGTCCACTCTAGCCCATGGGTTCAAGAGGACTGAGGAGAATTCTCATCTGGACTCTGTCCTGGATCTCAGCCTTGTCCCCATTGCATCACTGACAAGAAAGATATGAGGACCAGTAGGCCTGTGTGGAGAGTACCACTCCAGGGACGGGGAAGGCAGCTCACTTTCTGTACTCTAAGCACATGTCTCCCTTCACAGGTCTGGAAGAGGTCGGGAGCCTGGTTCTACAAAGGGCTCCCCAAGTACATCTTGCCCCTGAAGACCCCCGGCCTGGCTGATGATCCCCACTTCCGACCTCTGCCTGTGGAACCCACAGAACCACAGCCTCAGAGTGCTGAAGCCAGCCGTGTCTACACATGGGCCCGAGGGAGAGGTAAGAACTCTGAGGGGCTCCGGAAGTCCTCAGTCCCAGTCTGTTCCTGAAGAGAGATCTCCGACCTCACATACAGTGACTGCTCACCCTGCCAGAGACACAGCCAGAGGGTCCTTAGGGAGCCTGGGGGCAAGAATGTTATGAGCAGCACTGTGAATCTCTGCAGGAATGGGATGTCACACCCAAAGCTTTCATCTTCTTTTTGTTTGTGGTGCTGAGGACAGAACCCAGGGCCTGATGCACGGGAGACAAGCGTCTTCCCAGGGAGCTGCCCCTCTTCGTGAGCCAGCAGGGGTCTTCTCCAACAGGCCTGTGGCTCCTCTTTCCCTACCGGTTTTGTTTCTCAGGAAGGAGAGACGCCGAGCTCTCTAAGCCCTAAAAAGCAGGGTGACTTGGCGTCTGTGGTGACTGTCCAGCGGTGGCTGTGGCCCACTGCGATGGTAGCTGGTGCCACAGAGGGCTCTGCACTGCTCTGGAGGTGCTTCCTTGTTTCTGGTTTTCTTTTCAAAGTTCCTGGTCGCACAGAAGCAGCAGGGGGTTACCAGAGGGGGTATGCACTAGCACCCTTACAGCCACATAGCCTGAGGCCCAGGGTGCAGGGCCAGAACTGGGCTCCAGGGCAGGCTCTTCCCCCTGCAGTGGTCACAGTTCAGCCCAGGCCACAGGGCTGGGGTGGGGGGGTGTCACCTGCTGGTGGCTTGTCTCAGAAGAGGTGACCTCAAGATCACAGGCCTGGTAGCAGCTCTGAAAGGGCCCTGGGAGATGACCCAACGGTCTTCATGTCATGTGGGCTGTTCTTTCCTTATCAAAAGGGAACATGTTTGTGATAGAAAAGTAAAGGTCACCAAGCAGCAGGCCCCAGAAAGCGGAAACCCTTGTGAGTCACCCTTGCAAACAGAGCCATGTTAGCCACTTTGCTGTCCCTTCTCAGGTAATTTTCATCCTCCTGTCACTTGGCACTCTTCACGGCTGTCCCTCCCTCCAGCCTGAGGCTGCAGCTCTCCCTGGCATGACTCAGTCCCCTGTCTGGCTTCCCTGACATCACAGACAAGTGGAGGGGTAGGGGGTAACAGGCTGAGTGCTGGTGCGACCCGGCGTGGGGGGTTGGGGGGGACAGGGCTGAGTGCAAGTGCAGACCCGGCATGGGGGGTGAGGGGGGTAACAGGCTGAGTGCAGATGCAGACCTGGCGTGGGGGGGGGTGGTAACAGGCTGAGTGCAGGTGCCGACCCGGCATGTGGAGTCCTTGTATGTGGGGGACTGAGGGGAGCATTTTGGTTGGGACACTGCCTCACAGGGATGTCATGGCCACTGAGCCTGAGAAAGTGGCCATCTCCCATTCCGTCCCCCTCTCTGAGTGCATCCTTATCCCACAGTCTGAAGGAAGGGATGAGACCTCAGGAATGGAAGCAAATAGACAGCAGGTTCAGAGTGCTGCTAGGGGTGACTACGAAGGGGGGGGGGAGGCTGTGTGAGCAGCTGGGACCCAAATGCCCACTGTGGGAGTCATCACCACCCACCTGCTCCCGGTCATTGCAAGCACACTCATGTGCATGCACACGCACATGCCACAGGTGCACACATTCATACACAGGCACACACACTCGCACATTCACATGCATGTGGACTGGCACGCATGCTCACACACTCACCAGCAGACACACATGTGGCCTGGGCTCGGCAGAGTGCCTCAGCTGCAGAGACACAGACGGCCTTCGTGTTGCACGGATGAGGAGGCCAGCATCCCACACACTAGGAACCGACAGGCAGCATAGAGGTTCTCCGGAGGAACGGTGAGGTGCAGAGCCCTCAGGATGCCACATCAGGCCTGTTGGAGCCCTGTGGTCCCCGAGAGACTCGCTGCATGAAGTAAGGCCCACAGGCAGCAGGGCAAGGAGGGTCGACCCTGGTGATGGCGTCTGTGCCCGCACGGAGAGGAGGCCACTGTGGTGTTGAGTGGACAGGGCTGAACCTGGAAGAAGAGCTGGCGGCTGAGGCAGAGAAGGAGAGCCTAGGAAAGAACAGGAGACTAGTGTCAGTGCATAGAGATCACAGTGCAGAGTTAACCAGAAGACCTGCAAACGACCCGATAGCTTATGGGCCGTTGCTGAGCAGCGTCTGTGCCCCCTCGGTCAGTCTCTGCTTTCTGGCTGCGAGCCCCAGGTCTGGCCATGCCCTCACAGGACACAGCCGCGGCTATGGTACCTGTGCAACTAGAGCAGCTGCTGTGTGTCCTTACCCAAGGACAGTCTCGGGCCATGGAACCTTCCAAATCCTTCCTGTATTTTCATGGTAGCTCATGTAGCCTCAAGGTAAGGTCCACAGTAGCCAATGGGCAGGGCTCTATCAGACCTGTCTCAAGGAATCTGGGAGCTGGCAGAGGCTGCTGTTCTGACCCTGTGTAGCTATTGGAGCAGGGAGCAAGACGGTCCTCAGTGGGCTGTCTAGTTCTCTGATGACTCCATTCCCATGGTGCTTTTCAGCTCTGAAAGTGGCTTCCCTACCCTAGCCCACCATCAGGTGCCCAAGGGCTTGGTAGCTGGCTGGGCTCACAGCTGTGGCTGTGACCCAGGGCAAGCTAGTGCACACAGCTCTCCCAACACCACAGTTGGGCTGAGCTCAGGAGGGATCAGAATGACCATCACTGTGGGTACTATTCCTGCCACCCTGAGAAGCCCTGTGGCAGGGCCACAGCTGTCCTCAACAGCCCAAGACCTCAACACACAGCACAGGAGCAGCATAGAACAGATGCTCCATAGGTACGTGGGCAAGTGTGTGAGCCATGCCCCTGCTTCTGAGTCTGCAAAGGAGGCTGTGGAGGGGCATTCATTACATCACAGATGCCTCTGGTCCATGAGCTGCTAGATGGACCCAAGAGAAGCTTGGAGGCTGGTAAAACCACCTGCTCTCACAAGGAAGCTCTCTTCCTGGCCCAGGGCTTCAGGGACTCCAGCCTGCCATCCCCCTCCTGCCCACAGTTCTTCCCACAGGCACAGAGCTGAGGCTAGCACCAGCTCACCAGCTCCCTCAACCTCTGCCTGTGACCCTCTCCCCCACCCCTGCCCCATCCTCCACCCCATGCCTTGAGCTCCAGCACCTATGCCTCCCACCCTCTCCTGCTCATATCCTTCCTAGTGCCCTGTTGGAAATGCAGGGGTAACTAATACAGGTTATGAATGTTTTTGTTTTTAATCTTACTTGTGTGTGTATGTTATCTGTGTATGCAGGCACACACATGCCACAGGCTCATGTCGAGGCTAGAGGTCTACTTTTTGGGCTGTTTTCTCTCCTTCCACCTTTATGTGGGTTCCAGGGATTGAACTCGGGTCACCAGGCTTGTGCAGCAAGTGCACCGAGCCTATGAACTTTCCAACACACACAGGGATCGAGGAGTTAATTGATGCTTTGGAGACAGGCGCCTTCCCATCCTCCTCCAGATTTTTCTTTATTAATTTTTAATAATATAAGAATACAAGTTAAATAATTCAACAAGGAAGGAAAACCAGTAACCTCTTCCATTTGCCCTTACACCATAGCCCTTGACCAAACACTGACTGAATTTAGGCATTTAAATTTGTTTTCGCAACAAAAATAACAGGCTCCTGCCTACGAATCTGTTGCTTTTCAGTTACATTTGTTTATTTGTTCAGAGACAGTCTCACTAAGTAGCTCTGACTGGCCTGGAACTCTTTGTGTAGACCAGGCTAGCCTCAAAGTCACAGAAATTTGACTGCCTCGTCTCAAGTGATAGGATGGAAGGCGTGTGCCATCATGCCTGGCCTGTTATAAGAATGCCATGCGCTCCTCCCAGGCCACTGGGTCTAGATTGACTCCACTTTAGTGGCTGCATAAAATCCCATGAATACTGGGTCATGTTTTCATTGTTCACTATTGGTGGACTTCAATGTTGTTTCTAGATTTTACCTTGAACTGAAGCTTTTGTGCCTGGGATCAGGCTGTGTAATAACCTAGTCATCTACACTGGGGCGGTCAGTCAGTCTACACTGAGCAGTCAGTCAGTCTACACTGGGCAGTCAGTGAGTCTACACTGGGACAGTCAGACAGTCTACACTGGGTAGTCAGTCTACACTGAGCAGTCAGTCTACACTGGGCAGTCAGTCAGTCTACACTGAGCAGTCAGTCTACACTGGGCAATCAGTCAGTCTACACTGGGACAGTCAGTCAGTCTACACTGGGACAGTCAGTCAGTCTACACTGGGACAGTCAGTCTAAATGGGGCAGTCAGTCAGTCTACACTGGGCAGTCTACCCTAGGACAGTAAGTCAGTTTACACTGGGACAGTCAGTCTACACTGGGCAGTCAGTCTAAATGGGACAGTCAGTCAGTCTACACTAGGACGGTCAGTCTACACTGGGGTGGTCAGTGAGTCTACACTGGAACAGTCAGTCAGTCTACACTGGGACAATCAGTCAGTCTACACTGGGCAGTCAGTCAGTCTACACTGGGGCAGTCAGTCTGTACACCCTTGCTGCCTGTGCAGGTTTATAACTATAGCCAATACACAGGAAGGAAAAACATTTCATCATTTTTATATCTACAGCTGAGTAGGTCTTCCTATGTCTGAGACTTACTGATCTTCATTCAGATGTCCTGTTTTTCAAACTGGTTGTTGAAGCCAGGCACTGTGCCGCATGCGTTCATTACCTCACAGATGCCTCTGGTCCAGGAGCATTAGGGGGACCCAGCACTCAGGAGGTGGAGGCAGGAGGCTTCTGAGTTCAAGGAAGGCCTGTCTCAGTATGAAGTTCTACTGAGTCCCAGTCTATCCTGGGCTACAGACTAAGCCTCCATCTCAAACAGTAACAGAAGAAATTCTTAATAATCGATAAAGCCCTGAAGCCCTGTTTGATCAAAATTCCAATCAAGAGGCTCCACCATTCAATCATACTCGATTGTTTGGCTTTCCTTTGCTGAGTGTTAGTTTGTTTTTCAGATGCTTGGCATGAACCCAGGCCCCCGAGTGTACCGGGCAAGGGCTTTGCCACCTCCCTCTGCTCCAGCCCTCAGTAGATGTTTTTCTCTTAGGTTATTTAAGTTATGAGTGTTTTTCCTGTTCTCTATACTTGTGCCCCATGAGTGTGCCTGGTGCCAACTAACTGGAGTTACAGACAGTTGTGAGCTGGCCGTGTGGGTGCTGGGAACTGAACCCAAGTCCTCTGCAGGAGCAGCCAGTGCTCTTAACCACTGAACCATCTCTCCCCACCCCTTATTAGTTTTAATTAACACAGTAAAGCAAGAAATAAAAAGCTATCTCTTAATATTGGAAGAGAACAAACGGAACCCATTTTCCTTGCAGTTGCCGTGTACACCAGCCCAACCCACTAACTCAAACACACGAGGGGAGTCAGGAAATGTAGAAACTGACAAAACTTAAGATGAGTCAATTAAAAATCAATGGCTTTAATCTGTAATGACTAATTAAAAGAAGAACTAAGAAGACCTATTTGTAATTGCAACAAAGAAAATTGTTTCATGCCTGGAAGGAAGGTTTAAATGGAAATTATAGGGACCAGCATGAAGAAAGTCAAAGTCTTATTATGTCAGCATGCTTAAGCTTCTGTAACAAAATATCACAGACTGGGTGGTGGGAGCTGCAGACGTTGATTTTCTCCCAGGTCTGGCTGGTAGAGCAAGATCAGGGCACTGAGACCGCTGGTGGGCTCTCTCCTTGCGGTGCAGAGGGTGGCTTTCTTGTTCACTGCGTGCATGTGAGGACAGAGGGGTGGAGAGCTCTCTGGTCTGTGCTCAGGAGGATATTCATCCTGTTGACTCGGGGCCCACCCTAGGGCTTCATTAACTATTCCAAATTCCTGGAGTTTAGAGCTTCAACATGAGTTAAGGTTGGGGACACAAAACATTCAACCCTCAGCACTTTATCAAAGGATAGAATAAATCCTGCCGGTGGTGATGGGGCACATTTTAATCCCAGCACTCAGGAGGCAGAGGCAGGTGGATCTCTTGAGTTCGAGGCCAGCCTGGTCTACATAGTGAGTTCTAGGACAGCCAGAGTTACAACAGAGAAACCCTGACTCAAAGAGAAAAAAGTGAGAGAGAGAGAGAGAGAAGTCCTGAGCAGAAAAGCAGGTAAAAACCTCAATCCTGTCAGGTATGGTGGTGCCAGCTTTAATCCCAGTGTTTGGTAGGCAGGGGAAGCCTCTGTGAGTTCAAGGCCAGCCTGGTCTACATAGCAAGTTCCAAGCCAGCCAGGCTACATAGGGAGACACTGTCTCAAAAGGGGAGGAACATCTTAATACTTTCATTTTTGTAGTTATACGTGTAAGGTCTGTCTGATTCTCGGTGTGTTGTGAAGATGGGGGAGGGGGAAATACGAATGTGTATGTCGCTATCACACAGGTGGGCCTGGAACACTCCATGCTAGAGGAAGGAAGCCAGAGTCAGAGGCCACATATTGTATGATCCCCTTCATAGGAAATATCTAAGATGTGTGCGCCAGGGCCTGGGGGAAGGGGAGGGGCTGTCGGAGAGGACAGAGTATGAAAATATTCTGAAACTGAATAGTGTGGGCAGTGGCCCAGTGTTATGACTATACTAAAAGCCAATACGTTGTAATCCTCCTGAAGAGTGAATTTTATAAGGATGTGAATTATGTCTCAATTTAAGAGCCTGTGCGGAACTTAGGGTGGCTATTATAGAAAACACAAATAGATGAACACGGATGGGAGTTGAAGCCAAGTAGACCCAAGAACATACAGAAGCCAAACGGGGATTTTTCACCTCAGTGGGAAAGGCATATTGATTTAATAACCAGAGTCAGGGTGATTCGGCTTCCATGTGCGTCCGGGAACAAGCTATAGACCTAAATGCTAAGCATAAAACAGTGAGCCATGTCGGGTGTTCTGTGCCTTTACTCCCAGCGAAGGAGGCCCAGGCAGGAGGAGGATCTGAGCTTAGAATTCAAGACCAACCTGGGCACCACAGTGAGACCCTGTCTCAAGCTCAGTCAGTCAACCGCTGGAAGTGTTGGAGATGGAGCAGGTGCGGCCCTGCCCTCCGGTCACTAAGGAGAGCTGCTGACAGCTGTGCGGCTGTGCGACCGGTGGGCTGACCTCTGCTTGCTCCTCTCTCCTCCTCTGGGCCTTGGGTCCTGATTTGAGGCAAAGATGCCAGTTAGTTGACCCCAGGGAGGCTCATCCACAATGAGACATTGGCTCTCCCTACTAGGGGCTGAAGGAACACCGTGGCTGAGGGCAGCCCCAAGGACCACCAAGGCCAGACCTTGTGAACCACCTGGTTTCAAGTTGTTCAAGCCCGGGGCTCATGGCTCGTTGTCCCTGTAGCAGGGCCTACCCCTTTTCCCACCCACAGGGAACACACCCTCTACCTCTCCTTCCTTTTAGAGACAGCAGACATCAGAAAGGCCAGGGCTGGCACTGCTGCATCTGCCTCAAGCTCCCTGAGGCTCAGCCGCCAGTACGTCCCTCTCTAGGAAACCTGTCCCCAGAGTTCCCTCCCACCTGCCCTGGTCCTCCTGAGCCTGGGCTCTTCTTCCTGGATGATACCCTGGGGGCCTTCAAGATCTGCCCCAGAAAGTACTTCAGGGTCTTGGATCTTGTTCCATTTGGGTAATCTCAAGAAAAATTTGGGGTTTCAATACCGCTTCACTGGCTGCTAGGTTTTAAGTGATTTTTTTAAGATCTGAAGGGGAAGGAGTCTGCAGCCCAGTGGAAGAGAGCACTGGGATTCCATTTGGGCTGAGCAGTCTGGCTTAGCTGCTCTGCAGAGGTTCACCAGGGGCAGCCCTTACCCAGTTACTCCCCAGCTGACCTGGCCTCCCCCCTGAGACCAGCACCTCCTAGAGAAGCCGAGTCATTGGGGCTGCACTGGCCATGACCAGGGGCACCCTGTGATTCATGGTCATTATCTCATTTGAAGCTCAGGGCAGCTGCAGACGGTGAAATTGACTCTTCGTGATGGATGAGGAGGGAAAGCTGCCCAAGGTCACGTAGGCTGCCGGCTGCACCGAGGGCTAAGGACCCAAGCTCTTCCACATGAGCGCAGCACATAGGGCAGCTCCTGTCTCCATCACCACAGCTGGCTTGGCCTTGTCTGGTGGTTCAGAGGATCTTCCAAGGGAGGGAGTTGCTGCTGGACTGCTGAAGGAGAGGGTCTTGTGCCTGTACTCTTGGCCACTCCCCCTGCCTGCTGGGCAGCTTGCATCAGGCTGAGTCTGCGTGCCCTGAGTGTCTGCACCTGCTTCCACCCCATCCACAGTTTTAGGACTCACATCTACAACCAGGGTAGAAGCAACTGGCCCGTCATTTCTGCCCAGAGCACCCTTTTAGCATCCAGCCACCATTAGAAATAATGGATGGCCCAGCCAGTGTCTTCCAATTAATTACCATCCATCCGCAGAACTGAGTGTTCTGTATCTGACAGGGTAGTGAGCTCCCTGTCAGTGAGGGCATTCGAGTGGAGGCTGGCTAGCACAGTGGGGGATCTTCTGCATCAGAAGCTGGAAGAAGCTACCTGGGGACTATTAGTGTGCTTCATGTTATGCCCCCGTGTTAGCCACGGTCCTAGGGTGGGAGGTAACTGTGGCCCCAGGCTGGGAAAGCCACAAGGCCCATGCAGACTTTGAACCTGTGACCTGTCTCCTTAGCACAGAGTGGCAGCCGACTAAGCTAATAAGCAGGTTCTATAGCCGCTGATTTTCCATAGAGCGCATATGCCGCTTCCTGACTTCTTAACACAGCGAGCTATTTATACCGGCCGATCCATTCATTCTTAATGAGCCTCGGTTGTGGATTGTAAAATGTTTTATTTTCAGACAGGATTGCTCACTGCCCAGAGCCAGCTGTTGCTATGCCTCCTTCCTCCCCTGCACACATGCACACACACACTTCCTCTGAGGACTCTAAACTGTCCATTTTTGTCTCCCGCAGCCATTGAGGTACCTAGTGGGATATGTTAGGTGCTGGGGCCCTGTAGCTATAGCAGATGAAAGGAGGCAAGGCAGAGCCGGAGGGCATCCATATTAGGAGGTAGGGTCCCACCTGTCCTTGTGAGCTGAGAATCTGCCTGTATTATAGGTCACAGTCTGGCGAAGCAGTGACCCAATCTGACTGGCTGCTTAAAATTCACTGTCAAATTTTTTAACTGCAGAGAATTCTCACTTAAAAAAAAAAAATGAAATTCTTGTTTCTCTCTTAAAAATCAGAAGGTCTGCCAGTACCGCCCTCTCAGGCAGCAGCAGCTTCCCCTTTTACTGACGGGGTGTTCTCCGGTTTACCGCAGTCCCCAACCCTCCCTGTTGTCTCTGACCGGCCTTCAGTATTACTGTACACGATTACCAAGAAGGGAGACCCTGGGTGCAACTCAGTGGTAGCGTGCTTACCTCGAGTGCACCAGGCCCTGGCTCCATCGCACCACCACAAAGGAAAAAGGAAAGCAGCAATTATTGCCGAGTCCGTGTCTCTGTGAACAGGAAGAAACCCAGAGAACAACTAAGAGAGGCCCTTGTTGCAAGAAACAGGAGCAGCCTTCCCAGACTTCTCACATCAGCCACCAGCTCACTGTAGTGGAAGGCGGGCCTGATTGGCACATGTCTGAGGCCCGACACCTAATTCTGACACATGGTGCTTGCTCGTAGTGGCTCTGTGCCCACTGCAAGCCTGGAGGAAACTACTTAGCCAGCCAGGGCTCCCCAAGTCAGCCTGCAGATACATTCTTGGGGCCTGTGGATCTCCTGGGAGAGAAAGCCTTGGTTATAGAATGGTGCTTTCCCCTGAGTATTGGGGGGGGGGGGCTAGAACAGGGTCTGTTCTCTTCCAGTTTTCTTATCTTGGAGTTCAAGTAACCCCAAAGGAAGGGCCCTTAACAGAGGACTTTCAAACAGGCAGAGCGACACACAGATCACTTCACCTACAAAGACCACCATCTTCCCATGTCAGCTCCCCCCGAACACACACACACATACCAGGCCCATACTGCCTCCAGAGCCTAACCAGACCTACCTGGCACTACCTCACTCTGCGCTAAGTGCTTCAGAACAAGCCAGAAGGTCCCATTATCAGTATCACCTCCTGTTCTTCATTGCCATGTCCTGTCTCTGTTCATTTTCTTCCTTGCGGGGCTCTATAGCCCTGGGATGCCATGGGAGGTAGTTGGATCTTTTGTTAGTGAAAGCCACCAAACATATGCAAGGACATACAGACCGAAAAGGACCATAGAGAGAGGCTAGAGAACCAGTGGGAAGCCTCTGAGAAGGCACCTTTGGTAGCACCTTCAAGTCGTTGACCCTGGTTTCATAGTGCAGGCTGCTGTCTGGGTCAAGAAAATAAATGAAAGTCATGGTTTGGCTCAGCTGCGGGGACTTGAATGTCAGAGGCCAGAGAAGAGGCACTGCTGGGGTTGCTGCGGTTCCCAAGCCCTCTGCCTCTCCAGAGGCAACACCTGGCTCTGGGCCAACTGCCCATCTTCTCTGTGGCTGCCTTTCTGCCAGGCCCAGCAGAGGGCTCAGGACCCGTAGCCTTCGTCCTGTGCAGGTAGAAGGGACAGAAGTCCAGCAGTTCCAGTCATAGCTGTCACAGACTCGGGGTTTGTTTATGGTAGTCATGGGACTCGACGCCTGGAATGGGAGTGCTGCCCTTCCCACGTACAGAAGGGGACACAAGATACAGAGTCAGCATAGAGGGGAGAGAGATGCCTGCAGCATTCTGGAAATTTCTCTAATTCTCAGGGACACAGCAGTCACCATTCTTGAGTGGCCATGGCTGAGGTCCTGCTTTAAAAGGAAAGCCATGCATATGGCCTCATTCCACCTTTTAAGCCCTTGGTTACGCTAAACAGCAGTCTTAGAACAGGGAAGAGTCTCCACTCCATGCCTCTCCCTTCCCCCCGCAGACCCCTGCCTGTCCCGATGTCTGTGCTGCCTTAGAAATTGATTTCCCAGAGCAGAAGGCCCTCATTAGCCACACCACGAAGGTTGGGGGCATGGCTGTCGCCTCTAATTTGCCCAAACCCAATGATGGCCTCAGCGGATTAGCCTATTCCAGACGCAAGGTGAGGTCTTGAGGTGCCTGGCCCTCGTGGAAGCTGTGTCTGGCTCAAGTGCAGCCAAGGTGCACAGAGAGCTGCCCCTGGCCCGCCCGGGCTGAGCTCTTTATACACAGTACAGCATAACCCTCTGCAGCCACCCACCTGCCTTGCTGGCTAAACCTACAACTTAATCCCACACACTGGATTGAATGGCCTTTGGGGACATGGGTGAAGCGAGTAGATCTGGGCCTCCCACACTGCCTGGTTCTGATAAAGGCCCAGGGGTAACACAGCTCCTGGACTGCCTGTCCATGCCAGGACAAGGTCGGCATTGCAGATCCCCAGCTGATTCCCCACCCCTCCCAGGAGCGTGACAGAGGAGAGGGCCCACAAGGGAAGAGGCAGCCTGTCTTGCCTTGATTGCCCCTGGAGTAGCCATCAGATCCAGGCAAGGCAGGTAGCCCATCTTCTTTTTCTGGCTCTGAACACAGACACCCTGGGCTGAGGCTCCTCTCCTGCTAGAGAACTATGACAGAGAAACATGGACGGGAGAGACAGATTACAGACAGAAGCGGAGACCCAAGGGGACTCCCAACACAGAGACCAAAAGAGGGGGAGGGGGGACAAGGAGACTGAGAAGGGTGTGAGTGCACGGCGATGCACACCTGTGAGCCCAACCCTTAGGGACCTGGGGGGCAGGGTGAGTAGCCTGGGTCACATAGAAAGATCCTGTTTTCCTTATCTGTGGAGGGGTGTCGTGTGGAGGTCAGAGAACGGCTTGCAAGGGTGGGTTCTCTTCTTCCGTCATTTGCACCCTGGGGGTCGAACTCAGGCCATCAGGTTGGTGGCAAGAGCCTTCAACTCACGGAGCCATCGTACCAGCCCCAATGAGACTCTGGTTCCAAAACAAGGCATCCATGAAAGAGGCACAAGTTGAAGTCAGGAGAAAACAAAGGCTCACCTGCCAACCAAGAAGGGCAGGAGAGATTCGCTCCCTGTTTTGTGTCTTCCAGAAACCAGAGTGGTCATCTGTGCCCACAGTACAGAGCATACCCAAACCAGCCATCCCCTTGCCCCAAAGGGCCTCAGCCAAAGAGCTTCCTGACCCCCCTCCCCCAGAGAGCCCACTGCCCAGCCTTGGCTTTTTCTAGACTCTGTCTGGAATGCCTGGCCTACCCCAGGCCTACTTTTATATCTGCTTAAATGGTGTCCATTAGTAAATCCCTCCTCTTCCAGGAAGTCCTCTCTGACTGCTCTCCTTGACACTGCCATGCCCTGCTCCAATCTGTATATCCCGTTCTGTCTGGAGGGAGCGGTTAACATCCATCTCCTCCCATCCAGAGTCCCTCATTCGAGGTCAGAGACCACAGGGTTTCCACACCGGCGACCACATCTCTATTGATCTGTGGATTTGTCTTCATTAGCCGGTGCCTCCTATCTATCTGTGAGCCTGAAGGAGAGAGAAAATTAAAATCGATGTGAATGAATAAGCCAGCACTGGGACCCTTCCTAGCCCTCGATCTGACTCGTCAGCCAGCTCTCGCTTCCCTGCTGCCCTCCTTGCCTGGGTCCTCCTCAGAACCTCTAGGGACAGCCTGGAAGGGGTACCATGGAAGAAAAACACCTCAGTACCTCGCTTAGTACCCCATGGGACCCTGTGACTGTCCCTGGATGCACACTAGGTCAGGTTAAAAGCATACCACGACTCCTGGTCCTGGGATGGAAGGGCAGACTGACGCTGAGACTTTTCTGGCTGCCCGTAGGCCCATTCCTGGGAGGACAGGTTCTCCCAGCCTCGGGACATCCTCCCTCCTGGCTGGAGCCCTGGGGTCAGTTTCCAAGCCTGAGGAAGAGTCTCTTGCTCCCCACCCCCATGCCCAAGAGCAGCCCTCGGGCCCCCTCATCCCACCCCATGGTAACTGGCTTCCACCCTCCACCCCTGTCCTGTCCAGGCTGAGGCCATCTGAGGCCTGTCATGTCCCCTCTGAGTGTCCTTCCAGGGAGAGGCTACGAGAGGTGCCTGGCTGGGAACAGGTGACCCTGGGGCTCTTAAGTTCTCCTCTCCTGCTGGCATGGTGCAGTACCCCCTTGCTGACCTTGCTGCCCTAATACAGCTGTCTCCCCCACCCCAAAGGTTTTCTGGGCACAGGCAGCAGGTGGCTTTGTCTAGGCCTGGGGCAATGACCGTATTTCTGGGGGAGCCTCTTTTGTGTAGACAGGAGTCTCACAGGGACCAGACATCTTATAAGGTCATATAGGGAGAAGGGGCCCCAGTGTCAGGTAAACATTAGCCAAGTCACACACCTTTGAAGAGGTTGTGCCATGCTGAGTTCTCAGAGTGAGAATTCCAGGGTTTAGAGTATGGTTCAACCCCCCCTCTTAGTTCTAGGACAGCTCCACAGGTCCTGGTCACAAGGTGACCTCCCTTGGGTAGCTCCTGGCAGGGGAGGGTGTCAGAGCAGGAAAAGCAGGAGCAGGGGCAGCCAGGTGGGTGGACTGCACTTTCTGTTCCCAGGGCAGAGGGCTCTGGGCCCTCAACGAGGATTGAAGGGATCCCCCGGGCACTGCACTGAACTCTGAGTTTTAAAAATCTCATCAGCTCGTTGTAGTGTTTGGCCTTCCCCCTGCTTCATCTTGTCTCATTGGGAGTTACACTGTCTCCTCTCCTCTACTTCCTCCTTCAGTCCATTTTATATTTGAGACAACTGAGCCTCCGTGAGCTGTACGCCCAGAGGCATCCAAAGCAAAGGTGGTGGGCATTTGTGAGACAGCCTCCCTCATGGCAGGGCCCCTCCCTCTGGCAGCAAAATGTCCAGACGACACAGAAGGGCTCTTGTGGAGAGAGACAGACGAACTAGCTACCCAGAGGGGAAGGTTCCTGAGAGTGCAGAGTCAGCTGAGACAGGACCATGGCTGCCATGTATATCCTAGTCAAGCTGGGAGAGTGAGGGTCCCAGCCAAAGATGGGCATGGGTTTAAATCCAGCCCAGCCTCTGAACACCCTCTGGGGGCAGCCTATAAAACATCATCACCCTATAAAACACGGTTTCAGGAGCCACACTCCCTCAGAAGAGGCAGCCTCAGCCCTGTGAGGTGGACTGGACCCAGAGCATGGAAACCAGCCCATGATGTATGCCCCTGTTCTCTGAATGCTCATAGCCACTGGAGAGGGAGCCATCGTTCATCCATGGCCCCACTGAGCACAGACAGGTTAAGAAAACAGCCTAAAGGCGCACAGCTGGGAAGTGACACAGAAGGACACAGACTCAAGTCTGAGCCTCAGCCGGCACCTCTTCACCATCCCGTGATCCCCGCCCACGGCCACCAGAACAGGGACCCTCACACACATCTACCTATCCCTGAGTATGGGTGCTACAGCCATCCCAGCAGGGCCAACTGCATCTGTGCTGTGCCGCTGGGAAGGCTCGTTGGGGGTGCCTGTGCCCTCCCCAAGGCCTGATTATCGTTCCTTTACGTTAAAAATATTTTTTGTTGTTTTTAGTATGCAAAATTTTCCACCATCTGCTGCTTCTTGGCAGGATGTTGGAAATATACTTCCCTGACTCTCATAGCTTCTGGGGATTTTGGACTCCTTGGAGCAGAGCAGCCACTGCTCCCCAAGGTCTCTCAAGCTCACAGCCTGCCGCCATCTTTGTGCCAGGCAGGAGGATGTGGTGTGGCCTGGGCTTGGGGAAGATGGTTTTCCGGCCTTTCAGTCAGGGAGGGACATCGGCAGATCGCCCACTACGGGCTGGCCTCACACTGGGTCTAAGGTTAGCAGCTGGGTCAGTCTCTTTTTGCCATGAATCTTGAAGAGGTACCTGGGGTCATGGAGAGAAGTAATGGCTGAGCGGGGCCTGGATACAGGGTTCCAGGTCCCAGGCTCCCATCCCTGTCCCCTGAGCCATTCCAGCCAGGTGTCTTGACAGGACAGCAGCTGCCACATGTGTCCTGGGAGGCATTCAAGGGAGATTTTCCAAAAAGGAAGAGTCTTCCCCCTTCAAGTACCAAAACTCAGAGTTTCCATGGTGACAGTCAAATTGCAAATCCATCCAAGAATGAGCTAGAAGGGAAAAAAATAAAACTGCCCATCCCCAGAGAGATGGGCCTGACTGGCGCTAAGCTGCCCATCCACTGCAGAGGATGAGGGCCCAGCATGATGGGAAAATCTCAGGGACGCCAGCAAGTGGAGCAGGAAGTCAGGTGGCCATGAAGAAAACCAGGAGGGGGGCTCCCCCAACTTGTGGCAGAGCCCCCTGAGTCCAGGAGAGGATGCCTCTTCTCCCACGGGCTCTCAGAGCAGTGTCTCCCAGGGTTTTCCTACCTTCCGTCTGAAAGCAGAGCGTGGGCAGAACACAAGCCCTTGTCCAGATGCGGCCCTCAGACACACCTGGCGTCTTGTAGAGCATGGAAGAGCAGAGGCCAAAGATTTATGAGCCTGAAAGCTTCATTTAGACCCAGGAAGATTTACAGTCCTGGCTGCTATTCAGAGGGAAGGCATTGATGTGGGGGGAGGGGCACACAAGTCACCGAGGTTTGGTGTTTACAGGGACAGGAAAGAGAAAGGGCTGCTTCCTTGACCACTGGAAGAAGCTGGGGCTACTTGAGTAACATATTTGTGAGACCCAGTGCTGTGCAGCCTCTCCTCTGTCTCTCTTTCCCCAGTGACTTTAAGTAGCCAGGCGCTGGCCAACGCGGCCTTCTTTTGCTTTATGAGAGCAGATTGGAAATGGGACTTAAGTGTTCAGCACAAAGCCCTGATGGTTATGGTCTAGCCCCAGTTTAACACCCCTTGGCGAGGGGCTGGGAAGAGGCTTACTCTGCAAAGTGTCCGCTGCACAGGCCTGAGGACCTGTGCTGTTTCCCAGCACCTGTGTGAAAAGCTGGCACAGTGGTTCACACCTGTAAACCCAGCTCTGGGAAGGCAGAGACCGGCAGGTCTCAGGGCTTGCTGTCCTGAGAGTCTTGCTGAACTGATGAGTCCTGGCCAGTGAGTCTCAAAAAAGTAGAGGGTGGTAGAGGAAGACACCCAATGCCAACCTCAGGCACACATGCACGCACTGAAGTACCAAAGCCTGGCCTGGCTTAAAACCCTGGGTACAACGAACAAGGCCAGGCAAGGGACGTGTCTGAAAGAAATGGGTCTTTCTCAGCCGCTGGCTGGTCCCTGCTCTATGATCCCATTGTGAGATCAACTGACATTGGAGTCTGTTCCCCCTTCTCCGCGTCTGAACCCTTTGCGGTCTGTCACATGAGGCAGTGAGTCGGATGAGAGTAACTGAGGGAAGCTTCCGTGATTTCTTTTAACCCTTGTACAGCACAGGTGCCCTCCCCCACCTCCAGTGCTGTGCTGTTTTGGACAAGATGTACAACTCGAGCTACTCCCCAGCCCACTCTCGGGACATGTACAATAGATGACAGAGGCAAGGGATGACACTAAACCAACTCCCGGGACACCCAGCCCCTTGGCAGTCCCTCAGAGACGCAGGTGTCACTTAGCATTGCTGTGCCCAGCCTAGCGCCTCACTGCCTAAGTCCCACAGATCAGCCATGGGGAAAATGGAGGAACATTCCAGATCAGGAAGCACTGATAGATCATGCATGAACATCTCTGCCAAAGAGATAGAGAGACCAGTGTGGAGGTTAGTCACCAACTCCTCGCAGGGACTGCCCCATCTCCACTGCAGAGAAGCATTAGCTAGCTGCCATCCTGCGTTCCTTTATTTCCTTGAGAGGGGGTGGGGCTTGGGGAGCTGCCTGCTCCGGGTGTCTAACAGGCAGCCCCACTTCCTGCCCACCGCCTCCCACTTTCTGTGTCTGTGGACCCATGGGGTTAGTGTTTAGTCAGCCCGGCAATGAGTCAAAACGACGTGTCTATGGCACTAACGCCTGTGGGGTCTGGATTGTAGATTCATGTTCAGCTCGGACCTGAAGAACCACAGAATAAGCCAGGTTCTTACCTAGAGTTCTCATGAACCAGGAGGGGGCACATGAGCCCACTCGGTCCTCTTGGCTCTGCAAAAAAGGCCAAATCAGATGTCTTTCCCAGAGGCAGACAAGAGAAAGGACCAGAGCAGAAAAGGGTAAGAGGCCGGAGCAGAGGGAGAAGGAAAAGCCAGGAATAGTCACACATTCATCACTCAGTAACAGGAATTGCGCACAAGCCTTCTCCTGGTGGACAGGGCTGTGGGCTTGCCCTCTGGCTGATGGGAGCCTTTCAAGGGATCTGTGTTGGCCGGAACACCCTGCTGGTGCAGGGGGAGAATTGATAGAAGCTTCTACAGGAGGCACTGTCTCGGTGGTCCTGAAGGGATGAGGAAAGGTCTTGGATGAAGGCCAGTGATGCCGGTGAGGAGGGGACAGATTCGGCCTCCAGTGAGGGGCCTGCCTGGCACGCACAAAGACCAGGTATGACCCCAGCATCATAAAACTAGGTGGGGGCTGGAGAGGTGCTCGGTGTGAAGCCTGAATCCTGCTCTTGTTGAGGACCCAGGTTCAGTTCCATGCCCACATCAGGTGGCTCACAGCCTCCTATAACTCCAGCTTCAGGGGAATCCAATGCCTCTGGCCTTCGTGGGCACCTACATGTGCACGCACATACACACACACACACTCTGCATGGACAAGTTCAAGGCCATTCTGTCTCAAAAAAAAAAAAATGGTGGTAAAACTGACAGGAAATGAAAACCAAAGCAAAGCAAGCACTGTATCATTATCAGACCTTCGTGAAGCACCTACTGTGTGCAGGCTACTTGGCTTTGAAGAGCCCAGGGCTATGAATCTCTTACAGCTAAAATGTTTAGCCAACTCCAACTTTGGCTACTTGTTTTTATGACCTGAGTCCCTCGGCCAAAAGATGACATAAGCTACGACAGAGACTTTCTAGAAAGCTCCAGATGCAGATGGAAAGTCTATTTCCCCGACCTGTTCCCACAGTGAATTTCCCTGACTGGCCAGCACCTGTCCGGAAGTGCCTCACTAAGAACATGGGAAGAGTTGGGTGGATCAGACAGAGCCTTGTAGAGCCTTGAAAGAGATGGTTGTTTCTATTCTTGTCTTCCCCGGGGCGGGGTGGGGCGGGGCGGGGCCTTCGGCTCCTGGGTTGGAGGAGGAAGCCACGTTTGCTTGTGGAGGTCTTGTGAAGATCTCCACCCACCTCTCAAACTGGCACTTTGCATTTCAAAGGAAATCACGGAGCTCTGTACCTCTGGCCCGGGCGACCCATCCCTGCCTGAGTGAGTGAGAGAGCTGGTTACCTTTGATCCCACTCAGTATCTTCGTATGGCTTAATGGCACACCATGTAAATTAATGAAGTCAGTCAGAAAAGAGGCCAGAGCTGTTTCATTAAAACCAAGATTTTGCAAAAGTCTTGAAGAAGCAACTTGTTTTTTTTTTTTTTAAATCTATTGAATTAGGCGTGGGCAGGACCACTGTAAAAAGCAGAAGGAAGATATGGAAAAATCTAGGAAGATTCTGCTGTCAGGTCTGTTTGCCAGGGTCTTCAAGTTCCTGCTCCAGTGACAGGAACACAACCCAGAGTCAGGCCGTGCTACAGACCGGGCCACATGGGCCTGTTCTCAGAGACGCACCCAGGCCCGCCTCAGAAGGTTGGCACACGGATGTGCATCCCTGCTTAAAATTAGAATGTTTGAAGGATGAATATATCCTGTATTACGACACCCACGGTCGATGAACCAGCCAAATATGGTGTCGAGTGCAGAAAAGAGGGTGTTCGCTGAGAGCCCCTCTGAGCCCTTGCTTCTTGTTCATGACACCCCACTGTGCATGGCTGATGAGGAACCAGGCTGGCTTCCCACTAGGTGACGGATGAGAGTTGCTGGTTAGGAACCACAGCCAGCCAGCCTTCCAGGGTTAGGAGCCTATCCAACTGCCACCGGCACATGACCCCAGTCTCCTTGCCTGTGAGATGGGGACTTAATCATTCCGAAGCTTTTGTGAGTTCATAAAAGCCTGCAACCACTGCCTAAAGGTCAGATGTAAGTTTCTTGTCCATAAAGCCAAGACCTTGGCGTTTAGTGCGGCCAGGCAGAGGCCTCAGAGTCCGTGTGCATATCAAAGGTGGTCATCCACTCCTACCAAATAACAGGGATCCAGTCCACAGGGAGGCCATGATGTGTGGAGATGGCTAAGGGTTGAGTATTACCTCACGGTGCTGGGCTCGTGGGGCCCGTGTCTGTCTCCTCGCACCCGGCCTCACCTCCTTAGCTTAGGGGAAGGAGTATGTCCATCCGTCTCCCAATACACCATTGCTTGCCATGCCCCGAAAAAGAAAGCTGGAATCCTAGGCTGCTTGCAGGCGGCCTGCCCTGCCCACTCTGTCCAAGCAGCAGAAAATAACCACGACCTCCTCTGCTCTTATCTTTTCCAGTGGTTTCCAGTGACAGTGACTCCGATCTCAGCTCCTCCAGCCTGGAGGACAGACCCATGGCCACTGGGGTCAAGGGTACAAAAGGCGACAAGCCTAGAGGGGACTCAGGTGAGTGTGGAAGCCGGCTGTTGCCAGACCCAGAGGTGCTGAGTGTTTGGTTTCTTTGGTGGCAGCTTCTCTGCTGGTGTCTGGAAAGCGTTCCCAGGAAGGAGTGAGCCTGGAGGCTCAGCAGAACAGGAGAGGCCAGGCTCATCTGTGAGGGATAAGAAGGGCAGGACTGACAAGGGGAAGGGGCAGGGCCGGCTGGGCCAGGCCCTCTGCACACTATCTAGAAAAATGCCATGGTCAGCATTGCTGTTTACCTTGTGAACAACAAAAGGTATGAAATGAGATACAGTTCCGAGAACCGCCATCCTGCCATACAACTCAGCAGGGCCCTCAGCATGCGCCATTGCCTCCTGACTGGTACTGCCTTCAACACGAACGAGGTTTGTGTTGAGCCCATTTTGTGACTCCTGACACAAATTAACCTGGGCACTGAGGTAGGAGCAGGGAGGGGAAGGAAAATGGGAGGCTTTTCATCTCTTTTAGCACAAGAAGGGCCTTCTGAGAAAAGCCCCAGCTTCCTTTATGTCCTCCTAGGTCAGAATTAGGACCTTCGACAGAAGTCTCAGGGAAGCTGGTTCTAGGATATGAAGAGTGAGCCTTACCACATCTGCCCCTAACTGAAATGAAAGCTTTGAGGTATTGTCTGGAGCATCAGGCCAAAGCTGGCATGGCAGGAATCCTTGTTGGGAATAGTCAGAAATGGCAAATGCCTGACACACATAGTATCACCCCCTCCTTCCAGTGCCATGGCAGACATTACTAGTTGATTGTGATGTTCTTTCCCACGAGCCTTGACGTGCCCTCAGAATCCTCCTGACCTTTCCAAGTGGTCAGTATCGGGGGATGAGGCAAGGGGTGAAAACTAGTCCTGGACTTGGCACCAGCAGCCCCAAGAGGCTCTACTAGTGAAATGTGCAAATTGCCTGCCAACCTCGGTTTCAAGACAGGCTTCTCCCTCAGGACTCGGAGATAGGAATGGGGCAGGGTGGAATAGCACGGGTTCCGTAGGTCTCAGCCAGCTAGGGCCATGTTGAATGAGGTTCGATCATCCCATCCTCACGTCATTGCACTTCATTTATTGGCTTGGAAGACACAGTGTGTGTGTGAAGGCCATAGGACAACTGATGGGATCCGTTCTGTCCTTCCATGTTGGGCCTGGGGCTCAAACACAGAGTGTCAGGCTTGTTGACAAGCACCACTCACCCACTGAGCCATTTCTCCGGCCCCTATGCTTTCTTAGAAACTGCAGAGCATTATCCTGTTTCTCATCTCCCTCCCATTCCTGGGCTCACACACGTGATTTAAATCTTTATTAGTAAAGGCGGCATGCCCTTTTTCCCTCTCGCAGGGTTACCAGACACACATACCCTTACCCTATGAAGGTAGGAAAAGCTACTAACTGCCAGTTTTCACATCGGTGACTTGTTACGGAGGGAAAAAGCCCACTCTGATGCTCTATTGGGTCACTCGGCAGAGGGCCGAGGAACTGGCAGACACCCATATTTCCCACCCACAGTTCCACATAAGATTTGGCCAGCTCTTTGCTAGGCTGAGCTCAGTCACATCTCCCGTCTGCACGTGGTCTCTTGCAGGTGGCAGCATGGAGTCACCCAGGACCGGACCCACCCACTCACCGAGCCACCTCTCGGGCAGCCAGAGCAGCCTGGCCAGTGAGACTGGGGCAGGCACCCCGCCCCGGCCAGAACCCAGGGTGCCCGGTGAGTGCGGCCTGGGCTCTGCCTGTCAGCATCGTCTCCTCCTCCTCCGGTGGCCAGTGACATTTTCAGTTCTCCATGTTTACTGAGCTCCGTGCCAGGGAGTGGGGAGCAAAGGCCAGCTTGACCAGAGGGACTCAGAATGGTTCCACCATCTTCTGCTCCTGTGTCACTTGTTAGAGTCTTCCCTCAGGCGTTCCTCACCGGGCCCAGTGGAGTCTGTCCGTATCCTTGGAGGAAGATTTGGGGACCTGTGGCGCCCACCACAGGTCCCCAGGCTTGGCTCTTAGCTTGTTGGAGTAAATGAGAGCCTTGATACACCCTTGTGATAGATACAGAAAAGAGAGCTCTCACCCTGCCTTGTCCTCACTGGTCCCAATAGGAGCCTCATGAAAAAGGGGCGTTTCTCACTCTCAAACCAGAGAGGGCAGACTCCTTTAAGGAGGTCCACAGGCATATAGATGAAACAAGTAGCCTGTGTACACCTACTAAACCCCTGTTCCCCCCAAAGCACAGGGCATTAACACAGAGACAGCAGTAGGCAGGTCTGAGGAGTGACCTTGTCACCCCCCCCCTTCCTAAAGTCCGCTACAGGATACATCCTAGCCCACCACCAACAGTGAACTATGCACCGTCTATGTCTCTCTCTAGAGAAGCCACGAAGGTTCTGACTGAAGCTTCCCTCCCAGGATATCAGGAGCCATCTGCCTCTCCAGTCACAGTAGTGGTTATGTGGCCCAGCATACAGACAGGGAGTGTTTACTCCTGGGCCCAAGGCTGCTTCTGACATCCTGTGGTCACAGCATTGACCTGGGTTAGGACAGACAAGCTGAAGCACAATGGTGCAGTTAACACGCTTGTGAGCACACAGCGTGGTGGAACAGTGCTGGCTGCTATGCATCCCTGCCCGGGCAGCCATGGGTATAGGAAGGCCCTGCCCTCCTGTCACTGGGGAGGAAGTCACCCCCATTCACTGGTCTTTTTCTCTCTTCCAAAGGCAAAAGACATACATGGGTGACTCCCCGCTGATGTGGCCTGGCGGCCTCGCATCCCTGGCAGGAGATTCGGAGAGAGAAAAAGCGGGGCCGGTTACCTGGTTCATTTCTGAAGACAAGCACCCTGATGGCCTTGACCTCCAATTCAACAGACCAGTGTTTGGGGACCAAGTGTGCTTGGCCCCACCTAGTGCCTTGTCCCACCCTCCTGGGCAGAGAGCCTCCGTATCTGCCACCTCACTCAGCCCCCACCTTTATTTATTGCCCCCCCTTAGTCGTTCTGGGGTTTGGGGTGGGCCTTCCTGTATGCACTGTCAGTGGAGCCAGAGGGCTTTCTTTGTACTAATGGTGAGAAGAAATCTGACCCTGCAGAGCCACCCTGTCCCTTCAGATGATAGAGGCCTGAGCAGTGTCCTACCTGCCCCGGGGCTAGCCCAGGAGCTGGGTTAAACCCAGCTTTGAGGTTTCCCTGAAGCCCTATTAGCCTCTGGGTTTTGCTCAGCCCAGGCACACAGCTCCCCAAAGACATTAAAGCACTTTTTGGAAAACAAGACTCCCGCCCTGTCTCATTCTCACTGACCCAGCCTGGGAACTTTCTCGTCTCAAACCAGAGAAGGCATGAAAAATACTCAAAATACAAATGCTTCTGGAACTCTCTCGGGGAGGTGGGCGTCAAGTTCCCTCCCTCCTCACTACCACCCCTTAGCCTTTTGCCTGAGCTGCTGGCAAAAGACAAACTCACCATTTCTCTGTGACTTGCAATGCTTCAGAATTAAACATGAAAATCCACACTGAGCCACTCTTGATCTGAAGACCACAAGCGCCTCGTTCCGACCTGTGTGGGGAGGGCAGTGAGTGGATTAAAACAAAACTTAAAAATGTCCTGCTGATTCACTGGAACCCTTCCTGAAGCCCGGGTAAGAGAAACCAGCCAGATCAGTCTCTCACTGCAACTCCTAACACTAAAGCAAGCCTATCTATGCAAAAACTAATCAAAATGGACCCAAACAGACCTGTACAGATGTTTTCTAAATAGACATTGGCTCCTGGCTACCTGGGATAGACTGGGCACATACACATGACAGGAAGGAATGGAGGTGAGTTAACGGCAGATCAAAGGACAGGATAGGAGGAGAGCTATTTGGAAAAACTGAAAAGACAGGACAGTAAGAAGCATTGCCAAGATTCAAGTGGGAAGAACCAATCACAAACCCACCTGCCTGCTCTGCACCTTCCCTGGAAAACTTAGGACGTGGCGGGACCAGGCAGTTCAGCAAGGGTCTCAAAAGTACTAGTGTTGTAAAGACTTGGCCACAGGGCTGGGTTGTAACTCAGCGGCAGAGTGCCCACCTAGCATGTGGGAGCCCTGGCACTCCACACCAACTCTGTAGGAAGAATGAGCAGTGAGCCCGCCCTCACCCCTCTGCCCCCTCTTCCACATTCCTACCCCATGGACTCTTGGCCCACATGGCCTGGTGACTGCCTTCCCAGACGCTGGTAACACCTTTACTTCTGGCTAGAGTTGAACTAGAAACACTGTAGTTTGAGACCCAAGCGCAGCCAAAGGGTGGCAATACCCCTTGCTGAAATCTAGAATGGTCAGTGAGAAAACAGCCCTTTACCTGACAACAGTCAGGACGATTCCTCACCCACCCTCCCCCAAAGCAACACTTGAATTTCTCTGGGTAACTGATGATGGATCCTGGCCTTAGGGGGTCCCCAGGCAGCAAGTCCCCACTCATTCTTCCTCCCTGCAGGGGGAGAGGGACCACAGTGCGTAAGCCCCACCCATGTCAGAGAGCAGCCTGCCCTCCTTGTTTCCACATGGTGGAGCAGGCAAAGGCACCCAGACCCTGGTGGTGCTAAAAGACCTGGGACATCCTAGAGCACCCGGCTCACAGGAGGAAGAACCCAGGTCTCTGAAGACACTACTGCCAGAAATGAGAAGGCAGGGAGCTGGGGCCCATGGCGGAGCACTTGCTGGAGCGCACAAGGCCCCAGGTACATCCCTGGTACTACCAAAAATTAAAAATGAATGGCAACAGTGCTGCCTTTTAGAAAAGAAGTTAATGTTCTCCAAAATTAAAAATACAACAGCACAGGGGCTGGGGTGATGGCTCAATCAGCACTGCCCCACAAGTGTGGGAACAAACCTGCCGGGGATGGAGTCCAGCCGGTGGGAACCCTAGGCCTGTCCCTAGCACCGCATCAAACTGGGCGTGGTGGTACACACCTGTAACCCCAGCACTCAGGAGGTAGAGGCAGGAAAAGCTCAAGCCTGTACTCAGCTATATAGCAAGAGCAAGGGCAGCCTGAGCTTCAGGAGACTGTCTCAAGGGACGGGGAGCTATAGGGATAAAAGAGAAACTCCAGCAATATAGAAAGTCCAACTTCAAACGGCTAGAGGAATGTTCTCATCATTGGTAAATAATGGCACTGGAGAGACGGCTCAACACTTCCGCTCTTCCCAGGCCCATGTCAGGTGGTTCACGACCACCTGTAGCTCCAGCTCCAGGGAATCCGATTCCATAATGCCTTCATCCACATGCATGTGCCCACACGCACACCTTTTAAATTAAAAATAATAAATCAAGATGTGGGTACCTTTTTATGAACTCTCCCAGCTTGAGAAAGATGATGGCTAGAAAGATGGCCCAGCCGTTAAGAGCACTGGCTACTCTTGTTAAGGCCTTGGGTTCAATTCCCAGCACTCACATGGCAACTCACAACCATCTGTAACTCCAGTTCCAGGAGATCCAGTGCCCTCTTCTGGCTTCTTTGGGAACTGCATACACATGGTGCACAAGAATACAGGCAAAACACCCATATCCATATGGGTGGGTTTTTTTTTCTTTTTTTTTTTTTTTGAGACAGGGTCTCACTATGTAACTCTGGCTGAAGGTCACGCTGTAGACCAATCTGACCTCAAACTCACAGAGATCCTCCTACCTCTGCTTCCGGAGTGCTGGGATTAAGAAGTATGCCACCACAGCTGACCTAAGTAAAAAAAAAAAAAAAAAAAATTTAAGAAAAAATGGTAAAGGGTGAAGGCAGACGTATTTAATCTAAGACAAACATTGTACAGTCTATACATGTGTTGGAATATCACTTGATATGTTGCAACTACATACAATTCTCATATTCCGGATGTATCAGTTTGAAAATAAAATTTAAAGGTCAATTGAGGAGCGAGGATGCAGCTCGGTGACAGAGTGCCCACCAAGCATACACGAAGCCCCAGGTTCAATCCTCGGCACTGCACGATTTACTACTTATTGATATGATCGTAGTTTCTCTTACTACTATGACAGAAACACCAACAGATCCAACTTAAGGGAGGAAATATGGAAACTCATGCATTCCAGAGGTTTCGGTCCATGCTAGCAAGAAAGCATGGCAGAACTGGCAGTTGCAGCCTGGAACGAGGAACCCAGTTGTAACTTTCAGAAATACACAGAGACTCACTTCCACCAGCCGGGTCCCACCTACCCACAACCTCCCAAAATAAAGCCGACCAGCTCGGGCCCAGGTGTTCCAGCCTATGGGCCTGTGAGGGGCATTTCACATTCAAATGGCAGCTAACAAACAGAGCCAGAGACATGACTCAGTGACAGAACTCAGGTTCTGTCTCCAGTGCCACAAACAATACAGCAGAGTGGGGGCGGGGAAGAAAGGGGGAGAGAAATAGAAAGACACTGTGGTCGAAGCACACAGGAGAGCAGATACCTAAACTGTGATACTTGCAGACAGCGGAATAGTTTGCAGTTGTGAAAATGCATCCACACTAAGGATAGATTCTTACAAACAGGGTGAAAGAAGCAGAGGTCTAGAAATAAACACACCACTGACACCATTGCATGCAGACTATGAAACATGCAAGATTCACATCTGTTAACATACAGTACACAAAGACAGACATCGGAAGGACAGACAGCAGGCTCAAGGCACATCTTGGGAAGAAGAGGGTACAATTAAGAAAGGTTCTGAGAGGAAGTGTCTCCTTTCCTTTCTGCTGGGTGCCAGCTGTTTAGGTCCAGACGGGCAAGTTCATGAAACCCGGGAAAGTGGTGCTGGTCCTGGCTGGACAACACTCCAGACAACCCGTCATCATGAAGAACAGTTATGCACCTCGGACCGCCCTTACAGCTGCACCATGGCAGCTGGAATTGACCGCTGTCCTGAAAAGTGACAGCTGCCATGGGCAAGAGGAAACTCGCCAAGAGATCAAAGATCAAGTCCTTCATGAAACTGTATAACTACAACCACCTCATGCCCACAGGTCCTCGGTGGACATCCCCTTGGACAAAACTGTCATCAACAATGGTGTCTTTAGACACCCAGCTCTGAAACACAAGGCCAGATGGGAGGCCAAGGTCATGTTTGAGGAATGCTACAAGACAGGGAAGAACAACTGGCTTTTCCAGAAGCTTTGTTTTTAGGTATAGTTTTGTTTCCATCATTAAACATTAAAAAAAAAGGTTCCAGACAAAAACAACAATAAAAAGCCACTTGTGGTGGCACACACCTTTAATCCCAGCACTCAAGCAGAGGCAGGCGGATCTCTGTGAGTTCAAGGCCAGCCTGGTCTACAGAGTAAGTTCCAGGATAGCGAGGGCTACACAGAGAAACCCTGTCTTGAAAACAAAAAAAAAAAACAAAAAAGAAAAAGGAAGGTTCCAGAGGTGGGCATGGTGACCCAGGAGGTGGAGGCAGGAGGATCAGGAGTTCAAGGTCATCCTTGCCTACACAGTGAGTTCAAGACCAGCCAGGGCTACAGGAGGTCTTGTCTCAAAACACAATAAACAAACTCTTTTCTTGTTGAAGAATAATAGTTTTAAATGTTTCAATTGCTGGGCATTAGCCCTTAGCCCCAGCACTGAGAAGGCAGAGGCAGATCTTTGTGAATTCCAGACCTAGAAGCCACTAGGGTCAAACAGTGAGAACATAAATCAAAATAATAATAATAAATTTTTTAAAAAGTTGACATAATTCTTTTTACTGTGCTTGTTGACTGGGAATGGGGTTCTGCTTTTTGGATTGCAAGGAATAAGGGGAAACACAGTCCCACCGTGTAGCTGGCCTCGTTCTTCCAGGGCCTCTGCTTCCGGCCGAGTGTGAGGATTACAGGTGTGGGCTGCCAGAGCCTGGGAGGTGGGTTTGTGATAGTCATAATTTAACATGGTATATATTTAAAAGTAGATTATGTATTTGTTTCATTTTTATATTTTATTTTATACATTTATTATATAATTATTGTATTATATCTTAAATCTTTAAGCATAAATTTGAAAACTATTATCTGGCTTCCTTATTAAATTTCAAGCCACTAGAATAAAGAGAGGAAAAAGTCACATGCCGAAAGTCAGGAATTAAAAGAGCCTTGGAATTCTCTAAGCAAAATTTGAGAGAGATTTTCCTCAGCGGCGCGGTGCTAGTAAGGCACCTTTGCTCTGGCAAGAAACGCCCTCTGTGCAGCGCATGGGGCGACCTTAAATGTGGCAGTATGAACACATGCGTGCGCACGTGCATATGCATGAGCATGCAGACATGCATACGCATACACACACATGCACACAGCATGAAATAGGAAGGGGACTTTCTGGTAAGGTGGTCCCCCAAGGGAGCCCAAAGGGGAAGGAGGTAAGAGAGGATAACGAGACAATGTGATCAAAGTACGTTCGTTCTATGAATATATGAAATTTATGAATATATGAAATTATGAAGAATAAGTTATTAAAAAATGAAAGCCAAAACACAAAGAAGCCGTACCTCATGAATGCAGAGGGGAAGTGATCCCTGATCTAGACACACCCAGCGAAACATATGCCAAGTGTGAAGGGAGAGTGACGGTATTCCCAGTCCTTGAACTTTTTCACCTTCTGTGCACGCATAGGCAGCGACTTCAGGATGTCCTCCAACCAGACTGGAGCGAAAACCAGAGAGGAGGACACAGGAGACCAGGAGGAGGCAGGGAATCCCCGGGGGCATCATGGAGCCATGTGGTTTTGCTGGATTGGAACAGGAGGGCAGGGAAGATGGGCAGGAATGTGAAAGGAGCCTGCAAGTGGGGGGGGGGGCATGAGAGCTAAAGTGTGACCTATGCACCGACAGTGGAAAATCAACGATTACAACACAAGGTAGACACAGGCAAGCTAAAAGTCCCGAGGTTGCCTGGAGAGGCACCAGGGATGGACAGGGATTGCCGTTTATGTGGCAAGCCTCACTGGACACTTGAAACACTGGAATCCTCCTTTGTTATGGCTGGTACGTATGGAGGGTGATGTGCCACCGCACACGTGTGGAGGTCAGAGGACAACTTGTGGGGTCTGTTCCAGTTCAGAAGATCACATTCGAGTCATCACACTTGCTCGGCAAGGGCTTTACCCACTAAGCCATCTTGCTGGCCCCTAGAGTCGTTTAGAGGAAAGCACACATACCAAACTTATTAAACCCAGGGAGAGTGGGGGGCGCAGTGAGGTGCTCTCGGCCCATAGCAAGGGGTGAGGCAATGAGCTGAACAGAGAGAACCCCAAGCTGCCCTGCAGACCTCCTAGGCAGACCTCCTAGACTTAGTGCGGTCAAGCCAGGACTGCTTAGCAATAGCGCAAAAGCAGTCCACATTCACGGAGACCACTGGGCAGGTTATGCCAGTCTCACAAAGACAGACGCTGTGTATCTTCTCCTGTTGTGGTTCCTAGATTTTGTACAGTCACATAAAAGCATCGGTGTATATGGTAATGCAAGGAGAAGCCGAATTGTCTAAGGGGAGAAAAAAGACTAATGGGAAGGAGGGGCACAATGAGGAAGATGATGGAGATGTTCCACATGAAATATATACTTGTGGACTGAGAATAGGGTTTCTATGGCTGCAGTGGAATGCCAGGACCAAAAAGCAAGTTGGGGAGGAAAGGGTTATTCAGTTTACGCTTCCACATCATTGCTCATCATTAAAGGAAATCAGGACGGGAACTCAAGCAGAGCAGGAACCCGGAGGCAGGAGCTGATGCAGAGGCCATGGAGGGTGCTGCTTACTGGCTGGCTCCCCATGGCTTGCTCAGCCTGTTTTCTTAGAACCCAGGACCACCAGCCCAGGGATGGCACCACCCACAATGGGCTGGGCCCTCCCCCATCAAGCACTAAGAAAATGGTTTACAGCTGGATCTTATGGAGACCTCTCTCTCAATTAAGGTTCCCTCCTTTCAGATAACTCTAGTTTGTGTGTCCAGGTGACATAAGAGTAGCCATCACAGGGGGTTAGCAGCTAAGACATTGCAGAGGACCTGAGTTCAATTCTTAGCACCTACTCAGACCCTCACAACCACCTATAACCCCAGTTCCAGGAGGACCTGGCTTCCTACAGCACCTGTATTCACATGCACGTACCCACACATGCAAATTAAAAAATATATATACTTATAAGAAAATTTTTAGAAAAAGATTTTAAAGTACTCCATATTCAGTAGCAACTCGGGAGGGGAAATAGTCATTTATTTTACATGTATGAGCACCATGCCTGTACGTATGTTTATGCACCACAGGCATGTTGCCCAAGGAGGCTAAAAGAGGGCATCAGATCCCCTGAGACAGCAGGTTGTGTGTTGATGTGTGGGTGCTGGGAACTGAGCCTGGGTCCTCTGGGAGAGCAGCCAGTGCTCTTAACTGCTGAGCCATCTCACCAGCCCAACAACTTTGAGGGTTTTATGGTTGTTGCTTTGTTGCTATTGTTTTTGATCTTCCACACGAGTTCACTGTACTCAGTCCAGTTCCCCTTGCAGTGGTGGGGGCAGCAGTGAGCTCCAGCAGCTGGCCAGCCCTGGGGTCCTGAGGGGAACGCCATGCTCTACAGCTCGCTCTCTGGCAAGCTGTGGTGTTCAGAAGGTCAGGCGGACCACTACCCTCGCAGCTCCACTACAGCACACATGCCCCACCAGACCCCAGACTCCAGACCCGGGCCCCACCCAGCCCCATCCAAGCAGCTAAGGCAAACTACAAATGTGTTGCCTGGAGACGGTTCATCTCAAATTAATCCTGATCAGTTCAGCTTTAAGACTGAGATGGAATCCAAACCCTTTTACAAAGTCGGGGGAGGGGGGGAGGTTGCTCCAGAGTTCAGGGGCCTCTGCACTGTCTCAGAATCAATCATTTCTGTGTAGAATGCAATCAGGGTCCCAAGCAGCCAACTGACCAGTTAACTTTGGAAATGAGTGGAGGGTAGCACAGAGGAATGTCGGAGAGCTGATGACCCGGTGGTCTCTGAAAGAGGAAACAGGCAAAATGTTCATCAACTTGGGACACCTGCTTTCCAATCTGAACTCTACTATGTAGCGCCTGAGTTCGTAGGTGCATCTCTGCACCTTGGTTTTCTCATCTGTAAAACAAGGAGGTCTCCTTCATGGACTATCTATGGGCATTTAAAGCATTAAAAACCCCTGTGAAGTTCCTACCAGTGTGTCAGGCCCAGCTCAGTTACTGCTCCTGCAGGCTTCAAACATGATGAGCCTCAGCCATTCAGACGCCGTTAGACAGTACAGGGTGCTGCAGGACAGATGTCTGTGCTCTGCCCTTCGGAGCATTGAAACAGTGAGGCTCACTGTGCTGATCTGGCCATCAGCCGCTGGGGTCAGGTGCAGTTAGAGGTTGGGGCTCAGTAGAGCACAAAACAGACATGGCCTCTACCCTCTGCCACCTCTGAATCACCCAGCCAAGTGGTCAGACAACACTAGGAATCTCCAGAGTCTGTTAACAGAACACCTTCCCTGGGTAGGCATCAACAGAGGCTACCCCCTCCTCATTGGGCACCAAGAAGACAAAATATGATTCCTCCAAAGTCCGACTTGGGAAAGCCATGAGTTTATTGGGTATACTTACCTGACATAGGTGATCCCAAAGCATGTGCCCATAGCTACAGAGATGGAGCCCCCGCCTTCAGTTACTCTTCCTCTCTCTACCGGCCAGAACCACCTGAGATCACGAGGCCACGTGCATTTAGGACAGGATCACATACAGCTAGCTGAGAGGTACAAGAGGGAGTGGGTAGAATCCCAGGTGAGGGTCCAGTGACCCTCCTCCTATGAGGGAGCATCAAGATCAACAGGCCCCATCTGTAGGGTCCCGGCAAGCATCACAGCTGCCCTGGAGACATGGCTGAGAAGATCAGAGCTGCACTCTACCACAGAGGCCGGGGGAGGGGCTGAGGAGGTGATTTTCACACCTGGGAGCAGGACACCTTTGAAGACCACTAAGCCCCTGAAGTGGTCTACCTGCATTTTCCAGAACTGGCAGCCCTAGTCCCATACCATCTAGGGAATCTGGCACAGACCTTGGTAGAGGAGAAGGGACCAGGCTGGCAGAGAAAACAGACCTTCCTCACAGGCCCAGTGGTTACCTGGCTCCTTAGCATCCCACCCAAGCTGGTGTAGCGTGGCACAACGAACAGCTGCAGCAAGTTCCCTCAGGCACATTCAGCACATTTGAGCCATTTCCACTGAGGAAAAAAAAATGGGGGCTGGTCTTTCCCTCATGCAAAAACACACACTGTCTGACATGGTAGCTGCAGGTTCTCAGGAGCCTACACTATCCGTGTCTGCCTGTGTCTGCCCTCCCGTGAATCGTGAATCATTGCTGCATTCTGGCCAGCACCTAGCTGAAGCTTCAGGGCTAGGAGTGAAGTAGCCTAGCATCAAGGACTCCTGGCAGAGCCGCCCCCCCCCCCGCTCCCCCTCCCTTCCTCTCTCTCCTCCCAGGCTGGCCTTTGTTTGCAGACAACAAGCAGCTCTCAATTCCACCGAGCTAGCTAGTGAAGGCTAGAGAGATGAAGCACTTTGTTGGAGGGGAGGATAATAACCACCGTGGCCACCATTTGTTCAGTCTGACACCTGCTACCAGCTTTAGGGAGTCGCCACCCACCTAGGAGTCAGGCACCTTCACTGTTCCAGAAGCAGAAGCAGCAGCCTGCTGCTGCACCCAGGGTGAGCAGACACCGAAGGCTGCGCCAAGCTGCCGAGGCTGCACTGGGGACTCCGGGTTTGTGAAGACAAATCAGGATTCTGAGAGGGAGAGGGAGCAGGTGCAGAAGAGCAGCCTGTGTGTGAGCAACACATATGGAAACTTCTAGGTGGGAAGGGAGGAGGTCGACCTCTTGTCCTACTGGAGAATTTCCTAGTGCTGATGTCACTGACGAGAATAAAGCCCTGTCCCTACACACACTCCACCTTGCTGGAAACCGTCCGGCGCCCATGGCCCAGAGTGGCTGAGAATGTCAGGCGATGATGTCGGTCTGCGTTCATTGGGTGGGACCTAATGAAGCAGCTGTTCCTCCCCTTCACACCTGGGCTCGGTGCAAGGGTGGGTTTAACTTTAGGGTTTCCAGGAATTCTATCAATCAAGCATCCTCTCCAGGCGTTCGAAGCCTCAGATCCACACACTCACCCACAGCCTGTAGGTATAACTGGGACACAGAGATGACTCTTGAACTCCGAGGGCATAGCTCCGCAGACCCCAGCTCACCCTCACAAGCCAGCCCCCCACCCCACCCCCAGTGCTTCATTCTCCCGTGGTCACTTACATGCTGAGTGTTTTCAAATTACACAGGACTCGCCATTTTAACCGTCTCAGCTCGGCGGCATTCGTTCACAGCACTGCAAAAACATCACCACCACTCGCTGACAGACCTTTGTCATCACCCCAAACTGGAGCTCTGTACTCATTAGGCAACAGCGCCCTACATCTCCCCACTTCCAGGCCAGTCAGCTGCCGTCGACTATCTCTTATTTCTGACTAGGCAAGGTGCCTCCTTGACGTGGACTGTCCGCTGTTTTGCTGATTTCGCGTAGGACAGTGCCTCGTGCTGCGGCATGTGTCACTGTAGATCGTGGACATCGGCTGAGCCCGCCGCATGGATCTGCTGCCAGGAGCTGACCCACTCATCTCTATGAGCATTTGCCTTCGCTTCCATCTTTTGACTACTAGGAATACGCTGCTGAGAACACAGGGCTCTGAGTGTGTGTCCAAGCCTCCCACTTTCAATGCTTTTGTAACGGGGTGCTGGCGATTGTCTAGGCCATTGCCAAGCTCATTCCCTGGCACAGAAACCACAGGAAGCAATTAGAATGACATACTTTCTAATTCCAAGTGGGAAGAATCGAGGCACAATCACAAGCAAAAAGCCCAGTCACATAAACAGCCCTCGTAAGTCTTCGCTGCCCTCTGAATCTTCAAGCCAGCCCCAGAAGCCCATTATCAACTGCAGCTGACAGACAGGGTGGGTCCTTCCTCACAGGCTTGCCTCTGGTCCATCACACAGTTATCTGGTCCAAAGATGAGCAGGCTGGAGGCTTTTGAGGGACCTGTGAGTTGGCCTGGGAATTAGTGTCACCCAACCAAAACAGGTTACATGCAGCTCATGGGTCCTTCTAGGGGCAGCCAGCAAGGTTTCAGACACATGCATGCAGGCCGGTGCTACTCTGCCCAACAGGAACTGGCTACTCATAATCCTGCCCACACTACATCTCACTACGAAAATGAGGCCAAGGGTTCAAGGTTGCAACAAGTAGCACCTGTAACATAGAAAGTGGATGAAAACACGGATCCCCGATGGGAAGAGGTCCAAAGCCATTCCTGGTGGAGCAGGGGGTGTCTCCTCTGGAGAATTTACTGACCTGGGCATGGGCAACTGTATCCTCTCCTTCCTCATTACAGACCATGAAAGAAGGGGTAGACCTTGACTACCCGTGATCTTAATGAATGCCTAATCTTATCTCTATAAAAGCCACCATTCAAAAAAACCTGACATAAACATTCCCTTTAACCCATTTAACTGACCTTAGCCTGTTGATGTCACAGCAACTGGGATGTGAAAACAAAAGCAGGTGCCCAGGCATGCAGGGCAGAAACAAAAGCAGGCAGCAGGGACGCAAGGATAGAGAAAGGCAGACTCGGAGAGGCCATGCAGAGCCCTGTCTCGGCATCCCACCCAGGCAAACTCATCTGTCCTTGCCTCTAGTTATTACTGGCTACTGGAAAACCGCGATGCCAAGGCAGAGGGCCCTCCCATCTCCTCTACCAGCTGACTGTTGCATGCTGGGGATGGAAGCCATGGCCTTGAGGGTGTCCAGGCAACCCTTCACTGCTGTGCCCCACCTGGTACCCCACTGCAGCACTCCTGCCGTTTCCTTCACAGCTCCTCCAGAGCCCAGAGTCTACTCAAAGGCCAGCAAAGAACTCTGCACATGCCATAGGGACAGGAGGGAACCTGGGCTGGAGAAGGGGTGCGTGTGGAGGGGCATTTGCAAGGACAGAGGTATGTCATCTTCCCCACATCCAGTTGTGACAGTCCCTGTTCCCACCATCCTAGCTCCTGCTTCAGAGTTCATCCGGTGACAGCTCTTTGAGGCAGGACATTAACACCTATACCTCTCTTCTTGAGAGCTTCAAGGAGGAGCAAGGACAAGTCTCCAGTAGCCATGCTGGTTCCAGATGAATAGCCAAAGCCCCTCAGGGATGCCTGCACCCAAGGAAGCTTCCCCCACAGAGACAGAACTTTCCCTCCTGGCTCACACACAGCCTCCCGCCTTGAACTCAGGGCAAGGCAGTATCGCTTTCTTTAGAAGGGCTCAAGAAACAGATGGCTGAGCGGGCTTCCTTTCCCCACAGACAGCCTACATCCAGGTGCCTGCACTTAGCTCTTCACAGCTCAAAAGCCAAATATCTTAGTGTGGGGTGAGAAAGCAATCAAGAAGATTGCCTGCCCGGTCCATGGGCCTCTCCAGGTGTCCTGCATAAGGAGCCTGCCTCTCCTGCCCTTCCCCCTGGGAGGCGATCCGTTCCTTAGGGTTCAGTCTGCCCTGTCTCTTGGCATAGTCAAGGCAGCATCAGCCTCCGCCTTGGTTCTCAAGGGAGACTTCTTCCTGCTGTAAAAGATGGGAACCCAAGCCCCTACTCCTCTTGCTCCCAGCAGAGGTGGAGACTAACTGGGGGCTTCCACTGTGCTAGTCATGGTGGAAGGGGTCCCCTTGCTAGGAAGAGACCCTCAGAGTGCCAGATGGGTCATGTCTGAGTCCTTCTCTGCAATTTGGAGTGAGGTATACAACCTGGAGTAGAGGGCTTCTCAAATCACAGAGGAGAGACCCCCCCAAAACCTGTAACAGGGATGCCAGCAGTCATCTGGAGGATTGCTGAGTTTGTTCTCTGACATAAAGAATTGAACATCCAGAAAAGAGAGAAGACCAAGCTGCAGAGAAAGGGACCATTAACAGCGTCAGCCCCTGGGGATGGGAGAAGCCTAAGGCTGAGAGCCCCCTAAACACAGGCTGCCTTGGGTACGTTACAGAAGTCCCAGGCCCTCCCCTTTCCCTTGGTCCTGTTGAGAAAGACCCCCTAACACCCCCCCCCCACCTCCCATGCCTTCTTTAAATGTCTTCAGGGAACAAGAAGCTGCCATCTTGGGGAGCCATTTTTTTTTCCTAGTCTATGTCCCTCAAACTCTCCTTCCCTTTGGATATGAGTCCAGGAGTAAAATTGGTATAGCATATCATTCTATGTATTTATTATTTTTGTTGTTGTTGTTTGTTTGTTTTTTGAGATAGGATTTCTCTGTTGTAACTCTGGCTGTCCTGGAACTCACTCTGTAGACCAGGCTGGCCTCGAACTCACAGAGATCCACCTGCCTCTGCCTCCTGAATGCTGGGATTAGAGATGTGCACCATCACTGCCCGGCGTATGTATTGATCTTATTTACTTACATACATGATCTCACTCTGTAGGCCAAACTGGACTGGAGCTTGCAATCCTCAACCCTCCTGCCTCTGCTTCCTCAGGGCCAGGATTTGAGGGGAGCTTTCCTGGGTTTAGTGTCCGAGGCCCTCCTTGCTCTCTCTCCTAGTGGCTGTACCACTTTTCCTCCAGTAGACCCTTAGGGTCTGTCTTTCCTCTGACACAGGGTGCTGACCTCTTGAGTCTCCTCAGTAGCCCCCAGCACCAACCCCCAGGGGCCCACAGCACCGGGAAGAGGTAGCCACCAGGAGGCCTAGGCTAGAATGCAGGACAATGCTACCTGTGCTGTCCCTCAGGGCCCCATGCTGGCTTTCATAGATTTCTTCTACCATCTGGAAATGCTTAATAATTTTGAAAAAGGGACTCCAGACTCTACAAATGAGACAGTGCGTCCTGACAGGGACAGTAAATTTACAGACTGTAAATAAGGAGCCAGCAAAAGGCACAACCTTCCAGGCGAGTCCTGAGCCCTTTGCTGAGGGCAGCCTGGGCTGGGGAGCCCCTGACTGTGCATCTGTATGTCCTCAATCTTGGCCCTGCCCCTGTCCTTCTCCGCCTCTCAGCTGTGAGATAAGAGAGCTGTCAACAGTTTTGGGTTGTGCTCTCCAGAGCTCCTGAGGTAAGGAGGGAAAATGGGAAGTTCCAGATGGTAGGATGGGATGAGTTCCAGCCCTGTTGTCAACATTGGGGCTCCCCCTGATACATTCTCTGTATCATAATATACTTCAGCCTGTGTTACCCCAAAATACGGCACCTTAGTATAGTGGGGTGCTTAAAAGGGAAGGAATCTGAGGGATTGCCCACACAGGAAGCCCTTTCTGACCTAGCCTTGACCTTTGACCTCCCTTGAAGCTGGTCAGAAGCCCTCTGGTAAAAGAGACCCTCCAGATCCCCACAGGAAAGCAGAGGATCTGAGGAGGGATGCCTTTTGTGCTCCCCACAGTACGCTCTCATCACGCCTTCTGCCCATTCTCCACTGGTCTGTTTGTTTTTTGGGGGGTCCTCCTTTCCTTATTCAGGCTCTTGAGTCACATGAAATTTACATTCAATGTGTGTGCTATGTTTTTCTCTTCTTAATCTGTTTTTTTTTTCTTTCTTTCTTTTTTTGTGCAGAGGCCCCAGCCAATGAGTCTAAGGTGGGTGGAAGGAAAAGGAAATGTTCCACGCCTAAGATCAGGCTCAGAGCAGGCAGGAGGCTGAGCCTGGGCTGGAAAGTGACCCGTGGCTCCTCCACCCCAGGCTGCCCCAGCTCTCCTTTGCATTAGGTGACCAGATGAAGGCCCAGCTATTGGAGAGGTACCGCAGCTGCCAGCTATATAATACAGTAGAAAAGGCCTTCACAGGGCACCACGTATAAAAAGGTGCACACACACACATGCACATACATGTATGTGTACACACACATGTGCACGTGTCAGAACGTATTGACACAGGAAAAGTCAACTCTTTACAAAATAAACTGCTCCTCTGAGTGCTAGCAAGAGCGCCACATCAGGATGGGGGCACAGGGCAACTGGCCTCACCCAGACCATGCTGGGAGAAGGATTCATCAGGTCCACAGGCAGAGATCCCAGCAATACTGGATCCTGAACTCTGCTGCAGGGGAAGGCCTGGGAGCTCCAGCTTCCTCCCCTTCCCTCTGCAGTTGGCACAAGGCTCTACCCATGATCAGGGCCCCAAGCTGCACACACCAGTCCCTCCCCCGGGCTGTCTTATGCAAAGTATTGTCTCTCATACTCTCTTTGCACAGTACCTTAAGGGGAGGGGAGGAGAGCTGCAGGTAGGGGAGTAGGTGGGAGTTCCAGGAGCCCCGGGGCCCGCGCCCACACACAAGCTGCCACATCTTCAGGAAGCGGGTAAAGCAGGTGAGGCTCCCAGCCTTCTGATGCAGACCCCAGGATGTCTGCAGGTTCTTTGCTGCCAATTACTGGGGAAATAATTCAGCGTGCACACTCTCTGTGGGGACATTTAAGTCTGACTGTACCTGCTGAGCATCTGACAGATGAAGCCTTTCTCTCCCCATCTCTCCAGCTGCCACCTCCTTCCTCTCTGCCTTAGCTTTTTAAGACTGGGGATGAGAGGGACTGAAAGTGGAAGGTGTTAGCCTGTCCCAGGGAAAAAGTCTGGCAATCAGTCCCTTATATCCCCTGCCTGGACTATGCTTCCAGAATGTGCTGGGATAGTAAAATATTTTTTTAATAAAAAAGAAATTTGGGTGGATGGGTGGTGGTTGGATGGATGGATGGATAGGTGGGTGGATGGGTGGATGGGTGGGTGGATGGGTGGATGGATGGATGGATGGGTGGGTGGATGGGTGGGTGGATGGATGGATGATGGATGGATGGATGGATAGGTGGATGGATGGGTGGATGGGTGGATGGATGGATGGGTGGGTGGGTGGATGGATGGATGGGTGGGTGGGTGGGTGGGTGGATGGGTGGGTGGATGGATGGGTGGGTGAGTAGGTGGATGGGTGGATGAGTGGATGGGTGGATGAGTGGGTGGATGGATGGATGGGTGGATGGGTGGATGGGTGGGTGGATGGGTGGATGGGTGGGTGGATGGGTGGATGGATGGATGGATGGGTGGGTGGATGGGTGGGTGGATGGGTGGATGGATGGATGGATGGATGGATGGATAGGTGGATGGATGGGTGGATGGATGGATGGGTGGGTGGGTGGGTGGATGGATGGATGGGTGGGTGGGTGGGTGGATGGATGGATGGATGGGTGGGTGAGTAGGTGGATGGGTGGATGAGTGGGTGGATGGATGGATGGGTGGGTGGAGCGCAAGTGAGCAAATGAATGGGCAGAGGATGACTGATGAAGCATTGAGCAGATGGGTGGAGAAAGCCACGGTGAACATTTTGTGTAAACCAATGGTGGGCTTCTGAGAGAGTGGGCAGGAGAAACGCTGTTCTAATGGAAGGACGGGTAGGTACATGGGTAGATGGTAGACCAATAGGAAACACCTGTATTCAGGCCTGCTTACCGTCTCTAGGGAAAAGCCAGCAGATCATGAGCCCCAACCTGTACTTCCCACAAATTTTGGGTTCCCAGTCCTTGGGTTACTCAATTCAAAACACCCAAAAGTCCACCAGGAAAGAGCTGATCTTGAAGTAAACCCAAGGGCCTCAAGGACTCAGCCTCTTGGGCCTTAGCAAGTAGCTATTCGGGAAAGAAGTCAAGTCTCCAAAGCAGCCCCTGATCTGGCCAGCTTGCCCTGAAACTGCCCACCCATTCCTCTATAAGGGCCAACCCAGCCGGGCTCCAACCTGGGACACAGATGAGGGGTTCTCCACAGGGCTGTGAAAGGTATAAGGGGCCAGGGCTGCATGCCCCAGCCTCAAGCCTCATCTGTCCCTCCCATCATTCCTCTTGATAATGAGCAGCCCTGACCAATTCCACAGGTGAGAATTAATGTGTTTACTTCACATGTGAGCTAGCCAACCAAAAACACAATTGCAGATCTGGACACAAATTCATTCAGCAGACACATACATATTCAAATCAGTCATCCAAACATGCTGTAGCTCTGCTCCCTTCTCCCTGAATGCTCTGCAGGCAAGCCTGGGGAGGCCCGGTTAAATGAAAGGAAAAGTGCCACAGGATCTCCGAGCCCTGCCTGTCAGGGGCTTTGGAGCATTGCACCCCTGGGCTATGGGATGAAAACTTCCAGATCCCTTCAAGGGTGAGAATTGAGGAAAATCTCTTCAGTCAAGCCCTGCTGTGATTGCTGCGGATCTGAGTGCAGAGCTGGGCCCCGCCCTGGAGGGAATCAGCCAGCCTTTTTATGTGCACAAAGCACGTGAGCTCGTATATGTGGAGGCTACAAGTTACTGTCTGCTGTCTTCCTCCACTGCTCACAACCTTAATTTTTGAGACAGGCTCTCTCACTAAACCTGGAATTCACTAATTGACTAGGCAGGGATCCTCCTGCCTCTGCCTCCTTAGTGCTGAGATTACAAGCATGTGCCACTATGCCCAACTTTTATGTGTCCTAGGGTCCAACCCGAGTGCTCATGCTTGCGTGGCAAGCACATTACCAAATGAGCATTTTCTCTAGCCATACCAGCCATACATTTTCTTTAAGACTTCTGATCTCTGCATAATACATGTGCCATGCATGCATATCTGTGCCCACATGTGAAACCAGAACTGCACATCCTCTGTGTCTACCCATTCCCTTGAGGCACAGTCTCTCTCTGAACCTGGGCATCTCATTTTCTTGAATAAACAGAAAACCATTAAGACCCAGTGATCCTTCGTCTCCAACCTGCTCAGAGCTGGAGTTACAGGAGTGTGGACACACGGCTTGTCATGTGGGAGTTGAGTTTTAAACTCCAGTCCTCACAACTATACAACACTACACTGTCTAGCCTTCCCCACCTCCAACCAAGTGGCTGGGACTACAGGCACCCCTTAGCACGCCTAGCTCTAGGAGAATTCTTTAGGTTTTTTTAAAAGATCTTATTTTTATTTGTGTGTGTGTGTGTGTGTCTACGCATATGCCATGAGTGTGTGGGCATCCAAGGAGGCTAGAAGAAGGTGCCAGATCCCCTGGACCTGAAGTTACAGACAGTTGGAAGCCACCCAATGTAGGTTCTGAGAAAACACGCACTCGCAGGCATGCATACACACACACACACACACATACACACACGCACGCACGCACGCACGCACAGAGGAAAGGCTTATTTTGGCTCAGTTTCAGAGATTTCAGGTAATAGAGATTTGGTCCTGTCATTCTGGGTCCATGGCCATACTGAACACCATGGTGGGGTGTATTAGAGTTCTCTAGAGAGAAACAGAACTTACAAAATGGGTATGTGTATATGTGTGTGTGTGTGTGTGTGTGTGTGTGTGTGTGTGTATAGTTTATTAGAATGACAGTGTCCAGCTAGTCCAATAATGGCTGTCTACCAATGGAAGGTCCAAGAATCCAGTAGTTGTTCAGTCCGTGAGGCTGATGTCTCAGCTGGTCTTCAGTATACGCTGGAATTCTAAAGAAGTAGGCTCTAATACCAGTGAAGGAATGAACTTGCCAGTGAGAGAGAAAGCAAACAGGCAAAGAGAGCGAGCTTCCTTCTTCCAGGTCCTTTATACAGACCGCCAGCAGAAGGTGTGGCCCAGATTAAAAGTACATCTTCCCACCACAAAGATCCCGACTGGAAGTGCGGGACTTCCCCAGTTCAAATTATTTAAGAAACAAATCCCCGCACAGGTGTGCTTAGTGGTTTGAGTTTCAGTTAGCTCCGAATGTAGTCAGGTTGGCAATCAAGAATAGCCATGCCACGAGGGCGGCACCTTGGAGCTAAGCTGCTCGGGGGGGTCATGGTGACTGGGAAATGAAGAGAGAGAGAAGGTGCCAGACTCCAGTACCCCTTCAAGGACACAACAACAACCTAACCTGCTCTCGGTACTGCCGTTATCTGGTGACCGAGGCTTCACGCATGAGCTTTTGGGGGGAATAGTTAAGAGCCAAACCATAATACTCATCTCCACCACCTCCTAAAGATTCAAAACTTGTCAAAAACTGTAGTCAACATCCTCAGCGTTGCTCGGCTTATCCTCAGTGTCTGCTCTAGCGAGCCTCCTGGAACCTCCCCCCATTCTTGCCAATGGCTTTGCCTTCCTTAGACACAATCTCCCCCACTGTCACCCCTGCCCCCACCAGTCCATCAGAGAGAGCCCTGCCGACCTCCACAATATACCTGCCTCTGGATTAAAAGGAAACAAAAATGAAAATGTCCACTGCTTCTGTCCTCAGCCCCTTGTCACTGTGTCCTGTGTCCCCTCCCCTCCACACACCCGCAGGCAATATCCTCCATGTCCCCAGATCCCTTTTAGGGCAGGCAATCGTACTACCAGGCCTGGGGATTTCCAAGCTGAGAATTCAAAGCTTGAGCTGGAAGGGGCTCCAACAGTGTCAGCTAAGGGGAATAACAGGATGATAAGCTAGTCCAGGGGGAGAGTGGTCTTCCTTATACCCTGCATGGCTCAGAAAACACTGGCCGTAGTGGACACTGGAGGAGTCAGAGCCGAACACTGGGAAAGAGAAACACAAGCTCTCTGCCTGCCGCAGGTACTGCGGTCTCCAGACACGAATAGGTGTGAGGTGAGGCCAGGCTGGGTCCACAGCTGGCCCCAAGTAAACATGTCCCCGAGAGGTCCCAAGCTGGCAGCTGAGTGATGAGGCCTGAGTCAAGGACAGGCAGCTGAGGCCTGTTCAGGGCAGCTCGCACGTGTCCACTCTCTTCCCAGCTCTGGTGCTGACTCAACCTTAGACACCTAACTTAACCCCTCGGAGCTCAGGCTTCCAGAAATAACAATAGTGAGGGCGACATGGAGTAACCCATGACACACTCTCAGGGTGGCGCACAGCAATGGCATTACCCTCTCTATCTGTGCCTGGTCCCATGAACAGAGAGCAAAGAAAGCTGCCGGAACCTGGCGGGCCAGAGCAGGCGGATAGGTGCTACACAGGACCCTGGGACCATCCAGGGCACCAGGCCTGTCTTAACGTGACAGCTCCCAGCCAGGTAAAACACCTCATTCTGGGGAACTCTGTCTGACCCCCACTTCTCCCCAGCCAGGTACGCACCTAAGAGTGTTTTCTATCCTCTAAGGCTTCCAGACAACTGAAATTTATTATTTCCCTTACCTGTTTGGATTTTGTTTGGTTTTATGATTCCCTTTTAAAAACTATTTCATTTATTTACTTATGTTTACTGTGTGTGTGTGTGTGTGTCTGTGTTCATGTGCTGTGGCATACATGTAGAGGTCAGGGGACAGCTGCAGGAGCTGGCTCTCTCTTTCCACCTTGTGGGATTTGGAGATCAAACTGCAGTCGCCAGGTTTAAATGTCCCTTCACCTGTTGAGCTGTCTCACCATTATCTCACCAGCCCCTATGATTGCTTTTTAGCTAGTTTGTTGTTGTTTTGTTGTTTTTGTTTTTGTTTTGGCAAGACAAAGTTTTTCTGTGTAACCCTGGCTGTCCTGGAACTCGCTCTGTAGACCAGACTGGCCTCGAACTCACAGAGATCCACCTGCCTCTGCCTCTCGAGTGCTGGGATTAAAGGCGTGCACTACCACTGCCCAGCCTGCTTTTTAGATAGTTTTATGGGAACTCTTTCTTTTTGTGCTGGGATTGAGCCCAAAGCCTGACATCTGTTTGGCCCTAAGCTCCACCCTAAGCTTCCGAAGATGAGGAAGGAACACCATTTTCCCAGTTAACATGTGTCTTGTACAGTTTGAGGGTTTTCTCAGGGTGCTTTTGAAGGAAGGGGACCTCTTTGTACCCACACTAAATACCTCTAGGGAGCTAGAGCCCCGGCAGGCTCCTAAATGGACGTACCAGGCCTCTCTCCTCTGCAGAAGCCAGCACCCTGGGGAGGCTAGGTCCTTGCTGGCGGCCCCACCATAGCCAGTCCTGCCAGGTCACGGCTCTGCGGCTCGCGGCAAGGCCACATTCGGGATCTGCACAGCTCTGGTCAGAAGACAGCTCTCACTGCTTAGAGGCCTTTGATTCCTTCACTTCCCAGCAATTGGCCGGCTTCCCGGGGCTGGAATGGCCTTGAAGTTGACTGCTGGATTTGGAAAAAGAGCTTTGCTTGCTTTTGTTGTGGACTCAATTCAGAGTCTGAGCTAGTAGCATAAAGACTTCAAACATCCGAGGAAGGTGTCCTCAACTGAGTTGTGTGGGCAAATGGGTGTGGGCCCAGGCAGAGAGGAGAAAGAAAACTGAATTCCAGGGTACCCCGAAGAGGCTCAAACTTGAGGGCTCCATAAGACAACAAACTGCAGAGGTGAGGTCCCAGCCGCGCTGGGTCTCGGGGCTGGATTGTTTACCATTGGCAAAGGTTCTTGCCACCTGAATTTGATCCCCAGAACCCAGAACCCACATGGTTAAAGGAGAGACTAGACTCCTAAAAGTTGTCCTCTGACCACCACAAGCTTGCGCAAGCACACACATACACACAACATAACAAGCAAACAAACAAATCAATAAATGGGTGAATGAATAGATGAATAAATAGTTTTTTTTTAATTAGTTTATCATACCGATTGGGCATGGCACATTCCCTTAGTCCCAGCACTCAGGAGGCAGAGGCAGGAGGAGCTCTGAATTTGAGACCAGCCTGGTCTAAGAGGGAGTTCCAGAACAGCTGGGACTACAGAGAGAAACCCTGTCTTTAAAAAATTAAAATTATCTTGTCAAATAAGAATATAAAACTAGCTACCAGTTAGTTTCTGTGGTGGTACAGACCTATAATCTCAACATTTGAGAAGTCAAGGGGGAAGATCTTGAGTTCAAAGCCAGCCTGGACTGCATAGTAGTACCTTGTCTAAGAAAAAAAGACTATAAAAGCATAACCATAAATAAAATTCTTATTTCAGGGGGAAGGGGGAAGGATCAATTTGAGAAAACAGCTGTCTTAGTCTCTAATCTGCTCCATTTTCCTCTGCTTCTCCCACTGCATCTGGGCAGGATGAGAAGGTACTTCATCATAAACCTGTCAGCTTTGGCCAACCCCCAGGCAGGACCACATCTTGAGAACCAGATGCCAGAATTCCTGGGTTCTGGGTCTAGAGTAAACCTTGCACAGGCTGGGCAAGGTTCCTGTCCACACACAGCCTGCCTCTGAATCTACTCTTGCTGGAACAAAACCTGTGGTTGCCTCTGTGCCTCAGTTTCCCCATCCTGGCAGTAGCAATACTCGCTATACCCACTTCTTAGACTCTAGAGAAGACTCTATGCCTGTAGTAGCTTTTTAGCTGGGGCTCCTACAGCCTTCTGCAGCTCTGTAGGAGTCAGAGGATCCACTGATTGGAACGATCTTTGGACAGAAGCATTTGGAAGAGAGGCTGGACAGTGTGGAACCAACCAATCCCCATGATCATGCCAAGCTCTGTTTCTGAAGCTTGCACCTGAGCAGAAGAGGGGACCCTGAGGCCCAGCCCCACTGCTGAAAGGCACCCTACAGGGGGAGACTCTGTCAGAGCTGCACCAGGGACCCCATCATCTACTTTACACCAGCTCACACATGCACATATTCATACAATGAAATACACACATGCCCAAGCAAGCGCATGTACACGCACGCATATGCGTGCACACATGCACACCCCACTCTGCAGAACAAAGGACCTCTTAACACCAACTCTGACTAGTTGAATGTTTACAGAGCAATGTGTGTACAGCTTCGTGCGTGCCTGTGCCTGTGTGGGCACCTGCGTGGATGTACATCTATATGGCTCTGTGTCCCTTCATCACATGTATGCATGATGCTGTGTGCAGACATTGTGCTTATGCACATTCACGTGACTAAGTGCATCGCAGATGTATCCCTGAGTATAAGAATCTGTCCTGACATGTCTGTCTCCCTCCCTTGGCACCCATCTGATCATACTTTCTTTGCCTGTGTCCTTTTCTGCTATGAAGAAAGAAAAGTGAGCCAACCATGGTGTCATATATGTAAGGCTGAGCCAAGAGGATTGTAAGTTCAAAGCCAGCCTAGGCCACATATATAATTAACACCAGCTTGGGCTATGAGTTTATTCCAAAAAATAAAATAAAAGGGCCAAGCAGAGTGGCACACGTCTAACATTCCAGCACTTGGGAGGCTGAGGCAAGAGGATTGCTGTGAGTTCAGGGCCAGCCTTTGCTGCATAGCAAGTACCATCCAGTCAGGGAATAGGGGACACAGAGCAAAACACTGAGGAGCAGAGGGGGGAGGGGGGAAAGCAGAAAGGAAAAAAAAAAAAAAGAAGCAAAGGAGATAAGCCAAGTTCTGGCAGCTTGAGTCACACAGACTTGGCCCAGCTCTGCCACTGCCCAGCCCTGGAGTCCTGAGCAGGTCACTCACCCATTCCAGCCTGTTTATCATCGGGGTGGGATCACAGGATGTGCTGGGCTCACCCTCAGCAGTGAAAGTGTGTAGTCCCAGGACTAAGTCACTTACCCGAGCTAACCTGGGGCTCAGCTTGTCTGTCTCTGGGAGGGTAACCTTGGGCAGCTTCTCGCCCCCTGGGTCTCCCTGACATTGTCTCCAAAATGCGTTTTCAAAATTGTCATGAAGACTGAGGTAACATAATGTCCCCAGAGCATGGGTTGGCACCTCCCAGGGGCTGAGGGGCAGAGATCAAGATCTGTCCAGAAGCATTGGAAGCAAAAGGGAGAAAATGAAATGCATCTGGCCGCCTAAGGAGAGAGATGAGGGTGTTCTAAAACGGGATTGTGCTGATGGGTGCACAGCTCTGTACATTTACCCAGAATTGTTCAGTTGTATACTTGGCTTATGGTGCCTAAATTATGCCTCGGTAGGGCAGCTTTTAAATGACCATTTAGGGGTGGATGAAAACACAGTGTGCAGAGTAATATGTACAGAGTTGCTGTCGTTTATGCACAGTTTTAAACTATGCAAAACAAATTTACATGTTAAAAATACACAACTCGGCCTGGCACGGTCTGTGTGAGCTCTGTTATCGGGCCTACCTCCTGGGGTGTAGCTGGGACACGAGAAAGGGGAATTTTTATTTGTGATATTTTATTACATTTACATTTGTATTTATTTTTAAATCAAACATTCATTTTAATTTTTTAACCACCCCCCCACGTGTGTATGTCTATACACGTGTGTGGGTGGGAGCTTACAGAGGCCAGAAGAGCCATCAGATTCCCTGAAGCTGGAGTTAGGTAATTGTGAGCCACCCGAAGTGGGTACTGGGAACTGAACCCAGGTCCTCTGAAAGAACAGCAAGTGCTCTTCATCTCTGTCTCCCTGTATCTACATTTTTAAAGGCCAGGAGAAGGGCTGGAGAGATGGCCTGAGTTTGGTTCCCAGCACGCACACTGGGCGGCTCACAGCTGCCCGGCACACACTCCAGCCCCAGGAGATCCGATGCCCTTCTGACCTCCGAGGGTGCCTGCACCTCCTGCACACATGTCCTTAACTAAAGATAAAATAAATCTAACTTTAAAAACAAAAGAAAAACCCAGGGATGCCAGGCAGAGGTTTCACAAAGATCAGAGTACGTGAACAGACTAGTCAGGGAGGGGTGGGGTCTCATCCTGGAAGGTCATGGGCCTGGGAAGGTCACAACACGGATGTGTGTGTCGTTACCAAGCACATCTGAACTTTATGTCACTTTATATGCTACATAGCCTCAAAACGTTAGCTTGTGCTGGAGCTGGAACCCAGGGCCTTATGTATGCTGAGCACAGACTCTGCCACGAGCTAGACCCTCAGTTCCGCTGCCACAGCTTTTTTATATTTAAAAAAAAAAAAAAAAAAAAAACCTCTTTAAAAAAGATGAAAATGCTGACCTGGGCGGGTAGGTTTTTGAGTTTATTATGTTAGTCTATGTACTCTTGTGGATCAAAATTCAAAATAATTCAAACAAAAATTGCCTTCTGAGATGGGACGAAGGCTCCAGATGGAATCTGCCACCTTTGGGAGATTTATGTGTTTTTAAATGTCTTATTATGAAGTAAATGTCTGGGTTGGAAAAGAAAGGAGCCCTAGCTAGGCCTCCCCTCCTCCAGCACCACAGTCCTGGGGCTCCCCTGGCTCTCTCCAGTGTCCAGGGACAGCCTGCCCATCAGGCTTCCAGATGATGGGGAGTGCCAGGCAGACGCTGCAAGGGGCCTCAGACAGCCTGCCTGATTTCCCAGGCACTCCACGTCTTGCCTGACAGATGACCCTCCACTCTGCCTCCTCCTCCCTCTAAATGCTGCTGTCTCCAAGGCCACCCGCTGGAGTGGGAGCAAGCTGGTGCAGGCAGAGAGGAGCAGGGCTAGCCCAAGACTGGTGAGCCTCGGCAGCCTCTCCTCCCAGATGCCCAGCATGTACCCCTGTGGCCTGCATGAGCCCCTCCCAACCCTGCATGTTGAGTGCCCCATCAGCTTTGAGACAGCCAGTGCTAGGTCCCTGTCCCCCAGGAGCTTGCAGGCATCAAGCAATAAACAGGAGGGGACACAGCTGCTTTCCATGGCTGTCTCGGCATCTCTTGGAGCTGGCCTTGAGCTGAGAGCTATGAAGTGAGAAGGGGCCACCTTGAGATAGCTTGACTGGAGGATGCCCTGGGGGTGGGGCATTCAATGGTACAAAGGCCCTGAGACAGGCCTGGGCTTTGGCTTCTGGCCTTGCAGGAGGTGGGGGTTAGGAAAAACAAACAGAATTAGATTCTAAGAACTAAGTGCTCTCTGGTTCTGTCAGAAGTGGCGACTAGAACCAGAGGCCAAGGAAATGACCCCTCTGTGGCCTTCCTAGGATGGACCTCAGGAGCCAGGAGCTGCTGTCGGGCCCAGCGGCCACTTGGTGTGGCAGTAAGAGAAGAGGCTGAAATGAAGGCGTCATGAGGCCCAGGTCTGCAGCTGGCCATCAAAAACATCCGGGTGGTGCATGGAGGGTTTGGGGGCAATTGGTGGCAGCTGGATGTAGCACTGGGGTGAAGCCTCCAAGGGAGGTGAGGCAACAGCACCACTGAGGACACAGGGCGGCACAGGTCTGGGTTGGATGAAGGGTGGTGAAGCCCAGTTCATCCTGGGTCTGCATGCAGAGAAGCAGAACCTCAAGTGAGGGCAGGCCCGAGAGGGCAGGAGGACTCCAGCCCCACCCGTTGGGGGACCCTGGAAAGCACAGCATGGAGCAGTGCCCTGTGGCCAGCGTCCTGATCCTTGACCTCCTCTATCCCTGCTCAGAGACTGCAGATCAAGGGGCCGACATGTTAGAATATTGTTTTCCAAATGGTACAACTCAATATTTTTTTTTATTTGGGAGTTCTTCCTACTTTTTTTTTGTGGTAAAACAGGTATGGCATAAGCTGGGTGTGGTGGCTCACACTTGCAAAAAAAAAAAAAAATCAGCACTCAGTGAGGCCGGGGAATTTCAAAGTTGAGGCCCTGGCCATAAACAACAAACAAACAGAGAGACAAATTATTTACTATTGTAACCATTTTTTTAAGCTTGAGGGTAATTTTGTTTGTTTGCCTGCCCGCTGGTTTGTGTGTGTGTAGGTTTGCCTGCAGGTGTACACGTGCGTGCAGGAGCCTGAGGGAGCTGGAAGAGCATCAGCTCCCCTGGAACTGGAACTAAGAGTTTGAAACAGGCTGGCAAGCCTTTTGAGCTAGGCGTGGAAATCAGCGAGCAATCACAGGGCAAAAGTGAGGGTGGCTTCAGAGGACTGAGAAAGTCTGAAGTGCCAGAGGAAGCATGGTAGACTTTGGCCAGTATGCCAAAGAAAGAGACAAAGAAGAAAAATACTCATCTGAAAAGCAGGCTGACCCAAAAAAAGCTGCATGGCCAGCACTGGCTCCGTAAGTGATTGCCCTTCATAATCATTTTTATGCGCACAGATAAGTATTCTCATAATGCTGTCCAATCATTGGCAACTCTCCATTTCCAGAACCTTCTAGAATGTTGCACTCATTAAACAACAACCCTTGGAAAACTATTCTTCTGACTCTTTGGATTGACTTGTTTTTATTAATAAGATAACGCATGCATGGGATGAAAATGGGCCCCACAAAAATGTCTCAGCTCCCTCCCAGATGAATGACTCTTTTCAGTTTTCTGTCAATTCTTTCAGAGATAGTCTCTCTGTATACAGAAGAGCAGACATGTGTGTGATCCTTTATTTCTACACAAAGGAATCACATTGCTTTATGCCTCTTGCTTTTTTATTTATTAGTAAATTTGGGGCCGGCAAGATGGCCCAGCAGGCAAAGGTACTTGCTGCCAAATCTAATGACCCAGGACCCATGTGGTATAAAGTGAGAACTAACTCTACGTTGTCCTCTAACCTCCATGTGCACACGAATACACACACACTAAATTTAAAAGTAGTTAAATGTTTTAAAATAGTAAATTTAAACAAGAAAAGGATCGTTAGTACATCAGAATATCAGTGTAGCTTCCATATCAGCCACAAGTGTAACAGGGCCCCAGACCTTAGTAGGCCTGGAGACTTTAGCACAGCTGACTCCATGATGGACGTGCCTCTCAGGCTGTGAGACTCAGCAGGTAGACAGCACCACCTGCCAAAACTAAAACAGAGGCCTAACCCATCAAAGTCCATACAGTGCTGGGAAAGTCTCGAAATGTACTAACCTTGCTTTTTAGCTTCTGTAGTTCTGCTTCTGGCTAACTGTTCTTGTTAACTAAAGTATGTCAACCCAAAACATGGTTTTTGTGCTTAAAAACTCATCTTGAGAAAGGCTCGGGGCCAAATCGGGATCCCAAACACCCAGTGTAGTTGCTAGCTGGCAAATAAAGACTTTCTATTGGCTTAAACCCATGTCTGAGCAGTCCTCTCTAATGAATAACTCACAACACAAAGGCATACTTCACTCTTCTAAAAATACTTGCTTATATTTCTTTATTTGTTGAAGGGGCCCATTGAACTGCAGCGTGTATGTGTCAGTCAGAGGATAACTGTGTAAGTCTGTTCTCTCCTTCCACCATGGTTCTGGGGGTAGACTCCACCAGCCCTGTGTCCTCTGTTTAAAGGCTGGATGATGTTCCATTCACACAGGTGAACTGTTTCAGTCAGGCCGATGCTGACTTTCAACCTGCGACACTCATCTGTCGAAACCACACACCCACCATCAGCCAGAATGAACTAGCACTAGTTAGAAGGGCAGACCAAAGACATCTGAGACCCTTGAAAGCCTCTTGGACTAGTTAAAATTTAAGACTGATGCAACAAGTGTTTAGGAGGACCTGGAGAAGGTGACAGGAAGTGAATGGCTGGTGGGACTGGAAGAGATTGTAATCAATTTGGAGATCAGTTTGGCAATATGTGGTCAAGCTGAAGATGCATGATCTGAGCTGGCAAGATGGCTCAGAGAGTAGAGATGCTTATCGAGCAGGCTTGATGACCTGAGTTCAACTCCAGAACCCCATGTGCTGGAAGGAGAGGACCAGTTCAGAGAGTTCTCCTCCGACCTCCACAAGCATGCCATGGTGTGCATGCTCACACACACACACACTATGCTGTACACATTGTAATAGATAAATAAATAAATATATAAATAATTTGTTTAAAGCCACGCAATCCTTGGGATTAACAATCTTCTATTTGGGAAAAAAAAATATATCCCTTTATGAAACCAAGAAACAGGACAGGTGTTTAGCATGCTCCAGGGCCTGGGTTTGATTCCCCAGCACCACAGAAAGAAATGAAAAGAGACAAACAGGAATAACTATTATAGTGTATTGATGATAGCAAAGCATAGGAATCGCCTTGACTGTTCAAAAGCAGAAGAAAGGAAAAATAAATTATACTGTGTTCATCTCATGGAATAATATGCAGCAGTGAAAACAAACTATAGCTATATATATCAGCTGGAATAAATCTTAGGAACAGAGATAAAATAGTAAGAAAATCAAATTGAGGCTGGGGTGTAGCAGCACACACCTTAAATCCCAGCACTCAACAGGCAGAGGCAGGGGGATCTCTATGGGCTCAAGGCCAGCCTGGTCTACATAGAAGCTCTCACTATAGCCAGAGCTATCTAGTGAGATCCTGTATAGGAAGAAAGAAAGAAAGAAAGAAAAAGAAAGAAAGAAAGAAAGAAAGAAAGAAAGGAAGGAAGGAAGGAAGGAAGGAAGGAAGGAAGGAAGGAAGGAAGGAAGGAAGGAAGGCAGGCAGAAAAGAGGAGGGGGGAGGGGAAGGGAGGGGAGGGGAAGGAGTGGGGCCACTGAGATGGCTCAACAGATGAAGACTTAGCCTACAAAGCAGACATCTTGCATTCAGTCCCTGGAACCCACAGGTGGAGGGAGAGAACTAACTCCTACATCTGTCTCTCACTTCCACATATGCACCATGGTACACATGCCCACACATACACACAAACAAACAAATGTAAAATAAGTAAGTTGAAGGCCAGGTGTGGTCACACATGGCTGTTGTAACGTGCATTACATTGGTAAACGGTCAGGTGTTTGAGCTCGCTGAGAAGCAGGCTCTGAAACAGGGTTGCCCAGCTCCCTTCAGCCCAAGCGTGTTTGTGTCAAACTGTCCTTCAGTGTCTGGAACGGGCTGGGCCCCTAACTCTGTGACAGAGAGAGAAGACAGGAAGACAGCCCGAGTGAACACACTGCGTCCTTACCAGCTGAAGGTAAGCCATGTCCAACCGTGTCCATCGGTCATACGTGCACATGGGAAAGAAGCTGGAAGCTCAGCCACAGCTTCCTCTGACTGCCTCCATTTCCCAAGCTGGTTTCTGCTGGATGCCATGAGACCCTGATGCGGTGGTGTCATGTCTGTTGAAGCTGATATTTTACTTTGGATACTTCACCTGGGGAGTCACTCTGCTCTGCCTGGGGTTTTGGGGGGAACCCTAGATGGCCTTAATGGCATCCTCAGGTTGGTCTCTGCCGAATGTTTTGAGTACTCAGTTAAATGTTTTGTAAATCTACATTGTATTCATTATTTATTCTTTTACTTTGGCTTGCTTTATACTTAGTAACTCATTCATTCAAAACCAAAAATATGGCTATTGTGGATTATTCTCCACACTGAGACATACTGTGATACCAGCACCGAGAGGCCGAGGCGGAGGATCAGCAAGTTCTAGCCAGTGTCCTGGTTGCTTTCTGTTGCTGTGATAAACGCCGTGACCAAGAGCAACTTTCAGAGGAAAGGCTTTACCTGGCGTACCCGTCCTCAGCACTGTCCGTACTGAGGGAGGCCATGCAGGGACTCAGACAGGGGCAGAGGCAGACCCCACAGAGAGGTGCTGCTTGCTCCTCATGGCTTATCAGCCTGCTTTCTTATACAACCCAGGACCGCCAGCCCAGGAATGGGCTCATCCACAACAATCATCAATCAAGAAAATGTCCCCACTGACTTGACTCTAAGACAATCTGATGAAGACAATTCCTCAGCTGAGAGCCCCTCTCCATGTGTAGGTTTGTGTCAAGTTGACAGAAACAGCCAGCAGAGCCAGCCTGGGATATATAAAACGTTCTCCTAAAAAGAAAAAAATACACAGTGGAGCTGGAAGATAACTCAGTCAGCACAAATATTTGAATTCGATCCGAGAGCAGCCACAGAAAAAGCTGGGTGTTGTGTCAGGTGGTTGTAATGCCAGTGATGGGGAAATAGAGACATGAAGGTCCCTGGGGCTCACTGGCCAGCCAGCCTAGCCTAATTGGCAAGCCCTAGGTCCCAGGGAAAGACCCTGTCTCAAAGAAAACAAGGTAGATGGTTCCTGAAGAACAGCACCTAAGGTTGACCTCTGACCTCCACATGCATGTACACATACATGGATGTGCATGCATACATATATACACGTACATGCGTGCACATGCATACATGCATGCACACACACATACATATATACGCACACCAACAATTGTGAAGTGTACATACATGTACAACATGAGAGCACTTATATAAAGTTTTGAGCCATACAAACAATACCAGATATTACTTACTAACACGTGAGGAGGGATAGAATCATGTTATACTCAGATTTCAAATACATTTATAGTTTTTAAAGTATTACAATATAGACAAGAAAGTTTATCATTTTAATCAGCTCAGTGGGTTGCTGTGGGTCAAACCCAGGGCTTGCCGAAAGCTCGGCACATCCTCTACCACTGGGCTCTTCGCTGCTGCCATCCTCCATTTTGCTTATTTGCTTCCAGACAGAGTCTCTCTATGTAGCCTTGGCTGTCCTGCAATTCATTCTGTAAACCAGGCTGGCCTTGAACTCAGAGATCTGCCTGCCTCTGCCTCCAGAATGCTGGTCTTAAAGTTGTGTGCCACCACCGCCAGCTACCGCCCTCCATTTTAACATAAGTGTGTATTTTGGTAGCATTAACCAGGTTCACAGGCTGTACAACTGTCTCTGTTTCTGGTACGTTTTTTCCCTCATCATATTAAAGCTCTGTATCATTTAACGATAACTCCCTCGTTCTCTCTATATTTATATTTGTTTTGTTTTGTTTTTAGAAAGGGTCTCGTGTAGTCCAGGCTGACCTCCAACTTGAAATGTAGCTAAAGATGGCCTTAAACTTCCTGATCCTCCTACCCTCTTCCGTCTGCAGTGCTGGGATTACTGGCATGAGCCAGCACACACAGCACAGATGTAATTGACCTAGACAGGGTCTTTCTGTGCTCCCCAGAGTGGTCTCAGTCTCCTGAGTTGAAGCACTTCTCCAGCCTCAGCCTCCGGAGCACCTGAGACCACCCCAGGCTCCCATGTTTAGTTTTCCAAGGAGCTGGAATGAATCATTTTAAAGGTGGCTGATGGCTGTAGACATTCTTTACTTTAGATTCCAGACATTTTTGTATGAGGGAAACATTCTCTAAATTTAAGAAGTGAAGCAAGTTATAATTGAAAGTTACTGCCTGCATTGTTAATACTTTTGAACTGCATCATTAATCCGAAGCCATTTGCCTCGGGTTTCAAAATTATTAGTTTGAGTTTCTTCCTTCCCCCTCCCTCAGCCAGTGCTGGAGAATCAGCCCAAAGCCTCACACATCCATCAATGAGCCACAGCCTCGGCCCACATGCCTGCCGTCCAGCCCACCTACAATACTACAGTGTTCAAGCCCATGCTGAGGACTCCTTGAACCAAAGCCCTGAACTCTAGAAACCTCTAACCTGGAAGTGACGATTTATGGCTGCTGTCCCAACCTAAGCCTCAGGCCACACCTTCTACCCCACATGACATAGGTCATTTCTAGGGACTCCCAAGGACAGAACACTGTGCCTTGTGTGACATCTGATCTCCTGTTAAGATGGTCTGACTTTGGGCTGTCTCTCCTGGCAGATGAACCTGCATCTGACCAGCGTGGCAGCCTAGATCCTGGTCAGTGCAGAGGGACAGAGCCCAGTCCTGGCTAGTCCTTCCCCACCTCCAATGTGTAGGGGCCAAATATCAAGAAACTTAGCTGTGAGTTCAGTCTGTCTCCCTGAACATGGAGCCAGGCCCTCCAGCTCTCCAGGCCTATAGAACAGTTCTATAGAACAGTGAGGTGAGGGATTCCAATGCCAGCTATATGGCAGACACTGCAGGTGTCGTAGGAGGAAAGACAATGCCCCTCCTTGGGCCATTTAGCCCATTGCCAAAGCTTCTGTGCATTTGACATCTGCAAAACCTCATTAGGTAAGTGCTAACTCGTCCCTTCTGCTAGGCCTAGCACTCGTAAATGTACTGTGACGAGGTTGATGTGTTTATGAGAATGTACATGATAAATTATCAGAAAGCCGAATTTTAATATCGCTTAGTACACCGCTTGCCCTGCAGCAGACGCCAGCTATATGGCAAACACTGAAGCTGACTAGCTCAGGTCGGCACTCAGGCCAGTGTGTGCAAAGCTACAAAGAAGGCAGGAGTCCCCAGAGTGCCTAGCTCCCATCCCTCCTGATTTACCCTCCATCATCCAGACCCGAAAGAAAAATGGGGCTTCATTTCACAGCCAGCCCCCTGCAGACTGCAGCACAGGGCTATTGCAGGGGAGGCGCTGGGTAAACATTTGTTGAAATGTGGAGTCATGAATAAATGAACGGTCAGGGACCCCTGGAAGGCGCCTCTCCACCAGCCTGCAGCAGTGTTTGGAGATGCTCTGCTGGCCTCTCCTTTGGGCTAAAAATTCCCATCAATACAAAGGAGTTCTATCAGCACAGCCTGGCAAGAGTTCCTTCAATAATCAGAGAAAGAAGGGCAAGCTGGGATGTCAGGGGGGTAGCAGAAACCAGCAATGGCCTTTCCTCCTCAGATACATGGATACTAGCTAGAGACACCAATCAAGGGCATCCAGCCAACTGCTGAGTAGAAGCCATTTCCTCAAAAATGCATGTCACCTGTAATCCCAGCACTAGGAGGCAGAGGCAGAAAGATCAGAAGTCCAAGGCCAGCCTCAGCTACACAGTGAGTTCCAGGCTAACCTGGGCTACATGAAACTCTGACTCAAAAAATACAAAGAGAGGCATGTTACCTACTAAGAAGCCAAATCAGACTCCCCACTCTGACTTTGCCACATCCTTCTAGAAATGCCCGCACATACCACACCCCACAACCTGGAAGGCTCTTACTTCCTCAGGTGAGAACTGCTAAATACCAAGAGGTGCTGTCAATGGTATGTGTGATGTGTGTGAACTGTGGGGGAGACTGAGGTTTGAGCATCAAACCATTAGCACCTCCTAACACAGCAATTCTCAGCCTTTGCTGTGTGCAAAAATAATCTAAAGGTGCTTGCTTAAACACATCTGGAACTGCACACACCTATTCTGGGTCAGTGGGTGTTGGGGTGGGGGTGGCTGGAATCTGCAGTATTCATAGACATCCATCAACATCCACAGACAGCCCAGCCATCTTTTGAGAAAATCTTCGAGGGAGAGCAGACTGTACTCACTGAACCTTGCCGGGGGCCTGTTTTGCTGCCTAGCAGCCCACCCCAGCCCCATGATTGATTAGGCTTAGACATGTCCAGCTGCTCAGAGACAACCCCCCCAATGCCAGCTGGTACTCAACACTAACAAGAACATTCATTTCTTAACAGGTTTCCTATCTGTGTCCTCACTTGGTCCTGGCAACAGACAGAGCAGCTCCCTTTGTTCACCCAATAGAGAAACTGAGGCAGGTTCATGGCAGAGGGTGAAGGTTGCACCAGGAGACACGGACAAGAGTGCCTACTACCTGCCGGGTAGTGTGCTAGGCGTGTTCTGTCCAGATTCCCTTTAATCTGTCAGACTGAAGCAACTCACACAAAGTCAGACACGGTCAGGGGAAGAAAGACAGGAGCTTTCAACTCCAAATCTGTCTCGGTCCTAACCCATGGTCTTTCCAGAAACTGGACATCTCTCCAGATGACACCATTTCTACACACACACACCCCTTTGGGGGATTTCACTGCATGTCAGTAGACATCGCTGGTATTTAAATTCAGACTCAGAATGGACCTCCATTCTGCCAGCTGCCAGAGCCTGGCCCACACACCATATCACTCCAATGTACCTTAAGGTTTCCCAGCTCAATGCTTTGTGACCTAGGCCCTCTACCCCACTTCTATACTTTCCCCAAGGCCTAGCTCCTATAGGGCCAAGAGCTCTGAGCTGATCTTCCAGAAAGCCATTTCCACAAAAGGCCAAGAAGCTGGGAGGAACTTGTCAGTCCCTCCTCAGTCCCATCTCCCCATGAGCCCACAAGGTTAGACTTCCATGCAGGCTCCCGAGCACAGTCCTGCTTGCTAGCCACTTGGCCACCTGAAGCCTCTGTTTCCCCGACTGCAGGGTGATGATCACCTCTTGTTCTTCACTGAAGGAGCTGCAGAGACCGCTCTGCCACGGTATTTTGATACCCGTGTCGCCGCACAGTTTATGACGTGCCCACCTCTCGCCACCTCTGGCACAGGAAAAGTCACAGTGTGCCCGTGTAAGGACTAAGCCCCTCAGTCACCCCAGAATGAGACCCCTGCTGAGTCCAGGCCATCCCTCTGATGGCCTTAGACTCTCAAGAAGGCTGAGTAGGCTCTCCCAGCACCTAGACCGCCAGGCCAGTCCTTTCCCCTGCAACCCCTGAAGCTTTTCCCCACTCCCAGTCCATCTGGTTCCCATCCAAGAAGCTTCCTGAGGATCCTGGAGAACAGGGCTTTACCTGTGCAGCCAGCTCCACCCCAAGCCACTCCAGCTCTGTAGGGGTGAGGGAGGAGAGGGGGAATGCGAACATCAGTATTGCTTGAGAAGGGCTCTTGCTGTATAGCCCTGGCTGGTCACTGTGTAGACCAGGCTGCCCTCAAACATGTGCCAATCCTCCTGTCTTTGTTCCCTGAGTGCTGGAATTAAAGGTCTTCTCATCGTGCCCAGACCTCTATTAGGTCTTAATTGCAGCGCTCAGCAGTCACCCTGAGCTGTTCTCTGTGCCCAGGTCTCAATTTTACTAGCTGTAAAATGGGAACAAGAATCTCTGGCTCCATGCTGGGCAGTAAAAGACTCAGGAATGACAGCTGAGGCATGATTGGGACAGAAGGACATGGTTGCCAAAGATCACTCAAAAGCCGGGCCCATAGGAGCAGGCTGCAATCCAGCACTCAAGAGGCTGAAGCAGGAGGATCAGAAGTTGAAGGTCAGCCTTGACTAGATGAAGTCCAGGACCAGCATGAGCAACTAAGACCTTGTCTCAAGATATCTAAAGGGGACTAAGTGCAAGTTCAAGAGCAGCCTCGACAGAATGAGGTCAAGCCCTACTGGGCAACTTAGTGAATGAAACCGTTTTTCAAAATAAAAACTGCAGAGGGCTGGGAGTGTAGCTCAGGGGTAGAGCACTTGCCTGGTGTCTGTGAGGCCCTAGGTTCAGTTCACAGTACCACAAAAAAAGAAAGAGGAGGAGGAAGAAACCACATAATTCTTTCTGTTTTTTTGTGTGGTTTTTCGAGACAAGGTTTCTCAGTGTAGCCCTGGAACTCACTCTGTAGACCAGTGAGTCTAGTCTTCTAAAGGAAGGAAGGAAACAAAGCTAGCCTTGTTAAGTCACTCAGACCTGTCACCACAGGGCTATGAAATTGGAATTAGTCCCATTTCACAGATGAGGAAACTAAGATGCAGGGCCTCAACTGACCCCACCAAAATGATGCAACTAAGAGCAATAGGGAGACCCTGTCCGATCTCTAGTCCTCACCTTTCATAGGGCTCGTAGTTGACACCCTCATTCAGCCTTGATAGAAGGACACAGTCAAAAACCGATAAGCCTCTCTCACACACCTCAGTGGAGACCAGAGTAAACAGGATTCCATCCACACCAGGCCAGGGCTTACCGGAGATGCACCTGTACAAGCAGCAGCCCGTTCCCTGCACAGCTGTTCCCAGAAAGCCATCAGAGATTTGTTCAGTTGCCTGACCAGGGGAGGCACGAGTGTGGGCCAGGCGGCACCTTGCCTTTACACCCACACTCTGCTGTCGCACCCCAGGGAAGGACTCCCATGCCTGCTCCCCTCTACCGGCCCTGACCATGCCCTGGTCCAAGTCCTCACCCAGTCCCTGTGGGTCTTTCAAACCACTCGGGGACTTAATGAGGAGCCTGGTCCGGGTTACAGAAGCTCCCGCTTGCATGTGACCAGAGAGAAGGTGAGCAGACTGTCCCAGCAGTGTCCTGGGACAGCCCAGGGTGCACAAGTTATGCTAGGACGCCTGTTCCTGCTTTCCTGGGAGGGTAACCTGTGGCCCACCGGCCCCTGCACAGGCATTCATGTCCACACCCCAAATGGCTTTGGGGGTTCCAGCTGTGGGTTCTGTTAGTTGTGCACAGCACGAAGACTGTGCCCTAGGAACCCTGGAGAACATGTGTGTCTTGGCTCTGTGTGCATGCTTGGGAGGTGCCCGTGCTCTAGCATCTGCTACCACTGCATGTGTCTGCAGCTGTAGCCCTGAGTGGGGGATCGTTCCTACTGTGTGTTCTACACACGTTTGTGTGTGTGTGTGTGTGTGTGTGTGTGTGTGTGTGTGTGTGTGTACAGCGCCCCACACACACCTGCGCATGTCCCAGGAGAGTGAACGCAGCCCCTCGCAGGCTGGCGCCCGGGGGATGAGCGGCTTGGAGTGGCCTTGCAGGTCTTGTGCGCGCGCGTGTGTGTGTGTGCGCGCGCACGCGCGCGCCCGGTGAGCGCGAGTGAGTTGGTTGCTCTCCTGGCTCGCTCTCTCCCTCGCTCTCTCCGCCGCCCGCCCGCCCGCGCGCGCGGCCCGCACACTCACCGCCTAGCTGCTGCCGGGTGACGCCGCCTGGGCCCGCCCCCTGCTGCCGGCCCCGCACTCACTCGCACCGGCCGCCGCCGAGCAGGCAGCAGCCACTCCAGGGCCGTCCCGGGCCGCGCCGGCGATGCCCGCAGCCCCCGCCGCGCCCCGCGGGACACGCTGAGTCGCCCCGGGCCGGGGTAGCACCGGGCTGGGCCGGGCCGCGTGCGGCGGCGCTGCCTGCATGACCCTCCGGCGGCGCGGGGAGAAGGCGACCATCAGCATCCAGGAGCATATGGCCATCGACGTGTGCCCCGGGCCCATCCGGCCCATCAAGCAGATCTCCGACTATTTCCCCCGCTTCCCGCGGGGCCTGCCCCCCACCGCCGCCCCCGCGCCCCCGGACGCCCCCGCACGCTCGCCCGCAGCCAGCGCCGGCCCCCGCAGCCCCTCCGACGGCGCCCGCGACGAAGATGAGGACGTAGACCAGCTCTTCGGAGCCTACGGTGCCACCCCGGGCCCGGGCCCCGGCCCCGGCCCCAGCCCCGCGAGACCGCCCGCCAAGCCCCCCGAGGACGAGCCGGACGCCGACGGCTACGAGTCAGACGACTGCAGTAAGTTTTCCAGTCGCCCGCCGCGCGCCCCCTCCCCGCGCCCGGGTCCCGCAGGGCACGTGCCGCCGCCGCCTGGCACACCCGCACGCGAAAGCCGGGAAGTTTGGGGGCGTCCTCTGGGGCGCCCCGTTTCGGGCCTCCGCTCCCCGGAGCGCGCCCCGCACCCCTTCTCGGCCCGCGCTTCCAGAGCTCCAGCGCGGGCGGCGGCTTTTGTTCCCGGGAAGGGCGGAGCTGCGCCCCGGGGAGACACCAGTTGCTGCGGGCCGCGCGGTCGCTCCCGGCCCCAGAGCCTGCTGCCGGCCACCCGAGGTGGCCACGGGGCGAGCTGGGGACCCTGCGGCGGCTGGGATGGGCCCGGCGGCGGCCGGCTCCGCGCCGCGGGTTTGCTGGTGCGCCGGCCAAGGACCAGGAGGACCGCCGGGCCGCTTGTCCTTTGAAAAAACCTTGGCGATTCCTCCTTCCGTGTCCGCGGACCCCGCCGCGGTGCTGGCCCTGGCAGCGGACCTTCGCCCACCTGTTACACCGGCTTCCCCCGGGGCAAGAGGGTCCCCAGCCGCGCCCCTTCCTTCCGGATTCAGCCCCAGGGAGACAGCAGACACCAGGGACTCCGGATCCAGGCCAGGAGTGCTCCTGGCATCTTGTGTGGTCCCTGAGGGTGCCTGGCCCGGCCTGCCAGGGACCATCCCAGAAGCCAAGGAAGGAAGAGGTAGCAGCTCTTGTCCAGTGGGTTTGCCGGGGGCTGGGACTGGAGAATCACTGCATGGAAGGGCCCCAACTGGGCCCCCAAGATGCTTCACCTAGCCCTGAAGAGCCAGCCTTAAACCGAGTCATGGGCGCCATGGGACCATGTGGGGTGGGGAGTCGGGGGTCCCACACCAGCTTCCCCAAAGCAAAAGCACCCCTTCCTCCTTCCTCGGTACAGCACTGGTGTTTGTGCTTGGCCTGGGTGTTCCCAAGGGCCTCTGGGCTAGGGCCTGGCTTTTCCCCAGCTTAACATGTGCCTCTGGAAGCTGAGGATGGGAGTTTACAGTGCCACTGTGGGAACATATTCCTCATTTCACTTCAGGGAGCCTGTTAACAGAGGTGGATCAAGCCCTGGCCGGAAACAGTCTTCTGTGTGCATTCTAGGCCTGGACCCTCTCACTCGGGGCATATCGAGGCCCCACCCCCATGCCTGAAGGCTGGGGAGCAGCCTCACCCTCTGCAGCCCTGCAGGATGGGGAAAACTGGGTGGGTAGAATTTATTAAAGTCTGCTGGGCTGCGCTATGGATTTAGTCCCTGTCCAATTACTGGCACTCTGTAAGGATTCAGGCTGGCTGGCCCCAGCGCCATCCTGGGAAGAGAGATTAGGAAGCTGTTCCCATTCCCAGTGTCCTGCCTACAGCCAGGGTAGTGAGCAGGTGGACAAAGCTTGTGCCTGAACTGCAGGCCACATCCAGGTGCCATAGCGGCCCAGGGGATGACATATGGCCAAGAGGGGAGAAACCTAGTCATTTTGGCTATCCTGAAACCCACCAGAAAGAATAAGCCAGGTCAGAAGCCCCATCTCCTGTCAGCTCCGTGGTGTTTTCAGAGCACTGTTCCAGCATCTGAGAGTGGGGCAAAGGGAACCATGCTGAGTCCCCATACTCAGGCCACAGGTGTCCTAGCTCAGAACAGGCTCCCATGAGCTGGGTGCTAGATACAGCTTCTGAGATGAAACTGGGGGACTAGCCACACCCAGATCACTGTGGCACACTATATGGCCAAAAGGCCTGGAGGTTGCAGAGCTGAGGAAGCAGGTCTGAGGCTGAGCCAGGAAACTCGTATCTTATCGGGCTGAGAGCTTGAGAACTGTGGCTCTCCTCCCGTGGCTGAGGAAACACTGAGCAGGACCATCCTGTACCTGCTTCCCGAGCCTGTGCACCCTGTGACAACCAGATCCCTTAGAATAAGCCTAAGTGATTCAAGCCAGATGGTTCATTATGGCTTTAGCCAGGGTTATGCTATTTGCTGCTCTAATTATTGGATTATCTGTTCGGACAAAAAGAAATGAGGGCGGTTGCTCTGTTGTCCAAGCAGAGGGTAAAAACAGCCTGTTTGCTCAGCCCTGTTCTTCTCTGTAAAGCCCCTCCCATGCTGGTCACCACAAAGTGTACAAGTACAGGCACACTCACACACTCACACACACACACACACACACACACACACACACACACTTTATTCCCTGCTGAGCTTAGAAGGCCAGTGAAGGAGACAAAGCATCTCCCAAGGCCTCTGCTCCCAGGTATCCCAAGCTGCCTGCTCCCCATATGCAGTGGGAACTCGGACCCCAAATCTGTAATGACTAAGAGGCTTTGGTTGCAAGTACCAAGAAATCAATTCAAAGTAGCTCAGACAAGCAGGACAGCAAAGATCCTGCCGCAAACACCAGGGTAAAGTGGAGCAGCTCTCCAGCATCCCTGGTGATGAGGCGTCTGTCTGTCCCTCCACTCCGCCAGCTCTTCCCTCGTGGGTTGAAAAACCAGAACAGATATCCTATTCCCAAGGGCATATGAGTGAGGCCCATCAGATGTAAAACATGGTCCCGGTTGATGCTCTCAGCCACCATCAGCTGAGCAGGACCCATGTGATCTAAGGTGACCGCTGTGGGGCCAGGCATCCCATACAACAACAAGGTCCTAGATTTAATAAAAAAACATTTTCTCCTCTTGTGTCTAGGATCCAGAAAATCTCTCCTAGAAGTTCCCAGGAGGCTTGTCCTTTTGTCTCATTGGCTAGAATCGCATCACATGTCCGTGTTCCCAAATGACTCACTCATCTAGGTCATGATGGGTGCCCACGGAGGTCCGGAACAAGGATGAAGTGGGGAACCATTGTTGGGTCTGCCCAGAAGGTTCTCCTGAGCATGGGCAGATCCTAGTTACTGATGTAAACGGCCTCTTCCTTCACCCAGAACTTCTGTGGGCCTCATCATGTTCTGCCCAGACCTCAACAGTACTGTGCTCACTGTGTGTCAGGCACTGTACAGGGGTCACAGAGAGCCAAGCCTGGGCTGGACCACAACCTCTGGTCTTAGAATGCTTACAGAAACCTAGCAAGAAGATCAGCAGTGAGGGATGGGGGGGGCACCCACAGAGGCCTGGGAAAGAAGGCACAGAGTAAAAGGGGTGTTGGGGGCAGCAAAGGAACCCAAGTGTTAGCAACACAGACCCCTGGGGTCACATAGATCCAGGTGTGTGAGGCAAAGGGAAGAGACTGATGTGGTCAGAGCGATCACATAGAAAGGCTTAAATGCCAAAGCAGAAAGTTCAGATCTCCTCTCAGACATGATGAACTTTTGAACGGCTTGACTCGAAATAAAGAGATGCATCAAGTCTTAACTCTGTCCCTAGGCTCTGTGAAGTAGAGTTCTATCAGTTATTCCTCTTCCCCCTCCCTCACAGTGCCTACCTAGTTCAGTGCCTCAGTTTCCCCACCTACAAAGTTCTTTCTAATCAGGCTTGATAATAATTTCTATGATTTCTTGCCAATTTAAAAAAATGAGCCATTTTCTTGTGTGCGTGTGTGTGTATGATGTAAAGGGTACACGCGTGCCACAGCACACATGTAGAGGTCAGAGGACAACTTTGTGGAGTTGGTTCTCTCCTTCCACTTTCGCGTGTATCTCGGGGATTGAACTCAGTTCAGCAAGCCTGCACAGCAAGGACTGCCTTTGTCCACTGAGCCATCTCACCAGCCCCAATGAAACTATTTTAGAGGACATTTTTCATCCAAAAACAAATCAAAGAGGAGTGATTTCTGATTCCCAGGGGTGAATGGGCCAAGTGAGTTCAAGTGCAGACCGAGGTCACGGCCAGCTGCCAGTCTGCTGGCCCTGCTGGGGAACGCTCAGCCTTGGAGGAAGCAACAGGGGCTTGAGCTTGATTCTCTCTGAATTAGCCCCATTAAAGCGCTATAATTATCAGCAAGCTGGTGACAACTCTCAGAGGCCCATTAGTGACCAGACTTCATTATTTTTCCAAAGATGTAAACTTTCATCAGGGCACGTGATATGAGTGGCTCCGAGGGCAGGGCCCTTGGGATCTTGGTGCTCACAGAGATGCTCTCTCTCTTGTCCTTTGAGCCCGCCATTGCCACCACTGCCACCCTGCTCAGGCCTTCAGATCAGCAGAGAGACCCCGTCCCTGACCCTGTCCCAGTACTGAGGCTAGAACCCAGAGCCATGTGAGGTAAGGGCTCTACCGCTGAATGCCTCATGTCTACAAATCATGTCTACAAATGGGAAGGGCAAACTTTGGGTCACCTGTTCCCTAAGACAGCTCCTCCACACCTGCAGTCTCTCAAGATGGTGACTGAACTTCTAGTGACAAGGTATTATTTCTTCTAGGACTTCAGTGGCACTAGACATTCATCTGTCCTTTCCTGGACACACACTGGGCACACTTCCTTCCCAGGTGGTGGTAACAGATGTTAGTGGCCCAAGAAGCAGCCCTCCATGTTCCCTGCCTTGTCCTCTGAGGTTGGGACTCAGGCAGACATCACAGAGCGTGTGTAACCTGTAGCATCACACCAAAGCCCTCCTCCTGGGAAGTGACTGGACAGCAAAGCCATTTGAGTGGCTCCACCATGAATATTGACCATCTGCTGCTTGCTTGTCCCCAGGGTGCCTGAGGCAGTGTCCTAGTCTCATGGGGTGAGGTCTTCAGGGGGCAGGTAACCTGAACTACACAGAAAGCTATCATGCAAAGCCATCAGCTCTACAGAAGGATGTTGCAGAAGCCCAGCTGGGTGACTACAGTAAAGGTGATGGTGCTCTGCAGCATCTTCATCCACAGCATCCTCCCCTTCAGCATCTCCTACAGCGTCTCCATCCGCAGTATCCTCACCAGCAGCATCCTCACCCTCAGCATCTTCTCCTACATCAGTGGTTCTCAACCAGTGGGTTGAGAGCCCTTTGGGAGTCAAATGGCCCTTTCACAGGGTCATCTAAGACCATCTGTATATCATATATTTATGTTATGATTCATAACAGTAGCAAAATTACAGTTATGAAGTTGCAGTGAAAATAAAAATCAATGAGAAAATAAATAAAAACGACAACATGAAGAACTGCATTAAAGGGTTGCAACATTAGGAAGATTGAGAGCCACTGAGCTCCAGCATCTTCATCCACAGCATCCTCTACTGAAGCATCTTTTCCTACAGCATCTTCGCCCACAGCACCCTTCCCTGCAGCATCTTCACTCACAGGATGCTCAACAGCAGCTTCCTTACCCTTGACATCTTCACCTTCAGGATCTTCACCCTCAACATCTTTTCCCCAGCATCCTTACCCTCAGCATCCTCATCTGTAGCATCCTCACCTGCTCACCTGTTGGGAGAGAGGATGCTGCAGCAAAGGACCCAGTGTGGTCATCACTAATGCATGCATTTCCCACTCCAGACCTAGCAACTCTTAATCCGAACACAGTTCTAACAAGTATTATTACCTGGTTTATGGGAGAAAGAGCTCTTTGTACTACCAGAGGCAGGAGTGGAGGGAGAAGCCAGGAATGTGAGGTACCACTTAGGACCTCCAATGGAGCAATCACTTCATACCCCTTCTGTCTGGCTGTGACTGTGACCCACATGAATGACCCATGAATCATTGTAGCCATAGAAATGACTCCACTTATGCAGAAAAGCATAACTGACTGCTTATGCTGTTATATATGGTGTTCCCAAAGGCAGAGAGGATGATCTAGTTTAGGGTAGTCCCTTCCAGAAAGTCCTTAGAGGGGCGAACTCAGTGCTCTAGAGTTTGTATCCTTATCTGTATCTGCTCTTCCCATAATTACTTGATGAGCCCCATGTGCCAGGAGGTGATTATAGTTGTCTCCAGGTTGCAGATGAGGAAACTGAGGCACCAAGAAGGCACTCACTGAAGTCACACAAGGACATGCTGAGCTGAGACTTGAACCTGTGGAGTGCAACAACAGATATCATCCTCCACACTCACAACCGCACTGTAGAAAGAGACCCATTTCCACATGTCACATGTCTCAGAACAAAGAGTGCAGCCCTTGGCGTACTCACTCCTCTCCAGACACAAAAAGCTGTCATGATGTGACGTGACCCCGCCTTTGGTGGTAAAGGCAGACGCAGCCCAGATCCACATTCACTTAGAACCCAGGAGTCAGGGGCAGAACCCTGATGAGGGTGGAGTCCCAGCCCAACCCTCCAGTCATCCCAGCACCCGCCGTCATCCGCCCATCCGCCAGGTGACTATGGTTATGATGTCCCTTCCGGGTCACTCTTGCCAATGGCCAGCTATTCTCTGTTGATTCTTCCTGGCTCGGGTGAGGCATCACTTCCTCCAGGGGGCCTCCCCTGATGGTCCAATTCACACTGAGGCTCAGAGTCTATCTTGAAGCTCCCGTGGCTCTTGGCTCACCAGAGAATGTTGTGACCTGCCCAGCAGTTGGGAACAGATCGAGGCTTGCTTTGGAGAGATCTAAGAATATGTATCTTGCTGTCTGGGGACTTCAGAGTTCTCCCTCTCTCAGACCCTGGCTCTTTAGCTGGGAAGCTCAGGACATGGCAAGCCATAGCTGTAGCCAGTGACTGTTTCAAGGTGGCAGCTAAACCCAATTATTGCTGCTTCCTCTCCCTGGCCCTTGGGACTTATTGTTGCTTTTGAGAGACTTAGGGGCAACAGCACAAGGACCCAGCTGGCTTGTCACTGCCCTCTTAGGATCTCCGAGGGACAGGGAGGCCAGGGAGCTGCGGTGTCACTTGTCACCGGGGTTCAATCAACAGCCACTCAGGCTGGACAGATCTTGCAGCTTCTTGGAGACTGCCCTCTGCCTTCTCTTACCACTGTGCCATTGCCTGGGGGTTGGGGGGGGAAGGGACGGACTCTGAGGCAAGGACACCCAGGCCGTCCACCATGAGACAGGAAGACAGTGTAAAGCAGGGTTTGATGTCCCCTTTCTGGGTCACCTTCCTGGTTGTGATCAGGTTACCACACATGGGGCTTAGGTGATCCACCCAGAATCTCTGACCCTCCTCATCTGACAGTGACAGGACCTTGTCCCTCCCCAGGGTTGAGTGTTTCAGCAGGAGAGATAAAGAGGTTGTGGCTGCTCAGTTGTCACAGTACCAGCCATTGAGCTGGATACAGGGACGTTCTTTATTGGTAACTTTTCTTGCTGATAATTGAACCCAGGGCTTTAACTACTAAGCTAGATTCCCCAGTCTAAAAGTTAGTGAATGGCATACCTTACACCTTCACCTGTGACCTGGAAAGAACGGCTGTGCTGCTAACACAGGTTGACTTTTACTCTGCCACTGGTGCAGCTTGAGGTGTTTGTTTTATTTTGCAGTGCTGTGCAAACTCAGCACTGGAAGAGAGTGCCCAAAGCCCAGCACAGTCTAGGCCAGTGATCTGCCCTGGATCACGCCCCTGTCTCCATTTTTGCTTTCTTTCTGAGATTTGTCGATGGGCTTGGTGATGGTGATTTTGAACCTGTGTCTCTACTCCAAGTCAGGCACCAGTGGGCCTCAGCAACATGGGTCTGTCCACTTCCTTAATCTCCTTTACGAAGTCGTCGATGTAATTTACAATGGCTTTCATGCCATCCCCGTGTGCTTTTCCAAAAGCTTTGCTATAACTATATTTTGCCTGCTTTAACTTATTCCAGCCATTTAGAAGCAAAAGTGATTTTGCCTTTTAGTCTGTGCAGCAGCCTGAAGACAGAAGCTGGGGATGGCCAGTGTCAGTGGTGGCAGAGACTGTCGTGTTGGGGTTTGTGTCAGGCACTGTCACCTGTGCACCATGCGGGTGTGACACGAAACCAGCTCTTCTTCAGATTCATGTTCACATATTCTTTTTCCTAAATTACTTATTTATTTTGTGTGTATGGGTGTTCTGTCTGCGTGTATGTCTGAACACCAGTGTGGTGCCCAGTGACCACAGAAACCAGAAGAGAGAGTTAGATCGCCTGGAACTGGAGTTACAGGTAGCTGTGAGCCACCATATGGATGCTGGGAATCAAACCTGGGACCTCTGAAAGAGCAGCAAGTGCTTTTAACTGCTGAGCTATCTCTCCAGCCCCTCTCTCCCATATTCACATATTGTGAGGATTGTAGTGGACATATCTGCCCTATGGTTCTTCTTCCAAATAAATCCTATTGATTTATATATTTTTAAGACAAAGTAAGATCTTACTTTGTAGCTTTAGCTAACCTGGAACTTCCCTTGTAGAACAAATTGGCCTCAGACTCACAGGGACGTACCTTCCTCTGCCGCCCAAGTGCTGGGATTAAAGGCGTGCATCAGCAAATAAATCTTTTAATCATGAAAACAGTGTGACTGTTGGGCCAGCAAGATGGTTCAGCAGGCAAGTCTGATGAACTGAGTTCAAGCCCTATAACCTACCTGGTGAAAGGAGAAAGCTGACTCCTGCTAGTTGTCCTCTGGCCTCCACATGCATGTCCTGGTACATGCATGTGCACATACGTGCACAAATAAACACATGTAAAATAATAATGTGGCTATTGAAGCCACAGGGAGAATGTCACTCCTCCCATGCAGCCGGTGTGTGACTCATACCTCCTTCTCCCACAGCCGCTCTGGGCACGCTGGACTTCAGTCTGCTCTATGACCAGGAGAACAACGCACTGCACTGCACCATCAGCAAGGCCAAGGTAGGCCCTGCACCAAACCCAGCTCAGGGCTCGTGATGGGGGAGGGGTGGTGAGTTCCTGCCCATCCTTTCTGTCCAGGCTTACCTGTGTCCCTGCTATGGGGGGTACAACTGCCCAGCCCAGTCAGGCATTTGGGGAAAGGATTTTTCAGAAAGAGATGGAGTGGAAATTGCAGAAGCCAGGCAGCTTTCAGAGCCTAGGAGGGGTCACTGAGCAGGTGAAAAGTGAAAGACCTATCTTGCAGTGTTTGTGGGGGGGGAGATTGGATGTCAATGTCTCTAGGTCTCTCCACTTCAAGGTTCCAGCCCCTAGGCTCCCTGGAGCCCCCAAGCAGCTCCTATGCTGAAAGCCACAGGTGCCACTGGAGAAACCTAGGCTCCAGGCCCCTAGGCTCCTGGGTCTGAGCTCCACAGGCTCTCTGAGCCTTGCTGTGGGGAGTCGTGGATCTGTAGACCCAGTGTGGCCGGATCAGGTCCTCTCCCCTGCGCTCCTCTGTGGCTCTGCTCTTGAACCTGTGTCTGTTCCATGTTCTCAACCATATTGTTCCCCTCATACTGCTCCCTCTGGGAGGAAGGTGCCAAAGTTGATGTTTTCCAGAAAGGTAAGGGCCCGCGTGGCCAGTAGAGACCCTAGTAGGGCTGTGGAGGGGCCTGGGCCAGCCTGGCACATACGGAGTGCTTCCAAGTGCTGTCAGGCCTAGACCCACCCAGCATCCCCAGCCGGTAGCCATCTTTCTGCTCTTCTCTCTGACCCACCCTGCTTCTGAGGGGCTACCTTTGGCAGTGTGCCTGCCTAGAGGGACACCCCATGCCAGACTCATACCCAGCCTGAGTCACTCGTGCGGACTGTCAAGGGCAGGTGTGAGAACCGTCCACATTAGGCTCAGGGCCCAGGCTGGGTACTGGAAGGCCCAACCACTCCAACCCACATGCCTGCCCACTCCTTTGCACCTTTTAGGCTGTGACCGAGGGAACAGAGCTGAGCACCTGGCGACCCCAGCCTCGCAAGGTGGAGGCAGGCTGTGGGGCCAAGCTGTGGGGCCTTCCCCACCTCCTGGCTTAGTAGAGCTTGTCCATGCTTGGGAACCAGCTGCCAGACCACTCCGGTGGAGTCCAGCTTTTCCTCTCCAGCTCAGAGCCCAGGGTTCCTGCTGCCTTCTCCTCCCTGCTCCCGGTGTATGTGTGCGTGTGCTCATGACCATATACATCTCTGCCTATATGCACAGATCTGCAGAGTTCTGGTGTACACAGAGTGGGGACCAGAGGCCTCTGAACCGTGGTGGCCCTGTTCTTCTCCGTTAATGTCTACAAAAAGGAACAGGCCTGGGAGATGCTGAGGCCCAGGAAAGCCCTGGAGTATAAGCTGAAGCAGGTCACTCTCAGAGCCTCTGGGGGTGGGGGGCGTTGTATGGACTTCCCAGGCTGCGCTCTCACTTGGTGTCTTGGTTCATTTTCTGTCACTCTTATAAAACACAGGCCAAAAGCAGCATGGGGAGGAAAGGGCTTACTTCCTTCTCCAGCTTGTAGTCCACCATCCAGGGAAGTCAGGGCAGGTATCCGGAGGCGGGAGCTGAGTAGAGGCCGTTAAGAAGTGCTGCTTACTGGCTTGCTCCTCATGACTTGCTCAGGCTGCTTTCCTGTACATGCCCAGGACCATCAGCCCCAGGGTAGCACCGCCCACAGTGAGCTGGGTCCTCAGTCATCAATCAAAAAAATGCAGGCTTGCCCATGGGCCAATCTAGTGAGGGCACTTTCTCAACTAAGGTGCTCTTTTCTCAAATGACTCCAGCTTGCATCAGGTTGACCTAAAATTAACGAGGACACTGGGTCACCCTAACCCTCAGGTGAGGATGTGAACTTAGCTTGTTATCTGTAAGTGGGATTCACCACCCACCCTACTGGGCTACTGAGCCACGCGGGAGTAAAACACTTGGCTCCTGGCATTTTGTCTAACACTGTCTTGCATGGCAGTGCTCCCTGAGCACCAGGCCATCTCACCAGCTGGCGTCTGCCCCTCGTTTTCAGGCTGAGCACTAAGAGCTTCAGCTTTGACTATCCAGAAGCTTCCAGGCCTGAATGCCTAGCAGAAACTATTCTCTGTAGGCCAATTCTTTCCTGTTCCCTCAGTGCTAGTAGCAGCTGCCCCATACAGCACTGCCCTCGTAGCTCACGGAGACAGCGGCATCTGCTTTGTCTCTTACCTAAGACCACCTCTTTCCTACCTCTGGCTGAACACAGCCTCCTGCTCCCCTTTCCTGGATTCAGTCAGCTCCTGGGGGCTGTCCACACAGGCCTGGGGGAGGCCTGGCCATTCTTCAAGGCAGGCCGCAGACTCAGGGACAGGGACGATGCCTGAGCTAGGAAGTCACTCTAGCTGAGCTCCCAGCCCAGTATGTGGCCCTCTGGAGTGCCCAGGGACCTCCCAGGTAGAAGGGTATGGAAGTCACAAGGACCACATCACAGCCTGGGAACCCAAAGGACAGAGCAATCAATGCTGCCATTCTAGTATGGCAGCTGCTTCCCTGCCTTAGCCAGCACATATGGATGCCCCGGGCCTCCAAAGTGGGACCCTGCAGTGCCTCTGGTTAATATCCTGGCTCAAAGATCTACAATAGAAAAGAAAAACCAATGGAAACATCATAAAAATGACAAGTGTGCAGGAACTGTAGGACTAAAGCGGGCCCCAGGCCGTCCCTACTCAGGCTGGGCCACCACATACCTGGACACCTGCTCTTTGTTCCCTGGTGAAGAGCTAGCAGGGAAACTCCTGGGGAAGGCTGCCATTACTAAGGCACACACACTGCCTCCAGGTGAAGTCCAGCAGCTCCCGCCAGGGTTAGATCCCCGTGCTTACCCCAGCTACTTCTCTGTTATCTTATGGGGGGCGGGGGCGGGGGTAGTACAGAAGTCCCACCTCAGCCCTGCATCTGCATTCCTCCTCGCTCCGTCCCACTCAGGCTGTGGGAGTGATTAGCTCTTCACCTGTGATAAAGCTGAGACTGCAAGTGTACCGGCTGTGCTCTGGCTCCCACCTGGGCCTGGAGCCCCAGCAGAAAAGAAACGCTGGGTGGGTGCCCGACCTAGAAGCTCCTCCAAGCCCATAGAGCTGGGCCTGGGGCATAGGAGCCCAGCCATTCCTCTCCCTCACCCATCTGGATGCTGGCCATGTCCACATCTGCCTCTGTAGCCGCTGCTGCCACCACCACCACCACCACCATCACCACCACCACGGGCCTTCACCGCAGGAAGTTGTAAACACAATTCTCAAAAGGTTAGCAGAGGCCCTGGTGGGTCCCCTCCCCTGAGCTGTACATTCCTAGGCTGGCAAAAGGAACTGAAATCAGTTAGCCAGGGGTGCCATCTTGTGGAGGGACCCTCCATGGCAGGCTGCCTGTGACTTCTAGGGATCCCAATTAACAAATGGCAGTCTCAGACCCAGACCCAGACCAAAACACTTTCCCAGCCACCACAAGGAATGTGGGAACTTGGGGTCAGAGAGGGAAGACCCAACAAGGAGCAGTGTTTGGAAAGTCAGAAGAGAGACAGGCCTCCCCAAGTTTGGAGTGAGGTGTGTCTTCTGTGTTCGGTTGTCAAGAAGGTAGAAAGTGAAAAGCCCAGAGTGTGGAGGAGGGGAGCTTACCCCAGCACCGCTTGGTGCCCGGTCTTCAGGGAGACGGAGATGTCAGCAGCAGGCCCTCTGTGTCCTTGCTCTCAACTCACCCTCTCTCTGGTCTCCGCTCAGGGCCTGAAGCCGATGGACCACAATGGACTGGCTGATCCCTATGTCAAGCTACACCTGCTTCCTGGAGCCAGCAAGGTGAGGATTTCTGCCCCAGGAACGGCACTGGCTGGGCACCCACGGTCTCCCTGGGACCTCATGATTCTGTTACCTATCTGCTAAGTGGACCCCAGAGAATTTCCAGGTTACGTTTCATACAAAGCCATTTTAACACAAAGTCCATATTATATGCAAAAGGTGGGGGGAACCTCTCTGGGGTCAGATGTGGGGACACATGCCTTTAATCACAGCACTCAGAAAGCAGAGCAGTCAGATCTTGTGAGCTAAATGTCAGAACTGTCTACATACACAGTGAATTCCAGGCCAGCCATGGCTGCGTAGTGCCTGCCTCACAAAAATGAATAAAAGGATGAATGAATGAATAAATAAACAGATGATAGATAGACAGATTAAAAAAGGAAATACTGTTAAACAGGTTCCTTGGTTCTAGGAGTCTTCAATGGGCCATTCTGTGGCTTCATAAAGGGGTCTGAGTAGGTAGCGTCAGCCTGGTTTATTTAACCACAGAACCCGTGTCCCTGCTCTCCTGCTGGGTGACCCCACAGGCAGACGGAAGCACAGACGCAATATTCCAGCTTGGATAGGCCGTCATGAGGCATTCACTAGGGAAGCATGGATTCCAAGCAGAGTAAAGAGGGAGAGGGAGCCACATGAGGTGGTCCAGGAAAGTGGTCCAGTTGTGCCACTAGCTCTGGGGACACAGCCGGTCTTGATATGGAACTCTCTTGTAACAGGAGGGAAATCTTGGATTAGGGCTATTAAGTTAGACACTTCAACTTCCCAACGGGAATGTGTCACCTGGCAACTTCCTACCCCCTGCAACCTCCCCGGAAAGCCGTCACCTCCATCCTGCTGCAGTCACCTGGGCCTGGGGGCTGATGCTCCTCACATTAGCTTTCTGTAGCTACCTCAACAAATTCCCACAGTAAATCATTTCAACATGGCTATAGCCTCCCTGTTCCTCTGGTCCTCAGCTAGACAGGTTGAACTGACCAGAAGTCAAGGTGCCAGCAGCTATGTCCATTCTGGAGACAATCGTTCCTTCTTTCCAACTAGAGGCTGTTCAATCCCTCAGCTGAGGCCTCTGAAGCCAGCTGGGCTCTCTGCTGAGCTGGTCCTGTCTCTATTGACTCCTCTTTAGCTGCTAAAAGACCCGTATGACCACAGGGGCCACTTGCATGCCTCTAATCAGCTTGCTGTTTTTAAGTCCGGTAATTAACAGCATGGGTTTCACCTTCTGCCTTGGTGCCTTGGCTGTCTCAGCACCTCTATGGGTCCTGGGATCAGACTGACGAGCCTGGGGCTGTACTCCTCCAGGGCTGCTAAGATCACTCTCTTTTTCCAGGCAAACAAGCTCAGAACCAAGACTCTGAGGAACACTCTGAACCCTGCGTGGAACGAGACTCTCACTTATTACGGGATCACAGATGAAGACATGATCCGAAAGACCCTGAGGTGGGTGAGGGCCCCCGTGCCTACACCCCACCGGGGGACGCCCCATCACTTGTGAATTCCCACTGACTGTGGAAGCCAATCACCCCCAGGATCTCCGTGTGTGATGAGGACAAATTCCGCCACAATGAATTCATCGGGGAGACTCGAGTACCCCTCAAGAAGCTGAAGCCCAACCACACCAAGACATTCAGCATCTGCCTGGAGAAGCAGCTGCCGGTGAGTGCCCGGTGAGGAAGCCTCTGGCACCCCAGCCAAGCGTGAGTTTACTGAGAGTCTACTGTGTGCAGATACCATGTTCTAGGCACAGTTGCAGAGAAATGGAAGGGACTTGTCTGTTGATGGCCCAGGAGCAGGGAGCACGGTGGGGGGGCAAGCCCAGGAGGGGAAGGCAGGGGGTCATTTCACCTTCCACAGAGGTTGCTAAGCCAAGGCAACAATTCTGGTGGTGCTGGGGATTAAATCTCGGGCCTTGTGTGTGTAAGCAAGCACTCTTCCATTGTGCTACCTCCCAGTCCTTTGAAAGCTTTACTTTTACAAAGTTTTAACATTTTCATGTGTATGTAATGTATAATGTGTGTGTGTGTGTGTGTGTGTGTGTGTGTGTGGTGTCTCTGTGGGGACTGATGTGTGAGATGTGGGACCGTCATCAACATCAAGGAGAGCATTCCTCATTGCTCTCCACCTCATTTTTGAGACAGAGTCTACACTGAACCCGAGCTCACTAACTATCTAGACTGGCTGTTCCATGAGGACAGAATCCTCCTGCCTCCACCTCCCCCAGTGATAGGTTACAGATTTGTGCCATTATGCTCAGCTTTCCAATGGTGCTGGGGACCCAGTCTTGCACAGCAGGATCTTGACTGTCTGAGCCATCTCCTGGTCCCCCTTTTCATATTTATCTGAAACAGAGTCTTGCTCAGTTCCCCAGACTGGCCTTGAACTTGCTCTATTACCCAGACTGGTGGTGAACTCTTGATCCTCCTGTCTCTTCCTCTGTAGCTAAGAGTACAGGCCTGCGCCACAGGCAGGGCATGGTGACATCTTAACAGGTACCCCGCCCGCTGGGGCTCAGAACAGCCAGAAGCAGAGAGAGGAGGGAGGTGAGGGCTGGAGCTGAGAACCAGTTTGACTAGGGCTGGCTGGGGACAAAGGCCTGCTGCCAGGGCAGTCCCGGGTCTGGGTATGTGGAGGGAGGAGGGAGCCAATCACTGGGGGCAACTCAATTGGAACCTGTTAGCCAGGAGTGCCGTGAGATGCCCAGAGGAGACAGCACTTAATTCTTTCCTAGACATTGTAATTGTTTGGCATGATGTCAGCACAAGTGTGGCCCCAGTAGCCTTCAGCAGCCAAGCCTCCCAGACTCTTGATGTCTGATCCTCTCCCGTCACTCTCCTGCCCGCCTTGTCTCCTCACCTCTCCCTCATCTGGTTTATAGGAGCTGAGGGGCAGAGGGCCTAGGGAGCCCCAGTGCTGGGGCCAAGAGACTGTCTCCCCAAAGCCTGAGCCAAGGAAACAGCTTTGAGGAAGAAGCCCGGCATTTAACGTCTGTATGCCAGGCTCGGCAGGTCTGGAGCCTGAGACATGGCTGCTCAGCATGCTGGGCCCGAGCCCAACTCTAGGAATCCACCCAGTAGCTGAAAGGCTGCCTTTGGTGGCTTCCTCAGACTGCGTTCCCATGTCACATTCTCTATCCGGTGCATGTGTGATGGGAGGACCTGTGCTGATATGGTATTAGTCACTTGCCAGAGGTGGCCCAAAACTCCCAGATGGCCTCCACCCCTCAGGGAGGCACCACCAGCTCCTGTGGTGCTGGGTCCATGAGTTCTGACCTCAGGTATAAATGAGTATGGAGTATATGTGCACATGGTGTGTAAGTGTGTACTTGTGTGTGAATGTGGGTGCATGAGTGTGTGCTGTGAGTGTGCCTGAGGCCATTGCTGAGCCTCCCTTGAATTTGCTGTGTTGCTCATCGGCCAGCTTGGGGATATACAGTGGTGTTTGGGATAACCATTCTGGGTGTAAGGACACATTTTGGTGGTTTTAGATTTTATACTCTATATATTTCTTTTTCTAAGTAAATATCAAGTTCACTGGTCTTCATATGAAACAACCCAAAGTTTGGTAGTGTCATCTGCCTTTGAAACATCTTTACTCACATATACTACATGCAGAGCCCAGAATCCTGCATCTGCACTGTTGGTCATGACTGCCTGAGCTTTGGGTTGAGAAGGATGTCAAGGCTGTATTGAATGCTGGGATCAATTAGTCATGTCTGCTCTGGGCATGGAATCTAAAGAAAGGCCTGTGGGTCACTGGCATCCCTCCCTTACCTCACAAGACTCTCATCTCTAGGACATGGAGGTGAGACATGGCCACATGGGGTCTCAGCTCAGTCCCAAGCAGGGCTCAGCTGCAGGCAAAGGCTGAGCCTATAGAAGAGGAGCCTGGCAGATCCTAAGGAGGGGCCCTCGGGACATGGGCTCCCAACTGGGCATGTCTGGATAGCTTAGGGGGGGCTAGAAAGTGGAGAAGACTCCAGCTGTCAGGACATGGAGGCCTAGAGTCAAAGTTTCATGTCAAGATGGGTGCTGGGCATCTCCCCACCAGGCTCCCAGATGCCCTGGGGCTCAGAAGGTAGCAAAGCTCTGTCATTTAGGCTCTTGGTGTGGGGGGCACCCTGCAAAAAGTGGGGGGCACACTTGCTGGACAAAAACATGGAAGAGGGCACCAGCTCACAGCTGAAGTCCACAGAGACTTCACAGAGAAGTCCACAGAAGAGGAGCAGAGTAGACGGGCAGACTTCCTGCCTGGTGGAAAAGGCATCAGGTTCTGCAGACCAGGCTGTCTTCTCTGAATGGTTACTCACCTCTGCTGTAGGCAAAAGCAGCTTCGGGAGAGACGGAAATGGAGGGGCCAGGCTGTGTTCCAGAAAATTTCACTTTAGCTCAGGCTGGCCTCAAACTCACTATTTAGTCAAGGATGGCCTTAAACTTCTGATCCTCCTTCCTCCACCTCCCAAGTGCTATAATGACAAGTATGTAACACCATACCTGATTTATCCAGTACTGGGGATCGAACCCATGACTTGAGCATACTAGGCAAGAACTCTACCAACTTAGCCCCTTCCTCCCTCTCCTCTTCCTTCCTTCCCTCCTTCTTGTACTTCTTTCCTTCCTTCCTGTATTTATTTGTTTGTTTGTTTCCAAGCCTAAGATGGACCCAAGGCCCCCACTTTATTAGGCAAGCCCTCTCCACCAAGCTGCACCCCCCAGCCCCCCAAGTTCAATAGATCTTTGTATGTCCAAGCCTAGCTGAGCCTCAGCAGGTAGACACTAGGGCAGTGAGATCATGCCCAGCCTCATTGTCTGCTTAGCCAAGGAGGTAGAAGCAGACGAGGACATCAGAGTGACCACGCTCTCCTACAGGTGGACAAGGCAGAGGACAAGTCCCTGGAGGAACGAGGCCGTATCCTCATCTCGCTCAAGTACAGCTCACAGAAGCAGGGCCTGCTGGTGGGCATCGTGCGCTGTGCACATCTGGCTGCCATGGATGCCAATGGCTACTCAGACCCCTACGTGAAAACGTGAGTGTGCAGCCAGGCCTGTGCCTGACTCCCCTGCTCATCGGGAAGGACCAGAGTCCTGTATGGCTGGAGCCCAGCATGACAAGCACCGAGGGGGTTGTCTCAGAGTGATGGGGCTTGTCCGCCAGGGTGTTTTCTTCTGTGTTCCTTTTGTAACTCTGGGGTTAAGTGTGGCAATCCCACTTCATAGATGGGGAAAATAAAGCCTACAGAGGGGTGCCTAGGAGGGAATAGTTATCTCTTTTTGTTGAGGGTACATAGTCACATATATTCCAGGCTGGTTTTGAATTTACTGGGTAGCCAAGGATGACTCTGAACTTCAGATCCTGCTGCCTCTGCCTCCTGATTGTTGCAATTGAAGGTGTGAACCACCACACACAGACATGCGGTGCTAGAAATCAAACCTACAGCCTAGTGATGCTGGAGTGTTGAGCGGTGAACAGTCCCAGCGCCAGGAGGCTAGGAGAGCTGGCAGGGGACCTTTGCAAAGTCTTCCGTGTGTGCCCAGCCCTGTGTCTACCCTCCCTACCACTGACTGTACAGCTAAGGACAGACACTGGCTAGGTGTTATACCAATGGCCTGGAGCCCACTAGAGCAGACCTGACAGTGTTAGGCTGCACTCAGAGATCCAGGACGCAGGAAGGAGCAGGTGGCCTTTTGGAGAAGAGGGGGACAGGTGACACAGAACCCACCGTCAGTGCTCGAAGCTCTTCACAGATGGCATGAGTGTCATCTGAGTTCACAGGGAGACTCTCCTGAGAGGACCCTGGGAGAAGGACTCAGCTCGACAGAAAGGGAGATTCTGGGGCAGAGGATACAGAGGAATTACAGTACAGGAGCTGAGATACGCCTAACCTAAGAGCATGTGGAAGAGACCCAGGTACTGAGACCATGGGGCTCCGTGGTTTTCCTTCTGGCATACCATGGCCCCCTGCCATTTCTGTCATGTTTTTAAATCACAGGCAAAAATAGTGCCACCTGTTGGAGAGCACCTGGCAGTGCCTCAAAAAGTGAGACAAAGGGCCAGCAAGATGCCCAGCCAGGAAAAATGGCTGAGTTTGATTCCTAGGCACCACTTAAGGAGAGCGCTGACTCCACAGTTGTCTCCCTGCCTCCACATCACGAGCATCCACACACTAACCATATGGCTTAGCGACCCTACTCCCAGCTTTTCCCAGAGAGAACTGAAAGCACATCCCCAACAAGCACAGGTGAGCGGCACAGAAGCTTTAAACATGAACAGACCCCGAATGTCCATCTGCTGATAAAAGGAGAAGACAACTTTGTAGTAGTTAGCCTACTGTGTGGGCTCAGCCAGGAAGACAAAGAGGCATGTTCATATCTGCAAGCCCTGCCAGACCTCAGCAGAAGGAACCACCATCTGGCCAGTGCCAGACTCACAGTGGCACCCCGAGCATTGAGCTCAGGTGTTTTTATTGATTCAGAACTCCTCAGGTATAGATCATAAGCAATCAAACAATCTCCACAGAAACCCAACACCTGCAGACAATGCAAAAGCCCAAGGCCTATACATCCCTTTTTCCAAACAGTACATAAAAACAATTATTTTAAACATAATTAAAAATAAACTTTCCCAACATTTCCCTTTTTCTGTGTAAGCCAATCAAAACTTGCTTTTTATCTCTACAACACAATTTAACCCTACACCAAGCAAAACTATTTACAAGAAGAATAATCATGAGTGTTGTTAATGCACAGGACCAAATGAAACCAAACATCTATCAAGCTTTTTATAATCTCTTTGGACAGCAGGAAAACATCGTCAGTGTCCAATTACCTGGAATTCACTCATGATCTTCTGGGCTCCTCCAAAGGACTCAGCTCATTTCTCTGGCTCTGCCCTCTGCAGCACACACTGCTTGTCCTCCAGGTTCTAGCTGCCTCTACTCCACTGCTGCTGCTGTTCTTAGTGGTCGTCCCATGGTACTGGCATCTTCAGAATGCTGAGGTCCCTTGCTGCAACTGCACTGCACTTTCACCACTAGCCTCTCCTGGGCTCTCTTCATGGTGCCAAGCCTCAACTCTGCATGACCCCTTCATCTGGGCCTTCAACAGCCACTGAAGCTGCACTTTCACTAATAGCTTCTCCTGGGCTCTCTTTACGGTGCCAAGCCTCAACTTTTTTACATGACCCCTTCATCTGGGCCTTCAACTACTACCGAGGCTGTACTTTTACCAATGGCCTCTCCTGACCTCTCACAGTAGCAAGCCTTAGTTGCTCTCATGGACCGCCTTCATGCCTTCAAAACCAGCACCGCCTGCATTAACTCTGACAGTACCAAGTTCGGCTGCCCGCACAAGATACAGCATTGGCCAATTCTGGAAGACAACTTGTGTGTGCTGACCCTGAGGAAACACTTTCCAGGTTTTAAGATAGAGTCTGATTTGCAGGAAAAACAACTAGTCCTTGTCTGCAGGAAGAGTTCCCTCGTGGGCAGAGTTCTCATCACCATCACCAGTGCCTAGACCGCTTGTCTTTCTCTTGGTCAGGGTGAAGGGAAAAAAACTATTCAGTTTCACAAAGCAGCTTTTGGCTCTAATCCATGGCTTCCACAACAGTAAGGGGTTACTAGGCCAGTGGGAAGAATATCTGGTCAAAACATTCTGGTGGTTTGGCAGTCTTTTTCACCACCGCTACGGGTAAACTTCTATAGATCTCAAACACAACATCTTGAGCTTCACACACATACAAGGCAGTTATCAGAAAACTGTTTGTGAAAGAACACACTACCCCCAGCGGCAGGAGGGAGCATTGGCTCCATGATCAGGGAAAGCAGTTAGAACCTTGCTTTTTCCTGCTCCCAGCTGAATTCTTTATCTCTAAGGCCTCCATTCTGTGGCTCTCACCTTGGAGCTTTTTTCCTGATTTGTTTATTAATTTCACAGTCTTCTCTCTTCATAGAGGCTTATTTCCTTTCTCTCCTCTTCCTTCAGGAACCTTCAATTAATACCTTAATCTCTATCCTCTGGTGGCTTCTCTGAGCGTATTTTACCAGACTCTAAGGTTTGGAGTTTCTTTTTTTCTCTTGTCTCCACGTTGCATGTGGCTGGCATGATGTCAGGCTCCATGTTGCAGGCACCATTTGTAGTAGTCTGCTGTGGTGGCTTGGCAAGGGGACGAGGAGGAGTTCTCACATGTGCAAACTCTGCCAGACCTCAGCAGAGGGAACCACCGTCCTGGAAGCCACCATTCTCAACAGTGGAACCCCAAGCTCTGAGCTCAGGTGTTTTTATTCTTTCAGAACACCTCAGGTGTTGTACTGATAGCACATGCAGATCATGAGCAATTACACAACCCTCACAGAAACTCAACACCTGCAGACAGTACAAAACACCAAGGCCTGTGCGACCCTTTTTCTAACTGCACAAAAACAATTATTTTAAACAACTAAAAATAAATTCCACAACACAATGTTATCCTCATAATGGAATATTATTCACTCACTAAAAGGAATGAAGTACAAGTTTGAACATCCCTAATCCAAAATCCAGTACTGGGCATGGGGCCCAGGGCTTTAAGCATGCTGGCTAGCATGCCCCCACCAAACCACTTCCTTGGCCCTTGCTTTATTCTGAAACAAGAGCTTTCTTTTCCAGCCCTCCAGCCCCCCCCCCCCCCGTCTGGTCTTCCCTTCAGCCTCTGAGTGCAGGAATAGCAGGTATGGACCATCGTACTAAGTCCGAATATACTAAACACTGAGTTACAGTGAGTTCTACCTTGGTAAAGCAGAGGATCTTAACACTTGTTTGGGCATGGGAGCACGTGTGGAGGTCTGAGGACGAATGTCTGGAGTCGGTTCTCTCCTCCCGCCTTTACGTGGGCTCCGAGGGTTGGACTCGAGTGACCAAATGCGCTGCAGGCATGTTTCCCTGCTGAGCTGTCTTCCTGCCCAGATGCAGTTGTTTAGTTTTGTTTTGTTTCTTGGGGCAGACTCTCACTGTGTACCCTGGATGGTCTGGAATTCAGAGATATGCCTACCTCTGCTACCCAAATGCCGCGATTAAAAGTGCACCACCAAGCCCTGCCCAGAAGCAGTTATTTTTAAAAATTTGATTGCACCAGACTTTGGAAGAGAAGACCATGTGTAAAAGGGGGAGCGATGCATCATTGGGGGAAGTGACACACCCCAAAATGGGACTACTGGGACTACTGATTTTCCATGTGAAAAACAGTAAGTTGCTAAGCATGGTGGCATACACCTGTAATCTCTGCACTCAAGAGGCAGAAGCAAGAGGATTGTGAGTTCAAGTCCAGCCCGAGTCAAGGATGACAAAGCCAAGAGTCGGGATGTATAACTCAATAGTAAACTGTGTGTCTAGCTTGTGCAGCGCTCTGGGTCCCATCCCTAGTGTCCTCCAAAGAGCACTTCAGTGGGTTAGAGACCCAAGTGTGTGAGGTAGCTGCAAACACGAGACCATCGACTGACCCCTAACCTGGCAGAAAGAGTTGGTGATGTCAGAGAAGTGGAGCGCCATGTGTGCTGACAGCCACGCCATTTTCCTTCTGGGTTTGTCTCCAAGAGCAGGTTATGCAGCATTGGTCATAACAGGCATAAACTGACTTTGGCCTAACATTCATCAGCAGAAAGGGGTCGAGAGAACGAGGCATACGTGGAGAATGAGGGCCTCGCTGTTGAAATGAATACATTAGGACAAGATGAGTTAGTGTGGTCAGCTATCCAAAATGTGCCGAGCCACAGAGCAGGGTGCAGACCTGTGCGCAGCGGGGCCCCGCTTCTGTGAGCATCAGTGCATTTTAGTTTATTCAAGAACCCATGCAGCCATGCAGCCTACAACTGTGTGGCGAAAATACTACCCGAGGGGCTGGAGAGATGACGAGCACTTACTGTCTCTTCAGAGGACCAGGGTTCTGGTTCCCAGCACCCAAATGGCAGCTTATGCTGTAACTCCAGCTCCAGGGCATCTGATGCCCTCTTCTGACCCCCACAGGCACAACACGTATACACATGAAGATAAATGGATATTTAAGAAAGAGAGAGAAAAGAAAGAAAAAACCAATTCAACCCTGGTGTGGTAGCTCACGTTTGTAATCTCAGCATTCCAAAGGCAGAGGCAGGGGATTGCCACAAGTTTAAGGTCAGTCTGATCTATGAAGCAAGCTCCAGGCTAGCCAAGGCTACACAAAAGAGACTTTATCTCAGAAGAACGGGTGGAGGAGGGATCCTGGAGAGACGGCTCGGTGGTTAAGAACACTGGCTGCTCTTGCTGAGGACCCAGGTTCCATGCCCAGCACCCGCATAAGGCGGCTCACAACTGCCTGGAACTTCAGCTCCAGGGTCTCAGAGATCACCGGGTATATATGTAGTGCACATGCATAGGTGCAGGTACTCTCACACATAAAATAAAATTTAAAAATCTAAAAAAAGAAAAAAAGCTTTCTTTTGAGCATGTGTGGACTTTTCCTTGTCATTACTCCCTAAGCAGAGTAACAGCCATGTAGGCAGCTTTCTCGGTGGCTTGGGTGTTCTGTGTGATCTAGAGATGACTTAAAGGTTTCCAAGCAGGCTGTGGCTGATTCTGCGCAGGTGCCAGTTGATTTTATGTAAGGACTTGAGCATCTACAGATGTGCCCTGGAGCCATTCCCCACAGACATGGAGGGCCTCCACACTTCTTAAACCTTGCAGAGCATTCCTGAGTGGAGACAGAGGAGCAGGGTTGGAGGGTCAGCGGGGTGTGTCACCTCCACCTGTCACACTACATTTCTCTTCAGACAGAAATGAGATGCGGAACCAGCGTGGCATGGACATTTTAAATTGTGTTCAATGCCAACCTATGGGTGAACACCAATTCCAGGTCATGTGAGGGGTGCCCCAGAACCCAGGGTCTCCCTTGGTGCTGACTTGTATAGGGAAGCAGACAGCCCCTGCGGGATGCTTTCACCGCTGGGGGCTTCTGGGTCAGCCCTTGTTACCTACCTGAGTAAAGATGAGGAGAGGCTGCAGAGGCCCAGGACAGGTGACATTTCTTTTTTTTTCTTTCTTGCGGAAGGGGGTTGGGGCTTGACGCAGGTTTTGTTGGGCCCCAGGGGCCCAAACCGGAACGCCGCACCCCAACAGAGACTCACAGACGAGATATCGATGCAAATAGCAAGAGGATTTATTCCAGTACACTGGGACCGTTCTAACACACAGAATAGAAGCGGCCCCGAGGAGCAGAAAGCAAGCCTTTTTATTTACTGTTCAAACGGTTGCTAGGCATAAACCAAGTTGGGACAAGTCGATTGGTCCCCAAATTGTTTTCCCATTTTGATAGGTAGGGGCCAGTTAACCTTTAAGCTGATTGGTGCTGGCATATAGCAAGGTTGCGAGCTCCTAGAAAATGTAAACTTTAGGGTCTTAGTCAATGCCAGTGGGGGGAAGACTCTTAGCCCGAGGTCATGGGCTGTCTACGTGGGGAAACTCTTTTAGCCCAAGGCCGTCTTATTTGTCTTAGAACGTGTTTTTCTTACAGAAATTGTTTCTCTTTAACTCTGGGAACTGTTCTGTGTCACACTGCCCCTGACTTGGGCCTATACAATTTTGGTGCTCTTAGAAGCCTGACTAAAGTGTGGCTGCTTAGCTGCTTTTTCTATACTAGGGACCTGAGTCTTAGGCCCAGGGCGAGGGTCCTGACCCCCACAGTTTCACTATGTACCCCAGGCAGGCCATGAACCTGTAAGCTTCCTGCCTCAGCCTTCTAAGAACTGGAATTCCAGCATGGACCACCAAATCCAACCCTCAGTTGGTTGAATTTGAAGGTCTAGAGCAGTGGTTCTCATCCTTCCTAACACTGTGACCCTTTAATACAGTCCCTCATGTTGTGGGGACCCCCAACCATAAGATTATTTTCATTGCTACTTCATAACTGTAATTTTGCTGCTAATATGAATTGTAATGTAAATATCTGATGTGCATATAATGGTTTTAGGCGACCCCTAAGGGTGATTTGACCCTCCCCACAAATGGGTAGTGACCCACAGGTTGAGGACCGCTGATCTATGACTAGCAGATACAGAAAGCAGGCTGTTTTGCTCTGGCTCCAGTTCCTGAGCCCCAGGCATCCTCTGGCCTCTGGTCGATCCCAGTAACATCACCTTTTCCAGATTTCACATCAAGCACCAGATGGATGCTGCCTCGGGTCAGGTTTATCCTGCAATGGATGACTCGTCCAAGGTTCACCCACGCAGTATGAGCGATGGAGACTCCATCTTTGATGTGGCTGCATAGCTTTCAGCATGTCTATAAAACATGAGCTCGTTGTGTATCAGCTGAAGGGCCTACAGGTTGCTTTGATTTTGGATGATTATATAAAGTGGCTATTAACAGGTAATTTGTAAGCTGGGCATGGCAGTGTGCACAGGAAATCTCAACACTTGGGAGGCAGAGGCAGAAGGATTGAGAGTTCAAGACCATCCTGGGCTACATACTGAGTACCAGGGAGGTCAGGTTGTATAGCAAGGCTAATTATTGTCACAAATATAAAACAAACCCATAAGTGTTTTGTGGATATACATCTTCATTACTCTCTCTACTGCCAACCCTTGATAACACACAGTTTCTAATGTGTTTCAAAAAAACAGTGCTATCTATGTGATAGAACCTCACCTTGAAGTGGTACACAGCTGCAATCCTAGCATTTAGGAATTGGAGGCAGGAGGGTCAGGGGTTGAGGGTCACCCTAGTCATCCTGGGAGAGTCTGAAACAATGTTTGTGCATGTGGAGGTCAGAGGACAGCTTGCAGGAGTTGTTTCTCTCCTACCATGAGTGCTCAGGAGCATTGAACTCATGAGTCACATGGGTGGGCTTGGGCGGCAAGCACGAAGCCCCCCAGTTACCTGCTGAGCATCCAGTTAAGGATTTTTAAACCTCAGCATTAAGCTTTGCCAAGGGCAAAGTTTTGACAAAACTTTTGTCAAAAGTTTGACAAAAACGAGGAAAGAAGCTTGATGCTGGTCAACATGCCTTTGGACGTGTTAAACTCCTAGGAAATTAGTCGTTCTCGGTGCTGAGGTCCCCAGTGGACCCGCTAAGCAGAGCACACCGCGTCTGCAGCCTCCTCCCCATCATGGAGAGAGGAGATTGAGCCTGACTTCCAAGCACTACTCTTGCCAGCTGTGTGACCTTGGACAAGTCACTCTACCTCTCTGGGCCTAGGATGGATTAAAGACTAAGAAGGGAAGGGCACAAGCTTTGTCATCCCCCTGGAAGAATCATCCCTGATAATTGCCAAAAGAGAGCCTTCCTTGAGGCTCTAACAAAGGGGTAATGCTTGCCCAGCTCAGGGGATATACTGAAAAACTGAATTTTACACTTGAGAAGAATGGATTTTATGGTGTGTGAATTCTTAATAAATCTGGCGTGTGTTGTGTGTTTAAGCTCTTAGCTCTTGGGACTGGAGCTAAGCTCAGTTTGTGGAGCACTTGCCTTGCATGCATGAGCTCTTGGGTTCAGCGTCAATCACTGCAGTGCCTGCCTCCACCCCACCCCTAAAAAAAGCCAACAACAATTCCTGAACAAGGGACAAACTCTGCTCTGCAAAACTGGCTTTCCTGTGGGAGGCACGAGCTTTGGAAAGATCAGATCTCCAGAGAGAAGACCCAGGCTCTGCTGGGGACGCAGGTGCCGCTGGGTAACCACTCCGCGCCCCCAGGTGGGCAGGCTGAGGACACAGGCTAGGGTTAGGACAAAGGTGGCCCAATACCTCTCCAGGGTAGAGAGAGCACTGTGCAGGCACCAGCTACAGCTCACAGCTCTCCCCAGCCTCTGCCTGTCGCCAATTATCATTCCAGATACCTGAAGCCAGACGTAGACAAGAAATCCAAGCATAAGACTGCGGTGAAGAAGAAAACACTAAACCCGGAGTTCAATGAGGTATGGGCAGGGGCTGCCGGGCTTCATGAGGGACTGTGGGCTCCCTGGGCTGGGTGGAGGCCTGGAGGGACCTGGTTTTCAAAGGGGCACCGTGGGAACTGGGAAGTGATAAGAGAGGCGGCAGCAGCTGCCAGAAGAGCCCTCGGCCATGGTGGGTACGGCTCCACCAGACTACTCAGCAATGGGGAAGCTTCGGGGACTAAGGAACCTTACAGAAGGTCTTATTGACAGAGGTAGGAGTGACAAAGGAATTATGCTGAGCAACATCTGGGTTCCCTTCTGGATGACAGGGCTGGGAAGGAAGGTGTAAAGAAAATGGGGAGACACCCTGGGTGGGCTGTGAGGACTCAGGACTCCCCAGGAGTGGTGGGTGGACAGCTGTCAATACAGTCAACATGAAACCATAAGCTCACTAAAAATTTTTTTAAGGGATTTTTTTTTTTTTTTTGCAATTTTGTTTGTGACTCCATCTTGCAGTTCTCAATCGTGAACTTTGTACATGAGAAGGTCACGGTACAGTGCCTGAGTGGCAGGCACACCTGCTAGGGCCGCTGGTCGGGGGGCACAGGACAGGTGGGTGCCCAGGTTCTCAGAGCAGAGGAGTGGGACACAGACCTGGAGGTCTTTCACTGAACAAATTGACAGGAAGAGAAGAGCATCTCAGGCCTGACTCACAGCCTGAGATTCACAGGCAGAGGAGCATCAGATGCTAGAGAAGCAAAGCCAGCCCCAGTCGACGGGGGAAGGCTGCTAATTGCAGCCAGGGGTCTCGAAGCATCTGGGAGCTGCTTCAGGGACAGGTGGGTGGAGGAGGGGCCAGTTAGTCTCCCATCAGGCTGGAGTGGGCAGACTGGTTACTGTCCACTGGTTACCACACACTGACCACTTCCATTGTTCAGTACATCACAGACCCCTGTCACCCACATGGCTCAGAGCACTCTCTAACACCCTCTTCTGGCCAGCAGGAGTTCTGTTATGAGATCAAACATGGAGACCTGGCCAAGAAGACGCTGGAGGTCACTGTATGGGATTATGACATTGGAAAATCCAATGATTTCATCGGTAAGGAATACAAGGGAAATGCTGCCTAGCCGTGTGCCTGTATTGGGCAGATAGGGGTCCAAGAACCACATTCCCCTAGTGAATGGGACCTTGGACACTCTCCAAATTGTATTCATGTGACAAGAGACAGGCCCAGAGAGGGAATGAGGCCTGGGGGGGTGGAACTAGAATGATGATAGCACCTGGAGCCGGACTTAAAGCCCTTGTGACTCGAATTTCTAGTGGGCGGGACGCTGGTGCACAGTAAGCCATGTGGCCCTTCCTGCCCGTCTCAGTCCCTAATGTGTGCCGTGGCACCCTGTCTCACACCGCCCTGGTCCCTGGTAGAGGAAGAACATAACGTCGAGCACTGGGTCAGGTGGGCAGGGTGTGGCTGGAAGCCAGACACTGTCCACCCACAGCTGAGAGGGAGGGAGGGCTGGGACACTGGGGTCACTGAATCCCTGGCTGCCTCTCTGGCGTCTTCCGCAGGTGGAGTGGTTCTGGGCATCAATGCCAAGGGCGAGCGCCTGAAGCACTGGTTCGACTGCCTGAAGAACAAGGACAAGAGGATCGAGCGTTGGCACACGCTCACCAACGAGCTGCCAGGGGCTGCGCTCAGTGACTGACTGTCCCACCCGCTGCCGCCCACCCACGCCTCCGGCCCGCACAGGCCCGGCCCTGGGCTTTCTCAGCTGCCATCAAGGGCTGTGGCCCTCACAATGGGCAAGATCCAGGTTGTCTGCTCAGACATAGTCACTCCAGCCCTGCTTGGAGGTCACAGAGCACCCAGCCCCCCTTGGAGGGACAGAAAAACACAACCTTGGACCTATTCCAGCCCCCTGCGGGCCCTGGAGAGCCTGAGCTGTGAGAAGTCCTCAGCCCCGCCCAGGGGAAGGGCTATCTAGGGTGAGGACCTATTGGAGGTGAGGGGCGGAGCACCTGCTTCAAGCACAGACTATTCTGGCTGCGGGGAGACCCAGAGGAAGGACTATGGGCAGGTGGAGCCCAGGTCTCCAGGACAGACAATGTAGCCAACCGGAGCTTCCAACCTCACTCGCTCATGTCTGCTATTAATGGGCGGGTAGAGTCTGTGAGCCCCTGGGGAGGGGGTCCCAGTCTAGAAGAGGATCTGGGTGTACACATTGCCGCCAAGAGGTGAGGCGTATCAGCCAGTTGTCTGTAGGGGTTGTGGGGACTGCTGACTGCTAGAGGGCAGAGGTCAAGGAAAGCAGGGAGGCAGGGCTCAGCACAGCCTTGCAAAGCCAGCTTCGCGCTGAAAGCCAAGTACAGACAGTAGGGGTCTAAGGAGGGTGCCAGGAACAGGAGCCATGGGGGCCTAGGTTGCTCTGAGGCATCCTTAGATCTTTAGGCAGAAGCTGGGCTCGGGGATGTGGAAACTTGAGGTTGCCCCTTCAAACCCAAGCTCTCCCTCCCATTTGATCTTGCTCCCAAGAGGCCTCAATGCACACTGCCCTGGTTCTCAGCATGAGTCTCAAGTGAGCTTCAGGAAAGAGAGAAAGGGATCTTTCCAGCATGGAAAGAGGCAAGCATTCCTCCTGCCTGCCTTTCTCTCCCTCATCCCCTCAGCTCGGGCTGCTGTTGCGTCCTTCACGGCTACCCACAAAACCCTGGCCCTATCAAGACATCGTGTTGCTCTGGCGGGTAGCAGTGGAAGACAGAGCCTTGTTTTGGGGGAAGGTCTGGGGGTGGGGGTTCTGCCCTCAGGAATTGAGAGGTCTGGCCTCATCTCAATCTCAGAGTCCCATTTTGTCCAGCCCTTCACTGGATGATAAGACATGGGGTCCTGAGAGGGAAGGTGCCCTACCCAAAGCCTGACCCCTTCCTACAGCTAAAATGAGGTCCTATGACCCCCGGTTAACATTCCAGTCCCAAGTGCTCACCAGCCTTCCCCAGTTGGCAGGGAAAATAGGTCAGCCCACAGCACTAGCCACCTGTTGCTTGTAGAGACTAGGTTTCCCTCTTGAGAAGGCTTTGCCTGTGTCACTGAGTTGGCAGGCACCTTATTGCATCTTCACCATCCTGTGCGGTGGGTGGCTTCTTCAACCCCTTACAAATGAAATGGTCTCAGAGAAATTGATGAACTTCTAGGGCTGGGAGAGGCTGAAGCAAGTCTTAACCCCAAGCCCTTTGACTGAGGGTCAGGACTCCCAGATCTTTCCCTCTTGGGTCGTTTGGGCTTGGTGAGGTCTGTGACTAAGGAGTCTTGTTATTGCCGGCCACCTCCTGGGGCTTTTCTAAGTTCCCAGTACACCTTTGAAATCATCCGTGCCATTGAGGGTTTGCCAAAAGGCCACAGTCAAGCCCTGGAACTCAGTTGCCCTGCCTTCAGCCAGGGATACTGGGACTTTGGGGTTGGTGATGGTGTTTTCCCCATAGAGTTAGAAACCGAGCCTCTGGGGCTCAAGGAAGGTTCAGTGCACCTGGTTGAGCTCTGAGTAACTCAGCTATGCTCTTTGGGGTGCCTTCTTCAGAGAGGAGCCTGGCAGCCACTTAAAGATACACTTGGGGAGACTGATGCTCAGAAAGAAAACGGGGCTCAGGTGGTACAAGAAATCTGGATTCCTGGAGGCATGCAGCCCAGGGCCCTCTGTTGCCCTAGGCAGTAAGTGACCTTGGTCCTTAAAGATGATTCTTGCCCCTTGGCTCGCGTGTAAGGTGAGTGCCCAGGCAGGAGCCCTCTAAAAAGTGATGGAACTTTCCCAGGACCCTGGGGCTTTTCTAAGTCCCCAGTACATTACATCTCTGGTAAGAAAAAGCCCTTTGAGAAGTTACAGAGTTAGCTCAGCCTTTCACCCCACCAGCGTGACGAAGAGGGAATCTGATACCAAAAACAAAGGTCATTCCAAAGTCGTGTCAGTAGCCAGGGTGTCTCCTGATGCCCCGCATCCACCTCGCGTCCTGGTCTCCGCCCCGCCCACCGCACCCATCAGCCAATCCCCGGACAGGCCCGTCTTCCAACCCTGAGGCGGTGACCTCCTGACCTCTAGTGGCGAGAACGGAGAACTGCACCTCCGCGGCCCGCCCGCCGAGCCCGGGCCAAGCATGTCCTGCCCTTAGTCCTCCAGCCAAGTGAACCCCCCATGCATGGACTCGTCGACGCGGACTCGTGCACTGCTTACGGTTTTGCTACCACGTGACAGCTGCAGAATACGTCCACAAACTGCAGCACCACGATACAATTTTTGTACTTTCGTCTAACCTTCCCGAAGGTGTCCTTTTTAAGTCTTATTTGTTAACATTTATAACGATATATAACTCAAAGTAAATGGGAACATCCAACTGCGATCGTGCTAGCTTGGGAGACTCCTCGGAAGATCTGGAGGGCACCAGTGAAAGTCAACTGGGGCTTACAAGTCGCATTTTCTCTCGTTTTTTGAAATGGTCTCTCACTTGTAAACCAGGTAGTGTACTTGCGGTGATCCTGCTGCCTCTCCTTTACTTCTCACCAAGAGTCCATCTGAAACAGGCTCCCAAATTACAGATAGGGAAGGCTTAGAAGCTCGAATATGTGGGGCTGATCAGATGAACTTGCCACACTCAGGACCTTTGTGTTATCTCTGGAACCCAAATAAAAAGGGCAATATGTCTGTTGTGGCACACACCTTTAATCCCAGCGCTTGGAAGGCAGAGGCAGGAGAATCTCTGAGTTCGATCGAGGTCAGCCTGGTCTACATAGTGAGTTCCAGGACAGCTAGGGCTACACAGAAAGACCTTGTCTCTGAAAAACAAGCAAGCAAAATCAAGATGTGATGTGGCAAATTAATAATCCCAGCAACACCTGGGGCCAGACGGAAGTGGAAATATGGGAATTGCTCAGCACCTTCCTGCCAAACACCTGAGAAACAAGTCCCTGCATCAACAAGGTGTGAGAACAGAAAGTTATTCTCTGACCTCCACACACCTGAGCCAGCTTGCACGCTGGATCTCCCTCCCCCTTTCTTCCTCTCCTTCCCCTCACTTTTCCTCACTTATACACACATAATAAATTTTTAAAATAATAAAACAAGTTAAAATGTTTGCGCAGATCACACAGGGTTCACCTGTATCTCCTGATACAGCCAGATCAGTGCTGGTGGCCACCACATGCACAACCGGGCCGGGATCAGCACTAATGCTGGGTACCTGGGAAAATCTCGTCTCCACAAATGGAACTGAGTTAAAGGCCAGGGAGGGTACTAGGAAGGAATATTTGAGCATGTTCCAGGTGGAGGGAACAGGTGTGGTCTCTTGGAACAGAGGCAGGCTTGGAACGGCTGGGGAACCTCAAGGAGCCCAGTGTGACCAAGTGGGGTGGGCAAGGAATGAGGGCACAGTACCACAGAGGAGGCCGTGTACAACTTCATGAACACTGGCCAGGCACAGTGGTTCATGTCTGTAATTGAATTTGGCTAAAGATTTGCCAATCGGATCTTATCTCAAAGAACGGTTTCCTGGACTCTTTCTACTGTTTTTCCCACTTCCATTTTGGTGCCTTCGACCCTGATCCTCATCCTTCCTGTTGATTTCTGCCACACTATTGTGAGACATGACTCACGAACTTCCCCATACAATGCTCTCATTGTACAAAACCCACAATGGTTTTGGCTTTTTTTTCTTTTCAATTTTAGCAACCTTTAAATTTTCTTCAACAACTACAGTTTTTGCTAATTTCTAGCTTTATTCCATCATGGTCAGATAGAATACAAGGAACAATTCATATATGGTTGATAAGACTGCTCAGTTAGTGACGAGCTTTACCTTTGTGAACACAAGAACTTGTTTGAAGACCAGAACTCCTGTTTTAAAAAAGCACTAATAATAATCTCTTAAAGGAGGGGGACTGGATATGGGGCCAAGGTTGAGAGCACTGGCTGCTTTTACAGTGGATCAGGGTTTGAGTCCCACCTAACAGCTCACAAGTGTCTTAATTCTATTCCAAAGTGACGTCCTCTCAGACACTGCATGCACACGGCACACGTACATACATACATGTAGGCAAAACATCCACTTAAAGGACTGCTGTGCAGAGAAATATACCTTTAATCCCAACACTCAGGACTGAGGTACGAGTTTAAGGCCAGCCTGATCTATACAGCAAGTTCAGACCAGCTAAAGCTACATCACAAGACCCTGTCTCAAAACGGACAAAACTGGGACTTGAGGGACAGCTCAGTGGTAAAGAGCATTGGCTGCTCAGATGACTTCATTTCCAGCACAATGGCTCACAACCATCTCTAACCCCAGTTCCAGGAATCAAACATTCTGGCTTCTGTGGGCACTACACACGTGAAGCACATGATGCACAGACACATACACACTGACAAAACACCAATACACATAAAATATTTAAGATGTAATTACATTTTTTTACTGAACTCAAATGCTTAGAAAACACTAAATCAAGAGCTCAGATTTTGGGGAACACTTGATCTTTGCAGCCCAGACCTAGGCAGTGGGAGTACCTACACTCCATCTTCACAGCCATTTGAAAATGATCTAAAGCCCTGAACCTGTCTCCCCCTGACTTAACTACAGATTAACATATTTCTCCAGCCAGGCAGTGGTGGTACATGCCTCTAATCCCAGGGTAGAGGCAGGCGCTCTCTAGAGTATCCTGTTTTAAGAGTTAGTTCCTGGACAGCCAGGGCTACACTAACAAAATGGTGTGTATGTGGGAGGGGTACATATATTCTAGTGTTATAATGGCTGGCCTTTCATTGACTACACAGCTGAAGCTAGCCTTTGACTCCTGATCCTTACGTCCTTTAGTGCTAGGCAGGTTGTTTTATTCTTTTTCAAATTTGCTTGGAAATACTCCTCAAAGGCCGAGATGTCACAGCAGTTAAGAGAACGTGCTGCTTACAGAGAACCTGACTTCTGGCACCACACGGCAGATCACAGCTCCTGTAACTCCAGTTCCAAGGGATCTTCCGATCTCTGTGAGCAATGAGTACATACCCGCTGCGTGTACACACATGCAGGAAGACATAAAACTTTAAAAAAATTAGTGTGCATAAATCTTTTACGTCTGCTGGCTAAATGGACAAGCCAACCTGACAGTGATCAGTCTGACCAGGCTCAGGTAAGGCTTGACTGATAGTGCTTGCTACTGACATGCAAGCTCCAGGTTTTATCCTCAACCCTGCCTTTACCAGAGTATGGCACACACCTGTTGTACTCCCAGCACCTGGGAAGTGGAGGAAGTCCAAGGTCATCTTTGGCTGAACTGCAAGGCCAGCCTGAGCAGCACGAGACCCAACACCATGAAAAAAATAGAATTCAAAATTACTTCATCCTGTTTATAGAGAACTACAAGTATCAGGCTCTTGGGGCTGAGTTGGATGTCCTGTTTTGTTTTTAAACGATTCATTTGAAAAAAATCCTGAGTATATACCACTTGTTTGCTGGTGCTTGGGGAGACCAGGTGTCAGAGCTGGTGGAACTGGAGTTACGGGCAATGGTGAGCGATCCGATACCGGTTCTAGGAACTGAACTCTGGCCCTGCAAGAGAGAAGTGTGCTCCTAAGCACTACTGTTTAACTGGCTCAAGGCCAGGAGTCAGGTAGACATTAGTGTTTGGTTTCGCAGCACCGCGAACATCTATTCCCTGAGTAGCTTAAAAAACTGACAAGAGTTTTAGGACTTTCTTGATTTGGGCCTTAAGTATCTTGAAACTTATGCTGGATAGAAAGCAATCATCTGAAAACCCCTTTATGACATGCAGACAACTGTCTCGAATCATTTGATGGAAAAGGAATTCACAAAATCATTATTTTCAACTGCTGGAGTGCTGGGGATAAAACAGGCCATGTGCATGCCTGTAATCCTAGCTGTAATAATCAATCTGAGTCCTCGCCTTTAAAAATAAAAAAATAAAAAAATAAAAAAAGTTAAGCCCACCATCCAGTAAATACCTGCACAGAGTACAAGTGTAGCACGCCATTTTTGGAAAAGAGAACTGAAGGAATTGAAAACATTTCCAACCTCAGTATTGCCAAAGGTATTTTCTGACACAGGACATACACAGATGTACCGTGCTACCCACACAAACAGTTCAGCACTCAACTGGTTACTGCAGCACCATGACAGCAAAACTAGATACACCTTGTGAGTTGTTCTTAGGAATGCAGGCACCTCCACACACATGAATGAACTGTCTCTGAGAAACTGCATGTGCTGTACATGTTTCTCATAACCAGGAGTTCAATTACTCTGTTCTTGTCATCAACTTATTTTGACACGAACCATATTCTGGTTGTACAACTCAAAATTACACAGTAGAAAATGACCCATATTTACACCTGTGTTAAATATGATTGTTGTACTTTAATGATAAATTTAAACATAAATATTGTGTTGCTAACTGGTTTGAAAGATAGGACATGTAATCTACTGACTTGGTTGTTCAACACCAGATTACAAGCAGGTTCCCCAACCACCAAATACACATCATTAGGAAACAAATGGTTTTGGAAGATATAATAGGGGATAATTTCACATTCAGACAAACAATACTATCAAATACGTTTGGACTAGAGATTTTATTTTAGAAGTATAAAGGATGGAGGCGTAATATATTTGGCATTTTTAATTTAGGTTTGTTTTATTTAAGTTTAATGTTAATTCCATGCTGTGTTTCAGTAAGAACAATACAGATTCTGTATCTGTGGCTCCAGTCAGATATCCAGTAGTACAAATTAGCTTCAAGTTACACATACTGAACAAAAGAGGTTGAGCGAGCGAAGGAGGAGAGGGAAGGAAGGAGGCTGAGGAGCGAGGGAGGAGGAATAGAGTTGAACACGCATGCAGGCTTCCATACCACCTTCAATGCTAACCTGCTTCAGAGGGGGAGGAGTCGGCAAGAATGAGCAGCCACGGATTGTTGACCTGTTACCAGCACCATGCTTTTCAGCAACACTTCAGCAGAGTTCCAAACACTTTTACAGCAAAACCATTACAACAAACTCCCCCAAAACACCTCAAGCTAACACCCAATTAAGTTTAAACATTGGTATAAAATTCAATTTAAACAATTAAAAAAAGGAAAAATGACAGCACATATGCCTCTATCATGTGATTAATCTTTCTTAGATGCATCACCTAGAAGTCTAATGGCTTTCAAATGTCATTTCCATTTCTAATGATGATCTTGCCACATGTGACCGGAGACAATACAGTAATGCTGAAAAAGCCTCTATGCAGTCCTGTTAGTGTTGTAAAGAACCTAAAAGCTGGGACCAGTAAAATCCACAGAAATTCACTCTTGCCTTTAAGAACTTCTGAAAACTGTTTTGTTTGTTTTAAAAAAAGGGGGAAGGGAGAAAAAAAGAAAAAGAAAGAAAAACAACAGGGCAGGAACCTAAATTCTGAGACCAAATGTGAAAGTCAAATTTGGTGGTTCTCAGTGACAATGGGGAACTTCCAAGGGGAGGGGTGGAAAGGGTGGGGTGGTCAGAGATGGTTTCTCTTGTTGGCTTTTATTATGTCTCACTGATTTTCATCTTCCACATCCTGCAGCGCTTCTTTATTCTGCTCTTCACCTGTAAGGAACAAAGGCACAATTACTTCACACTGACTATCACATGCTCTAGCAGCCACAAAGATACCATTCCAAGCATAAGTGTTCCTAGTTTCACTACAACTGTTAGCAAACATGAGCAGGCAAAGGTCTTCTAACCCTCACATCTGAGGTGCTTAAACCAAGAGCTGCCGACCACAGTCCTGAAGATTCAAGTGTTAAAGGATGACAACATTAAATAAATACTCTAAAATGACCTTCAAGCCTTCATGTGTTTCTTGGTTCAAATACTCTTTCTCAATAACCTCACCTCTTCAAGAACAGCGTTTTGCTTTTTTTATCTGGGAGCAGGGGATAATTTACCAACAAGCTCAACATCAGCTATCCTTCTAGAGAATAAAAGCTCCACAGGAGCTCTATGGTGTTTGGGGAGAACGCACTGCTGTACATGAGTATTTCTTTGTCTGGTGGTCAGATAGGCCACACTGGATTCTTTCCTTCCGAGTGAAATACAGTCACTGAGGTTATTACAGAAGGGCATTTGGGCCAGCTCTCAGGCTACTTCTCTTACTCTTTCAACATGACAATTAGCTGCCAAGTTTCAATTGCACTGTGACATGCAAGACAAAGCCAAGTCTATTTACTGAAGGGTCATCTACCTACTTATAAGCATTAATCAAGTCAGCCATAGTAAAAAAAACATGCGAAGCTATTGCTAATAAAATAAACAGGTAAAAATTATATTATTTTGTACATTATAATTGGAGAACTATTAGTTTGAATTAAAAAAAAAAAAAAACTCAACTAACCAGAAGGTAGAAGTATGACATGTACTTGGCATGCACAAGGCTATGTTCAATCCGCAGAAACACAAAAAGTAAAAACACACTCAATTAAGTGCTACTAACTCATTTTTAAAACGCTACTAAACCATTAAAAAAAAGCCTAACAATAGAAACAGCTTAGATGACAAGCTTCCATTTATAATGCTTAAACATAGCATTTATACTGAGGCCAGCATTTAAACAGTCTAGGGCATCACCACAGCAGTAAACATCAAGTAAATAGCTCTGGAATTTTTGTTGTAAGGAAGTTTGACATTGATATGTCATTTAAGGTCAGGCCTTTATCAAGGGTTCAAGGGCAAGGTAAGACCCTGTCTCAAAAACAGAATTTGCTTAAAGCACATAACCATCTCCCAGGAAAGAATGGAGGGAGGCCAACCCTCCAGAGCAATGCATCCAAGCTCAGGAGCTTGCATGTTCAGTCTCATTTGTAACAGGAACACACAAGCGACTGGCAGATATGGTGAGAGTCCTCGCCACTCAGACAGACATAAGTCATGAAAGTCGCTGCATCATATAAGCCACACCCCAACAACAGGAGGCAGGTAGCAGGCCATGGCTATCTCCAGACTCAGCACCTGAGAGTGTAAACAGGTGAGGTAAAGTCAGGTGGTTACAGGCAAGCATGATTAGTGAGAACCAAACTAAAGGTAGAGCTCCCTGCACCACAACAATGACTTACAAAGTAGTTTTAAGGGAAGGAAGAGTTGGGTTTTCCTTTAGGAATCTACAGTCAAGAGAGGGAGGGAGAGCAATCAGATGAGAGCACATTACAGGAAAATAACCACAGGACAAAGGAAACATTCATGAGCTCCAGGAGTCGGTTCTGGTCTTTCTACTTGAATAAACCTCAAGAAATAACCTGTCCAATTCTTCCTTTAGTTCTAAGAAACTCTTTGGAGGTTTAAAAATGGGGTAGGGGCCACAGACATGTTTTTTATTCATTTCAGGAAGAGGAGCAGGCAGAGCACACCCATGTCCTCTCATGGATGAAACAGTCCTTTTATAGCTTAGGGGAAAGGACTGAACACTGTGGGAAAGAGTATGATCCAGTTAAAGAATCTCTGTCCTCCACACACGTGCTGCAGCATGCACACACACACAATAAATTAAATTTTTTTAAAGAATTATCATCCTGGACCAGAGAGATGGCTCAGTGGTTAAGAACAGTGGCTATTCTTACAAAGGACATGGGTTCAGTTATCAGCCCCATGTGGTGGTGGCTTATACCCATCTGTAACTCAAGTTCCAAGTTATCTTCTGGGCCTCTTCTGGCCTCTGCAGGCACCAGGCAGGCATGTAGTACACACACATACATAAAGGCAAAACACCATACAATAAAAATGAAACATATTGCATATTCTGCAAGAAAAAGACATACAAGTAAAACATATGTCTCATTAGAAATTCTCAATTCAGAATATGTTTAATAATACTATTTTTCATGACCAGCAGTAAAAGTGTCTAACTTAAGCTAAATGCTGGAAAATTAATTCCAACAGCATTGTTTCCACATTTTGCACACACCACCCCCAGCACACACATGACTGAAGAACTCAGTCTATGTGGTGCATGTTTTGAATCTCAGTGTTGAGGTGGGAATGGGTGTCTACAGATGCTGGGGAGCCACCCTAGACAATTGGTAATCCCCAGAGCAATGAAAGGCCCTATCTGAAACACACACACACAAAACCAAGGCAGATGGCACTTTAGGAAAAACAGCATTCTAGTTTGTCCTCTGGCCTCCATACATTTCACAAATGCACTCACACTCAGAATCTTAAAAAATTTATAGGGCCTATTAAGATGACCCAGCTATGAAGACATGCTGTCGTGCAAGCCTGATGATTAAGTTCAATCCTCAGAACCCAGTAAAGATGAAAAGACCATGAGCTAGGCCTGGTAGCATATCTCTTTAATCTCAGCTAGCAGAAGACAAAGAAAGGTGGGTCTGAGTTCAAGCCTAGCTTGGTCTACAGAGAAATCAGGGGACATGGACATGGAGACAGACAGACAGACAGACAGACACACACGCACGCACGCACACGCACACAAAGGTGAAAACAGATTACACAAAGTTATCCTCAGACTTCATGTGCATGCACTCATGCATAGATGTGGACACATACACAAAACACAATGAAGTTTAAATAAGATTAATTTGTATCACTTATACTTTGTTCATTTAATAGGGGTTGGGGGGAGTTGAGACTCAGTTTCACTATGTAGCACTGGCTGACCTGGAACTCATAAGTAGATCAGGATGACCTCGTGATCTGCCTGCCTTAGTCTACTGGGGGCTAGGATTATGGTAACTGGCTACATTACTTTTATTGATACTGGAATGGAGCTACAAGAGAATTATAAAATGCAAAGTTCACAACCTAGCAACCTACTTATTACAACAACGTAGTCCATGTGGGTCTCAAATTAATTATCATTTAAACCAAAAAGGTGGTGCCTAGGGGATCCTTCTGATTGGTCAGGATCTGAATACTGGATTGGCTGTCATATCTCGAGAGGAAGCAAGGGGCTTCTGGGAAAGTGAGTACTTGACAGTAAGCAAAGAGGCAAAATCAGTGCCTTCACCTCTACCACTAGGGGTGCTGGACCCAACTGAACATCTTAAAAGGCATTTTAGAGTCTGGCAAGATGGCTCAGTGGGTAAGAGTTCTTGTGGGTAAGAATTCGGTAAGAAGTGGGTGAGCAAGACGATCCAATCCAAAATTTCCAATATCCCCGTTAAGAGCTGAGCATGGCTGCAAGTAGGTGTAACCCCAGCAATAGGGAGGAGAGGAGGGCAAACGGTGGGAACTCAGTGGATGGCCAGCCTAACCAAAATGGTGAGCTTCAGATTCAGTAAGAATACTGTTTCAAACAATAATAGGAAGACACCCCACACCATCCTGTGGCCTCCACATGTACCTGAGTACCAGCACACACATGCCCGCAAACATGCATAACTAGTAGAACAAATAAAATGGCTTTGTTTGTTTGAGACAGGGTTTCTCTGTGTAGCCCTGACTGTGCTGGGACTCATTCTATAGACCAGGCTGGCCTCAAATTCAGAGGCCTAACACTCAGAGATCTATCTGCTTCTGCCTCCTGAATGCTGGGATAAAATAAAAAAATAAAAAATAAAAATAAAATTAAAAAAAGCACAGGCAACCAAGCCTGGCTTAAAATGGCATTATAATACAGTCATACTTTTAAAGTCAATGTCCCAAGAGATTGAAAGGCACAGTGACCAGTATCACTTAACAAGCATTTGTGTCTTCCCTTTATCCTCTCAAAAGGCAGAGCTACTAACCCTCTCTAAGCTATGGAGGCCTGTTCAAAATGCAGTTGTGTATAATCACTCTACAAAGTTAGTGTTAAAATACAACAGAATTTAAACCTAGCAAGAACCTTACATCATGGTCATCAGTTCTCCTTAAGGCTGACAGAGGTTATGGAAAGTGCTGTGTGGAAAAGTATTCTATGGATCTATCAGGATGTTTGGGAAAAATCATGTATCTCATTACAACACTCATAATACACACACACACACACACACACACACACACACACACACACACACACACACACACCTGATAACCTAGCAAGCTTTTAGAAGCTGAACCAACCAAGTTCTCATGTTGGTACTACAAGCTAGTCAAAAATCAAAACTCAATTCTGCCAGAAGGAAATAGACAGCATTCATAACTCATGCAAACTTCCAAGGGCAATACAAAGCATGTCATTCTAACCAGAAACTGTAGTTAGAAGTAAGCAATTAAATATAGGCTTCTGCCTGAGGAATATGCTTAAATGATTGCAATAAAAAATGAGTGATTTTGGGGTTGGAGACGGCTCAGCATTGGGGAGTGCTTGCTGTTCTTACAGAGGACATAGCTTCCATTCCCATGATTCATATGGTGGTTAATGGGCCACTTTGATCCAAGATCCAGGAAATCTGATGCCCTCTTCTGGCTTCCCTGAGCACTGGACATGCATGAAGTATGCATGAATGCAAGCTAGCAAAACACTCCTTATAAAAATTAATAAATCTGGGGCTGGAGAGATGGCTCAGAAGTTAAGAGTACTGGTTGCCCTTCTAGAGGACCTGGGTTCAAATCCTAGCACCCACATGGTGGCTCACACCTGTTAACTCCAGTTCCAGGGGATCTGACAACCTCTTCTGGCCTCTGAAGGCACCAAGTACACAACAAGGTGCACGGACAAAACACCCATCCACAAATAATAATTGTTTAAAATGAGTAAATCACATACGTGGTGTATTTATGACTTATATATTTTTATATATTAATAAACCTTGTTTCCAATCTCCTATACCAACTGTATAAAAAAACTATCTCATAATAGACACATACTAGTTTCGTCATCAACTCCAAATAAAACTGATTTTTGGAAAATAAAGTTTGGCTAGCTGTGTATTAGAACATGTGCACAAGGGTCTGGATTCTACCCTAGAAACACATCAGGTACGTACGCCTTAAAAAAAAAAAGTCAACAAACTTCAACTTTTATATTTAACATTAAAATTTATACATACATCCCCCAAACAGAAATTACTTCTGCAAAAATACTAACTTTAAAAATGAAAATCCAAGATCTGACAATACCAGAACTCTTAAAGCTGGACCTAAGGACAGATCATTTTACTTCTCATAGAACTTTTAGGAAAACAGCTGCTCTTTAGAGAAAAGGATTTCTACACAGGCACCAGGGTGCATCCTGAGGTAAAGTATGCACCTGGCATGCTCAGGCCTGGGATCTAAAGACCCACCCCCCCAACACACACAGAGAAGATATTTCAATAATGCCATACAGTTTTATATATAATCTCTGCTGCCCCCTCCCAAGTGAATTGTGGAAAGATAAGGAAATGATGGGCACTGGAGAGATGACTCAGTGGTTAAGAGCACTGCCTGTCCTTCCAAAGGACTCAGGTTCAATTCCCAGCGCCCACATGGAGGCATACAGACTCCAGTTCTGGGGAATCCATTGCCTTCTCTGGCCTCTGAGGACATTCATGTGGTACACTGACATATACAGACAAAACACTCCAATACATAAAATAAAACAATGAAAGTATTTTTGTAAAAAAAAGGAAATAATAGTTTTCTGTCATTCTGTCCCTGTAATGATTAAAGCAGTTTGAATACTAATAGAACATCATTAAAGGCAAAACTTTTACATTTTTGAGTATGGGCATAAGATTTCTACACATGTATGAAATTGCCAAATAGGCCTTTTACTTTCTATCAAAGACCAAAATGGCATTTGGGCACAATTTCCTATAAAACGAATAAACTTTATGCCTGGTGATGGTACACGCCCTAATCCCAGCACTTGGGAGGCAGAGGCAGGTGGAGCTCTGTGAGTTCGAGGACAGGCAGAGTTATGACAGATGGAAAACAAACCAAAAAACAAAAAAACCCAAAATTTTACTGCAGACAGGCTAAGAGTCTGAATTTAGAAACCAAATTTAAGAAACACTAGAGAAGTTCTTAGAAAACAGCTGCCACAAGAGAAACATGTGGGACCGCTCACCATCGCCCTGCATGTCTGAGGTCCACAGCGTCAGGTTATCACGTAGCAGCTGCATGATGAGTGTAGAGTCCTTATAGCTTTCTTCACTCAGCGTGTCCAGTTCTGCAATTGCGTCATCAAAAGCTGCTTTTGCCAACCTGAAATAAACGCACTGTTAGTACTCAATTAACAATAAAGGTAGCAACAAAGGGCTACCTCGAAGTCATTATATAGTCACTTATATAAAAGTAACATACTGCTCAAAGATAACTTCAAATAAAAATAAAATTATGTAAGATTCTATTTTTTGTTTGCTTTTAACTTTTTAAATAAAAAAATCTTTAAAAAATTTCTAGAATTTTGTATGCAAGCACCTGGAGGTCAGGTGACAACCTGTCTCAGTTGCCCCTCTCCCTCGATCACATAGATCCCAAAGATCAAACTCAGGCTATGAGGCTTGATAACAAGTGTCCCTACCTACTCTGCCACCTCAAGAGATGCTTGAGCTGCTTTGTAAACCTCTTCTCACCACATTGGCCTTGGAATCCCAACCCTAGCCAAGAGTTGGTAGTGCAATCTAATCCCTGCATTGAGAAAACTGAGGCAAGATCTAGTTCCACGCCATCTGGGGTAACACTGTGAGACCGTATCTCAAAGCAATTACATAAATTGTCTCAAGTGGTGTGATTACAGATCTGTACCACCTCACCCAGCTATGGCAGTAAGTCTTTTTTTTAAAAAAGGTTTATTATTTTGATTATATGTATGCATGTTTATGTGTACAAAAGTAAAGGTGTCTGATTAGGTTTGAGGCAGTAGATTCCCCTGAAGGTGGTGGAGTCATAGGTGGTTATAAACTGCTTCATGTGGGTGCTGGGCATAAACTCTGGCCCTCTGAAAGCAAATCCTTAACCACTGAGCTATCTTTCTAGCCTCTTTTATATGCATTTATACAAACTATTACAAACAGGCAAAACTGTAAAAACAATATATATACTCCACCCTAAATCTTTACCAAAATATATGTGTGATATTTTCCTGAATTCTAGAATTTTTCATGAAAGAGAAGACTTGGATGCATCACTGTGTGAGTCAATAGATTTTATAGAGAAAAGGGCCTATTTGAGCTAAGCCTTTACCAGTGAGCTACACTCTCAGCCCTAGTTAGTATATACCCTAAAAGAAATGAAATCTGCATTTACAAAGTGCAGTCTACTTTGAGACAAGAGACCAAGGAATAACTTATGGGGAAATCAAGTTTGAGATAACCCTTATGGACACCAGAAAAAGCATTAAGGGAATACTAGGTAAGAAGCAAAGGCACAGAGAGACACCAAGCTGGAGCTATGTGTGGGGAAAGTGCAGAAACAATAATGCAGGACTCAGCCTGTACTAACAGATTAACAGCAACAGCCTCGTTAGAAATTTATGGAAACTTTGTCATTCACGTAAAGGTGTAAAGAGAGAACTACCTCAATATAGTCCTGACACCCCCCACACACACAAACACGTGGTAACACATTATTTCGCTTTTTGTGTTGTATGTGTAGGCATGAGCTTGCCATGTAGGTCCCGGATACTGACTCAGGTTAGCAAGCACCCTCACCATCTCCCTGGCCCATACATATTCTTTTTTTTGAAGAGTGGAGAGTGAGGAAGACAGCCAATGTCCATTTCTCTACTTCTAGACCCCCTCAAGCCCCGCCAGGCACAAACCCAAAACACAATCCTACTTATAAAAGATGCCAAGAACAAGCAAATTCAGAAATAGGTTACAATGAATTCCTTGTAGTATACATTTTTAACCAGTGAAACAAGTCTTGATTTGTATTCATGATTTAAAAACTAGAAACAAGCTGAAATAAAAATGGGAGAAAAAGAGGTTGAAGAGATGGCTCAGTGATTAAGTGCATTTTCCAGAGATTCAAGTTCAATCCCCAGTATCCATAATAGGCTCACAACTATGTGATTTGATTTGATTCCTAGGGCCCATCAGAGTAGAAAGATAATCATTTCCCTCAAGTTGTCCTTTACCCTTCATCTGCTATGCCATGACCACGTGTATAGCCACATACACACAAAATGTGCAAAAATTTTAGTGTGACAATAGCTTCACATGTATCACTGAGACTGAAAATAAAGCTGTTCATACTAAACAGGACTTTTTTAATGTGTTCACTAAGAATATTAAAAAGCGTTCCCAGGGAGTAAGGTGGTAAATGTCCAAAATCCCTAACCAATTAGAAGAATGAGACATGAGAATTGTATGTTCAAGGCTAGGCTTGGCTAGATACCTGATACCAAGATCCTGTCTCAAACAAAGCAAGCAAACTCAAAGACTAAACAAATGCTAATACATAAAAATTAAGTGAAGAGAATCTCGTGACAACCTACAAGAAAATCAAAGGTAGCTCCTCTGGAACCTCTGCACACCACACTATATAACTTTCATCCACCATGACTTACCTGCAAGCACGGTCAGGGGAATTAAGAATTTCATAGTAGAATACGGAAAAGTTGAGAGCAAGACCTAAACGAATGGGGTGCGTTGGAGGAAGTTCTGTCATCGCAATATCGCTAGCAGCTTTGTAAGCCACAAGGCTGTTTTCTGCAGCCTCCTTCCTGTCATTTCCTGTGGCAAACTCAGCCAGATACCTGTGGTAGTCCCCTTTCCTATAACACAACAGCAAACAAAACACATTAAGAAAATACTTCTTAAAATTGTCTCTACCATGTAGTACATGACAAAATACAGTTAACAGTTAAGATATATTTTTAGACACTTTAAAAAATGACTTGAAAATCCATCAGCTTGGCTAGTCTGTTTCCTTAAGGGTTTCCTATTAAAAATTATTGGCAAGCTCCCACAGAAAATAACTGAAGGGAAAAAAAAAATCATCTGACTAGTATTAAAAGTATTTCCAAAGAGTGGTACCCATTCATTCACCACAAAACACATTTGTTGCGGTCACTGCCGTGCCAGGATACCTGGAGCCTTGAGTACACTGAGGCCCCACTATTCCTGAGCCATTATAGCCAGCCTCGTAATTTCTCCACAGAAAGTTATGGTTATACTGTGAAATCTAAAGTTCTAGCTAACAGAAAAGAAGCCACAAAAGCAAAATCCCAGGCAGGTTGTGGAGATATGTAATCCTAGCACTTAGAAAACTGATAGAAAGCCAGGCAGTGGTGGCATAATCCCAGCACCTGGGAGGCACAGGCAGGTAGATAGATCTCTGTGAGTTCGAGGGCAGCCTAGTCTACAGACAGGACAACAAAGTTAAAATTAGAAAAGAGAAATCCTGTCTTGAAAAAAAAAGAAAAAGCAAGCTGACAGAAGATCACTTCAAATCTGAGGCTTACAAAGAGTGACTTGATTTTCAAGATAAACTGGGAATGGTAGCACACAGCTTAATTCCAACACTCAGGAAGCAGAGGCAGGCAGACCTCTAAGTTCTAGGCTACCATAGTCTACCATAATGAGTTTCAGGCCAACCAAGGATACACATTAACAGGTAGGAGGGGAGAGACTGACCAGAAGGTAGTTATTTTGTACAGTAGTCTGACAATCTCAAATGTAGTATTATAAATTCTTCATTAGCATTGTACTAATTAAAACTTGAAGTTTTGGTAACTAACCCTCCAATATTCAACTATTTTAAATAAAAGTTGAAAGCCTACATTTAAAGTTATGGTTCTAAAGGCAACTTTACATCTTACATTTTCCCTTCTAGTATAGAACCTACATTTTATAATAGAAAACCTTGGACTCGCCAGTGTTAGCTGCTGGAATGAGGTGTTTGTCCAGTACATCCAGAATGTCACAACAGATTAACTTGAGCTCAGTTTCAACCTAGGGAGAGAAAACATCAGATTAAGTTTGGCAATCTAAAGTTTATTATATTCTACCTAAATCTGTTTTGAAGAATCTAACATGTATCTGTCTCTAAACCATTCCCCCAAACCTTAAGTTGACAGAAAATTCTTCATAGTATGTAAAGTCTCTTCCTCCTTAAAACATGTAAACAAACCCACAGTTTACCTAAAAAAACAAAAAAGAAAAAAAAAACCGAAAAACAAATCACCAGGGCATAGTATCCAAATACTGACTCTAAGCACTTTCATGATAAGGTACCAACTGTGCTGTTTACTCTTGGTTACCTATTTGACTATTGACTATACTTGGAAGTCACTAAAACTCAAACAGCTGGGCACACCTGGGATTTTTCTTGGTATGATAATTAGAGGTGGGAGGCCCACCATAAATGCAGATCATGTGAGGTCAGAAGACCCACCTAAACCTGGGCCATACCTCTGGTGGCGGCTCACATAAAAATACAAGGATAAAGGAAACTGTTTTCCTTGCCCTACTCCACTGGCAGGTAGGTTCAGCTATTCTAACCCATTCCTTCCCTGGTGTTGGAACCTACACTTGGGATTCCAATGTGAACAGAAAACTGGCAGTTCTCCAGGACTTCCCAGAGATTGGGACTGCTGAAACATCTAGTCTTATGGACTGAACAAGTACTGGATCCTCAGCCATTCTTTCAGGAAACAGTAATCATTGGACTACTGGGTGGTTACACCCTGAAAGCCACTCTAAGAAATCATAGATAGATAAAACATTTACCCCAAAGGCCAGCGATTTAAACAAACTTTAAAACAAGGGAAGAGTGAACAGTGGAGTGCTTGCCTAGAATGGATCAATTCCCAGCACCACAACAAATACGTAAGAGGGTAACACGATTTGAACCAACGCAGTTCCAAGACAAAATCAAAACTCAAACACAATTTGTCAATTCTGTACTACTTACTATGTTCCAACAATCACTCACTCTATTGTAAAAATCCAGGACTAGTTACAACAGCAAAATTAAACATCAACGTGTATCTACTGGTTTGCAATGTCTAAAGCACATGGCAGCCTTGAACACATGTGCTGGGTTTGACTTAAGGTTCTTTGAGGACATAATTAATTTGTGACACAAGCATGAGAATATCAGATGTTATTTCTCAAGTAGAGAATTTAGAATGCCAATGAATGTGAAAAGGAACACAGAAATGCCTATGCCCTTCTTCTATTTTCTACAGAATAGTTAAGGTAAATAATGTTCCCATACCTCAGATGTTTCTCTGAAAACCAGTAACATTGTGCTTTATATAACATGCTGGCCTATAAAGAGGTCTTCTTGGCTGAATTGTAAGTTCCTAATTTTGTTATCAAAGGAGCTGTATTAATAAAAATGAACCTTGTGTAAATTGCACTAATGTATCTGGCTGCCTGAAGTCCTCTAGTTTCCGACTTACACTTATTCACCAGGAAAAGGCAATTTGGCTAACCTCTCAAACACCTTCATCTTGCTCCATTTTCTATTAATTCAGACACTATAAAAAATTCTCCCTCTGCTAAGCAGTGGTGGCTCATGAACACATGACTTTAAACCCATCACTCAGGAAGCAGAGGCAAGTGGATCTACGGAGACCAGCTTGATCTACAGAGAGAGTTCCAGCAAAGCCAGGGTTACACAGAAGAACCTTGTCTGAGATGAGGAGAGGAGGAGAGGGAGGGAAGGGGAGTGAAAAATCTCGTTTTTCTTCTATAATCTTGCCCTTAGCTCAGTAAAACTTCCTGTGCCTCTCTTGTGGCTTTTCAAGTTGAGACTGAGTCACTGTTACATTCTTCTAGATCCTTACTAGCTACAACTACTTCACACACATATTCAGTTTCGACATCACAGGGTACCTCCATAGCCTTCTCTCTCATTCACAAAGTAACTGCAGTCCAGTTATCTGATGTGACACCATGGTATAAACAAACCACTGATCTAATCTCCTTCCTCATCTGCCTATGTTTCAACAACCCTAACTTTCTGCCTTATCCTAGGCAGTCTATCCGTGGCCTCTTTTTCTTTCTAGTTCCTTATTCCTATTGAGAGGTTTATTAAGACTTTGGATTCTTGACTTCACCTCCCAACTGATCAGTTAATTCCCCTGCCTCCTTATCCACATCCTACAGGCTTAACCGTAACTTTTCTCAATTTCCTCATGCCTGAGGAACACCAATTTGCCTGCCAAGCCATACTTTTGTTCCAAGGTATCCGGGAGTAATTAATAACCCTACTTACCCCTGGCATGTTCTTTAAGCCAATTGTATCTCCAGTTTTACTACCTATAGATTGGGATCACAGCCACCTTTCCAGTGTCATTTATTTGCTTACGCATAAAAAAAAAAAAACTTATTTATTTTTATTTTATGTGAGGTGGTGTTTTACCTGCATGAATGCCTGTGTGAGGGTATCAGGTCCCTCTAGAACTGGAGCTACAGGCAGTTGTGAGCTACCATGTTGGTGCTGGGTCCTCTGGAAGAACAGTTAGTGCCCTTAACCGCTGAGACATCTCTCCAGCCCTACTTATTTACTTTTTAATGTTGCTAGGATTAAGTCTAGAGTCTTTTACAGGCTGGGCAAGAGCTCTACCTCTGAACTAGTAGGCTTCCATTTTGTATATATATACACTTACAAACCAATAATCAGAACGTGTCTCCATAAAGACAGTAATTCTATTTCATCAGTATTTATACACAATTATTTAGTGCACAGAGGCACACAAATATTTAAATTGGCCTATGTGAGGGCTCACGAGATGGCTCAATGGGTAGAGGTGTTCCCCACCAAGGCTGATGACTTGAGCTCAAGCTCTGGGCCTCCACATAGATCAACTCATGGAGTTGTCCCTTTCTTCACTAAGCACACTCCCACGCACACACACAAATAAATGTAAGTACTGGACTGGTCCTGTATGTTCACTACAGGTAATCAATTAAGTGCTTTAAAGCCAGGCAGTGGTGGCACACCACCCAGCACACTTTAAAAACCAGCACTCAGGAGGCAGAGGCAGATAGATCTCTGTGAGTTCGAGGCGAATCTGTTCTACAGAGTAAGTTCCAGGACAGCCAGAGTTACAACAGAGAAACCCTGTCCTCCCCACCCCCACCCCCCAAAAAAGAAAAAGTGCTTTATAATAACTATAGCAAACTCTTTACTTGTGTGTGCTATGTTCAAAACTTGATACCTGTGTTAGATGCATACCTCAGTGGTAGAGTATGCAATCCAAGTCTAATCCCTAGCACTGCCCCCAACAAGCTACCACCCTTTACAGCTTCTAAAACAGTTTTTTGCTTTTATCTCAAAATACTCTATAGCCTTTCTTTTCTTGTCTTTCTTCCTATCTCTTTAGCTATCCATCTACTTATCTACCTATATTTGCTCTGTCCACATGTAAGAGATACCCTCCCAGTACAGATGGTTGTGAGCCACCACGTGGTTGATGGGAATTGAACTCAGGACCTCTGGAAGAGCAGGCAGTGCTCTTAAACTGCTGAGCCACCTCTATAGCCCCAACTCTTTTTCTAATAAAGGTTAAGTGAGAAGCTAAATACACAAAATACAATAACATATATATTTATGCAATTTATATTAGGTGGTAAACTAAAATACCTTTTATGTCTAACACAAATTACTTAAAGCTATTGGTCTGAGACTTAGCCAGATAGGAAAAAGAAACAAGTCTCCCTTCTCTACCAGCTAGTAAATATCAACATAAAAAGCACCAATCTCAGACAGACATCCAGGTAACAGTTACCTCCATTACTTCTGTCACAATTGTCACTACTCTAGCTGGGATAACATCTTCTATGCCTCCTGGCTCACAATTAAGCAGTTTTATTATCAGGCATGTACCCTGTCCCTGCCATCCAAGATGCCCAGAGATTCAGAATCACTTTCATCAAGGAGAGAAACCTCTAAAACTGTGAACAAAAATAAACCTTTCTCTATGTAAATTAATCAGTCCTTACAGAGATACAGAAATTAATGCAGTATCAAAATACAAATTAACTCAATGTCACCTATATTTAAGAAACAATCATCTTCCTTTAAAAACACAGAATCAAGCTGGGTGTGGTGGTACAATGCCTTTATGTCAGCCTGGTCAACATCTTGAGTTCCAGGCCAGCCAGCGCTACAAAGAGAGACCCTGTTAAGAGCACTGGCTGCTTACAGAGGACCCAACTGCCAACACCCACATGGTAGCTCACAATCACCACTAACTCTAGTAATAGAGGATCTGACACCACTTCTGGCCTTCAAGTGCACCAGGCACATACATGGTACAGAGATAGGCAAGGCAAAATGCCCATACACATTCAAAAAATAAAAACCCTGTATCAAATCAAATAAAATGTCAACAATCTCACCATTTGCCGGTACTCCCGAATCATCTTTAGTTTGTCCTCGCCTCCCTTGTTTTCTTCCTTCTGTTCAATGCTGCTGATTATTCTCCAGGATGCTCTTCTGGCTCCGATCACATTTTTATATGCAACAGATAAAAGGTTCCGTTCTTCAACTGTCAGCTCCACGTCCATTCCTGCTACTTTCTTCATTGATTCCACCATTTCTATGCAGGAAATGGTAAAAGGAGACTATAGATTTAACAAGTTTTGTTGACCCATCCCTTTCATGGTTATCTTTTTTCCCCTGCAAAGCTAATAGAAAACAAGAGATAATTAGGGGTGGCTAGAAATCCAGAGAGAGGAGAGCATGCCTACAAATCATAGCACAGAGGTTGACACTGAAGACTATCTCAAGCCCAAGTTCACTCTGAGCTACAAGAGTAGGGGACCAGCCAAAAATATATAGGAAGCTCCTGTCTGAGAACAAACCAAAGAAGAGGGGCTAAGCCAGCTACAACACAAAAGCTCTGGGTTTAATTTAGAACATATATCCTTCCCAATAAAAAGCTTACAAAAATGGCTTTATAATCACCAAAACAAATGAGCCAGGTCAAGCATGGGGGAGTAGGGGACATACATGTCTGCAATCTCAGAAGGCTAAGCCACAAAGACCTCAATAAGTTATATTTCAGGGGGACCCTGTCTAAAATAAAATAAGCTGTGCAATAGTGGCTTGTGTCTATAATCCTAGCACAAGGAAGCCAACAGAATTTCTGAGTTTGAGGATAGACTATATCAAACAGGGGTAGGGGGTGTGAATTCATTTGCTGGTGTAACGTTTGGTAATTATTATTTGTTACCACTAGATGGCAAGCAAAGAAAGAGGCCAGATACTCTGAGTTTGGCAGAAAATAAATACTAACAGTTTATGAAAAACAAAGGAAAAACTGAAAACTTAATACTGAGTATGATTAAAAAAGGAGAGGGGTTTACAAAAGTCTTAATGACATTATTACCAAGTACATTTAGAATCCCTGGTGACAAGAGGCAAGAATCTACACTTTAACAAGAATTAGGCATGCAGAGTTAGAACCTGTCTCACAAACACAAAACAAAAAGAATTTTTCAAATTTTGCTAATTTTGCAAATTAGCAAAATCCACCTCTTTACAGTTGCTGAATCGACTGAACCCAGGCCTCTTACATCTAGATAAGCACTCAACCATTAGGCTACACCCCCAGCTCCCCATTGTGGTTTTTGTCTGCATTTCCGTAAGGGGTAATGTTAGACTTTTCTCCATCTTCTTTCTAGCTGCTTATTAGCTGTTTTGAGTGCCCTTTTTTGGAGGGATAAACTGTATGTACTTGGCAGGACACCTAACTTTTAATGAATTGTTAAGTGACTAGAATGAGTTGGTTTTTGTTTATTTGGTTTTTTCAAGACAGGGTTTCCCTGTTGTAACTCTGGCTGTCCTGGAACTCACTCTGTAGACTAGGCCTGCCTCTTCCCAGCCTCCCGAGTGCTGGGATTAAAGGCGTATGCCATCACAGTTATTTATTTTTATGATCCCAACAAATTCAAGTCCTTCATTTTTAAGAATTTCTATTCCTTTACACAACAGATTCAGGGACAGCACGAGAAGTTCAGTGGCCTAACCTTTTCTGAATGTTTAAAACCAGTGCTTATAAAGCCCTCCACGTCAGTCATTCTTACTCTCTTACTATCTATCACCAGTGGAAGAATAGCTCTAACCATCATACTGTTCTTTCAAAGCTATACGCAAAAACTGCTGAATCCCCAACTCTGGACCAACCTGGGCATTCAAGGACTCCCTCTAATCCATTAACATCAAATTCCCAACTCAGCATGTCCAATATTTCATGAAATCTCTGCAGCAAGTACTTCATCAATTGTAGCTACATTTCTGTAGCCTGGGAAAGCTGTCATGTTTCTGCAGGTGTGATAAAAAAAAATTTAACCAGAGAACTACAACTCATGATTGGATCACTACTTGTGGGTAGCAGTCTTGTGGGTGCTGGAGATCAAACACAGATCTTCATGGCAATAACCTTTACCTGATGAGCCATTTTGTAGACCCTAAACACATTTTCTGAAACTATTTTTTGAGGGGCAGGGAAGTAAGATCTTGCTATGTTTATGTAGCCCAGGCTGGCACCAAAAATGCACAAATCTTCCTACATCTGTCTGCTGAGTGCTGTGATTACAGGCTTATTCCACTCCATTTGACCGTGAAAAAAAATTTTTTTTAAATTTTTGTGTATAGGTGCTTGACTGCCTGTATATTTATGTATTATATTCATGCTTGGTGCCTGATGCTAGAAGGTAGCATGAGGTCCCCTGAAACTAAAGTTACAGATGGCTGTGAGCTGCCAATGTGGGTGCTGGGAAATGATTCCGGCTCCTCTGAAAGATCAGCCTACTGAGCCATTCCTCCAGGCCCTTTATGAGACTTTTGAAGACAGTGAGTAGTTAGCTGAAAATCACTATTGCATAAACATACTCTCTAGACATCAATAGGTATGTTAAATCAAACACACTAGGTCTGTTGTGTTCCGGGTAGTTTTTCATTCACTGTGTGGTAATAGTCTAGTTAGATATCCACTACACTGAACAACCCTCTGAGACAACTTTATGGTTACTGCCAAGGCAATCAAATGTCGTTCAACTTCACTTATTTATCCAATCCCATATGCATACCATTTGTTTGCTGTGCTAGGGACAGAAGCTAATGCCTCAAAATGATCTACCACAGAGCTACAAACAACCTCTGCTCTCACACTCAATCTTGACTTTTCAGTCTCTCATTCATTCAAGCAACATCCATTTAGAGCACCTTAATGAAGGGACTGTCAAAACCTCTCCTCCGTGTATTAATATGAACAGCTTTCTTTAAAAAAAAAAAAAAAATCTTCCAACATCCAGCAGGTTTGGGTTGTGCCTGGAATCCTAGCACTGAAGAGACTTGAATTCAAGGCCAGTCTGGGCTACAATTTAAAGCCCTCTTTCTCTTTTTTTTTTTTTTTTGGGGGGGGGTGCTTGACAAAACTGTGGCAGACAGATCTCTGTAAATTCTAGGCCAGCCAGAGTTACACAGTGAGACTGTTTCTATTGTTTTGTTTTTGGGGTTTTGTTGCTGTAGAGACAAGATTTCTCTGTGTAGCCCTAGCTGTTCCGGAGACCTGTTCTGTAGACCAGGCTGGCTCTGAACTTGGGAGATCTACCTGTCTCTGCCTCCCGAATGCTGGGACTAAAGCTATCCACCAATTCAAGTTGTGAATCTTGGGCACATGACTATAATTTAAGCACTTAAAAGACAGAGACATGAGGATCAGGAGTTCAAGCTCATCTTCCTCTAAAGACAGCCTGAGCAAAACAAAAGGTTGTCTCAAAAAAAACCCTAAAATAATAGAAAATTAAAAAGACACAAGAAACTTGGGTTGAAATTGATACAATTCATTCTTACAGCATGCATGAGACCTTGGGGTCAGAGGTGAGAAAGATGGTGTAGCAGTTAAGGGCGCACAGGTCTTGCAGAGGACCAATTTCCAGTATGCATGACCGCCAAATCACTACCACCTAAATAACCTCTAACTCCAGCTCTGAGGAGATTAAACGCCTCTGCCCTTCTCCACAACACCTGCATTCATGTGCACACACATATGCACATGACACACACACATTTTGAATAATAAAATTTATTTTTTAAAGACTCTAGGCTGAGCCCCTAAGCTTAAGAGACTTCAGAGTTGAAGAGATGGCTCAGAAGTTAAGTATTGCTAGACCCAAGTTCAATTCCTAGCATCCACAAGACAGATTACAACTGCTCTTAACTACAGTTCCAGAGGATCTAGTACCTTCTTCTGGCTTCTAAGGACACTGGGCATGCACAGAGTACACATACATATATGTGTGCAAAACATTCATATAAAATTTTAAATGTTTGTATGCATTATATTGATTTGAGACAGGGTCTTTCTCTACATAGCCCTGGCTGTCCTGGAACTCACAGAGATCTGTTTCCCTCTGCCTCTGCTGGGATTAAAATCAGCCATCATGGGTGACTATGTGCCACCATGACTAGCTTAAAAAATTTTTTTAAAGAAAGAGAAAACCTCATGTCTGGCTTTTGTTTTAGACTGAGGTAAGTCTTCAAGTGGCAAACAATGTGACCAGTATCATAAACAGTACTGAGGAAACACCTAGATTAAAGGTCAACACCTAAAATAAAAATAAAATCTGTCCAGGTATGGTAGCACATCCTTTTAATCCCAGCACTCAGAGAACACAGGCAGGTGGCTCTTTGTTAGAGAAAAAGCAAGCTCCAGGCCAGCCAGGGCTACATAGTGTGACCCATCTCAAAAAATAAAAACAGGATGATTAAGAAAATCAATGTGCACTGAGCAGCAGTGGAGTACAACTTTAATCCCAGCACTTGTGAGGCAGAAGCAGGCAGATCTCTGAGTTTGAGGACAACAGAGTGAGTTCCAGGACAGCCAAAGTTACAACAGAGAAGCCCTGGCTCCCCCCCCCCAAAAAAAAAGAAACAAAGTAAATTTTTTAAAAAATTAAAAATCACAAATGAGCTATAGAGATGGCTCAGCACTTGTTGCTCTTGCAGAGGACACAGGTTTGGGTCCCAAGCATCTACATGGTACACACACATACACATAAAACAAAAATACATAAATATTGAAAAAATGGCAATGGACAATTCCAAAAATGTATACATAATTCAGGGAAAAATATTAAATCAATAGTACCCGTTTTTTGTTTTGTTTTTGGAGACAAGATTTCATGTGGCCCAGGACCACTTTGACTTCCTGAAGCTTGAATGCTGGTATCAAAGGCATGCAGTGCTAACCAGCTTTGTGTGGTGCTGGGGATCCAACATAGGTCTTTATGAGAGGCAAATACTCTACCACTTGAGCTGCATCTCCAATATCAAATACATCTGAAGAGTTGTGGTTTAGATATTTAAAAATTACAGAGCTGGAGAAATAGCTCAGTGGTTAAGAGCACTGGCTACCCTTCCAAAGTATCGGGGTTCAATGCCCAGCACTCACACAGCAGCTCTAAACTGTCTGTAGCTTCAATTCTAGGGGCTCTGACACCCCCATACAGACATATGTGCAAGTAAAACACCAATGCATATAAATTTTAACACAAGAAATTGAGGAGTTAAAAGAACTAGAAGCTTGAAATGTACCTCTTAAGAGCCAACTAAGGGCCCATGAGATGATTTAACAGGTAAAGATGGTTGCTGCCAAAACCTGGCAACCTGAATTTAACCCATGGAACCACATAGTAGCAAGAGAACTGACTCCTAAGTTATCTTCTGATCTCTGCACATAGAATACATGTGAATACACATACACACACACACACACACAAATACGTGTACTTTTTTTTTTTTTTAAGAGAGCCAATTAAGCCACATTTTAAAAGGCTGTCAAATCAGGTATTAAAAAGGACAAAGACAAGCCAGGCATGGTGGTATGTAATCCCAGTAGTCAGGCGAATCTCTGAGTTCAAGACTAGTCTGGTCTCTAGAGAGCTAGTTCATGGACAACCAGGGCTACACAGAGAAGCCCTGTTTCAAAAAGAGAGAGAGAATGAGAATGAACATTAATTATGACTTTAACTCAAAGTCTGATTTATGTTTTTTTCTCTATGATTAACAGTAAACAATGACTTAAACCTACTTGAAACAGACACGTAGATGCTTTTGGCAGAAAGCACTGGTACTCTCTTGAACCTATCAGGTAATATCTAAAATCAGGATAGGGTGGCAAAATGGCTCAGACACCTGCCACAGATGCCTGTTGTTCTAAGTTTAATCCCTAGAGGCCATGTTAAAGGTGGTAGAAGTAGAGAATTGATTTTACAAAGCTATCTTCTGACAACTCCACTAACTCTAAGTGCACGCACATTCACACACCATTCATGTTAGCAGGCACGCACATATTATTTAAAAAAAAAAAAAACACCCAGGATGAAAGACTGATATTTGGTCATCATTTTGTATCTGATAAGGGTTAAGTAATTGTCCTTAACCTGCACTCTTCTTGGATACCAGGGAGAACAAAACCTCAGAACATCCACCTCCAAACCTCCAGATGAGAACACCCTAGAATACAGGCAACTGACCACCTCTATGAACCTCTGAGCCCCTCAATGATGACAAAGGTTGGGATTGCTCCAGACTACCTTGCAACCTACAACCAAGACAAAGCTCAGTCAGACCACACCCTAACAAGGTATACTTGCCCCTTACCCTAATTCTTCCTCTATTTAAACTCGTATCAATACACCAAAGGTGGACTTGGAGTTATTGGACATTACATGTTCCTTTTCCCAATGTGACCACATTGAATAAATCTCATTTTGCTTGGCATACTGGGGATGGATGACCAAGCCTAGCCTGCTGCAGCTGCCAGACCTAGACTTCTGCTCTAAATTCTCCAGTTACACAAGGAAGTTCCAACTATTTTGATTCTATGAACAAGGTGGCATGTGAATGTGTTAATGCCGACTAAGGCATTTCTACCACGTGAACCTGTAAGAGGAATAATTAGAAGAAAATGTTTGCTGAGAGTTAGACACGAGCAACAAACAGCCTTCAAATGGATGCTTCAAATCTTTTAAGTTAGGGTATTTCTACAGAAAGGTATTCTTAAGTAAGTGATGGGATGGGTTGCTTTCAAATAATTCCATAAAATTTAGACAAACTGCAAGAAAATTACTATAGTAAACTCATCAATAATTTAATGACAATACTGGGCTTTAGGGAGTTTTATGCTGTTGTTTGCATTAAGATCTCATGTTGCGTAGGCTGGCTTCCAACTCCTGATCCTTCCTGCCTCTACCTCTCAAATATTGGGAATATAGATACGCACCACCACAACCAGATGGAATTTTAAACAAGGCAATCTTCTAAGTGAATATACTGTTAATATTTAGAACAGAAAGATAAGTCAACTTTTTTTCACCTGAAGTATCTTGCTCTTCCTTTATGACACTGACAAATACACTACTGGGCCAACAAGTGCACACCAGAAAGCACAGAAAAGAAATCCAGGGGCTGGAGCAATGGCTCAGGGGTTAAAAGCACTGGCTGTTCTTCTAGAGAACCAGAGTTCTATTCCCAGCATTCATGTGGCAAATCATAACTGTCTGCAACTACAGATCCCAATTACGTCCTGGTCTCCAAGAACATCAGGCACAGACATGGTACACAGATACACATGCAGGTAAAGCATCCACACACATAAAATAAAGTAATAGCACATTTTAAAAAGAAATCCAATCTGAGCCAGCTGTGTTTAGCAGACACCTGCAATCCCACCACTTTCAATGCTGGTAGAAAGCTGATCATCATCAGCTATGTATTAAGTTGGAGGCCAACCCAGGCTATATGAGACTCCCTAAACAACTTGGACAATTTTTTTGATAGGGTCTCACATTGCTGTTACTCAGGTTGGCTTAAAACTCTATGTAAGCTCAAGCTTCCTCAAATTCACAGCAATCCCTCTGCCCTAGCCTCATGTGCTAAGATTCCAGGGATGAATCATCATGCCTGGTTAAATTTGAACATTTTAAAAATTGTATCTGGGTAAGCTGGACAGTTGTGGCGCATACCTTTGATCTCAGCACTCAGAAGACAGAATCTGCAGATTGCAGTGAGTTCCAGAACAGCCAGAGTTACAAAAGAGAAACCCTGTCTTGAAAAACCAAAAAAGAAAAGAGGAAAAAAAAAAAAAAAAAAAGGGCTGGAGATTAACAAGCCTCACAATCCTCTAGATCCAAAGTGCAGTGTAGGTGATAGGAGATTTGAACTCGGGTATTCATTGCTTACACAGCAAGCACTCTTACCCATGGATTCATCTCAACCAAATTCGGACATTTGAAGGCAGATAAAGTTAACAATAAGATATTTAGAACGAACTGGGTGTAGAGGAATGCACTTTTAATGTCAGCATTCAGATGGCAGAGGAAGGTGGGTCTCTTCTGAGTCTGATGCTGGCCAGGTCTACACAATGAGTTACACAACAGCCACGCCTACAAAAAGACCCTGTCTCAAGAGTGAGATTGATTCAGCATGATACCTATAGAGCATTTGATTATTGACAGCACTGCACTCCAAGTGTTAGTTACAATGCATCCTCAGAGAGTTAAACTGACTTATTAAAACTTTTAAAACATTAAATTCTATCATACTTGACAACTTTCAGTTTTATCATAAACAATTCTGCTATTTAAACTTGCTCAAAATCTGTCCTGGCATTATTCTTAGAAGACCGCACTCATGTTGGGTGTGATAGTGCCTTTGGTTGCCAGCACTGGAAAGGCAGAGGCAGGCAGATAGATCTCTGTGAGCTGAAGTCCAGCCTGGACTATACAGTTTCAGGACAGTCAGAGCTACTTAGTGAGACTCCGTCTCAAAACAAGACAAAAAGCTGCACTCATGTGAGTATCCTTTCAAATCACTTATGAGCACTATAGAAGCTAGGAACAGAAGTATATCCCTGAAGTCCAGCACCAGGAAGGTTGCTGTGTGAGGCCAGCCTAAGACAGAGGGAAACTCAGTCTCAAAACAAAGGTTTAGAGACAACTCTAGAGTTCACTTTCTGCTCTTGCAGAAGACCTAGGTTTGGTTCCCAGCACCCACGCTGGGTGGCTCACAATCTCCTGTAACTCCAGTTGCAGGGGATCCAACACTCTCTTCTGGCTTCTACGGGCACCAGGCACATTTGTGGTACAAATACACTCTAGCAAGCATACACATACATATAAACAGATAAATCTTTAAAAACAGAACAAGAGAAAACAACAAAAAAGGCCAGAAGTGTACACACGGGAGGTTGAAGATTATCAGGAATTCAGTCATCCTTGGCTAGCCACACAGCAAATTCAAGACCAACTTGAAAACTGTCTTCAAAATATAAAATCAGGGACAGAAAAATGAATTGACTGGTAAACTCAGGCCAAATGAAAGGAGAGACGTGAATCCACATGTGCACTATAGCAAGTGATGTATGACAATGTGCCTGAGAAGAATAGTCCTTAGAAGCTAGGTATAATAATACCTTTTGTATACTCTGGTTCAGTTTTCTTACTAACCCAGACCACTCTAAGGTTCAGTGTTCAGTGGCACTACCAGTGCCTTTCATGGTACCCAGAAAAGAACCTCTGGCTTGACAACATCCTCATTCCCTTCCTTTAAACCTCTGTGGTTTCCTTTTGTTGAGACAAGGTCTCATGCTTCCCAGAGTGGCTTCAAACTCATTTTGCAGCTATGTGATGGAACATGACCTTGAACTTCTGATTCTCTTGAGTACACATACCTTCTGCCTGGCCTATGCAGTCCTGGAAATTGAACCCCCAGTTTCATGCATGCCAGGCAACCACTCTACCATCTAAGCTACATCTTGAGCCTCTTCCTCCTGTTTTCAGGCACATTTTCCTTCCTAATTAAACTATGCTATAGCTGACATGGTGCTATAGCTGTTAAGCCCTACATGAGATTGTGAATGCAGGTGGATCAATTCAATGTCACCCTCAGTTATAGAGGGAATTCCATGCTAGCTTGAGCAACCTGAAACCCTACCAGAGAGAGAGAGAGACAGACACATTGACTGGAAAGATGGCCCAACAGTTAAGAGCACGGGGAATTTACTCTCTGGGACCCACATGATAGAGAACTGACTCCCATGAGCTGTCTTTTGATCTCTACATGTGTACTGTGGCACAAAGGTGGCCACACACATACACACAAAAAGAAAATCATCTTAATAAACACAAACTATATTGTAATTTTCTATTCTGTACTATATGAATGAGTTATAAGGAAAAATTATTATCCATTGACCAAAAAGTGCAAGGTAAAGCCAGGTGTAGAAAATGCCTATAACCCCAGACCTTGTAAGACTAACACAGGAGGATTGACCTGAGTTCAAAGCCAATCTGGCCAACTCCATAAATTCCAGACCAACCTGGACTACATAATGGACCCTATACACACACCCCTGAGCAGTCTCCCCCTACCCCTGAAAAAGAGTTCTTTAGAATTTGAAAAACAAAAACAAAACTGAGGGCTGGGCATGGTGGTGCACCTTTAATCCCAGCAATAAGGAGGCAGAGGCAGACTGAAATGTATCATAAAAGTAGAGGCGGACACAAAGAATGATGGGTATCAACTAGCTACAGTGAAGAAAGATCACTATAAAGTCTGCAATGTGTACAAAGTGAAAACTCTCATAACAGCTGGTTCTAAAGACAAATTCCAGAGACTAAAATATGGCAGTACACAGCTGAAATCCCTCTACTCCCCAGCAAAGGGAGTTAAGAGGACTTCAGTCCAGCCTGTGCTACAGAAGACCTTGTCTCAAAAGATCACCTGCCTACCATCACCGAAGGGTACAAAGTCACCTGGTACAATCAACTGCATATCCAAAATTAAGCACAAAATTTAGATGCAGAACAAAACCCAGAGTTTAGTAAATTTAATAAGTGATGCTAACTTACTCAAGTATCTGAGAAACAATTATCTATTCCAACAGTTCTCAACCCCAGGAAGGATTTAAGGGCAAAACAACAACATATTCTTAAAATTCTTTTGGTGGGACTAGAGAAATAACCAGTAGTTAAAAAACACTTTTTGCCGGTCCAGAGTTTTGTTTCCAGCCCCCACATCAGGCAGCTTACAGAGTCAGGAATTCCAGCTCCAGAGGACTCAACACTACCCTCTTGTGGCCTCATCGGCACATGCATACTGGACAGACAAAATGTTTAGATTATCTTGGTAATCTAGTCAGATTTTCTAAGTTTTTAAAAATGTGTTCACAGAAAAATACAAATTGCTGAAATGTTATGAAAACAACTTTGTATTCACATCGCACCTATTTTAGCAAACTTTTTATCATTTGCTAATCTTTCTTGACCACCTAGCAGGTGCTCTCAATAGCTGCCAAGCATTTCCTCATCTATATACTAAGTCGAATAAAAGTAGATAAATAGCTAAATACTACCACTAATGACTAACAATTCTTCAAAACAGGCTAAGAAATGTTGGCAGCATTCTGAAATGAAGGCAGGTCAGGGTCATGAAGAAAAAAGGTAATTTTAAGCCCAGCACTTGGGAGGGAGATCTTTTGAATTCAAGGCCAGCCTAGTCTAAGTTCCAAGACAGCCAGGGCTACACAGAGAAATCCTGTCTCAAAGAAAAAACAAAAGAATTGGAAGAGGAGAGAAAAGACATGGAAACCATGTGAACACTCAGTTGCCAGGAAAGAGGAAGAGTCCATAACTCCTGTTTATCTGTTCACACCCCAAAACTAATGCCTAGTCATCTACTATAAAGAAGAACTGGAGAGATGACTTTGTAATCAAGGGCAGTTCTTGCAGAGGACCCAGATTTGGGTCCCAACACCCACATGGCAGCTCAGAGCCATCCCCTAACACTAGTTCAATGGGTCCCTCAAAGTCTTCTGGCTTCCAACGGCATCAGGCACACAAGTGGTATACATACATACATGTGGGCAAACACACATATACAGATTTTTAAAAAATATAGACAACTAAATCTGTACTGATGGAAAGTTCCAGGAACTTAATTGATTTCATCTAGCTATATATTTATGGTTTACGATAGTGCCTTACATAACTCAGGCAAGCCTTGAATTCTGCTATATAGAAGCTGGTCTCTTACCTCTACCTACAAAGTATTGGGATTACAAGCATACAACACCATAATGCTAGCTTTTTGTTTTGCTAAGAATTATTTTATGTGTGTGTTATACTTGCATGTATGTCTGTGTACCATGTGCATGCCTAGTGACCAAGTAGTTCCAAAGAAATGACTGAAGTTATAGATGGTTGTGAGCCAAGGATGACACTGATTCTTGATGCTCTGCCTCCACCATTTGAGCATGGAGTATTTATTTAGTCTTTTATAAAGCTTTAGTTCAGTCAACTCTGGTGCATCTCTATAACCAGAACAAGTGAGGCAGCGGCGCACACTTTTAATTCCAGCACTCAGGAGGTAAAGTAGAAGAGGCAGAGACTGACGATCTCTTGAGTTTGAGGCCAGCCTGGTCTACAGAGTGAGTTCCAGGACAGCCAGGGCTACACAGAGAAACCCTGTCTCAAAAACAAAACAACCAAAAAAAAAAAAAAAAAGTCTAAGCAACATAGTGAGATCTCATTTCAAAACATAAGTTCCAAGACCTAATGAGATTCTGTAACTCACTCTGAGGAAGAACAAACTTCCACAAGCTGTCCTCTAACTTCAACATGTACACCATCATTATCGCTCATGCATATGCATGCATCATACACACACACACTCCCAAAAGAATAAAAATGTTTTTTAATTTTTTTAATTTATTAATTTTTATGTGTAGGGATATGCCTACATGTATGTCTGCATCACATGCATGTAGTGCCCTCGGAGGCCAGAGGAGATGTCAGATTCCTAGGACTGGAGTTACAGTTGTGAGCCACCACGTGGGTGCCTGGAATGGAATCCAACTCCTCTGAAAGAGCAACAAGAGCTCTTAAACACTGAACTGACTCTACAGTCCCTTCAAAAAAAAAAAGTTAAGAGGCAGAGTAATCTGGTGACATAGCTAGATCAGTGGAAAGCATATGTCTAGCGATCTTTTAGAAGGCCCTAGGTTCAATGCCCAGTACAGCCAATGGCTGAGCCAGAACCACTTGAGCAAGAATTTCAAAACAAAATGGTCTGGGATATAGCTCAATGGTAGATCACCTGTGTAAGTAGTGTGAGCATGGTCCTATGTTCAATCTCCAGCACAATAAATAGTTTGCAATCCCAGCAATGGAGAAATGGGAGAGTCAAGTGGATTTGCAGGGGTTTGTGGCCAGCTGCTTTTCCAAGTTTCAGGCTAGTAAGACCCTATCTCAAAAGGGCAGAAGGCACCTGAGGAATGACATCTCAGGTTGTCCTCTGTTGCACACATCAAAAATGTTTCAGCTTATAAACTCTTCTCTTTCTGTGTTGTATAGGCTGGCCTCAAACTGGGATATTTTTGTCTTTGCCTCACTTCCTGAGTGCTGGCATTACAGGCATGTATAATTACACCTGAGGAATTGCTTTTCTGAAAGAAATTTTAAAAGGGGACAAGTGAAAAGGTAGAGAGGGAAAAAGGAGGGAGAAGGTAAGCAGGAAGAGGCAATCCATCAATATGTATGTAAGAAAAACAGGTCCTGAGACTAAGAAACTGCTCCCTACTCCCATTTAATGACTACTGGGGTTCAACCATCCTGTATCCACTATCTCCTATTATCTCACCACTGGAAAATATACTCAACCAACAAACTCATCTTCACACAAAGCTACAAGACTCGAAATTAAGCCAAAAGACTGTTCAAACAACTTTTATGTTGTGTGTGTGTGTGTGTGTGTGTGTGTTCACTTATGAGCATTTACAAGTACATGTGGAAGTCAGAGATCACCCTCAGATGTCATTCCTCAAGGAATCATTGATTTTGAGACAGGGTTTCCCTGTGTAGTTCTAGCTGTCCTGGAACTTGCTCTGTAGACCAGGCCTGATTCTTCCTCTAAGTGTTGGAATTAAAGGCACATACCACCATAGCCTGGCCCACCTTAATTTTTTAAAAACAAATTCTCTCACTAGGTCCTAGGGCTCAATAATTAGGCTAGGGTGACCAGTCAGGAGTTCACCAGTCAGTCTCTGGCCTCCCCAGAGACACGGATACAAGCATCCTGGAATTACAAGCGAGCAATAGACTTTTTAACAGGGTGTTGGAGCTTAAACTCAGTGCCAGTGATTGCATGACAAGCACCTGACAAACTGAGCTATCTCCCCAGGCCCCCAAAGCAATTTCTACGTTATAAAATTAAAAACTAAGAATAGTGCCTCAATGAGAGGATCAGCAGTTCAAGGCCATTTAGGCTAAGAAGCAAATTCAAGGTTAGCCTGGGTGAGTAAGCTACATGAGACCTTGTCTGGAACAGAGGAGGAAGAAAAAGAAGAAATAGAGCCTTGGTTTTGGCTGATGTTTACAATACTGTACTAACATCAAGTGTGAAATGGAAGGAACACCATCTTTAGAAAAAAACACACACACTTGACTAAATACCAATAATGTTACCTATGTCCTCAACTTAAATCTTTTACTTTAGATTGTGTTTTTAATACTTGTTTACTTTATGTGCATGTGTTCCTGAGTGTATGTACGTGCACCCAATCCATGCAGGTGCTTGTGGAGACCAGAAGAGGATGTCAGATTCCCTAGAACTGGAATTACAAGCAGCTGTGAGTTGCTATGTGGCAGCTGGGAACCAAGCCTGGGCCCTCTGCAAGAGCAACAAGCATTAAATGCCAAGCCATCTCTCCAGCACCTTATTTATTTATCTGGAAAATGACACCTGCTTTATAAGGCTGTTCATTTTTCTTAAAGCAGCATCTCACTATACAGCACCATTGAGCCTGGCTGCCTCCAACTCAGAGCCCCTCGCCCCAGTCTCTGCTTCCAAAGTGTTTTGATTAATGGCATGTGAAATCACAGCCCAGCTGCACTGTTTTGAGACAGAATAGCATTTAAGAATAGTAGTTAAGCTGGGCATTGGTGGCATACGCCTTTAATCCTAGGACTCAGAGACAGGCAGATCTCTGAGTTCGAGGACAGCTGGTCTACAGTGAGTTCCAGGACAGCAAAGGCCAAGAGAAATCCTGTCTTGGAGGAAAAATTAGTAGTTAAACAGTGGACTAAGTTACAGATCTACTATGGTAGTCAATAATTGTTTTAAGACAGGGTTTATAACAGGATTTGGCTATGCAGCCGAAGCTGACTCCAATTCAGGATCCTCCATCCTTAGTATCACAAGTGCTAGGATTACAGGCGCACACCCTGGGTTACAGGGAAAAAGGGGGGGGAGTGTATGTTAAGAGGCCAGTGAGATAGTTCAGATTAAGGTTTCTTGCCACCAAGCCTAACAATGTGAGTTCTAGAACCAATGTTCTGAGAATCACACCCTGCAATATAAATGTAATTTTAAAAGGTTAAATTTCAGTCATAAGCCAGGTATATATCTGGTCAATTGATTGTGGGCCTAGCTTTTAATGGCTGAGCCATCTATCCTCCAGCCCAGACATATCTTGTAGAGTGCTTGCCTAGCAGATGTAAAGGTCCTGGGGGTTCAATCCTCAATACAGAAGAGGGAGAGGAGAAAAAAGGGGAAAAAGATAAGGAACATCATAGTAATTACGTTTTCTAAGCTATACTATATAAAATCTGGTGTTTTATGACGGTACGGTTATAAAGTATGGGTAAATCTACAAAAGTATGTGTGCAAAAGTTCTGAACTTAGGATACTGTTGCCACCTCTAAGTCTCTAAGTATTTAGAACCAGCTCAAAGCAGACAAAATAAAATCAGCATATCTGGCTCTGACATTGTCAGACTGATTAGCTACTATGCCAGCCAGCTCTATTGTCACCAACTACCATATCCTTGACTTTTCTGATCCCCCTTTAGAGGGTGAGACAAATACAAGGAAATTGTTTCAATTTTCTTTTGATCTTATGTTCTACCAAATGCAAAATTTGAAGAAAACCAAAGTTCTCAGGAGGCAGATCTACAATATCTGTGGTGGGGAACAAAGCTTAGGAAATTTTTAAGTGAGAAAACTAACCCAGTTTGGTAGCATATCCCTGGAAACAAGACTGTGTCTTAAAATAAAAACTAGGCCAGGCATGGAGGCACACTGCAGAGACAGGTGGATCTCTGTGAGCCGAAGGCCAGCCTGCGTCTACATGGCAAGTACCAGGCCAGACAGAGATACATAATGAGATCCTGTCTTAAAAAAATATTAGCTGGGTATGGTGGATCACACATGTAATAGTCCACTACCTGAGCAGAAATGACAGAATGACTGTCACAGTTTGAAGCCAGCCAACCCCACAAAGCAAGCTGTAGGCCAGCCAAGGATATATAGAGAAACTCTGTCATGACTCAATAAAATAAAAGGACCTGGAAAGACAGCTTAGTCCAATCACCGGCAATTCAAAACTTAAGCTCTAAAACTAACTAAATAAATAAATAAACACTAAAAATCTCAACACCAGAGAATAGGCAAGTGGCCCTGGATCCCACTGACCTGCCTGTCAGCAAAGCTTGATCAGTTTCAGGCAAATAACAGACCGTGTCCGAAAAAAATAGGTGGCTTCTGCAGGACACCAAGCCTCTGGCCACCATATGAATACATACACACAAGTGTACACACACACGACACAAGAAAACTGGAAATGTCAAAGGACAAGTTCATACCAACTGTTCCAGCACAATCATGAAATAGTATTCCCTTTTTCCAAAACATCTGAATTTGTGATGAATTTTGAAGACCCCTTTGTTATGACTTACTTCTATTTAGTAAACTTAAACCCCTGGAACTGTTCCTACAGGTCTGGTTAGGCATCAGCATTTAGTTATAGAATAAACATAACCCATAAAGGTATGTGAGCAATCCCATTCATCAAACTTAACTAGCAAAAAGCCACAGAAGGAGTAACAACATTGTGGTGCTGTAACTCACCACCCTCTGGTGGATTCTATGTAACAGTTACCAGGGCTATTTGGAAATCATATGCCCACCACTGCCCATCTAAAAATGTTACACATTTGTTATTTAAGGACATTCATGTAGACAAAAAAAAAGGAAAAATATTTTAGAAGTACTCTGCTTAAATGTGTGGCATTAGCCACATCTCAGAAACATTATTATGGGGGGGGTTGTTTATTTTTTAAAGATTTTAAATTATGATTCACATCTTCATGATTATGGTGCATACCTTTAATCCCAGCATGAGAGAGGGGAAGGGGAGCAAGTGGATCTGAGTTTTGAGGCCAGCATGGTCTACAGAGTGAATTCCAAGACATCCAAGGCTACACACAGAGGGAAAAAAAAATTATGTATGGAGGTGTGTGTGACTGCACCCAGGGTTTTAAAGATAGGAACCTTACTTGGTACAGCCTACAGTAACCTAGTGGCTCAGGAGGCTGAGATAAAGAGGGCAAGTTTGAGCCTAGGATGAGCAAGTGAGCCTTTTTTTGGGGGGGGGGGGGGCGTTATCTCCTTAACTGATCCACAGTACCAAAGAGGCAGGAGGGATGTCACAGACCCTAAATGTGAAGGAACAAATCACATAAACCCCTCATTCATTATGCCTTGAGATGGAATTTTGAAATAAAGACCAGGTTTCTATAGAAAAATGCTAAGGTATCTTCAGACAAATCACAAACATCACTAAGCTCTAAACAAATCATAAGGGTCAATATACTACTACCTAGCCTGATACAGTGCTGCTGCCTACACTCAAGAGAAGGATCACCAATTCAAAGCCATCCTGAACTACATAGCAAGATCCATTCTCAAAAAACTGGAGAGATGGCTCAGAGATTAAGAGTGCTTGCTGTTTGTTCTTACAAGGGCCCAGAATTGAGCTCCCAGCACCCACACGGTGGTTCATAACCATCTATAACACCAATTTCAGGGGACCTGACACTCTCCTTTAACCTTCAAAGGCACCAAGTATGCACATGTTGCACATACAAGCACGCAAAATACCCACACAGGAAATAAACCTTTAAAAAAATACTATTTCAAAACTATTAAAGAAGCAAGCATACTACACATACTCAGTAACTCCTTACTCAATTAAATATAGGTCTCTTCTGTGAGGGCTGAAGAGGAGAGCACACTGACTAAAGGTCAGCAGACCACATGATCTGGCTTTATTTATCATCTGACTTTGCCATAGGAGAGAACCTTTTTTGTTTTGTTGTTTTGAGACAAGATCTCCCTATGAACATTAGACTAGCCCAGAATTCTCAATCCTGCTTGCCTTATCTCCCAAATGCTGAGTGTTGGGACTATAGGCCTGCACTACCTCACTGGCAATGTACTATACCAAATTCATTTTTCTGAACCATTAAAATGGAGGTAATATTCTATTTACCAACACTGTTATATGAAGTAAAAATTCTTGTGAAAATGGCCTGGGTATTATAAAGCTCTAGATGTTGTATTTAATAAATATGCAGTTCTAGAATTCATCCTTTATGCAGCCTGCCACGAATTTGTATACAAACAAGTAGTTTTCTTGAAATGTAGAAACTATCTTGCAGTATCAGCCTGACAGTCCTTTAAAAAAAAAAAACACTTCAGATCACATCAGAGAACTCAAAAACAACTTATAAAATCAGACACATTTATACTGGGCAGTGATGGTGCACACCTTTAATCCCAGCGCTCAGACCAGAGGCAGGTGGATCTCTGTGAGTTTGAGGCCAGCCTGGGCTACAGAGTGAGTTCCAGTACAAAGTTACAACAGAGAAACTGTGCATGTGTCTGTATCTCTATATGTGTGTGTGTGTGTGTGTTGTGGGGGTGGGATTAGCTACATTTAATTTCTTGAACTAAAATTTCACTTAGCGTAACAGATTTAAGTCAAGAAATATTTAAATACTTCCTAGTGCTGGGTATGTAGCTCAGAAGTAGAGCACTTGCCTAGCACTCACATAGTCCTGGGCTCCCTGAACCAGGGAATAAATGAATAACCTTCTCTCTTGACCAAGCTATCAAGAGTCACGAAAGGTCTGTTTTCATGTGCTTTTGCTTTTACTCCAGCCAGTAAATGAACCTAGCACCTTGCCCATTTTCAGCTTGGCACTCAAGCCCCATTTTTACTTTAAGATAAAGTTTTGCTTCATTGTTAAGATTTACATGCTCTGGCCCCAGCCTCCTACTGGGATTAGTCATGAGCCCCCAGTACCCTGCTTCAGATGGCTCAGTTGTTCAGAATACTTGCTCTTGCAGAAGACCCAGTTTGATTCCAGCACCCACATGGTGGCAACAACCTGTTGAGTCCAGTTCAAGGGAATCCAATATACTCTTCTAACTTCTGCAGGCATGCATGTGGTTGCAAAGACATACCCGCAGACAAAACAGAAAACAAAAGCAGTTCTTTAAAAAAAAAAAAAATTGAAAAGAGGGTCTGTGAGATAGCTCAGGGAAAAAACACCTGCCAGCATGCTTGACCACCTGAGTTCAATCTCCAGGACCTATAAAACAGTTTTCCATTAGTTATCCTTTGACCTACACACATGTGCCACAGCACATGCAGGCCCACACATAACACATACTGAGGCAGGCATAATACAGCACACCTTTGATCCTGGACCTCAGGAGGCAGAGCCAATCAGAGAGAGCTCTGTGAGGTCAAGGCCAGCCTGGTCTACAAAGTGAGTTCCAGAACAATCAGAACTACACAGTGAAACTCTGTCTTGAAAAACAAAACAAAAACCACACATACATACAAATAAAATTTTAAATGAACAGAATGCTTAGAGAACATCCACAGTAGTAAAAAACACTTCAAAATTCAGTGAATTATCAACTCATAGTATTCCCCAATACTATGCATTGTGTAAGACAAAAGAATATGCACAATACTATACAAAAATCCAAAGTATACAAAAAGAGCATTCCTTTATTTGGGAGGGGAGGAGTTGAGACAGTGTCCTGTAACCTCAAATTCGCTACATGTAGCTGAAGCTGGCCTTCAACAACAGATTCTCCAGTCTTATCCTTCCAAGCACTGGGGTTACAGCACCCAATCTTGTGAAGACAATTCTCATAAACAAAGGCAGGGGTGGGCATGACTGTGAGCACATTTAATTGCAGTACTTGAGAGGCACAGAAAAGAGAACCTCTGTGAGTTCCAGGCCAGCATAGTAAGAACCTGTCACTAAATAAATGTGTTCCCCATCCTTCCCTAACTAGCACAGTATGTTCTTAGAAATGAGCCTTTGGTGTTTCAAACAGCTCTCAAGTCAATGACTCAGAACAGATGCATTTCTGGTGTTTCAGTATTCAGTGACCCAAGTGACCATGGGGGGTGGGAGGGATGGACATTTTAACAATCCACACCCCATAGAGACAATTCCCCCCCTTCTTTTGTTCTTTTTAAGAGTCTGAGTAGCTCTGGCTGGTCTAGAACTCAAGAGATCTGCCTGCATCTGCCTCCTGAGTGCTGGGTCTAAAGGTATTTGCCACCCACCTGGCTAATTTGTCTTTTTCAGACAGGGTTTCATAACTTAAGATCCTCTTGTCTTCCAAGTGCAGTTTAAAGGGATGTGCCACCATACTAGGCCCCACTGAGGCAATCCTAGCAGAATGAAGATTATTAGGAAAGGACAAAAACAGAACTACCTATCAAGCCAAATATTGTATGAGTTGACCACTCTGATCCCAGAAAATAGGAAAAATACTCTTTTTGAACAGGCCAAACTCAGCTGCTTGTAAGACTGAGGTAGGATGGCAGTGGCAAGTGCAAGGCCACCAGACAATTTAGTGAGACCCTGTCTCAAAAGAGAGCTGCATAGATATTGCTCCATGGTAGATCACATGCACAAGGCTCTTCGTTCAGTCCCCCAGCAATTGACCCCCTTAGCTTTTCTATACTAATGTGTTTTAAATATGTGTGAAAGTTATGACTTAGCTGACTATGGTGGTAACTTGATTAATATGGCTACAAATATACAAAAACTATTTCTTAAGACTACTGACTTGTTAAGACATTACTAAACTAGGGTGAGTGTGGTAGAGCATTCCCCAGCACTTGAGAGGCAGGAGGTTCTCTGTGAGTCCAAGGCCAGCATGGTCTACATAGTGAGTTACAGGACACTCAAGGCTCTTTAGAGACCATGTGCCCCCAAAATGAGTTATTACTAAACCTCATTAAGGTGAACAGTCCTAGCCCTACCCTCAAGCTTTAATATTCTATATAAACCCCCAAATGGTTCTGTTCTTGAACACAGATTCTCACTTCCTCTTCCAAGACCATTCAATAATCTATATAAACTGATTTCAATTCCCTGTGGGGAGAATAAAAGATACTTCAGGAACTAGGTTCCACACAGTGTGCAAAATACAAGATAAACCTAAGACGACAGTGGCAAGAAGAAAGGTCAGTTAAAAGGCCAACATTTACTTATAAGAACCCAAAACTCAGAGGATTCCAAGCACTCATTCACTATACTTGTTTTATTTACTTAATGAATACTACTATAAAACCACTCTGTACATAAATGAAACAGGTCTGAAGTCAGTAAAGTCACATTTCCTTTGACTGCATTCCCTTCTCTCCTTTTCTACTGAATCCCTTCCTTACGCCAAATCACAGAAGTACTTCCTATTTCCTTCCCTCCTTTACAGCCTGCATGGGGGCATTAATAAATGTCCAAGTGGCTTATCTAGAGCCTATACTCAATAACCAACAGGCTTTGGTCAAAAACCCTCAGCACTAAAATCTCAAGTTGGAAACTACAATACTATAAGCTTCCAAATCATTTTTTAAAATGAGTTTTAGAAATAAACCAAAACCCAAAGCTGGGGTGTCAGTGACAGAACACGCCTTTAATCCCAGCACTTGGAAAGCAGAGGCAGGTGGATCTCTGTGGGTTCAAGGCCAGCCTCCTCTACAGAGTAAGTTCCAAGACAGAGTTACGGGGAAACCTGTCTCAAACAACCAGTAAAAAACAAAACCAAAAAGGCTCCCCCATACCTTTTTTTTTTTTGGAGGGGGGGAAACACATTTACACAAAGTCTAAATCCCCACAAAACAGCCTCCAAATGTAATTTCATGTTTCCACCCAAGGACACTAGATTCTGCTTCTTTCAGAGTGTACAAGGGAGAAAGCTCTAATACAAGCAAACTATCCCGGTCACGAGCACATTAAAATGAAGACAAGGCTGACCTTGACAGGCATTTGTTACTCTCCCCATCCCACCTCCCTCTCCCATCTGGAGCCTAGATCAGTACAAGCAGCAATTTAAATCTATAATACAAAATTTAGTTCAGTATCTTTCCTAAATTGGAGGTTTTGAGGTATTCTGTTCTACTTTCCAAACGCTGGAACAGTAATTTCTGACAAGACTCTAGGACTATTTCAAAAACTGCCACAGGACCAAACTGGCATTCAAGGAAAAGGGTCTGACCTAACTTTTGAAAAACTCTGAGGGGCAACAGCTTTAATTTCAAACACGTCTCACTCCACCCTACCTCCCAAACATTAAAATCACAGGAGCCAGCCTGTCTTAGTGCACTTGCCTTTAACCCCAGCACTGGTGAGGCAAAGACAGGTGGATCCCCGTGAGTTCGAGGCCAGCCTGGTCTATATAGTGAGACCCTGACTCCAAATAATAATAAATAAATAAGTCACAGAAACCACATGTGACTTTTCACTTATTAAATATTAGTTTGGCAGATATTGCCTAACTCTAGTATCTAGGCACAAAATTAAGGAAAGGAGGCATAGGCAGATACACACACAGTCTACAACTGACTAGACAAAACACAATAGATATTGCAATGAAGTTCTCAAAAAAGACTAAATTCAAATTAGCAGGAGCTACGGATGTAGCTTAGTGAACTTACTGAACTAGCTTGCACAAGAGCTTGGGTTCCATCACCTGGGGGTGAAGGGGATGTCAAATGAACAAAGAGTAACTATTAAAATGTGTACATAAAACCATTTACTTAAAATGGATAAAACAGAACTGGGGGGTAGTGCATAGTGTAGTATTAGAGCGCTTGTCTTGCATGTACACAACCCTGGGTTGGAGCCCCAGCCATGCAACAGTGAAGTCATAAAACAGAAAAAAGAAAAAACTAGGATCTCCTACATTCCTAATTCAAAATCCCCAAGCCTCAACTGAGTGTTCAAAATAAGTAAAGATCCCCAAGTCCTGCAAGAATAGGAATTCCAAACTTGGGTTGTCAACCAAGAGTGTTACTAAACATTATTTGAATTAACTATTTCTCAACAGGTCTTTCCATGTGTCAAAATGCTGTGTGCAAATAGTAAAGTCATTGTTACAAACGGTAGACTGAGGCACAAGCACTGAAGAGGGCAATTGGTACTAAAGAGTCCTGGCAAGCCTGGTCTCCTGTATTCTATTCAATGCATCAGAACTCCGTGTTTGTGAAGGATTTTTTTTTTTATTAAAAAAAAAAAAAAAAGCCCCAGGAACTTTGGGATATCCTGGAGCATGAGTGAGGTTCTGCACCTCCCCGGAAGAAGGCGAGGCTGAAAAGCCCCAAAAACCCTCAAGTCCAAGGTGTGCCGGCCTACGGGAAGAAATCCAATCGCAGCATCTCAGCTTGCCTCCACCCGAGGATGATCTGCAGTGATTTCCACACACTCCACCCTCACCAAAGACTACTCCCCACCACCGGCCCGAAGAAGCCGTCCGCTCCCGAGGCTTCTCCTTTGTGAGGCTCCACAGCCGCCGCCCCACACTGGGCCTCCGGGGAAAAGCCACCGCCCCCACCCGCCATATTTCCCTGAAAGGCGCCCGCGCTACAGCTCCTAGATTCCGCCCTCTCCCGAGCGACCGGTGCTGCTTCTCATACCACCCCACCCAATTGTCCTCCACATCTCGCTGCGGTCCCGAAAGCTCCCGTGGGGATTGCGCGCCGGGAGACGGCACCCGCCATCTCCTCCCTCTCCCCCGCCCGGGGACTCGCCCTCCCCCTCCAGCCGCCATTTTACAACCAACTCCTCCACCCTACGCCCCGGCCTGCAGGCTGGCGAACGTCTACAAGCTAAGGACACAGGAGGGGTCAAATTCCTGGGCCCGGAGACTCCCACTGCTCCAGGAACCCGCAGGCCATTTCCTGCTTCCCGACCCACGTCCCCGAGCCAGGCTCAGAGACGATGCCGCCATTTTGTCTCCGGTTCCCGGCCTCTGTGGGCGGCGGCGGAGGGTCCGAGACTTCCAGCCCCCCGACACCCCCCCAACTCACCGTCGTATCGCTCAGCCTGCTCTGCCAGCTTCGCCTGGTACACCAGATCCTCCCGATCATCCATAGCGGCAGCGGCTCCGGCAGGGTCTGCGCGACGGATGGAAGCGGATAGCGTCTCCGACTCTCTCAGCTTCTCGCTCCGCGTCCGAGCAGTAAAAATGGCGGCGCCTCAATCCGGGACTTCCGCCTGCGCACGCGGACAACTGCTCAGCTCTATGGCAACCGCTCCCTGGCAACTGGCGCTGGGGGGCGGGTCCGGGCGTTCGGCGCCAGAAAAGGCTGGAACCAGCGCGACAGACGCCCCTCCTCCGTCGACTCAGCGGGCGGCCGAGCGCCGAGGCGGGAATTGCGACTGTGGAGGAGAGCAGCCCCGGGAAGCTGGAGAGGCTGCAGGCCTAGACTGCGACCGCGGACCGAGGACTGGCCTGCGGGAAGACAGAGCGGGAGCCTTAGAGGGTTCGCGGGCCTTCTTCACTGAAATCAACCTGCCCTGTGCACTCTTGCACGTTTTTCTCCCCGTACTCCTTTTTCAAATCATTTTAACCCTATTCCTTTTTCAGATCATTTTAACCCTAGGTGAGGAAGGGAAAGCTTCAGTTTACACGCAGCAGTTTCTCTTAAACACTGTAAGCATTTTCTTTTTTCTTTCGGCCATATTTTATCTCTTTGGCCCGTTGTAGATAGGACTTTTGTTTAAAGTCCCTCGTTTAACTCCTCCCGCCCCCGCCTTTAATCCCAGCTCTAAGCAGAGGCAGGCAGATCTCTGAGTTTGAGGCCAACCTGCTCTACAAACGGAATTCCAGGTCAGCCAGGGCTACCTCAAAAAGGGAGCTTGGGGGAGCTTGTCTGGTTTCCTGGGCATGCGTGAAAACATACATCATCCCTGCCAGCACTACAGTAGCTGAGGCTGAGGCAGGTTGGATTAAAAATCAGGCTCTTGAGACGAATCTAGAGTACATAGGGAAACCCTAACTAAAAGGGGAAAAGGAGAAAAGAAAGTGCCATGCCTAGTTTGGCATACAAGGTGCACCAGAGTATGGGCAAATTGACATTGATGAGCTAGAGATGAATAATCCTCAATGGGAATTGCTTCACTTGCAATGCCCATACCTATTCTGCTTCCCCAATGAATTGTCAACATCTTATACTCAACATCTGCTGCTGAGCAGTGGAGGAAAAGTGTCTCAAAGTAAGTGTGGAATAAAAAGGTTGGAATCAGATTGTGATGGGCAAGCTAAGAAGCTTGCATCTTAGTCTACAAACAGAAGGGAATTGTTTTGTTCAAGTGCTAGAGACTAGCCCCAGGACCTGCAGCATGTGCTCTGTGACTGAGTTACACCCCTAGCCAGGTGAGTTATTTTTTGATGATTCTGAGTGGAGAGTGACATCATCAAAATTATATTTAAGAAAAGTATTGCATATCTGCAGAAGTGGTGATTCACGCCTGGAGGTCAGTCTGGACTAAAATAATACCCTGCCTCAAAAACACACACAAGAAAAAGAAACAAGAAACAAACACAAAAATATTGATTGCAGAGCCCCAGTAATGAACAAGGGTAAATTATCATATTATGAAATATAATCAAAAAGTAATCAATAATAGGCTCTGGACAGAGAAGAAAGGAGGGACCGGAATAGCATCACAGAGAAGCCACAAGATTTTTGTAGCTGACCAGCTGGGAGAAGTGAAACAAAATCTAATTTCCCATCTTCCCACCCTGACACAGGAATGAGGAACAGTACCAGTAACAAAAAAGAAGATATACAGACCTAAATGTGGTAACCACACTTATAATCTCAGCACTGAGAGGCTGAGGCAGGAGGATTGTCATGAGCGTGAAGCCAGCCTTTGTTACATACTTCCAGTTACAGACCAGGGTGGGCAAGAGAATAAGACTATGTCTAAAAAGCAAACAGGAAGGCCCGTTGGCACACGCCTTTAATCCCAGCACTTGGAAGGCAGAGGCAAGTGGATCTCTGAGTTCCAGGCCAGCCTGGTCTACAGAGCAAATTCGAGGACAGCTATTTAGTGTGACCGCGTGTCAAATAATACAAAATAATAATAATAATAAAGGAATCTAGGAAGAGTTGCTGACTAATAGGATACAGAGAAAAACATGAATTCTATTTACCGCATGGTGGTTCTGAGGATCCCAGGATTATCCAGCTAGAATAACAAATATGGAGTTGAAAAGGGACTGACACACCTGGCGCAGCGGTACACACCTGCAATCCTAACATTGGCGACAAGAGACGGAAGATTGGAAGTTCAAGGGCACCCTCAGGCTGCACATCATGTGCAGTCTCCCTGGGTATTACAAAGATTCATTTCACAGAAATCAAGATATTTTAGTATATATCACCTAGGCAACTGTGTTTTATTTGCTGTAATCAGCTTGTTTTTGATTTTTAAAAATTTATTCATTATGAGCCGGGTGGTGGCACACACCTTTAATCCCAGCACTTGGGAGGCAGAGGCAGGCAGATCTCTGAGTTTGAGGCCAGCCTGGTCTACAGAGTGAGTTGCAAGACAGCCAGAGTTACAACAGAGAAACCCTGTCTCGAAAAAAAAATTTTGAGATTTATTAATTGTGATTATGTATATGGGGGTTTTACCTGTATATAGGTCTGTGTATCCTGTGTGTCTGGTGTCCTTGGAGACCAAAAGAGGGCTTCCTTGGATCCCCTGGAACTGGAATTAACATGATTGTGATCCACCGTTTGTGTGCTATGAATTGAATCTGGGTCCTCTACAAGAGCAACCAGTGCTCTTAACTGCTAAGCCATCTCTCCATCCCCTATAATTAGTTTTTAAAAGCCAGATGGAAAACACAACTGGAGTTCTACAAAATAGAAAATGTAATTTTAAACTATTCCAATAAAGCTGGAAGAAGATGGGAAATTTGACCGGGGGGTGGGAGTGGGGTGGGGGGACAAAAAAACCTCCCTGAGTTACTGTCTCAAAACAGAAAGGGAAAGGAGGAGTGTGAGAGCAAGCCTGAGGCTACAGCCAGAGAGGCTATCCAGGTAACACATGCCCATAGTCCCAGGCCTTCAGGAAGCTGGAGATCACTTAAGTTCAGGAGTTCCAGGTCAGCCTGGGCAACACAGACCCTTCCTCAAAATAGAGAGGGCTGCCATCAAAGCAGTTAGGCTCTGAGGAAGGGGCCAGCAGGATGGCTCAGTGGGTAAAGAGGACCAGAGTCCAATCCTCAGATGCCACGAAGCAGAGGGGAACTGACTTCCTCACCCATGCCACAGCATGTGAGTGCATTCACACATGTGCACACTAAGTGAAATATAATTAAAATAAATACAAAGAATATGTAGAGGTAAAAGAAAACCGAACATAAAACATAAGGATATCAGTATTTTTAAGTTAAAAAAGATTTTGTAAGATTTCTGTTTTCATGTATCTGTATGTCACATGTGTGTGGGTATCCACAAGGCCAGAAGAAGACATCTGATCCCCTGGAATGGGAGTTGCAGATAGCTATGAACTTCCATGTGGGTGCTGGGACTCTAACTGCTGAGCCATGTTACAGACCTGTAGCCTCAGACCCAAGGGAAAGGTTCCATGTGCAGATGTTCATGGTGTGTGCCAAAAATGTCCACCATAGCTTTCTCCTTGCAGATGTTTACAGCCTGAAGACTACTTACAGAGACCTCTCCTACCAAGATCATCTAAAACTGCTGCCTTGGTTCGGCTGTACACAATAGCCCTGCTCCGTGTTCAACTCTATAATAACCCTACCTCTGTGCTCCACTCTCTAACAAACTCACTGAGTTTCCAGGGTTCTGTGGCTTCTCCATCAGAGAGCCCAGACCACCCAACTCCAGCTTTCTGTCCATGTGTCCATACAGCTGTCCTAATTTCTTCATCTCCCTGTCAAGTCCAGATTACTGGAGCCATGCAAGGACTTGGCATTGGGAGAATGAGGTAAAAGGATTGCTGTGAGTTCCAGACTAGCCAAGGTTACATAGTAAAACTCTACCTGGGAAATAAAATTAAAAAAAGGAATAAGAGAGAACTCCAACATGATAAAAGTCACCTCTGAAAAACCCTAAAATCATGAACAAGACACTTAGTACTTAAAGTCCTAGCCAGAGCAATTAGACAAGAAAAAGAAAAAGCATTCAGATTTATTTTAAAATTATCTCTGCTCGTGAATATGAATATGGTTTTATATGTGGAAAACCCTAGGGCTAGGCTGGGGACATAATATTCATCACATAATCCAGGCATAGCACTGCACACCTGGAATCCTGAGTACTACAGCAATTACGTAGAGACAGGCAGATCAAAAGGTCGGCTTGTCCCAAGCTGATGGCAGTAGGTGGTGATGCAGGGGCCAGATGATTCTGCTGCTGCAGGCCCTTCGGCTTCAGCACAAGCTAGAGTTATCTGAGAAAGGGAACCTCAAGAAAATCCCCCCATCAGATTGCATGTAGGCAAGTCTGTAGTCCATTTTTTTGATAAGTGATCATTGTGGATGGACCCATCCCCTGGAGGAGTGGGGAGGGGAGGGTGCAGAAGGGTGAGGGGAGGGCCACTCCTGGGTAGGTGGTCTTGAGTTACATAAGAAAGCAGGTTCAACAAACAGGTTCAACAAAGCAGTATTCCTCCATGGCCTCTGCCCTAGTTCCTGCCTCTAGGGTCCTGCCTCAAGTTCCTGCCCTGACTTCGTGATTACCACTGTAAGCTGAAATGAACTCTTTCCTCTTCAGGTTTGCTTTGGTCATGGTGTTTTTGTACCACACACTAGGTCCAGGGTTCCAGCTCCATCGCCGGGGCTACATGAAACCAGGAGTCCCTTCAGTCCTCACACTCAGGGCTGAGGAGTGGAGGCAAAAGGATCAGAACTGCAAGGATGTCCTCAGATGCGTGGTGAATTTGAGACCAGCCCGAGCTATGTGAAACCATGCCAAAAGAATCATTCAGTTTACAATTAAGTAAACAAAATGCTTAGGAATAAATTTAAGGAATTGAAAGAGTTGTACACTAAGAACTGTAAAACATTGCTGAGGGGCTGGAGAGATGACTCAGCAAAGAGGACTGGCTGCTCTTCCAGAGGACTCAGATTCAATTCCCAGCACTCACATGGCAGCTCACAACTGACTGTAACTGCAATTCCAGAGGGTCTGACCCCCTTACACTAATGCACATAATTTTTTAAATTGCCGAAATAAATGAAAAACAAAATCCATGTTCATGGATTTGTACATTGTTAAGAAAACTACTTAAAAAAATAAATGCTACTCAATGTGATCTACACACCTACAGGATCCCCATGAAAAACTCAGTGGTGTAGTGTGATTTTGTTTTTACTAAGGAGCAGGAAAGATGGTTCAGTGGTTACAAACATGCTGCATTGTCAGAGGACCCGAGTTTGGTTCTCAGCATCTCCATCAGGCAGCTGACAACCACCTGTTACTCCAGCTCTGGGAATCCAACATCTCTAACCCCCTTTGGCCCTGTACTCATGTGCTTATACCCACACAGAGATAACAGAGATACACACACATGCACGTAATTTTTTAAACTCACAGGCCAGGAGAGGTGGTTCATGGTTTATTCCCAGCACTTGAGAGGCAAAGGCAAAGACTAGAGTCTAGAGTTAGTGGCTAGCCTGGTCTACATAGTGGGTTCCAGTCCAACCAAAATTACATAATGAGACCCTGTCTCAAAAATACAAAAGAAGTGGGCTAGAGAGATGGCTCAGAGGTTAAAAGCACTGACTGCTCTTCCAGAGGACCTGGGTTCAATTCCCAGCACCCACATGGGAGCTCACAACTGTCTGTAACTCCAGTTCCAGGGAATCCAACACCCTCACATATACATACATGTGGGCAAAACACCAATGCACATAAAATTAAAAAAAAAAAAAACCAACCACCAAGGTTACACAGAGAAATTCTATCCTGTCTCAAAAAAAAAAAAAATTTAAGCATACAAAAGAACATTTGTGCGTGTGCTCGTGCACACACACGTACAAGCACACACACACACACACACACAAGAAAATAGAGGCTGGGAGTATAGGCAGGAAATGAAGAGCCAGGAGGGAAATTCTGTAAGAAGAGAATGGCTAATGGGGGGATAAGGGATGGATTTGCTTCGCAAGTTCACAAAACCTACACTAGGTACTGGAGACAATTGGAAGAGCTGCTTACCTAGCAGGCAGGAGGCCCTGGGTTTACTCCCCACACTGCACAGAACAGGCACAGTGGTACAACATGTAACTCCGGCACGGTGAAGGTAAAGGCAGAAGGTTCAGAAAGTTCAAGGTCATCTTCATCTACACAGTGAATTCGAGGTCAACCTGGGCTACTCAAGATTCTTAAAAAGCCTGCCTCTAGCCCTCAGCAGGCAGAAGCAGGCAGATTACTGTCAGTTTACAGCTAACACAATTTGCTAACCTGGTCTACATAGTGAGTTCTAGGCAGGCCAGGACTACACGGAGTGATCATGAATAAATAAGGGTTGGAGAAATGGCTCAATGGTTAAGAACACTGACTGCTCTCTTAGAGGCCGGGGTCAATTCCCAGCACCCACCTGGCAGCACACAACCATCTGTAACTTCAGTTCTGGGGCTCTCTCGCCCCCTTCTGGCCTTCACAGGCACTGCAAATACCCACACTCATTTAAAAAAAAAAAGAAAATTACACATAAAACTAGTCCACAAAGGTAACTCTTTCACCAGGACAACTACAAGGCTGTCCTCTAAGTGCAGAGATCAGAACTAACCTTTGACCTGCTCGGTCTTCTCTTCCTCAGAGCTCCTGAAGTTTGAGTCCTTAGCTAGCTGAAGTGTATCCAAAGGCACTTTCTCCTAAGAAAACGCTTAGAAGGCAGAAACCTTAAACTAGATCGATGATCTGACTGTGTAGTCTGTTCTTGCTAAAAACAGAACTCAGGTGGACAGAGATGATGATAGGGTACTCAAAATCAAACATACTGTGCATGTGCACTCCAGTACATGTGCATGTGAGTGTGGTCCTGGACCTGGAAGCCAAAGGAGTTCATGAGCTAGCCAAGGAATTTACAACTCAACTACAAGCCCAACCCCTAAAAATCATTTTTCTTTTGTCTCTTTCTCCCCACCCCCCCCTCCCGTTGGAGACAGGGTATCTCTATGTAGCCCTGACTGTCCTGGAACTCACTATGTAGACCAGGCTGGCCTCAAACAGAGACACACTGCCTCTGCTTCCAAGTGCTGGGATTAATGGTGTGTGCCACCAAGTGTGCAATAATCCTAGCCCAGGAAGAGGAATGGCTATGCCTCCTGGGAGGTAAAGGAAAGCCTACCTTCCAGGGAATGTTGGCCTTCCAGCAGCGCCAGGCTTCACTGAGGTGCTGCAGAATTGTTCGGGTCTTGTTCTGTTTGATGCCCTCACAAAGGCTGACCTCCACACGCAAACCAAGGCATGTGCCTATACGCACACACACGCACGTGCATGTGCGTGCACACACACATATAAATAAACAAATGTAATTTTAAAATTAAAAAGCAGGGTGATGGTGGGGCCCAGCCAGCTGGCTTAGCAGGTAAAAGCACTTGCCACTGCCAAGCCTGACACTCCAGTTCAATCCTCAGGACCCACGTGGTGGAAGGAGAGAATCAACTCTTACACATTGTCCCCTGACCTCTGCTCTTGAGCTTCCTTGCCCATGTCCACACTCATATATATACAATAAAGATAAAAAACTGTAAAATATTTCTAAAAGAGCAGGAGAGTGGGTGCTGGGGCGACTGCTCAGTCAAGTGCCTTGTAGCATGAGGACCTGTGTTCAATCCCTCAGAACCGGTAGAACAAAACCTGGGCGTGGAGCTTTCTGCTATAAACTCAGGTGGGAACAGGTGGATCCTTGGGGCTTGCTGACCGTCCAGCTCAGCCTACTTGGCAACATCTAGGCCAATGAGAGGCCATGTTCCAAAAAACTAGATGGCACCTGAGGAAGGAAGCTGAGGCTGACCTCTGGCCTCCAGGCATACATGTGCGCCTGCACACGAACACTCCTCCCTCACACACACAGTTTGTTGCCAGTATTGTGTGTGTGTGTGTGTACTTTCTCCAGACTTGCTACATAGCAAAGGATTGACGAACTCCCCGAGCCTCCTGCCTCCACCTTTCCGGAGTGCTGGGATTATAGGTGTTCATCAACCACAAGCCCAGTTATGTGCAGTGCTGGGGACTGAACCTAGGGTTTCGTGCATATTAGGCAAGGATTATATCAACTGAGCTGAATATCCAGTCCCAGTATTGTCTTTTGGCTTCTGAAACTAGGTGTTTGAGGAAAGCAGTCTGTGCCACCTGAGCTACTCCTCAGCTCCTGAAGCAGGGGCTCCAGGCTGCGCTATGCCCTGGGTGACTGCGTCTTACAGAGCAATGCTTGGCTCCGCTTTGAAAGCAAGTGCAGCGACAGCATGACGTAGGTGCCTACTCTGCCCAAGCACCTGTGAGGCACAGATGGTAAATATCTTATTCTTAAATGTAAAAAGGTGGGATGACCACAGGGCTCATGACTTTTACCCCAGGCTTGGGAGCAGAGGCAGGCAGATCTCTGCGAATTCGAGACCAGTCTGGTCTACATAATGAGTTCCAGGCCAACCAGGACTACACAGTGAGACCCTCTCTCAAAGACAAAATAAAACAAGTGCCACTTATAAACCTGTCAAGGTCGCAAACGTAAGAGTGCTCAGGCATATTAAACTCACACCAGAGGGCTGGGAACTCTGTAGTAAACACTTGCCTAGCGAACAGAGGCAGGTCTGGGTTCTGTTCACAGCATCACAAAAATAAATGATCAAATGAAATAAAAATAAAAGCCAGGCCTAAGGACTTACCAAATATACCAGAGCAAGTAAGGATGTAACACCCTCTGGACCCCACAGGAAGGGGTACCTAACACTAGCAATGTCAAGGATCCTACCACCTGTCACCTGACTACCCTGTGCCCCAAGAGACTGGCAGGTGGAAAACTCAGGACTCTCCTTGAGGCTTCAGCTCAGCTTGCTCTCCACTGCTCACAGCTTACTCCAATTTCAGTCCCTCTTTCTACCCATCTAGAACCGGTCCTTGTCTCGATGGCCTCTACAGTACCTCAGCTCTACAGTTCAACTGGATTCTGCAGCCCAGCTCCAACCCGAGACCCCGGGCAGACCCTCTGTGTACCTCCAGAAGTTCTCCAACGGAGCTCCTTACTCTCTCTTTTGTAAAGTTTTGTCTGTCTGCCTGTCTGCCATCTGTTTCTTCGTGTGCGTGTGGGTGCAACTTTTGAGCGCTAGTTCTCTCTTACCGTTATGATTCCAGGGAGTGAACTCAAGTCGTTAAGCTTGGCAGCAAGTGTCCTTACCCACTGAGTTACCTCACTACCCACTTTGTTTTGTCCTCCCTTCCTCCTTCCCTCCCTTCCTCCCGTCCTCCTCCCACCTTCTTTGTTTAACACAGAGTCTGTCTGTAGCTCTGGCTAGTTGGGTACTCACAGAGATCGGTCTGTCCCTGGCCTCCCTAATGATGTGAATAAAGGTGTGTATCACGTCATTTTGTTCTTTTGTTTTTGTCTTGTTTTGGGTTTTTTTTTTGGTTTTGTTTGTTTTGTTGTTGTTTGTTTTTTTGAAACTCTGTCTCTCTGTCTCTGTCTCTGTCTCTGTCTCTCTCTCTCTCGTACTTGGAACTCTCCAAATAGCCAAGGATGGCTGGCCAACAAGCCCCAGGGCTCTGCCTGTCTCCAGTCTCTGGTGCTGGGATTACAGACACTCTCTGCTACAACCAGAGTGTATATGTGAGTTCTGGGGACTGAACATGCACTCTCTCCCCAGCCCTTTTAAAAATAAGCATTTTGTTGACATACATCAATTATATAGAATGGTATTTTGGCATTTTCGTGCGCATACATTTCGTGTATACACACAAGGGGTCTGGTCATCTTCACCTCATTGCTCTTTCATCCCCCTTACACTTGTTGACCACTCCCTCTTCACAACCAGTTCCTTTCCTACTGTGTGTGTGTGTGTGTGTGTGTGTGTGTGTGTGTGTGTGTGTAAGCATGCAGGTATACATGCGCATTTAGATGTATCTGTGAAAACAGAGGTCAACATCATATCCCATTCCTCAGGAGCACTCGCCCTGCTTGTTTGGGGTTTTCAAGACACGGTCTTTCGAGATAGCCCTGTCTGTCCTGGAAATCACAACGTAGCCCAATCTGGAACTTATGGAGATCCAACTGCAGCACCATACCAGGCCTCTGTTTGTTTTATGTATATGTGTGCATGAGAGGATGTATATGAAACCAGATGTGTCCAGGAGCCCAAGGAAGCAAGAAGAAAACCGATCCTCTTGAAATGGAGTTATGGGTGATTGTGAGCTACCCAATGTGGGTGCTGGGAACTGTATCTAGGTCCTATCCAAGAGCAGCAAGTGCTCTTAATTGCTGAGCCACCTATCCAGCCTCCCTGTTCTTTTTAAGACAAGTTCTCTCATTGGCCTTGCCCCGCCCTCCCCCCCCCCCACACACCCCAATTAGGCTAGACTGGCTTACCAGTGAGTTCCAAGGATCTGCCTATCCCTAACTCTCCAGTGCCAGGATTACAAGTACATGCCACCAAACCCAACCTTTTTATGTGGCTTCTGGGGCTTGACCTCAGGTCTCATGTTTGCACATCAGTTGCTTTATTAACTGCAGTGACTTTGCGTCTGAATCGCCTCTGCCTCTGCCTCCAGTAGGGTGGCCTTGGACTCTGCTGCTGCATCTCAATCCTTTTGTAGCTATCCCACAACTTACATGATACAACTATATAGACATGATTCCAGTGTGCTGTGTAATATATATCTGAGTTAATTTTAGGAATTACCATTGGAATAGAAGAACCTGCTTTTGTCAACTGCCAGCTATCAAGGGAAATCAGGAACAGCTGACGAACTACAGCGATGAACTTTTGAGCATTGCTTTTGAATTTATTATTATTAAATGATGTCTGACATTGTGAAAATATACGGAACTGTCCACCTGTTTCTGGTGTAGGATGCTCAGAACAGCCTATGTGTCTCAGACATAGCCTAGAACTTGTAATGCAATCCAAGTGGGCTTTGAACTCACAGCAATCCTCCTGCCTCTGCCTCCTGAGTACTAGGGTGCATATAGTTACAGTTGTTTAATTTTGTAGAGACAGTCTCAGATTCGCATCAATCCTGCCCCGGCTCCCCTACAGTGTGGACCACTGTGCTTGACTTGTTTAGTATCTAAGTTGTGTCCCTTCTCTGGCTTAATTACTTTTTAGATTTATGTGTATGAGCATTTTGCCTGCAGGTCTGCATGTGAACCAATTGCATGCCTAGTGTCCACAGAGGCTAAAAGAGGGTATAAGAACCCTTGGAACTGGAGTTACAGAGGATCGTGAGCCATCATGTGGGTTCAGGGAAACAAACCCAGGTCTCTGACAAGAGCAACAAGCGCTCTTAACCACTGAGCTCCAGCCTGTTTTTATTATTTTGTTGTTGCTATTTTTGGTTCTTATAGACAGAGTCTAACTATGTAGCCCTATCTGGCCTGGAACTTCCTATGTAGAGTCTGACCTGAAACTCAGAGAGGTCTGTCCTCCTGCCTCTGTCTGCTGAGATTAAATGCATGTGCCACAGAGATTAAAAGAGGCCAGAAGAGGGCTTTGGATCCCCTAGGACCAGAGCTAACAAGGGTTGTGCTATCATACCCAGAAATATACTACTTTGTTTTGTTTTTTAATTTAAAAAAATTTATAGAAATATTCAGACATGTGAAAATTCTTTCTTCCTTTCTTCCTTTCTTCCTTTCTTCCTTTCTTCCTTTCTTTCTTTCTTTCTTTCTTTCTTTCTTTCTTTCTTTCTTTCTTTCTTTCTTTCTTTCTTTCTTTCTTTCTTCTTTCTTTCTTCTCTGTCTCTCTTTCTTTTAGTAATATTTTTCTTTCATTTAGTGGCTGGGTAGATTGCTCAGTGGTTAAGGGTACTTGCCATGCTTGGCTAAGCTCCACTTAATCTATTCTTTTTGTTTTTTGTTTTTTGTTTTGAGACAGGGTCTCTCTGTTGTAATTCTGGCTGACTGGAACTCACAGAAATCCTATTCTTAAATTAATGCAATATTATTTAAATTATTATGCATTTTCAAATTTGGTACTTTTTTCCTCTACAATGTCACTCATTTTATACTTTTATGTGCAGGCTGGGCACCCACAGAGGCCAGAAGAGGACATCAGATGCCCTGGAACTGGAGTTAGACTATTGTAAGCCACCAAGTGGGTACTTGGAGTGGAATCCCAGTCCTCCAAAAGAGTAGCCAGTGCTCTTCACCACCGAGCCATCTCTTCAGCCCAACTTTTATATACTCTTAAATAAATTTATATAGTTATATTTATTGTGGGCTCACATGTCTAGTTCTAGTTAATATTGTAGTTAAGGGGCATTTTTCTTTTCAAGAGTGAGATCAAAAACAAGGCCTCAGGCATTTCAGATAAGCAGTGTACCCCAGGGCTTTGCTTTTTTTTAAACAACATTTTCTTTTCTTCTTTTTGAAGTTATTTATTTTATGAGTATTTTGCCTTCATGTATGTATGTGTACCACACGCGTGTCTGGTGTCCTCATCAGATCCCCTGGAACTGGAGTTACAGAAAAGATGGTTGTGAGCCATCATGTGGGTGCTGAGAGCTGAACCCAGGTTCTCGGCAAGATCAAGTGCTCTTAACCACCGAACCATCTCTCTAGCTCTTTGGTCTACATTTCCTCTCTACGTGTGTGAATGCACAAAGAGTTATGTGCATATGCATGTGTGTGTGGAGATCAGAGGTCAACCTCATATGCTCCTTAGAAGTTATCAGCCTTGAACTTTTACAACAGGATCTCCCACTGGCCTGGAACTCCCTGGTCAGGATAGGCTGGCTGGCCAGCAAACTCCAGGACACCACCTGTCTCTGTATCTCTAGCTCATAATCATGCAACATCATGCTCAGCTTTTCAGGTATGCTGGGGATTGAACTCAGGTCCTCATGACTGTGTGGCAATTACTTTACTGACTGAGCCATCATTCCAGCTCCATTTCTGTTGTTGCTTTTGTTTTGTGTCTGTGTGTATGGTGTGCATGTGTATGTACCCATAGAGGGGTGGTGCATGTGCACCCATGTGCACACACCTATAGAGACCCAGGGTGAATACTGGGTATCTTGATAGATCACTCTTTACCTTCTGTATTGCCATATCTCGCCTGAACCCAGAGCTAGCTAATTCAGCTAGGCTAGCTAGTGGGCTTGATATGGGGATCTGCTTCTGCCTCCCTCCCATTGAGATTACAGGTGAACCAACAAAGCCACTTAGCTATTACCTGGAGCTGGGTATCCAACCTCTGGTCCTCACCCTGGTGCAGCAAGCACTTCACCCACTGAGCAATGCCCCAATATTGTGTGTGTGTGTGTGTGTGTGTGTGTGTGTGTGTATTTATTTATTTATTTATTTATTTATTTATTTATTTATTTATTATATGTGGGTGAGTGAGTATGCACCCATGTGGTGATCAAAGAACAACTTACGGGTGTCAGTTCTTACCTTTTAAAAATAGATTTATTTTATTGTATATGTGTGAGAGTTTGGCCTATGTGTATGTACGTGCATTATGTGTGTGCCTGGTTCTCAAAGAGGTCAGAGAGGGCATTGGATTCTCTTGAACTGGTGTAAGGGATGGTTTTAAGCCACCCCATGGGTGCTAGGAAACAAACATGGCTCCTTTCTAAGAATGACAAGTACTCTTAACCATTGAGCCATCTCCTACCCCAGAGATTACATTACATGAACTGTGAGCCAAAACAAACCCTTCCTTACATTGCTGTTCTAAGGGTATTTTACCGCAGCAGCATGGAAACTAGCCAAGGCATGTAGCACCTAATACTATGGGCTTGATCCCTAGCACCACATACACGGGGCGTGGTGGTACAAGGCTGTAGAGGCAGGCAAATCGGAGTTCAAGGCCAGCCTGGTCTACACAGAGAAATCCTGTCTGGAAAAACCAAAAAGAAAACAGAAAAAAAGAAAGGAGGATCAAGAATTGAAAACGATCCTTGACTACATAGTAAGCTTGAAGCCAGCCTGGGCGCCATGAAAACATACCCTCCAGTATGAAACAAGGACCTGTGGGTAGGTCAGTAGGTAAAGGCCTTGCTACCAAGTCTCATCACCTAAGTGTGATGCCTGGGACCTACCTGGTGGAAAGAGAGAACAGACTCCCAAAAGTTCTCTGAATTCTGTGCATGCCCTCCATATATGCATACACACACCTCCATACACACAAATAAATGTAACAGTGATGGTACATGCTTTCAATCTCAGCACTTAGGAGGTAGAAACAGGAGGATCTCAGTGAGCTTGAGAGCAGCCAGGTCTATATAGTGAGGTTCAGGGTAACAGGGCTACCTAGTGAAGACCTTGTCTCAAAAAAATACTTATTTAAAAAACCTTGGGGAGGCTGGAGAGATAACTTGGTGGTTAAGAGCACTGGCTACTCTTCCAGAAGACACAGGCTTGATTTCCTCAACCATCCACAACTTCCATGACAGAGGACCGAGGAAACCCTAGGGGACCAGACAACAGAGGTACAAAGAGATGCACATAGGCAAAACACCCATATACATAAAATAAAATAACAAAATAAAAATAAATAAAAATCTTGGGTCCATGCAAGATATCTCAATAGGCAAGCCTGGAAACCTCATGGTAGAAGGAGAGAACTGACTCTTGCAACTGTCCCCTGACCTCCATGTGCAGGCACATGCATGGACACTCACACAATGTGCCCACACACACACACACAGTGTGCCCACACACAGACACACACACAGTGTGCCCACACATACACACACACACAGTGTGCCCACACACACACAGACACACACACAGTGTGCCCACACATACACAGACGCACACACAGTGTGCCCACACACAAACAGACGCACGCACAGATAAATAAATGTAATTTTAAAATAATCTTGTCAGAAGTGGTAGCCCATGCCTGTAATCTAAGCACTGAGGAGGATGAGGAGGAGCAGAGTCTAAGGCAGTGAATGGATGAATACATAAACAGACGAATAAAGAACAAAAAAGAGGGTTGATGGCCAGCCCAGTCTACACAGGGAAAAGTGTGTGTGTATGAGTGTGCGTACTGAGATAGGGTCTCATTATACAGCCCTTACTGTTCTGGAGTTCGCAATGTAGACTAGGCTGGCCTCAAACTCACAGAGATTCCCCAGCCTCTGCTTCCTGAGTGCTGGGACTGGTTAAAGGTGTGGGTCACCGTGCCCTGCTGTGAAAACAAATCTTTTTATTTTAAAGGTTTATTTTGTTATTATTTTCTTTTGAGATGGGGGCTCACTGTGTAGTCCTGGCTGGTCTGAACTCAATTGGTTGACAAAGCTGGCCTTGAACTCACAGAGATCTGGCTGTCCCTGCCTCCTGATATGCACCGCCACACTTGGCAAACTTTTTTTATTTAAACAGCTAAGCCATGTATGGTGCCACAAGTGTGCATTCCCAGCATTCAGGAAGCTGAGACATAATGAGCGACAGTTTGAATGAATCCTAACAAGGCCCCCATATAATTAAAAGAAAAAGTAGAACTTCAGGTACAGTTTAATAAAAGAATGCTTGTCTAGAATGCACAAGGTTCTGGGTTCACTTCTCAGGAAAGCAGAGATTTTTTATTTTTACTTTCTTATTAAGATGTATTTTCAGCCCAGTATGAGGACTCATGTCTTTAATCCCAGCAGTCAGGAGGCAGAGGCAGGAGGATTGCTGTGAGTTTGAGGCCAGTCTGGTCTACACAGTGAGTTCCAGGACAGCCAGGGCTATGTAGAGGGACCTATCTCAAACAAACAAACAAACATGTTATCTCTAATTCCAGCAGCTTGATGGAGGCAGGAGACTGTTCCAAATACAAGACCAGCCTGGTTCACATAGCAAGCCCAGGACAGCTACCAATAGGCAGGCTGTGTTTAAAGGTAGACAGAAAAAAAAAAAAAAAAAAAAAAAAAAAAAGAAGTCTTAAGTACCGTCATGTAATCACATGACACATATTTTAAACTTCCTAAATTATCTTTGAAAGCGATGGTAGCACTGGCAACTAGTAAACATCCTCTGGAAAATGAGATACTGAGCTGTAGCAATCGCTGACTCAGTAACCCTACTCCTGGGAGTCTGTGCTAAAAATAATTCAGTTGAATCAAGAGATTCATGAAGATACTTTGTAAGATTTTCCTATTGCTGCTGTAACTAATTACCACCAACTTTGAGGCTCAAAACAACCCACATTTAACACCTTCAGGTTCCGGGAGAGACTAATAAAATCACACTGCCAGAGGTGGTGTTCATTCTGGAGGCTCTGAGGAAGAAACTCTTCCCTTCCTTCTTTAATCTAAAGTTGGCCTTCATTGCTGGGCTCCCTCTATTTTCAGAGCATCTTATGACACATGTAATACCATTAATTTTTATCTATGGCATTCATTCATATTCTCTTTTGTTTTTGTTTTTGTTTTTGTTTTGAGACAGGATAGCTCTATGTAGTCCTGTCTGGCCTGGAACTCACTATGTAGACCAGGCTGGCCTCAAACTCAGAGGTCTGCCTGCCTCTGCTTTAAGGCATGAGCCACCATGCTCAGCCTAAATTTTTACACTTTTATTATCTGTGTGTATGTGCATATGTGTATGGGCACATGGACTTGAAGCATTAAACTCAAGAAGTCAGAGAACACCTTGCTGCAGTTGGTTCTGTCTTTCCACCTTGTGGATTCCAGTACTAGAACTCACGTCACAGCTGTTAGTAAACACCTTTAATTTCAGCATTCTGGAGACAGACATAGGTAGTCTCTGTGAGTTTGAGGTCAACCAGGGACATGATGAGAACCTGTCTCTAAAGGGGGAGGGAGCTGGAGAAACGCCTCAGTAGTTAAAAGCAGTCTGTTCTAGTGGACTTGGGTACAGTTCCCAGCACTCACATGTGGCTCAAAATTATCTGTAACTCCAATTCCAGGGTATCCAATGCCCTCATCATTTCCAAGGACATTGCATGCATATGCATTGCATACACATAAATACACACAGGCAAAACATCCATACACTTAAAATGATATATATATATATATATATATATATATATATTTATTTTTTTTTTTTTTTTTTTTTATTTATTTATTTTTTTTTTTTTTTGGGCAAACAACTCAGGTCATCTGTCTTGGCAGCAAGTGCTTTTATTTGCTGGGCCATCTTGTAGGCCCCTAGTTATTTACCAACAGAGCAGCAACAGCTCCCCGACTAGCAACTGTATCTTCTGCAGCCAGTCAGAAAGCGGTTGGTTACCTCCATAACAATAATGCCACTGGTGCATAATATCTGGCAGGTTAGTAGTGTGGTACATCGGGTCCATAGGAGAGTAAGACTGTTGATGACAACTGTCCCCAGCAGATGCAGGGTGTCTTTCAACACTATAAAAGCCAACAGAAAAGCTTTCTTTTGACTCAGTGTCCTTTCACTGCATCTCAAAGTCAAAGTTGTCAAGACTTTCTGATTAAGTACATTTTGTAATTATATGTATTTGTTTGTATGTGTGCATGCCACAGCATGCATATGGAGGTTAGAGGGAAACCCATGGGAGTTAGTTCTCTGTTCACGTGGGTCCCAGGGATGGAATTCAAGTTATTAGATATGGTTATCTACTGAGCCATCTTGCTGGTCTTCTTGCATTGTTCTTACAAAGACTGTGTGATTGCAATGGGAAGCCCAGGATAATCCAGAACTATTTTCCTTGAATCAACATTCAGATCACAGCAGTCACATCCCTTTCCAGCAGTAGGGTAACAACCTTACAGGTCTCAGGGATTAGGATGTGGGCATCTTTGGGGGAACATTATTCTGTCTACCTTAGTGTCACTAATAGATTTTGATATCACATCCAACATGATTGACATGTTTAATTGTATCACCCAATATCCAGTCCATGATCAATTTCCTATGACTTTCTCAGGTGTTTGGGGTTTTTTGTTTTTTTCTTTATATAGTACATGTATCTTCAAACATTTTTTTTTTTAGATTTTGTTTTATGAGTGTATTACCTGCATGGATGTATGTGTACCACGCACCTACAGGTCAGAAAAGAGCACAAGATCCCTGGAACTGGAGTTAACAGACAGTTGTGAGCTGGTTTGTGGGTGCTGGGACTCAAACCCAGGTCCTCTGCAAGAGCAACAAGTGCTCTTAACCACTGAACCTTCTCTCCAGCCCGAATTTTTGTTGTCTGTTTTTTGAGACAGGGTCTCTCTCTGTGTTATTCCATTTTATCTTTCAAGTATTTCCTTTAATGTCCGATAAGATGAGCAAGTAATTAATATATTATCTAGTACTTGCTTATATGTATAAAAATAGCTTATCCCTTCCAGGGGTGGGTTCAGATGGGGAGAGCACAGGAGAGGAAGTGTTGGAGGGAGGGACAACTAACACTGAGGATGTTTTTAAAAAGCCCTATGGAAACCTACTATTTTATAAGCTTCTTTAGATAGATAGATAGATAGATAGATAGATAGATAGATAGATAAGTAGGTAGGCAGATAGAAAGAGATAAACAGACAGTTTAAGTGTGTGTGTATGTGTGTCTTAAGAGTTTAAATGGAGCTATCCTACACAAGGGTTACTGACCCTCCCAGAAGCCATAGATTGTCAAATCAAAAGTACAGTGCCAGATGTGGGATATCTTCTTCAAGTTGTTGGAGGGTGGGGGTCACAGGAACTGCCAAGACAATACAACTATTTCCACTATTCTTGGTTTGTCATCAGAACTTGATGGTAAGACCCTACTGATGAAAACAGCACACTTTGGTTATAGGACACGGGGAAAAAAGAAGCTAATATTAACCTATAGACTTACTCCCTTCTGGTTAGCTTTTCACCTTCTGTATGGAAGATGCCTTACAGGCTGCTGGGGGAGAAAATCATCAGCAGTCTTATTCACTTGTCACTTTGAGCTACAGTAATGATCAACTAGACAAGATAGACCAAGGGTGTAATGGTGGCATCAATATTATAGGGGTAACCAACTGCTTTCTCATTGAATTTCAGGGCTGATCCATAGGACTAAACTCAGGCTTGGTACTGTAAATCTGACCAAGAACCAATGGCTGCCTGGGTACAATGGCATATGCCTTAATCCCAGCACTCAGAAGGCAGAGGCAGACAGAGCTCTATGAGTTCAGGGCCAGCCTGGTCTACATAGTGAGTTCCATGACAGCCAAGGCTGCATAGAGAGACCCGGTCTCAAAGAAAAACAAATCCTGGTGCCTGCAGATGTCTGGGTGCTGTGGGATGTCCGGGTGCTTGTAGGAGTCACTGGTGCATGTGGGAAGTCCTGGTGACTGCCAGATAACCAGGTGCCTATGTGAGGTCCTGGTTCCTGAGGGATGATCTGTTGCCTGCAGGAGGCTGTGGTCCCTTGCACTGTTGGGTGAGGGACTGCCTAGGTCTTGGCATTTTGTATTGTTTGCAGCTGTTGGATTTATGTGGGGGATGTTTGATTGCTCAAGATCTACATGTGTTATCAGAAGAACATCTGAGGAATTCTGAATCAATAAAAACACCTGAGCTCAGACACACAGGGTTCCATTGTCCAGTATGGCGCTGGCCATGATGGTGGTTCCCGCTGCTGAAGTCTGGAAGGGTTGGCACCAATGAGTATGCCTCCTTGTCTTCCTTGCTGAGCCATCCAGCAGTGTGCTACTACAAATGTAGCCCTTTCTGGCCTAGAACTCACTTTATAGACCAGGCTGGCTTTGAACTCAGAAAGACCCCCCCCCACACACACACACACATACACACACCTTGCCTCTGCCTTCATGGTAGTGGGATTAAAGGCACTCTCCACCATGCCTGGCTCAAGTTTGAAGTTCTGATCCTCCTGCCTCCACCTCCCAAATGGTAGAATTAGCAGGGCATGTTAATAAAAACCCTTTTACTCTCAGCATTTGAGAGGCAGGGGAAGGCAGAGTTTGAGGCTAGCCTGCTAGTATATAATAGGGTTACTTAGTGAGACCCTGTTTGGAAACAAAACAAGCAAACCTCTCCCAACCCAATAATAAACAAACCAAACCAACCAACCAATCAACAAACCCATATGCTGGATTACAGGCTCATATCACCAAGCCCAGCATGTAAGTAATGGGGATCTCATCCAAAGGCCTCTTTTGTGCTAGGGAAACACTCTACCATCTCAAGTACATCCACTGCCTAACAATTATGTTCGCTACAGGCTCACAGATTGATTTATTTCTTATTTTCCAGAACTGGAGACTAACCCAGAGCCTTGGAATGCTGAGCAAACTAGGTATCACTGAACTGCACCCCCAGAACTGAGGTCCAGCTCCCACCATACCATTCATTTCACACACAACTCAAAGGTTTTAGTGTACAAACTGGCACTACCATTGTTACAAACTAATTTAGATTATTTCTAATATTCCGGAGGTCTTTAGTTTGGCTGGATGTAGAGGCTCATGTGTGTAATCTTACTACAGAAGGTTGAGGCAGGAAGGTTACCATGACTTAAAGTAAAGGCAAAACTAAGCTACATAAGCATGTAATTCTTTTTTTTTTTTAATTTTTATTTTTTTGAGACAGGGTTTCCTATGTAAAAGCCCTGGCTGTCCTGAAACTCACTCTGTAAACCAAGCTGGCCTGAAACTCAGAGATCTGCCTACCTCTGCCTCCCACATACTGGGATTAAAGGCATGGGCCACCACCACCCTGCAGCACGAGACTCTTTCATCTCCCCGCCCCCCCATCCCCAAAAAACAAGACAAAACAAGAAAACTCCTAAAGATACAACTACTAGGATGTCCAGATGGCTAATTTGGTGCCTTCTTTGAAGTCTAATTACCTGAATTTGAGTCCCAGAACACACGATAGGAAGAGGGAACTGATTCCTACAGCTGTCCTTTAACTTCTGTATGTATGACATGGCATGCACAAAACACATGTGGACACATGCACACAGAACTTAAAACACATCTAGTTCAGCATGGTGGCGCTCACCTTTAATCCCAGCACTAAGGAAGCAGAGGCAGATCTCTATGAGTTCGGGGCCAGCCTGGTCTAGAGTGAGGTCCAGGACAGCCAGTTACAACAAAGAGACCTTGTCTCAAAAAACAAAAACAAAAAACAAAACAAAAATCTAAAAATGACCTAGCTCTTTCAGTCCTTGGTATATGCCCTAAGGAACCTAAATCTTAGTACAGACATTTGCATACATGTTTACTGGCACTCCACTCCTAAAGCCAAGAAGGAACCAACCTAGATAAATGGATATGAAAATGTGATATATACACAATGGAATTTTATATAGCCATTAAGAAAAAATAAATCTGGGCTAGAAATGGCTCAGTGGCTAAAAAATGTACTGCTTACAGAGGACCTGATTTCAGTTCCTAGCATCTGTCAGGCAGATCACAACTGCCTGTAATCCCCTTCAGCTCCAGGGAATTCAATGTCCTTCCTTTAGACTCTGTAAGAGTGCGTGCACTCGTGTACACACACACACACACACACATACACACAGAATTTATTCACACAGTAAAAGAATAAAGTTTAAAAGAATAAAGTTTACAGGAACAAGCATGAAACTGGAAATCATTAAGTGAGGCAACCCAGATCAAGCTAGACAAATAACACGTTTTCTCTCATAAGGGTCCCAGTTTTGGTTTTTTTTAAAAAATAATTTAATGTGTATCAGTATAAGGGTATCAGATCCCCTGGAATTGGAGTTACAGTTGTAAGCTGACATGTGGGTCTTGAGAATTGAATCCAGGTCCTCTGGAAGAACAGCCAGTGCTATTAACTGCTGAGCCATCTCTCCAACCCTGGGGCCCATCTTTTGATCTGCAGGTATGTGCATTTATGTGGAACAAGCGTACGGAGACATTATAAAATTTAAAAGGGTTCATAGGAAGGGAAAGAAGTTTTGAGAAAGGTTTACAGTGGTTTGAACGAGAAATGTCCCCCCATAGGCTCTGGCATTTGAATACTTGAGTCCCAACTATTTGGAGAAATTTAGCTGAGGTGTTATGTCAAACATACAAAAAGCACAAGTAAAAGATAGTAATCAAACTTTCCTAAAAATTACATTTTTCTTTTTTTAAAGCAACACCTGTTCTGGCTCTGCTCACTGTCATGTGGCTTCTGAACTCCATTCTTTTTCTTAATACTTTATTTTTTAAGTTATTGGTGTTTTGCCTGTGTATAGATTTGTATAAAGGTGTCAGATCTCCTGGAATAGGAACTACAGACAGTTTCAAGCAGCCATTTGGGTGCTAGGAATTGAACCCTGGTCCTCTGGAAGAGCAGCCAGTGATCTTAAACACTGAGACATCTCTCCAGCCCCAACTCCATTTCTTATTTTTGAACCAGGGTCTCACTACATAGCCGTAGCCTTAGAACTCCAGCTGGGGCTAGAGTGAGACTGTGTTGAAACAGAACAAAAACAGTAATAGAAGGTATACTTTAATTGTAGTGGAAGAAAAGGTGCACAAGTAATTTAAGGCATTCCTCCTGTTAGGTTTTTTGTTATAGTACATGGCTCCTGAAAGCATCTGGGCCCTAGTCAATTCTACCTACTAACTCACCTTGGCATTAGAATATGGTCATGCTCCCTTAGTTATCACACATAGACAGTATTCACTAGGATCCTGCCCTGTTACTTTCTGAGCTGCTGCCTTTAGTACCTACCATACCAAAAAGTACCAAAAGACCTAAATAACAGAAGAGGTACTGCATGTATGTATGCCTGTGCAACATTTGTCTGTTGCCTGAGGAGGCTGGAAGACGGCATTAGGTTACAGAATTCTGAGCTGCTATATAGGTGCTGGGAACTGAACCTAGATCCTCTGCAAGAGCAGCCAGTGAGGTTAACCAGAGTCACCTCGCTAGCCTGAATAACATTTTGAATAGACTAAGCAACTTCCATATAGTATTTTAGAACAAACTAAGCTGAATATAACCTGATGCTTTCAGGAATCTGAGTGTGGCTAAAGCTAAGAACTCAAATAAGATACAAACTAGTAAAGAATCATTGTTATGTGTAATATAACAGGATTGCCTTCCCTTTTTCTCCCCCCCCCCCCCTTTTCTAGGTTGTTCAAGACAGTTTCTTTGTGTAACTTGGCTGTCCTGGAACTCTCACTGTAGACCAGATTGCCCTCGAACCCAGAGATCTGCCTGGGTGTATACCTTTAATACACTACTACCCCACGCGGTTGCCATCCTTTCTATGGAAAACACACAACAGGCTGGGAAGCACCCACCCTCTTGAGAACAAACTTTTTCCACAAAGGCCCATAAGCAGATGTGACTGAACCTAGCCTTTTGAACGGCAGTAAGATCAGGCATGCTAGAGAAGCAGCTGAGGTGGCCTTCCATGCACGTTCTCCAGTACACACCACACCTACTGACAACATTCGACATTCTATGATTTTGTGGTCATGGGGGCTAACCAGTCTCATGCATGTTAGGCATCTGCTCTTCTTCTGAGGTTCATTGCCAGCCCTCAGCAACAGTTGTCTCCAGGGAGCCAAGCCCTGTGCTAGGCTCTGAAAATGTTAAGAAACTGGGACATTACTCTTGCCTTGCTGGAGTTTTTATAGTTGAGCTACACAATCACAAAACTGGTATGCAAGCATCATTAGAAAGGAGCAAAGGTAAATAAGACTTTGGAGTTGAGAACACCTCTAAGGATGCAACATTTATGTTGGAACCAAGAGTACAAGCTAAGGCTGTGTGTATGGAGAGCAGAGCTGGTCATGAGATAAGCTGGAGGGAGAGGCTGTTGGAAGGAACAAGTGATCCTTGCTCCCTTTCTTCAGCTCCCACTCCCGCATCTGGGCCTCTTCCCAAATTTTCTATGTAGGCATTCCCCCTCAACATTTATGAGAAAACTTTATCTGAAGTTCCCTGAGTTACAAAACATGGGCTGTATGGACGCTGAGACTACATAAAGGAACCCAATATTCAACATAGTAAAATAAAAGTTGGACAGTTTATTTTATTGTCAAAAGGTTGAAATACATTTAATCACCTTGCTGTTAAACTTGCATATGCCGAAGTTGGATCCCTTCAGGGAAATCTGCTCTTTACTCTATACTGACATATTGCTAAGTCCATGGCAGCAACTATGAGGTTGCATTTTGAGTCTAAGGCAGAATACCATATAGGCAATAGACAGAATTTGTCCATTATGTATTTAGTAGACAGGGATGTCTTGCTAAGTTGCCCAGGCTGACCTTGAACTCCTGGGTTCAAGTAATCCCATAGCCTTGAAGCACTAGAATGATGGGTACATGTCACAGTACCTCGGACTACAAATACAGTTCCCAATACTAGAGTGAATAATGTCAATTTGGGTGCATACACACTTTGGGGAAAGATGGCATGAACATACAGAAATGTACAATCTCCTTTTGCTGTTATTGTTACTAACGTTCCCTGAGCATTTGCTACTTACATTAAAAAGGAGAAATACATGGCGCATCTACACCAACATTCTAAAGACTACGTCTACAAAGTTCCCTATCATGTTGTCATCATCCTGTACTCCTAAGTACCCATTTCCAGACAAGTCCAATGTTCTGTTCATAACATGCTCTTTAGACTCATATATGATATTCTTCATGCCCCCTCACAGTAGTGTCACACTTTCTAGAGATCTCATTCATAGCTTACCTCATTAACCCCCACACGCATACGACTGTTGGTGGGCAGTTGAGATACACACCTTCTATTCCTTACAAGTATAAAGGTTTCAGTTTTTTGTGACAAATATTCCAAGATTACTTTCTCCAAAAGATCACCAAGCCAAACATTTGGCCATACTTTTATTTACTACATATACTATAAACATATACAATACATGCTACAAAAAAACATTTTTTAAAATTTAACTGTCAAGAAAGTGTATAGTGTTATAATACAATGGCACATGTTCATATTTTATTTCAAATTGGTTTGCTTATCACCCATTCCAAACCATTAATAGTGAAATGTTACGTATGGAAAATTAAAATTATTTATTTGCATTATTAATAAACAATTCCGACAAATTAATAAGAATTAACCATGTCAAACATTAGTATCCAAAAACGGGCTCTTGCAGAAGTGATTATATAAAACGTAGCAGCCGATTTCCGTTGACTTTGCTCTGTGACAGTGTGCACATGCACTTGACTAGGGTTCTAGCACTTGCTGTTTTTGGAAGGCATCTGTAAGAAGTCCTTTGATCTCTTGAGGTCCAACAGCTGCTACCCCAGCCAAGTCCAACCGAACAGTTCACGTAATGGCTTTGAACAACTAATCACTGGGGAGGTCGTGCGATTCGCAGAGAGCTGCGCATCTCATTACCACCACACGCAATGAAGAGACCACACGAGCCAGCGGCAAAGGCAAAGGCAAAAGAAAATACAAACATCCAAATCAGTTTTGACAAGGATTTTCTACAAATATTTTAGATGCCGTAATTTCAGGAACACATTTTCTGTTTAAAAAACTTTTTGTAGCTCTGTAGACCAGGATGGTCTAGCACTCAGAGACCCACTTCCTCTGCCTCCTGAGCTCGGGGACTAAAGGTGCACACCACCACTCCCAGCTGAGGAAACAAGATTTACTGTGCATTTGGATTTACAGTATCTATACTAACTGAAAACTGAACCAAGTAGTCAGGTGGAATATGTCACATACTGCAAACCTGTCCATTCAACATCATAGAGCACCCATTCCGTGCTTAGCACTGTGCCAACATCTCCAAAGTTGGGTATTAATGTTTTTATCAAGCATTTACCTTAGAGTGAGGTAAAAACATATATTAAGTTAGCGTCAACTCATTAGTTTGCCTGTGGTAATGTATGCAATCCTATGTCAACCAGTGTCCCTGGGCCATGGCACAAGCTTCCGCACTCTGCTCATTCTTTCATACAAAATTTCTACACACATGTGCCAAGCAATGTGCTACTCACAGCAATACCATGATTTGGTATATGCTCAAAAGAATGTAAATCCATCATATTAATCTATACAGGACAATTAAGAAAGTACATTATTTTTCTAAAATGAGGTTCAAAGCAAGGTATAAAGTGTTTCTATTGGTCACACCATACCAGAGATCAGCAAGTGCCATTATCACCCGAAAGTCTCATGTTACAGTCTAAAGAAACCTTAATCATTTGTGACCTCAGAGGCCTATTCTTTGGAGCATCTGACCCTATATAAATTATTCCATATTTTAAAGGGCTTGTAAAATAAATCTGGACAAAGGAAAACCCAAATGAAGGCAATTTATAATGTAATATACTTCAAGAACTATTTTGGCCATGTAAAATGATACATCAGTAATTTATGACTGGCACAGTTTTCAAAATACTAATCCTACCCCAAATGCATAGAATTCTAACCTGTCTTTTATACAACTTGCACATGATACAGAGGGCAGAGTTTGGCCCTTGATACCTTCTACAGGATATAGTAAATGATTGGTCCTTCCACTCCAAGTAGAATCTGAGAACTTTAAGTATCCCGTTAGGATACTAGCATCAGGAGAAATGGCCCTGCTGGATCTGTCCCATCAGCAAGTGAGGAGTCCCTTTAGCTGCGGTAGCAGTGTGAACCTACGATGCCCCCTTGGGGGAAGGCAGAAAGCTGGGAGTTTATCCACTGAGTGAATCCAATACTGGCTTAAAGCTACGCACTGAATAAAGTGCTCTGCACATCCTGCTTCTCATCTGGAATGAAGATATACACTATCCTAAGAGTCAGGTCACTTATAGGTACAGGGGAAGAGAGTCACAAGGGAAGAATCCAAGAAAAAGTATGAAGCATTGGCTGGGAAGGAAGACAAATGCCTCTAGTAGTGTTCTCAGAATCCTCAGATTTGAAATGTCAGAATGAGTCATACAATGGTCATGGTCCATAAATGCAAATGCAATCCCACTGGGTAACATTCACACAGTGCATGATTGCTTCATGGGTGTGGCTGGGAACAGTCTGCTGCCATTTGATAGTATGGATGCAGAATGGAAACAGAACCACTGAAGAAATCAGGGTAAGCAGTGTGTAACATTCTTGTCCTGCCCGTTAGTTTTCCACAGGTTGATGTGTATTCCCCATGAGAAAGGAGGTAAGGTATCTCCTCTTCTCATACAGGCACGGCTACTACTACCTAAAACTGCCAACTCAGAAGTTAACCACACATGCCCTCCAGCTTCGTACCCTGAATATGGTAAATACGAGTGAGAATGGAGTAATTCAGTCTTAAAAAGATCACAGGGAACAGAATGCTTATATAAACTAGACTGCTTTTGACACCTGTAAGAAAATTGTATAGATGGCAATGGGGGGGTGGGGAGATTGTTCCCATCTGTCAGCAAACTGTTGAGCTATACTCAGCTGAAGTCCTCATCAGGATTCTGTTGATCCAGCAGACGGACATGTGTGAATGGGAAGTGACCTCGTTTGCCATTACACTCCCCTTCCCACTGACCACTCACATTAATCTTCGTAACCTTTACCAGCTCACCGACCTGCAGGACGAGAATAAGGAGAGTACTTTATTTCCAGTTAAGATGCAAGCTGAAAATCTCCATTCTCTGTTAGGCATACCCTGCCCATGTGATTACTCTAGGGCTGATGTTATAGAAATGGCTACTCACTACCTCCCCAGCCCCAGCCACCAGACTGGTTACTTGTGGTTAATGCAGGCAAAAGGAAGGAGTGCTGTTAGCAGTGAAGAAAGACATTGAGAATACAGAAAGTAAAAAGGATACTAGAAAATGGTACTTCTTACGAGCTTCAGCATGTCTAGATGAGCTAATATTCCTGTTCTCTATTCTACTATCCTTAACAACCCTCACCCTACCCTACAAAATCTAGTTTAGGGGATAAAGCCTAGCCCTCCTTGTCATATGTGGTAGCATAGCCCAATCCCTACACCAGGTCAACCCATTCTCATACACACTATGGCTGTCATTGCTTGTACATCAGAAGGCAAGATGGCAAGCAAAACACGAAGTGCTCCTATTGTTTTTCCAGTCAAGGTCAAAGTCTTCACCTAAGAGAAGGTACAGGCCAGAACGCCAAATCCTCAGTTCCCTGAAAATGTCACCTCTCTCTCATCTACTAGCTGACTTGCTGCTCCTTAAATAAGTACATTTTAATTACCCAATCAGGGAAAAAAAATGAAACAAAATCTGCTAACTACTACAGTATTACCAGTCAACCATCACTATTTCCACTTACTAAGTTTTAACAAAATATACCTGTCTTGCCGTGAACTTAATACAAGGTCAGTCTGATAAAATGGATTCACTTGAGGCAAAATACTGAACAATAATTCAAATTACAGAAGACAGAAGTAGAAAGATCAGGAATTTAAAGCTATCCTTAGCTACACAGAGACTACGAGGCCAGCCTGCATAAGCCAGACTACATGAGCCCTGCTCAAAAAAGAAAATGCAGCAACAACAAAAAATAAACCACAACAAAAAGACCCTGACTAAAAAGCCAGACGATAACTGTTCCTTGCTTGTCACTAGAGTTTTACAAAGAAATGTTCACGTCTAATGTGCATTTTATAGACATTAACAACCCTCCCAGATAAGAATGTTTTTTATAGACAAGGATTAGAACAGCATATAATATTCACACAGCCAATGATTTGAACTCAGGATTACAGGACACCAAAACTCACTGTGCTTGCCATGAGACTGGGAACTCTCAAGCTCTGCTGGGCCTCCCTAAGAATGCCTCTAGTAGTTACTAGGCACAGTCAACTCATATGCAGGCCCAGGGCCTCTTACGGAACCAGTCTGATCTTACTGACAGGGAAAACTTTAGCTTATACAGGTCTGTCTGTAATTCCCCAAAGGAAAAATCTGAAAACCACAAAGGCCTGCTGTGGTCTGGACAACAAAAAGACAAAACAGGCCAGAGGAGAGTGGAATACGGGGTAAGATACAGAGAGTGAGAAACTGACAACCACAGATTTTCATATAGTTCTCAAAGACCCAAGTCATCAAAGGGATATCTTACTTGCTAATAAAAGTAATCTAAGGCCAGTGCACAGCTCCATGATACGGCATGCATGCAGCACGCACAAGGCCCAACACAACTGACGCCAAGGGAGTATTCTGAAGTGTTGGAAATGTTTAACACTTTGACCTGCATGATCATTACACAAGTGTCCCTATCTGAAAAGTCACTGAAGTGCACATTTAAGTTTTGTATGTTACCAAATGATTTGCCCTCAGTAAAAAGTGGGAGAGATATTTGTCATTATTTTACCCAGCTTTTCCTGGGTTTTAGATCAGCCCATCTGCCATCAAGTTTTTTGTTTTTTAAAGAGAAATGGGGAGTTCCTATATGGCCAGATGTTAAGAGTATAGATTTATGTGAACACCATTACATTAAACTTGTGGACAAATCAGACCCAATCATCACACACACACACACCCCTTTCTTTCTTCTTGTGTGTATGTGTATTGTTTTGTTATATTTTGAGACAGGGTCAGAGAGCCATCTGCCTCTGATACCCAAGTGCTGAAATGAAAGGTGAGCTACTATGCCTTGCCTTAGAGCCATCTTTAAGATATGGATTCTCACCAGGTGGTGGTGACACACACCTTTAATCTCAGCTCTTGGGAGGCAGAAGCAGGCGGATCTCTGTGAGTTCAAGGCCACCCTGGTTTCCAGAACAGAGTTCCAGGACAGCTAGGGCTATACAAGAGAAACCCTGATTCAAAAAAAAAAAAAAAAAGAAAAGGGAAAAAAAAAAAAAGTGTATGTGCACATGCACATATGCCTCTCTCTCCTGGTTTTACCCTACAAACTGTATCTTACTCTTAAATGTAAAACTTTTTTTGAACTTCCTAAAGTGCCATTCAACTACAATACAAACACAAGACATTATTAAAATTAATAACCCCTTGTGCCCCATGGGGTCATCCTCCTGAAATGTTCAAAGTACTTGGGGACTCCTAAGGTCAATGACAAGATCTAAAGAGAAAAATCACTAAACTTAAGAGACCATGCCAGATGGTGGTAGTACACACCTCTAATCCCGGCACTTGGGAGACACTAAGTTTGAGGCTAGCCCTGTCTACAAAGTGAGTTCCAGGACAGCCAGGGACACTGCATACAGAAACCTTGCCTGGAAAAACCCAAATAAAAGAAATAAGCGTAGGACATCAGGGCTTCCCATGGGACAGTTTTTTAGTCTGGGGGAGGAGCAGTTGTCATGTCTAGGGCAGTAAGAGCAGATCTTTCAGAATGCCAGAACTAAGTCGGGTGGTGGAGCACACCTTTAATCCCGGCACTTGGGAGGCAGAGATAGGCGAGTCTCTGTCATTTTCAGGACAGCCAGAGTTTCAACAAAGAAACCCTGTCTTAACAAAACAAACAAAGAAAGCCAGAACTAAGCTAGATATCAGTTCACTAAAGCATGATTTTAAAGGCCAAACACAAAAAAGGGAGGTCAAACACTTAAAACTTTCCTTATTTTGATTTTCTCAGACAGTAACATACCTCAGGATGAATATGAACCAGTGCTCCTCCTGATCCTCCTCACCTCCCAAGTGCTGGGATTACATGTGTGCAGCACCATACTTGGTTTTTGTACTATTTTATTTATGTCTATTTGTTTGAGACAGGGTCTTACTATATAGCCCTGGTCTGGAACTCACTAAATAGGCAAAGTTGGCCTCCAACTCATAAAGATCCTCCTGCCTCTACCCCACTCCCACACCCTAGCTGGGATAAAGGCATGTGCTATAAATCCTGGTTTTGTTCTACTTCAAAGGTAAAGAAAGCAAAGTATCTGCCCAAGGAGTGCTATAATGTTTTTTGTTTTTCCTTCTTGAGACAAAGGCTCACTAAGGATTCTCTGCGGATCTGGCACTTGCTATGATAAGGCTAACTCTGCAATTATCCTCTATCTACCTGCTGGGAAATGGAATTATGGACATATGCTAAAACCCATAGAAAAATGTTACAATCTTTTTCTTCTTCTTCTTCCAGACAGGGTTTTCTCTGTGTAGCCCTGGCTATCTGGAACTCCCTCTGTAGACCAGGCTGGTCTCAACTCAAGAGATCCTCTGCCTCTGGAACTCAAGTGCAGGGATTAAAGGCCTGCACCACAATGCCAGCTCAAATGTTACAATCTTAAAATATCTTCGTATCGTTCATTTGAATGCACAGATTGCAGCAGTTATAACACTACTCATTTCAAATACTTTCAAATTTTTATTTACTTTTATTTAATGTGCACTGATGTTTTGCCTGCATGCATGTCTATGTGAGAGTGTCAGATCCCTAGGAACTGGAGTTACAGACAGTTGTGAGTTGCCATGTGGGTACTGGAAGGAAACCCAGGTTTCCTTAAGGTTAAGGTTAAGATCAGCCAGTGCTCTTAATTAACCACAGACCCATCTCTCCAGTCCATGATTTCAAATTTTAAATGAGTATAAAGAGAAAAAAAAAATCAGTCAGGGTACATGGTATAACACATATAATTTTAGAATTCTAGAGGTTGAGCCAGGAGACTCAAGGCCAGCTTGGGCTACAGTGAGATCCTATTCTCAACATTAATCATAAAGACAAACAAGAAATAAAGAAAAAAAGAACCTTAACATTTACTATCAAGACTCTCAAGAACTCTTAGTTGAAGATGACCTTTAACTTCAGATTCTCTTGCTTCTATCCCCCAAGAACTAGGATAACATAAGTATACTGCCACAAGTTCTGATTATTTTTTCCCCGACATAGGGTCTTGCTATATAGTCCTATCTGGCCTGGTACTATTAGCTATGTTTTATGCTAAACTGGCCTTGAACTCACAAGAGTTGACTTTATAGGTCAGCTCAGCTTCTTTTTCTCCCCTTCTTTTCTCTTGGAGAGAGGGGATAAAGGAGGAAAGAGCTTGAGACTAGGTCTTGCTGTGTAGCTTAGATTGGCCGTGACCTTGAAGCCTCCCTTGTGTTATAAGCTCCACTCTTTGTTGTTCCACCTGGCCCTCATCCTCCTGATCCTAACATCCTCAGGAGTGAGCCTCAGTATGAAGCAGTGATCTATAAAGGGAACTAAATAGGGTTATTAGCTCCCAGGAAACTCAATGAACTGGTTTGTTTCCTGGCTCTGTACAGCTGCCAAAGTCAGCTGTGACTCTAGTGAAGATGTAATCAAACCTATAGTGGTCCAGGAACAAAAGATTCTCAGCTACCTCACCAGGAAATTTTAGTAATATTGAAAAAGAAACTGGAACTCAAATGGTCTTAAGTTCTGAGGTTCACTAAACAGGAGGCTATCAGGGAACCATGTGAGCTCCTCATCGGGGACACCCCCAGGTGTCCTACTAGGTGTTGCCCCTACTACCTAACAGTAAAGACATCAGCAACTGCTAGCTTTCCTCTCATCCAGCCCTGTAGGACTCCACTGAGTTCCAAGCAGGAAGTACATGCCAGGTCAGGTACAGAAAGCCAGGGAGAAAGAAACAAGTGACAAACAACAGCAGCCTCATGTGTTCCAGGAGCCCAGAGGTTCATAGTCTCAAAGATATCAAGGTCTGGACAGATAGTTCAATGGGTAAAGGCACTTGTCACCAAGCCAATGAGTTTAGTCCCCGATATCCACAGGTGGAGAATTAACTTCTACAAGTTGTTCTTTAATCTCCAAGCATTCTCAAAAATAAATACAGAAATGTAACCTTTTAAATTAAAAAAAAAAAAAACCAAGCAAACAAAAAATAATTAAGCAAAGGTGGTGGATGTGAATATGAGCACAGTATAAAAATGTCATAAAGAAACCTATTATTTTGTATAACCACTCAAAAAAGAAAAAGGTAAGTCATTCACAAATATAAATGTAAAGTGAGAAATCAGAGTGGCAATGTTCAAACATGATCCCAAGTTATGACAAACTGTGAGGTGTCTGACAGAGGAAGGTGCATACTTCACTAGATAAGTTATTATAGCTATCCAATGCTAAAATAAAAATATTTTCTTTTACATTTATTATTTTTAAAACAGTCATTAAGTTATTAGGATACAAGTACTTAAGACTGACTTCATAGTGACAAGAGGCCTATAATCTCAGCATCTGGGGGCTTCGGACACACCTCAAGGGTATATTCCCTGCCAAAACTCTAAGTTAACAACAAAACAAAAAGAACCAATTATAATATAGAGGAAAAAAATGTAAAAATGTAAATCAACAAAAAAGTATTTGAGAGGATAAGGCAGGAAGTTAATTTAATGTTCAAGGCCAGCTTAGACTTTAAGACCAAGCTATGCTATATTAAAAACCTGTCTAAAAAATAAAATAAAAAAGCCAAGTTATTATGAAGACACCAAAGAATATGTACACTTTTAATATTTGAGAAGTGAATTTGTTATTTCCAAAGTCGTATGTATGTGTGTGTCTGTGTTTCTATGTGTGTGCTGTTAAGAATAAAACCTGGACCTTGTACATGCTACACAAATGTTCTACCATTGAATCCCATACCCTACCAAGGGTCTTCTAGGAGTCTACAAGATGTCCAGAGGAGAAAGATGAGAAGAAATTGAAACACCTGTTTCCATGAACAGAAATCTATTGCTATAGTTCCAGAAAAAGGCAAATAGATATACCAAAGGCCTGTGTTCTCAAACATCAAAGGGATGAACAAGTCAAAGACACTATCAATTTAGACCAGAGATAGATGCATCACACTTTACATCATTCCCATCTATACCATGAAAAACAGGTTCAAGCTGGGCATGGTGGTGTCCTCAGGAGGCAGAAGTAGTGAATTTCAATTAAGTTCAAGGCATGTTTGGTCTATGTAAAGAATTACTGACTGACCAGCTAGAGATATACAGTAAGACCCTCCCTTCCAAAAAGTCTTCAAGTATGAAACTATCCAAGTGATCTCAAGTCTTATCAGGCTAAATCAGAAAATGGAGATTATTAAATTAATGCACTTAAAAACACCATCATTCTGGACAGTCTTTAATATCTATACTTACAAGATGATACGTATCATACAGAATGTGATAATGTATGCCTCTCAGCACTGAAAACACTGAGGCAATAGGATTCTGAGTGTGAGGCCAGCCTGGGCTATATACATACGAAGATTCTGTCTTAAAAAACAGGGACAGCCAGGTGGCACGTACCTTTAATCCCCAAATAAGGAGGCAGAGACAGGAAGATCTCTGCATTTGAGGCCAGCCTGGGCTACACAGTGAGACCATGCTAAAAAAAAAAAAAAAAAAAAAAAAAGAAAAGAAAGAAAGAAAGAAAGAAAGAAAGAAAGAAAGAAAGAAAGAAAGGAAAGAAAAAAAAAAAGTTTTTACTTGGGAGGCAGAGGCAGGCGGATCTCTGTGAGGTCAAGGCCAGCCTGGTCTACAGAGTGAGTCCCAAGACAACCAGAGTTACAACAGTTACCTTGTCTCGTAAAACAAAACAACAACAAAAGAGTTTTCATTTATGTGTTTGCAAGGGTGTCAGATCCCTTTGGAACTAGACTTACAGGCAGTTTGTGAGCTTCATGATATAGGTGCTGATCCTATAAGAACCTAGGTCCTCTGTAAGAAATAAAATGATCTTGACCCAAGCAAGTTTTCAGCTCTACCCCTCATGACATTTTTGTTTGCAAGAAAACAAGCAAGCAAAAAGACCATATACATCTCTGTGTCAAGAAGTTTGGCAACACTGCTATTTATGAAGACAAAAACAGACTGAAACTATGGGTTTAGCATTTCTATTACCTCCAATAGCCTGAATGACTCACTCAAATCCACCTCCTTTTCTGGGGTCAGGGGACAGGGTCTGATTATGTAGCCCAGGTTGGCTTTCAACTTGAAATCCTCTTGTTTTCGCCTCCATCCTGCTGGGATTTGCTATCACTCCCTTCCCACTCAAGAATTTTCACATACCAACTTTTTGTTTTGTTTTGGTAAAGAGACAAGGTCTCTTACTTCATAGCTCTGAGTGTCCAGGAACTCACTACATAGACCATGTCAGCTTTGAACTCAAGAGATCCCAGTTCTGGGATTAAAAGCATGCACCACTACACCCAGTCTATGCTATTTTTTCAAGCATGTAAGAAAGGTGTTTTTTAAAAAGCTATTTTAGGATATCTGTTTTATCTTCAAAGAGGCCCTCTTCAGCAATAAACATATGTAACTCAACACCAACTAAAAAGAAATCTTATGAATCATACCAGCTTTCTACTCAAATCTTTATCTCCCAAGATTTGTATAGTATTTTATAACTGAGAAAACAGCTCAACCATTTGTTTTTGTTTTTTGTTTTTGTTTTTTCAAAACAGGGTTTCTCTGTTCTAGCTCTGGCTGTCCTGGAACTTACTCTGTAGACCAGGCTGGTGTCAAACTCAGAGATCCACCTGCCTCTGCCCAGCTCAGCTCAACCATTTTTAAGCATTGATGCTTCTAATCAATGGAGACATCCCCAAAAATAATCTCTCCTGAAACTAGAGAGATGGCTGTTCTTGTAGAGGGCCAGGATTCAGTTACCAGCACCCACATTGATAGCTCACAACTAACCCTAACTCCAGTTCTGACCTCATACATACATGCAGGCAAAACACTCACACAGGTAAATAAAATGAATAAACCATTAAAAAAATTCTCTTTGGCAATGTAGTGCAAAACAGAAGTGGAGTAGACACAGTAACTACCCTCTCCTGGGTATGCAGTGATCTGTTCCATAAATACCGCTTTCACACTCCAGTCCATTGTTAAAAGGTCTGCAGTCAATATCAAGAGCCTACTCACCATGTGCACAGCTTTGTGTTAGGCGTGATAGCTTCAACTTGCATGAGTCTAAAAACTTGCTTTCTTTATCTGTCAAGCAGTATGACCTAGACAACACACATTCCATTTCTCAAAGCCAAAATGTTAGAACATAATCTCAATGGGTGTGGTGGGGCACACCTTTAATCCCAACAATAAAGGTGTTGGGGGGAGCATGGGGCACAGAAGCAATTAAATAAAAGCAAGTCTATTTAGGCTCTGAAAGATGGGACAGCAAGCCACCTCTGCATTAGTTTTTGCCCTGAGTTTGAGGCCAGCCTGGTTCACAGAGCAAATTTCAGGACAGCCAGGGCTACCCTGTCTAGAAAAAACAAAACAAAAATAAAAAGAATCTTTTTTTTTTTTAAGGACATAATCTCAAAAAGTACAGACTTTCTGCAGAGGTTTCTAACACTTTTCTTACACTTGAGGGTTTTCTCCAGGGTGTTATGAATATGAGGCCAGTCTGGGCTACATAATAAGCTCTAGCCAGCAGGCCAAATTGGTGTAGAATATGAGTCCCCGGCTCATCACAACAAAAAACTTCAAAAATAGCTTTTAAGCTGGGTATGGTGGCAAATGCCTTTACTCCAGCACTCTCTCTGTAAGTTCAAGACCAGCTTGGTCTTAGTGAGTTCAGGACAGCAAGAGATATATAGTGAGATCCTGCCTCAAAAGAACCAAGATAGATAGGTAAGTAAATAATACATTTTTTAGTCAAACCTAGGAAACTGAACTAACTCAACCCTCAATACTAGATCAGAAATGAAAACAAAATTTTGGGGGCAGGTAAGATGGCTCAGAGCACTACCTGCTCTCCCAAAGGACCAGAGTGCCAGCACCGAAAAGGCAGTCTGTAACTCCAGTTCCAGAGCATCCAACGCCCTCTTCTGGCCACTGTGAGGATGTGGTACATAGACATATATGCAGGCAAAACACTCATACACATAAAATAAAAATAAATCTAAAAATTCAAATGCATTAACATCAGAATCTAGTTCAAATACATTTTTAGTTCATTCTATGGACTAACACTCTCACACTATAGGAACATAACTCAAAAGAAAGAGAAAAGTTTCAAATCACAAGAGCACTTTATCCTCTCTCTGCTACTTTGTTCACATAACCTAATGAGAGCTGGCTTCCTATCTATACTCAAGTCAGTCTATTTGGGCTCTGAAAGATGGGAAGCAAGCCTCCTCTGCATTAGCTTTTGCCCTGAGTTACTTATTCTTCATAATCAGAAAAAAGGGAGGAAAGAAACAGGTAAAAGGATGAGCTGTGGGTGCTGAAGAGGAATGAGGAATAAATGCAATGAATGGCAGGTCATAAGGTGGGCTACAATGAATGACTACAAGTAAAAATAATCCTGAGGAACTGGCTTCTCCCCTATCAAACACACAGCAACAAAGACAAGTAAATCTTGTTTTCTGTATTTTACCCTCTTAGTTATGTCTCGATTTACATCTGCACACTACTGTTTCCTCCCTACCCCTTCCCCATGCACATGGGTGCGTGTGTGTGTGTGTATGAGATGCAAGCCAAGCGTAGTACTAAGAACAATACCAGGGCTTGATGAAGGCTAGCATTCAGCCTTTCCTGATTCATGCCAAACATAATTAATAGTAAGGAATCTACTATCCACTAAAATAAAAAATAAAAGCAATTTTTGTTTGGGCCTGGTGGCACATGCCTTTAATCCCAGCACTCAGAAAGCAGAGGCAGGCAAATCTCTGTGAGTTTCAGACTAGCCTTATCTACAAAGTGAGTTCTAGGACAAGCAGAGCTACAGAGAGACACTCAGTCTCCAAAACAGGAAGAAAAAAAAATCTCACTAAGTATATCGCTACACACCACTCATTATATTCTAATCTGTATGAACCCATCGTGTCTTAGACGGTGACAAGCAGAAAGCAAGAAAGAAGTTAGGATCTAGATAAGAAATCACTTCAGGTTAATTCTTATGAATTCAGGTGGTTATTAGTCAAAAGTAGGTTTAGTAGATCAATCAGAACATTCAGTTATACAGTTTTAAATTTACTCATTGCAAAATAGGTTTTCTCTAAAAAAAGAGAAAACCTACATGAAATGCCAAAATCAGTACTTAATGGTTTGACATCTACAACATTACAAAGCTGGTGCTGCATCAGCATCCTACAAAGCTGTAAGAGGTCTGAAAGGGAGACCGTGTAGCAGATCTCGTCTTTCTACATTTTGCACATTATGTACCTCCAAAGCCAAGGCTGTCTTGTCGTAGGCATTAGGGACTCGCTTCTGGATAACCCTGGCATAAATGGGCCCATTCTGGAGGTTAGGGAGCGGAGTGTTGACGCTGGGTTGGGCATAGGGCCCAGGCTCCGGCCCACCCAGTGGCTGTGGGTGGGAACCCTCCTGGTTACCTCCAATCAGAGCCGATACTGAGGCGGAGGCAGGTCTATACTTCTCCACGTAAGGGACTGGAATCATCCCCCTCTTTCCTTCGCTGTCCTCTGCATTCCACCACTGCTCTTCAGGCTTATCCCGGATTCTCAGGATGTCTCCTTTCTTAAAGGGAAGATCTTCTTCATCATTCCCATTAAAGTCAAAGAGGGCTCGCACATACTCTGCCTCTTCCTGCCTAAGAATCACTCCACTACCCTGCCTGGATCTGGAAACTGGTTCTATCAATGTTGTAGTGTCCAAATAGTGTATTTTGTAGAATTCCAGTAAAGCAGGCAATGAATCAAATTCTTGATCTCCTATTCGGAGCCTGGAAGGACTCACTCCTGGAAAAAACAGAGCAGAGTGTCATTTGAAGATATACTACACAAGAGATGAAACATCTTTTTGTGCATTTCTCATACATATTTAGTCAATATTTGATCAGCAAAGAAAGTATCCTGAAAATACAAACAGCCCAAATGGATATTACCCTTTAAAATTGAGCATCTCCTTCTAGAGGACCCAGGTTCCATTCCTAGAACCCACACGGCGGCTGACAACTACTGTTGTAACTCGTCTCAGGGATCCAATGCCCATTCCTTACTTCTTTGGGCACCTGGCACCCACATGATACACACACATTCATGCAGACAAAACATCTATACATATAAAATAAATAAAATGAGCTTCCTCTGGGAAGAAAGGTTCCTATCACCATGGGGAAGGGAAGAAAAAAGAAGTCCATGACAGACCAGGCCACTTGGCCTGTAAAGACAGTAAAACACAGGTACTTTTTGATCATGCTCTTAATGTGTTCTGCTGCTACCCCATAAAGTAACCAAGTAACTCTGCAGCCTCAGGAAATACAGCAAGCTCTCTTTTGTTGTTGTTACTTTGAAATGGGGTCTGTGTAGCCTTGGCTGGCCTGGAATTAACTTTGTACGCCAGGCTCACATAGATCACAGAGATCCACCTGTCTCTGCCACTCAAGTGCTGAGTGAGACTTAAAGGCCTGTGGCCTGATCTCAACTTCTCTTTTATAGTAAGCCCCTGCAACTGCTTCAGTAAGAGATGAGTAAAGCTTAGAAGCTAATCCAAGCTCACACATTACTATCACTGCAATGTACAAGTCTGAAGATGGCACCAGAGCACCAGAGCCTCCGGAATTTGAATTATATATGGCTTTGCGTGCTGCCATGTGGGTGCAAGGAACTGAACCTAGGTCCTCTGCAAGAATATCAAATGTTCCTACTCAGTGTAGCCCCGACTGTCCTGGAATTCACTCTGTAGACCAAGCTGGCCTTCAACTCACAGAAATTTACCTACCGTTGCCTCAGAGTGCTGGGATTAAAGGTGTGTGCCACCATTGCCTGGCTATTATAAGTATTTGTATGAATTCATCTATATGGAAGTATGTGCAGGTGCATGGAGGTGCCTTGGAGTTCAGAAGAGGGAACTGGATACCCTGTAGCTGGAGTTTCAGGTGGCTGTGAACTGCATGATATGAATGACTGCTGAAAACTAAACTAGAGACTTCATTGAGATCAGTATGTGCTTTCAATCTCTAGCCCAAGACTATCCTAAAAAAAAAAATTTATTTATACCCCCAGTTTTCTGCAAGAGCAGTAAATGTTCTTAACCCCTGAACCATTTCTCCAAGAATACTTTTTTTTGATCTCAGAGCTAAAATAGCTTAATCAGGCAAAAGAAGCAATGCGACCCCCACCCCTACGCCACACAAGCAAACTCTAAGCTAACTGTTTAAAAATCAATTCTTTGGAGGCAGGAAGATCGAGAGTTCTAAAGTCATCCTAAGCTGCATATCGAGTTTAAGGGCAGCCTAGTATGTGAAAGCCTGTCTCAAAAACATAAAAATCGGGACTGAGGCTCATAAAACATGAAAACAGGGACTGAGGCTCACAATGGCTTTGTTGGGAGAGTCTAGAATGCATGAAGCCCTGGGTTTGATACCATGTATCATATAAACTGGGCATGGTGGTACCCATCCATAATCCTAACATTCTGGGAAGTAGAGGCTGGAAGATCAGATGTTCAACATTATCCCCAGCTACAAAAGAAGGTAGGGTACAGTCTGGGGTACATGGTAAGACCCTGTGCCTCCTAGCCCCAATCAGTTTGAGGCAACACATCAAGGATCCAAGAGAAAGGACTAGTAGGCATACTTAAAATTCATGACCTCAGGGCTGGAGAGCTGGCTAGCGGTTAAGAGCACTGACTGCTCTTCCAGAGGTCATGAGTTCTCAGCAACCACATGGTGGCTCACAACCATCTATACTGGGATCAGATGCCCTCTTCTGGCACGAAGGTGTACATGCAGACAGAGCACTCATAAATAAAATAAATCTTTAAAAAAAAGTGTGTGTGTAATAAATACAGAGCATATTTCTACTCTAACTCTACAATTCAAGAGTTCAATGAACTATCTAGAGCCTGGGGATACAATTTAGAAGGCTTACAGAGTACATCTATGTAAACTCTTCAGGAAAACTGCAACATGAACTCAATAGACCCACAGAGATGATTTTGGAAGTTTTGGTTTTTTTGTTTTTTTTTTAATTAATTCTTACTAAAACAATTAGGGAGCAAGCAACATGACTCACAAGCTAAAGGGTTTTGCTGACCCTTTACCAAGCCTGATAACCTGAGCTGATCTACACAAGTGCCAACCACATACACACATAAGCAAATAATAAATGTAAAAAACTGTGAAAAGGGGCTGGAGAAATAGCTCTGCTGTTACAAACACTGGCTGTTTTTCCAGAGAATCAGTGTCAATTCCCAGTACCAACTTGGTAGATCACAACCATTTGTAACTCCATTTCCAGGGGTCTGACACCCTCTTCTGGTATCTGAGAGCACCAGGCACATATGATACAGACTTAACATAGCCAAAACACCCAGCTTTGTTACATGTGTTTCAGAAATCTAACTGAGGCCACTAGGCTTGTCTTACAAGCACTTATACCCAGGGAGCCATCTGAGCTGTACATATTATTCTTAAAGTATTTTGAAATGTGTAGAGATCTGTGTGTCTGTGTTTGTAAGAAGACAATTTTCAGGAGTGGGTTCTCTTCTTCCACCATGTAGGTCCAGGGATTGAATTCAGGCCATCAGGCTTGGTGGCAAAAGCTTTTATTTACCTGCTAAGTCATTTCATCAGCCCTTTACACGATTTGTTTTGTTGTTTGTTTTGTTTTGTTTGACAGGGTTTCTTTGTGTAACCCTGGCTGGCCTCAAACTCGCAGAGATCCACCTGCCTCTGCCTCCTAAGTGCTGGGATTAAAGGTGTACTCGCACCACTACCACTTGACATATTATTTCTTTTTTTGAAATTTATTATTATTATTTTTTAAATGTGTGTGAATGTGTGCAATACTCCTAGAGGTCAGAAATCACCTAGAGCTGGAATTCCCGGAGGTTGTAAGCCCTCTGATATGGCTGACAGGAAGAGAACTCAGGTCCTCTGAAAGTGCAGGAAGCAATCTTAACTGCTGTGCCATGATTCTGGCCTCTATGTTTATTTGTTTGTTTGTTTGGTTTTTTGAGACAGGGTTTCTCACTCTAGCTGTCCTGGAACTCACTCTGGAGACCAGGTTGGCCTTGAACTCACAGAGATTCACCTACCTCTGCCTCCCAATGTTGATAATTCTTAATCAACATAAATGCTTAAGTCTGAATTCTATTCCCAGCTTTAAGCAACTTACAAAAAGAAAAAGGTATAAGCACTATGGTGAGCAAAAAACAAAACGGGGTATCTTAGAAAGACATCTTTCCACATAGCTTTTTATTGTAATGCAAAATGTATTCCTACAAAAACTTAGTAGCAGCAACAATAAACTACCCTAAGATACAGCAGATCACAAGGAAAGGGCAGCTTTGCTGAGGCACAAACATTTCCAAAGCACCTGTGCTCTAAGAAGGCCGGCTGCCACTCCAGCACCCTCTGCTGAGACCGCCTATTACAGTACTAAGGGCAAGTAAGTGGAATGTGCTTGTGTAGAACTGGGGACTGCTGGAAGGACCAAGAACACCATTAAGCCAAACTCCTTGAAAGATGAATGCAACAAAAATTTAAAAGGCTAAAGTTTCAGAAGCTCCTCTAGCACACAATTAAGATGTAGGCTGTCAGTGGTTAAGCACGCTGGCCTTGCAGAGGATTGGGTTCCCAGCAACTGTAACTCTAGCTTCAGAAGATCCAACACCCTCTTCTGGCCTCCGTGGGCACCAACACCAAAGTGGTGCACATACATACATACAGGCAAAATACTCATATACATAAAATAAATAAACATTTTACATACATGCAGGCAAAACACCAATGCATATAAAAGAATAAAAATAAAAAATGAGTTTAATTCTTTTCTTGTTTTAATACTGCTAACATTGCATGGTATAAACTGGGCTCACTGCCCTTTTTCTTTTGGCTTGGCAATCCCAACTAACAGAAATACAGCAAAGCAGCAAACAAAACCTTTGACACTTTACATGTAAATCATTCTTCTGCGGGGCTAACACTACAATAATGGAGGGATGTCTGGTTTGACTACTGTGGGCAATCAGATATGTGGTGCAGACAAACTTCATCGACTGAAACTCCAGAAGGGAAGAGGGAAAAGAATGCACATAAGTCCAGATAAGACCAGACCTCCCCACAGCTATGCATTTGGGCTCCTTTTCCCTCCTCCTAACCACAAACAGCCGAAGACAGGAAACAGAAGGGAGGGAAAGGAAGGAGACACAGTCTGTCAATCTAGGGATAGAACAGCTACAGAATTCATAGCTGTCTAGGACTTTTACTCATTTACTCTACACCAAACCTGGCCAAGATTCTGAATGTGCAGTCTGGATATTGGGATTGAACCTAAGTTCTCATATATGCTAGGCAGCAAGACAGGGTCTTGCTGAGTTACCCAGACTATTCTTGAACTTACTCTGTAGCCTAGACAAATCCTCGACTTGTGGTCCTCCTGCCTCAGCCTATCAAGTTGAGTTACAGGCTTATATCACTAGGCCTAGGTTGAATGTGCAGTTATGAATCAACATATTAAATGATTATTAGGCAGGTAGAGTGGATAAGCACCTATAGTCACAGAACTTAGCAGAAACAGAAAGATTGTCCTAATTTCCTAGCCACTCAGGTTTACAAATTGAGTTCCAGGCAGGCCAGAGCTACATGGTGAAACAAGTAACAAATACGTAAACAAACAAATAAGCAAACAGTTTTTTTGGGTAGGTGCTTCTCTGCTATCTGCAAAACCAATTACTGTTAAGCTTTTCAGGCCTCAGGCAACATCAGTTTTTACAATACCATTCCTCAAAGAATTAGTAACACCTGAGGGCTCTGCTAAAAAAGGCCATTACTTCTGGCAAGATCACCAACAGCTGCTCCCTCATCAACCTTTTCAAAATCTCACCACTGCCTCTTTCCTTCATTCCCAATCTTTCTTCCTGTGGCATTTACAGAGGTTGCGTAAATAAATAAAAACCCACTATTTGTCCAATACAAAGGGTTAAAGGCTGCTTTCTTCCATCTAAGAATGGATTCCAAAGGCTAAGGAAGCAAGGTATGGTAATGCGCGTCTATAATCAGAGTGTCTGGGAGCTGGAAGCAGGAGTGTAAGGAGTTCAAGATCATCCTTGACTACATAGAGGAGTTACAAGTCAGCCAGGGCTACATGAGACCATTTCAAAAAATGTAACAAATATTAACAATAGACAAATAAATAAAACTTCTAAAACCAACAGCTTCTTAAAAACAGTGGATATTGGATATTCATATTTGATAGAATCAGATTCTCATTTACTGGCTATCTAAGCTGATATCTAATTTCTTCTCTGTGCCTCAGTTTCTCTGTAAAAGTCAAACACCTAAGTTTCTAAGTGGCTGGTGCCAGGCACACAGGAGGAGACAAGATGAAGAGAACTGCCTACTCTAGATAAAGAGACCAGACTAATCTAAGTCAAAACCTGTTTCCAAAAAGCTCAAACAACAAAAACTCTGCCTTAAATAGCAGCAAGGAGGCCAGTGAGATGGCTCAGCAGGTAAAGGAGGTTGCCACAAGCCTGATGATCTGAGTTTGATTCCCTAAAACTGACATAACCACGGAAGGAGAGAACCAGCTCCCACTAATCTCCACACATTTACCTCAGCACACGCTCACACACAGTAACAATAAATTTTTAAAACAAATATTAGAAAGTGTGTGGGGGCCAGAAACATGGCTCAGCATGTAAAAGCACTTGCACCAAAGTTGACAACTTTTGTTTGATTCCCTAGAACTCACATGCTAGGAGAATAGACTCCCACAAGTTTTTCTCTGATCCCCATATGTGTCCCATAGCACTCATGACCCACCCACCCACACACAATAAATGGATGTACAAAAAACTAGCTGGTATATCATGGATACTCAATGAGATGGAAGTTTACCTTCGTGCTTCTTTCAAACCTTCCCAATTCCTTAAAAAAAGTTCAGTTCCAGGCTGGCTGATGGCTCGGTGGGTAGCTCGATGCACAGGTACGAGGATCTGAACATGACTCTCCAGCACCCACAATGAAGAGCCAAGTTTGTAAACCCAACACTGGGAGACTAACACTGAAAGATCCCGAAAGCTCATGGGCCAACCAGTCTAGTCAGCTGGTGAGATCCAAGTATAAAAGATCCATTCTCAAAAAATAAAGTGGCAACTGAGAGAGGAAGACATTCAACACCCACCTCTAGCCTTCATACCCAGGCACACACAAACACATATACATTACAAACCCAACTCCAAGAAAATTTCACGTCACCCAAAAACCCTTTGAACTACACTTTTTGCCAGAAAAGATTCTACAGTATGTCACTAATTCTCAAAAGCAGTATGGTCTGACAGGCTTGACAAACTCAAACTTTCTACTGGAAGCCTGCAACTCACAGGAGTATAGTAAAGCTGCAGCAAACCCTACAGAAAACAAACTTATTTTATCTAATCATAGAATTTTTTTTCTTTTTTTTTGTAAAAAAGCTGCTTAGTAACTACTAAAGAACTTCTCTGGAGAGCAGCTGAAGAGATGGCTCAGCAGTTAAGAGCACATGGTGCTTCTGGAGAGGACCTGGTTTCAGACCCCAACACTCACAAGGTAGTACACAACCATCTACAAATCCAATCCAGATGATTGATCTAATGCCCTCTTCTGGTCTCAACAAGAATGTACATGGTACATTTATATACTTGCAGGCAAAAAAAGAAAAAAAAATACATAAAAATAAAGAAAATCTTTTAAAAAGACAAAGAACTTCTCAGGAACCACTAGACTAGAGAGAAACTTTGGTCATCTATCTCCAAAGAGAGGTAAGATGATCACAGCCAGGGCCTTGTGCACTATACGCAAACACTCAGTAAACTACATCCCCAGCCTAAGGAAAGCTCTGAGGCCCCCTCACATACGAGGCAGCAGGTGGGAAGCTTCAGTTGAGCAGGTAACTACACCCAAGGTTCTTTCACACCTGAAGCACTCTACCCCTTTCTACCCAGGATTATTCCCTAAGAGTTTACCAACCACACTGTGCATGCCAGAGAATCTTTCAGAGCTGAGAGGTATTCCATTTCACTTGAATTACCTTCTAACATCTTTATATTCTTAGGATTAATATTTATAACCTGGGTATTTACTCAATATGCCTGCCACATTCAAGTATTTTATATATTTAAATTCATTTACTCCTCACAATAACCCATTCTAAGAGATATTGCTATTTTCTGCCTTTCACAGATGAAGAAATTGAAGCAAAGTTTAAAAAAAAATCATCCAAAGTTGTGCAAGTAAGCAGTGGCAGGTGGGACTGGAGAGAAAGTTCAGTGGTTAAGAGCACTGGCTACTCTTCCAGAGAACCTGCATTCAATTCCCAGCACCCACATGGCAGCTCACAAGTGTATATAACTCCAGTTCCAGGGAATCCAGCACTCTCATACATGCAGGCAAAACACCAACGAACATAAAATAAAAACAATTTTAAAAGTGGCAGATAAAGTTCAAACCCAGTCTCAGCCTGTCACTAGAAGAATTCATAATATGTCCAGTGTGGTGCCCCACACCTTTAATCCCAGCACTCTGTGGAGGCATAGGCAAGTGGCTCTTTGTGAATCTGAGGCCAGCCTGGTCTATACAATAAGTTCTAGGCTAGCCAGAACTACACAGTGAGACCCTATCATTAAATTATACATTTACATGTGTGTACACACACACATACAATTTCACTACATAGCCAGGGATGATCTTGCGCCGTGAGCTTTCTGTCTCTACTTCTCACGTGCTAGAATTACAGGCATATGCCTCTAAACCTAATCTATGCGATGCTGGGATCAAAACCAGGGCCTTTTTTCTTGTTAGGCAAGTATTCTACCACCGGGTAAATCCCTGGCTTCTCATTCGGTTTAGGAGTCTATCAGTCAAAGTCTAGTTTTTTATTGTTTCATGCAGAAGAAGCTAGTAGATCAATTGTTCCAAATCTTCCCAAGAGACTCACCCTGAAGCCCAACCTTACAGAATATGACCCATAAACTTCCACAAACTTTCCCCTAAGGCTCTGGGGCAGAGTCAAGAAGCTTCCAGGATACAGCAGCATAGGAGATCATCTGTGGGAGCTAAAAATCTATGGTAAATTCAAATGGGTCACAGAGCTGGGCCCAAAGCCAACAACAGAGAGGCAAAGGCAGGAGGATCTTCACAAGTGAGAAGTTAGCCTAGTCTACACAGCAAGTGCCATGTCAGGACTACAAAGGCTATCTCAAACAAACAGAAGTTACAGCTAAGGTGACAATCCCTGGCCTATCTTACCAACATGCCTCTTACCAGGTGTATGCATGAATGGTGTGGATGTGTAGAGGGCAGAGGTCAACCCCCAGAAGTTGGTTCTTATTCTACTCCGAGATCCGAGGATCAAACGCAGATCCTCAGGTTTGCAAAGCAAGTGATTTTACCTGGTGAGTCATCCTGCTGGCTCTTATTTTATTTTTATTTATTTAAAATTTTGAGCCAGGGGGACTGGAGAGATGGCTTGGCAGTAAAAGAGCATTGGCTGCTCCTCCAGAGGACCCAGGTTCAATTCCAGCTCACAACTGCCTCTAACTCCAGTTCCAAAGGACCTTCACACCAATGGACATAAATAAAATACCTTTAATCCCAGCACTCAGAAGGAATTTTCTGAGTTCAATGCCAGCCTGGTTTATATAAAGTTGCATGCCAGCCAGGGCTGCATAGTGAGACTGTCTTAAAACAAAAGAATAGAATTTCCTACATTCACTGCTGGGATCCCAAAGCAAATAAACAAAGAATATCAAAACTATACAATAAAGGGTCAGATCTCAGGTCACTGTCTAGTTCAAGTTGGTTTACATTTATGTTGCATATTAAATGTGTGACCTTACACAAGTTACTGGATTTCTATTTCCTCTTCCAAAAAATGAAAATGTTAATAAATGGGAGACTGCAGTACTTCACTCACTGCACTGCTATTGACAGTAGTTATATAAAGAAACAGAGTACTCAGCAAAGCATCAGGCATACAATAACCAGTCAATAAGTGTTAGCTATTAATATTATATATGCCTCTAAGTCTCCAGCAATTCCTGTGGCTTCAAAAGAAAAAGAGCTTAATGGAGAGAAGAACAAAGACTAAGTAACCATCATAAAGACAGCAGTGAACTGATTGCCCTACAGAGAAAATGGGGTGCGTAACAGAACAAACTGCTACAATACCAATGCGCTTTCCAAACCTCACCCACAAACTGGCAATCTTCACCTTCTCTCCTGGGCCAATCAACTGTTCTGAAAAGGTGGAGCTTGGGATATAAAACCACAATGCCCAGGTATAGGGAAATATCAAACTAATAAGCTAACCTGATGCTACTCCCAGATTTTCTAACAAAGCATATGCAGAAAAAGCTGAGGACCAAATTCACACACACACACACACACACACACACACACACACACACACACACACCCGCCCCACTATTGGGAATAAAACCTAAGCTGCCCAGTTGCCAGGCAAATAAACTATCACTGAACTATTTCCCCAGTCCTACTCTCTAACCTACTTTTAACATTTATTTTGAGGCAGAGTCTTGCTAAGTTTTCCAGGATGGCCTGGAACTTGTAAAATCATCTTGCCTCAGCTTCCTAGGTACTGGGTTTAGAAGCATGAACTACAAAATCTGGCTGAGAATTACATTTCAATGATAATATAACATTCTACTACTGCACTTAGCACAAAACAATAGATATCTTGCAGATGGCACCAAACTAGAATTTATCTGGTTTAGGACAGATATGCTGTTATTAATATTCCTATCTTATTTTATATTATTAAAACAATAAAACAATAAAACCTAGAAAGATCTACGATAATGTGCAAACTAAAGACCTCAATACTCATTTTTTCCCTTAATTTGTGTGCTAACAAAAAGGACTGTCTACCCACCACCTCATTCTGACCAAAGTGAGTAAATCTAAATTAGGACTATCCTAAGAGTAGGTCTGCTAAGGCTAGCCAAGGAATCTTCATTAAGACTGGCACAGACCTAAGAGGAAAGGGCTTGCACTTCAAACATCCAGAATGCAAGAAGCTTGGTGCTGTTGCATACATACACAAACGGTAATCTCAGAACCACTCGGCCTCACAAACCTTAAGTACTAAACGCATGGATTTCCAAACATTGCCAAAACAACTCCAACAACACGGATAAGACAATTACAATTCAGTATCCTTGACAAGGAAGACTTAGTGGGATAATTAAAATTCTTGGTGTATCTTCCAGCCAGGTCTGTTCTCCTATCCTGGAAGACTATGACCACAGCAACCAACTTACTGAGCAAAAGAAGGACCCAGAAGTACAGACTGACACGGTTTAAGCCCAAGAATGAAGCTCCATTCACTTCCAGGGTAGTTCTCGCTGACTTAAGACTGGTTTATTTTCTGAAGGGAAAAATCTTTCTTTCACTAATCTCTTTGAAACTAGAAACTTTAGTTGCAGCGGGCAGTCTTTGTACACTTAAAATCTCTTGGACACAGTTTGCCAGCTAGGCTTCAATTACGCTGGGCTGGTCACAGAGGTTTTGTTTTGTTTTTTTGTTTTTTCTATTACTAAGTCACTTAGTTCACCACCTTCGTATTCCACAAGGGAAGAGCACGGTAAAAAGATTTTGGAAAAATGCCCAAGAAAGGAAAAAGCTGACCGGCTTCCTGCGGGTGTCTCCATCTCTCTCAGCCAGCCAGTACGTGGTGACTTCCTAGCGAAGGCCACCAGGGGAGTACGGCCAAAACCCGGCTCTCTACACTGCAGGAAACGTTTCAAGCCTAAAAGCTACTTGTAGGATTAGCACATCCATTCTGCACACCTCTGTCAAATGATGTCCCCGCAACGTCCCCATTAACTCTTTGTCCCCAAGTTCCCTGCCCTGCCCTGCCCTTGGGCCTGACCCTGGCGCCCAGCCCCACCCCGGGGCCGCAGCAGTTCCCCTTCCCCGGCTCCCAAGGCACACCCAGAGGCCTCCGTGAGCGGCTCCTCCTCCCCCACAGTCCTGCTTGTCGGTGGGAAGCAGCTTGGGCTGAAGGCAGCTCCCCCGCCAGGGTCACTCCAGCCCTCTCTGCCCACGTCCCCCCTGGAGCTGCCTGGAGTTCCACGGCCCTCACCCCCGCCCGGGGCCTCCCGCCCGTCTGTCCCTCACCCGGCGGAGGCTGAGCGGGCGACGGAGGCACTGGAGGGCGCGGGCCGCTGCTGTTGATGATGTAGTGGGAGACGCGCGAGTTTTCGGAGACGCTGAGCACATAGTCCCCGGGGCTGGTGCTCGAGTCCCGCACCAGGAACACCCCGTGTCGCTGGCCCTGCAATAGCGCCACCGCCTCCTGCCGGCTCAAGCGGCCCCAGTACCAGCTACTCCGCTCCTCCGAGTCGAAGTTGCCCGCCATGGCCGCCTCCGCGCCTTCCCGCTGGGCCGCCGCCGCCACGCGTGCCCCTCCAGCCCTGGCGCCCGCCGCCCAGCGGACCGGCTCCGGTGTCAGCCTCCCAGCAGCGCCCGAAATGGCGGCGGCGGCCGCGGGCCTTCCCCACCGGAAATGACGCGCTCTCTACCCGAGGGAGGCTGCCGGGAAGGGGACCGCCGCCCGCCATTGGGAGAAGGGAAACGGAGTCCTTGGGGCCCGCAATGCGCATGCGGCTTCATGGGCGTCGCCGCCTAGTCCGAATCCCCACCGCCGAGGAGGGGAGGCGGAGTCTAGGACTAAGGGGCGGAGCCTCAGTCTGCAAGCTGGTCGGAGTTTTGACAGAAGAAGGTGGTGGAGGTCTTAGAAGGACTGGAGTAGAAAAGATGGTGTAGTCCCAGGATTTTACTCTTCCTCAAAGTTCCCTGACAAGCTAGTCTTTTTCTGATGTTTTCTTCAGTTTCTCCCGAGGCCAGGTGAAGTTCCTGTTATTCAGTAACAGGCATAGACAATGCATTTGCCTTGTGGGTGCAATGGTGATCTAGACTGGGTCTTAAGTCACCGAATCCACAGACCAGTGAGAGGAACCAGGAAACAATTAATGACAAAGGAGCACCAAATGCTGTGATGTGAACAGGAATACAAAGAAATCAACTAGCCAGGTAGTGGTGGCTGGCACAGGCCTTTAATCCCAGCACTCAGGAGGCAGAGGCAGGCAGATCTCTGTGAGTTCAAGGCCAGCCTGGTCTACAGAATGAGTTCCAGGACAGCCAGAGCTACACAGAGAAACCCTGTTTGAAAAGCCAATATATATATATACACATATATACATACATATATATATATTTTTTTTTTTAAAAGAAAGAAATCAACTAGACTAGATGCAGCAGTTCTCAATGACCCTTTCACTTGGGTAACCTAAGACTATCTGCATATCAGATATTTACATTATGATTCATAACAGTAGCAAAATTACAATTATGAAGTAGCAACCAAAATGACTTTATGGTTGGGGATCACCACACCATGAGAAACTTTATTAAAGGGTTGCAGCATATGGAAGGTTGAAAACCACTGAACTACAGAGATCCAAGGGCTGGATAAAGTGATTCATAACTGTAATCCCAGCACTTGGGAAGCTAAGACAGGAAGATCACTGAGAGTCTGAGGCCCTATCTCACAAAACCGAAACAAATAACAAAAGAAAGGGGTCCCCAGATGAGGTGGTGCAGGTTGAATGGAACAGTGTTGAATGGCAAGTAGCGAAGGGTACTCAAGACAGAAAACAAAATGCTCGCCAAGCAAAAAAAATGAAGTTCTCCCTACTGAGAGGCTCCTGTGTAAACCAGCCAGATTCTTCCAAAGCCTCAGTTTTGCTATGGATATCTCCTTCTCTCACTTCCTTCATGAGCATCGTCATCTCTTATATTTTTTGAAATGAAATCTTACTCTATAGCCTAGGCTGATTCAAGATCCTCCTGCGCCAACCTCCCTAGAGCTGGGATTACAGGAATGCACCACCATGCTTGGCCAAGGTTGCTGTGGTTCTCATGCATAACCTGCTGCTGCTGCTCCTTAGTTTGGCTGTGCCTGATGACACTGAAACAGTCATCAAGATATGTTTTCTAAAATACAAATCTGTTGTCATCCTGCACACAATTTTGAAAAGTCTTAAAACTCCCAGTTTAGCTCCCGGTATGGAATCAAGCCAGCCTCCTAACTGCTTCTATCTGGACCCAGTGAACTTTCACCCTCTTGAGGACCTTAACCTCAATGTATTCTTTTGTGATCACCCTGTCACTCCCTTAGCACTGGGCCCATACTGTTCCCATTATAGCTTTTATCCTTTGTCCTGAAAGCTTTCATTTACAGGCCCATCTGTGGCTAATGCTAGAGTTCTTCAAAGACCAAGCATCTAGCTAGGTAATTCCCACTACTGGAGAGACTGAGGGAGGAGCCGGGCAACATACTGAAACTGTACCTCAAAAGCACAAATATCTATTTTCTAGGAGGCCCTATAAATATTTTTAATAGTATCTACTGGACTAGAGAGATGGCTCTGTGAGTAAAGGCACCTGCCACTAAGCCTGATGCCCCGAGTTGATGCCTGAGAACCACATTGTGGACAGGGAGAACTGACTCCTGTGGATTGTCCTCTGATCCCTGCATGCTCCACCATGGCACATATGCACACCTACAAACACACACAAACACAATAAAATTTTAAATATTTAAAAATAATAACAGCTATCATTTAGTTACGAATCACTACCTGCCAGGCACAGTGCTGAATGCTCTACTACAGACTATAGTGGAACTCTTGGAAGGTTTTGTTATTTTGGTTTTCTTAAAAATGAAAAATGGCATTTGGATTAGGTTTGCATTCCCACCCCAGGTGTGGTAGATGTTTACGAGTTGGATTTGGAATGCTGATGCAGGTGGATATAATATGGCTAGGTGCAGTCGTTCTGGCATGTGTAACTTGTTTTGGGGATTGTGTGCTGCTTGGGTTTATGGGAACTTTTGGTTTAGAATATAAAAGGTCTGAAGCCCTGAGAGTCGGGGTGGGTGTTGGTTGGGTTTTCTGTTGGGTTTTCGCCTTTAGTGTGTCAGTTCTTAAAAGAGCAATGGTTGGAGAGATTGAGTTTACAGACCATGAGCTGAGACGCTAGTCTGACTCACTGTTACTAGTTCTCTTCAAGCTTAGGACAGCCTAAAAGAGGTTGTGAAGATTTCTACCTTTCTCTTATTCTCTATCAAGGCTGTTTGCAAAAGCGGTGAAGATTTCTTTCGATCCTTCCTTTCTCTTTCCCTAAGTTGAGGGTAAAAGACAGTACCTTACTACTACAACAGACTGTCTCACTTAACCCTCACTCCAACTTGAGGACTAATATCTTAAAATTACCTTTATTTTACAGATAAGGAAACTGAATCTCAGAATTTAAATGACTTATTTACCTGTTGTTTTGAGGCATGGGTGCACATACCACAGTACTCACAGGACAACTTTGCAGAGTTGGCTCTCTCTTTCCACCGTGTGAGTCCTGGAGGTTTAACTCAGGCCGTCCAGCTTGATGGCAAGGGACTTTACTCATTGACTCATCTTAACAGTCTGAATTTTTGTTGTTTATTCATTTTTTGTTTTGTTTTATGTTTTGTCCAGACAGTGTCTCTTTGTACTCCTGGCTGTTCTGGAACTATGTAGACCAGGATGTCTGTTGTCTGCTTTGAGGATATAGCAGAACAGAGCTCTCTCCTTCAAGATCTGAATTTTAGCTCCTCACTTAGCAGCTGTAAATGTCAAGACAAGTCACTTAAACTTGGGAGTGAAACTCACTGGTAGTGCTTGCCTAGGAACCTCTAGGCCCTAGGTTTCTCTCCAGTACCCATCTCAGCATGAGAGTACATACATATAATTTCAGCACTTGAGAGTTGAAGGCAAGAAGATCAAGGCCAAACTTGGTTATATAATGTATATGAGGTTAGCCTTATCTCAAAAACAAATAAGGCTGTGTGTGGTGGTACATGCCTTTAACCCCAGCACTCAGGAGGCAGACACAGGTGGATCTCTAGATCTCTGAGTTCCAGGTCAGCCTGGTCTTCATAGAGAACAGGGCTATGTAGTGAGACCCTTTCTCAAAACAAGTAGCCAGTTGGTGGCACAAACCTTTAATCCCAGCACTTGGGAAGCAGAAACAGGTAGATCTCTGAGTTCAAGGCCAGCCTGGTCTACAGACTGAGTTCCTGGACAACCAGGGTTACACAGAGAAACTCTGTCTCCAAAAACCAACTAAACAAAAAACCAAACAAAAAGCCCCCCCCAAAAAACTAAAGTTATCCTTGGCTAGTAGATAGCTCAGCTCTTTTAGAGCTTCTGTCCAACCCTGGGAAAGACAGTCAGGAGGACACCTTCCCTGTTATCTATGACTCATCTATCTTGACTTTAGCTTAGTCACCAGGAACCAGCAGCAGAAGCCATTCAACATAAGTGCTGGCTTTTGGGGGAAAGGACTGTCTGCTCTCCCTTTTTGGGACAGCTAGGCTTCAAGGCAGGACCTTAGCCACAGACTGGGAAACTCCAAACCCGCTTCCTAGGATAAACTAAAGAAAGATTTCTTTTATTTGTTTGTGTAGACAAGGTCCTACTATAGATCCCTGGATGGCCTAGAACTTGCTATGTGTATCAGGCTGGCCTCAGACTCACAGCAATCTGCCTGCCTCTGCCTCCCACAGGAAGGGGTATTTTACTCATTCACTATTACACAGTCTTATACATCTCAGACTGGCCTCCAACTCTACACAGCTGTGGATGACCTTGAATTTCTGATCCTCCTCCTACTTCTACTTTCAGGGTGCTGGTATTGCAGGTATGCACCACTATATGCCATGATCTTTTTTTTTTCTTACTTTTTTTTTATCTTTTTTACATTTATTTATTTATTTTTGTGCGGTCTGGGTGTGCAAGTCAGAGGCTGAAGTTCAAACTCCAGTCCTCAGGCTTGGCAGCAAATGTCTTTACCTGTTGAGTGATCTCACCAGCCCTCCCTAAACTCTTTGGCTTGTGTTTGTTTTTGTTTTGTTTGATGAGGTATCACCTGGCCTGACCTGGAATTCACTATATAGACCAGACTGGGCTAGCCTCAAACTCATGGAGATCCACCTGCTTCTCCCTCTCAAGTAGAATTAAAGGTCTTAAAGGTATGTGCCACCACACCTGACCCTCATTCTTCTATTAAAATACTTTCTTGGGGCTGGAGAGTTCACTCAGCAGTTAAGAACATTTGTTACTCTTGCAGAAGACCAGGTTTGATTCCAAGCACCCATATGGCAACTCAGCATCTTCTAGACTCCAGCAGGTATGCATGCACATGGTGCAAAGACATTCATGCAGGCAAAACACCCATATACATTACATAAAATTAAAATATATTTTTCTTTTGAGACAAGGTTTTTTTTATGTGGCCCTGGCTATCCTGGAACAAATTGTAGACCAGATTGGCCTTGAATTCAAAGATCTACCTGCCTCTGCCTCCTGAGTGCTGGGATTAAAGGTATGTACCATCACTACCCAGCTTTTTTAAAAATTCCATATAATAATTTTATTAATTATTTGAGAATTTCATATAATGTATCTCAATCACACCCTCTTCTCATTCCTCCCAGGTCCACTCTCCCACCTTGGTGCCCTCCAAGAAAAAACAAACAAAACAAACAAACAAACAACAACAACAACAAAATTAAGTCCAGTCTATGTGACAGGAACATGGATCATGGGCATTGTCATGGCTCTTGGCAGCAGCAGGAAGCTTATCTCACTGATATCCACATGGCCCATATCAGCCTGAGACCAAGCAGGACAAAGTTCAACCTAAAGTTGGGCCTCACTGCGCAAACATGCAGTCATCCAGACACCACAGAGGCACCCGGACATGACTCAGGGCACCTGCTGGACAGCATGTAGAACACCCAGAAAACTCATAAGGCACCTGGACATCCTGCAGGGCACCCAAACGTCACGCAGGCACCTGGGAGTCACGGAGGCACCCAGACATCCTGCAGGGCACCTGGACATCGTGCAGGCACCGGGTCACATGAAGGAACCCTGACACCCCAGGCACTTTGACACCGCACGGACACCTGGACATCTGGCAGGCACCTGGATATCACACAGGCACCCAGGTGGGTTTTTTTTTTTTCTTTCTTCTTTTTGGAAATAAAATATTTTTAATTAGAAAAAAAGCCTAACTCTGCCCTAAACCAAGTATGGCGGCACATAACTATAATCCTGACATAAGAAGCAGGAGGATCCCTGTAAGTTTTAGGCCAGTTTGGTCAATGTACTGAGTTCCATCTATCCAGGGTTAACTAGTAAGATTGTGTCTCTAAAACAAACAACATAAAAAAATCACAACTGAGCTAGAAAAATGGCTCAGCATTTAAGAGCTGTTGCTCTTGCACAGGATCTATGTTTTTGATTCCTGGCACCCACATGGTGGTTCATAACCATCTGAAACTCCAGTTCCAGAGGGTCCAGTGTCCTCTTCTGACCTCCACAGGCATCAAGCATACATGTGGTACACACACATACATGATGGCAAAACACTCACACATAAAATAAATCAGAGCTGACCTGCAAAATCAGCAGGGAAACAAGGTAAATAGAGGAGACCCAGTTGTCCAAACCTGCCCTTTCTTGATACAAAGAATCTCTAAGTCCAAAACTAACAGTGTAGGATCAGGGGTCACCCGGGAGGACTTAGCACGCCCACCGACCTCCTCCGCCTTTCTTTGCTTCTTTCTACTTGAGGAGCCAAAGGAATAAAGTCACAATGGTGGTTCTTGCTCCTTGATAAGCCTGAGACCCTCTCTACAAAGGAAATGACCTCCTTAGGAAGGGCTCCTGGTGTGTGTTGGGGCAGGAAAGGAAGAGAGGGAGAGCCTCACTGAGAGGCAGAGGTGAAAGGAGAGAATTGGGGAACTGGGTAGTACAAGAGCAAAGTCCACAGAAGCCTTTGAGACTCTCTAGTAAAAGAAAGCCAGTCCTTATTCTAGCGACTGAGAGACAGAAAGTAAGTGGTCAGGAAAGCCTGCTTACCTGCCTGTTCTGCCCAAAGACACCAGTGCTGCCTCTTACATCCATGCACTGCACAGCTTGGAATGCTAATTAAAGTGGTTTTGGTGGTCACAACGTGGAACAATGTCAGGGTAACAGATACTCGTCTAAAAATAAAGTATTAGCTCTCATGGTGTGTATACTTTCAAATTAAAGTTCTCATTGGGCATGGTAGAGAACACTTTTAATCCCCGTATTTGGGAGGCAGAGCCAGGTAGATTCCTGAGTTCAAGGCCAGCCTGGTCTACAGAGTGAGTTCCAGGATAGCCAGGGCTACACAGAGAACTCATGTCTCAAAAAATAAATAAACAAATAGATAAATAAATAAAAGCTCTCTGAAGTGAGCTGTGTTTTGTGGCTTTAATCTCAGCACTGGGGTGGCAAGCAGATCTCTATGAGTTTGAGGCTAGCCCTGCCTATATATTGACGTTCAGGATAGCCAGTGCCATGTAGAACCAAGAAAAACTGATGCCCTACCCATCAAGTCGGCATTCATGTTTTACAAAGATCCCCCCTTTAGTTCTTCTTCCTTCTTCCCTCCCTCCTTTCCTTTTTTGACCCCAGGATCAAACCCAGGGCTTTGTGCATACTAGGTACTCTTTTACATCCATGTTGCATCTTGAGACCACCCTTCCCTTTTTCAGACTCACTAAGGTCTCACTATGTAGCCTCTGTTGGTCTTAAATTGGAGAGCCTCCTGCCTCAGCTTCCTGAGTGCTGGGATTACAGGTATGAGCCACCATGCTCCCCACCTCCCTTAAAAGGAAAAAAGTAAATGTTTTTTTGCTATGTTGTTCCATATGCTGCTGAGCTCTTGGGCTCAAGGTAGCTAAGACTAGCTAAGGATCACTCTTCAAAAAAGATTTAATTATATTTTATGTGTATGCGTGTTTTACCTACATATATGTGCATGCACCTGGTACATGCCTGGTGTCTGTTGAGGGAGGATCCTCTGGAAGTGGAGTTACAAACAACTGTGAGCCAGTGTGCCAGTGCTCTTAACCACTGAACCATCTTTCCAGACCATATTTTTATTATTTTTAATTATGTGTATTATGTGTGTGGGGGGTGGAACATGTACGTTTGACAGTACTGGAAGAGGAAAGAGGTATTAGATGCCCTGGAGCTAGAGTTACAGGCTGTTGTGAGCAGTCTGATTTGGGGTGCTGGGAACTGAACTCAGGTTCTCTGCAAGAGTAGTGTGTGATTTTAACTGCTGAGCCATCTCTCCAGCCCCACGGAACACTGTTGTTTTTTTTTATTCGAGACAAGGTTTCTCTGTTATAACTCTAGCTGTCCTAGAACTCACTATGTAGACCAGGCTGGCCCCAAACTCACAGAGAATGTTGGGACTAAAGGCGTGGGCCACCACACCAGGCTGTAACAAGTGTTCATAAACACTGAGTCATACCTGGATCTTTTCTCTTTTTCCTTTATTTATTTATTTATTTTTTAAATTTTTGAGACAGGGTCTCTCTGCGTAGCCTGCCCTGGAACTTACTTTGTAAAACAGGCCACCCTCCAACTCAGAGATCCTCCTGCCTCTGCCATCCAAGTGCTGGGATTAAGGTGTGCACCACCACACCCAGCTCCTAGGATCTTTTCTATTGTTGCTGCCTTCTTATTGCGCAGCAGGGCCTGGCACTTAGGCAGCAGCCAGTCAATACTGGTTGAATGAAGGGATGAATGAACGTGATAGAAGCTTTTGCCTAGAGCCAAAGTCAGCTTCCTAGAATTGGCAGATAGGTGCTGGCTAGCACCAGTTTTCCCCAGGATGAATTCTGGTCACAAACCATTCCTGTCTACTTCTCAAAATCACCCAAGCCAGGAGTGCTGGCTCAGGCTTGTAATCTCTGCACTTGGGAGGTGAGTTCAAGATTAGTCTCAGTTATACAATAAGTTTGGAGCCAGTCTAGGAAATACCCTATCCCCCTAAAAAAAAAAAAAAAAAAAAAAAAAGCAAGGAAAATCCAAGCCATGTATGATGGTACACACACACCTATAACCACAACCACAACTCTTGGGAGACTCAGGAGTTCAAGGTCATCCTCTAGTTACTAGAATCTCGTACATATAAAGTTTGAGGTAAGCCTGGACCAGTGAGACCATCTCAAATGAAATGGAACTAAAATCAGCCGATACGACATTACTCACACATCTTCCAATTTATTAAAAGTTTGTGGTTATAAACCTGTAATTGCACCTAATTGAGAGCCTATCTTATCAGTCTCTAGGAGCCACTGTTACTATTGATAGGTTATTTTGGTGCTTTCATTAGACTAGGCAGCAAGTACCTCTAACTGCTGAACCATCTACTAACCTTTGCTAATGTTTTTTTCTGGAAATTAGTTTGGGGGAGGTATTAAGAGTAAGTGTGCTCTCAGGGTGACATCAAATCCTGTTCCAACAGTCTTACTGCTTACTGCTATGGGCTCCACATTCTGAGAACTTCTGCCCCATGTGCCCTTAGTGAGCAGTGCTAAGCCTTTCCTGCCTCTTTGCCCTGCAAGTGCACGCACATTCCATCTGCCAAGATGCACTTCCCGCTTGTGCTTAGTGGTCTGGTGCCCAGCTCTGAGCTGGTGGCAGCCTGCAGCATCCAATATTTCCTTCTGCAGAGAGGAAACACACGTTGTCTTTGGGGGAAGTCATCTCTTTCCCACTTTTGGTTCTAGTTCTTGGGTGTGGATCACTTTCCTTCTGGCTGCAAGGTAGGCATGTGACCCAGGGCTGGCCAATCACTATGTTCTTCTAATTACAGTGACTAGCACTGAAAATCATCTCAGAGACTTTCAAATTATTAGGAAAGAGACATTTCCTTTCTGCCCCTTACCGGTAGAAGAAAAGCCTGGAACTGCGGGCAGTTGTTGCTGCTTCACCAGTGTTGGGGGGGGGCACCCACAGGTTAAGCCTAGAACTGGTCCCAGACATGCTCCTATCAATGTCATTTGAACACCTAGAAGTAGCCCTCCCTAGGACAATTAAATGGCCATTATTAACTAATGTCCTTTTCCACTCAAGCCACTTTGAACTGGGTTCATCATCCAGAGAACTGGGGCTGAGGACAACCCTCTGAGCTACTTCAAGCTTCTCTATGAAGTGTTGACCCTTCCCGATCTGAGTCTGTCTTGTATCAGCACAGGCCCTTGGGCTCATACTGAGCATGCAAGGCCTCCTCAGTCCAGCAGTGCTGCCAGACCAGATGTTTGTCCATAGCCAGAGTGCTATGCCAGGCTGAACAGCTTTTGGTGGACAGTTCATAGTATAGCCATTGGCTCTTCTCTTTATTTTTTTGAGACAGGGTCTCTCTACATATCCCTGGCTGTCCTGAAATTTGATATATAGACAAGGCTTGCCTAGAACTCACAGAAACCCAATCTACTTGCTTCTACCTCCTGAGCACTGGGAGTAAGGTGTACAATACCACGCCTAACTTGGTTCCTCTTTCATGTTCCTAAGCAGGGCTCCTTGTCTCTTTTTCTTCTGCATCACCAAGTCCTTGATTGTCTTCTAGGCAAGCAGGGTTGCCTAGGACCATCTGTATATCAGATATTTATATTACAATTCATAACAGCAAAATTACATTTATGAAGTAGCAACAAGAACAATTTTATGGTTGGGGGTCACTACAAAATGAGGAACTGTATCAAAGGGTCCTAGCACTAGGAAGGCTGAAACCACTGCTCTGAGGCCCTTTTTTGTCCCCAGTACTCACAGGGAGACTGTGTTGGCAAACACATATTGCTTTATTTAGTGTTTCTCTGGATTGCAGAAGTGTCAGCAGTGGGCTGAGAGCCCCAAAGGACACAGAGGAAGCTGGACAAACCCAAGGCCCTCTGGGGTGGAGAGAAGCAGCAGAAAGAGGTGACACCCCTGTAGCCCCGTCCCATGCTCCCAGGTCACAGAGGTGCCCTGGCCAGTAAAGACCCTACTATCCTTAAAGTGGGTCCAAAGTGTGTTATGTGTATGTGTGTGTGAGAGAGAGGAAGTTGTCATCCTAAGGCATAGACCCAGGCAGGAGATCCCCTCCTGCCTGGTGGCTCCCAAGAGTGATTGCTGGTCAGAGAGCCAGGCACATACTTAAGTCATGACCCTTGCTCTGCGGGCCTTCCTGTCCTTGGGAAAGGCAGTGAGCTGTGCTGAGGACAGGGCTTCACTTTAGGATTTACCCCAACCTGCTACCAGGCAAGTCTTCTGTGGGCCTGTCTCCAGCTCCGTGATTCCAGGTGCCTGGACTAGACGTTCTCTCTGAAGTCTTCCAAACTCTAAGACTTTTTCCCACTGTAAGATGCCCTCAGATTGGGGTTAAAAATTTTAAAACCTTTTTTTTTTTTTTTTAAATGCTGGGGATGAGCCCAGGGTCTCACACATGCTTAGCACCAGTTCTTCCACTGGGTTATTACACCTCCAGCCCTTAAAAGGGCATTCCTAAGGCAGGAAGATGGGGTAGGCAAAGGTGGTCTCAGCCCCCAGGTGGAGGTCACAGTGGGCTGCAAAGGTGCAGGTGGGTGGATAGACAGACAAGGTGCCAAGAGAATAAGGAGAAGAGGCTCAGCCAGAGAAGAGGGCCCCACAGCCCACCCCACCCAATCTTTCAGCTCCATTCCTTGCCCTGTTTGAGTCAGGGAAAACACATCCAGTGTGTTTCGAGTAGGAAAATGGCTTTTTTAAAAAAATAGTTTCCTATAAAGCATCAAAAAGTCTCAGAGAAAACCTCAGCTAAAATTCCCTTCTCTCAGATATTTGGCATCAGCAGGGGGCCAGCCTGGCCTGCTCAGGCCCCTGCTTTTCTATTGCTGTGGCCCGGCCTGGCCCACTCCCTGGCCCCTGATCACCTCAAGAGAGGACGAGCAGGAGGCGGAGGTTTGCAGGTGGGCTTTGCGGGTATCCCTGGATCCCTGTCTGGAAGCTGTCTTTGGTAACTGGGAGGGGAGGACGGGAATAAGCAAAGCAATCAGGAGTCAGGAGGGGTCCACTGGTGCCTTCATCACCGAGAATTCAGCCGTGGGGCCACCTATTGGGGAGAATCCCAGGGGTAAATGGAGGAGCTGCAGAACTTACAGGTTCAGGTTAGATGGTCCTGTAGCAGGTTGGGGAGGTGAGTGGTTTTGGTACGGAAGACTTTTCTATTCCCCATCAATACCTGCTGCTCTGGCCAGAGTGAACCTCACCACGTGCACATCCCCGTCCCCTGTATCTTCCCCACACATCCCCTCTACCCTCCTTATTATGATCCTTTTATGGCCACCGTGGGGACCCCTGGCCTTCATAGGTAGGCAACAGGGAAAGGGGGACACATACTCCAAGGAGGGCTTGGCCATCAATAGCTCTACCTTAGGCCCAGGACAGCAAGTCCCACTCACCACAGCCAGGTGGCCATTCTTAGCCTTGGTGATGAGAAGCTCCGAGCCAGAAGTGAAGTCAATGATGCCATCCCTGCCTGGACCTCCTGCAAATGTGATGCTGGAGGCAAGGGAGCACGTAAAGACTTGTTCACAGAGATGCCCCCTAAGATGGTCCTTGCCCCAGGTCCATGCACCACCCCTACGTGCTTCACCTGCCCTGGTTGATGTTGATATTGTTCACACGATCAGCACTGAGAGCCGTCTTGGTCAGTGTCTCAATCACATGATCACTCTGCAGCACCACATCTCCCTGGGGAGCAAGATACAGAGAGTGAGTCAAGGCTTGTTTAGGGCTAGAGGACACCCCTCCGCCTTCCAAGCCATAAAGGGTACCTTCTGCTTATTGTCCTCACGTTGTACATGAAGCACAAATAGGCTATCGCTCAGGCTACTGACGGAGATTCCTGAGAGGGGAGGGCAGAGGTCAGGGAGCAATGGTCAGACCATGGCTCCTTCCCGCCCCTGCAGGCCTGGACTCTGGCTAACCGGTTAGGTTGGTATAATCAATCCTCTGCTTTACTTTGGCATCCTCCACGATGACCACAGCACTGGGTGTGAGCAGCAGCTGCCGGGAACGAGGCTTGTAGCCCTTGCGGTCATATTTCACCACTGGCACAGCATACTGGAGACACAGGACAGTGTGAGGGGCAGGGCAGGTTTCAGGGACAACTTCCTTGCCCACCGCTCAGGCCACGACCCACTCTTGGGGAAGAGAAGCCTGAGTTGGGAGGTTCTTACCTGGATGGGCTCAGAGCCCAAGGCCTGAAGCACTCGGGGGCTGATCTCCTCTGTGCCTACAACCAAGATGGGAGAGAAGGAAGTCAGGGGAGGCCAGAAGGGGACAGGATGGTGCTGGAAGGCTCGAGGGCTGGAAAATAGGTAGCTCACCAAGCCGTGTGTTAATGAAGAGTCTGGGGACGCTCTGGGGGTAATTGTCCTTCTTGTCCTTGAAAATCTCACTAGCCACAGCCTTTTGCTGGAGCTGAGGAGACAAAGGGAGTACAGTGTCAAAGGCCCATCTGGAGGGCAGGCCCAGCAGCTCCCTCATCAGCCTCCAGAGCCCTGCCACCACACCCCCATGGGTCCCTCTGTTCCTTACCCACTGTCCCCACCAAACAAGACAGAGAGCTCTCAGGAGTCATGACAGGGCTGTCAAGTTCCAGGCCTGACTTTAAATGATTCCCATCAGGGCCTCAAGCCCCTGAGATTTGGCTCTAGCCTAGGATCACATAGGTAGCTGACTGCTAACAGGGTATCTGAGCTGGGTGGGTCCAGGAGGACCCGCTATGTTGCTAAATACAAGGCACATCAGCCACTGACTTAACCAGTGAGTGTGAAGCTGGATCCGAGCTCTGGGCAGCAAGCTGGCCCACAACATGAGTTCTATTTGCTTCCCTCCCCAAACTTACTGTAGACTCCTATATGACTTCCTACATGAAGTCCAGTGATGGCCTGGCCTTCTGAGGCTACAGTGTTGACCAGGCAGAATGCTCCTTCCCCAGGCCAGCACATTTCCTGCAATGCCTGCTGTTCCCAGGGCCCCTATGGTCAAGTACTTGCTACCCATGCTCCCCACACCTGCTGCTTCCACTCAGGGCTGATACTCCGGCAGTATTTCCACACCATGTTCTTCATGCACAGCTCCCGTAGCAGCTCTGAGGCCTGTGGGACCAGGAGGGTCAGAACACCTCTCCAGCCTGCTTCCCTTCCCCCACTGAAGACTCCAACAAGCTCCTCAAGCAAGATAGCCCTTCAGAGTGTCTTCTCTCCAGGGAACTCATTTTCATGGCCCAGCTCCATTTCTTCTCCCTGCTGATCCCTCCCTGGCACCTCTCCTGTCACATAATAAGAAGTCCCCCGTGCTAAGTGGTCTGATGGATATCCCTAACTCAGTAGGGAGGACCCGCAGACCTCTCTCAGGGCAGGTGGGGGCGTGGGCCAGGAGGTGTCCAGAACATTCCGGGGCAGTTGCCGCCTCAGGTTAAGCAAAAATGATGTGCGCACATGGTCCAGGAAGAAGGCATTCTCAGGGCAACGGGGTGCATGGCGCAAGATGAAGCCACGGATGAGTCTGGGGTGGTGGAACCGACACAGCTGGGGTGAGAAGCCTGACAACAGACCCCCATACTCTCCTTGATCTGCAGTACCCGCTTATGGCACCCCAGAGCTCACCGACGGATGGTTTGGGCTGCCCACTTCCTCTTGGCTGCCTTCCTCCGGCCCATTGTGCCACGCCACCATGACTGGATGCAGATGGCTGTGTATACCACAAATGGTTGACCTCTATTTTCTCACCATGGTGGCCCATCCAACCCGTAGACCCCGCCCCTCCAGAAGACCCCTGGGCCCCCACACCTGATCGCTTCACCCGGAGGAATTTCTGCCGCCAGTGAAAGCCCCTCCAGGCTGCCTGGATCTTGGTGGCTGTGGTTAGGGAAGAAAATTGTCAGAGTTCAGAGCCCCTAGCTGAGAGCCTGCCATGGTCTGTGGCATGAATTAAAAGAGGTTGAGTGAGGAACTATGAGTGGCGAGTCCTTGAAAGACAGCGGGTGAGTGTGGGGATGGATTTAGAGTGTGCCCAGAGGCAAGTGGGGTGACTGGTAGGTAGCCTTCGCTGAGACTGGAGTTGGGAAGGAGGAAGAGGGCTGAATGCGGTGGGAAGGCTTCCTGGAGAGAAAGCCCATAGGCAGTGGTTTCTATTACCCAGGACCCCATGGGACAGCAAAGGTGAGTCTCTCACCTAGGCTCTGCCGCCGGACTTCCAGGGAGTCCTCTGTGGCAAACAGGGTCTTGGGGAACCGGATGAAGATCTTAGTCCTGGGAGGATAGCAGCGGTCAGCCTTTGGGTGCCACTTCCCTCATCCTCTAGGCACCAGAACAGGCCCTACTCACCTGCCCATTTTGTATTCTTCTGGCTTGTAGCCGAGGTGTCTGACCAGCACAGCTACCCCATCCTGGGGCCGTCCTGCCCACGTGGGCCATGTCTCTGGGCACAGTGACTTGTACCTGGAGATAGGAAGAGTGGAAATGTACCCAGCCAAACCCAAGTCCGCCTCTGTCTCTGGAGGCACTTTTACATTTTGTTGGGAATCTACCGGTGCTCCCACTGACTGGCACGTGGTATACATGCCTGAAGGTCCCCATTTTAAAGATGGGGTACTAAAGTATTCCCACCTGTCTAAAGCAAAGATGGGATTCATATCTTGGTTGGCTCAGGTCCTGCCTCTGAATAACCATAAAACCACAACACCATCTCTGAGCCCTTGTCATTACTGTCTTTGGGGCAGTCTGTCAATGTCTTCTCCTGTGCCCCCTCACCAGACGCTTTAGGAAGGTGGGTATGTCTTGCATTCTCTCTACCAAGACTAACGTTAGGCCTGTAGCACAAGAGTTCCTGACTTGGGTCCCACAGCAGTTGAGGGCCTCTGAATCCTCATCTCTAAACTAGAGCTATGAATGTCCCTCCTCCCTCACAGGCTTCAGGAGGTTCTCACCTCTGTAGGAAAGCCTCATATTTTCGACGATAGGCAAAGCCAGCTCTACGCACACGCAGATTCTCCATAAGTCCCAGGTACTTCACCTGGTGTCGGATAAGCACCTCATCAAAGCGACCTGAAAGAAGGGTAATGAAGATGGTCCACAGGCTTTTTCTGAAAGGCAGTGTTCCCATCCAAGAGGCACAGCTCACGGCTCATGGGGCCAGGGACCTACCAGGCTGTTTGGCATCATTTGGCTTGATGCAGCGGATATAGGCAGGCTCCTTAGACTTAAGGATCTCCACTAGCTGCAGGAGGCTCATCTTGAACTGAGTGGCCACCTGGTAAGCCAAGGGGGTATGGGAGGTTGGTTGGGGTTGTCTGAGGTCTCTGATGCCTGCACACATACCCCTCTGCCCTGTTTCCTCTCATCACCCTGTCTCACAACAGAAGGAGCATAACTTCACCCTACTTCCTTTTGGCCGGTTAAGAGACCTCAGTTTAGAAACCTAGCTCTCTTGCTCAGGTCCCCAGCCCCCTCTCTTTTCTTCTTCCTGGTGCTGAAGAACAAACTCAGGGCCTATGCTTATTAGGACAACATTCTACCACTGAGATAAACATGCCCTCCCAACTTATTTTTGAGACAACTGATTAGTCTGAGGTAAAGTACACTGAAGAAGATCTTCTGGAAATAACCCTAAAGTGAGATTCTGAGTGTCAGTAGGAGATAGCAGAAGAGAAAGACAGTCAAGGCAGATGGATAGCTAAGCAGAGACTTGACACACTGTGAGCTATAGCCTTGTAGAGATTTAAGGCAGGCAGGGGCAGTATATCAGAACAGAGTTACACTGGAGAGACTAGATTTTATCTTTAGGGAAACAGGGAGCCAATGAGGAATTTGGAGCAAGGGAGTGGCAGTGAGATTTGTATGTTAGATTATTTCTACAGTATTTATGTGGAAGATGGATTAGTAGGGGTTGATGGGGAGCCAGGAAACCAGGGAAGAGGTTGGCTGGCTCAAAGGAGTGATAACAGGGACTGACCTGGAACAGTGGTTAAAGGGGAAAGGGGGAGGGAGTTCAGAAGTACTCAGGAATAGAAACAGGCATCACTCAGTGTTTGATCAAAAGAGCTGCAAAAGTCCCTGAGCTAAGGGACCGGGTGGAGAGTGATCCCTGTCCTGAGCCAGGAACAGAAGAACAAGGCTATGGTGCTGGGCACAAACAGGTCCACTTGGGGCCATCACTGGATATAGAAACCAGAGGTATGCTACAGAGTATGGGTTGGGGAGGGTGTGAAAGTGTCCTAACAGGGAGATACTGGGTGGGAAGAGGCTCAGGCGCAAGTGGGAAGGCCAGGGTCAGGACAGCAGAAGCAGGGTCCTCTGTGACCCAGCTAGAAGCACAGGGGTCCTTTCTCCTTCCTGACTTGGAGCTGTAATGACCTCTTCTGGCTCAGCCCAATAGCTGCACCCCTGCCCTCAGCTGGCTGAAGGTCCCCTGCATTTGGCCCCACCGGTCACACCTCTGGCCCCTCCACTATGGTGGTGTCTAGCTTTCCTCGGCCTGTGTGTTTGTGTCGACCTCTTGCTGCCTACAGCGGCCTCCTACAAGTCCACTTGACAAGCACTTACTCTTTCCCTCACCCTAATGCTGCCTCTGCCTTGAAGTGCTCCCAGACTCCCTCCCTCCACTCTCCCAGGCAGTCTGCTCCTCTTCACAGTTCCTAAAGCACCGGGCTGTGAGGTCACCTATTTGTTTCTGATTCCTCAGAGCTGAGAGATGTCTGCTATTTGGATGCACACAAGCACTCACACAGGCAGGGGTGCCATGGGTACCTACACAGAGCGAAGCAGGTAGACGCACAACAGTCTACACCTGCAAATAGGTGGACACACTGGTGTGCACTTAGAAACAGACAGAGAAGGGCTAGTGAGACGGCTCAGGGGGTAAAGACACTTCCTGACAAGCCTGACACCCTGAGTTTGATCCCTGAGACGTACGTGGTGGGAAGAGAGAAGTGACTCTGAAGGGCTATCTTGTCCCCACTCATACCACAGCACATGCACGCACACATGGGCACGGGCACACACACACAAATATAACATAACAGCTCGGGGGGCAGGGGGGATAGGCAGAGGAGGTCCTGAGAGCAGCCTCCTGCAGGCACCTGCGCATGTGCACACGGGCATTAACAAACATGCTCACATGCACAGTGCCATGCTGGCTGTGGTCTGTACTCAGGCACACCCCCCCTCCATCATAGCCTTCTCACCGTCTCTGGTCGCTTCTTGTCACTGAGCTCACTCCTGTCAAAGCACTGGCTCATGATGGGGTTCATCGAGCTGCACATGGTCTGTATGAGGCAGAAGAGGGGTCAGGGTTGAGCACAAAGCCAGAGATGCACACAGACCTGTGGGTACCCACCCCACCTCAGCCCGCATGTGTCTCCCTCACCTCCTTCAGGTTCCGGTAGAGAAGGTCATTGTTTTTATCTAGAAACCCTGGAAGGAGAGAAGATGACAGGTGAGGGAGTGGCTCTTCCCTGCCCCACGGGACCCAGCCTCAGGAGCCTCACCAGTCACGCTGTAGGTCACCTCTCCAGCATAATGAAGAAGGCGGAACTCCCCTCGGTCCAGGGATTTCCTGGTCTTCTGGTCAGCAAGCTTGTGCCTGAGAGTGAGAAGGACAGGAAACTACAGATTTCTGACCTGGGGCATGGCCCTGCCTGTTGAAGAGGCTTTAAGAGCCATCGGCCCCTGGGCTGTCCTGCAAATTGTACACCACAAGTAGACTGTGCAGGCCTGAGGCCTACTGCACAGGTGATAGAGGCTCAGAATAGCAGACAAACTTGCCCAGGGACACACAGCTCCCGGAGCTGGGAGTAGAAACTTGGGCTCAGGCCTGTCAGTCACTCCAGGAATAGGGCTACTTTCTTTGCCTCTGGCCACTTCCCAGCTGCTCAGAGGGCGGTAAAGCCGTCCTCTCCATTTTCAGAATGGAATCTGTCCCAAGAGATTACTTAAATCTTAAACATGTTTATACCCTTTAGCCCATTTTTTTACTTTTAAGAACTATTCAGAGCAACCAACCAGAGACACAGGCAAAGATTTAAGGCACAAAGATGAAAGTAGTAGCCTTGTTCTCACAGCAGAAATCTGGAGGGTAGGCTGTGAGGTAGCTCGCCAGTAGGACGCTTGCTTAACATGTGTGAAGCCCTAGGTTCCATCTTCAATATAGCAAAAGACAAAGGCAAAATCTTGAGCGGCTGCTTGGGAGCCCTCATGGCAGGTGAGAGGTGAGGAGTCACCATGGGTTGCAGCCCTCGAGGGAGGCATTTTGAAGAAATTCTTCATGATACAGGAAAAACCTTAGAACATAACATTACCCTGAGCTTTATACACAATAAGTTCTTGACTCTGGACAAAAAAAAAAAAAAATGTATAGGAAAGGCAGGAAGGAAATGCCTGGAATTGTTAACAATGATGACCTTTGGGGAACAGGGTCACCAGAGGCTTTACACACATTCCAACTCTCTCTAATGAGCAGTCTTATTTTTATAATCAAATAGTTTGGTATGACAGTTCATGCCTGTAACCCCGGCACTCAGAAGGCAGAGGGAGATAGGATCAGAAGTTCAAGGCCATTGCTACATAGTGAGTTCCAGGGCAGACTGAGCAACATGAGACTCTGTCAAAAAAAAAAAAAAAAAAAGAGAGAAAGAAAGAAAGAAAGAAAGTAAATTAAGAAGATCGACTAACATCAGGTATGGAGGCATGGTGGCACAGGCCTTTAAGCCTAGCACTCCAAAGGCAGAAGCAGGTGGATCTCTAAGTTTCAGGTCACCCAGGGCTACAGTGATATCTTGCCTCAAAACAAATGACAACACCCCTGCACCCCCAATCCCTCCAAATGCTTTGCCTGCTTCCTTCTTTCTTTTTTAAGATAGGATCTCACATTGTAGCACAAGTTGGCCTCAAACGTGCAGCAATCTCCCCGCCTCCATTTCCTGAGTGTATGAGCCATCCAGCATAACCAGAAACAATTTTTTCATGTACTGTTTGTTTGTTTGTTTGTTTTTCCTTTGAGCAGGGTCTCTCTGTGTGGCCCTGGCTAGCCTAGAACTTGCAATGTAGACTAGGCTGGCCTGAAACTCACAGAGATTCTCCTGCCTCTGCTCGGGAGCACTGGATTAAAGACATGTGTTTCATGCTTGGCTTCATGCACCGTTAAGCTAACAATGCTCAAGGCTTTTGAGCCCAAATGTCCTGGAACATTGTCCCAAGCTCTAGAAGCTAAATAGATAACCTTGACCAAATTAATTTTTCTGAGTTTTGTAAGACAGAACACGGGGTACTGTCGTCTAGGTGATGAGTTGCACCTAGTCTGTGTGCCAAGCTTCCTCACTTTTGGGAGAGTTCCTCCCACCTTTTTTTTTTGAGACAGGAGCTCATGTAACCTTGAATTTGTTATGTAGCCAAGACAGATCCCACTGCCTTCACCTCATAAGTGTAGAAGATTACTTATATAAAAAGCAATTTACAAATAAGAAAGCTTAAAAAAAAAAAAAAACTTTAACAAGTTTCATTCTCAAAAAAGATTAAGGAGGAAGGTTAAATTTTTGTGGCTTTTTGTAATGGTCCCCACGATCGCTTTCTCTGGTGGTTAACTTGTGGCTGGTGGTTTGTTTTGTTTTGGGTGCTGGGGATCCGAGAGGAGTCCTGTGCATGCTGGGCAAGCCTCTACTCAGCTACGCCTTCAGTATCATGGCCGTGTTGCTGCTGTGGAGGGACACCAGCCTTTCACAGGTTCTGTCAAACACGAGCCCCTCTCCCCAGCAGCCCACTCACGTCAGGAAGTGGGGGTGGTGCTTGACAGTGTCCTCCAGCTTCTCCAAGAAGGTCAGGTCTGTGGCCTCCCCAGGACGCAGACACTCTTCATCCTGCCGGGCAGGGCACACCGTGAGGGATTTATCGGAAAGGGGGTGATGGATATTGAGGACAGCATGTTGGAAGCCACAGTCACAGGAGAAAGGGTGGAGCTAAGGGAGCCCTGGCAGAGAGCCTACAGACTAGAGCAACCTCACCTCACCCTGCCCAGCCACATACTCTGACAGTGGACACACTTGGAGAGAAAGGAGGGAGGTTTCCCGGCTGTCCTTCAGAACAAGGCTAGAAGAGCAGAGGACGCACCAAGATGGAGATGATGCCCTTGAACTTCTCCTCCACCAGGTCACAGATGATCTTGTTGTTGAAGTACTGGACAGGTTCCCACTGCACAGAATGAGAAGGGCATCAATTATAGGGTTCCATACCCTCTCCTGGGAGCCCAGAGCCTAGCTTCCCATGACATGCAGGGCACCCCAGGCATGCACGTACCGCGATGCCCTCTGCCTCATATTCCTCCTGCTCAGACTTGAGAGTCAGCTCAATGAAGAGCTGCTGCAGCTTCTCGTTGCAGTAGTTGATGCAGAACTGCTCGAAGCTGAGGGGCAGTGGGAGAACCCGCAGTAGTGCCAGTGACACAAAGCCAGGGACAGGGAAGGGACAGGATCAGGCACAAGCAGCAGGGCTAAGAGATGTAAAGCAGGACCACGGCTGGGAATGAGAGGGAGGGGACAGAGGAAAGGGGCAGAACACAGACATTAGTGGACAGACTGGCAGGGCTAAAGTGCAGGACTGACCTGTTATGCTGAAACACTTCGAAGCCATAAATGTCCAGGAGCCCAAGAACTGTGGTGCTTCGCCAGCTGGGGCTCTCAGCATCCTAGGGCCGGGCAGTCAGCAGAAAGCATGTGTTCCCGGTGTCTGCCGCAGCTCCTGGCCACAAGCCTCCCTGACACCCTCCCTGCCTTCCTTGGAAGCATGGACTGAGTGCTCACCTCAGAGGCCAGTGACCTGTTGATCTTTCTGACCAGCCAGGTGAAAGTGCGACTGTACACAGCCTTGGCGAGAGCATCCCTTGCATATGCAGCCTGTTCAAGGTTCAGTGGGCTCAGGAGCTGCCACAGAGGATGAAACAGGAGATAAATGCCACAGACACCTTCTGTCCTTCTTCCCCTCAGACTCAGGCCTCAGACAAGGAAGTTCTCACCATCCTGCCCACCTAGCCCCATGAGGCTGGGAGAGTGGTGGTGCCATTTGGAATGTCAGAGGGAGGCTGGCATAGAGACCTCATTCTTGGAGGTGGGAGCCACTCGCCTCATGCCCCTCCGGCACTACTGAAGACCCCGCGTAGACAAGCGGAGGGGATGACTGGATGAGGCTCCCTAGGGATGCGCATACCTACCTCCTGTTCCTGTGGTCAACCTGAGGCTCACCTCTTCCCCCTTAGCGATGATCTTCCTGTGCGTCAGGGCTTCCCTCAGCGTTGTGCCTTCCACACCAAGGAGCTGTCAAGGGTGGAGTGGGCATAGTGAGGGGTTGGCTCCCTTCACCTCAGCTGTCCTTTTCTTTGTACTCTGCCTACCACACTCACCCTGGTCAGATACTTGAGCTGGTTCTCAGTAGTAACCTGAGCATTGCTTTCCTCATCGGCAGCAAAGTGGATGTTGCCCAAATGCAGGACGCTGGCCACGATGCTCAGCAAGTCCTGAGGTAGCAGCAGGGGATGTGTGGTGGTTATGGGGGGGAGGTCAGGGAAGCCATGAGAGCAACTAGGAGATGCTCAGATAGAGCAGGGGATGGTTGGTAAAGCACCCAGGAGGAGAAGGGGGCTTAAAACAGAAATGGGATCCAAAACAAGTGGGTGAATTTGGCGTGTGATGAGAGGAGGGTCCCCAGAAGAGCCCTAACCTCCACTTCATCCTCAGTGAAGTCAATGACCGACAGGGCCTTCCTGACAACCTTCCAGTCACTCTTGTCGTTGATGGAGGAGACTTTGGCACACTGGCCCTGGAGAAAGAGCAGAGCTGGGCTGCAAGCACTGGCACTGTGCCCCCTGGGTGGCACCAACCCTGCCTGCCAACCACTCACCTTCACCAGATACAAGTAGCTCTGGGGGTTCCGTTCCAAGCCCAGACGACGAAGAGTCTCCTCCTCACCCCCCTCCAGTAGCTGGTAGAAGACATGGAAGTTCCGTTCTCCATGATTCTGGTGTACCACTCGTGACTTTTCCAGAAGATAACTGAGGATGTGGCCTCCCACAGGGGCACCCTGTGGGTAGGTAGGGACGGGGACAGTCAGCTGGGTCAGGAGAAAGAATCCATCTTCCTCTTTCTCCTATGTAGTACACCTGGGCTCTGATTCTAGCTCTGCTACTAGCTAAGTGGGCTCAGGTACACACTCTGGCCTCAGTTTCTTCATCTAAGAAATGGAGACATGGCTCGGTGGTTAAGTGATACCTGCTCTCGCCTCTGTAGGCACACACACATGGTGTAGTGGTGTGTACACACACGGGCACACACACCTTAAAAAGAGACAAGAGAGATAGATTCGACTCCAGCTACTTCCCAGTCATACTTGTATGCCTGCCAGGCACTGCACATTTAACAAGCCTGACAGTGCGTGCCAGCTCTTCCCTCTCCCACACTAACTCCTGCCATCCTCCTGCCTCTGCCAGCGGCAACTCTGCCCTGCAAGTTATTCAAGAGGGAAGTCTGTGGTCCTCCTGGAAGCCTTTTTCTCATCTACTTACTTCCTGTGCCCAAACTAACAGCTGGTCTTGCTGCTTGAATCTTGAAAACACTCGGAATGCAAGCTCTGCTCATCACCAGATGACTACCACCCTGATCTGCTGCGCTGTCGTCTGTCACCTACACGGTTACATCAGCCTCCTAACCGATTTCCCTGCTTGGCTGGGTTCCTCTATCATCCACTCCCAACGAAGCGGCTAGAATGACCTTTCCAGCAGGAAAGTTGCATCATGACACCCTACTATTCAAAGCCCTCTGACAATTCCTTTTCACTTAGCTTAAAAAAAAATTCTTGCAGGGCTCTGAGTATAGCTCTCAGTGTAGTCTGTGTTCATAACATGACTTAAGGTCCTTGGCTTACCTCCTACCCAAGGCACATAAATAAACAAACAAACAAATAAATAAATAAATAAATAAAATAAATCTTTGCAAAGACCTAAAGGCCCTGGACCATGTGGCTTCCTGCTCCTGTTTCCTTGGTACCTTTCCTTTCCCCTCCAGCTTCTGGCCTCTCTGTAGTCTTTAAACACACTAAGGCTCTTCTCTGCCTCTGCAAAGTCTTGGTCCTCACATGTACCAGGCCTCCTGCCCTCCGGCATCTGCAATGTTTGCTCCCTACTCCCACTAAGCCGTTACTGAAAAGTCACCTCAGAGTAAGGCCTTCCCCAGCTGCTGAAAAACTGCAGACCCAGATGTGGTGCTGTACGCACTGGACTCCTGTAATCCCAGCTACTCAGGAAGATGAGGCAGGGCAACTGGGAGTTTAAGGCCAGTCTGGATTACAAATTGAGACTACCTCATTAAAAAAAAAAATGCAGCAGCTCTCACCTTTACCTTACTTCATTTTCTGATAAGCTGTAAATTATGTTTTCCATTTATCACCTATGACTCCCCGAGGCAAGAGCTGCTTGATTTGACTGCTCTACCAGCAGCGCCTGAAAAGTGCCTGGCACATAGTAAGTACTCAATGAATACTGAACCCACTGAATCACAAACCCACTCCCTCCTATGTTTCAGTATGTCCACAGGTACCTTGAAGTCAAACTGCACATCCATGTACTTCCCAAACCGGCTGGAATTATCGTTGCGGAGAGTCTTGGCATTTCCAAAGGCCTAGAAGTGGATGGGAATGTGAAGTGTGCAGGAAGCATGGCATTTTCTCCTACCCTCTCCTCAAGAGGCTGCTGTCTGCTCACCTCCAGCACGGGGTTGCTCTGCAGCAGCCGGTCCCGCACTGCACCGCCCCGCTCAGGGGCTGGGCAGGTCTCTGCATAGAACTGCAGCAGTCTCTTGGTGGCCTCTGTTTTGCCTGCCCCGCTCTCTCCAGAAATCATCACTGCCTGGTCCCGACGCTCAGTACGCAGTGCTCGGTACACGGTGTCAGCCACTGCAAACCTGGGGCAGAGGTTTGTCAGAGAGTTCAGGGTGAGGAAGCCCCACCCATATCTGATTGGCCCACTCTTGTAAAGTGTGGGGGTTTTAACCCGGAAGATGGTGAAGGGGGTAGAGGGGTGGGAATCCCACACAGTGAGACCTGCACGGCTAAGGATGGGGGCTGGGTTCACTATCAGATGGAAGCCTCAAAGGATCATCCAGGGGGCTGCTAGCCAGGTGGAAGTTGGACACCTGTAGTAGGGTTAGGAGTCTTCATAGGTGGGCCATGTTAAAATAGCTAAAGGAGTAAGTCCTTAGTGGAAACTGAGGTCAGGAGCTGAGGGTCCTGGTAGAATTCAGAGACTCATCTAATGAGAACTGAGGTAACTTTAGATGAGTAACCATGGGATTCCTCACAGTTGTCAACAGTGAGTCACCCAAAGCAGGGTTCGGGAATCATTTCGGAGTGGGGGTTGGGTGGGGTCATCTTGCATCATGATTGGGAGGTCACTCCTGGAAAGGTAAGGGGATCACTTACAGATGAGGTGGCACTTCATAGAAACTGACACCTCGGTAGCGTTCCATATGCTGCCGGCTGTAGATCTGTAGGTCTCGGTAGGGGTTGACAGAGACCAGGACAGGGCCGATGTAGGTCTGGGGGTCAGAGGAGAAGGGTCAGAATCTTTCCCTGAAGGCTCCTGGTGCCACCTTCACCCCAGGCCTGTGGCCCTACCGCCACCCATCGTTCTCACATAAATGAGGTTCTCCCGGAATCGTCGCCGGAGATTCTCAATGAAGGCTGCCTCACTGGTGAAGTTCTCCAGCAGAACAAAGTCCTGCACCCCCACCCGGTCTCGGGCGGTCAAGGCGCTCTCCATGGTCACCCGCACCCCGTCACTGCCCAGGGCCTGTGGGGAACCAACCACAAGACAAGGCCACGTCTTCTACCCCGCCTGCAGGATGTAGGCGGCAGGGGCACTTGGATACAGGCCATAGAACATGTTTGGGACATATGGCTGTGTCACAGGACGCTGGCATGCAGGAAAGAAGTCACACAGGACACATGGGTCATACACAAAGCTCACAGGCACACAGGGACCCAGCAGACACAGAACAAATGCATGGAGTCCAGAGAGGCATAGTTTTGTGTGAAGAAAGGTGGGTCATGAGAAGGAGCTCCTAGGAATGGCAGAAAGAATGCTGTGTTGACCTTGGACAAGTCTCCTCCTTTCTCAGGACTGCTTCCTCCTCAAGAAGAGGACTGAGTTAGCTCAGGTGACCTCAAATCCCTCAGCTATGAGTTACAGGTGCTTTAGAGGACAAATGGTTCATAGTGAATTCGGCAGCCAGGGAAGGGCTATTTCTCCTGCTCCCACCTACCCCAAATCCCAAGGGGTAGAGCTGTTTAGGGATCAAGCAAGAGCTCACCTCCCAGGAGAGGGTTTTCCCCATGGGCCACCACCCCAGCTAGAGGGGGTGGCCTGCCCTCCCTCTGCTTGAGCCACTCCCTCCACTCCAGCTGCTAGGCTCCCCACACAGTTCCTCCACGGTTGAGAAGCCTGGGGGGGGGTAGGCTCTACCAGGGAAAGGCCAGCTGCCACCCAAGGGTGGGGCAGGCTTAGCTAGACCCTCATGCCATATCCAGGGCTGAGCTTTCCCTTCAAAGAGGGCCAGAAGGCTCTAGAAAGGGCCAAGGAAGAGGAAGGTATTGGGAGAAGCTGTAAATCCCAGAAAGGTCACCAAGTCTCCCCTGACCTTAGTGCCCAGGGTCTCTCTCTGTTTCTCCATAACCCCCCTAAGAGCCTGGGGCCTGCCTTCCTCAGACCTCACCACTCACCCACCCAGCCCGAAGCTGCTGCCAAGCACGGCCGCAGCCACCGCCCCCCTGTCCTCGGGTGAGGCTGAGGAGTCTCAGCCGTCACCAGGGGCGACCCGCATGGCCCTGGGTCCGAGCATTCTGCAGCCCCCTCCGCCTTGGCCTCCTGCCCTAGCAACTTTCAGGGACGTTTTCCACCCAAATTCCTGAGCCGCGCACGCTTCCTGGCCGGCCCAGGCTGCGCAGCGGACCACCGAGCGACACCCGGGACACCCACACGGCCCGCGCCCCTGCTCACCGACGCCCGGTAGCGCATCCTGCCCGGCCTGGTGCCCCGCTCGCTGTCCGCGCTCTAGGTCGGGCTCGGCCGCGGCGTCAGCGAGGGAGGGGCCGGCCCGCCCCCCGCACCGCCCCTCGCAGGCCCCGCGGCTCCGGGGGCTCGGAGCCTTGACCCCGGGGTCCCTCTGCAGCCCGCCCGGCCCGGGCCGAGTGGGAGGGGGCCGCCGGACCTCAGAGGGGGCGCGCGAGGGGCGGGGCCTCCTGCGTGCCGCGGGCTCCGCCTGAGTCAGGTTTTCCAGGAGGAACGTCGTTAGTTCCAGGGTGGGGCCCGGAACCCGCGCGGCCGCCGCGTCTACACAGCCCCGGAACTCACTTCCGGGATCGTGCCTACAACACGGGGGCCAACACCCCGCGCGAGACCAGGGCCGAAGCCCGGGGGTCACGGAGGAAGCAGGATTTCCCTCCCCACCCCCAACCTCGAGTCCCGGGAAAGTTAAAAATAGAACGAAATGTCCAAATACGGCCGGCGCGCCTGGACAGGCGTATCCTCTGTGCGGGACACTGTCCACCCCCGTGCATGTAACTCCGGGAGAACCGGCTCCATTCTTTAAATCCCTAAGAAAGAAACTGAGACAAGGTCTCACTCGTAGCCTGGGCTGGCCTGGAACTCAAGATCCTCCTGCCTCAGCCTCCTGAGTGCTGAGATTACAAACCTCTGCCAGGATGCCTGGGGAGAAAAATCTCTTGCAGTCTCTTCCTCAGCAAGGAACACAAGTCCTAGGGTCAGGGATGGCAGCAGGGCGCCCTTTTTCTGCAGCCCGGGTGGGCAGCCACCCTCAGACTTTCCTGCATTTGTAGCCCTTAGGCTCCATCCTGAACATCCTACGCCGGACCCAGGGCTCCAGGGGCTCCTCTTCTCTCTCCCTTTCTGGTCCCTCCGAATCATTCCATTCCCTCTACCCAGGCCATCAGCTGTCTCCCCAACCCCACTTCCAGCAGTAGTACCCTCGTTGGCTCTTGGAATGCACCACCCTGCTTTAGGCCCAAGTTGTGTATGAAAGGTGTGTGTGTGTAAGTATAAGGTGGAGGGGTGAGCTCTGGCTCAGTTGCCACTGTTCGTGGGCATGTCGGTGTCTGAGGCAAAAAATAAAGCCTGTCTTTTTACTACTAGTAGTAGTATGATCACGAGCAAGTTCCTTAATTTAAGAGACAGACTGTTCATCTTTAAAATGAGGCTAATAACCTGCCAGAATTGTTGGGTTGCCTGAAATGAAGCACTAAGGCACCGCCCAAGCCCTCAACACCACTACCCTCTTCCTCTTTCTCCCAGCCACATTCATTCTATGCACACGCTTGGGGGAGAATCCACTCTACTGTTTAGTGAGGAAAGCTCTCCACACACACACACACACACACACACACACACACACACACTACAGGTGCCTCCATCTGCCACTTGCAATGGGTTCTCAAGTACCTTATCTGTTCCTCGCCCGACGTAAAGAACCTGAGGCATATACCGAGAACACGGTGGGGAGGGTGGTGGAATAAGGACCTAAAGCACCAAAGCTTTCCACCCCTTGGACCCGGACTCCCTGGGGAGGAGGTGAGGAGCGACAGGTGCTGGCTGCAGCCTCGAGGGGAAGGATGGTTCATTACTTCGTGAACAACAGCTTAGCCCGAGCCACGACCTGGGGGTGAGGGTGACGTGCGGCGCCAGCTGGGAAATGGGGCCCTTTGGAGGGGGCCAGGGGAATGGATACCGCAGGTGGAAGATGGGTGAAAGAAGGGGTAGAGGGGCGCTCCCTCTACGATGCCCCCAGGTTTAAAAGCATGGAGAGGATACAACCTTCAGCCCACCACAGAGCATTAGAAGACGTAGGGCGGGAGAGCTTGGAGGCCCCACCAGGAGCAGAGCTGGCCTCGATATCAGTGAGCTCCGGCGCTAGCCGGTGGAGTCCGGGTGGGAGGGGCGGGCCGAGGGGGAGGGGCTTCGAGGCCGCAGTGCCCTCCCCGCCTGGCTGCGTCAAGCGGCTGGAATGAGGGGAATCCACATGCGGAGGGGTCCGGCGGGCTTCACCCATCCCGAGCGGCGCAGCCGCATTCCTGGGATGCCCGCTGGCGCCCCCGCAGCCGCCGCCCCGCAACGGAAGGAGGGCCTGTGGCCGCCGCCCTACAGGCCGGAGGGCAGCCACAACCCAGGCAACCTCTCCTGGCCGGCTCCACCTCTCTGAACAGAAGCATGAGTCCAGACAGGGGAAGTGAAGTGGGGAGCCGAGGGTTTGAGGGACACCGCCATGCCAGGCGCTTCCTGCGTTCTTAGCTTATGTCACTCCCGCCAGTGCCTGGCGCCACACCATGAGTTCTGTTTTGTTATTCTATTTTAGAAGGGGGAACTGAGACTAGGTAGGTGAGATACCTTGTTCGAGAGGAGTGGGACCGGAACCCAGGACCCCTAATACTACGGCAGGGCTGCCCTGATCCTTCCCAACAGTTAACAGGACTGCTGACATTTTTCCACAGGGACCTGTCATGTAATACTGGTGTGTATGTTTTAGAGGCGGCAACTGAGGAACAGGTGAGGGCCACTGGGCCCCACTACATGGCCCTGGGCTTAAAGGTTGGCTGCAGGCTGGAGTACACCTTGAGCCACTGAGTGACCCAAAACTTATTTCCTAAAAGCATCTCTGGGCCTCCTTGCACCTAGGCACAGGTATACTGGAACTACAGGTAGACCTGGGTCATCCATTGGCCCTCACCCAGTGTTTCCAAGCCTGACCTCAGGTGGAACGAAGGGCTGTGGGTAGCTCCAAGTGCTCCCCTAAACTGATTTCCATTGAGGCAAACATGGCTTCTTGGAGCAGGGACAACACAACCACAGCCTGCCTGGTAGCTCAGTGCTGGGCACAAGGCAGAGAACCTACTTGTTTTAACCCAGGGTGACCCGAGTAGCCCACACTGATGTGGGAAACTCAACAGCCTCTTGTCTCAGCCTCCCTAGTGCTGAGATTCCAGAGGTATACTACCACGCCTGGTTCAATTTGGATGATCAGATCCATTTTAGGTTTAGGTTCTGGTTGCCCCATGAGGGACTGTTAGAGCCTTCAGGAAACTGAGGGGGATGAGGAGAGGCTGGGATCTGGGGAGGGCTTTACTCACAGCCTAATTAAGGACTCTACTCTAGCTCCAGAACCGGGGATCTTTGGTCTACCAGAGACAGTTACCTGTGAGTCCAGCAAAAATTAACAGAGCACCTCGCCCTCAGTGTCCTTCCTGAGAGAGAGCAGCGGCTCCTGGTGATAATCATGAGCTGGCATGTAAGGTCTGCCCGCCTCCCTCCACCCCTTTCAGTCACTGCCTCCTAAGACCTCATTCCTGCATCTCTCTCCATCCTGCTTCTCTTTTGGACCAATATAACAGCCTTCTAACTGTTCTCCCTGTCTCCCTCCCACCAATCAGAGTTCCCATATTGGCCTGTGGTATTTACAAATGCAAATCTGACAGTTAACATCTCAAGTTCATGGAAGGGGGGGGAGAGGTATTGTAGTGCACAGATCCCCAGGTGCAAAGCCTGCCTTTCACACTCACTGCTTCTTGTCAAGCCCTGAGAACAGACTCAGTTTACACCACTGCTCCTTTATTAATCTATGACAGACAGCACAGGTAATCCTCTCCAGGCCGATCTTTCTCCACACTTCCCCTACTACCACACACAGCCAGGGTTAGGTGCTGGTTGTACCCCTGCTGCCAACCACCAACCACACGGGGCTGCGGGGCTGCGTGCATCTATGGCTTTGCACCCGCAGCTCCCCTGGCCCAGCTCACTCGGCCTCCCCACCTCACTGACTTAGTCATCCCCGAAGAATCAACTCAGGCATCACCTTCACCAAAGCTCTTTCCTGATTTCCCCTAATAGACAGCCTCCTTACCAAATCAAGTACTAATCCTCTGTTTCCTTGTCAGACTCTGCTTGCCGGGAGGCTGCTCCGTTCTTAGGCAAGCACTCAACTAGGCACTCGCTGGAGATTCAATAAGCCACTGGTGGGCGCCTGCATGAATGAATGAACATCAGAGGCCAGGAGTGTGAGCAAGAGGCTGGCGCGTCCCGGAACTGAATAAAACAGTGGTCCAGCCATTCATTCTCCCATTCATCTCTGAGCCCCGCACCCGCAGCATTCCCACAAGCGGCTCTCAGTGATCACCGGCGCGCCTGGGCTCCGGGGGCGAAGGACGGGAAGGGGCGGGGCTCGGTCAGTTTCTCCGGAACCCAGAGCAGGGAGGGCTGCGGGAGTGGCCCGAAGGGAGCGCTGGGTGCCTGGATCCCGCGCCCGCGCCTTTTACCCGCGCGCGTCCCCAAGAGACAGCCCCAGTGCGTCCGGGTCCTGGGACCCCGCAGCAGTCAGACTGGCGGATCCTGTCTCAACAATACCCGGCCTGACACAGCGCGACCACGGCTCCGGCGGCTGAAGGCGCCCAGCCACCCGCCCCTTCCTCCAGCCACCAGCGGAGGCCACCCAGGACCCTGCGGCCGCGTCCCCTCCCGCTCGTACCCACCGGCTCCGCTCTCCGGGTGTTCGGGCGGGGGCTGGGCTGGACGGCGTGGCTGCCTCGGGAGTCCGCGGCCCCGGCACGCTCTCCCCGCCCAGGGCCCGCTAGGGGCCGGGCCGCCGCCTATCGTCATCCCCCGCAAGGCCCAGACTCCGGCGCGCGCGCGCCCTTGGGCCCCGCCCCGTGCTGTGGCCCTCCCCAGGGCCCGGGCCGGCGCCCGCCAAGGCTTGGAGCCGCACTTCACCAACTCGCAGGGCGAGACCTGTCACAGCCACTCTCTCGCCCGCGCGCGCACACACACACTCCTCCAGTGGAGGACCCGACTCACGCTGTCGTGCTCGGTGGGCGACAACGCCAGATGCAGTTCTCCTTCTCTAAGCAAACCAGACCCTCACTCCACACTGCCTCGCTTGCTAGGCCAGCCCTTCCCCATTTCTAATTTTCTCTCTGCCTTCACCCACCTTCCCGTTCCATTCTACTTGAGTTGGAATTTGGCAATCCAAATTCTGCGTGCACAGCGGGAAAGGGAAGGCATTAAACGTACTGTGCGTCCGCAATTTTAACAGGTACTAATCTTTTGACGTGAGAGCACTGTCACTTTGCTATCTATATTCAGTCCCCAGCTAACCCCATTTAGGTTCTAGGAGCTGGCGGAGGAATTCAAATCCAAACCTCCGATTTGAAAAACTTCTAATAGTCCATAACCCCTTACCCTTTCTTCCATTTACTTCTTGTCCCAGTGGTTTCTGTCCCCATCAAAGATCAGAACAGGTCGTCACTACTCATCTCTTTCCAGAGGGATGCACAGAAGAGGCCTCCAGCCCAGGAGAAACCCTACTACCATTTCTCCCAACCCACAGCATCATCCCAGCTTACAAGTTTGCATGGTCTGTGGGGATGGACCACGCGGATGATCTCCCCCGTTGGTATCAGTTCTACTTGGAGTGCCATTCCTCTGGAGAGCCAGCCTGCAGAACGCAAAAACTGCCCAGCGGCCCACTGGCTCTGGCAGCTCCGCTGTCTCACGCTGGGATGGCCAGTTGGTTCTGCTTCAACTCCAGCCCCAGGGGATGTGGCTGGTCCAACTTCTCAGGACACAGCTGGAGCAGTCCAGGTCTGATTGGAAGGTCTATTGGCCAGAGGGTAGTGGCAGGAAGAGGAGGGGCTGAAGGATGGAGGAAATGCCTGTTGTCTCAGGTAACCAGAGGCGCAGATGCATCCACCCATGAGGGACTCTGGGGTCCAGGTCAAAGGTTAGGAGCGAGACAACCCCCTACCTCGTTGTTCCCAGCAACTCCTTGGCAGGGCCTCTAAATCTGCCCCCCCCCCTCTCCAATCAGCTAAAGAGCCAAATAACCATTCCCTAACCAGAGGGCATATCTTTCCATAAGCCAAGGATCCCTTATGCAGCATTGCCCCTTTGGGGTCCTTACAACTTGGCTGCTTCTAAAGTAATGAACCTTGCTGCCCGCCCCTCCCTTTAAAGTGTTTGACTATGTTGTTCAGACTAGTCTTGAACTTCGGGAATCAAGGGATCTTTCTGTTTCATCTGAGTGTTGGGGGGATAGGCATGTGCTGACCATTGTTTTAGAGGCCAGGGCTGGTCATACTGGGCAGAAGGGTTGCTAGAAACAGCAAGAATACATCTGGAGCCTCAAAGTAAGTTCCTGGGTCCCTTGGGTGTGTAACCTGTTTATTTTCAACTGCACCCCCCTCCCCCACAGTGTTCCTGTTTTTCCGTCTTTATTGTTGCTAAATCACAGCTGACATTTTCCTGGCCTGGGACTGAGCTCTAGGTCTCCAGCCATCCTTATAGGAAATGAGTATGGGGAAGTCAGGGGGAAGCAGGCTTTTCCAGAAGGAGAGGCTGGCATGGGAGGGGCCAAGAACCCTTGGCCTGCGCTGACACTGATGGCTGGCACCTTCCCTTTTCTCCCTCAGTCCCGTGTCTGTCAGTCAGGTCCTTCCCCCCACCCCCACCCCGCCCGCCCAGGAAAGACCTCTAAAGCTTCCTTCCTCTGGGAAGCACATCTATCCAGGGCAGGCTCATCCCAGTGGCCACACAATGGCTCTTATCAGTCTCAGAGCCAGGCACAGAGACCCAGCACACACTAAGTCTCACATATTTCCTGTTTCCACCCAACGGGTCAGGGGTGGGCCCAGAACAGCCGTATCCTGACTGGGGCCTGAAAGGGAGAGCAATCCCCTTCCTTTTTCCGCCTCTCAATCACAGCTGAACTCACCCTTCCCAGTTCAGGAGGAACCCTGTACCAAGACTACAGGACACTGGTGTTTCTAAGTATAGAAAGGGTATAGTATAGAAAGAGTTTGTGGAGCCAGCCCCAGGGCTCTGTGGATCAGAATAGCGATCCTGGGTTGTTCTTTTGTGTGTGTGTGTGGGGGGGGGAGTGTTTCAAGGCAGTTTCTCTGTGTAGCCCTGGCTGTCCTGGAACTTCTATCTGTAGACCAGGCTGGCTTCAAACTCTCAGAGATCCACCTGCCTCTGCCTCCTGAGTGCTGGGATTAAAGGCATGTGCCACCACTGCCTGACCTGAAGGGTTTGTTTTGGGTTTTGGCAATAGCTCTCTTAGTGACTTATCAACAAGTATATCAAAATGATAACTGAGATTCCTTCTGTGGGTAAGGTAGGTAGGGTGGATAACAGATGCAAGACCAGTCCCTAGGCCCCGTTCCTATATTCTGGTCCTCTCCCCCATGAAAAGAGTCACATACAAGTGTAAAAGCCACATTTATAATTATCCCCAATCTAACAACACACACGGAATGACATCAATGGCTCACTACAAGCCTGGGGGATAGTTCTTAACACACAGTGGTTCCCAGAACAGAATAAAGAACGCAGAGTACTGGAGTGACTTAGTCTCAGGTCACAGGATGGATGTGAGCATTACAGGGCAAAACTCCTTGAGGTCTTTCCTCCTGGGAGAAGGGGTGCTTAGACACTATTGGCAGAAGGCAATTAGCAGGACTGGGGACAGGCTATATCCATATGATACCTGGAAAACACTGAGGCCTCTCTGCTAGGTCCTCCAAAATGTCTTGAACCCAGCTCCTCTGTTGCTTCCTATTTCTAGGTCCCAGCAGGACCCAGAGAGAGGAGCAGTGTCTTTGTCAATGACTCATGATAGGAGCAGCAACAGATGAGCTTGATCTGAAAGACCACCCTAGAGGTCTGTGGCTATGGCTTCTCCACCACCTGCCAACCCTTCAAAAAGGGCAGGCTGGGGATCTCACTCACCTACAGAAGCAATTTCCTCTGCTTAGGCCCTAGAACTTCCTTGCTAGATTCCACATTGCAGCATAGAGGTGGGCATACTATCTACTTAGGCATAGTGCTTCAGCTGAAAACAGAGCCTCTGCTCATCCCAATGGGGACAAACTATGAGATGCCAAGACTTTTGGAACCCACTGCTGCTTGTACCACCCAATTTATGAGGCCTGTACAAATGTGAACATCTTTCTCTCCCAGGCGGCCCAAAGCCCGGATGGCGTGATAGGAATGCAGGCCTGTGCCAGATGGGGCATGTGCCTGGCAGGACTACTTGGGTGTGAGAGGGAGTGTTTATGTGTGGGGGAAAGGGAACATAAAGACATGGCATACAAGCTAGTGGTCGTTCGTTCCATATGCAGTGGGCTGTCCCCAAGTCTTCATCATTGACACACTACTTTGTTTCAATCACATCTCAGTAACAAAAACGTGTATTAAAGGGCCAGTGCATCTAGCCTGGAGAGAAGAGTCTAACTGAACTTCCCTGGGAGGCGGGGAGCTGGAGGATACTCCTCCTTGGGGGCTGGGCCAGACCCAGAACTCCTGGCAGTGCTGAGGTGGCGCTGGCTTCCAGCTCTAGCCTCCGCCCTGGATTCATTCACTCCCATCTGGGCTCAGATCTGTGGTGAAGGCTCATCCAGTGCGTCATCTCTCAGAAAGAAGCGAAGCGGGATCTGCAGGGGTAAAACAGGTGGCAGAAGAGGTGAGCAGAATCTTATCTGCTTTCCTAATGCCCCCACTGTACAACAGATATAGCTTCACAGGCACAGGGAGCCTTCCAGGTAACCCCTCCAGGAGCACCAACAATGGGTTCAAGGCCTTTAAAGTAACCTTCTCCCACCAGCACCTCTTACCTTGAAGGGTTGACTTATTCCCACTACAGAATGTAGATTGTTGCTATAGTAACAGAGAAGCAACTGATCCTCAGTTATAGGGATATCACTTATGTTGATGTATACCTGGGGCAAGAGAAATGGGGTCAGTCTAGGACCCTGGGCCCTTCCCAGTACAGTGGTAAATTATTCATCCCTCCCTCCCTCTCCCCCTTCCCTCCCTTCCTTCCTCCCTTCCCACCCCTCCCTCCGTCCCTCCCTCCGTCCCTCCCTCCGTCCCTCCCTCCCTCTTTCCTTCCTTCCAGAAGACAAGAATGGTTAGGCAAGCCTGAATGCTGGAGATGTACCTGCTTTGGGTTGTTACCACAGGAGATTTGGTTGTCGCCCACCCAGACATAGGACACATAGTCATTAATGTGGCGCATCCCCACCTGTGAGTGGGGATCAGGCAGTCAGTCAATGGTTGAGGAGGGTGCAAGAGCTAGAGAAAATCCTAAGGTCTTACTGCTGGGGCTGGCCATGACACTAAGTCTTCCCTTCCCTGACAGACCCTAAATTGGTAAGGATCCCTGGGATAACAAGGGTAAGCTATTCAGTTGTCTCTGGCCAGCTCCTGTGAGCCTCAATGATGGACAAACCAAGGGATGATGGACTCCCTGCCTTGCCGGCCACATCACCTTGTATAGTCCGATCCAGTCCCAGGGGCTGCTGAGGAACTCTGGAGCGGTGGCATAGCTGATCAACATGTCATTCTCCATGGTCCACAGGCATTCAGGCATCATGGTCACCAGTGGAACAGACACCAGTGGGTTGAGCTATACACAGGAGTGGGAGATAGGCTGAAATCCTTGAAACAACTGTTCCTTACTGTCCTTCTAGAGCAGTAAGGGCAACAGGGGCACCCACAGCAGTGGGCATAGAACTCTGCTAGGCTACTCTAGCTGACTCAAGCTGGCTAGCAGGAAAGAGAAAGGGCCAAAAGCTGGTCAGGAGGAGAACTTGGCTGGTCAGGAGAATAGGGTCTAGAACTGGGTAGATAGCACAGAGCCCAGAGTTGAAGGTGAGGGTGAATGGGGAAAATGGACTTGCTTTAAGAAAGAGGTTGGACTGCTGCTCTCTTCCAAGGTTTCTGTCTCAAAGGCCTCAATTGGGTTTTGTGGGGAAATGTTCTGGTGGTAACAGCTGTGAAAGTGTGGAAGGGCCAGTGTTAGCACACAGACAAGCTGAGGGGAGCAGACACTTCATGTGGCCAACACTGCCATTCATTAAGTGGCAAGATAGAAAGGATGGAGAGAGCTCCCTCTGCAACTTGATCTAGATATAATTAGGACAAATAAAAGGAAGAGTTCTACTTCATGTAGTAGGTAATAAGCATGATGGAACTCATTAACCTCAGGGGAGAGTACCAAGAGGAAATAGAAGCCTATTCACAAAGGGCCTGAACACGTTTCTGACAGAAAGAGCCATCAACAGCTCTTCAGAAATACTGGGATACCTGACCCGGGAGACAAGGCAATCATGTCCTCCTACAGGTGTTCCCTGGAGATTGCCTGACATTACAACCCAGCCCTAGAGGGTTTGATGGTGTAGCCCTGCATAACTCTCCCTCTGCCAGGTGCTGGGAACTGCAGAAGTTCACCTCCAAGTCAAAGGTGCCAGTGACAGGCTTATGGTCACTGATGCTGTATGTCATGTGGCTGATGTAGCTCTTCAGCGTCAATGAGAAGTAGGAGGTTGGCAGACTGGAGGCCAAGGGGCTGGCGTGGGGCAGCCTCTTCAACCGCCAGAGGATTCGGTCAGTCCATGCAGGCTTGCGCTTTTTCTCACTTGGGGAACAGAAAAGAATGGGAAGAAAAGGAGTTGGCATGAGAGCAGGAATGTACTTCCATATGCCTGCTTCAGGGTCTACCAGCAGTCAAAGACTTCTGGGCCAGAACTGGAAGCAGCACAGTGGCAGGTCAACATATCCAATAGAAGCAGCAGAATCAACCAAAGATCCTCTGCCTAAACCTGGGTTTTTATGAATTAAACTGTGTTTTGAACATTCCATTCAATTCAATTCCCCCCTAAAAAAAAAAAAAAGCAAAAAAGCCCCAAAACAAACAAGCAAACAAACAAACAAAAAAAGCCCTCATAGAACTTGAGGTTGGATTTTGAAGTTGTAGACTCAGATTTAAATTTGGGGAATCCTTACCACAGGCCTGTGGTTAGTATGGATACCATTCACCCTTTACAGTAGGGAGATTGAGTCTTAGAGGGGGAGTAACTGTCCCAAAGCCAGAGCTACTAAGTGGTGCAACCAGGACTCAAGACCAAGCAAGCCACATAACCACAGAGCACATGCTCTTAACCACCAAGTTAACTAACCCTCTCAGGCTTCAGCTTCCTCATCTACAAAACGGAGATGAGAACAGTTGTCACCTCACAGTGTTGCTAAGACAACTAGATGAGATGGATGGCCTCTAGGTCTATAACAAGCTTCTACATGAAATAAGCTCTCCACAGAACCTGGTCACTGTGATTAGATAGGATCTCAGGAGTCCAGGCTCCTCCCAAACTCTCCATATAGGTAAAGATGACTTTGAACTTCTTATCCTCCTGCCTTTGTCAGTGCTGGGAATACAGGTGTGTGCTACCATGCCCAGTTTATGTGGTACTGGGGATCCTACTTAGGGCTTCTGGAAATGGCAAGCACTCTACCAACAAAGCTATATCTCAAGCTCTCACTGTGATTCTTTGTTTTCAAAAGTCATCAGAAAGTGCTTGCCACAATAAGCTCAGGATCTGAATTCAAATCCTTGTAAAATTCAAAACCAAGTAAAAGCCAGGTATGGCAGTGTACGTCTGTAAGCCCAGTGCTAAGGAGGGTGGAAGCTGGCAGACCCCTGGAACTCACCGGCCAGCTCCTGTTTCACTAAGCTTCCTATCCAGTAAGCAACCCTGTTTCAAAAGATGAGGTGGGAGCCAGGTATGGTGGCACACACCTTTAATTCCAGCACTGAGTAGGCAGAGGCAGGTGAATCTCTGTGAGTTCAAGGCCAGTCTAGCCAATATAGTGAGTTCTAGGGCAGCCAGGGCTATGTAGAGAAACCTATCTCAAAAAAAAAAAAATGCCAAGAAGTAAAGGCGTTTGCCACCAACCCTGACAACCTGAGTTTAACCCTCAGAACTCAAACAGTAGAAGGCAAAAGAAAGAACCAATTCCAGAAGCTGTCCTTTATCTCTATAGTGTGCCATGGCAAGTGCAATCCAACACACTAAACATGTAAAGATTGTTTTAGAAAATGTTAAAAAAGTAAAAAACAACAAGAAGACAGCAGACGCTGACGTTCAGTCTACACACACACATTCATACTCATATTCTACCCCACAACACACACACCTTTTCTCTCAAAAAGTCATCTGAGACAGGCTTGGTGGTTCATGTCTGTAATCCCAGAACTTAAGATGGCTAAGGCAAGAGGATAACGACTTTGAGGTTGGTCTGGGCTACATAGAATTCCAAGCCAGTGTTGACTACAGAATGAGTTCCTGTCTCAAAGTAGGAAGGGGAGAGCTGGAGAGATGGCTTAGTGGTTAAGAGCACAACAGGCTGCTCTTCCAGAGGACCTGGGTTCAATTCCCAGCACACATATGGTGTGTCACAACTATCTGTAACTCCAGTTCCAGGGGACTTGATGCTGTCTGTGGACACCAGGTGTGCATGTGGTACACAGATACAGGCAGGCAAAACACACGTAAAATAAAAATGAGTAAACCAAACTTTTAAAAAGGTTCTGGGTGGTAGAGGAAGATATTGATGCTGGCCTCCACAGACACATGCATGGTCCAGTAGGGTAGTTGAGGCCCACAACTTTAATCCCAGTAATCCAGGCAGAAGCAGGCAGATCTCTGAGTTCAAGGCCAACCTGGTCTACAGAGCAAGTTCTAGGACAACCAGGTCCACATAGAGAAACCCTATCTAAAAAAAACCAAACCAACCAAAAACAAACAAACAGCAAAAGGCTTTCCTATTCTCACGACAGAGGTCACTCCTCAAGTAGACCTTCTGACCCCTATCCAGCTCTATTAGCAGCTACTGGGTCATTCGCTAAGCTCAGCCTGCTGTGATGGTGGGGTGAGAGCTGTTACTTCTGAGTCCCTCCTGCAGCAGAGGATCCCTTTCCTGAATGAACCTCACAGTAGTAAAGCCTCATCTGGTGATTTTCAACTTGAAAATCCTAGTGAAAATCCTAAAATCCTATAAAAGTGCTTGGGGTAAGGCCTGAAGACCTCAGTTTGATTCCCAGAATCCATAGCAAAAGCAGAGAACCAATTCCTGAAAGTTGTTCTCTGAACTCCATGTGTGCTTGGTAGAATGTGCACATGACCCACATTTATACACAACAATAATAAACTCTTGCGAGGTTTTCACTGGCTCTAGTCCAAGTCTCAAGTAGGTTTTCAAGGGATTCAGGAATCTGACTTCTCCTAACTCACCTTCCACCATGTGTGCAGACTCACTCTATTGTCCCAACTCTCAGGGTTCTGCTGCCTAGAATATCCTTCACCAGGGAGAGGCTCAATTCCAACGGTCCCCTTCTCATAAAGCTGCCCCTGACCTCATATTCTGATTCCAAAGTATTTAATACTAGTACTTTCACACTATACTACATTGTAACTTTGCTTCCTGGTCAGCATATCAGCTAGCGTGTGGCCTCTTAAGTCCAGGACTGGGTTGTTGGAGCTTCTGTGTAGCTTCAGCATTGGTACAGACTCTGGTCCCGGACATTTACTAGCCTAACTACAAAACCATACACTCAGCCTCTCTTCTCAAAAATGTCCATCCAGAGATAGGCACGGCAGGCAGCACACACCCATAAACCCAGCATTTGAGAAGCAGGGAAAGGCAGGATGACTGGTCTTTGAAGTTCAATGCCAGCTTGGACTACATAATGAGATGCTAACTCAAAAACACAAACAAGATGTTCTTGGTGGTTCACAGCTATAATCCCGGCATTTGGGATGTTGGGGCAGGAGGATTAGGAGTTCAAAATCAGTATTAATGATAAAGTGAGTTTGAAGTTAGCCTGGGTGGGCTACATGAGACCCTGTCTCCAGAAAATAAAACCAGGGCTGCCAAGATGGCTCAGAAGGTAAGGACACTTGCCACCAAGCCTAAAGCTCTGAGTTTGATCCCTGGACCCACATGGTAGAGGAGAACCCATTTCTGAAGCTGTTCTCTGATCCCCACATGTGTACACATACACAACAAATCAATTTAAGAAAAATTTATGATTAAAAATAAAACACAACTGGACTGGAGAGATGGCTGAGCGGTTAATGTACTTGTTAAGAGCACTAGCTGCTCTTCCAGAGGACTCAGGTTCAATTCCCAAGAGCCACATGGCAGCTCGAAACTGTCTGTAACTTCTGTTCCAGGGGATCTAACACCCCACACACAGACATACATACAGGCAAAACATCAATGTACATAAAATAAAAATAAGCAAAAAAAAAACAAAACTAAAAAACCCAAAAAACCAAAACAAAACAAAAAAAACACAACCAACAAAAAAATGCTTCCAGTCTTTATGTCCCAATCAGTTTGAAATAGATTCTGAGCCAGGCGGCGATGGCACACACCTTTGATCCCAGCACTTGAGAGGCAGAGGCAGGTGGATCTCTGTGAGTCTGAGGCCAGAGCTGCAACAGAGGAACCCTGTCCTGAGAAACCAAAAATAAATAAATAAATAAATAAATAAATAAATAAATAAACAAACAAACAGAGTGAAAAAGATTCTGTCTCCCATTTTCTTCAGTCCTGTTTTTACTAACTACTCTAATGCACTGCTGTCATTCAAGCAGTAACACACCTTTCAACAAAAGAGGATGATTCCATGGTGAACTCAGACTCTGAAATGAAGGTTGGAAGAAGTTCTGGTCTGGTAATTCAGAGCTATGCCCTCAGGCAAGTGACTTCACCTCTCTGCATCTCAGTTTCTCCAACTTTAAGATGGAGTGATAACAGAACTTACTTCAAAGAAGCAGAGGCATCAAGGAGTGGCCAAGAAGTGGAAACTGGCTAAACCACCTTCCGCTTCTCAGATCCTAAGGTTTTCAGATTCTCACTCTTCTAGGGTTTGTTGTTTAGAGACAGATCTTACTATGTACCCCAGCATAGCCTGGAACTTACTATGTCGGCAAGCATGGCCTCAGACTCAGAGACTGACCTGCCTCTGCCTCCCCAGTGCTGGGATTACTGGAAAATCACCCAGCCAAGCTCTCCTTAGTGATCATGAATATGGGGTGCCCAGCAAGGCTTATCATATGTCAGGCAAGTAAAATTAAAAAGCAGGAGGGTCAACAGGGCAGGTGTAGTGGTGCATGCCTTTAATCCTAGCAGAAGCAGGTGATTCTATGCAAATTCAAGGCCAGCCTGGTCTACATAGCAAGTAATAGGCTAGCAGGACCTATACAGTGAGACCCTATCTCGAAACAGAAACCAACACCAACCAACCAAACCAAAGTCAATGAGCTTCTTTTTGCAGTCCTAGACAGAACCCAGGGCATTTAGTAGATAACTATCACTGAGCTACACTCCCAGTTCTTTGAGCCTGTTTGACAAACAGGACAGGAAACAAAAGGCAAATTAAATAAACTTAAATATTATTGCACCTATTCTCAAGTTCTATATTTCTCATAATGTAAAAGTGGATCCTTAGTGTGTACACTAAGCAAAAAAAAAAAAAAAAAAACAAAAAACAAAAAACACGGTGACGCCTCTCACCGACTGCTCCAGGCTTTCCAATGATCCTTTCAAAAGAAAAAAACAGGAGGGTCAACAGGGCAGGTGTGGTGTTGCCACATCTTTTAAAAGAGATGCATTCATTTTTGTTTTATATGTATCGGTGCTGCCTGCCCATATGTTTGTGTACCACATGCATGCAGAGCCCACAGGCCAGAGGTGTTAGGTTCTCTGCAACTGGAGTTACAGAGAGTTGTGAGCTACCATGTGGTGCTGGGAACTGAACCTGTGTCTTCTGCAAGAGTAACAAGTCTGTGAGCCATCTCTCCAGCTCTCTCCACAATCCTGTCTTATAAGTGACATTTTTCTAAAGCTGAGACAGGCTACTATGTCCTCGTGGAAGCAAGATGCTTGCCCAGATCTGCTGCCTACAAAGTCCATGTGCCTTCACTGTGCTTCACTCTGTCCCCCTCACCGCTATGAACCCATTAACTCCCTCCAGAGCAGACATAACTGAACTCACTACATCCTCACTAAGGCTTTCTAGCTGAATAGTTTGAGTGTAACTTTCTTAAATGAATAAACAAAAAAATAAACATTTCTTCACTTTCAGAAAACTAAAGCTACAAACTCTGTAAGATTCTCTAAAGATTCTTAACAACAACAAACAAAAACAAAAGCAAAAAAACCAAGGAGTCAATCTACTGATCCCAGAGTAGCTGTGGTACATGATACTCTGAGCTTAGTTTCTCTGAGCTGTATGAGAGCACTTTCACTTCAGCCTCTAAGGATAGCTGTTAAGTATCTCACTGAACTCTGGAGTACGGTTAACTGGTCGTGCACTTAATCTGTCTGTGACCCAAGTCTTGACTAGCTTTGATCCTAATATCCTCCGCTCAAGACCCATTCTGCATCCGTAACGGTAACTGTAACAACACCTGATGCAATCCCTGACTCTTACAGGATTTCCCGCCCGCCCTCAGTCCTTTCACCCTCCCCTGTAATCGAGCTGACCTCGTTTCTAATTACATCTTGGCTCAGGGACACTGAATGGCTGATGAAAGCTGCATTCCATGCTCTTACACACAAATCTTCCAGAGTTACTTTGTATAGCTGGACATACACATAAATCACTCACAGTCACTTAGGACAGCTACACAGGCCAGGGTCTTCTCTTCCCAAAGTGCTACTCATCAGTGCTGTTGATAGACTACAGTGCCTATCCCTCCTCTCTGTACCAACATTGCTGCTTCTTTCAGTGTACTCTCCTAGGGTGAGGTGTATAGCTCAGAGGCAGAATATTTGCCTAGTAACATGTGGGGCTCTGGATTCAACCCCACTGCAAAAACAAACCAACCAACCTCTCACTGACAAGTCTAATTGACCCCTCCTGTCTATGGCTACAGTTTCCTTTGGCACTTCTTCGAGTCTGGAAATGTACTGGCTAATTCCTGACCAAGCTAATCGTGACTGTTTGGCTCTCCCTGCCATTGGTGGCCTTTGCTAGTTGGGCTTGAATACTCTTCTCAGGCTCCCAATTCAAACAGTGTCGGCACCTGGAATGAACATCAATTAGATACAGGTTCCACTCTGGATGTCAAGAAAACAGCAATGGCTCGCTACAGGTTTACTTTGTTTTGCAGTGTGGGGTATCTAATCTAGCACCCTACAAATAAAGGTTCTATCACTGAGCTAGATTCCCCCTGCCCTTTGGTTTTTGAGACAGGATTCCATTATGTAGCCCTAGCTGGCCTAGAAGACATGATCCATACGCTTCTGCCTATCAAGCGCTGGCACTGTATTTTACTTGTAGTGTGTGTATGTGTGCGTGTTTGTGTGAATGCATACATGTATGCCAGGCCAGAAGTTGGAGTTAGTCTCTTTTCATTGCTCTCTGTCTTGTCATCCTGTTTTTTTGTTTTTTGTTTCTTAAAACAGGGTTTCTCTGTTGTAACTCTGGCTGTCCTGGAACTCACTCTGTAGACCAGGCTGGCTTTGAACTCTGAGATCTGCTGACCTGTCTCCTGAATGCTGAGATTAAAGACATATGTCACCATGCCAGGCTTTCTATCTTCTTTTTTTTGAGGCAGGGTCTCTCACTGAATCTGGCAGTCACCATTTATCTGGTCGAAGTCTGGCTGATCAATGAGTTCCAGGGATTCAGCTGTCTCCCACAGCCCATCCCTGGGTTACAGGCATACACTTTAAAATGGGTGCTGGAAGTCTAAACTCACGTCTTTACATTTGCACAGCAGGCACTTCACCAGCTGAGCTGTCTCCCAGGCCCTGGGATTACATAGCAGACAAGGCTTAGTGGTGATCCAGGGCAGTGGAGTTCCTAGGACAGATGATATCTGAACTGGCATCCCGGTTCTCAGGGGGAGCTCAGCAGTGCCCACCACAGGAACTGATACCTACTTCTGGCCCCAAACAGGAGTATTTCAATCATGATGTCCACTGTTCCTGTCTAGACATTCTTCTCTTCTCTGGGCTCCAAGCACCACTGAAAACTCATAGCTTTAGGTCAGACAGATGGGTTCAAATTCTTCTTGAGTCACAGAGTTTCTTACTACCGGGTTTAGAAGTACCTAAGATCCATTCTCCCTATTTAAATTTACTTATTATTAGCTGGGCAGTGGTGGTACACACCTTTAATCCCAGCACTTGGGAGGCAGAGGCAGACAGATCTCTGAGTTTGAGGTCAGTCTGGTCTAAGAGAGAGTTCCAGGATAGCCAGAGCTACACAGAGAAACCACATCTCAAAAGACCAAAATAAAATAAAATAAATTTACTTATTAATGTATATGCTTGCCATGGCATGCATGGAGGTCAGAAGACACCTGTGGGTATTAGTGCTCTTCCTGTGGGTTCCAGGGGTTGAACTCAGGTCATTGGGCTTCCATAGTAAGCACTTTTACACACTAAGCCATCTTACCAGTCCTCCCTTTTAATGCAGTCGTAACAGCACTGTCTGCCTAATAAGTATATGTGAAGAATTAAGTGATGCAAGTCCTTTTGCACAATGCCAGGCACATGGTAAGAGCTCTGTGTCAGTCACGATGAGCTAGTATGTAGAAATAAGCATCATCTTCCTCCTTAGTTTTTTGTTTGTTTGTTTTTGTTTTTGTCTCTATGCTCCCATTTTTGCTCTTGCTGGAAAGATTGGCTATGAATTACAGGGGAGTGGGAGGTCTGCAAAAGGAACCCAGAGCTTTACACATGCTAGGCAAACTTTATACTACAGAGTTACAGACCTAGCCCTATGCTGAGTTGAAGTACTACAGGTGAAAAAGTACTACCAAGTCCAAAGATGCAGATCTGAGCCCAGCCCACCCATTAGCTAAGCTACCTGAGGGCCTGGACTTACTATGAGCCACTCTATCCTGTCAGACCCTGCCAACACAGATACATCTACTTGCAAGGACTTCCAGTCTGCTGGTTGTCTCTCTGCTTTGCCCTGGGGGAATTACATCCTCTTTGCTAAAGACTGAACCTAGGGCCTTGCAAGTGCTAGCCAACTGCTCTACCACTGAGCTCCAGTTCACACTGAGGTCTTGAGGTGTTGGCTTCCAAGGCCCCAGCCAGTTCTTGAGGCTGTCCAGATTCCACTTACTGCTCAAATTCAATAGATGGCTGTAGAGACCAGAGTCTCTCTGCAGCTGCAGTCACATCAGCCAACCAGACTTGTCCTGTTACCTACTTTCCAGCCTTACTCTGTTGCTAGGAGGCTGTCTCCAGAATTCATTGCCTCTCCTGTGTAGACTGCCCTGGCCATAGCCATATTCCCGTCTTGCTCCACATTCCTGAAATGGTGCACCCTCTCCCCATTTCCTTGATAAGGACATTAAGACTCTGCCGAACCATTTCCATACATAAAGCCCACAGCTACCTTTTGCCCTGGCCTGCTGTGGACATACCTATTTCCCTTTTAACTACCAGGGGTCTGGTCACTCTGCTTGTGTCTCCCTCCCTAATAATCTGTGCCCTAAACTGGTCAGGAACCTGTTGTCAGATCTGCTCTTGCTCTCCATTGAAGCCTCAGGTTTTGGTAGTTACTTGGCCCTTTCTCAGCTTCTTACAACAGTCTTTAGTAAGACTACCATCCCACCTGAAGACCAGTCTAAATAACCGTCATAGATATTGCCCATGTTCAAGGGGTATCAGGTACTGGGCTAAGGATATGCAAGGTCTCATCCAACCATGAACCCCATGACTTATGTATAGTGATCACCCCCATTTCAAGAATAATGATACTAAAGCTAATGCATCTTGCAGCTGATGAGGACAACAGTGTGAGGAGCAGCCTGTGTGCACCTCCTCTATTGTTCTCTGTGATCTTCACTTTTTTCCTTTCTTTCTTTCCTTTGGGCAGTTGGTTTTTTAAAGACAGGGCCTCATGTAGCCCTGGTTGGCTTTGAACTTGCTGTGTAGCTAAGGGTGATCTAGCCTCCACCTCCCAAGAGCAAGGATTACAACTATGTAAAACCATGCCTGGCTTTCCACCAGTTTTCATCTCCTCACACAGTATTTGACCCACTCAGAGTTTGGGGCAGGGTAATTTAATGAGAGTAACTATCTTATGTAACCTTGCTGCATCCTTGCATGGGGACTAGAAGGCCCTGGGAGGTAAAGGCAAGGGTTCCCAGAATGCTTTGATGCCTTTCCTCCTAAGTCAGGGCTGCCTTTGCCCTTGCCAACACTTTCTCCTTCAATAACCTTCTATCCCATGCTCCACTCTTGCTAATATACCCCCCCGCCCCCCAAGACTGATCTGGGAAGCTCCCACAGCCACTGCCTCAGGTAAAGAGCAGGGATTCCACTCCTGAGAGGGGATGGCTAGATCTATTCATGCTTCCCTGACATTTCTATTTTGAGGCACACCTGACCTCTACCCTGCTGCTAGGGCTGACTGCCATAGTTAGACTCCCAGAGCTTCCAGAGCACCGGGTTTCCTCCTTACCTGGTGTCATAGTTGTTGGAGTGCCTATCAAACTTGTAGGTGGGTGGGAAGAGCAGTGGACCCTCCTGGAATTCCCGAAGCAATGAATCATGTCTCTTGGCAATGAAGAGCTGTAGATACAGACAGAGTCTCCATCTTCCCACAGTCCAGACTCAATAGGTCAGCACCACCCCCTTTATGTCAATGCTTCAGCAGTCCTCATCTCTTCTGAAAATAGGATTTTGTAGGACCAGGGGAAACAGCTGTTTGCCATTTCTCTGTCTATCCCTCCTCTATGGAGAGCAGGTTTTGAGTTCCAACTTTCTGGGGGGGAGTCACTAGGAATCTTGTGTCAGAGAGGAACACAGAACAGCCAAGGTCCCTAAAGGGTAGTGTACTGCCGCTAAGAGGTCACCAGGATGGGGACAGGAGAGACAACAAGGATACAAGAAGTCTGGTGCATGTTATAAGGCCAAGGATGGCCAAAGCTTATCTGGACCCCTCTTAGCAGGATGCTAGGATTTCACACTGTAGCTTAGACTTGGCTAGAACTCATGTAGCCAAGGTGGCATCAAAATCACAACAATCCTCCTGTCTCAGTCTCCTGAGTGCTGAGATTACAGGTGTGAGCTGCCATGTCCAGCCTGGCTCCCCTATTCTTGAGCACGCCAATGTTTTCTTAGGTGAAGATGATTACTGAGAGTATGGCTGCCCCATCTCCACATACAAAACCTGTCTGGACTCCTCTTCCCTCCCATGGAGAAAGGAAAACAGATCCTAGACAATCTGAGCACTGCTGCTCTCTGAACATTTCACAGACTTTCATGATAGGTTCATTCACACACATGCACACACACATCCCAGACCCTCTGCTCACTTGATACCTGATCCTTCTCCCACAGCTCTTGGTAGTTCTGCCTTGTTACACAGTCATGAACAAAGTGCAACTCAAAGTCCTCAATTCGAAAGTTCATGTCTCCAAACCACAGAATGAGGCTTCAGGAAAAAAAGGAGGGCAGCCTGAGGGTTTGTGATGAGGTCAGTGGAGCATGGGCCTGTTGAGCACAAGGGCTGCTGGGGAGAAAAAAACTGAGAGGGCAGGTGAGAAGCTAGACTCTAGGAGGGCAGCAGGTGAAGGCCAGGACAGTCATGGGTCCAACAGGACAGCCCTTAGCCCCGGTGCCATTATTTAAGTTAAAGGACTTGCCCAGATAAGCACATGGCATATACAAAGCAGGCTCTAGTCCTCTGCTCCCCAACTGCCCATTAGGACAGGCTAAGACACAGCCCCTGTGGTGAACTCAGCAACCACAAGGGTCTTGATCTGGGATGTTTACATGTGTTCAGGGTTTCTAGGAAGGTCAGAGAGGCCAGAGGAAGGTAACATCAGGCAGACAAAGCTGGGTGGTACAGCAGATGGGGCATCGGGAAAGGGGCTGGGAAGCAGTGGGAGATGGAGCACTACTGACTGGCTGGGAAACGGACTCAGCAGTCAAAGCCAGCCTGGGTTGGTGTGAGGGAGGGCAGAGTGATAGTTTGCAGCTTCAGGCTCACTCATGGTCCAGGATGTTGGGGATATCATATTCCTCAAAAGTCTGACTCTCCAAGATTCGGTCAAAGTGCTCCAGCCGCTGATCATTGTTGGACATATGAGGAGGCAGGTGGCAGTTGACGATGCTGACATAGTAACCATAAAGCTTGAGGCAGATGTAGACGCCCCCTTTGTTCCCCTGGTAGGACAGGTGGGAAGAAGGGTGAGGAAAAACTCTGGATTTTCTATATACCTCTCTTTTCCCATCTTAGGTTGAGGGGATGTAGTCTTCCCTCCCCCAGGATCTCAGCCATAGACACACAACTTCCCAGATAATTCTTTCATGATCAAAGCCCAATACCCCAATCTAAGATCTCAGGACTACCCAGGCCTGCAGGGATGGCAGGGGTGAGATGGGGTGTGGGGTGGGTATTCAGGGTCCTAGGCTACACAGAATACCCAGATTCAGCTCATTTCCCCTGATCTGCTTAGCTTGGAAGCACCCAGTCCTTCTCAGCTCAAGTGTCAGAGGAGAGCTCAGTCCTTACCCAGTACCCGTAGAGGCCAGTTGGGGTAGATTTTGTACAGATGACCTGGATGAAGGGCAAATGCTGATACTTGGCAAAAACCAGTAAGAGAAGTCCCTGCATTCGGACTTGGGAGATCTGCAGCAGAGGGCAAAGGTCATTCATTAAACTACAAAGGCTAATTGCATCCCTGCTAAGTCCAAGACTAGGAACTTTTAAGAGTCTAGAATCATATACAAAGCCCTGCCCAAGAGTCTATGGAGCCCAACTTGAGTCTGAATTTCACTCTTTTCCTTTTTTCTTTCAGATGCCAAACAGAACATTCTGAAAGCTGCACTTTCAGTTTCTGCTTATTACCCTGGGGATGGAGAAAGAGAGGGGGCTTCCAGGGTGACTTGTAACTAGAAAGGCACTACTCTTGCAGCCCAGCCTACTCTTCCACATCACTCCTGCTGTCCTAAGACCCTCTGTATACTCCCCATCTCTCAGCCTCTCTTCTCATGGGTAGAGCAGGAATAATACTATGCCAGACATACTGTGAAGACATTTTTGGCTCAATGGTATTTGAGTGTGTACATCTGTGTGCAGGTGAGCATCACGGAGGTTATCAGATGTCCTGCTCTATCAACTTCCATCTTATTCCTCTGGGACAGTCCCTCACTGAACTTGGCGCTAAGCTGGTGGCCAGCAAGCCCAATAGCCTCACCCCCCTCCACTCCTCCACTGCACTAGGGCCATGCCTGGCTTCTCACGTGGGTGCTGAGATCTGAATTCAGGTCCCAGGCTATTGCAACAAATGCTCCAACCCACTGAGTCATCTCTCCACCCCAACTCCCCCCTTAGAGACAGAGTTTTGCTAGGTATCCCAGGTAGACCTCAGACTGACAATCCTCTTGCCTTAACTTCTCGTGTGCTGGGATTACAGGTATGTGCCCCCATACCCACTTGCTCAGGGATTCTTAAACATAAGCAAGAACAAAAGAGAAGATTCTAGGTGTGGTTCTGAGTCTTGATTTGACTGATTATGCATATTGGGTAGGCATAAGAGTACTTTTTTAAACATGCTCTAGCCCAGTGAGAAAGCATTATGAAAGTGAGTGTGTGTGTGTTATAACTAGAAAGTTAGGCATGATGGCATACACCTGTAATCCTAGCACTCAGGAGGTAGAGGCAGGAAGCTCAGGAGTTTAAGGCCAATCTTAGAAACAGGAGACACAGCTACAAAAATACAAACAAATAACTTCAGACTCTGTGGTTGGATGTCCATGAAGGCAATGTACAGGGATGGAAGTGAGTACTGAGGACATAGTCTCCAGAGCAGGGGAAAGTAGCTAACACCATGGAAAGGCTTAAGCTTTTCCCCAGCTGTCAGGAACCACTGGCCCTTGGCTTGTTGATATAGGACTGAGATTCCGGGAGGTAAGGGAACTAGGAAGACTGTTTTGGGACTGTCAAAATGCCTATTATTGGTGGCTGCAGAGGTGAGGCGGGAAAAGACCATCCCTAGTGACCCTATCTCAGGGCTGGACTGTCTACACCCACCACTCCATAGCTGTTTCCGGAGCACGAGGTGCAAAGGCCAAGGAGGAAATCTCCCGGTGGGGAACTACACTGAGGCCTTCCAGGAATTATGAGACTTCATCCCACAGTCCAGAAGCAGCCCTAGCACAGTGGAAGAGTCAAAGTAGGGGGAACCCCAAACTCAGTACTGAACAAAAGCACTGGAGCCTGAGTCCTCTGAGGTTGCTACAAATGTATATGCTAAGCTATCCTCTACCCTAAGTCTTCCTATTCTTTTTTGTTTTGTTTTTGTAACAGGAATAGAACCTAGCTTAGCATAAGTACTCTACCATTGAACTACATCCCAAGTTTTCTATTTTTCCCATTTTCAACTATCTATGACAACAGAAGTCTAGGCAGGGCTATATTATGAGGGACCAAACCAAGGACAGAAATCAAAAAACTGATAAGATTCAGGAGTAGATTTGCATTTAATCCTAACTAGCAGAGCAAGTTTGGGCCACTGGGCTTCAGAAAGACTAGTCCTGTTTGAGAAAACAGCAGGAAGTTGGGGAGGAGAGAAGGGAGTAAGGGCAGGACTGGGTGAGGCTGGAAAAATGGGTGGGGCTGTGAGGAAAAGCCAGAGCCTTCCAGGGAAAGTTCCAGTGGGAAGAAACTAACTAGGTGGAGCTAAAGGGGCTGGCAGGAGGTGATCAGACACTGGAGCAGCAAAGAAACTTCTCTGAGTTCTCAACTTACAGCCAGTGAATCTCCACCAGAAACTGGCTGTAAATAGGATTCTCCCATCCATCTTGGCTAAGGGAAGGAGAGGCATCTGCTTTGGGTGTCCAGACCTTAGGCTAGCTCTCAATTTAAGGAGGCCTCATGAGTGGAATGGGTTGTGTCCCTGCCACAAGCTGAGCTAATTTCCTTGGCTCTATTCCACCCTGCCAACCCCTTGCCAATTATTCAAGGTGAAAGGAGGCATGAAGTATTGAGAGAAGTGGTTCATCCCTCCATGAGGAAATTGTTCTAAATCTCCTAGAAGAGGGTTCTAGAAGAGGGTTTGGTCTAGGGCAGTGGTTTGAGACCCCTTTATGGGGGGTAAGGGGACAAATGACTCTTTCACAGGGGTCACCTAAGACCACCTGCATACCAGATATTTACATTACCATTCATAGCAGTATCAAAACTATATTTATGAAACATAGTACACTTCATGAAGTAGCAATGAAAACAATTTTATGGTCGGGGGTCACCACAACATGAGGAACGGTATTAAAGGGTGGTAGCATTAAGAAAGTTGAGAACCACGGGTTTAGGGGCACCAAGGGTTCTGGAGCTGGCATTACCTAGCCTCAGGAGGACTAAGCCTTGTATTTCTCCTCAGAGGGCCATACAGCTCTTGCTTCAGCACCTCTGGACAAACAAGGTAATAGAATTAATAAAGAAGAATAAAACTCATCCTAGAAATGGAACAGAGAGAATTCTAGAATTTCCAAGAAGCTATGAACTAGGTATTCTGAATGGGAGTTTGTTCCTTTACTGTGGGTGCAGGGCAGAAATAAAACTCAGTGACCTGTAATACTCCTATTATCTAAAGATTCCCCAAAGTATACTGGTCCCTCAGACTAAGAACTACTTTCCACTACACCTGTCTTCTACTCCTAACTTCTGTGCCCATCAGAACATGGTATTCATGTCCTCTATGATACCAGCAGGATAGCCTTGGGATAACCTATCAGCTTAGCACACACAAGTATAACAATAAAATATGATAGTTTAGAACACAAATTCAGAGGTTTGAAAGCTCTAGATTCAGATCCCAGAAAGCCCATGTGATTTCTGAGCCTTGGGTTTATCTGTAAAGTAGAGTTAAGTAAAGTAAAGAGTTAAGATTATAAAATAGCACACACCAAGGGCTTATTTACAATGCTTAATACCAAGTGAGCACTCCATAAACTATAGCAAGTACTCCACTCAGAGATGTCAGGCTGGGCAGTAAGTAGAGTCTGGAGGGTCAGACAGGAGTAGGCACTGAGGTATTAAGAAGCCCTGTTGCATTTCCACTAGGAATTCTCTCAAGGTGAAAAATACCTAGGTGTGAAACTAATCCCTGGAGTCGTAGCTTAGACCTAGGTGCCCTGGAACAGCACAAGGCAGGCAGGAGTTCCAGGAGCCAAGTGTAGTGTGAGGTTTCAACCTTTTAATGAATGGGAAAGAACATGAAAATCTGAGCAGAAGAAAGAGGAACACATCAGACAGCCAGCTGAGTGGGAGACAAGAAACACACCAGATGAGCAACTGGGAGTCAGTGCAGGCAACACACGTCCCTCCATGAACTTTAGCTTACCTTGACAAAGTTTAGACGGGAAAGTATATCCATGAAGAAACTGCTCCACGGGTCTTCAAAAGCAGCATCAGAAAGGAGGCTTATGATTCCAGAATACATTTCCTGCAAACTGACCATTCCAAGTCAGAGGCACCTCCCCCGGCCTGGAGGGTACTGCTTCTCCACAGACACTTGGCACTGGCCTCATCAGACTTTCAGTTCTGAGTTCTGATGGCCAGGATCCTTCCCCACCCCCCAACAGCTGTGTGGCTGATGATCTCTAATCCATGACCATTGCTGACCCAGGAGCAGAAACACGAGACTGGACCGGGATGAAAGCTCCTCACCTTCAGACTCCAAAATGAGGGAAGAAAAGTCTCATCAGTCCTCTCCAGGGATGGGGGTGAAGGGGCTCTTCAGATACCTACCCAATGACATATATGTCCAGGTTCAGGTTTTGGTTGTTCAGTTGAAGTAGGTCACTCAGGTCCTCAGTGGGGGCTGCTGAGGCCACATTCCATGTCACGACATGTATGCTGTGGAAAGGATGTTAAAGGAAGTCGCAGAGAATGAAGGATAAGATTTTCCCAGATAACGGGCAGGACCTAGGCCTGTTGATGGCTTCAACTGCAGCGATCACGGTAATGTGTCTGCATGTTTGTTTTGTGTTTCTGAGACAGCATCGCACTGTGCAGCCCTGGCTGGCCTCAAACTCTTTACATAGATCAGGTTTGCCTGGAATCCATAGAGATCAGCCTCCCTCTGCCTCCCAAGTTTTGGGATTAACATTGTGTACCACCATACCCAGTTTGTTTCTGCATCTTGTGGTAGGAAAAGAGGAAAAGGAGCAATGGACTATAAACCCTTCACCTGCCCTTTTATCCCCCGAAGCAGGTATCTCTGTACTTGAACTGGCTCTTCTACGTAGGTTCACAGCTGCCCATACCCAGTAGCACCTGACACAGAGCAGCATGAATGATGAGCCGGATAGCCAGGAATCTGTTAAACCATTAGCCCCTCCAGCTATCTACACCCCATCCACCATTCTATGGCTCAGTCAGCAACTGTACTCCCACTCCTCAACCCACCGGCTCCTAAGAGCACCAGGAAGGTGGAGAGCTTGATTGTACCTGACCACAGGCCCCAGAGCTACAAGAACATAAATTTCAAAAAGAACAAAGTTAACAGCACATTCCCTTTCTCGCTCCTACCTTGCAGATAGATCCCTGGAGCAAAACAAATTCTGCCAAGGTCTTCATGGAGCCTAAGTACACGTTTCTAAGTAACAGGTTTCTTAATATCTATCTCAAGAGTCTACTCTCTATTGGGAAAAGTCATCAGTTGGAGAATAACATTCCAATCTCAGCTCTCTACAAGTCCCAGAGTATCAGGAGAAATAATAAGCAGCTCTCAAATAGGACAGCAACCCATCTGAAGTTCAGAAAAGCAAAGACCTGTAGAGCCTTGAGTGAGCGTGCTGCTATAGCAACACTCCAAGGAAGCCCAGTCTGTTCCCAGGACGGAGAAAGCAGGAGCTCAGACTCTACAGAGATGAACAGCACCCACCAGGCCTGTGAGTTCCAGGAATACTTAAGTACTGAAGCACAAGATCCTTGAAGATCCGGTGGGGGGTGGGGCAGGCTGTTCTAAAATACCTCTTCTCCACCAGACCCTCTTCTTAGAGGTACATGTTCTAAGAAGCATGATTTATAAAGAATTTTTTTTTCTTGGCTAGCTTAAAGCAACTTCCTGCCTCTCCCTATGAATATAAACAAAATGATACAAAAACCACCTTCTCAGGCCCTCTGAGAGACTGTGACTTCATCTGTTAACGGTCTCCCCCTGCTGTCCAACAGAGGATTAAGGCAGGTAACCCTTTTACTCAATAGCTCCTTGTATTCCCAGGCATTTACTCCAAGTGAATAAAACTAGGGATTTCAAAACCCTATTCTCAGTTTTGATGATTAGCAGCAAATCCATGCACCACGATTTATGGTACACTGGATGATTAGCGGTGTTCCTCGTGATTAAAGAGCAAGCATGAGACTAGGCTTCAATTCACTAAAGGATTTTATCTAAATCTGATTTAGGATTTCTAGAGATCATAACCGGATCAAGAAGACCCCGTGATGTACTGCTGAGGAAAAGCAGGAACAAAACTTCTACTCTACAGCTGAAGGGGCGAACCCCGTAGGTCCTTAATAGTGTAACACTTGTGACCCCAAAACCAACTGACACTTGCTTGGGGAGCGTCTGCAGCGACCAAGTTGTAAGCGTGCATCAGGCTTAAAAGAATCCTTCAACACTGGTCTGGCAGAATCTGGGTGTCCAAACTAGGGCAGCCGTGTAGGCTGGTCCTCTGGATCCCGCTGTGGTTTGGTATCCAGCCCCACAAATCAGACTGGGTTGAAGACAGAGAACCACCGGGAACCGACCGGCCTACATCTGCGTCCTCACCTGAACACACTGCCTTTCGGTGCGCTCGTCCTCCGCAGGCTCGCGGCCGACATTGTCCCCCACGCGTGACCCGGTAGGCTGCTGTCTCCGCGCTCCAACCACTGCGGGCCGGAGCAGCCCTAGGTCGCCGGTCTCAGCTGTATGGTTCCCTCCGGGTTGTTTTTCTTCCGGATTCTGACTGTGCGCCTCGGCTTCCGTAGGAGGCGGGTCGTGAGAGCCCAGGGCTGTGGGGTGCTGTTGGGGAACAGAGGCGGGACTCTGCCGCAGAGAGAAACGCCCACAGGCGGAGCGGAGACGATTCGGAGACCAAGGAGAGGCGTGCCCTATGCGTCATCCGCCCCGGACGCCGCTCTGCCCGCACCGACGTGCGAGTGGGCGGCGGCGCGGCCGCCGGGGCCCCGCACTCCCAGCCTACCTTGCGTGAGAGCGCGGGCCTCGGGAGGGGCGTTGCGGGCGGAAGTTGCCGTGGCGCGCGGCGTCTGATGCCGCGCCGACCTCCTCCGCCGCCTGCCCACCCTCAGAACCCGGGAGTGGACGGGGTGGGCAGGCTGTGTGGTCGGCCTCCGTCGCCCTGCACTGCTGTAATGTCTGCTGTTCTTGGATCTTAAGGGTCCTGCATTCTCATCACTCGCTGGTCGTTTATTTCCCCGAGACAGCCTCGCCATTAAGTCCTGGAGCTTGCTGTGCAGACCAAGCTGATTCTACCACCTCAGAGATTACACGAGGGCACCACTACGGCTACCTCGAACCTAGTTTTGCTAAATACAAAGCACGTTTTGGGATCCCGAGCTCGGAAAATAAGCCACTGGCGAATGAAAAACAAGTCGTTGCTCTTATTTGGTGTATAGTCTACTGATCATGATGATTATTTGTTAGACTCCAATTTATTTCCTTTAGGTCTTTGGTTCCTTCCCCCCCCCCCCCCCCCCGGCAAAGAGATAGTGCATGTGATTGTTTTCAGAATTATGACTTTTCCCAGGAAAATACAGTTTTACCAAGAGGCTCCAGGAAATTCACACACTGGAAAGCTAAAGATTTCTACATTTTAGCACTGCCCGGTGGGTCACACCTGTAGTCCCAGCTACTCAGTGTTCTCAAGAACCCACAAACACCCTGCTACTTTAAATATATGTTCTGGAACCGGATGTGGTGGTATATGCCTGTAATTCCAGGAGGCTGAGGCAGATGATCACTCCAAGTTAGAGAGGCCAGGTTGGGCTTCCTTAGATTACAGGCCACCAGGTCTGTGGTGTGATTCTTTCTTAAATTTGAGGGCGAGGGGCAACCTCTGCTACTAAGTCTAACAATTTGAACTTTACCCTTAGGTGGAAGGAGAGAATAGCAAAGTTGTGCTTTGACTTCTACATGTAGCCATAAACACAGCAATAAAGAAAACTGTAAGGGCTGAAGAGGGCTCAGAGGACCCGAGTTTGGTTCCCATCACCCACAAGTGGCTCATAACCGTCCTAATTCCAGTTCCAAGGAATACGAGGTTCTCTTTTGATCTCTCAGGGTACCAATGCCTGTGGTGCACATTTAAAAAAAAGAGCAGCAATTTTGTTACAGTTGTCTGTCCCTGCTTGCAATGAAATTAGTAAACCTGATCTGGTATTCTCTTTAGACCAGGCTGGCCTCAAACACAGAGATCCACCTGTTTCTGCCTCCCAAGTGCTGGGATTAAAGCCCAGTGGCACCATGCACAGATTTTTATGTTGATTATGTGTGTGTTGGTATATGTGCACAGAAGTACAGATGCCTGTGGAACTTGAGGCCTCAGATTCCCCAGGAGCTGGAGTTATAAGCAGTTGTTAACTGTGATGTGGATACTGGGAATTGAACTCTCAGCTCCTCTGAAACAACAGTACATGCTCTTAACTGCTGAACCATCATCTCTCCAGCCCCCAAAGTTTAATTTTTTTCTTCCTTTCCCCCAACAAAGCCCAGGCATTCTTTCCCTGATGCTTTGGGTTTTTTCACTCTTTCTATCCAATCTCTTCACCATGTGGCTCTTCACAAAAGGTATAGTTTTCCTTTCCTCTTTCAGGAAGTTGCCAAGATTTACAGCTTGCCTGCTCTGTTGTTTTTTTCCCCTCAAACTAATAAAACTGTCCACAGACTTAAACAAAAATGGCTGAGATATGCATTGTTGCATAAGTAAATTGAACTAACAAGGGAATATTTTAATATGGTTTTTTTTCCCCCATGCCTGTTAGATAAGTACTACCACTAAGCTGTACCCCCACCCTGAATCGATAATATATGTGACTTTTTTTTTTTTTTTTTTTTTGGACAAGGAATACCTTATTTACATAAATTTTCAGAGACACTATTTTATTTTTTCATAACCCTACTCTGGTAAATTAGGGAGACATCAGTAGGAGCTTTAAGGATATCTAAATTGAGAAATGGACATAGGAACATCACCAATAAGTTGGACTCCAAAAAACTCTGTCTAGGATTTTATTAGACTGCTTTTTTCCCCAATATACCTGTATTGGAAGATTGAGACAAAAAGGCACAAACTCACATTAAATAAACAAGGTAATCTAATCAGTTCTACAAAGTGTAGTTTGTAAAAGAAGTAGCACTAAGAACCAACCCAAATAAGTCAGAGGTCCCAGCAGGGACTGTAAAAGGAGAATTTGGAAGGATATACACATGCCCACAACACTGACCCTGTCCTGTCCCTCCCCAGCATCTTTCCACAAGAAGGCCAGAGTCCAGCAGGCTTCATACAGAGGCACTGCTGCTCTTAGTTGGGAGTAAGACCCTGGAAATCCGATGGAAGCAGCCAGTCTGAGGGGGCATGAAACATTCTCAGGCATTATCACCAGACTTGAGCCTTTGGTCACAAGCCCTCTGAGTGCTAGTCAGTTTTGGGGGTGGGGAAGGGAAGGGGATACTTAAAAGAAGCCAACACTTGCCCAGCAGCAACACCATCCCTGGGATGGGACAAATCAGAGACATCCCTCTTTTGAGTTCAGTTATATGGGCAGGAGCCCCAAGTCCAGGGTGATCTCAGGAAATTCTAGTTCATGTCATTTGGATGCTTTCAAATATGGGCAACAGATGGGGAGGCAGGAGCTGGAGCAAAGGCAGGCTAAGAGGAAACTTGGGCTGGAGCTGATATGACTGATATGTGTGGATCTCAAAGAAAGTGTAGCAGGAGACAAACATCTCCTGACCCTCACAAAACTGTCTGCTTAGAGTATCAGTTTCTCTCAAGATAACTCACATCTGGACTTCAATCTAGTTAATGAAGAAGGAAAATCTTTAAGCACAAATATGATTGACAGGTAATACAGAGCTTGTAGGAGAACATTTATATTTTTCTCCATTAGGAATGCCTCTTTCTCCAACTTTCCCAGGCTAGCAGCAGCTGAGATGCTGATCACCAGCCACAATGCCCCGAGTACATTCCTAAAGACTCCACAAGGTAAGGAGACTGATACAGAGAAAAGTTTCTGTAATAGGATATCTCTTGGTTTCAAAAGGACCTCAATGAAGGTCAGGCATGCTGAGGGGCCCAAATCTGTTCACCCTTGCTCTGGGAGGACCATAGGGAAGCATCCAATCAGGAAGTCACAGGTGCAGTCCTGGGAAACACTCCCCCTTATTGCACTTAGAAATGAGTAAGGCAAACAAACTGACAAAAACGATCAATTATCCCATCCTACTTCTTACTCCCCTAACAGAGATTTGGTCTCTCTCTAACAGGTATCCATGCTAGGCTTGGATCACTATACATTGGGCTGGCTGACTGAACAAGGCTTAGGAAATGTCAGGTGACACATTCTCCCACCAGGAAGGCAGACTCAGTTTCTGCCAATCTAGAAAAACCAGGAAGAGCTTGACAGCTTCTACTTCCCTGGAGCCTGGGCTTCACCAGCTACTGTGGTAAGTTCTAGGCTACAGTCACTGCTTGTTTTTGATTGTCCAGGACAGAACTCAGCATGGGGCAGGATGAGCTGAGTTCTTGATCTGCAAACTCCTTTCCAGTGATTAGAAACAGGAAGGTACATGTTTTGCTTGGGGGGAAAAGCTTTTTGCATGCTTGTTTTGTGCAGCATGAAGAGATCAGGACTCTTGCATCCTAACCAGCCTCAAAGAGGACAGGGATCTAAGAAAGCACAGAGAAAGGATTATTGCTGAGTGGCAGCACCAGCCCAAAAGGGAAGAGGAGCGTGGACATATAGAACTCCTCAGGGAGTCTGATTGGTGTCTACAGGCCACACTGGACAATTTTCCAGGTGGGAAGTGATGGGTTTCTTGTAGGCTCTGCAAAGAGATTCAGACAGAGTAGGCAACAGGAGGGCTGAGAAGCCAAGATTTCTAAGAATATTAACCAGAGATGCAATGACTTGAGTAGGGGTTATTTATTATTTGCTAAATTTCCTTAGACTGGCTGGGCTTTGGGTACCTTCTTAGTGCTTAGAGCACAAGAGATTACTAGGAGCAGAGGTTGGGGTTATGAAGCCACATTCCTTTTGTGTGGAATCAGGGACAGGTATCTCTGTATTTTTAACTCCTCCCCTCTCCCCAAGTGAATACTCAACATTGCCAATGATCTGCCCAGAAAGCAAAATAGCTCAGTTTATCCCAAGGCTGAAATAAGTGAGCTTAAATAATCACATCACAAAAGGCAGCTAATTTGAAAGACTAAAAACGTCACTTGGAAATAAAGAGGGTAGGCATACAGAAATGGGTCAGAACACAATGGAGAGAGGGGTGAGCTGTAAATACAGCAGCGTACACCATATATCTTAGAGGATCAGGCTCCCGCACACACAGGCTTTGTAATACCAGACGGTCTATTTGTTCACAATGTTAAAGGGCATCTAGAAATAGCTACAGTAAGGGGTTGAAAGTTGCCTGAAGAATGAGCACAGAAAGGCTGCGTCCAAAGATGGCCTGCCACTCAGGAGGGTGGAGCTGCTGGGCCTTCCTGTTGACCACTGTCTTGCAAAACTAGAAAAGAAATAGAAATTATTAAGGAAGCAACAAGGGAAAACAGAAGCATACTGTAAATCACGAGTGGAGAATTTCAGGAGGAAGGATGCTAACTGGTGGGGGCCTTGAGGAGAGAGGGCACTCAGGCCCTGGTAGTAACTGCAAAACTGGCATCTACTTAGCCCTCCCTTCCATCTCCTAGAAGCTGTTTACGAACATGGGTTGGGTATGGGCAGGTCAGTGTCCACGATCAGAGCAGCCTGCTGCCTCCAAAGACCATGGTGATGCCCATGATCCATGCTCCTGCCACACAAGCTGGACTTAATTTTTTTTTTTTTTTTTTGTTTTTGTTTGAGGACACAGGGGTGGGAAGGTGGAACATGGAGGAATGGGTAGAGGGTGTTATCGAGATACATTGTATGGAACTCAAACTATTAATACAACTATTATTTAAAAAAAAAAAGAAAGAAAGAAACATGAGCTGAGATACAGTGCTCGCCTAGCATGGACACAGCCCTGGTTTGATTCTTAGCACTGGAAGAAAAAGAACCATGGGACAGCCAGAGAGCCAAAAGGCCCTAGATTTCCTTAGCCCCTTGGTTCTAGAGGGTACTCTACAGCCTAACTAGGAGCAGGGCCAGATGTTTCATTCTGTGCTGTAGAAAGAGTCTTGAAGTATACAGGCACATCAGAGAAGGGCCAGCATTAGGATCTAACAGAGGATGGGCCTTGGGGAAAAATGACAGGTAAAACAAGAGACAACCCATCTTAGTCCTATGACCTGGTAAACAGTCTTCCAGAATCTGGAAGATGCTGCCTTTGTTGAAGACAGAGCTACTTAGTATATTCACACCAGCGGGTATCAAATGTGGGTGAATGCTAAAGCTGTCCAGCTAGTTTCCCAAGGGAAGGGTAGAAAATACTGGTGTTAGGGAGCTACAGTCGATGCTGGTGTTAGTATAGGGGTGCCCCAGAATGCCAGCTTGAAGTTATGACAGCTCAATTTACCAGTGGGGAATAATTAGAGGCAATGAACTGTGCTTCCAGTTCCCACCACCCTGCCCAGGTCCATCTGCATGCGTCTTTATAGAACATGCCCTGAAACCTAACAGCCATAATTCCTCTCAATACAAATCCAGGAGTTCACTCCTTAGCTTGGCAGTCACCACCATCACTAGTGAAGGATAAGAAATGAAGTAGATTTTCTCATTCCCTAGTGAGCTGAGGCCTTAGGACTCAAGCTGTATCCTGACTTCTATGACATGCACAGTGAGAATGAACTTCAGTACATACAGTGCAGAAAGGGGTGGGGTAGCATTAGTCATCTGCTGTCATCCCTTTCACTGGGTCCTTTTGTCTCATCTGGAACAGAAAAAGCAGAAAGAAATTGGAAGCTTTTGTTTCAAATGGAACTCTACCATAAATGTACCCTGTTTTGTCAATCCTGCCAGTAGGGCAGAACATTTGTTGTAGTGCCCTTGTGGAAAGCTTGTGTGGTTGGGTCTAGAAGGTGCTGTGACCACTAGCCCTGGCATGAGGAGCTGGCAGGATCCCCTTTGCGCTGACAGACCACAAGCCATGGTAAAATTCAACCCGCTCTCAAAAGGTGGGCTGCAATCGGCAGAATTGCTTACCTAAGTTCCTGTCCCCTGGAATATGCCTATCCCAGTATCCCTGTCCCAACCAATGACCTCTATCCATGGGTACCAAAAAGACCCTCCCCTGCCTGTACCTGATAAATGTAACAACTCTTGCATTAAGCACAAGACATGTTCCACTGACAACACTCTTTTGGAATTCTTTGTGTTCATCGACTCTTAGACCCACCTGGTTCCATTGACCCAAGCTCTGCGCTTTCCTTCCTGGGGGCTAGGCTAAGTGGCCAATAGCCTAGCCATGTGCAAGGAAGGGAAGCAGGATCCCGCCGGCACAGAGGAAAACAACCAACAATTGTGTGTGTGTGTGCAAAGCATAAAAAAATAAGAATAGAAATTTACATAAATAACATCCCAGCCCATATCACTAATAGTTCGGTCACAGGTCCTTATCATTAACTACAACTTAAAATTTATCACTGTAGTCAGGCAGTGATGGCACATGCCTTTAATCCCAGCACTTGGGAGGCAGAGGAAGGCAGATTTCTGAGTTTGAAGTCAGCCTGGTCTACAGAGTGAGTTCCAGGACAGCCAGAATCACAACAGAGAAACTCTGTCTCAAAAAAAAAAAAAAACGAAAAAAAATATTTTACCAATGCTAAGCCAGGACCTATTTTCTCTCTGCTTCTATTTATTTGCTTAATTGCAAATACAAACTCATTTTTATTTATGTATCTATATATTTCTCTATTTTTGTATTTATTTTGAAGATCAAGGACAATTTTATTGGCGTTTAAGAGATAGTATGCATTACATGAAGATCATGGCACGGAGGAGATGGAGAGAAAATTATGCCTTCTAAGTTAGGCACAAAATAGAAATAGGCTGCTTACTTTTATCATTTTTAGATATTTATTTAATGCCCCCCCAACCCCCACAGGGTTTCTCTGTTGTAACTCTGGCTGTCCTGAAACTGACTCTGTAAACCAGACTGGCTTCAAATTCACAGAAATCTGCCTGCCTCTGCCTCCCAAGTGCTGGGATTTAAGGCATGTGCCACCACCATCCAGCTTTAAAAAAAAAAAAAAAAAAAAAAAAATTTATTTATTTTTACTTTATGTACATTGGTATTTTGTTTGCATATATGTCTGTGTGAGGGTGTCAGATCCCCTGGAACAGGAGTTACAGACAGTTGTGAGCTGCCACATAGGTGCTGAGAATTGAACCCCAGTCCTCTGGAAGAGCAGCCAGTGCTCTTAACCACTGAGCCATCTCTCCAGTCCCTTTAGATTTATTTTCATTTTATGTGTATTTTAAGTGTTTTACCTGCTTGCATGTATACATGCCATGCGTGTGCCTGGTGCCCATACAGACCAGAAGAGAGCACTGGATATAGTTACAGATGATCCTGAGCTGCCATGTGGGTGATGGGAATCAAACCTGGGTCCTCTGAAATAGTAACAAGTGCCCTAAACCACTGAGTCATCTCTCTGGCCCCCAGACAGCTTATTAAGAAAGGAAAAGGCACTCTTGAGAGTGGAAGTGGGCTAGTGAGCTGAGGAATTGGCCCCCAAAGCCTATTATTTTTTTAAATTAAAATTATTTTGTGTGTATGTGGGGGTAGAGAGTGGGACGTGTGCGTGCCATGGTAGACATGTGGTCAGAGGACAACTTTCAGGAGTGGGTTTTCTCCTCCATTTTTAAATGGGTTCCAGGGATTGAGCTCAGGTCACCAGCCTCTCCCTCTGTTCCTATTAGGATGAAGCTTCCTGGGGCTGAAGAATCAGCTCAGCAGTTAGGAGTGATTTGTTGCTCTCTTGGCAGAGGACCTGCCTGGCACCCAGCACCCACAACGCAGCTTGTAACCTTCTGAAACTCTAGTCCTAGGGGACCTGAAGTCCCTCTTTATCTCAATAGGTAAATGTATGCTTGTGGTATATATATATACATGTAGGCAAAACTCTCATACATATAAAATAATAAACCAATCTAAAAAAAACTAAAAAAAAATGTGCAACTTCCTATCAAAGAAAAGTGGCTACTTCCCTTCCTGACAGGAGACAAGGGGTGCTACTGAAATAACTCACTGTTTCATTGTTTCAGGCTTGTAGTAAAACATCCTAAGAATGCTTATTTCCTGTTTCTTGAGGCCTATCGATATGAAGGTTTCTGTTTTGTTTTGTTTTGTTTTTGAGACAGGCTCTCACTGTGCAGCCCTGGCAGATCCCTATGTAAAACAAATGATAGTGCATGCCTATAATCCCAGCACCATGGGGGATTTGAGGCCTGGAGACCCTGCTGAGGGGCGAGAGGCGCACATGATTGCGTAGACAGGCAACTTTTTTAAACTTGTGGATTCTCATGCTCCTGTCTCCCAGCTCATTGTTTTATTATTATTTTGGTTTTCTGAAGCAGGATTTCATGTACCCCAGGTTGACCTGAAACTCAGAATGACCTATAACTTCTGATCCTTCGCCTCACCTTCCCAAATGCCAGGATTACAGGCATATGCCACTATGCCTGTCTTTGGCTTCAGTTTTTGTTTTTTTTTTTTTTTTTTTTTGATACTTAAATATCACTTTAGTCTTGAGAAACTAAATTACATTTGAAAACATAGTTACTATTGTGTTTTAACACAGTGGCCAGTATTCTAGATGGTCTGCTCTGGTTATACTTCTGCCAGGTCAGAGGAAATAGATGGGTGCTTGTCTCTCTGCAGATGTATGGGAATCTTTTAAAAACAGGTATTAGGGATTGTGTGTGTCTGTGTCATGGCTCAAAGTGAGGTCAGAAGACAACTTGTGAGAGTCATTTCTCTCCTTCTACCATGTAGGTCCCAGGGATGGAACTTAGGTCATCAGGCTAGCAGCAGGTACCTTTACTTACTGAACCATCTCACAGGCACAATGTAGGACTCTTAAGTTCTCTTTTGACTAGCCCAGCAGCTGAACTAGGTCCTTATCAGCCTAACCCTTGAAACACAAATCCACCATAACTCAAAATTGCAAACTCCAGATGTAGTTAGTGTCTTGCTAGCTACTTCATTACAGAGAGATTTGTGTAGTCCACACCTCAAAACCTAAACTAAAACTAATAATGAACTGGCAGTCAGGAAGTCCTCCACATTCAGAGACAAGCACTGGGAGAGGGTCAGACATGTTCTCATCCAAGCTCATGCACAGAGAAGACCAGCTAAAAGTAGCCTCCCAGGTCAGTCATACAAGCAAGGGTGTACTCTACTTTTCAGCTACACCACACAGGACCAACATTGGAAGGGATAGGCTGTAGAGGGACCAGAAAAATCATGGAACCAAAGGAGATGACCCACAGAAGAAAAGAAAATACGACAGAATCTTTTGGGGGATGTTTTTTGAGACAAGGTCTCTCTATATAGCTCTGGCTGTCTTAGAATTCCCTCTGTAGACCAGAGTAATCTTGAACACAGAGATCTGCCTGCCTCTGCCTCCCTAGTGCTGGGATTAGGGCATACAGAGCTACGTCTGGCTAGTACAGAATCTTGATCATGCTGTTAATCTAAATGTTTTAGAGAGTCCAATAAATAAAAACAAATTTCTTAAAATTTCCTAAAATGCTTTAAACGAGTTACCAGTCTAATTGCATACAGAGTTAATAGCCAAAGGCCCAAGAGGTATTATTCAGTGAACTACAAGGTATCCTCAGTTGCTCAGTCCCACTGTCTCTAACTATAAACCTAACTACAACCTATACTTATGGGTTCATGTTGCCAGGGGGATTTCACGACATAACTTATGTCACCACACGTCAAGTCATACAGTAAAAGCTCATTAAATGTTAGCCTCTATTAATAAGAAGAGTATATTTATTATACGGGAGGTAGTGAATCCCCTATTACAAGAAATCATCAAGCAAGCAAAGGCTGATGGGAAGCTGCAAAGAGGATCCAAGTACTAGATATATAACTGGACAGACTGACTTCTTAAGGAACCTGCTTCTACTCTTGCCATTTTGAGCCTCTTAAGAGAGGGAAAGGGAGTGGAAGAGGCAGAAGAAAAAGGGGGGAAAAGATCAAGGTGGGGAGGGAAGGAAAGAAGGGGAAAGAGATTGCTTTCTTACAAATAGTATTTCCGGTATTTTTCTCTTTATTTATTTATTTTCTTCTCTAGTATACATCCCAACCCCCATCCTTTCCTCCCTCCAGTATTTTTTCATTTTAGAGCGAAAACTAATCTCTTGATTCCTTCTTTCTTGAATCTTAGTCTTGCTGAGGAATGATGGCCCCACCTGCAGAAGGCCTAGATTTATAATAGTGGTGACGGTGGCCTTGGAGTGACCCCTAAATCTAAATCTACATGCTACGGCAGAAACGACTCTTACAAATAACTGTCCTCTGACCTCCACATGCTGTACACATACCCTAAATAAATGTAATTTAAGGGGGGAGCAACAAAAACTCCTAAAAAACTATCTATATTAAGAGTGTTATGTGGGGGCTGGAGAGCTGGCTCAGTGGTTGAGAACACTGGCTACTCTTCCAGAGGACCCAGATTCAATTCCCAGTACCCACATGGCAGCTCACAACTGTCTGTAAATCCTGTTGCAGAGGATCTGACACCCTCATACAGATATACATTCAAGCAAAACACCAATGGACACAAAAATAAAAATAAAAAAATTATTAAAAAAAGAATACTATGCATTGGTTTAAAGAATAATTGACATGAGATAGGAGAATGAATAAGAAATAGTTACAAAGGCTGGAAGATGGCTCAGAGGTTAAGAGCATTTGCTCTTGTACAGGATCTAGGTTTGATTCCTAGTATCCACATGGTAGTTCACAGCCATCTGTAACTCCAGTTCTAGAGGATCTAATACCCTAGTCTGACCTCAGACACCAAGCATGCAAGGGATGCACAGATGTATGTAGGCAAAACACTCATATAATACACCTAGCTGGGCATGGTGGAACCCACCTTTAATCTTAGTGCTCAGGAGGCAGAGGCAGGCAGAGAATTGTGAGTTCAAGGCCAGCCTGGTCTACTCAGACCCTTTCTCAAAAGAAAAAGGTACTCATTCAATCAAACAAACAAAAAAGTATGGATGCCATGATGAAAACCACTACTTTGTTAACCTAAAATTCTAATAAAAAGCCACAATTCTCATTAAAAATTTATAATTAATTATGACATCAAAGACTGAATACCTCCTACAAACCCTATTACAATGACAGTAAATATCATTAAAAGAAGAGGAAGAGGAAGAGGAGGAGGCAAGACGACAAAAGGATGAGGAAACCACAGCAGAGATTGTGGAAGCAGATAAAAGATGGTAGCATTCTGGAAGACAAACAGAAAAATGAATAGCTAATTTTCAGAGCAGTGGAGGCTGACTCTTCAAGTGTCTGGGAGGACCCACAGCCAAGGAGTGGACCATCTGGTGCCACAGAGTTCCCAGAGGCCCTGCAAGTGGGGGTCACACAGAGTCCTCAGGACTTGCCATTCACTCTCAGTACTCTCCATGTTAAGCATCCAATGCATTTCCCGCCAGAGCTAAAGCCTTCATTCTGGAGGTATTGAGGTCTCGGCTAGGGACAAAATGGGCCTGATGTAGAATATGAGGGAGTAAGTTAAAGCTACCCATGACATGAGCCTGCTAGAACCCTTGCTCAGGTTTGGCTGTCAAGATCCTAACTGCCTAACTATCTTCCAAGCAAGCGACTAGAAAGGCAAAATGAGCAGCCTCTGCAGACAACTTGGGCTCCCACTGTACCTGACTGTTCTACAATGAAGCCCATCACTGATGAGAAAGCCATAAGTCTAACGAGAACTGAACTAAAGAGTAAACAAAAGAACTCAAAAGAAACCAAATATTAGGTAGCAGAAAGAAACTTCAAGAAACACCACCCCCCCACACCACACACAAGACAGGATTTCCCTTTGTAACCCTGGAACTTGCTCTGTAAACCTGGAACTCATAGATCCACCTGCCTCTGTCTTCCCAGTGCTGGAGTTAAAGGTGTGCACTACCACCACCTGGCAAGAACCATTTTTTTAAATGTAGAAAAGGAAAATGAATATAGAAAAAAGGGCTAGGGATGTGGTGACATGCAAGCATGAGTACCAGAGTTTGAATCCCTAGAACCCATGTAAAGCCAAATGTAGTAGGCACAAGATCATAATCCCCCAGCTCCCACAGGGAGGTGGGAGACAGACAGGCCACTCTCCAGGTGCTTGAGGGCTATGCTGACATATGCAATGGAAAAAAATTAGACCCTAGCTCAAACAAGGTAAAAGGTGAGAACCAATACGTGAGGTGTCCTCTAACCTCCACATGTACTGTAGCACATATACAAATATTCACACACACACACACAAATAAATAAAGGAAGGCTCATTCCTATGATCCTAGAACTTTGGAGGTAGAGGCCGGAAAATCAGGAGTTCGAAGTTATCCTCAGGTACTTAATGAGTTTCAGGCCAGCCTGGATTATATGAAACACGTAACACTTAGGTAGCTGAGGTAGAAAGACTTCCACAACCTTGAGGCCAGCTGAGGCTACAGAGTAAGACCGTGTCTCAAAAATAATCTGTGAGCTCAAGATTAGCCTGCTCTACATACAGTTCCAGGCCAGCTCTGAATAAGGAGTTAACAAAGGTTCATGCTACCAAAGAGTGAAAAGGGGGTGTACGTGTTTGGATAATGGAGCAAAATCTCCCACAGGAGAAATGCAAGTTAATATCTAAAGTTGAGAAGTTAATGGGGCTGACAGGATGGGTCAGCAGGCAAAGGCATTTCCCACAAGCCTGAAGACCTAAGTTCAACCCCTAGAAGTCACACCTTGAGAGGAAAGAGTTTACTCCCCAAAGCTGTCTTCTGACCTCCCCATAGGTTTCACAGCACGTTCACATTTACATACACACCCATAGGAAATAAATAACATGTAAGAAAAATATCAGTTGTTTAAAAATTAAAAACAAAACTTTGAAAAGTTAAGACAAAAGCAAATGATTTAAAAATACAGAGCTAATAAAAGAAACAAAGATTTGCAAAAGAGACTTAATTCTAGGGGTGGGGCCAAAGGAAGACAGCTTCTTCCTTCTAAGTCTAGGACACCAAGTAGAACTTTGACAAAAAACAAAACAAACGATAAGCAAAACAACAATGCCAGAAAAACAAAGTAAGAATTTTGAAGCTGGGGATGCAGCTCAGTTGGTAGAGGGCCTGCCCAGCACCACATAGACCAGGAAGAATGGTGAATGCCTGTAATCCCAACACTCAGGTGAAGGCAGGGGATCAAAAGTTCAAGGTGATCCTTGGCTACAAAGAGTTTGAGGAGAGCTTGGATTACAGACCTGTCTTAAAGAAAAAAAAATTTAAGCTTTGTATGTATAGTACTGGAAATCAAACCCAGACTTGTGTCTGCTAGACAAGTGCTTTACCACCAAGCTATATCCCAGCCCAACAAATATATTTTTAGATAACAGAGAAAAACAAGCCAGGGCTGGAATTAGCACATGAAGGTCTGTACAGTTTAGCAGTTAAAACATTTTCCAATAGGACATAGACTTGGTTCCTTCTCTTTCATTACAAGTTAGCTTTAAAAATTCTAATTTCAAAGTGGACCCTTGCATCCACTCTTCCCCTAGAAGACAGTGAAGTCTAAGCCACTGCCACAATCCTCTATAGCATAGAGGGTCATTTCAAGCAGGAGTGGGAGCGTGTTAAAACCAATGCTCTAATTCTGAGGGCTACCAAGTTTAGGATGTGAGGAAGGCAGTTCGCTAAGATCATCTGGAGACTTCTAAGAATTAAAGCACAGCTCTTATCTATTTACCTATCTATCTATGCTGTGGATTAAACCCAGAACCTCATCTGCACTAGCAGCTCCAAAGAACATACAAAGAACAGTAAAAGTTTCCATGAACTCATTTACTTTATGCTGGTCACCATCAGGTAGGGGGTGACTGAAAGTTCCCTGGCAAACCCAATTAAAATCTTCCTAATGCACCATTTGCTGACCCTTTTTTTTTTTTTTTTTTTTGGTCAGGACTACAGTGACCAAAAGACCCACACTTCTCTCACACAGATAGAACTGGAAATGTCACTTAGGTCTACAACTCCTCAAGGACCTTTACCTAAAAAAACAGGAACTATGCCCCAAATCCTGCCCCCTGGCTGTTATATGTGGCTGAATGGATAATCAAAATATCGGTCTTCAGCAGGAACTAACTTGTACAGCAATTGCCAGTGAGTCAGCCCATGAGAATGTCATCCCAGAAGGTAAAAACAGTTCCTCAGGAGGCTCTAGACCAGTGGTTCTTAACCTTCCTACCTAAGCTTCCAAATGCTTCAATACAGTTCCTCATGTTGTGGTGATCCCCAGCCATAAAATTATTTTTGTTGCTACCTCATAACTGTAATTTGCTACTGTTATGAATCGTAATGTAAGTATCTGATATGCAGGATGGTCTGAGGCTACCCCTGTGAAAGGGTCACTAGACCCCAAGGGGCCACAAGTGAGAACTGCTGATCTAGAAGAAAGAAGGGCTTCTGTGCCCAGGTTCTACCATACACTAGCACTGTGATGTACTGAACATCTATGTAGCATGCACAAAGGCACCTGAGTCAGGCCTTCAGCTAAGGCCCTGCAAGAGAGCCGGGTGAGGCCACTGGGAAGTGCATCCTCTGCTGAACTTTCAGGCAAGAAAGAACTGATTGTTGGCAGTTATTAAAAAAGGACATTTCCTGACTTAAGAGGGCAAAAGGGCCGGCATGGAGAGAGCAGAGGAAGACAAGTGATCAAGAGCTGTGGCTCCAAGCCCGACAGCACGGGGTACTTATACTGACTGCTACCTGCAGGCCCCAGCTGAGTTCTTAGTTTCCCCTGCCTCAGCTGAGGGTGCCTTCTCACACTTTGCATGGATAAGTGCAAAATGGGTACCGGGTGGCTTTCAGTGCATAGCTCCTTTAAGCAGATCTCTTCTCTTGGGGAAGCTTCTATAAATGAGACAAGAATGCTGGGTCTTCAGGCTCCTAAAAAGCAGACTGCTCTTCTTATGGGATACATACCAAGCTCAAAGACAAAATACCTAAACAAAGATTAAAAAGAAAATCCTCCAACCTGCAAAAGTAGCTGGAGACTAGTACACAGAGCATTGGGCTTCTGCATATGCTGCAGCTGTCTCCCTAGGTGATGTGGGTGGTTATTGCCTGGTCCCAGGGTCACCTCAAGTTCCACAGCCCAGCACCATCTCCCAACCTGACTGAAGAATCTTTGCAGTGGCTGTATTACTCATCAGTCACAGGCTACCATATACGTCTCTGTGGCTGTGCCAAGACCTCAGCCACATTGTATTCACAAGCACAGGCTGTTCTCCTTATAGTTCCCATACTGCCTCCGGTAGTTATCTTATCCACAACAGAGCTAGACTTGTTCTTAGAACAACAGGGTGACAGTGCCCTTAGATATGTCAAAGTACCAGTCTCTGTAATGCTCAGACACTTGAGTCCCCTGCACTACACTCACCTCGTCCAGCTGTCTCTTCGTCTCTTCTTCCATCCTCCGGATATCATCCATAGTCAGATCAACCCATTTATCGAGCCAACAGAACAGCTGCCTGTGAAAGTTTGTAAACAGACGCTTCTCTTGCTATAGAAAGGAAGGAATCAGGTCAGAACCCAGAAGATTAAAGCTCCTGCTACAGTCCCCCTGAGGATATCCATTAACACCCATAGTTTATTGGGGGAGAGATGAAGAGTGATTCCTGGCTGCCTTATCTGGATCAGACACAGGTCAGTGACCTTTGCCTTCCAGTTTCTGGCAGGTAAGTGTTCTAGTAAGGATGGGTGTCCTCCTCACAATTAAGCACTTTGTCCCAAATACTACCTAGAGAGGCAGCCCATGGGATCTGGCCAAGCCAAGGTCCCTAAAAACTGACACATTTCCTACTGTCTCTGGTATCCAGTATCAGATTATAACTAGCCAGCAGCTATGAAATGTGGCCCAAAAGTGTGATGCTAACACATATGAGAATTAAAAGACTTAGGCCTGTCTAGTTCTGTAATTCAGGACACTGGAGAATTTGGCTCACAGTGCCTCTTGCCTTTTGGCTTCCAGAAAAACAGGGAAACAAGTTTTATTTGTAGTTCAACTACAGCAAATCCTTTCCTGTTTCCATCTTTTACCCCAGTTTCTTCCCTGATTACATGTAGTACCCTTAGATGGACAGCAATAACTTGTAAGACAGAGTTTGCAAAGGAAAAAAGGGGCTGGCAAAGCAAACCAAATATTCCAATGCTGGAACTGAGGAAACAGGTCATGGTTACTGGGCCAAACTGCTCTTCCTAACACACAGACACAGACACATGGGAGGGCCTCATCCTGCAGACTTACCTTATGTATAAAGTTTTCCACTTTGTTCTGCAAGCCCCACCACTTGAACTTGACGGTAACCAGTTTGTATGCACACATATATGGGCAGTCTTTCTGATTTACAAGTTCTTGCTGCATTAGAAAAATACACAGAGGCAGGCTGGTAACTAAATAGAAAGACCTCAGGTCTAGCTACACCCTCCTCCATGAGATGCCCACCCATACACATCTGGCCCCTGGTGGTAAAGGTATGAATTGTACCTTCCAATTTGGGCCCAAAGGTCCTCGCCCTGTTTTGATAGATTTAAATCTTGCTGGGTCTTCCTCTGCCTTGTAATCCTGAGAATACCACAAATGGAGTTGGAAGAGAAAAAAAAACGAGGAGACAGGGGTAGGGGGTGAGAATGAGAAAAGAGCAAAGTTTTCATTAAAGAACATTTCATACCAGTTCATACCAGTTTTGGTTTGTTTGCTTTGAGACATGGTCTCTCTATGGAGCCCTGGCTGGCCTGCACCAACTCCCTATGTAGACACTATGTTCAAACACACAGACATCCACCTGCCCCTACTACTATGCCTGGCTACAGCAGTTCCTCAAGTTGCTGGCGTATCTAGTACAGGAAAATGTTATAAAGATATAGAACTCTGTGCTAGATAGTTTTATGACAAGCTAAGGTCATCAGAGAGAAGGGAACCTCAACTGAGAAAGATCAGGCTGTACGTAAACCTGTAGGCATGTTCTTAACTAGTGATTGATGGGGGAGGGCCCAGCCCATTTTTAATGATACTATGCCTGGGTGTTGATCCTAGGTTCTTTAAGAAAGCAGGCTGAGCAAGCCAATAAACAGCCTCCTCCACAGCCTCTGCATCACCTCCTGTCTCCAGATTTCTGCTCTGTGGGAGTTCCTGCTTTAACTTCCTTTGATTATGAACTGTGATGTGGAAGCATAAACCGAATATACCCTTTCCTCCCCAAGTTGTTTTGGTCATGGGTGTTTCATCACAGCAATAGTAACCCTAGCTAAGACAAGTTGGTACCAGGACAGTGGGGTATTGCTGTGGGAGACCTGACCATGTGTTTTGGGGAGGACTGCAAAAGGACTCTGGAACTTTGGATTATAAAAACCATTGAGTGTTGAGTGGGGTGTTCTATAGAAGCTTGGAAAATAAGAATTTAAGGACAATGCAGACGATGAAGGCTTGGCTTGTGAAGCTTCAGAGGGACTTTAAAGATTAGGGCTAGCCAGGTGGTGGTGATGCAACTTTAAGCCCAGCACTAGGGAAGCAGAGGCAGGCTGATCTCTGAGTTCCAGGACAGCCTGGTCTACAGAGAGAGTTCCAGGACAGCCAGAGTTACAAGAGAAACCCTGTCTTGAAAAAAAAAGGACTATTATGGCCATTTGTTATTTTAAATTAAGATGCTGTAGTTCTGATTAGCTGGGGCTGAAGAATTAGCCAGGATTAACAAAAGACCAGCACCACTGAAGTGAAACCTTTATGTTACTGGGACAATTGATGCTCGTTAGCTAGGGCTAAGAAATTAGCTGCGATTAAGAAGAGACTAGTATCATCGAGGTGAAATCTTCTGGGAAGTGTTTCCTCAGAGTGAGTATACAGAAGCTCTGTTTTAGAAGTAGACAGCGACATACCTCGCACTGACAACTGAACTTGGTAGTTTAAGAGATACCCAGGTGGTACTGGTTTTGAGGGCATGAAGGGGTCATGGAGAGCAGCTGAAGCTTGACACTGTGACAGGCCAGGAGAGGCTATTGGTGAGTGTGCAGCCTCAGTAGCAGTTGAAGGCCCAGATTGAAGGGGTTATGGAGAGAAGTTGAGGCTTGGCACCATGAAGAGAGCCTATAAGAGGCTATTGGTGAAAGTGCAGCCCAGTTGCAATAGAAGACCCCAGCATTTTGGAGATGCCAGTACCATGGGATGACCACCAAGAACAACAGCAGCAGTGGAGTGGAGCCAGTTCGAGCCTAGTAAACAAGCAGCATGTGCTGCAGAGGTCAGAGCTGAAGAGGTGACCCATGTTCTTTGGAGAAGCCCAGAAGTAGATCCCAGACATCTGACATTGTGTTATTGGCACTGTGGAAGTTTAGTTTTGTTTTGATCTGATTGTGACTGTGCCCTGATTCTTCCCCTTTGAAGTAAGGAAGTATTTAACTTAATTTCCATTTTTTACAGGAGCCCATAGTTAAAAGATTTCAAACTTTTAAAAGAGATTTTGGATTTTTAAAGAGACTGAATATTTTAAAGAGTCTGAACTTTAAATGTGTTTGAATTTGTAAAGACTGTGGGACTTTTAAAGCTAGTTATGCTTTTAGTGTGAGATCCTGGGGATGAATAAAAAAGGAAAGGTTGTGGTTTGACGGTGATGTGTTCGTGTGTCAAGCTGACAAGGGGTCAATTGTGCAGAATAATTTTATGCCAACTAGACACAAGCTAAAGTCATCTGAGATGATGGAATCTCAATTGATTACCTACAGCTTCCACAATATCAGGCTGTGATAGACCTATAGGGCATTTTCTTAATCAGTGATTGATGGGGGAGGGCCCAGCCCATTTTTAATGGTACTATGCCTGGGCTGGTGATCCTGGGTGCTATAAGAAAGCAGGGTGAGCAAGCCATGATGAGCAAGCCAGTAAGCAGCATCTCCATGGCCTCTGCATCAGCTCTGGTCTCCAGGTTCCTGCTCTGCTTGAGTTCCTGTCCTGACTTCCACTGATGATAAACTGTGATGTGGAAGCATAAGCCAAATAAACCCTTTCCTCCCCAAGTTGCTTTGCTTTGGTCATGTTGTTTTATCACAGCAATAGTAACCCTAACTAAGACAAACTATTTACACTTGCCTCAGAGGAGAGGTCTGCATGATTCTCTGCCAGGGATGGTTTGCAACTTTAACAGTATTAAAATGTCAGCAAATTGTCTGAGCAACCACATATTTCCAGTGTTAAAGACAGATTTTTCAACTTATGTGAGCATCCAAATTACTAAGGAAGACTCCCCCGCCCCCCTCTTTTCTGATTTTTTTCAAGACAGGGTTTCTCTGCTTTAACTCCGGCTTTCCTGGAACTCACTCTGTAGACCAGGCTGGCCTGGAACTCAGAGATCCATCAGCCTCTGCCTCCTGAGCACCGTGATTAAAGATGTGCCACCACCACCACCCGGCTGGGAAGACTTTCAAAATACAGATTTCTGGGCTATTCTACCTAAACCCTAGAGACTTAGAATATCTTCAGTTGAGGACAGCATGGATTTTTCCTTTTATAACTTATTTTATTTTTAGATGTGTGTGTGTGTGTATCTCTATGTCTATTTAGGTGTTTTCAGGAAGCCAGAGGAGGGTGATAGATCCTTTGGAGCTGTAGTTACAGGTCCTCTGCAAGAGCAACAGATACACTTAATCGCTGACCCACGCCTCTATCCTTTATCTTTTTCTTCTTAAATTCAGCTTTCAAGAGATGGTTCTTCCTCTTACTATGTGGGTTCCAGAGATCAAACCCAAGTCCTCTAGCTAATTGACATGAATCTTCACTTGCTGAGACGTCTTGACAGCCTGGATTTTTCTTTGTTTTATTGTAGCCCATGATGACCTTGAATTTGTGGCAATCTTCTTGCCTCAGCCTTCTAAGTACTGGGGTTAGCAGTATGAGCCACCATACCTGTTGATTTTTTTTTTTTTTTTTTTAATCTCAGGTAGCTGGGCACATCGGCAAATGTCTGTGATCCCAGCACCTAGGATGTGGGGGCAGGAGGATCAGGAGTTTAAGGCCATCCTTGGCTCTATAAAGAATTCAAGGCAAGCTTGGACTACATGAGAATGTTTCAAATAAGTAAGTAAATAAATAAATCTCTTCAGGTGATTCTGTAACACAGCCAGAGCTGAGAACAACTGGTCATGATTCTTAAAATTCTCTAGCTTAATGAGCTGGTTTGTTTCAATGAAACCCATATTGAAGCTGACACCCCTTTAAGAGGCCGACACCCCATCACTGAGGCACGCATTACTTTCTTCCCAAGTGCCTATCTTTCTCTTGGTCCCTGTAGCTAAAATGTATACTAAAATCTCTTTTAATAAACTCTAATTCCGCTTCATAAAATAAAAATTAAAAAAACAGTGGTGAGATGGAGTGGCTAAGCCTGCTGCCTAAGTTTGATCCTGGGAACCCACTCAGAGATGAGAACTAACTCCCAGAAGTGTCCTCTGACTTCCACACACTTGCTGTGATATATGGATGCCAATACTTAACACACACACACACACAGTAAATAAATGATAAAAATAAATTTAAAAATAAGAAATAGTAATTATTGGTGTTCAATGTTTAGAATGTACCCTCTTATGTATTACTAGGCAGGCTTCATTTACTGATTATCTATCCATCCAACTATCTATCTATCTATCTAGTTTGGATTATGCATGTATGTATGTATGTAGTTTGGATTTTGTATGTGTGTATGTATGTATGTATGTAGTTTGGATTTTGTATGTGTGTATGTATGTATGTATCTAGTTTGGATTTTGTATATGTGTGTGTGTGTGTGTGTGTGTGTGTGTGTGTGTGTATACATATATATATATATAAATGTTATGTATGTATGTATCTATCTATCTATCCTTCTATTTTGGATTTTGCTTTTGAGACAAGACCCAATTTAACCCAGACTGGCCTGAAACTCTCTACACAGCTGAAGATGATCTTGAACTCCTGAGCCTCCTTCTGCCCCTTCTCAAGTGATAGAATAAGAATTACAGACATGAACCCACCATTCTAGTTTTACTTACCTTTTTTTAGATTCATTTATTTTGTTTTTAAATGTATAAGTGTTTTCCTGTATGACTGTAGGTGTACCACATGTGTGGCCTGTTTTCCACAGAGGTCAAATCCCTTCAAACTGGAGCTACAGATGATTGTGAGTCACCATGTGATGGGAACAAGTTATTAACCACTGAGCTATCTCTCCAGCCCCTTTACTTACCTATTTTTAAATGCAAATTAAATTTTAATATGTATACATACATACACACACACACATACACATAACTATATATATTTGTGTCAGGGTCTCACTAGCTAGCCCTTGCTGCCCTAGAACTTGATATGCAGACTAGGCTGGCCTGATAGTCATAGTGATTCTCCTGAGATTAAAGGGTGTACTACCACATTCAGCTGGATGAATTTTAATTGATACAGTAAAAACATAGGTATCATGTGATATTTGATACATGTATACATTCTGGGATGTGTAAATCAGGTTAAATATATTTTATATTTACAAACATGTATCATTTCTTTATCAACACTCAAAACATTCAAACTCTTTCCTTCCTTCAATTATTTGAAATGCATAGCTTATTATCATCAGCAAAGCAGAACTCACTCCTAACTCCAACCTCTGCCTGCTCCCTCCCTCGTTTACAGTATCTATCCTCTGTGTTCATTATCACAGGAGTTTACTTTTCAGCCGTCCCATTCTACTGACTAACGTGGGTTCATTACAGCCTCTACTTAACAAAAGATGACAAATCATATGCAAAGTATTTTCTAAAACTAAGATTATTACTATTTATCTACTTGTCTGTTTATTTGGGAGGGAGGGAGGTTGAGACAGAGACTTGTATAATCCAAGCTGGATTTGAACTTATTATGTAACCAAGGCTGGCCTTAAACTCATCCTCTTACCTCTACCTCCTAAGTGCTAAGATCACAGGCATGTACTACCACATCTGGCTATATTATTATTTTTTAAAGATTTTATTATTTTAAATATATGTATAAATGTGTATCTGCATGTGGATATGCCCAGTTGAGTGCAGGTGCCCTCAGAGATCAGAGATTGGATCCTCCTACAACTGAGGTTATAAGTGAGCCAGTCCAATGTGTGTGCTGAGACACCAATTTCCATCCTCTACAAGAGTAGACTCAACAGATCTGCCTGCCTCTGCCTCACAAGTGCCGGGATTAAAGTTGTGTGTCACAATGTCTGACCCACGTTATTACTTTTTTAATCTTCCCTCCACTTACACAACAGAGATGAGAAGCTCCTCAAAGAACCATAGTTCTTATTGTTCTTCTGTTTGTGAAATATATTCACATTTTCAGTTAGAGAAAACTTAACTGGCTGTACATTTAGGATATATTCACTTTGCTAATATATATTGTATTTCAGTAAAAAGAGTTTTGTTTTTTGAAAGTCTCACTATAGGGGCTAGAGAGATGGCCCAGCAGTTAAGAGCACTGGCTGCTCTTCCAGAGGACCGGGGTTCAATTCCCAACACCCACATGACCTCTCAGAACTGTCTGCAACTTTTCTAGGGGATACAGACATATGCCAATGTACATAACATAAAAATAAATAAAATATTTTAAAAAAGAAAAGAAAGTCTCATTTTATAAGCCCAAGCTGGCCTTGAACATCTAATCATCTTGCTTCAGATTTCTGGATAAAGGGATTTTAGACATGTGCCACCACATGGAATATGCACCTCTTTGTGAATGCACCAATGAAAATATCTGTCATAGCTAGAGAGATAACTCAGTGGATAGAAGCTCTTGCTAAGCAAGCCTGACAACCTGAGTCTGATTCCTAGAACCCACAGTAGAGGTAGAGAACCAACTCAAACAGCTGTACTCTGACTTCCACGTGTGTACATCAAGCACAGACACAAAAATAATAAACAAAATTAAGTTAGATGGCTCAGCAGGAAAAGGCACTTGCTACACAGCTGGCAACATGAACTTAAATCTACACAAAAGTGGATGGAAAGAACTGACTTCATCAAGTTGTCCTCTGATCCTACCATCATGTGTGTTTGCATGTGAGAGGGGGGTGGGGGGAGTGTTGATCAGGAGACAACTTGAGGGAATCCGGTCTCTCCTTCCACCATGAGGATAGCAGGGATCAAAATTAGGTTGCTAGGCTTGGTGGCAAGTACCTTTAGCCAGGTTGGTGGCCCAAGAAACTTTTAATATTTATTTTTATGTGTATGAGATTTTGGCTACATGCATATATGTATCATGTACATGCAGTACCCATGGCAGCCAAAATCAGGTCCTTTGCGTGATCAGTAAGTTCTCTTAAACCCTGAGCCATATCTCCAGCCCCAAATCTCAGGGAACTCTTAACACTGATTTTAGAAATAGCCATGCCAGGAAACTTAAGTGAGACCCAGTCTTAAAAAATAAAAATGTTATCACATGTGGTAATGCACAACTTGAATCCCAGCACTTGGGAGGCAGAGGCAGGCTTATCTCTGGGCCAGCCAAGACAACATAGTGAGACCCTGTCCCAAAAAGGAGTGTGGGGGAAGAGTACTGGGCATGCAGTTCAGTGGCAGAGTGCTTTTCTATCATGTGGAAGATCCTGGGCTTAACTGCTAGAACCACAAAAACAGTAACAATGAAACAAACGATACACACCGGGAAGAACTTCCTTTTGAGCCAAGTTGGGTAAGGTTCCCTGGTCTCTTTAACATTTACAAGTCACTTCCGCACCCCTAAATCTTTTAAGGAGTTCATACCTTGCTAAGTACTTGGCTTCGATCAGCAATGTCTATATATATAGCTTCCACATGTTTCCATGCCTCGGGATCCAGTTTATGCACCTGCAAGAACGGGAGACACTTGTTACACATGAGCAGTTCTGTTAGCAACAAGCATCCTTCACCCAAAATGGACATTTAGGAAGAACTCTTCCCATAGTCATTGGTGGAATAATTCCACTAGTAAGGAATTATACAGGGGTTAAATGTCCATAATCTGAAAATCCAAAATGATCCAAAATCTGAAACTCCCTGAGTCAGCTGCCATGATGTCACAAGTAGAAAATTCCACATCTGATCTCATATGATGGGTTACAGTCAAATGTAGGCAGGCTACAAATGTCATATAAAACTTTCAGGCTGTGTATATAAAACACAAATGAATTTGTTTATATTTGGGTCTCTTCCCTAATATATCTTGTTATTTGCATACATTTCTATGCAAACACTCCAAAATCTAAAGTATCAAATACTTCTGGTGGCAAGCATTTCAGATAACACCTTAACCTTACAGTTGGCACAGTTATTCAAAGGTGCCGAGATTGGGCTTTATGCAGGTGTTAGCTGGAAGAGATCTGTCTGTAGACTAAGTTTACTTCAGCAGGCTCTGCTGAATACCCACACAGATCCTACTGTGGGACTAAACACCCCTGGGCTTGCTGCCTTTTTATAAATTCAATGTACAAAAGTCTACAACAAAGAGTAACACTTCCTTAGCTCATCTCCCAACCCAACTGGCTTAGTTTGTGTGCAGTTGTCCTTTAACACCCACAGTAGCACATATATAATGGGTGCATATCTTATTCCTTTTAGGTTTAATTTGTATTCATGTGTATGTATGTCTGTGTGTCTGCAATGTGGCTGTGTATGGAAGCTGCCCGGGGCCAGAAGAGGGTGATGGATCCTTTAGCTGGAGATACAGGTAGTTCTAAGCCACCCAGTGTGGCTGAAGACTGAACTCAGGTCCTCTGGAAGAGCAGTAAGGACTCTTAACCACTGAGCCATCTCTCTAGCCCTGTATCTTGCCTTTTCTTTTTTCTTTTCAGACAAGGTTTCACTGTGCAGTCCTGGCTGGCCTAGAACACATCATGTAAACCAGGCTGGCTTCAAACCCACAGATCTGCCTGTCTCTGCCTCCCGAGTGCCGGGATTAAAGACATTTGCCACCATGCCCAGCCATATCTATTTATTTTTCTTCAAATTTGTGAACAGCTCCCCAACTCCTAATACCTCCCTTTGCACCAACTGTGAGATTACTTCTTTCCTCATCCAGTCTAGTCTGTGTTACACAACTATTATTCCTGAGGGTGGGGCCTGCCCTAGTGTCTGGTCAACCTACCAGGGGTCACATCTGACTCTCTGTGATGGCTGTTCTTGGTTGTCAACTTGACTCTATCTGGAATTAACTAAAACACAAATGGCTGGGTACAGCTGTGAGGGATTTTCCTTAATTAAATCATTTGAAGTGGGAAGACCCATCTTTCTTTAATCTAGGCCACACTTTCTGGTGGCAGCCTATGTAAAGAACATGGAAGAAGGAAGCACTTTATCTTTGCCTTCTTGCCCTCGCTCTCACTGGCAAGTTCATTCTTTTGCTTGGATTAGAGACCACGTCTTCAGGATTCTGGCAGATCCTGAAGACCAGCTGAGACTGACAGCCTTGTGGATTGAAAAACTACTGGATTCTTGGGCTTTCTGTCAGTAGACAGCCACTGTTGGACTAGCTGGGCCACAGCCTGTAAGCCAAAAAATCCCTTTTCTCTTTGTTTCTTAGATTCATTCTATCAGTTCTGTTCCTCTAGAGAACCCTAACACTCTCCCTCTCTCAAGAGCAATCAAATGCCAACAGCTCCTCAGTAGTGGAGGGATGTTTTTGCTTGTTTGGTTTTTGGGTTTTGAGACATGTAGCCCTGGCTGTCCTGGAACTCTCTATATAGACCAAGCTGGTCTCAAATTCAGAGATCTGCCTGCCTCTGCTTCCTGTGTGTTGGAATTAAAGGCATGTGCCATCATGCCTGGCTAGTGGTGGAAGTTTGTGTCCACCTCCCTACCTTTACAATGAGATTTTTGTCTGGCTGGAGTTTTCACAGGTCTTGCGCAAACTGTCAAAATAGATGAGTTCATATATGCATCTACCTTGTGCCTGGGAAACATTGACTTTATTGACTACTTTAGTCTCTCACAATCTTTCTACTCACTCTCCTGAAAAGATCACTGATCCTTGGGGGAAGGGATGTACTGTGAAGGTCCTATTTAGGGCTGAGCACTTCACAGTCCTTTATTCCTCCAACACTGGCTAGTTGGGAGGCTCTGTGTTAACTGGAAGCTGCTGAAAGGAGAAGCTTCCCTGAAGAGGGCTAAGAGATGCTCTGATCTGTGGGTACAGCAATAAGTCATTAGGAGTCATTTAATACTATGTCCATTTAGCAGAAAAATAGTACTAGGTTCTCCCAGGGCCTGTAACCTGCCTAGCATCAGTTCTAGTCTTTTTTTAAAATTATTATTATTTTTATGTGTGTTTTGCCTGTGTGTATGAGTGAGGGTGTCAAATCTCCTGGAGCTAGAGTTACATATAGTTATGAGCTGCCATGTAGGTGCTGGAAATTGAAACTCTGAAAGAGTAGCCAGTGCTCTTAATCACTAAGTCCCTAGTTCTAGTCCTTTAATATCCTGCTTTTTACATTTAATAATATATGCAGGGTTGTTCCCATCAGTTCCTTTTTAGTTTTTGTTTTGTAATAGTATCTCATTTGTAGTCTTGGTTGTCCTAGAACTCCCTGTGTAGACCACACTGACCTAAAACTCACAAAGATATGCCTGCCTCTACCTCCAGAGCATAGGGATTAAAGGTGTGTACCACCACACACTCCCTCAGCTTTTTAGTGGCTGCACAGTATGCCAATGTTTGGTTGCACAATTTATTTGTATCCCACCGATAAGGTCTTATATTGTTTTGGATTTGTGCTGAAGTGAATCTCCTCACATATGTTATTTCATATGTGAAAGAGTAGTCTCACATGACTAGGCATAGGAGCTAAAGGGAGCAGGGGTATACTTTAAACTTGGAGAAGTACTGCAATTACAATGTTTTAAAGACATTGCTCCTGGGTATCCAATTCATCTTTGTCCAATGCCAACTCTACAAGAAAGCCCAGGAAATAATCTTAGAGATGATATTTTGCAAATCAGTGACAGGAAAACTGCATTGTAGTTTTGTAGGAGAAGCCTTCTTAGCCAAGCAGAAGAGAAGCGTAGAAAGGACCCCTAGGCAGGGAGGAAAAAGCTATGGGACAGAGCCCTGAGAGATCTGCCAAGGGCCTGGAGCCCTGTGGCCCTTGAGAAGTGATACTTACATTCTCCTGAGTGCCAAGATCTGGCTTGTGCCAGGTTTCAATTTTAATCAGAAAGTCTTCTTTCATGTACTCATTCTGGAAGAGGAAAAAAAATAGCTTAGTGACCAGCAAGGTCAGAGATGGAGAGTTACCGCCTCCCACTACTGGGGACCACACAGGCCTGGAGTTGTGAGACTGGCTTGATAATGACATGTGCCTCACCTGGGTGGCCCAGTACTAGGTCTGCTTCACACATGAATCACCCTTAGTTAACAGAGGAAAAAGTGAAGTCAAAAAGCTTAGGTGATTTGGCCAAGACCACAGAGTCATCTCACAGCTAAGGCAAAAACAATGTATGTCTGAGTTTAGAGTTCAGTATTTACCGGTCTTCCATACTACTTTATGCACAGGAAGCATGTAACCAGTATCCCACAAAATCTCCTAGCTGAGGAAAGTCTTCAAGCTGGCCCCTTTCTCTGCAAGGAACCATTTGTTGAAGCAAGCCCTTCATGCTAATTTTGTCTCTCTCCCATGGTGCTTTTAAAAAATTATAACACCTGTTTAAAAAAATAGTAAAAGGAGCTACATGAGGGAGGAAAAGAAGCCATTGTTCCCTCAGCAGGGATTAGTTCTGCAGCAGGGCCAAGGTACTTGGGGGATTATGCTGAAGAGCAAGGGGTTGGGAGGCAAGGGGCTAGGTTCCAGAAGAGCAAGCTTGTTGACCTCACAATGTTTGCCCACAGTCAGTGCTCACTGGGGTCCACAGATGCCCAGATGGGAAAGGGATCTCACATTCAGGCTGGCTGAACTGAAAGGTCTCTACAGCCCTGGGTAGGCATGACCTGAGGGGACAGGGAGAGCCTCAGTTCATTCTGTAGCTCAGAGACCCAGAGTCAGGTCTTACCTGGCAAAGCCCCAAGTCAAAGCAGTTTAAAGTCAACAGGCAAGATCCTCATGAGGACTGAAAAGCTTGAGCCTCGACAGCCCCAACATCACCCAAGGGGAACAAGAGAACAGCCAGAACATCTAGTGCAGGTACACTTTTATTTCTCCTTTTCTCATAAATCATCTGTGACTAATCCTCCCACCCCACCCCCACCAGAAATACTTACTGTAATAACTGCTCCAAGGCAAGGACATGGGAAAAAGAAAGAAAGAAGATTAATGAAGATGAACAGACTATGAAGAGCAAACACTTCACTCCCATGGCCTCCTCCACAGTGACCTCTAGGCCCCAGCTTGCATTAGGAAAGCCTCAATGCAACAACTCCCCTTTCCCCCAAGTACACTCAAAGTCCCAAGGGATCAAATCTGGGATTTAATTAAAATGGGCTTCTTAGGATTCTCTTTGATGGAACAAGGAAAGAGATGGTCTCTAATCAGCTGAGGCCCTGAGGACCAACCAATCTTCCATAACAGAATCACTCAGGTGTCCCAAAGGGGGTGCAGAGCAGGGTGCTCTGAACCAGGCCCTTTCTGATGGAGGCATCTTCCTCACACTGTAACCAAACCTCACATGCTCTCTGCTCCTGCCACTGTAATGGGATCCCTCAGAAAGCACAGGTCAATTATTTATCAGAGAAAATGACTGCAGCTTCCATGTCACTGGGGAAGAGTCCAGCTCTTCTCCTGACAACAACTCAGTTCATTCTGTAGCCCATCCTGTGTGCTATCCCAATTTTTGTAGTGCCTACTGCTTTGTTTGTATACATTACATACAGAGTATACAGAGGACCAACGAACTCCATCACTACAAAGAACAAACAAAAAAGTAAAACTAACACTACTACAATGGAAATGAAAAGCTAACAGTGTAGGGCTATAAACCACCGTGGGCACAAACAGCCCAAAAGATTGTCAGTAATTTCTCCAAGTCCAACCAAAAACACTGGGGGCACTAGATTAGGATTAAACTAGCAACTCCCCTATTAGTAGTTTGAGAAAGTCAAGTTGGGACAATAAAAACAATGGGCATAATATGCACCCAAAGATGCCAGTCTGGTGGGTATAAAACACACTCAAAGGTGCCAGTCTAGTGGGCATAATACACACCCAAAGATACCAGTCTGGCAGAGATTCTGTCACTCTGTCATGGGAACATTAGCCTCAGGCTGGCCTGGTATGATGACCCTGGACATTAAGTTTCTCCAACCAGCTACCATATTTGGACTCCACATTCTTTAAGACACTCTCTCCTAGTTTGGCCTCAGTAGGACACAAGAATCTGCTCCCTTAACCAAGCTGACAGTTTGCAACATCACACTGTGTTATTCTAGTTTTAATTTCACTTCCCATGTGGAAGATTCCCAAGGAAAAAAATGTCCTGATCAGCAAACAGGAGTATCTGGTTTGATCCATAATTTTGTATTTCACTATAACTGCTGAGTTTGACATTTAAGGGTTTTTTTATGTTAGTATGTGAGCCGCTGAGAAGCAGATCCACTAAATTCTGAAAAAAAAATTGAGTTTCTGAACCCATGAGAGTAAGGACGCTGCTCTTGGCCTTTAGGGTCAACTCGGGTGACTCTCCTCCCTAAAATCGTCTCCAGCCCTTCCCTTCCCTTCCAAACATCTCTGTATCCATAGCAACTACAACCCCAGTTACACAGAAAAATGGGGTTTTCCTAACAAGACTAATAATGTATTTTATCTTAGAGGGATTTTTTGAGATGGGGTCTTGATAGATACCCTAGCCTTGAAGTTGTGATCCTCCTGCCTCAGCTTCCTGAATCCTGGGTTACAAGCATTTAGCACTATGTCCAGTTTCTTAATATGGTGTTTTTAAAAGCCTGACTTGGTGGTACTGCCCCCAGCTGAGGGTTAAAGCTACAGGGAGGAAAAGACAAGGAAACAGATATTTCTTCTTTTCCCATTTTCATTTACCAGCCGACCTATCAGCTTCAGAAGAGAGATGGAAATAAAGTAAGAAAACAGAAAGACTTGATGACGAATAGAGCATTCCAAATCTGTTTTCATTGCTCCCAGAATAAGGCTGGAACCATCCCAAAGGTGGGGGAGGTGGACGCCACTTCTTTGTCCACCACTCCTCACACTTAGATGTACTTAGGCGAAACTAAATGCTAGCACTAGTAATATGTCCCATCGACCTCCAGGGAAGCCAGAAAGAAGCCTTCTTCAGCCTGCTCTGTCTCTCTTTTTAAAAGAGGAAGTACCCAGGTGAACAAACCTAGGATTCGGCATGTTCATCGGTATGGAGAGGATTCACAGGAGGCTAGCAGTGACTAAGTAGCTTCCCCTCCCCCCAGCACTGCCACCTCCTCTTCATGGAGGATCTAGAAATTGTAGTTTTCTTTCTTTTGTCAAGGATGAGCGTGTGAACTAACATTCACTGTGTAAAAAACAGCCATACCAGCTGCAGCACACTCTCCCAAGACTGATAGAGCAGACAGTGGCACAGCTGTGCACCCAGAAACCCATGAACCGTTTGCCTCAAGCTGACTACGGTTTTGTTTTTACAACGAATGCTCAATATGACTCTATTAAACATCAAGGAAAGTCACCTTTGTCCCTGAACTGGACACACCCTGTCACACTCCACTGTCTCTGTCCCTTCTTTATTTGCAGTGCTGGAGATCAAATCTAGGACCTTGTGCTAGGTAAGCACTTTACCACGGAACTGCACCTCCAAACCTGATCTGGACTTGGGGGTTGATTTACAGGGAGTAGACTGGGATGTGAGAACATAGACCGGGCTGGCCTTAATGTACAGAGATCCAGCTGCCTGTTTCCTAGGTGCTAAGATTACAGGAGTATGTCACACACCCAGCTCTTGCACACTGCTTTTCGAAATCACAGCCAAGCTCAGCATGGTGCTACAGGCCTATTATCTCTGCACTTAGAAGGTATGAATCCAGGAGGATCAGGAGTTCAAGGCCAGTCTCAAGCTGTAAGGCCAGCCCTAGCTACTTAAGACCTTTTTTTGAAACACACACACTCAATACTAAGAATTTAATTTAATTTAATTTATTCCTGTCTAGAGAGTAGGGCGTAGTAAAATTTGCATTTTCAGCTACAACAATTAAACTGTCCATAATCTAGGTGGCATCATTGACTATATATATCTCTGAATACAAGTTCCTTGAACTTGTATAAGGCCATGGAAGACTGGAGACAGCAATGACTTCAGTCATTCCCAAAGTCCACAAGATAAGGAACACGTGGGTCACATAAGGATTACATGGCTATCAGATACAATTTGGAGAATAAACAGAAAAGTCAGTGAAGCAGCACAGGTGGGCAGAGGCTAGCAGGACCAGAACCAGGCTATCTGTGCCAACAAATGAAGGCTAGCAGGAGGAAAGAGCACCAACCTTAGAGGTGGGTTCAGTGGACATCTAGGGCTCCCCGGTATGTAAATCAGTGCCAGCACAGTCCTAAGCCAGGGGTCACGGCTCACACCTGTAACCTCACACAGTATGACTGCTATAAGTTTAAGGCCAACTGGGGCTATACAGGGAGTTCCAGGCTGCTGGGCTACAGGCTGAGACCCTTCCTGTGCCCACTGACTTCCATATACATGCCACAGCATGAGCACATGGGCACACATGCAGGTAAGTAAATGTAATTTTTAAAAAATTAATTATCAGCTACATAATAAGATTCTATCTAAAAAAAATAGTAATCACCTAAAAATTAGTCTAGAAAAGGTGTCTGGAAATTTAATATGTGTATGTATAAACTCATACAACATCCAAAAGAAAGCTAGACAAAACACTGAGGTGCTAGTAGTAATTATCCAGACATGAAAGAATCATGTGTAATTATTTTTTTTCCAAAATATATGCAGTAAGTATTACTTTTGTAATCATTAAAAATAATCAAAATTGTCACATTAACCTAAAATAAGAGGAGTTTGTACTGTGCTGTTTCTGGTATGACTGTCAACTTGGCTAAGCACTGTGGGCAACACTGTCACACACCCCAAGCCTGAGGGAGCCCCCCTCATCCCTTCACTGGCTCACTCTGAAAAGTAAAGGACACAGCCTCGACTCACCCTACGCCAGCCTCACTGCCCACTTGCACGGCCTCGGGCCCACTTCTCAGCTCCGTGCAGCCCTGTACTCACCGGTTCTGCAGTAAGGGTAGGCATTCCAGGCTTTCTCGTGTATATTCAGGGCTCCTTCTGGGGCCAGCATTCGAACAAATGTGGGTACTTTGCTGTAGTGAGAAAAGAGCTGGTGAACAAAAAAATGGAGGCAAGAGAAAAAGGTTTGCACAGCAGTCTCCAGCCCAGAGCTCCTGCTTTTTCAGTGTCAAAGCTGACAAGCAAGTTTCCATGAGATAAGCAGGCTGTGTTTGAGAAGTCACCTGCCAGAGCCTGACACCTCAGCTTGACTGGCTACAGATAGCACCAAAACCTGCCCGCTACTCACCATGAACAAGACAGCTTAAGACCCTGGGCTGCCTACTGCCACTTTCCAGACATTACATTCTCCCAGAGACCACTGGGTACAGGGCGAGCAGTACAGCCAGCATTTGACTGCACTTCCCAGCTTAGGTCTACAGACCAGTGGGCCAGTTGACTAACTCAGAACATGGGTTCCCAGGGCTGGAGAGACAGCTCAGTCAGTAAAGTACCTTCCTGAGCTTGGAGCCCCAACACCCACATAAAAAGCTAGGTGTAGAAATGCTGGTAACCCCAGTGTTTGGGGGTGGAGACAGAGACAGGAGGATTCCTAAAGATCACTGGCCAGTGATCTTCTAAGCCAGTCTAACCAATTAGTTAGAGACCCTACCTCAAAAAGTAAGTTGAGGCTGGGAGTGGTAACACTCACCTTTGATCACAGCACTGGAGGCAGAGGCAGGCGGATCTCTGTGAGTTCCAGGCCAGCCAGGACTACATCTTCTAATGAAATCCTCTTTAAAAAAAAAAAAAGAAGGGCAGAACACTATGCTAAAGGAGGGAAACCATGACCGATACACCAGGGCAGACCAGGAACTAGAGTCTGGACAGACAGGAGAGGACTTCTAACGTTATTCTGCCCTTCTCATAGATTAGCCTAATCCTCAACAGTGAGGATCCCTATAGCAGCTGAAGGGAGCAGATGCAGAAGCCCAGGGCCAAACAAAATGCAGAGCCCAGGGAACCCTACAGAAAAGTGAAGGAAGGATTGCTGGGACTAGAGGGGTTGAAGACACCAGGAGAACAAACCCCATGGAGTCAATTGACCAGCACTCTTCAGGGCTCACAGAGCCTGACACAGCAGACATGGAACCTGCTGGGTTCCCCAATTATGTCTTGAGTTTGCCTGACCTGGTGCTCCTAAAGAACTCATACAGACTGGAATAGGGGTGTGTGTCCCTGAATCTCTTGCCTGCTCTTGAGTACCTTGACCCCCTACTGGGTTGCCTAATCCAACACTGAAGTAGGGAATTGTGCTTGAAACTGCCCTATCTTGTTGTTTGAGCAGTAACTCTGGGAAGACTGCTCTTTCTTGGGGAGAGGTGGGGTGGGAGTGGGAGGATGGGGGCTAGAACTGGGGGATAGAGATTCCAGTGTTTTTCAAGATTTACTTATTATTTTTATGTACATGAGTGTTTTGGCTGCATATGTATCAGTACTCAACATATGCCTGCCCAGGCCATAAGAGGACTTTAGATCCCCTAGAACTGAAGTTATAGATGGTTGTGAGCCATCATATGGGTGCTAGGACTGAACCCAAGTCCTCTTAAAGAGCAGCCAGTGTTCTCAGCCACTGAACCACTTCCTCAGCCCCTTCTATTCCATTTTCATCTCATGTTACAGAACAATATGTAAAGTATGTATCTAATTTTTTGTAAGTACAGAAATTCCTTTCTTAGTCCCCCCACACACCCCCCACCCATGTGAGAATGTGAGTATGTGTGGGGGTATGCTGAGATCAGAGTCTCATACATGTTAGGCAAGTAACCAATCACTGAGCTATATCCACAGCTCCATCTCAGCTTTTAGATGGTATCTTACATAATCTTCAATAGGTTCTAGCAAATTCATCACCTTTAGTGCCTCAGGTGTAAGGGAAAGAGCTAGCCCCAGTAGACAACTAACTTGAGCCCCTAGAGCAAGCCTTCAAGTCTTCACACACTGATACACACTTCATCCAGGTGATGCTTCTGTGCGCCAGGCACTGGATACACAGGAACCAAATGGTCCAGAGGCAGACAACTAATGACAGTCCTGAAGGAATGTGTTTATGGTGAGCACAAGGCTCCCAGAGGGAAGAGCACTGCAAAAACATGGTGGGGGAGGCACAGGGCTCGAGGCAGGCTCCTCGGGACAGTCAGAACTACATGGACTCATGGAGTAGGGGATGTGCAGGGTGCTGTGAAACCGGATGGGAGAGGGGCAGACTGGCTGGAGAGAGAGGAGATAGTGCATGGTACATGGCAGAATGCAAGAGAGCACAAAAGAGCTCATAAATTAAGTGAGGCAGTAGCACTTCATCCCAAGGACAAAGGAAAACTTTACATCTACAGTGTTCAAGAAGACAGCACAGATCCTCCAGACAAAATGCTTGTCACACAGGGAAATGGAAAGCAAGAGAACAGCTGGAAGCTGCTATGTCAATCCATAGAAGGGAAAATGGAAAAAATTTGGATCTTAGAGATGTTAGGGGGTGGATGAGGCATCAGAACCTCATTACCAGGAGAGTTTCTGTTCTCACGAAAGCAGCTGGTGATGACCACCAGGACACACACACACACACCTTTTAAAATTAGTTCTGGAGATGGCTCAGCAGTTAAGAGCACTTGCCGCTCTTGGAGAATACCTGAGTTTGGTGCCCAATCCCCACATCAGGTCACTCACAACTGCCTATAACTCCAGCTCCAGACAACCCAATGTCTTCTGGCATCTGTGAGCACCTGTACCTAGTGTACATACCACACACAAACATGCATTCATACACATAATTAAAAATAAAATAAATCTTTTTTGTTTTGGAGGGGGGAATTTCAAGACAGGGTTTCTCTGTTGTAACTCTGGCTGCCCTAGAAGTCACTCTATAGACCAGGCTGGCCTCGAACTCACAGAGATCTGCCTGTCTTTGCCTCCCGAGTGCTGGGATCAAAGGTGTGCTCCACCATGGCCTGGTAAAATAAATCTTTTTTAAAAAAAGAAATCACTCAGGCTTGGAGGAGTTGGTGCAGTAGATAAAGACCTTTTCATACAGGCCTATGACTTGAGTTCAAATCCCCAAACCCATGTAAAAGATGGACACAGGAATGTAAGACAGGAGAATCCCTGGGGACACTGATGTGCCAATCAGCCTGGTAGACACAGCAACATACGTCAAAGAGACGTAAACAGTCTGGTTGACTTCCATTCAAATTGGTAAATGCTTACTACTGGTTTCAAGGCCCTTTGGGTCAGCTCATGGTTCACTGTAAAATTGTTTTGACTTGTGATTCACCAAATGTGCGTGTTTTGCTATAAATTCTAATACACAAACTAGTTCAAAGTTATTTTAAAATATTGAGCTAAAAATTTTAATAATTTTAAAAAGAGGATTGGACAGAAAGGTAGTCAGAAGTTAAGAGCAATTGCTGCTCTTCCAGAAGACCCAAGTTCAGTTCTCTCCAAAGGCATACACACACATAACATAAGTAAAAATAATAATAGGATAGCTGGGCACGGCGGCACAAGCCTTTAATCTCAGCACTCAGGAGGCAGAGACAAGTAGATCTCTGTGAGTTCAAGGCTATCCTGTTCTACATAGTGAGTTCTAGGCCAGGGCTACATAGTCAGACTTTTTCATAATCTCTGAAAAAATATTTAAACATTGAACTAGTGAGATGGCTCAGTGGATAACGGTGCTTGCTACCAAGCCTGGTATCTTTTTTCAGTCCCCAGAACTACATACTGGAAGGAGAAAAATGACTCCTGAAAGTTCTCCTCAACACATATGGTATAGTACACGTGCATGTGAGCACACACATTCTAAAACAAATGTTAAAAAAAATGTTAAGGTGATGGAGAAATGGCCCAATGGTTAAGAAAACATGTTTTTGCAGTGGATCTGTGTTCGGTTCTCAGCACCCTCACCAGAAAACTCAACAGCCTGTAACTCCAGCTCCTCCAGGGGATCCAAACCTTTCTTCAGGCCTTTACAGGCATTCACATGCACACACTTACACACATACACATAATTCAAATGAAATAAATCTTTAAAAAAATGTATTAGTTGGGCATAGTGGTACACACCTTTAAACCCAGCACTGGGGAGGCAGGGGAAAGCTGATCTCTATCTCTGTGAGTTCAAAGCCAGCCTGGTCTACATAACAAGTCCCAGGCCAGCCAGAACTACAGGGTGAGACTCTGTCTCAAAACACACATACTTCACATGCACAGAAATATAATTTTTAAAAATATTGATATATATGCCTCAAAAGAGAGGTACTAAAATTTCTCTGGCATCTTATTCCACAAAATTAGAATTTAAATGTTACCTGACATAACAACTACACTTTTAGAAACATTTACTACAGATTTATAGATTGTAGGCATATCAAAAGATGTATACAAAAGGAATTCTACAGGAATTATGTATCTGAAAATTACTATAAAATGGATCACGAGAGGGCTGCTTAAACAGCTTATAGCACATGTGTAACATACTTGAGCACTGTGTTCTTAATTAGGTTACTTATTCATAGGGAGGCTTTTTGTTTCTTTGTTTTGTTTTTTGAGACAGGGTCTCATTTGGTAGCCTAGACCTGGAACTAGTTACATAGTCTGAACTGGTCTCAAACTCACCATTGTCCTACCTTAGCTTCCTAGGTGTTGAGATTTTAGGCAACAATACCATGCCCAGGTCTTACACATATTAGGAAAGAATAAGGCAGGAGGGCTGGGGAAGGAGCTAAGTGGCTGACCATAAGCCTAGGGTAAGTGAGACTCTGGGTTGAATTCCCAGCATAACAAAAATACATAAGTAAACAACCAGGTAGGAAATGAAGGCAGCTATGACATGAGCTCTAACAAGAGAGGAAAAAACAGTATGTTTAGTATGATATGATCAACACTACAATAAAGGAAATGAGTGCCTGTTTATATATGCACTCCACACATCCTTTTATACTCAGGACAACGGAAGGACCCACAAGATGCCAAAATAGTTCAGAACAGCTTCTAAGGACTAGGAGTAAGTGCTGGATTGTTTGTTTTTTTTTTTAAATAACAAAAGATTTTAAATGAACAAAGAAGTACCACCCACATCCAATCTGACAGATGAAGCAACTCAGGCTGCCAGTTTATAACCTGAAGACACTCCCAATTAGCCAATACCACCATTTTCAAAGCAGGCCCTGGTCCTGCCCTGGGTCACATACCTCTGTAAGTGGTAGATCTTGTGTGTGTACTGGCCTTTCTCACCGTCCTTCTCATAGGGCTCGTTCACCAGGACCTCCACACCTTCTCCACCACCAGTTTCATTTTTACTGGCTTCAGCCACAGAATACAGCTGCCCCACTTGATACTAAAGAACCAAAGAGACAGGCATTATTTGCAGCAGTTACACACAGCCCAACTGCAACGTCCAGGACCTCCACCTGTGGTTCATGGTGGTTCTTATCAAAAATCTTTGCAAAGTAATGGAGAACTCTGTGGCATCTTGCACTTGCTCTTACTTTCTCTCTCTCTCCACTACTGCTACTTCTTTTTGTTTCTCTTCCCAGTGCTAAGGATTGAATCAGGGCCTCAAGCATGCTAGGCCTAGAACTAGGTAAGTGCTCAATCAGTGAGCTATATTCTGAACCCTCTTTGTTTCCTACATCAACCTCCAGAGTAGCTGGGGCCGCAGGCTCTTTTTAACAGAAGTATTCAATTTCATCCTCCCATTTTCACAAATCCATGGGTTTAAAGAGAACACAGACTACACTTAATCTCACAGAACCATCCAGAAAACATTACAGAGTCCGGAGTACAGGATCTCAGTTAGTTACTAAAGATATCTATCACCCCCCCTCATTTACTTAAACAGCTAACCCTAAAGCTAAGAGTGGATCTCATGCTTGTAAGGCAACACTTTGGAGCTGTGGCAGGAGGCCTGCCGTGTACACGATGCCAGCTTGGGCTACAGTAAATTCTAGATTATCTTTGGAGACAGTGTCAGAACCTGTGGCAAACAAAACAAAACAAAACCCACAAGCAACAGTAATAAAACTAAATACATAAATGATCAGAAACCAAGACTCTTGACTTCTTGTCAAAGAAAGCTATCCAGTGCTCTGCGTATCCCAACCTCTGGCAAAAACTGGTTCAGCCTACTTGATTTTTCTCCTGTGTGGCTTTTCCTCACCCTGCAGGGACCTCAGAACCTCTCAATCAAGACTGCTTGGATTTTCCCCATTCTGGTTGGCTGAAGCTTTGCTCCTGCCTCCTGCATTACAGGCCCCTTCCCCAGGCTGCATTGGCTGCATGCCCCTTTGCCTTGGCAGCTGCTAGATGGCAAAAGTCTGGTTTTCCTTTATTTGTGTCACATGTCACCCTATCAAGTCACTGGCCTCCTCTGACCCCTTCAGGACAGTCTGGTGTAGGACTAACAATTTAAAAGATAGTGTCCAGGCCTAGCCTCCACCCCAACCCCATTTCTCTAACAGAAATCATCTAGAGAGAGAAAACATCTAAGATGCTGAGCATGGTGGCCTGTAATCTTGGCACTCAGGAAAGAGGGCAGGTGGATCTCTATGGGTTCAAGGCCAGCCAGGTCAACATAACAAGTTCTAGGACAGCCATGGCTAAATAGTGAGAAAAAAAGAAAGAAAAAAAGAAAGGAGAGAGGGAGGAGGAAAGAAGGAAGGGAGAAAGGAAATGAACAGTGTGGAGAAAATGAGCAGTGACAAAACAGGAAATTACATTTACTCCTAAGGACACATCTTCCTCATGGTTGCCAGGGCCAAGGAGGTCGAGGAAAAGAGACAAGAACTCAATCACCCGACCTGCTGGGGGTGGATGCAAAGCTTCCCCTGCCCTATACACCCTCCCCTGAACTTCTGGTACTCCAGTGTGAGACGAGGGGTATTCTGAGATTAAATTCAAGTAGGTGTACCTCTGGCATCCACCACTGCCACCACTGCCAGACACACAGTTGCCAGCAAGAGTGGGGTGCAGAGCTGTAGGCCCACTCTGTCACACCTGAAGCCTCCTACCTCAGCACCCTGATCACTGCACAGGAACTGCTGGGCAACATCTTGAGCAATGGTTCTTAGCCTTCCTAATGCTGCGACTTTTTAATACAACTCTTCGTGTCATGGTGACTCCCCAACCATAAAATTACTTTCGTTGCTACTTCATAACTGTAATCTTGCTACTGTTATGAATCATAAAGTAAATATTTAATATGCAGATGGTCTTAGGTGAACCCTGTGAAAGGGCCGTTCAACCCCCAAAGGGGTTGCAATCCACAGACTGGGAACTGCTAATCTAGAGATAAAGCAGTAGACCAGGACAATTCACTGCTTACCACAAAGCCCAAGTTGCCAAAGCAAAAAAGACCAGCACAGAAAGCCAAGGAAAGGCACAGGCAAGTGGTCAAGGCTCAGTTAATTCCATCAAGACAAACATCTGAGACAGCCAGTCACCTCTATCTATCTTGCTAACCCTGAGCAAAACCAGTGCTGCTCTGATGCCTCATGAAATCCACACCCCTGTACCTCTCCAGTCCTACCACCTGCTAAGGCACTCTTGAAACCCTATCAAGTGGGTCAGGGTCTGGCTGAGCCAGGGCTTTCTAACATGAAGCAGCAGGCACTCTGCTTTGAAGAAGAGTCATAAGGACATTGAACAACTGACTCAGCAAATTCTAAAGGGCATGCTGGGAAGAGGGCCTGTGGACAGGACTAGCTGCAGCTTGCTAATAGTGCTCCTTGGGGAGAGACCCAAGGGCTAGCAGAGATCAGGATCTTCAGGGATCCCTTTCAGCTGCAGGAAATCAGAGGGCAGGCTCTAAGAGGATCAGTCTGCCTGCTGGCCTCTTCCCCTCTAATCTGTTGATATTCTGATCCTTTAATCCCAACGTGATAAGGGAGGCAGTTTTGTTAATCCAAAGAGGTAAAGACTGGTCTGCACAAGGCACAGGTGAGGGGCACTTCACATCAGAAGGCTCCCTTTGGCACAACAGTTCTGCATCCTGGAAGGCTGCCAGACTCAAGACTGGGTGGCACAAGGGTGGGGGTCAAACCACAAAATCAGATAAGGAGACCGGGATTCCCACCTCTTTAGATTCAGAACAATGTTACCTTGCCCTTGAGAGTTTCCCCTTGTCCCATAGACTAAGTCACTCAGTGAAGTGAAACAGAGACTCTACCACTTGGAAAATCAGTGTGTGGGAACCCAGGGGGTGAAACGTGGAGCAGAAACACTGAACACACACAACGAAAAACCAGTACAGCTGGGCACAAATGGCCCACATCTGTAATCCCAGCACACAGGAGATGAGCCAGGAGGCCTGCCATGAATTAATTTAAGGCCACCATGGACCACACAGTGACTATCAGGCTAGCCAAGGTTATACAGTAAGACTCTAGTACTCTGTTGACCCACCCACATAGCCCTGTCGGGTCAGGCTCCATAGAGGAGTGATGCCATGAGACTGCCCTGTCCACAGAAGGTGGGCCAGGAACCACTGAAGTACACAACCATGTCAAACAGCCAGGCTTTCTTGCTTTGCTGCAGGATGCTGGGAACCCAAGGTAGTATCACACTAAAAGCTCTGGCCAAACAAGCTGATTCTGCCCCAAAACATCAATCAGAGCTGGCAGGGTGATTATAACGCTGTGACCTTCTTTCCTTTCTTTCTCCCCAAATCAGAAGCTCCAAGGGACTCAAGTCATGGTCTCCAATATAGGAAGTGAATCTACCAGTCACATGATGCTGGGCTGTTCTCATGGGAACAGTGAGTCAGAAAGGGGTTATTGACAGAGACTCTAAGAGGGCTGTTCCTTATTTATTTCTTCTTCAATTTCCCCATTCTAAAATTTTCTGATTATCCAGAACTAAGGTTCAAGCAACCAAAAGTGCAGCTTCACCCCTATGGGTCCTGTTTTCCTGTCAGTGCTTTCTTGCTGAGAGCAGGCTGACCAGCACCACAGATAGTCAAATCTGAACCAACACATGCTTCCAAGCTTCTGCTCAGCCCAGACTCTGATTACCCTACCCTGTCTCACCACTTCCTCCAGGCTGCAAAAACACCACAAGCCAAAAACTGTCAACTGTGGATGTGCTCATGGTAGGCCCACCAGGAGAGGTCAGAGCAGCAGAGGGATGCTCCCAGACAATTTGGCCCCTATTCTGCAGCTTTCTCACAGGCTTAGCCGGTAGCCATCAAGAGACTCCCTGCCAACTGATTCACTGTATCTGAAATACCACATGGAGACAATCCCACATTCCTGAGGGATGGCTTTCTGATTAAGGGGAAAGATAATCCAGTACAAAAGAGAGACAGTCATTGGACCACCTAAGTTTCAGGGTAAGGGCACAGTGGGTTTCTATTAGAAAATTGTGTTGCCTGCCCTCTTTTTTCTTACAGAAAGGTTCTCACTACATAACCCTGGCTAGTCTGGAAATCCCTATGTAGACCAAGATGGCCTTAAATTCACTGCTATTTTTAATAATGATGGCAAGGCCCCCAAAGGAAGTGGGCTGACGCTCCCAAAGCTCATACTGAGGATCCTGGTTCCCAGGACCCAGCTCAGGTGGCTCCATGTATCACAGCATCGATCTAGCCATTTCCAATTTTCCTCAATGTATGTTATGTGTGTGTATGTGTGTCTGTCTGTCTGTCTCTTTCCTTCTTCCCACCATTTCATTTGTTTATTATTGTTTTATTTGTTTTTCTTTTCTTTCTTTCTCTTTCTTTTTAAAGACAGGATTTCTCACTATATATATAGTCCTGGCTAGCCTGAAACTTGCCATATAGACCAGTAGACCAGGCTGGCTTCAAACTCAGAGATCCACCTGCCTCTGCCTGAGTGCAAGGACTAAAGGCATGTGCAACTATACCCAGCTTCTTTATCTTTTTTTTTTTTTTTTTTTTTTTTAAACAACTTACCACTGTATAGTCCAGGCTATCCTGAAACTCACTTTGTAACTCAGGCTGGCTTCAATAATCCTTCCTCAACTTCCCAAGTGTCAGGATTAGAAGTGTGAGCCACTCTATTTTTTAATTAATTAATTTTATTTTGAAAGGGAAGCTTACTGTATGCCCAACCTGGCCTCAAACTCTTTGATTTATGTAATTCTGCCACTGGCACCCAGATGTCTCTTTCATCTTTATTTCTCAGATTGCTCAGACCAAGCAAGTTCACACCTGTCCCTCTCCCCAGCTCTCCTCAGCTTTTATCAAATACATAGGACCCAACTGGAGACAATCCTCTCAGAGACCAATGAATGCCCATCACTCTTGGGGGTGTTTTGTCTCATCTAAAGAATGCTCCCACAGGGTTGGAGATATAGTTCAGTGGTTAGGAGCACGTGCTGCTGTTTAGAGGACCTAGGTTTGAGTCTACACTCAATATTGTGCAATTCACAACCGCCTGTGACTCCAACTTCAGGGCCTTCCTCTGCCCTCTGCAGGTGCCCCACATACATAGCATTACACATAGACACAAAGAGAGAAACACACACACATAAATAAAAATAAATGTTTAAAGACTGTTCCGGGCTCTGCTGGTCTGCTTTTATTTCTAAGAGGTCCAGCTCCTGTATGGAACACAAGAGCTTCCTGTTGGTCCTACAGAAAAAGAGGGAGCAGGCTGAGGGCACAGGCTGACCTTCATTTCGCTGGAAGCTGGGGTGGAGCTGTGGATTTGGAGGGAAATGCAGAACAAGCTTTGCCAGGAAGGGAGCCTAGAGGAAATTCAGAGAAAGGGTGGGACCAAGGGAGGCTCCCTGACAGCTTTCTGCTCTCCAGGAGACAGCCCTGAGTCAGCATGGCCTATGAACCTTCTTGTGGCAACTACTGCTGCCAGCACAGGCACAGGGCTGTGAGACCTAGAAACCATAAAATGACAGAGGGCAAGCCAAGACTATTTGTCATCCTCTGCCCTGCATAAAAGGAGGGTTCTGGGCCTCAGTCTTTCTACCTAGCATAGGTGGGGAATTCAGATTTCTGGCCTTGCTGGTTTGAGAGCGCCATCTCCAGCCTAGTCATGGAGGCCCCACACATGCACACAGTGCAGCTCATCAGTAACACGTCCCCAACAGTCCAGTCCCAGCAACTTTAGTCTCTACTCAAAGCTATCCTGCAAGCCAATGTCTTGAGACATGGTTGTACCCAAGTACAGATTCAGAAAGCACCAGGAATATGAACTGAGCCTTGGTTATCTCTATATTACAATAAAAATGAAAGCTACAGGAACAGCGTGACCACTCCCAGCGCAACTAAACTAATGTTAACAAGCACTTACAACAACCATGGAAATGAGGAAAAAGAAGGACTTACCTCATCTACAGACACAGGCAGGATGACTCGACTACAAGAGAAGAAAAAGAGAGTATCAACTCCAAGCTCAGAAGCCTGTCCAAGGCTCTCAAAGCATCACGTCAGCATAGTGTTGGGGGGGGGGTTTGTTGCATCCAACCCCCCACTCACTGACAAGAACCCAGCAGGGAAGGGCCCTCTGAATGCTTCAAGGCTAGGATCCTCATGCCCTTCTGGAAGCCCATTTAGAACCCTGTGATTCAGAGCAAACCTGAACTCCCTACTACTTACTTCATAGGCCACACATTCACGTCTTTCTCTCACATGCCCTCAGCCATCTCTTCCCCAACAAGACTTGCTAACCTGTCTAGTAAAACAGAGAAGCTAATAGAAGGGCCCGTCACGAGGATTCAGATCCAAAGAATGTGGCCCTAGGGGTGTGTACCAGTGGGCCTACCTTTCCAACATCGGCCCTCGAGGTCAAAGGCTGTGAAGGGGCCAATTCCCTAGAGGCTTAGGCAACCCTAGAGACTTCATAAAGCACCACCACCTTTGCTCTCTGAAGGATGTTGCAGTGCAAGGTACCTCACACAGCTCTAAAAGAGGGTACCCAGCTCTGACCTCTAGGAACTATCCAAAGACACCCCAACCCATCACTTTCTTTCCTCCTCCAGTTGGACCACCTGATTGTTGCAAGGGCCACAAATAAGCTGATGGAGAAATCATGGTCAGCCAAGTCCTCAGGAGGGTCAGAACTCCAGAGAGCTGAGAAGACTAGAGGCACTTCTCTAGGTGGCATTTTTAACAGACTAGGGGCTAACCCCCAGTTCAATGCTTTGAGGTCAAAGAGCTGGGGGAGGAAAAAAAAAAAAGACTTGATTGGACTCAAAAGTCAAGTCAAGCCACTCAGTACTGAGGAGACAGAGAGAGATGCATCTCTGTGAGCTTGAGGACAGCCTGGTCTAAGAGTGAGTTCCAGGACAGCCAGGACTACATGGTAAGACCCTATCGTTAAAAAACAAATAAGACAAGTGGAGATAGGCGTGGTGGTACACACCTATAATCCCAGCACTCCAGAGGCAGAGGCAGGCGGATCTGAGTTCAAAGCCAGCCTGGTCTACAGAGTTCCAGGAGTCAGGGCTACACAGAGAAACCCTTCCTCAAAACAAAAACATACAAATAATAAAATGAGATAAGCAAGAGGCAAAGCTGAGATTCCCAGTTCTCAGAGCCTTGCTGGAACCTGCTAGGCCCTCTGCATCTTGTGTGCTTGCTTAGTAAAGCATGAACGTATTCTCCTTCCTATGTAGAGGTTCAAGTATGGCTCTTTGCTCTAGGTTGCAAAATAGCTTCCTACTCTATAGTCCCACAAAGTTCTCCTGGGCAGCAAGAAAACACTGTGAGACCTGAGGAAACATCACAGTAAAAGCTGGGCATCAAGCAGAAAAAGCAGCAGGAAAAACATAACAAGATGGGCTCCGAGTCTTAACTGCCTGCTCCAGAATGACTCAAATAATACAAATCCTCCCATTAGAGAAAGCCAACAGTGCACAGAAGTACTTCCAACTTAGAGGGCAGAATTTCTGCACCCTCAGAAGAAACTTCCTAGAAAACAATACGCCTTTTATTTCAAGAACACAGCAAAAATCACATTGAAGAATTTGCAGAAATCAAATCAGGGAAAACCCTGTCAGAGGAAGTGTCAGAGAAAGCAACAGGGACAACCTTCAGATCCAAGCTCCCCTCAAGAGAGACTAGTACCGGCCAGTGCCTTCGACCCAGACATTTCTCCCTTGCTCCCTCTGAACAAAGCCACCTCAGCAGCCACAGGGGACATCTGGAGAGGAGAGGGCCACAGAGCCCAGCCAGGCCAAGACTGGAGCCATGCTCACCACAGGATGACCTTCACACGAATCCTTTTCTAAGCTGCAGCACCACATCCACAGCCAAGTACCCTTATGCCCCTCCTACCCTGTTCCTCATCCTGTCTCCCACCCAGGGATGCATACACAAGGCATGAGGCAATCAGAGGAAGTACAGATGCCAGGCAGGGTCTGCACTGCTGGCACCTTAGACCTTTCCCCTGCAGGCTTCAGGTGGGGAGAACAAAGAAAGGGAAAGGCATGCCTGCCTCCCAAATTCACTTCCTCTCTTCAGAAGGCCCTTCCTTCTCCTGCCTGACCTTTTCAAAACTACATATTTCTACACACTGTAGTATTCACAGGGGAATTTAAAAAAAAAAATCTGAAAAGTGAGAGGAGCTCATTCGTTTGGACACTGAGGATTAAAATGCAAAGTGCACCATGTTCTCCTTGGAGAACATTGGCGCCTGAGTGTTCTTCTTCTTCACCACATAAAGCTCTGAGCCGTGGCTGGACTAACATCAGACTGGACATCAAGAGAGGTGACAGGGCCTCCGAATAATGTTCTGCCCAAAAGAGTCCAGGTGGGATGACACCTGGTTCTTTACTTTGTCATCCAAACTGCACACTATGTCCTCATCTTAAACACCTCCAAGGGGCAAGAGATGTGGAGATAGACAAAGTGCCTTCACTGACAAAATGCAAAGAGTTCTCTGCACACTGGCTTGGTCATTAAGTTTTTCACAAGTTTCTCTCTACTTGGACATTTCCTATCTCTGAGCTTCGGAGGCTTAGGGCCCAACTGCTGCCCAGTTTCCTCCTACCTCTTCCAGGGAAGCTTAGTTCCACCATGAAGTCTATAGACACATCAATAGGATATGTGTCTGGGAGGAGAGTAGCAAGTCCTGGGATGGTCACTAGGAATCATGATCATCAGGAATGGGTCACACTAACTGAAAGATATTTAACAATCTAAATAGCCCCACCTGTCAGCCAAGCCAACATCCTGGGTTTCCACAGAGCCAACATCCATCTGCCTGCAAGCCCTGCCCGTCCCCCCAAATCAATATCTCCTTACCCCCAAAACATTTGTGGAGACCTCAATTCCTCTAAGCACTTCCTCATCTCTTTGCACGAAGGCCAGAATCTCCTAGAGACTGGATGTCCCTGTCCTGGTATCCCCACCTCCCTTGCAGGCACATCCATTCTTATACCGTCTTTCTGGATGATCTTGTGCCTTGCTAACTTCCTGCCCTTCTCTATCACCGAAACTCCTTCACGCCACTTCAGAACCTGCCCAGGATTTTCTAGACTCCTCATTCAAGTGTTGCCAAGTCTAAGCAGGCATCCTGAGATTTTTCCAAAAGCCTCCTTCCTCTTCTGCACCTACTTGGGTACCATGCCACTCTGGCCATCCCCACCCCTGCCCTGTTATCTCAGTCCCCAATGCTTTCTCCCTTTCCAACACCCAAGCCTGGCTCTGACTTAAGTCCTTTTTTCTGCAACCAATTATTACAATCCTTCCTGTGCTGCCTAAGGCAGCCACTGTCCATGCCCCAGGTTCCGCCCCAGCACTCCTCCCCACCACCTCAACTCCATTCTAGGAGTTACCTTATCTGATCTTCCCTGCCCCTTGGTACAGCTCAGCCTCAAACCCCTCCCCATCGTCAGTCAACTCGCCGGCGCTGCCTGTCCTTGTCCCATTGCTCCTTGGTCCCTTACACAACTCCTCAGTCATTCGGGCAGTTCTGCCAGCCCCTCCATCCCCCAGCGCCCACTACAGGGCACACCACATCCAGCACTCTCTGTTCCCCGTTCTCATGCCCCCTCTGGCTCTCCCTATCCCCTTGACCCCCCTCCTCAGGCCCTGTCCGGTCCTTACCGGTTCTCGGCCTCCTCTCCGGCCTATTCGACCCCACCTCTTGGGCTGTCTGTCACCTCCGGCCCCTCCAGCCCCACCTCAGGCCCCGTCCAGCCCCCGCTGTCCCCTCCGCCCCTGCTAGGCGGCCCAACAGCCCCATCCGGTGTTCTCCATCCCCCGGCAGGCGATCTGCCTTCGCGGCCGTCATCCACACCCTCCCTTCCGCCTCGCTTCCGCACAGCCGACCCGACACTCACTACTCCTTGAGCACCACCATGTCGCTTCGCGGCTCGGCGGCTGCCAGCTGCCAGCCCGACCTCCCGCCCGCTTCCCGGCGGCCGCTCTCCCGGTGGCCCGGCCCGGCCCGGCTGCCTGTGCGTCTTCGTCGTGGTCTGCTCTGTGCCCGCTGCTCTCGCTGCGGTCGCCGCGCGGGCTCCTGCCGCCCTGCCCTGGCCTCGCCACCTCCCGCGCCTCTGCCGACGCCGCCCGGAGCTCCGGTTCCGCAGCGCCGCGCGGGGGCGGGGCGTCTCTGCGGCAACCAGAGCGTCAGACGCAGCGGTGCGCGCTGACCTCACGCGGGGCGGGGCGGGGCGGGGCGGGGCCTTCCCGGGCCCGCCCCTTCACCCTTAAATGGGCCGTGGCTCCGGATTTTTTTTTTTTTTTTTTTTTTTGGTCAGTATCAGCGTTGGGCCCCTAGAAGGTTTGGGGACTCTGCAAGTGAAGAGACACGTCTGGTGTAAATTCTCTTCTGCAGCAGGAGCTGATGCGCCTGTATGCTTGGACATCGCTGGTGGGTGTATTCAGCAAGGCATGTCAAAAATAAAATGAAGGGCTTGGAGATTTAGTTCAGCTGCGAAGCACTTGCCTAATTTGGATGAGGTTTGAACCTAGCACCAAAAACCCCAAAACAAACAAAAGTGTGTTCCCTAAATACTTGACTCCACAGCTCCACTAGAAAGGTACTGTTTTTGTCCTCTTTTACAGAGGTAAGAAGGTGGCAGAAGTTAGTTTTGTTCATCACAGCTTTTTCATGATGTAGCTGAGATTTAATTTTTTTTTTTTTCTTCTTCACCATGTAGCTCTGGCTGTTCTAGAATCACTGTATAGACCAGGCTGGCATCAAACTCACAGAGAGCCACCAGTCTCTGGCTCCTAAATGCTGGGTGTAGCTGAGATTCTTACCCTGTGTCTTAGTGTCTTCTCATCCATCCAATAAACATTGCCTGAGGGTCTGCTGTGTACCAGAGCTTGTGCTAACCTGGATAGAGAAAACAAGACAGGTACTGTCCTGCCCTTAGGGGGCTGGAGATCAAATGGAGGAGAAGCAGGTGGTGGCTGAAGTTAAGAGGCAATTAGAATGAAAGGGGCTGTCCAGCCTGGTGGTACAGGCTTGTAATCTAACTACCTGGGAGCTGAAGCAGGAGGATGGAAAGTAAGCCATTGTCTCATAAAAGGTAGGGAGCAGGCTGGGATACAGTTCAATGGTAGAGTACTTGCCTAGTATGCAGGAGGCCTTAGGTTCAATTCTAGAACCACAAAAAGAAAAGAAAAAGGAAGCAAGCCAGGAGGCTATGAGGGGTGGCTTGATGGGATGGCACAGGAAGGGGCCTGGTATGTTGTGGGATATTTTATCGTTAAAGATAATTCCTGTAAGCTGTCCTTGTAAACAAAGGAGTGGCCACCCAGTTCTCCATATGATAGGATATTCCTTAACCTTAAGGCAGATGAAGGTTAGGCTCCATTCATTTGTATATTGGAGGGCTGGGTAGAGACAGGGAGGATTTGGAATAAAAAACCACCTAGGGCTGAGACGGAGAGGAGAAGAAGCAGAACAGAAGTAGGAAGAGAAGAGGAGGGAGAAACATGGAATGAAGTCTCTGCTAGCCGCCCGCCCGGGTATTGAATCCCTGAGAACTGACATGACTTGTGATTAATAAAGAGCATTGGAAAATTCAACGATGGACTCTTATTAAAACATTGAACGTAATTTAACACTGGTGGGTGTAAGGGATGCCATGAGGGAGAGTATCCCAGAGGACAAGATTGACAAGTAGATCTAAAGAGCACAGCACATAAAGGATGCAGATCTGTAAAGGCTGCAGTCAAGGAGAACAGGGTACATTTGGGGACTTGACCTAGTTTTGTTTTCTGTGTTTTGTTTGTTGCTGTGACCATGACCAAAAGTAACTTGGGGAGCAAAGGGTTTATTGCATCTTTGAGGTTAGAGTCCATTATCAAGGGACAACAGAGAAGGCAGGAACTGAAGCAGAGGCCATAGAGGAATGCTGCTTACTGGCTTGCTCAGCCTGCTTTCTTGTATAACCCAGAACCGCCTGTCCAGAGGTGGTACCATCCAGGGTGATTTGGGCCCTCCTACATTAATCATTAATCAAGAAATGCCCCCACAGGCTTGCCTACAGACACGACTGATGGGAGTATTTTCTCAGCTGAGGTTCCCTCTTCACAAATGACCCTAGCTTGTGTCACATTGAAAAAACAAACAAACAAAAAAACTGGCCAGCACAGACAGGACCAGAAGACATAAGTGGAACATTGAGTTTGGAGGCTGAAGAGCTAGGAAAGACTAGGTTCCTGGTGGGTGAGGATGCGGTGGGCTACAGGCCATGCGAGGGCATCTCAGGGTTTCAGCAGAGATATGAGATTTATGTATAATGTTTCCCTCTGAATGTTGGGGGCAGGGAGGGAAGAAGACAGGGCTGGATCAGGCCGAAGACAGGCAGGTACACCAATGAGGAGGCAACTGCAGAAGTCCAGGGAGCACTCAGGGTAGGAAAAAAGAAAAAAGCAAGACTTGTAGAGAAACTGGTCAGGAGGGCGACAGGCTGACAGCAAGGGGAGGAATCGATCAACGCAGACGGGGCTCAGGCCTGAGTGGGCAGCCATGTACTCAGTGGGAACACAGGGAAGGCGCCTGCAGACAGGCGGGGCTCACTGAGAGTGGGGTGCTTGAAGGATATCTGGATGCGATGGTGAGGGAACTACCCTAGACAGTGGCTCAGGAGGAACTGGGAAGCAGATGATCACAGTTACCAGCTACTGTGATCAGTCACCAGGGCTGCCCTAAGTGTTACATGTATCAGCCATTCACTCAGCAAACCCTAGAATGAGCAAGGAGAGCTCCAGAAAGTCAAGGCTGAGACCCTGAAAACAGGCCAAGATTGAGGAAGTGGCCTGGTCTCCTGGTTCCCCGTCCTCCAGTACAGGGCTTTTCTCCTTCGTAGTATCAATGAATAGTTCTCTAGAAAATGCTGGCTCTCTCCAAGAAGTACCCAGATCCTGGCCCCCTGGGAACGTGCAGTCTAGTTAGGGAGACTACATTTACTCATTTACTCAATAAATATTGATTGAGCACCTGGCCCTGTCCTAGGTCTTTTTCTAGGCTCTTACGATACAAGGGATGACCACGCAAACACGATTTCTCCCTTGCTGAATGGAGGGAAGCACTATTTAATACAAACACATACAGAAGTGGCTTTCAAGAGACAAGTGTGACTTGGAAGCTGAACTGGGTGACTGATCTTGGAGGGCAGCATCGATGATGATATTTAGACAGAAGAATTGCTGCTAATTAGTTGATAAAGGCTGAAGCATGAGATTGGAGGGCTGTGCTGCTCACTAGGGGAACCAAAAACAAATAACCTCAAGGCTGGAGACTTAGCTCCCCTGGGCAGCATGCTTGCCTGGCACTCACAAGGTCCTGAGTTCAACTCCCAATGCCACATAAAGCAGGTCTGGTAGTTCATGCCTGTGATCTCAGCACTTCTGAGGTACAGTCAGGTCTAAAGTCATTCTCAGCTACCCATTCAGTTTGAAGCTAGCCTGGGCTACACCAGACCCTGTCAAAAAAAGAAAACCAAAGGGCTGGAGATAAGGCCTAGCTCAGCTAAGAATGCCTGCCACTCTTCCAGAGGCCTGGAGTAGCTATGTCAGCACCCATGTCAGACAGCGAACAACCACTGTAACTGGAGCCTCATGGGGCTCTGAGGCCTCTGGCCGCCTCTGGCCCCTGTACTTACCTGCACACACCCCCACACAGTCACAGACACATGCACGTAACTTTAAAATAAATTTTAAAAAATCTTAAAAACCATAAAAGCGAGTTGTGGTGACACACACCTTTAGTCATGGCACTCAGGGGAGAGGCAGAGGTAGTAGGACCCCTATGAGGTGGAGGCCAGCCTGTTCTACACAGAGTTCTAGGCCAACCAGGGCTACATAGTGAAAATTTGTCTCAAATAAACAACAAAAATCAAATACCTCAAAAACCAACCCCATATACACACACACAATCATCAGAACACGTGAGGGCCAGCTTCCCCACTCCTGAACTCACAGGCATCAACTTGAAGTAGTTTCTGACAAAAGTGGCCACAGATGACAGGAGAGTCTGTGACGGGAGGGTCAGAGCTGGTTAAGATTGAGGAGGTGTGAAGGCAGCTTGAGCTGGAGAAGACAGGAAGGACGGCCTCCTCGGAGGGAACGGAGGGAACGCAGGGTACCTGGGGCTCGGCTTGCCTCTAGCCTGGGGAGTCAGAGCCAGAGCTGCGCATGCTGTTTGCAGTGGAGCTGGCCTGCCCGGGGCTGAACTTGGGACTTTGAGTGCCAGTTGAGAGACTCCCTCTGATAAGGGAGCTATTAGGGGCCTTGAAGAAGCCCTAACTCACTATCCAGATTCAACCTGGTTGGCTTGCCACTCTTGCTGTCTCTTTCCTTTCTCTGAGCATTTCAAAGTCCCCAAGACAGTCACCTGCCCCTGCTTGCTTCACTGTACCTACTTGGAATGCAGATCAGCCTTTCAGATCCTCAGTGCTGTCATCACACTTCGCTTTCTTTTTTAGATTTGTTTATTTTTATGTGCATTGATGTTTTGCCTGCATGTATGTCTGTGAGAGACTGTCAGATCCCCTGGATCTGGAGTTCCAGATAGTTGTGAGCTGCCATGTGGGTGCTAGGAATTGAACTCAGGTCCTCTGGAAGAGCAGCCAGTATTCTTAATCACTAAGCCAACTCTCCAGTTCCAATTTTTTAACAAAAATAATAATAACACCAACAACAACAATAACCAAATTTGTACACTATAAGAGCCAGCCAGTGCTCAGCGAGTTAGGGTACTCGTAGCCAAACCTGACAACTGACACCTCCAAGTTGTCCTCTGCATTCCACAGTTGTAATGCCACATGTGCACCACAGTGTGTGTGTGTGTGTGTGTGTGTGTGTGTCTGTGTGTGTGTGCTCGCGTGCGTATAATAAATAAGTATAATTGAAAAAATTTTAGATATAAATAAAATTTTTTAAAAAATTTGGAACACAGTCCCATCATGTAACTGGCTAGCCTGGAACTTGCTATGTAGAGATCCCCCTGCCTCTGCCTCTGCCTCTGCTTCTGCCTCTGCCTCTCAAGTGCACACCGAACAATAAAATTTTTTAATTGTTTTTATTTACTTACTTGGCTTGAGTGTGCCCACGGGCACATATGCCACAGCACCCGTGAAGGTCAGAAGACAACTTGTACAAGCTCTCTCCTGTACTAGATGGGTCCCTCGGGCTGAACTCAGGTTGTCACACTCAGCAGCAGCCCCTATACCAATAGAGCAGTCTCATCAGTTTTTCCCCCTTTTTTCCTTCCTCCTTTTCCTTCCCTTCTTTCTTTCCTTCTCTTTCTTCTGGTACCGGTACAAGGATATGAAACCCAGATTTCTTACATGTAAGCAAGAACTCTCCCATGTTGTTACAACCCTAAGCCTTTTTATTTCATTTACTATTTTTTTTTTTTTTTTTGAGAAAGGGGCTCTCTATATAGCCCTGCCTGGCCTGGAACTCTCTATGTAGACCAGGCTGACCCTCAAACCCAGCGATCTGCCTGCCTCTGCTTCCCCAGCGCAAGTGCTGGGATTAAAGGTATGTACCTTGGAGCTGAAGAGCTAGCTCAGCAGTTAAGAGCACTTGCTCCTCTCACAGAGGACCTGAGCTCAGTTCCCAGCAACCACACAGTAGCTCACAGCCATCTCCAGCCCCAGTTCCGGGAGAGATGATGCTTCCTTTTGTCCTCAATGAGCACCAGGCACTCACATAGTACACATATATACATGCAGGCACTCTCAGTACACATACATACATGCAGGTACCCACATAGTACACATACATACATGTAAGCACTCAAGCATAGACACAACTTTAAACACATAAATTGTAAAAAAAAATTTAAGGTGTATACCACCACATCCAGCCCCCCAATCTTTTAAATATAAATTTTGTTTTATTTTTAAAGATAGTTCTTTTCTTTGCTGGGCAGTGGTGGCAAATCCTTGAATCCCAGCACTCTGGAGGCAGAGGCAGGAGGATCTCTATGAGTTCAGGACCAGTTTGGTCTGCATAATGACTTCCAATCCAACCAGAGCTACATAGTAAGACAAAAAACAAACAAAAAAGAAAGGTTCTCACCATGTAGTCCAGGTTTACCCTGAGCTGGTTTTGAGGCCCAGGCTGGCCTGGACCTTGTGATCCTCCTGCCTCAGAAGCGCTGGGCTTATAGAACAGCCACAGCAAGCTCCAGTTTTAATTTCTTTATATTATCTCTTCTGTAATTCATAACTCCAATTTCTCCATCTCAATCTGTAGTGTTATTTCTTTTAGAGAAATTCAGTAAATAAAGCCCCTGTGGTTTTTGTTTGTTTTACACATTTCCAGTTATGGGGTTTTTCTTGCTGTTTTGTCTGTTCTATGTAACCCAGGCTAACCCCAAACTTACTGTGTAGCTAAGGATGACCTTGATTTTCTAATCCTGCTGCCTCCACCTCAAGCACTAGGGCTAAATCCACAAGCCACCATCTTAAGTAGTGATGGGTTGAGCCCACATTATGCATGCTGGGCAAGCATAACGGAGTCACGCCCCAGCCCCTGAACTCTGCTTCCTACATCACTTTTACCCTATCGAGTTTGGCTCACCCAGGTCTAGGCCTTCAGATGAAGGACCACACTGTTCTCCAACCTTGCCCCACTCCCCACAGCTTTCTCCCAACAGACATACCTCAGAATTCCAGCCCAACACTTTCCTGTGTTTTGTTTGGCAAGTTACTTAACCTCTCTGTGCCTTAGCCTCTTCATCTGTAAAATGAGGACAATGATAAGTGCCTGCATAATGGGCTCCAAGGGACTCTTTAGAAGAGCCAGGGCTCCTAAAGCAGTATTTGCAGCATGTGATAAGATCCATGTTTGTTGCAGCCAGCCTCCTGTGGTGGCTCACCAAGAGGGACATGGAGGCATTTTTTCATAGGTGCAAGTCCTGCCAGACCTTGGCAGAGGACTGTCATGGCAAGCACCATCCTGCCAGTGGAACCCCAACCATCTCAGCTCAGTTTTTATTGATTCAGAACTCCTCAGGTGCTCTACTGATACCACATGCAGATCATAAGCAATCAAACATTTCCCCACATAAACCCAGCACCTGCAGACAAATCAAAATCCCAAGACCTAGGCAGACCCTCACCCAACTATGCACAAAAACATTTATTTTAAACACAACTAAAAATAAACTTCCATGACACATGTTTGTTAGTTTGGCTTCTGGAGACAGGTTTCTGTGTAGCCCTGGCCATCCTGGAACTTGCTCTGTCAACCAGGCTGGCCTGGAATTCAAAGATATATACCTGCCTCTGCTGGGATTGAAGATGTGCGCCACCACTGCCTGGCAATTCCAGGTTATTTGTAATATTTTATTATTTTCTGTGTATGGGTGTTTTGCCTGCATGTACGTTATATGTACCACTGTGTGCCTGGTACAGAATAGGTCAGAAAAGGGCATCAGATCCCCTAGAACTGGAGTTAGATAGTTGTGAGCAGCCATGTGGATTCTGGAAATCACTCTAGAAGAGCAGTCAGAGACTGCAGAAGAGCAGAAGAGACCTGAGCTGTCTCTGCAACCCAGAGCACTGGCTACTCTTCAAGAGGACCTGAATTCAGTTCCCAGAACCCATGTCAGGTAAGTCATAACCCCCGTTTGTAACTCTAGTTCCTGGGAATCTGAACCTCTAGCCTCTGAGAGCAACTGCACTCAAATGCATATATCCATGTACGCACGTACACACAATTTAAAATGATAAAAATTATTTTTAAAGATTTTATTTATTTTATCTCATGTATCTGTGCATGCCTGCCTGAGGAGGCCAGAAAAGGGTGTTTGATCCCTTAGATAAGGTGTTATAGTTGGTGGTGAGCCATCTGATATGGGTGCTGGGAATTGAACCTGGGTCCTCGGCAGGAGCAAGTACTCTTAACCACTGAGCCATGTCTCCCACACCTATTTATTTACTTACTTATTTTTAAAAGATTTATTTTCATTTTGTGTATATGAGCATGTGGCTTTATGTATGTATGTATGAATGTATGTATGTGCACCATGTATGTGCTTGGTGCCCATGGGGATCAGAAAAAGGTGTTGGATCCCCTGGAATTGGAGTTAGGATTGGTTGTAAGCCATGAAGTAGATGCTGGGAACCAAACCTGGGTCTTCCACAAAACCAACACATGCTCTTAACCACTGAGCCATCTCTCCAGCTCTTATTTATTTTTGAGACACCATCTTACTATGTAGCCCTGGCTGGCCTGGATTGCGAGGTATTCCAGGCTAGCCTCTCTGTCTTTAAATACTGGAATAAAATTCTGTACCTCCACAATGAGCTCCATATTGTTCTTATGGGGAAAGAGTGTAGTGAGGCATGCTAGACACTACTGCAGATTCAACAGAGATACTTCTGCATCTTAGATAGGAAAGAGAAGGGACCTGGGATGTCACTGTCTGTTTCCTTGCCTTTCTCTGGCTCTATCCATACCTCTTGGTCTTTATTCCATGTCACTAGCAGACCTCCCCCCCCTGCATCTCCTTTCTTCTCTCTCTCTTTTGGTTTTTTGAGACAGGGTTTCTCTGTTGTAACTCTGGCTGTCCTGGAACCACTCTGTAGACCAGGCTGCCCTCAAACTCAGAAAGATCCACCTGCCTCTGCCTCCCGAGTGCTGGGATTAAAGGTGTGAGCCACACTGCCGTTTTGTTTTGCTTTTATATTTCTTTGTCTCCCCTTTCAGTCTGCCTTTCTCTCTGGTCTTACTCATCTCTCTACATTTCTCTCTCTTCCTCCTCCTTTTTTTTCCCTAAACAGTTTTCTTATCTTTTTTACACTTGTTTTTATGTGCATTGGCATTTTGCTTGCATGTGTGTCCGTATGAGGGTGCCAGATCTCCTGGAACTGGAGTTATAGATAGTTGGGAGCTGCCTGTGGGTGCTGGAATTGAACCTGGATCCTCTTGAGGAGCAGCCAGTGCTCTAACTGCTGAGCCATCTCTCCAGACCCATCCCCATCTCCTCTCTTACTGTCTCTCTCCTCTGGCCACCCCTTCCATTCTTGTTGTGTCTTTGTTACTGGACTCTGGGGTGCATACCTTCAGCCTGTGTTTCTTCTATCTTCTCTTTGCAGCTGTCTTCTTTTTGCCTGTCTCCCTCCCTCCCCCCACTCCCATGCCCTTCATTTTTGTGTCTCTGGATCTTAGCCCCCTACAGTGTCCCCTGGTGGCTGACCCTTGTCACCACCTCAGTACAGCTACACCTGTAATCCATCTCTGGGTATCTCGAGAGACTGTGTTTCACTGTTTCCATCTCCTGCCCTGCCTCTGCCTAGCTGGTGAGGGCATGCTGTCTCCTTCTCTCTCTGGCTTTAAGACAGGGTTTCCCACTGTAGCCCAAGCTGGCCTCAACTCATGATCCCCCCAACCCACTCCTCCTGCCTCAGCTGCTGGGATCATAGGCAGGCACCACCACGTCTGGCTCCATCTTTTTAAATTTCACCCCCCACAGTATCTACCAGGCAGCTATTTCACACCAGTGCCATCTGAGTCCCTGGCGGTATAGTGATGACCAAGACAGGGCCTGTGCCAACTCTCAAGGAACATTCATTCTGGTGGTAGACAGACACCGGACAAAGAGAGGACCAGGCTGCAGGTGGAATTCCGCGGTGAGGCTCTCACCTTGTCCCCAGTAGTACAAAGAGGAACTAAATGAAAACAAATGACCTCTATTATCCATGACTCTGGCTGCCCAGTTAACTCTACTGGGCACAGGCTTGAGGACAAGCTTCTGAGTGTCCCTGACAATTCCCTGTCACTACATAGTGACTTTGTGCCCCTCAGGAATTAGATTCCAGTGTTTAACCCATTTGCTGTCTCTGAACAGCATTCATTATGAGCCAGGATGCAAGACAGAGATAAAGAGAAGCAGTTAAAAAACAACAGAGAAACAAACAAAACCCCCACAATGCTGGAGAGAGGCAGCACAGGGGCCTAGGATGGGCAGGAGGCCCTGGAGGCCCTGGAGCTCTAGGAGGCAAGGGGGCCCTTCACCTCCCCCTCTTGTCTCACACTGGCTTATATAGGGTTAAAACAGAGCTGAGCAACAGTGATATTTTTCTTTAAAAACTTATTTTGAGCTAACATTTGAAAAGGGCGATATTCAATGTAAAACACGGGATTCCTAGCTTCTCAGGGGAAAAAAATATCAGAAGATCTGCCCCCCATGGGGCATATTCCACCTGACAGTAACTGGCTGTCTCTGTAAGTGGGGGCTGCAGTTTCCATGTCCTGGTTCGTCCTTGAGGTGGAGGTCAAAGTCAAGCTGCTCCTGTCTGGCCACAGAACTGATACTGTGGTTCTGCTTATACTGGAGAGAGAGAGGGGTCAGTGTTGCCTCCATCCAAAGCAAGGTGGGGGCTGGGGAATGGTGAGAACAAAAGGTGGGCTGGGGGCGGGGGTCAGGGGTAGGGGCAGGGGCAGGGGCAGGGGCAGGGTCCACCTTTCAAGTTTTCAGGCCTCAGCCTTGCCCTACATCCTAGTGGACCCCTTCCTGAGTGGCCTTATCCTACTGACTGTCTCCTGGGCTTCAGGTTCCCTCCATGCCAACAGCATAGAGAACCATGCTTCACATTAGGGGCAGGGAGTCGGAGCAAGAATGGTGTGATCCAGGCAGAAAGAGACATGGGAGCCACGGAGGAGCAGTTCTTAGTCATTCTCAGCATACATTTATTAAGTGCTTAGTGTGCTGGGGGCTAGGAACAGTAAAGTGACAGGTAAGAGCCAGGGTCAGCTACTGACTTATCAGTGACACTATGTGACCCTGGTGAACACAAGAACACACCCTCAGGCCTCCTTCTAAGGCTTGGGCTGGGCCTGTGACACACTGGATCCTGACCTGCCTAGATGCTCCTAGTAACAGAAGGGGGCACAATGGGTCTTTCCTTCCTCTGCCTCCACGTGTTACAGCACACAGGCACCCAACACATCCCTCTCAACACAGACACACTAGAACAAGTCAGACTGGCACATACACATACACACACACACACACACACACACACACACACACACACACCTGGGCAACCAGTCATTCAAAAAGGCAGTGTAGAAATGCCACACAGGGCTAGGACTTTTGACTCCAAGACTCTTTGGCCAAGCCTCTTACCAAAATGAGAAAGGCAAAATGGAAAATGGGCAAGTGGAGAACTTAAGGCTTCGCTAAAAGCAAAGTTTGGAGGGGACTGAGGTCAGTAGTACCGACCTTCCCATCTTTATCCGGCCACCAGTCTGGGCATGGTCAGTGTCTTTAAGTGTCATCTTAAGTCAGTGTCTTGTCATATTTGGGGGGGTGTGTGTGCCTTATTCCAGGTACTTCTGCCTTTCTCCAGAGCTACTATGGTTAAGTTTCTGCTGCTCATGTGGTTTACCTACAGGTCCCATTAGCCACACTGTGAGGCCTGGATGCCTCCACTGCATGTGAGGAAACAGACACTCAAGCTTTCCCTGAGAATGTGGTATGGCTGCTAACCTACGTGCTTCCCTCAGAGAACAGTCAAGGTTAGGAAGCTATCCATGGTCCTGTCTTGGATCTGCCCATGTAAGAATGACTCACCGCAGGGATCAAGGGGCACAGATGGTGGCTGTGCTGACAGAGGCCAGAGCTATGATGCCTTCTTTACAGAGGACACTGGCTCTACTGAACACCAAGGAGACTGTCCACACCCTAGGGCTCAGGGTGAGTTAGAGCATGGGGACAGTCTCACCTGACCCTCAACCCAGGGAAGGGCCATAGCCCAGGACAAGCAAGCCCCCTAAAAACACTTGGGTGCTCTTACCCTCAGAGCTCACGGTCTGAATGTGACTAGCTAATACACTTAGGTTAGGCCTTGGTAACTCACACAGATAAGGCAACTCACTGCCCCCAGAACCCACGAGAATCTATCGTAGTGGCCTTCATAGGGAGCAGTGCTGAGGCTGTAATGGCCCCTGTAGCCTGGCTTTGTAGAGATAACTGCAGAGCTCCGAGCAGGGCACCCTCACAACAGGCTGTCATAGCTTGTCCCCAGCCTTCACCAGCCATTCCAGACAGTGTATCTGCTTAGGTTCACACAGGCTGACAAGGAAGTACAACAGACCCCAATGAGCAAGGCACTCAGGAAGCCAAGGCAGAATAGCCAGGCCAAAGCCAACTTGAGAGACAACTGAGATCGTGCCCCAAAACAAAACAAAAAGCCTTCCACAACTCTGCTTAGCTGAAGGGTTTGTGCTGCTGTCTGGGACAGTCCTGTCCATATGACTGCAATACAGGATATATGTCCCTCCCTCCCTTTCAGCATCCACAGGGCCTATGCCAGTCCCTTTAGGCTGCCCAAGACCATGGTAAGGGTTTATGTACAGGTTTTGACCAGAACTTCTGGATGTAGGCATGGGGGACAAAACACAGAAAGTAGCACCCAAGGGCCTGCGCTTTGTCTTTGGCCTTAATAAAGGTTGGAGCCAGCTGTGAATAGGCCCCAGCAGTGAGCGATGGCAGAAGCCATTCTTGATGAATGCCTAGATGGCAAAGGGCAGGCTTCCAGCAGTGTGAGACTGGCTCTGCCTTGAAATTACAAAGCTGGCCTCACTTCCTGTTCCCTTCACCCCAAGAGCTTACAGGAGAAGGCTGTAAGCTTCTCTGGAGCCTCTGCCTGTGTCTAGCCTATGGTTCTGTCCCTATCTCAGGGCACTCCTTTTGAGGTTAAAGTGGTCAAGGAATTACTTCAAGTACCCATAGCCTCCAGGGCTCAAAAGACCCTTGTGCAAATAAATACCCTGTCCCATACCTGAGAAAGCTTTGGCTCCAAGACACGGAGGTCATTCTGAGCTTGCACCCCTTCCTTGGATTTTGCTGCTCTATTGGAAGCCTGGCACCCCTTGGACCACTGCTTCCAATGTGATGTTCTGGCCTTGGCTGCTTTAGTGACTGAGACCCACATGAGAGTCCTGGTTCTCCTGTGAGCAAGTGGCTCTACCTCTCTGGAACTCCAGCTACCACTCAAAGCTACCATCGTGATTCAAAGACACAAAACATGTTGACTTTGTGCCAAATCAGGGCAGAATGGCCCCTGACTAGGGAGTTCCCAACTCCTCTGGCTTGCCACACCTCTGTTCCCTGCTACCAGTTGGCACTCTAGTTCTCAGGCACTGCTGACTCTGGGCTCTTTCTCATCCACAAGTCTAGTTTCTGAATCCTAGGATATTCCCTTAAAAGTGTGCTCAAAAGATGTGGCCCCTTGGTGTTGATGGAGAGAGCACAAGTCATGTCTGAAGAGCCTTAGTCTATGTCTCTAGCAGGGAGGGGCCAGCAGTCCCTCAAACTGCTTTGCTCCTCACTGGTGCATTCTAACCTCATGGAGGCACCAGGTGTGACCTGTAGCCTACAGTGTCTTTTTTGTTCTTTAAAAGACAGGAGGATCTCCTGAAGCCAAGATTGGCTTCAAACTCACTATGTGATCAAGAATGACTTGAACTCCTGATCCTAATGGCACCACCTCCCAAGTGCTGGGATAACAGGCATCTGCCACCATGCCCAGTTCTATTGGGACTGGCCATCAAACCCAGGGCTTTGTGTGACTTAGGCAAACATGCTACCAACTGAGCTACATTCTCATTCAGCCCTGGAATCTACAATCTTAACATTGCAGGACCTTCTGCAAGTGGCCACTGTGTCACACAGGAGGAAGGGCACCACTCAGCAACATGTCTCAACCTTGCGTGTGAAGCAGGGTTGCAGCCCAGGCTGAAGCATGACACCCTCTGCCTCCTGAGGCTGGCATTACAGGCCTGTGCTGCATTTCCACAGCTCCACCAGTTCAGACAGCAGTGCATAAAACCTGTAATTTTCATTTCTTTGCAAACACTTGTGGGGTTTAAAAAAAAATTTTTTTTTTAAAGATAGGGTCTCATTGTGTAGTCCTGGCTAGCCTAGAACACCTGATGTAGGCCAAGCTGACTCAAACTCATAGAGGATTCTCTTGCCACTACACCTGGTACTGTATCCCTTCTCAGACAGCTGCAATGTTCATGAACACGGGGAAAGTGCTGTGGGTACCCGCTGTGAAACAACTGGTCAGCTTTAACTCCACACAACCTTCATTTGACTAGATGCTTTCCAAAACAAGACAACCAGTAACCATCATAGACCAGTGTTCTGAGGTACCTTAGAAAATGCTGATCCAGGTATTTTGGGAAACAGAACCTAGGACCTTGTCCGTGCTAAGAATGAGCTCTACCACGGAGCCATTGAGAAGCCACAGAAAAGGGCTTTCTAGCAGTCACTGTTGTGAGGGTCGATTTTAATGTCTGATCAGATTGGAGCCAAAGACTTAGCAGTTCACTGTTACTACAGAACCTGAACTTGGCCTGAGGGCTCCTCTTCTCTGGGTCTGCCCTCACCCCATCCTGATGCTATTTAGCCTATGGTTCTGGAGTCACCATACAATAACTGTTGGGGTTGTGAGGTGGCAGCAAACAGTAGAGATGAAGGCCTCTGGACAGGCCAGTCTAGTTGGGACAGACAGCAGAAGGGGCGCCCCCTACCTCTTACTGCCCTATTTGCCTGGAGTATGTATGGGGTAGTCAGGACTTTCCTTTGTCCACACCCCTTCCTGGACATGTCAGGAAGGTGGCAAGCACCCAGGTGCAACTGGGTTTGTCACTAGTAGAATATCTTTAGGGTCTCACTATGTAGCCCCAGAACTCCCCACCTAGACCAGGCTGGCCTCAAACTCTTCCTGCTTCAGCTTTATGTAAGTGCTGGGATTAAAGAGTGTGTCACTATGTCTGGATTTCTCGATTTTTTCTTCCTGGCAGAACCTCTTGTCCTGCCTTTCCCCTTCTTAAAACAGGCACATAGAGTGGTCAACTGATACATTAGGAGGGGCATCCATTACCAACAGGAAAATGGATTTATTGCTTCATAAAAAGAATTCTGATAAAACTTAAGACAAAACCACAGACTTAAAAACCAACTCACCCCTCTTGCAACCCGAGTGGTCTCAGACAGGGTTCCTAGGGGCTGTCAAGGTAAGCTGGTTATTGAGCCAGGCAGGCCAGCTAGGCTTCTCTAAATGTGAACAGCTCTACCGCCTTGAAGGAGTCTGCCAGCAGGGGGCACTGTGGCTACATGGCCATCCACAAAGTCCCCATCATAGAACAAGGCACTCTCCCATCTTGAGTCTGCTACAGGCCTGGCTGGCTTCTGGTCTGGTCCACTCTGAGAAAGCATCCCCTGGGGCGTTAAACACGTGTACATACGTACGTGTACACACACACACACACACACACACACACACACACACACACACACACACACACCTCGGTTACTAACCCTTTTCCCTATTTAAGCTTGGCTACCCGTCAGCCACAGCCTTACTCTCACCCCAGAAAAGCAGCTGTGAGTGGGTGGAAGGGTGCCCTTGTGGTGTCCCCGTAGTTTCCTTCAGGTTGCAGACTGGAACAAGGGTGGCAGTAGAGACATACTTCCCCCACCCTGAACAAGAAGCCTTGCCCATGGCTCCTGAGGCTTTGTGTAACTATTCTGCCTTCCATCCCTCCCCAAGCCTGAGACAGGGGGGCTTCTCCACAGGCCTTCAAGGAAAGGATGGGCCAGGGACCAGCCATGGGGGGTGTGGGAGGGTACACTGGGATTACAAAGGGGTTAGCACCAACAACAGGAAACGGGTCCTTCCTTCCTCAGGCAGTCACAGACTGGCCAGGGGAGGTAAGAGGCCAGACACAGGAGTGCAGACAGCGCAAACCTTTGTCCTCAGGCGGGTGTGCTTGGTGGGCATGCAGCTCAGGGACAGGTAGTGGGTGGAGGATGGCAGGCCCCTCTGCTTTGGCAAGAGAAGAATCCAGACCAGTGAGGGAAGAGAAAGCCTGCTTGCTGGGGGGACAAGTCCCCTCGGCTCCAGGTACAGACCCCACAGAGATCCAAGACCCCAGAGTCCCTGGGGTAACAGACAGCTAGGCCAGGGCAGCCCAGCTTCTGGCAGTGGGGAGTTCATTTGTCCCGGGTCCTCTCCTGTCCCTCCACACCAGCACTCCACAGCAGGCCAGGGCTTTGTGAGGAAGCATGGGCTCCAGTGTGGGGAAGGGCAGGATCCAGGGAACACACAGGATCCTCTGGGGCGGGGAGATGACAGGGTCAGTCACTGAAGCACAGGCAGGAGGTCACAGCTCTGATGTGGTGGGCACTACACGAAAGCCTCCCGGTTGGATGAACCATTGATCTTGAGGAACAGCTTGCTGTCTTCCCGCTTCTGGTGAAGCTGCCTCTCCAGCTGGCGCCGGTAGCAAATCAGGTAAAGTGGCAGGCAGAAGCCTAGCAGGCTCATGATGAGCAGACCCACGTTCACCTGGGAAGGTGTGGATGGGTGGTCGTAAGGAGCTGTGTTCGCCACAGGGCAGCACCCTCAGGCACACACATTTTTGGGGAAGGGAGGCAGTCACAGGAGAAGAGTGAAAACGCAGGAGGAAGGCTCAAGAGGTCCCAGGGCTGTCATTCCACATCCCAGCATCTAAACCCCCAGTTCCCCACAGCCACTCAGCAGCCTTCACGGACTGGGCTGGGGTCGGGACAACTCATGGCATCTGGGCTAGAATGCTGGCCTCTGGATGGAAAGTCCAGGAAAAGCCCAGGACCAGATCCAGAGAGGCCATCTTTCTCCTCCTGCTTGGCTGTCATCCACCAGGGATCCCTGACTGGGTTCTGTCCTAAGTTCCCACACTGCGCATTGTCCTTGAGCCCACTCCCCAGGAGCAGAAGAGTGGAGAGACACCGTGACCCTTCTTACCCACAGAGGGTCTCCTTCAAGAGGCCCCATCATGGCCAGAAATAGCGGCTGCTGCAGGAGAGCGAAGAGCGCACTGACGAGGGACTGAAGGCCTGTGAGACTACCAAACTGTGTGGAGGGGTACCTGTGGGGACAACGGGAGCCATCACAGCCAGCCCAGCACCATTCACAGGCTTCTCAAATCTCTCATTAGCCCGGCTCGGGTGTGGTGGTTAAGTGGGGCTGCCCCATGGGTGCCTGCTTGTGGGAAGAGGCGGGACCAGCTTCGGGATGGTTGGGTGCTGGCCCCGAGGCTCTCCAGACTCTGGGGTGAGCCTCTCCCACACTCATGTGTGCCCTCAGCTTGTGGGTACAGGGCTGAGCATAGTGGAAAGATGGTGCCAGCAGACCTGTGGCTTGGGAAATGTTCCCGGGGAGCAGGTTGGAGGCTGAGCCTGGCTCTGCCGTACCCCCCTCCAGGAGCATTACACAATCACGGAAACTCAGCATCACAGGTCTCTTGCCCGACTCCCTCACACCCTGCCAGGGCAGCCACAACTTCCTCCAGGCCTGGGGGGGGGGCAGCGACAAGGCGGGGGACAGGCGGACCTGGAATGACCTCTGTAGGATGCTGCATAAAGAGGGAAGGAATTCTGGGCTTAATGTCAGGGAACAGCAGGCTCTGCTGCCCCAGAGGTACGAGGGAGCCCTGGGCAAGAATGAGCTACATTCATGCTCACAGACGGTGGATGATGGGAACCTGGGTTTCAATTTGTGGGCCAAGCCCTAGGCAAGGGGGAAGAACAGGTATGTGGCTTCTTGGAAAAGATGTAGCTTTCACTGCAGTCAGGGTTCAAGGAGATTATGGCTAACAAATGGGCCCTTTGAGGCCCTCTAGGGGCAGACAGCCATGTACTTCTGGGACTAGTTATCCATGTCACTGCCCCTACTGAGGACCATTTACACTTTAGTATTTCGCTTCAGGCACCCAGGACCCAACCCTGTCCCAGTGAGTGGCCAGGGACAGTGCCAGGACTTGGCTGAACAGCAAGCCCTGAGGCCCTAAGGCACTGACCATGGCAGAGAGACTGACTTCGTGTTAAATGCCAAGGCTTGTGGGCACCCAACTGTCTGCCTCCTGACTCACCTGCCGGCAGGTGTGTATGTATGGCCTTTTGTGACACGGACAGCAGAAACCCATGCAAGATGAAGCATACCAGGAAGGCAGGACAGTTCCCTCAGGTCAGGGCCACCACACCACCCAGAGCTTCCAGGACTTACACAGCAGCATATAGGCCCCCTACGGCAGAGTGGATGAATCCTCGCACAATTGTGTGCAGGACGAAGGAGAAGATCTGAGGGAGGGAAGGAGAACAGAGCGTGAGCAAGGGACCCCTCAGGACCTCCTCTGTCCCTTCCCTCTGGCTCCTGGAGACCCGGCCACAGCACCAGGGCCACCGGGAGTTGGCTGCTCCCAGCTCTCTAGTGCAGAATTGTCGGCCACCAGGAGATGGCTGCTCCCAGCTCTCTAGTGCAGAATTGTGGATTTTTCTTTTTCTTGAGATGAGGTTTCACTGTGTAAGCCTATTGGCTGTCCTAGAACTCTTTATGTAAACCAGGGTGGCCGCCGACTCAGAAAGATCTGCTTGCCTCTGCCTCCACAGTGCTGGGATTAAAGTCGTGCACCACGATGCCTGGCTCTTGGTAAAACTTTTTGTAAAAAAATTTTTAGTGGTCACAGCCTGATACACACACACACACACACACACACACACATAAATTTTATTTATGTGTATTAGTGTTTAGCCTACATATATGTACACACATCATGTGTGTACCTGGTGCCAGAGTCCAGAAGATGGCACCAGATCCCTTGAACCTAAAGTTACAGAGAATTTTGAGTCACCATGTGGGTGCTGGGAACCAAACCCAGGTCCTTGCAAAAGAGCAGTCAGTGCTCTTAACCACTGAACCATCTCTCCAGGTCCTCATTTTTGTAATTAAAAAAAAAAAAAAAACAAACATTTGGGCTAGAGGGATGGCTCAGTAGTCAAGAACACTGCTTGCTCTTCCAGAGGACTTGGTTCAGTTCCCAATATCCACATGGTGGCTAACAACTGTCTGTAACTCCAGTTCTAAGGGACCCGATCTTCTGACCTCTGTAGGCACCAGGCATGGTACACAGTACATGGTACACCACATGGTATACCACATGGTACACAGACTTACACAGGTAGGCAAAATGCCCATATACACAAAAAAGAAATTTTAAACTCTTTATGTAATTCAATTTTATTTTATGTGCACTGGTGTGAGAGTGTCAGATCCCCTGAAACTGGAGTTAAGATGTTGTAGGCTGCCATGTAGGTGCTGGGAATTGAACTCAGGTCCTCTGGAAGAGCAGCCAGTGTTCTTAACCTCTGAGCCAACTCTCCAGTCCCTTAAACTCTTTTCTTTTAAAAAAAAAAAATCGCCTTTTGTGCAAGTGTCACGATGCCTGTGTGGAGGTCAGAGGAAACTTGGGAGTTTTTCTCTCCTGTCACGTGGGTCCCAGGGTCAAGGTCATCAGGCTTGGCAGTTTGTGCCTTTCACTGCTAAGCTGTCCTTTCATGGATTTTGTAGCCAGTTGCTAAGCAGTCATTATGAAAAATTAAATGATATAAACTTACAATTAAGAAACTAAACTAAACTAAAAGACTATCTTAAAGCAAAGGTAATGAATGCTCCAAGTTTATCACCACGGAGTTATTTCACTAGTGTTACTTCTGTTTGTTCTGAAGGCATGTCCCTGTATGCCATATGTGTAGGGTAGAAATACCATACTGTAGTGCTTTACTGTAAATCACTTCCCAATTCCACATTCATTGGTATTTCACTGGAAGCTTGAAGTCAGCCATGATGACAGTATTCACAGCATGGACACTGCAAGCAAATGCATAAAGGCTCAAGATCCCTTCACCCAATCCTAAGAATCTGTATTTACGTGAGGACTTTCCCAGGTCTCCTTGCCTGGTGATCCAGCCTCTACTGACAAGTGGCTGTTTTCACTTGCCTGGCAAATCTCTATCTATGGGTTTTGGCAAGTGTGGCAAACTATGAGAAAGCCTTGTTAGTTAATGATCCCTGAGAGGTACTGGCCATCTTCCTCTGCCACCCTAGAGCCCTGTGTTTGTTCTGACTTTATTTCATGTACAACCCTGCACTCTTGCATTAGCAGCTAGGACCTGCTCCCAGGGATGTGGGAGGGGAGGGGCCAGGGCTACTCCTGGCAGGCATGAAAGGTTCAAATGCACTGCTCTCTTTTCACAACTGGCCTTCAATGAGAACTGAGTTAAATAAAAAGCAGATGATTGCCTTCCTCCATTGGACAATATGATCATGGCAAAGGTCTGCTAGTCTCTCCCCACTGGAACTGGTCCAAGTCTCCCACAGTCCACTCTGGTCTGCACACGCAGCGCCAGTACGCATGTGTGACAGTACTGTGGGTGTGCACACCTGTGTGGTCAACATAGCTCCAACACCTGGCACTTTGCAAACAAAGAGCCTCTTCGTTTCCTCCCAGGGCTGACTTGAGACATACCTGCGCTTGGGCTACACCCACTGGGAAGCAATGCTATCAGATGCATCCCTTCACACTGTAGACTTGGGACCTGGGCCCAGATGGATTGCTAGAACGTTTTCATGGACCGAAAGGTGGGGCCAGGCAGGTGCAAAGTCTACTTGGCTTACATACTCTTAAGAAGTCAGGTTTCAAAAAGCTCACAAGTCTTGTGCAAGGCGAGGCATGGTGGTACATTCTTGTAATCCCAGCACTTGAAGGGCCAAGAAGGCAGGAGAATCAAGTCTGAGTCCAGCCTGGGCTACACAGAAAGACTGTATCTCAGAAGACAAAAAATAAAAAATCTTGTACAAAGGAATTAAGCTGTTGAACCCTGACACCAAGCCAAGATGAGCCACTCTCAGTTCTTTCCAGGCTAACAGCCATGTGGACACGGTTGTCTTTGCTACCAGGGTGCTGGGATTACAAGCGTGTGCCACCACACTCAGTCTTGGCCAAACCTCTTTAGACATCAGATTTCAACTGTCTGAGAAAATGCAAAACCACACAGTTCTAGGAAACAGACGACGATGGTCCCATGGTATGCAAGGTGCCTAAGGACAGAGAACAATGTGGCTTCTTGGAAAGAGTCCTATCAAACAAAACTGGTCTTCACAGATCACTCTCCTCTTTAGCCCGGAGTGGAGGAGTGGAGGAGGCCAAGCAGACCTCCAGGAAATACTGGCAGCTAGCCAAAATGAATGACTGAAGCCCATGTTCCATCCCCTACACGATCCCTCCCTCTCCCCAGACCTACCTGTAGAGGCAGGTTAGGAATGAGGCAGGTCACCCCAAAGCCCACGAGCAGCATGTTCGTAAAGGCAAAGGCCCGCATGGCGTTAGTGACTTTCTGGACCTGTCTGTCTCGTTTCTGCTTTTTTTCACCTCTGTGGAGAAAGAGCACATGGGACTTGGGGGAGGGGTGCTCCCTGGAGGAAGGTGGGCCCTCCCCAAAACGTCAGGGGGTCCTAGTTCCATAGGACACTCAACTACACCTCAGACCAGCACCAGGAACACTCTCTGGGCTGCCCCCTCAGCTGAGCAGAGGCTAATTCAAGTAGAGGCTCTCTGGGCTGAAGACAGCCTCACCTGGAAGCAATCCTGTTCAGAGAGCCCTGCTGATGGGGGAGGGGGAGGGAGAGTGGGGGAGGAGCAGAGTGCAGCAAAGCTTCACTGCACTGAATCTTGCAGGAAGCTGGTAATAAGCCAGATGATAAGCCAAATAAGGGAGTGAGTGGGTTTCCCCTTGGGGGGCAGGATGGGGTGAGGGGAAACAAATACACAGCAGATGGAACCAGGATGGCAAATAGCCTTTGGCTCTAGGGCCTAACCTAGATAACAAGGAGCCTCTGTAATTATTTCCTTGTGGATTAACTATTACTGAGTCCAGCCATGCCACCTACACTGAAACCCCATGGACGATCACAAGAGTGAACGGCAGATGTTCAAAGGGGGGCAGCAGTTCCCAGGCCCACCACTTTCTAACTATACCACCTCTGTAAGAAGCCTCAAACACCTAGGCCTGGTCCCCTCGTCTGTGAAATGGGCACAACACTCACACACGTTGCGTCATGGCACTGAAGCTGAACTGAGACACTGTGTGTTGAGTGCTTGGCGTTGGGCCTGATACAATAAATAACAGCCTACCATGTGATGGGAGTTGGAAAAGCAGCATTTAACTCCTCCTCTGATCTCAGAGCCCAGCCCTTCCATAAGACAGGGCGCCAGTGCCCTGTTTAATCTTCGTCACGTCATTAGCGCACTTGGTTAGAGTAGCTTACGACTCCAGTAAGCGGAATGAGCCCCAGAGGCAAGAGGCTTTAAAACAGCCCCCTTGTGAAGCTCCTGCCAAGTGCCAGTGCCAACCTGGGGTCCTGGGTGTTCCTCTGCTTCTATCTACCCCAGTGTCTCCCAAACTTCAGAGAATGTCCGCAGGATCCTGCGTGCACCCCTCTTGCCTCTCCTGCCCACCAGGCCCTGCTTAACATGCCATATGACCCAGTTGTCTTTCTCTGGGGGCTGGGAGTGGACTGTGGCCTACGTACTGAGTGTTGTCTTTCTCCTCAGGCTCCTCAGAAGTATCTTCACACTCTTTCAGCTTCCAGTCCATGATGTAGCCGATGACAGGAGCTGTCAGCAGGCAGAGCAGCTGGAGTGCACCGAAGATGGAGGTATAGAGGGCAACTGGGGAGGAAGACGGCATGTCATGGGAGCTCCGGTACACAGCCCTGGGAACAGCCTGAGTGGCATCTGCAGGACCCTTGGAGCCCTCTTGTCACCGTGGGTTGAAGGGAACCTACAGACCTTAACTTCTGAAATCTAAGCTAGAATAAAGGCTAATTTTCTGTTCCAAACCTCTGCTGCTTCCCTTGAAGCAGCTAATGAAATAATCCAGTATGTCACAATGACAACCCCCCCCACCAAAGTTTCAGGGAAGTCACCCTGACTTGGAAACCACAAAATCACCAGTGCCCATGACTGGGGCTTTCTATGACTGACCATCTTTTTCTGCCCCCAGAAATGTACCAGGAAGGCACTGTTCACAGGGACTCTGACGTCAGGGCTTCCATCTTCAAAGAGACTTAAAATTGTAGGGGGTGGGGTACAAAAAAATAGTTGACTGCTAAGCGTTCCGCCCTCACCCCACCAGTGCAGGGGAGAAGCCTTTGGGCTGAACAGAGAGTAGCTGTGAGTGGTGTTGGCACGTCCCCTGACAACCCTGCTTACCAGTCTCCATCACTTCATCGAAAAAGCGAAGGCAGAAAAGCAGAGAGAAGAGAGACAATCAGTGGCCCAAGTACTAACAAGACAGGAGATGAGCTATCCACAGCAGAGCCCAACAACACACACCCCACTTCCCACGAGACCCCCAGAGCTGTCAGTGAGGGCCTAGCCCATGCCAGCTCAGGGATGGATGTGAGAGAGAGCCCAGGCCAGCTGACGTTCTCCTGGCTGTGGTTATTCATCACAGGCAGGCTGCTGAGTCAGGTCCGTGGCCCTGGCCAGACACCATGATGGGGAAGTGGCATCCTAAAGGCAGAAGGCCTGGCAGAATTGGAGTTCTACCATGTGGCCCTGCGAGAATGCTGCTCTGTCACCGTTACCTCCTGCTGCACTCACAGAGAAGGAAAGGTCAAAGGATCTGTGCCAGCCACACAGTCATCTGACACTACAGTTCTCCCTAGACAGTCACTAGCTCCCTGACCCCAAGGTAGCCCTTCCAGCAGAGCCAGGCCTGTGGATGCTGGATGCCAGCGACCGGGGGAACTGAGCCCCTGTCTACTGTATGTCAGACTTCCTCTCCTGCTTCCCTCTACTTCTTGAAGCTGACCTTTATTAGATAAGGTCTCATTGTGTAGCCAACTGGCCTCAAAATCATAATCTTCCAGTCTCAGCCGCCTAGGACCTGAGATTATGGAAGTGTACCAGGGTGTCCATCTTATAACTGACTTTTTTTTTTGTCTTGAACTCACAGAGATGGCTGCCTCTATCTCCAAAATACTGGGATTAAAGGAGTATGCCACCATGCCCAGTAAAATTGACTTTTTGAAAGGAAGAAAAATTGGGCCAATGAGATGTCTTAGCAGCTAAGGTGCCTGTTATAAGAGCCTCACACCCACATCAAAATCTAGGAAATCCATGGGGCAAGGAGAGCTCAGACTCCTAAAAGCTGTGCTTTGACTTCAACATGAGCAACAAGCATCTTCACCTGCTGAGCTGGTTCCAGCAAAAGATTCTTAATTTAAGTGAAAGACTAAGCTGGGTACGATAGTAATTCCAGTACTTGGCTGAGACAGAAGGATCGCCTTCTGAGGCCAACTTGGTCTATTAGCAAGTTCTATGCCAGTCTAGGCTACCGAATCTCAGAGAGACAAAAATGTTCTACCACATAGGGTGGTCCCCATCTGTGGTCACAGCTACAGAAGACTGAAGCAGGAGGGTGGCTTGAGAGTCTAGGCGAAGCAGCAAACAGGATCCACCCAGACATACTCTCTTTAATCCATGCAGGCCTCCAATTTGCTATGGAATCAGACAACTTTGAATATCTGATCTCTCTGCTTCCACCTCTGGAATGCTGGAATTATAAGCATTCATCACCACACCAATTAATTTGGTGCTGGGATGAACCGAGGGCTTCATGCATGCTAAGAAAGCTCTCTAACAGGTGAGCCACATTTCTAGTTCAAAACACATTTCTAGTTTGATATATATATGTGTGTGTGTGTATGTGTGTGTGTGTTTTCAAGACACGGTTTCTATGTGTAGCCCTGGCTGCCCTGAAACTCTCTGTAGACCAGGCTGGCCTCAAATTCACAGAGATCCACTTCCCTCTTGTCTCCCAAGTGCTGGGATTAAAGATGTGTACCACCATCACCCAGCTAAGACCCCTTATCTTAATAAAACAAAAAAACAAAAAAAACAAAAACGGGTTCCAGGGGTATAAAGTTAGCTAAAGGTCTTTTTCTCCCATAAGGACTCTGAGGCCATTACTGTGCGCCATCATGATTTTTGGCTCATTATATATATTCAGCATCTTTCTACTTTCTCTCTCCACTGAGGAGCCAGTAGGTGCCTGGAGTTTTTCCCTCTGTGAAAGCAGGCCTTCCTGTCCCTGTGGAAAACTGGTATTTGGCTCCTTGCAAGGACTGCTGCGTTATCTTTCCCTCGGTAAAAACAAGTTAGCCAACAAAAGAAAGCGGCCGGCTGGTGAGACTGCCAACAGAGGATTTGCCGAATGTGTTTGTCCTGCTCGCTCAGGATGACTAACTAAAGCTGAGTCAGCCTGGCCCTGGGGAAGTACTGACTTTCTCTGTGAAGCAAAGCCCCTCGTCAGCTGAAGAACCGCTGCTGTTTTCCTGTGGGTTATCAGTTCTGCTTCCCAGAGTGAACAAGCCTCAACTGGATCACTCAGTCCTGGGAAGCCTCTGTTTCCCCTGGTTCCCAGGGCAGGACGCCGATCCTAGAGTGGGCTCCCACTGACCCAGAGTCCTCTGCCAGGACAAAGGTCCTTCCTCCCTCAGTCTTCAGTCCTTTTGGATCAGGGATGTGACTGGGTGGGGCTGGGCTGCTGTCTTCTGCTCTGGGCAGTGTTTTCAATACAGATGCAGCCCTCAGTCCTACCCACTGGCACTGGAAATATACACCCCACACCCTAAACACACAGAGCTATTTCAGTCCTCTCCCTCCTGAGCCGGGAAACCCTGACCGGGACATGAAAGAACAGCCAGGCTGGCTGTGACAGAGCAGCCCTGAAAACCAAACAGGGCCTCAGACTTGCAATTCCACAACCCTACTGACCTAAGCTCCACCCGTACCTTCAGCCAGTGAGGCTGGTGGGCGTCACTTGCCTGGTGAGAGCACCAGCAGTGCCCTACCCTGGAAGGACGCACCAAAGCCCGGAGAATGCTTACCTGTCTTCTGGTCACCGCTGACCAGGAACTCGAGGATGCTGTTCATGGCCCCCATGTAGAAGATGAGCCGCAGCTGCGTGACACACATGGTGACCAGGCTGAGCAGCAGGATGGGGCTGAACACACTGTGCATGAACGACGGGGCCGCTATGGCAAGAAGGCATGGGCTCAGGGCCGGGAAACATGGCCCACCCAGCACCCAGTGCCCAGCGAAGGGAATAGGGCCCAGTTGCTGACTGGTAGAGGTAAGGGACCGGCTAAGAGGTTTGTGGTGTTGATGCTCATCCGCAGTTTCCCTAAGCTCGGTGAGACTCAGTGTGCGTGTCTAACTGGACAGGCAGTGCCTACCTTTTGAGACAGAACAGGAATTCAGTGAAAGGGTACCCACAGAGTCTCAGCCAATGACTCCCTATCAAGGGTGCCCTGGGCTACATGTGCGGTATAAATGAGAAATGCACCCCCCCCAATCTTTTGGGCCGAGCTGGAAGGTACCATGTGTTGGGTACCTGCAGCATCAGGCTGGCACTTCACCTCCAGGTCGACAGTGGACAGGCACAGCTTGTGGCCCTCCTGCAGGGCAGCCTGCTCTTTGGCACTCCTCATGGAGCTGCCCACGCTCAGGCGGCGCCCCACTGTGGTCACCTGCTTGTAGAACTGCTTCCCTGTGATCTTGTGGTCGAAGCCCAGCCAGCTGAACTTGATCTTCACCCTGGCGGCCACAGGAAGGGTGTTTGTTGGTGCCACCTGGGACCCTGGCTGGCGTGAGGATAGGGCAAAGAGCTCGCCTACTTACGAGTAGTCCATGTCCTCTGGTCCTGGGAAGGGCTCCAGTGGCCAGTTGAAGAAACAGTTGAGGAAAACCAGCCCGGAGCAGCCGGCCCAGACCACTAGGATGACGATGAAGGAGGCGCCAGCATCGTAGATGAGCTGTCAGGTGAGGGGCAGTGTTAGCAGTGGGAAGCCAAAATGGGCACTGGGCGGGGGCAGTCGGAAGCTCCCTTCGTGCCGGACTGTAGAAAGGCACTGCTGTGAGCTGAGCTGTTTGGGTACAGGGAGCCCTATATTCTGATAATCCCAACCTGTCTGTCCCAAACATCACCCACTTAAAAGGTGACACCTTCTTACTGTCACTTCTGTCTCACTGGATCCCAGTGGACAGTACTAACTAAGATTGTTCTTCTGAGGGCTTTTCTTCTTTGTTTCGAGACAGGTTCTCTGTAGCCCTGGATGACCTCAGACTCACTATGGAGTCTCGGTCTCTTGATCCTCCTGCCTCCGCCTGCCGAGTGCTAGGATTACACGCAGCCCACTCACACTGCTCTTGGGCTCTCTGACTTGTCGGCTGTCAGACTAGTTCCCCAAGGACAGGAACCTGCCGGCCTCATCCACTGATGAGGCCCAAGGTGCTCAGGAGACCGATGGGCAAACTCCTGTTAGCGCCTGTGAAATAGGTGTGACAGTGTACTGGAAGGGTGCTGTGGCCAGGGGAAGTGGTTTCCTGGCGGAGCGTAGACTGCTGCGCATTTTAGCACCAATTGCACCATTTTCTGTTCTTTCTTTCTTTTTTTTCTTTTTTTGAGTGAGAGTTTCTCTGTTGTAACTCTGGCTGTCCCGGAACTTGCTCTGTAGACCAGGCTGGCCTTGAACTCACAGAGATCTGCCAGTCTTTGTCTCCGGAGTGCTGGGATTAAAGGCATGTGCACCTGGCTTTTTTATTTCTTTCTCCTTTCTGTCTTTCTTTCTTTCCTTCCTTCCTTCCTTTCCTCTTCCCAACTTTTGTTTTCTTTTTTGCGGTACTAGGAATTGAACTTAGGGCCTCCTGTGTGCTCCAAGTGTCTACCAGTGAGCTTTACTTTTGGCCCTTAAAGAACTATGAGACAAGTAGTGATTAGCTTGCCCAGTTGCCCTGAGCCTGCTCTGTCAGCCTAGGTTGCCCCTGAGCCTGCTCTGTAAGCCCAGGTTGCCCTGAGCCTGCTCTGTAAGCCCAGGTTGCCCCTGAGCCTGCTCTGTAAGCCCAGGTTGCCCCTGAGCCTGCTCTGTCAGCCCAGGTTGCCCCTGAGCCTGCTCTGTAAGCCCAGGTTGCCCTGAGCTTGCTGTCCCCTTCTGCCTCTGCTTCCTTGGCAGTTTTTATTACAGGACTGTGCCCCCAGGCCTGTCTTGATAATCCCCATTTCTTCCCAGACCCAATGTGAGGGCCCCTTAAGTGCCCTAGCACGTGGCTGCCCAGGTCCCCGGGGCAGAGGCCAGCAGTTATACACAGAAGATGGAACTTCTGCTTCTTCCACCATCCAAGAGCAAGAGAAAGTTTACAGGATGGCTGGCCGGATTCGTACCACTCACCACATGGACTTCCAGGTTCCCGGCCCACAACTGTGGCTCCCTCTCATCATCACAGCACCCCATATCCCTAAAGTCAGCTTCACCTTGATGCCGGTGCCAGGGGAGGAGAAGCCCCTGGTGACACCCTGACAGAGCAACAGAAGAGGGATGGGAAGCAAGCCTAGGAGATTGTGAGGCAGTGACTTCCACAGGCTCAGAATCCTGCCTGGGAGGGAAACATCGGAACCAATGAGGCAGAGAGCAGAGCTCTGGCAAATGGGAAGCATCAGCCCAATATTAACATGCTGGGGACTCCCAGGACCTGAGGCAAGCTCATTCACCCTACTTTCCCTTCCCCAACCAGTCTGTGGCCACATACCACAGCACAGCACTCTGAGCCCCCCCTTCCCGGGCCCTGTGGTTTTCTTTTCTTGCTCCTATGGTGCCAGGTGCATCCTGACCAGGTGGAAGGGGCAGCCGAGGGGACATCCCTAGCACTCAGAGACCTCCAGAGAGACTGAGCAGCCCAGATGCTGGGACAGGCATGGGTTTGGGGGAGAGGGGGGCGCGGGGGGGGGAAGGACAGGAACCCGCTGGCCACATCCTCACCTTGATTCCCGGGAACGTAACTGCTGAGGAAGCATAGGATCCAATCATCAAAGCAATAAACGTAGATCGAAGGTCACCGAACATATTGGGCAGCTGAGGGGAGGGATAGAGGAAAGAAAGGCTTAGGTCATAGGTGTGCCTCATCTTTTGACATTGTGACACAACACTGTCATCTGCAAAGGACATACCAGAGAACTACGCAACCGAGCTGACAGAAATGGCAAGAAGGTCTCATTTAAGTAAGCTTATGACTTGAGTAGGGCTGTGTTCAAAGCTGTCCTGGGCCGAGCTAGACTTGCCTGAGGGAGGAGGGAAGAGAGCAGCTAGCCATGGCCAGGCCTCACGTCCCACCTGCTCTTGCTCTGTGGAATTCACAGCAAAGCAGTCTAGGCAATTGCCACTAATTACAAGCTTTCCCTTCCCGGACAGAGCTGGGGTGGGGGCAGAGCGTAAGGAAGAAACCCAACTCTAGAGAAGACATGGTGTTGACTGCATACTCTGCCACCAGTCCTGACACAGACCAGGGCCCTTACCATATTTGAAGAAGGTGTCAGAGAGCAAAGCTGTGAGCCTCAGGCACCCCTCAAAGGGAGAAAGCACATTAAAAATAAGAATCTATTTGGGGAAATGAGTGTCATTTTATAAATAAAAATATCAGAGTCCCCGAAGGACCAGATGTCAGAAAAGCTGCTTTCAGTTTTGAGAGTGTGTTTCTGGAAGGTGCCAATCACAATCCTAACAAGGCAGGTGACTCCCCAGTTCCTGCCTCTCTGTTCCAGTGTAAGTAGAGGGTTAGAGGGTTCTCTTCAACTTGACACTCCGGTCTAGGAGTCACCTGGCACCCCCAGAGAGCCAAGACTAGAAAGGCTCAGGCTGGTTTTTTTGTTGGGTCTCAAAGTTCTAGGCTAGCTGAGGCTCACAACAAGACTATCTCAAGACAAAAGGAGGCCACTACAAGCCCTTTCCTTGCCACTAAAACGGGGGTAGTTGAATGCTATGCCTGTCTTATTATTTCTGCCGATTCTTGCTCATGATTAGATACATAAGCAATAGCCAGAGGCAGGAGGATCACTACAAGTGTGAGGCCAGCTTGGTCCACATAGATAATTTCAGGCTAACTAGGGCTACATAGCAAGATCCAGCCTCAAAAGACAAAGGGAAGAGGCTAGATGTAGCTGTGAGAGCCTTTAATCCCAGCACTTGGGAGGCAAAGGCCAGCCTAGTATATACATTGTGAGTTCCAGGCCAGTCAGGGCTACAGAGTGAGGCCCTGTCTCAAAAAGTAATAACGATATAGAATAAAAAATAAAATAAAATAATCAGAGCACTGACTCAGCAAGTAAGGTGCTCGCTGCCAAGCCTGACGACCTGAGTTCACGCCTGGGACCCACGTGGTGGAAGGAGAGAAGGACTCAGCTGTGAGCTTGATGTCTGCGAGTACGTGTGCATGTACACACACAGACATCCTGGATACACACTAGGGTGCTAGGGTAGCCAAGCTAAGAAGTTAGACAGTAACAAGAGTTGGTGAGAACCTGGAGGAACTGGAGCTGGTATAAGCTTCCAGGAGGAATATGAAGCTACAGCCATTTTGGAAACAGAGTTGGTGTCAAGCAGTTGAAACGAAAGTAACCACATGACCCAGAAATTCTATTCCTAGGTACATCCCTAAGAGAAACAAAAGTATGTGCTGCACATGAATGTTTAGGACAGCATTCTTCACAAAAGAAAAAAAAAAAAAAGAAAAAAGAAACAACCTAGTGTCTGTAAGATGAACTGTAGCTATTAGCCTACCGTGTCCACTCAGCAAAGAAGACAAGGAGGCATTCTCATAGGTACAAACCCTGCTAGACCTCAGCAGAGGGAACCACCATCATGGCAAGCGCCATACTGGACAGTGGAACCCCGAGCCTCTCATCTCAGCTCCTCAGGTGTTCTACTGATAGCACATGCAGATCATGAGTAATCAAACATCTTGCACATAAAGCCAACACCTGCAGACAATACAATGCCAAGGCCTGGGCAGCGCTTTCCCCAACAGTACACAAGACCATTTTAAATGTAACTAAAAATACACCTCTGCAACAATGAATACATAAACAAAATGTGGTATGCATATAATCACAAAAAGAGAGAAGTGGTGACACATGCTACAACAGGTGTGAACTTCAAAAACAGTAAGCTAAGAGAGCGAGAAGCCAGGCACAGAAGACTACATATGGGCTGGGGAGTGGGAGATGGCTACTTCCCACTGAACACATGGTAGCTAACAACCATCTGTAACTCCAGTCCCAGGGAATCTGATGCCTTCTTCCTGACTCCATGGGCACTGCACACATGTGGTGCACACACATACATACATACATACATACAGGCAAAACAGCTTTACACATAAAAATAAATTTCTTAAAAGAGCATGTGTTATATGCGTCGATATTATAAAATATCCCAAGTAGACAAATCCAAAGACGAAGAGCAGATTAGTGACAGACAAGGATCAGGGACCAAAAAGAGGGCTGCCGGTGGGGACTGGATTCTGTTCCACGATGTAATGGATCGAAGTGATGACTACACTTTTCTGTGAATACACTAAAACTCACGGAATGTGCACACTCTAGGTGAAATGAATGGTATGTGAATTTAGGCAGGTGGATCTCTCTGAGTTCCAGGCCAGCCTGGTCTACAGATCTAGTTCCAGGTCAGCTATGGCTACACTGAGAAACCCTGTCTCAAAAAACCAAAAACAAACAAATCGATAAGTTTTATGGTACCAGGCCAGGTTGACCAGCCAAGTTTCCTCCCAAATTCCCAGCACATAATAAGCTTTTTCTCCTTGGGAGGCAGAGGCAGGTGGATCTTTGAGTTCTAGGCTAGCTTGGTCTACAGGGTAAGATCCAGGATGGCCAGAGCTACAACAGAGAAACCCTGTCTCAAAAAAACAACAGAAAGCTTTTTCTTTAGACTTTCTGGGACAGGCGGGAGGGGGGCAAGCAAGGAGCACAGGAGACACTGGGACACGGGCAAGTATGCGTGAACACACCCAGGTGAGCACTAAAGGAAACTGCTCCTGCACACCTGCCTGAAGGTATGTTGCGGTTCAAGGACATACACAGGTCCCAAAGGCACATAACTGGGCTGCCCCACACTGGTTATGGCAGCAAAGCATTCTTATAGGGGAGGCATCCAGGGAGCCACAGTCACCTCCGGGAAATCCAAAGATGTGTTGTCACCTGTCTATGTGGAAAGAAGGAAGTACACCTGCAGGGGATTCCAGTCCAGGCAGGACAAGTGGAGAAAGGAAGAGATCAGAGGAGCAAAAGAGCAGTCGGAGTTGGCCAAGCTCTCCTCCGGGCAGGGTCAAGCTGGGGAAACACTGATCACAAACTCGTGAGCACACAGCTGCTATGCCCTTAGGGAAAATTCCCCACACCACAATCAGCCCTGGGCAGAGCCTCTTCAGCAGGGCCACTAAACACCCCAGAAGAGCAGACCAGTGTTTGGTTGGCCCTTATCTTTCTCCTTCCTTCATCTCAAGCCTGCCTTAGCCCTCATCCAGGACAAAGGCCAACATAACAGGGCTTAAGGTGAGATGCAGCCCTGCTCTGGTCTCCTTATACTAGACTCTGGACAGGGAAACGGACAGTTCACCTGCTCATGATGAGACTGTTTGCCTTCAGGATCGATGGCAACAGTTGAGCTCTCTCTCCTGTCTACCCACCTAGAGCATGCCTATTCGTTTTTTTTTTTTTTTTTTTTTTTCCAAGACAAGGTTTCTCTGTTGTAACTCTGGCTGACCTAGGACTCACTCTGTAGACCAGGCTGGCCTCGAACTCACAGAGATATGCCGGTCTCTGTCTCCCCAGTGCTGGGATTAAAGGTTTGTGCCACCACCGCCAAGCTGAGCATTCCTTTTCTGACTTGTTTTTTGAGATAAGTTCTCCTATGTCTCCTATGATCTTTCAATCTTGCTACCTCAGGCTCCCAAAGTGCTGGGATTCCTGGCATGGGCCACCATACCCAGTCTCCTGCCTGGAGTGTTAGAAACCAAGAATACTCCTGTTACTTTGGCCAGTATGCCACTCCTAGGGCAGCGCGGAGTCTCCAGGCAAACTATATGGAACAGCTTCCCACCAACATCTATGTCTTGTATTTTAAAGTATGAATATTTTTCCTAGTTAGAAAAGGAATGCGCATTATAAAACATTTGGAACAAACAGACGGCTTATGAGAATTGGTTCTTTCCTTCCACCATGTGGGTTCTGGGATTGAACTTGGGTCATCAGACTTGGCAGCAAGCCACCATGACCCACTGAGCCATCTCAACACCCCAACATACTGTTTTATAAATTTTTCCCCTTTTTTTTGAAATAATCGAACTATGTGGCCCAGGCTGGTCTTAAACTCCTGGGCACAAGGCATTTTTCCTGCCTTCGTCTTTCCAACCCTAGGGCTACAGGATTGCAGCACTGCACCCAACTAACCTTTTCTTCTCTTTACTTCCTTTTCTGGGTTAGTTTTTTATTTTTGTTATTATTTACTAATTTATTTATTTTCATTTGATGTGCATTGGTGTTTTGCCTACATATGTATCGGGATGAGGGTGTCAAAGCCCCTGGAACTATAGTTGCAGACAGCTGTGAGCTGTCACGTGGGTGCTGGGAATTGAAGCTGGGTTCAGGAGTCAGAAGAGTCAGTGCTCTGAACTGTTGAGCCATGTCTCTAACCCATTTTTGTTAGGGTTTTATTTTACTCAGTGTGTATGAGTGTCTTGCCTGCACGTGTATCTGTGCGCCACGTACATGCAGACACCCAAGGAGGCCAGAAGAGGGTGTTGGATGCCCTGAAACTGGAGTTACAGATGGTTGTGAGCAGCCATGTTGGTGCTGAGAATCAAACCTAGTCCTCTGGGGGAGCAGTCAGTGCTTTTAACCCCTGAGCCATCTCTCCAGCCCTCCACTCTGTGTTTTGCTTTTGTTTGTTTTTGAGATATGGTTTCATGTAGTCCAGGTTAGCTTCAAACTTGCTATTAGGAGCTGGAGAGATGATTTTCTGCCACACACACCCCTCCCCAAGAACTAGGATTACAGGCATGTGTGACTAACTTTCCCTTTTAACCTGATATATTATTATAAAGTGTTTTCTAAAACTATTTTCTGTTTCTTTCTGACACAATTTGAAACGACTGCCTAGTATCTCCTTATCTAGATGGTCTATGATTTAGAAAACCATGTCTCTGGTTTTAGATCTTAGGTTCTTTTCCATTCATTCATAAAAGATTCCAGTCAGTTTTTTGGGTAGGAGGCAGTACTGGGACTGTAACGCAGGGTCTGTGCGTGTTAGGCAAGTGCTCAGCCACCCAGCTACATCCCCAGCCTTCCTTTTTTCTTTTACACAGGGCCTCACTAACTCATCCAGGCTGGCCCTGAACTCACTCTGTAGCCTAGACAGGGCTTTAACTTATTATCCTCCAACCCCAACCCTCCAAATCATTAGGATTATAGGCCCTGCACTGCCAGGCTATGGTTAATTTGTTTTTAAAAACAAGAGTCTTACAGTATTACCTGTGATGGGCTTGAATTCATGGTCTTCCTGACTCAGCCTCCTAAGCAGTTAGATTACAAGCATGTGCTAACACACACACACACACACACACACACACACACACACACACACACACACACACACGAGCGCGCATGCGCGCGCTCAATGAATAATCTTAAAGATAAAGGCAAGTACAGGTGGCTTTTATTTCCTGAAGGCAAATCCCCAAAGGAAGAATCGTTAAGGAAAAAGGGATGCACACTTTCTAGGGATTTGCAATACTCTGTCAAGCTGCCTTCCAGAAGAGATGATACCAACTGATACCATGCCAACAGAGTATGTACCTTTAACATCAGCCACTCCACCAACATTCTTGTTTTAAAATGCACCTGCCATCAAGTACTAGAGCCCCACATCCAATCCTCACTCAAAACATACACTTAGCTGCATATGTGGATGAAATTAATTACCGATAATTGATTTGAAATAATCTGGAGAGTGAATGAAGGTATATGAAAAAAACTGAGTTGTTTAATTGTTGTGAGATGGGTTCATAGATTCATTGTATTACTCTTTCAAAAACTACGTAGGTTGAAACTTTCTATAATTTAAAAAACTGGGTGTAGGGGAGTACTTTCATTTGCTTTCTAATGACTTTGACATTTCTTCACAACTTTAGGAAGTGGATCTCTGTAGTTAACTTCAATCTTTTACCCTCAACTTAGGGAAAGAAAAAGGAAGGATAGAAAGAAATTTTCACTGCTTTTGGAGACGGCCTTGATACAGAATGAGAGAAAGGTAGGAATCGTCACAGCCTCTTTTAGGCTGTCCTAAGCTTGAAGAGGACTGGCTGACAGTGAGTCAGACTGACGTCTCAACTCACGTTCTGTAAACTCAATCTCTCCAACCTTTAGTTCTTTTAAGTAAGAATCAACACACTAACGAAGGACAACCCAAGCGACACCCACCCTGGCTCTTTGGGCTTCCGACCTTTTATACACTAAGTCAAAAGTTCCCATAAACCCATGTGGCACATAATCCAAGAATAAGCTACACGTGCCAGAAGTGCACCTAACCAAATTATAGCCACCTGCATCAAATCCAACTCATAAACACCCACGGCACCTGGGGTGCAGATATAAACCTAGTCCAAACGCCAGTTTGCATTTTTAAAGAAACCAAAATGACAAAACTTCTTCCAAGTGTCCCGCTACAGGTCTCTGTGAGTTTGAGGCAAGCCTGGTCAACATAGTGAATTCCAGAATGGCCAGGGCTACCTAGCAAAACCCTGACTCTAAACAAAAACAGTAAAACCAGCCACTTATTTTTATCTTTTGTTTCTTCTTTCTATGGGGATAGTAATCTTTCTATATTGAGTCTTTAAAGGCTTTATCTGTTGTTTTTTGGGGATGGGGTTTCTCTGTTGTAACTCTGGCTGTCCTGGAACTCACTCTGTAGACCAGGCTGGCCTCAAACTCAGAGATCCGCCTGCCTCTGCCAAGTGCTGGGGTTAAAGGCGTGCCCCACCACTGCCTAGCGAGATTCTTTTATATATTAAAGACAGCCATGGTCTGGGAGTAGCAGTCCAGTGGCGAGTGCTTGCTGAGCCTGTGTGAAGTCCTAGGTTTATCCGTAGCATTGAAAAGGTGTGTTTGAGGAAGAAGAGCGGGAAGAAAGTAGTAGAGGGCAAATATCAGCACGGCACAGTAATACATACACATGAGCATGTCACAATGGAACCTATTATTCTGTATACTAAGAAATTAATAAAAATAAATAAAAAACAGAAGTTAGACATCTGGTAGTATGTCTACATATTTATTATAAGTATGCTTTTCTTTGTTACCTAACTTCCTCTTAGTATAATTTGCTTCATAATTTTTTTAACAAAGAGAGAGATCTTAAACAGATGCTCCTAGCACTTGAAAAGTGAAGACAGGAGAATGTGGTGCATGAGGCCAGTCTGGGTTAAGTGAGTTTAACTCTGCTTCAAAGACAGAGGGCTTAGGGACTGTAAGCACTTGCCCTGGATGAAACTGCTCTCTACGGAGAGTGAGGCTGACCTTGGCGAAGGAAACCCAAAGCAAAGCATAAACAGCCTGACAACAGTCAGGGCCTCAGGAGAGAGCAAGGCACAGAGAAAGGTTTCCCTGTGGTACTGGTTACCTTGTGCCTAATGGTGACACTAATTGTGTGTCCCCCTTCAGGCTGGGCCCTTCTCTTTCCCGTCAGTGTCGCAGCTTGGTGAGGTTCCCTTCCCACTAAGTAGTATATATACTAATAGCCACTGTTTTTAGCACCTGCTTTCACTATCATCTTTAAAATCCTGAAAGCAACTGTCTAAATGCCCCTAATCATGCTCATTTACTAGGTACAAAACTTTGAGAGTCTAAACTGAGCATGGTGGAGCACACCTGTAATTCCAGCCTTTGGGAGGTGGATGTGGAAGGGCAGAGATGTAAGGTCATCCTCGGCCAGCCTGAGTTACATGAGACCCTATCTTAAAACCAAGCATTCAAGGGTCAAAGGACTCCCTCAAGCTAGTAAACATCAGATTTAGGATTCAAACGTGTGTGACACTTCTCCTGACGTATTCCTTATGAAGCATCCTGTCTGAGCCCGGCTCACGGGGGAGTCCTCCATCCCCCCCTACAGATGCTCCTTTTAGACCCACCAGCCTCTGCCCCCTTCTGCTCACCTACTGTGATCCAGGACCATACCACCCAGGGATGTGTGCTTGTATATGAACTCCCCTGGTTTCTTCGAGGTCTGCCCCCCATGCCCCACTGGTCTTGTCCATCCTCGCTTACTCTCTCCCACTGCCTCTGCCCAGTCTTGGCAGACATGATGGTGCTGAGAGGTGGTGGTGTAATGCTGGCAAGTGATGAGCTGACTGCCTTAGCGAGGCCTTCAGGGCCTGCTGGAGGGCACAACTGCTCTGCTGCCAGATAGCAAGCCGGAGCCGTGCTACCGACAGGTGCCAGTGGGAACACTCCCAAAGGCTGCTTGCTGGTCCCAGGCACGCTCTTAGGGAGAGCAGTTCAAGCCCCTCTCCCAGCTCTTGTTTTTCTCTAACAGCCATGTCGCTGCCTTTAGCCTGCGAGGCAAAACCTGTCTTTCATGCCTGGGCTCCCGGGCCTCACGGAGGCGGCCTTCCCTCACCCTGATGACTCACTCTCCCTCAGTCCCTCAGCTGCACCATAAACAGGCCCAGCTGTGTCACATTCCCAGAGGAGAAAACAGCAGCTGCAGGCAGCCCCTCCCCTGGTGTTCAGCCCATTGGACAAGAATCCCCAGAAGCGAAGGCCAAAAACAGTTTGGATCATCTTCCTTAGATATTCTAAGATGCCCAAGGACATGTGCCTCTTTTCACAGGAACCCCCCGGGGAGGCCATGGGGTGAGTTAGACACTTTTCTCATACCCAAGGCCTCCTGTATCCGCTAGTCCCAGGGTACACCCTGACTCTCTAATGGAATAAAAGAACCCAGCAGTGGGTGGGGGCTAACATTCTAGGCCTGTGGTCATTTGCAGAAACAAGCCTTGTCCTCAGGTGGCTGGTATAGACAGCTGGAGTTCGGTAAAGCCTGTACAGGCCAGGATCCAGTCTATCTATCTTGTCCAGACTATCTAACCAGAAACTAGTCTGGACAAGCGGACCCAGCAAAGCTGGGCTGTTCTCTAACCAAAACAAGCAGGCACCCCTCAGCACACATCACTGGGAAGGTCCCTGCGGTCACCTTTCCGCTTCACTGGTGCAGGGGTGAGGAGGGAAAACTGCCTTCTCCCAGGGGCCTCCCACTTCGCCTCCTGTTCCACCTGGTAGGCCCAGATCCCTGCTGACACCCCTACTGCCCCCTCAACCCCTGCACATGTCATATGGAGCAAATTCATGAGGTAGAACCCTCTGACGGTCAATTTTTCCCAGGCCAATGACCATCAGCTGACCGCTTTGGCTTCCCAAAGTATGGGTGGAAATAGGAAGTCAGCGGCTAACTGGACTCTGGTGCCAGGAGTCCTACCGCCCAGCACCTGGGCTCTCTGGGCTGGGAAGCAAAAGAAACCCTGCCTGTTGTAGAATAGGGCTGAGCAGGAAGGGCTGCTAGACTCCCAGCCGCTCACAGGGGGCCATCTGCTCCCATAGCTGACCCTCGGGACCTTAAAGAGAGGGATGTGTGTACTCTGTTCTCTTCCAATGCCAATCCCAAGTCCCCTGGGATCATTTCTTCCTTGGGTTTAAAGTCAAACTTCGATGAATAGAATGGGAAAAGCCCACAGAGACTTTTTTTCCCTGAACATTTTGTAACCACTTTTCTGTGCAGGTTTCAGACCAGAATGCCCCATTCCCGCCCACACTAACAAGGGTCAGGGTAATGAAGTGGAAAAGATATGTTCACAATTTTGGCTGCATCTGCTCCCTTCTCTGAGCAACCCAGGCCCTGGATTGTGGGGTGGCAGCCCACAGACGCCACCTCAGCCGCTGGCCGGTGTTTGTGCTTCAGCTGATGGAGCAGGCTGAAGGGCTGTTCAAACTAGAGACATTGAGCAAACAGACAGAGTGTGCTGACCAGATGTTGGGGGGGCCAAGGCTCCACGCCGTGGGGTGTGTGCTCGCACCAGTAGACTAATGTGCACCTCCCTCAGGGATACCCAGGCCCTAAGCCCCAAGAAACCTGAGAGGACCAGCCCTGACTGTTGGATGTCTTCTGAGCCTCCACACTAGAGGAGAGGACTGTAGTGTTGAGGACAGAGTGTAGACTCCCAAGGCTCTGTGAGGGCGGGAGGTGGGGAGGGGTGGGGTGTGCAAGCTATAGACCACCTCCTCCTGGCCTATGAGGAAAAGGCATTCTGCCAACTTGGGGCCCCTTCTCTACCAATGGGTGTAACAGCCCACAACCCATGTCATACAAAGCCCCTCGGGCCTGAGAAAGTCCCCAAATGAGGGTTTCCCTGACAACACAGTCTCCCACATTCCCAGGTTATCAAGGAGCCGTTCTCTGTTTAAAAGCCTTTGTAGATTTGATTTAGGGAGTTCTAAAGGCAACCCTCAAGACTCCTTTGTCCCCAAAATGAAAACACGGATGGGAGACACAAACAGAAAGTGCCATTGTGCTGCCAGCGCTGTCTCTGGGAGCTGGTCCTGACAGTCTGCTTTTTAAAGGCCTGGGCTGTGTCAGAACCAGATTCAGCTCTGGCTCAGCAGAAAGCGCCACCAGCCCAGGAACGCTGCCTAACGGCTTCGTCTGTCCTCGCTGACCCGTTTCCTATTCCCTTTCAGGGTTTATTCTCGGGAGAGAACAGGGACAAGGGAATGTCCACGAGGTCCCTCCAGCCTGGGGGAGGGGGTGGAGAAGACAACTCAAAAAGTGCTAAGGGAGCGAGTCTGTGCAACAGAGGATGCTGGGGGCCCGGGGGTGTGGGCCTCTGCCCTAAGGTGGAACAGTGTAGCTTCTTAAAGAGTCTCTAGACTGAAGGTTGGCAAATGTTTTCCATAAAGGGCAAGACAGTAAATACTTCTGTCTTTGCGGGCCATATGGTCTCTGTCATGACAGCCTGACAGTCTCTGGCATGAAAGCATGCACAGACAACCCGTGAACAAACTGGCATGATGTGGTTCAAGCAAAGCCTTGTTTATAAAAACAGGCAGAGGTTTGGACTTGGCCTGGTGTAGCAGCTCACTGGTCACTTGTCAGGGGACAAGCTCTACACCTCCCTTATGAAGATGGATCCCTCCTAGCGAATGCTTTACACAGTGCCCACTCACCATCTAGCCTGGGCAGGTACCTGAAGTAGGTGGGAGGGCCAGGAGCTACCAGAAACATATACCCAAGCAAACAAACACAAACACACACACAACACACACACAGGCACATGTACACACACAGACAGTGAAGCAGCCAACACCCTGCAAGCCAATGCCCGAGCAGAACGTGTACACTGTTTGCTTGGGGGCTAAGTGCATAGCTTTTCTGGAGCCGATCCATGGACCATATAGAAATCTAAAAACCCTAGGTAAAATCCTTTGCTCCCTCAGGAAGATTATTTTGTATTTCAAAGAAACTTTTACAAAGTATAAAGAAGAAGAAAACAAAAACAAAAGAAAATTAGATAAATGATACAAAGCAGCAACTCACTGAAAAGATACACTGACCCATAAAGAGGCGTCAGGGCCAGGGAGGGTGGAACACATCTGCAATCTTAGCACTTGAGAGGCAGAGGCAGGAGGGTCAGCAGGGAAGACCAGCCTGGGCTGCACAGCAAGTTCAAAAGCAGCCAGAGCAACATGAGACTCTGTCTTTAAAATAAACAGATAACAGAGAGTTAAGAGAATGTTTTGTATCACTCATGATTTAAGAAAACATTTTAATTATGATATATAATTTTTCACTGTGTCAAACTGCCTAATGCTTAAAAGTTGAAAGAGGCGCCCCTTTCTCCTCAGCACACAGGAAGCAGAAACTGGCTCTGTGAGTTTGGGGCCAGTCTGGTCTACACAGTAAATTCTAGGCCAGCCAGGGCTACATAGTGAGACCCTTTCTTAAAGAAACCAAACAAAAATAAGTAGATAAAAGACAAAAGGGGACCAGCGAGGTGGCTCAGAGTATAAAGGCATTTAATAACAAGGACATAATTCTTTCCCCGGAACCCTCATGGTCGAGAAGAGAGCCCGCTCAGAAAGCCATGCAGCTCTCCACATGAGCTTCACGCGCGCATGCCTACAAACACACACGACAGTCAAATCAAACCAAGTAAATAAATGTAAAAAACAAAAACGTTAAAAATGAATGATGTAGGAACTGGAGAGATGGCTCAGTGTTAAGAGCATTGGTTGCCCTTCCAGGGAACCCGGGGTTCAATTCCCAACACCCACATGATGGGTCACAACCACTTGTAACTCCAGTTCCCTCACACCAATGCAGAGAAGATAAAACTAAATAATTTTTTTAAGAAAGATGAATACTGTAGACATCACTTCAGACATGTTGGAACTGTAGCTGTGGATTAGAATCCACTTGAAAGCATATATTATATTTTTAAATATGCTAATCCTGGGGCCTAGAAATTCTACTTCCAGGAATTTATTTTATAGAAATCCATGTAGAGGAGGTTCATTTCAACAGCGTTCATAAAGGGAAGAACTGGAAACCCATCCTAATGTCCGTGAGCGGGAAGCCAGCTGCGAGAATCACAGTTTGTTTACAACAGGGTAGCACAGAACTGAACAACAGCGAGGGCATCACCGGAGACTAAAGCGAGGATGCGGCGCTCTGGGTACCGACGGGGAAACAGAAGACACATTACGTAGATAAAGCAAACCCACTCAGCTAAAGCAGAAATAACTCTCAAGTAAACAAAACAATGCTGAAGAATCTATTCTAAAATTGATAAAGGTAGACATATAGAATTTAAATTTCTGAAATACTGAATACTTAAAACATTTTTGTTTTATAACAATAACCAAATAAGTAAAGCCAAAAGAATACTTATGGGTCCATTACTTTTTCCTAAGAGTACCTTGGACAACAGCTTCTGGCTTCATTTTAAATGCTTTCCTTAATGTGGTGGGGACAGTGGGAGGGAATACAAACAAGCAGAAAGGTTAAGTATGTGTGAAAATGTCATCATAAAACCTATTATCCCGTATGCTAACTAAAAAGAGTAATGAAAAAGAGAAAGCATGTACACACAAAATATAGGCTTGCTTTTGTGTGTGTGTTTGTTTTGGTTTGGTTTTTGGTTTTGAAACAGAATTCTGCTATGTAGCCCAGGCTGGCTTCAAACTTGCAATTCTCCTATCATAGCTTCCTGAGAACCAGGATTACAGGCATATATCACTGTATCTACCCTACAGGATTTCTTTTCAAAAAATAAAATAAAGCCAGGCAGTGGTGGCACACACCTTTAATCCCAGCAGCACTCAGGAGGCAGAGGCAGGTGGATCTCTGAGTCCGAGGCCAACCTGGCCTACAGAGTGAGTTTCAGGATAGCCAGAGTTACAACAAAGAAACCCTGTCTGGAAAAACCAAAAATAAATAAAGTTAAATAAAATAAAATTTTGGTTTCTTGAGACAAGGTCTCTCTATGGCTCTGGCTGTCCTGGAGCTCAATATGTAAACCAAGCTGGCCTCTAATTCACAAAGATTCTACAACCTCTGCCTCCTAAGCACTGGGGAGAAAGGTATGCACCACCGCAGTTGGTGCCTACAGGTTCCCACAAGGAACTAGCCATACAGTGCTTTTCAACTTATTTGTCTTTTGGTGCTACCGTTTGAGACGAGGTCCCCCGGGGCCCAGGGTGGTCCTGAACTTCCTATGTTCCTATGTAACCCAGGATGGCCTTGAACTCTCTCCTCCTCTGCTCCTTCTCCTAAGCACAGGGATTGTTAAGACTCTGCTATCATGTCTAGCTATCCTTTTTACTATTTCAGGGTTACTGGACAAGGCCTCATTCTGTAGCCCGAGCTGGTCTCAGACTCACAGCAACCGTCTTGCCTCTGCCTCCCGAGTGCTGGGATTACAGGCGTGTGCCACCATTCCCAGCTCTTCTCTCTTAACAGATGTAGTGCTGGGGCTCGTACCAGGAACCCTGAGCATGCTGCGCAAGTTCTCTGCCGCCGAACCTCGCCCGCAGCTTTAGAATGACTGAGCATCGTTCTGCACTTGGCACCTCTGCATTAAGCTCAAGTCCCAGATCCAGCTCACTCTTACATCCCCGAGATTCGGATCCACCCTGACAGACACCCGGCATGACTGAAACAACAAGGCTGATGCCAGGTTTTTATTTTTCATCTTGATAAAAAAAGGTTGGTGGTTTTCATGCTGTCCGAGAACAAACAGAACCATGCGTGACTCCCGTTTCACATTTACACAACCTAGTGGGATCTGTGTACTTTTCACGGTGTGAACATATTTCTCACTGTTTCAACATTTGTTTTCCTCTGGGATTATGGGATGGGAGAATACATCTATTTTTATTTTAAAATGTATCTGACTTAAAAAAAAAACACAAATGCCCCAACAGACACAAAATAAATCTCCCCGGCACCAGCAGAGGTAAAGCAAACAAGCCCCAGGTTTGTATGTGTCATGCTCCCTCAGACCCCGACACCAGAGCAGGCCACACACGCTGCCTATGCCGGACCTTTTTCACTGAACAGACTAGTCAGACTGTAGTGACCTTTCAGTGTAGTACACACAGGCCCGGACAGTTAATCCTCCCTGCCAGGGCAAAGCATAGGAAACCGGACCACAGAAGACGTGGGCTTGCAGGTAAGTCACAAAGATGCAGCAACTCTTCAGGCTCCTTTATCAAAGGACCAGAAAGGTCCCAGAGCTCTCAACCAGAAAGATCCCAGAAGCAAAGGCCTCTCAACAGCTTCACTTCTGACTCAGGCATAATGGGCAATAGGAAAGAGAAGGCACCATAAATAGTAATGGCAGGTAGTGTATCCCCAAACCTGCTTCAGAGGTCAACCTAGAAGGGAGAGTCCCCTGTTGACAGAGGCCTCTGAATGGTACCCTTGCCTGGCCAGGCAGGTCTGCAGTCCTCCCTAAGATGTTTCTATTCTTTAACTTTCTTTCAACAAGTACCCTGCCCTTCAGCTCCACATTCTCCAACCTTCCCTCCTCCCCACTTAAGAAGAAGCCTGTTTTTGTGGCAACCAGGTGGCCCCAGAGAGAGCATGCTCAACATTCCAAGAAACAGTTCTACCTATCTGGCCAGACATTTGCGCCCTAGCATTTAGAAAGCCAAGAAGAGTGTCACAATGTTGCCACTCGGTTCTAGACGTCAGCAAGGATTGGGGCTGGGTGTTCCAGGACTGGTTTGTCCACAAATAGCACTGTTAGCTGGTGTTCCTGGAGAGCCTCAGGACAGCAGCCATGGAAGATAAACAACATGGGCAACAGCCTTTGTATTCCTTGTTCTTGTCTTCTCTGGGCATACGCTGCATCCTCCATGCCAAAGGCAGGGCCAGAGGCAGTCACAGGTCACCCTGTGAGGTATACCTGCCACTTCAGGGCCGACAAGACTGGCTTTACTGTCAGGCCACCACATCCATACTTTCTACACTGCTTGGGACACCCAAGCACATATGGGAAAGGAAGGAAATGACCTGGACACCAACAAATACGCCCCAAGTTCAGTTTACTCAGCTGAAAATGTTCTTTAACAAACCAGTACTTACTGTTAATGAAGTGAAGGTCATGCACATCCCCCCGAAGCCATTCAGAGCCAAGGCGATGAAGATGAGCACAGAGAGAGCTGTGGACGGAAGAAAGTCGTTAAGTAGGGGGCTCAGAGTGTGATGTTCTGTACTGAGAAGGCTACAGATGAGCTACAAATAAAGGGCAGGCCATTGAGGACTAGTGACCCCTGGAGAGCGCTCAATTCCTCGCCTTGTCGTCCTGTCCTGCTCATGGGGCTTGGCTTCTCCCAAAAGATGCACACCACTCTCTGTCCTCTACTAACCTAGCACCATCAAAGGATCCCAGAAAGCTGCTTAAAGACACCAAAAATCTAAGTGCCAGAAAATTAGTAGGTGGGCCCAGCTAAGATGTTAGTGAAATTCAAATCCTATTGAAATCAACATCTTTGGGTGTTGATCTAAAAGCCCCTGAACTCCTTGGCTGGGATGGAGTCCGGGTGTTGCTTTAACTGTATTTCAAGGGCTGGCCCAGGCTACCTTGAGGGCTCAGTTCGGCTGGGTGTGGTATATCATGCCTGTAATCCCAGCCCCCAGGCTGAGCCAGGAGGACTGTAGCTTGGGCTACATCAGTCTCAAGTGTCCAAGTGCTGGGATAGCCGCTCCATGCTAGAGTGCTCTCCTGACATTTGCAAGCCCTGGGTTCAAATCCCAGTACTGGGAAAAGGAAAAAAAAAAGAAAAAGGAGGAAGAAGAAATGGCTCGGCCTACCGTTTCTGCACCAGGGAAGGCTATATCCTCTAGCTGGCCTGGTCCACAAAGCTTTCAAGTGGCCTCAATGAGGCTACCACCAGGGACTGGGTTGATGGCTTGGGGATGAGACAGGAGCCTCACACATCCTGGAAACACCTCTCACACTTCTGCTTGAGGTGATTATTCTCTTACTAGGCATGTATTTGGAAGAGCTAAATCCTAGGCAACAGACCACCAGAAAGCTGTCCCGGCCCCCCATGAGCCAATAGTACAGCATCCAAGAGTAGGGGGGCAGGTGAGCACCTGTGGATGATGGATCTTCTCTGGTTTCTGGCAAGGGCTGGGGGAAAGGAATACTCACAGTCTGGGCTACTTGCTCCATATGCAATCAGCAAGCAGGAGACAGCAAAGCAGGCACTAAAACCAAACAGAAAGTGTGTGTACTGTTTGCTACTACATTATCAACATGTGGGAGTATTTACTACATGTCACTTCAAAACGTGTATAATCATTAGTTAACAATTCTAGGGAGACCCAGGAAACATGCATGAGGTATGCAAACATGAGGTATGCAAGATGACCCAGGAGGATGCTGGTGTCTTGTACTCGGTGCTGAGGACTGAATCATGTGTGCTACACAAGTGCTCTACAGCTGAGCTGAACCCTAAGCCTCACTTCGTAATTGTTAAAACTTCGTTTTGCCAGCAATGGTGGCGCACACCTTTATTCCCAGTACTTGGGAGGCTCAGGCAGAGAGATCTCTGGGTTTGAAGCCAGCCTAGACTACAGAACAAAGCCCTAGACAACAGCCAGGGCTACAAAGGAACCCTGTCTCAAACACACACATACACATTTAAGTCAATTGACTAATTTTATCCTTACATCTTTTACTTTTGCAGTGCTGGGGGAAGAACCCCCGGCCATGTGCGTGTTAGGCAAGCACTCTGCTGCTGAGCCCCAGCAGCAGCCTTTATATTTAAAGCACAGAATATTAAGAATGGCAGCCATGTGGTGGCGGCACACCCCCCCAGCACTCGGGAAGCAGAGGCAGGTGGATCTCTGCGAGTTCGAGGCCAGCCTGGTCTACAGAGTGAGTTCCAGGACAGCCAGAGTTACAAGAGAGAAACCCTGTCTCGAAAAAACAAAACAAAACAAAAAAGAACGGTAAAGGTGTGCTGTAACTCAGGTGTAGAACACTTGCCCAGCATATATTAGGCAGAGTTTAATCTGCAGTGACTCTCACCCCCTACACACACACACACACACACACACACACACACACACACACACACACACACACACAGAGGAAGAATGACACATGTATACCTCACTGACACTTGCATATCTTTATGCATGTTCAAAACTTTTACCTTCTCTGGAGGAAGTGTAAGGCCAGAAGTATTTGGAAACCATTGCTCTGTTTCATTGATTTTACTTTGTTGTGTGTGTTCCATGGTATGAGAACAGAGGTCAGAGGACAACTTGCCAGAGTCAGTTCCCAAGGACAGAACTAAAGCTGTCAGGCTTGGTGACAAGTGTCTTGACCTGATGGGCCATCTTGATGGTCCCAAAAACTAATGTTTAAAGACAAGCAAGTTCAGAACCCACCAGATGGGTGCGAGTCCTGTGGCTTGTGTATAGAACACAGTATCTGCTGATTCTGTGCCAGATAGTGTAGTAACCCTGCCACAGGCAGGCATTTAGGGAGTCCCACAGTGCATCTGCTAGAACATTCCAAGATTCCCTTCAGCAGGGAATGTGTAGCTCAGGGTATCACCTGCCCTCAAGGAACTCATACTGACCTGCCCAGCAGCCTGAGCTTCCTTGGACCGTACTTGTCCATGATGATGCCCAGGGGCAGGGTGATGGCACTGAGCAGGAAGGAGCCCACGGTGAACGCCAGATTTAGAATCTCATCCTGGGCCTTGCAGCTGAGCCACCCATTCATCAGGCTCACCTCCTCGTGCTCTGGCTCGGCAGTGCTCCCAACTGTGCCATTGGTGACATTCTCTGTGTGGAAAAAGAGAACATGGTAGCCTTCTCAAAGACTCAAGCAACAGATACACCTTCAGAATTACACCACTGGGAAAGCCAAAGCTTGCCCTGAGCTCCTCAAGGCTCTGGAATCTGACAAGACAGTGGCTTATTCTCCCAGACTTTCCACAGCAATAATGCAGATGTTCTCAATATTTGTAGAAGTCATGGACCAGTCAAAGAATCCAATAAAGAAAGCCATTCCTCATAAAACACAAAGTTTTGTCTACAACTTCAAGGGCTTCATGGGTCCCTTGACACACCCATTAGCCCCCAGGTAGGATTCCCATTCTAGCACAATGGTGAATGCCTGTTTTCTAAGCCCTTGGAAGGTGAACGCAGGAGGATCAGGGGCTCAAAGGCATCCACGGATGATGAGTCTGAGTGCAGTGTAGGCTGCATGAGACCCTGTGTCGAAAGGGAAAGTGGGTGGCGGGACAAGATGGCTCAACAGGTAAAGGCACCTGCCACCGAGCCTGATGACCTGAACTGGATATCTAGGAGCCACGAGTTGGAAGGTGAGGACCAACTCCCAAAAGCTGTCCTCTGACTTCCACTTGGGTGCTGTGGAATGCACGCACACATACATGTGCATACATGTACTACATGATGTAATAAAGCAGCGCTGAAGCTGGATGTACTGGCACACGCCTTTAATCCTGGGCAGTGGCCAGCCTGGTCTACATAATGAGTTCCAGGACAGCCACAGCTACATAGTAAGACCCCGTCTCAAAATAACTAAGTAAATAGAGCCGGGCTGGAGAGATGGCTCAATGGTTAACAGCACTGCTCTTGCATGGGGCCTAGGTTCAGTGCCCAGCACCCACACAACAGCTCACAACTGTCTGTAACTCTTGGCCTCCATATGGGTGCTACACACACACACACACACACACACACACACACACACACACACACACACACGCAGCTGGGCTTTCCTCAGCCTATCTGAGGAAACTGAATGGGCAAACACTTATACAAATAAAATTTAAAAAAAAAAATTACACCGGGCGCATGCCTTTAATCCCAGCAGTTAGGAGGCAGAGGCAGGCGGATCTCTGTGAGTTCGAGGCCAGGCTGGTCTGCAGAGTGAGTTCCAGGAGAGCCAGGGTTAAGACAGAGAAACCCTGTCTTGAAATAACAACAACAGCAAAGGCCAGCAAAACAATTTAGCGGGTAAAGGCGCCCGGGGAACCGAGTTCCGGCTCCAGGACACACATGGTAAAAGGACACAATTAACAAGTTAATGTGATTTTAGAGAAAGATATCTTGCTTAAAAATATATCCTGGCATGGTAGCTCGGCCATTATCCCAGTACTCAGGAAGCTGAGGCAGGAGGATTACCATGAGTTCAAGCCTGGGTACTGGGGAAATGGCTCAGTTGGTAAAGTGCTTGCTCTGATTTCAATCCCCAGAACCAAGTAAGAAAAGTTGGACATGGTGTCAAGTGGTGGGGGCAGAGAAAGGTGGATCCCTGGGGCTCAGTGGTTGGCCAGCCTAACCTGGCAATTCTCCACTAGTGAGAGACCCTGTCTCAAAGAAAAAACCAAGGTGGATGGCTAACAAGGAACAACAAGGCCTGTCTCCACATGCTTATGTACAAATATGCACATGTGCACATATATATATGCAGCGGACACAAGCACACACATGCACACACAACTCTTCCTTGTCTAAAAAGAAAGTGATTTCCATTCTAGAGTATCCTATATTCTATACCCAATAACAGAAGCTCAGTCCAACCTCAGCTGTGGAGTCCCTGGCTGACTCAAACCTTCTCAGTAGCTCTGTCCACAGAACACATGCAGCCAGTGTGGAGGACTTGGGAAAGACAAGCTGCTGGTCTTACTAGAACAGCCGGGTCTTCCTCAGCCAGTCTGAGCAAACCCAATGAGCCTCTCTGCCACTACTTCTCAATCACAGCACAGGCCTTTTCCACCCTGGAATTCCCATACCTCCAACCACTCCATATTGTATCCCAGAACTAAAAGGGTTGGACTTCTCATTTTGCTTTGGAGGTACTAGGGATTGAACCCAAGTCCATATGCATTCAAGGCTAGCTACCTATCCCTTAGCTACACTCCCAGCCTAAGTTTTGTTTTGATAACAGCACAACATTACTGTCATTCGTTTACTTACTTATTCAGAGAGATACACCATTCTTTCTTCTCTTATTGGACCATTGTGTTGATGGCCACTCCCTCCTATGACCACATCCAGAGCCTGGTGTGTCAGTCACACCTGCACACGGTGCCCCCTCCAAAGCTCAAGCAGCATCAAAACAACACACAAAAGGAAGGGAGAAGTACTGCGCTAGCAGGCGGAGGACTGGGGGACAAGCCGGGAATGGGACAGAGGCTCTTTCCTTGGCGGATGCTCCTTAATGATGCTAACCAAATGGACTGGTTAGCTCGATGCTGTACCAAAGAGCCAAGAAGACTCGTCCTCAGATTAGCTGCCTGCCTCCCAGCTGCAGCTGCCGGGGCTGCTAGCCAAGGTCAGAGCCACCCAAGGTGACTGAAAAGAAAGCTCTTGGGGTGACTAATGGCACATGCCAACCTCTGACCGATGAGCCCTGCTAAGGGGAGGCAGAGACTAGGCAGAACCTGCTTCTGGATTCTAACTTCCATTCCCTGCTTCCTGTTGTCTGTCCATGGAAATGTGACTCGATCTTGCTCTGCTGGCTTCCTTATCTGTGAGGAAGACATAATGTAATGGTAACATACACCTCTAGAGCTTTGGGGACCATCACGAGAAAAACCAGATAGCATCCTAGAGCTCCCAAAAGCCATACAAAGTGTTTGGTAAAGACTGCTATTGCTAGTGTCGGCTGTACTGGGGCTCAGGGTGGGGGTCAGTTAACAGGATGGCAGCAGTGCTTGTCAGAGCAGCAGGGAACACAGTGCTGTATCAGCGTGATAGCCCGACGTGTGTAGTCGCCCTCTGGGCTGAGTCTGAGGATAAGAACCAGCTTCTGGCTACTGCATCTCGGCATCTCAGGGAGCCCTGGCCACAACAACTGTTCACTGAATAAGTAGAAACAATGAGCCGGAGCCCAGTGGCCAAAAGGATCAAGAGGGGAAAGGATGCAGGACATGTAGGACCGAGCTGAAGACGCAGGGACTTAGGGAAGTCAGGGCCACAGGGTAACAGCCTGAACCACGCAAACAAAACCTTTCAGCCCCTGCACTTTCAATCTCCTTTCCAAGACATCTTCCACATTGACAGCCAAAACACATGGCAAACAGGCTTCTCTGAGCCCATTGGCCCCGTGTGTTGCTGTGGCTGGCAGGTGGGAAGAGGCTGGTTTCAGGTGTCAGTCCTGTCAGCAAAACAGGAACTGGACCTGCTGTCGGGGACCACGGCCTCCACCCAGCAATGAGCATTTCTAGGCAACTGTGCAGGTATGACCCAGATAGCACAGATGAGATAGAATGAAAAGGCAGAGGGAAGGCTCTCAGCCTGAGAGATCTGATTGGGACACGTAGGGTCTCGGGCCAGTTACTCACACTCAAGAGCTTGAAATACCATGGGCTCTCTGGCGACATGGAACTCAGGGGTGGGGGGTAGAGGGGTGGAGTAAGACCAGCACAGCTGATTGAGAGGAACTCTCCCACAGAGTCCCCCAAAGAGTCAATCCGTGACTTTTTTTTTTTTCCCGTTTGTTTTTAGAGACAGGGTTTTTCTATGTCCTAGAACTCAGCTGTAGACCAGGCCTGCCTAGAACTAAGGATCTGCCTGGCTCTGCCTCGAGGGCTGGGATTAAAGGCATGCCCAGCTTCCATGACTCTCCTCCTTATCAAGAAACAGAAGATAAAATCCCAAGGCACTGGCTGGGGATGTGGCTCAGTGGTAGAGCACCAGGTCCTGGATTCAAGACTCAGCGCTGCAGTGTATTAAAAATAAAATCCTAAGGGCTGGAGAGATGGCTCAGTGGTTAAGAGTACTTGTTGCTATTGCAGAGCACTTGGGTTCAGTTCCCAGCACCCACGTGGTGGCTCATAACCACTGAAATTCTAGCTCGAGGATCTAATGCTTTCTTCTGACCTCCAAGGGTACTAGGCATACATGTGGTGCATATAAATACATCCAGGCAAAACATTTATACATATAAAATAAACTTTAAAAATATATGTGTGTGTGTGTGTGTGTGTGTGTGTGTAGATATAGATGTAGGTATAGGATATAGGTATAGAATATAGATATAGATATAAATATATTCTAAATCCTAAGGCGGGCCAGTGAGATGGCTCAGCAGGTAAAGGCTTGCCACCAAGCATGACAACGTGAGTTCAATCCTCAAGACTCACATAGTAGAAGCAAAGAATCAACTCCTATAAGTTGTTCTCTGACTTCCACATGCATACTGCAATTCATGCTCGTGCACACTGCGACTCATGCTCGTGCGAGCCCGCGCACCCCCCCCCCCACTAAATGTATTTTAGAAGTTTAGATCCCAAGGCTCCTGATATGGTAGAAGTAAGCACATGAGGACAAACATCTGCAACTAGACACGGGGCCTCTGAGGAGAGGGACTGGGGAGGAAGTAAGGGTGTCTGTCCTCCTGTCCTTCATCCTGGAGCCACTATACCCAGGAACAGGGTCCAACACTTCAAGCCACCAGTACCTGTTCTTAAACCCCTGCCAACAGGTTCACCAGGCCTCTGCTCACCTGCCTCCAGGCAGTGATGTCTAGCAGCAAATGATCTGGGGGTTGGGGGACCAAGTAGCCTCTTTTCTCTGTCTGGGGAACAACCTGAGTGTCCCTTACATGAAACATTTACATGGGAGGGAACTTGACCCCCAGGGGGTCCAGAGTCCTGTTAGCATTAAACCGTCCACACAAATCGTCTCAGTTCCAGCAGATCCCCAGTCATACCCAGGCTGCTCCTGTCTTTTCTTCTCCCACATGGCCACAGAAAGCCAGGAAAGGGACCAACACATATGTACCTAAGAAGTGTCAAGCTCCAAGGTGTCCCTGCTCAGTCTACAGTGCAGCCATCGCCAACCCAGCTCAGGCCAGCCTGTTCGGGTCTGGCCTGCACCTGTTTATTAAACAGATGCCTCCACCGTGGCGCCGTCTCAGCAGCCTGGGCTAGCCCAGCCACGGAGGGCAAACAAGAAGACAGGCAAGAAACTAGTGTGCCAGAGTGAGCTGAGAACAGGACCGGGGCTGCCAGGGCCAGGAAAAGAGAACAATGCCCTGTACTGTTGGCCCCACTCAGAAGACTCACAAACAAAATCTTAACAGAGAAGGCAGAGGAGGCCAGAGGGTTCTGTGACCCCACTCAGAGCTCCCCTTGGCTTCTCCAGGGTCAGAGAGAGTCCTCCCCTCACCCCAGGCAAACAAAGAAAGCGAGGAACTCCAGAATACCTCCCTGATGGTGCTGAGGGAACAAAGAGGCACATGGCTGGAGACACCCTCTAAGTCCCTTAGCAGTCCTTTCTTAGCTGGTGACCGAGCCCCTCCCCTCCACGGTGCTGACCCCTGGCCAGCCCTCCTGTGGGTACCTGCCCCAGCATCTCCTGCCTCTTTGCTATCCTTAGTCTATCCGGCAACAGGAAGCAGCATCTCAGCCCAGCAGGGGAGATGTGGGTGAGAGGTCGCCCAAGTCACAGAGCAAGCAGGAGGCAGGACACAGCAGAGCACCACCGGGCAGGGCCCTGTCATGGAGGTCCCTGCAGCAGCAGCCTCCTGCAGACAGCCTGTGTGACCTGGACACTGTGTTCAGTGCCATTTGTTCCTCGAGACACAAAGTGTCCTCTCATTTGACCCCATATTACACGCTATGGCACTGCACGAGGAATTTCAGAGCAGGTGTGTGTCCCGTGGAAGGTCTTGAATGGAGGGTTGTCAGAGCCAGGGACTGTGCTTATGCTGTCCTCCTGGGTTAGAGGCTGAGACACTATGCTGGGAAAAGCGGAGCCATACCAGAGGCTCTTCCTGTCACCTAGTGAGAACAAACGGGCTGCCCCCCTGCTCTCTCACAAGGCCACGGAGAGCCAACCCAAGCCAGGCAGGACCTTCATGAGACACTAAGGAGCCAGAATAGACCAACAGATGTCAGGGAGGGAAATTAGGTCATGAGAAGAGTTAAGGGGGGCAGTGACAGCCGAGGGTGCTCTTTTTGTGACAAATTCCAGAGGCTGCTGGTACCAGCTTTTAGCCCTCTTACTGTTCCTTCTGGAATTTTTCTGAATTCAAAATGAACTAGGAGTGAGCTATAGGTGTAGCTAAGGGTAGAGTGACTACCTGGCATGTGTGAAGCCCTGGATTTGATCCCTAGCATTGAAAAAATAAATAAAAAACAAACTGCCCTGAAAGAAATAAAAACAAGCCCAGTGGCACACACCTGTAATCCCAGCACTTGGGAGGCTGAGGCAGTTCACGGCCTGCTCTACACAGCGAGTTCCAGGCCAACCAGGGTTACGTAACAAAGCCTTGCCTCTGCCCCCAAAACAGGATGAGTTAGGAGAGTCATGAGTTCAAGTCCAGCCAGAGTTATATATTAGGATCCTGTCTCAGGAAAACAGAGACAGCCATGCTCATAAGCAAAAAAAGTCAAAGGCTAAGTAAGTTTTAAAATGATGTCCATTTCTGGCGTATAGGTATGGGTAAGAGTCCATAAAGGGGAAGGCCTTGAAGTAGCATGAGATTCTCCCTGTCTACATCTCAAGTCCGGCTTTGTGCTGCTTCCCCAGGGACCAGCAGGCCCTCTGTCCACCAGGAGTGCAGAGTCTTGCTTCTTGCTGTCAGGGTCAGAGGCACTGATTACCAGGCACTGATTCTAAGGGTCAAGAGCACAGAACCAAGGCTGATAGTAAAGCAATTGCTGCGTAAACGTGAGGACTAGCGTCTGATCCCCAGGACCCATGGAGAAGCTGTGAGCTCTGGGCTCAGGAGAGACCCTGCCTCAGAAAATTAAGGTATACAAGCCAGGCGATGGTGGCACATGCCCTTAATCCTAGCATTCGGGAGACAGGGCCAGGTGGATCTCTGTGAGTCTGAGGCCAGCCTGGTCTACAGAGTGAGTTCCAGGACAGCCAGAGCTACAACAGAGAAACACGTCTCAAAAACCAAAATAACAACAACAAAATTATAGTGGACCATGACCAAAGAATCCTGGCATCAACTTGCACATGCACACATGTGTCCATAAGGATGAGAGCATGCACAGGAACAGCCATAACTGGGGTTCGTCTTCATGTCCAGAGCTAGGTTGAACTCCTCTAGGCCGATCCATGGAGATTTCCATCTTCACAGCCCTCATTCCACCCTCACCATCATGTGCCAAGCCCTCAAACCTTCCCAAGAGCCTCTGAGAGGGTCGCTGAATGCCGGCAGTCCTCTGCTCCCTGGCTTCCTTCTGGCCTGCCCAGTCACTCTGCTGTGCCACCACCCTTGTGTCTTCCCCTCTGAGTGTGGGATATGGCCTAGTCTGGCTCCCCACACCCGCCAGTTCGCCCTTCCTCACTTAGGCTTCTGCCTTCGGTTTAGGGAGGCCTCCCCCCTGGGCACAACAGATCCTCACTGATGGCCTCATTCCCAGCACCGTCCACCTTATGGAGTCTGTATGTAAACACTTGTTTGTGGGGACCCCTCTAGCACCTCAGTTGTGTTAATTAAGCCAGATGTGGTGGCACAGGCCTTTCATCCCAGCTCTTGGGAGGCAGAGGGATCTCTGTAAGTTCAAAGCCAGCCTGGTCTACATGGTGAGTTTCAGGCCAGCCAGGGCTATAGAGACCCCATCTCAAAATAAACAAACAAAAATATATTTACTAGATGTGTGAACTAAATAAGAAGAAACAATATTCATAGGTACCCCCTAGCCCAAGCTGACTGTCAAAATCCACCGAAGGGCCAGGAGTGTTGGCACGTACCTTTAGCACTCAGGAGGCAGAGGGAGGTGATCAACCAGCCCAGTTGACACAGTGAATTCCAGGCCAGCCAGAGTTACATGATGAAACCCTGTCTCGGAAACAAAACAAAACCCCAAAATCCACCAAAGAACAAAAGAGAAAGTGAAGAAAGAGGTCGTGTCAGGTGGGTGGCTATGATGGTCATACAGAGGCCAAAGGACTCAGCTTGGGAAAGACCCCTCTCTCCAGACTAGACACCCCATCATCCACACCAGGAAGATGAGGTCTGTAGTTGCCATTACCAGGTGAGCATTATGCAAAACTCATGGGGTGCCGGGCCCCAGCTCCCAAGCTCTACCCCCATCCATGTGATAGGCAAAACAGAGCAAGCTTCCGGGCCACAGGAACCAAGGAATTCCTTTCCTTTTCCCACATCACCAAACTGGAACCCAACAACACATCTGTAGCCAAACATGACTCTGGCTAGCGTCCCAACACAGTTCTGAAAACCTTTCCACAGGTTCAGGCAAATTTCCTTTGGTGAACAAACTCATGCCATCAATCTTAAAACAACAAAAAGCTGAGGGCTTCTGTCTCCATCAGCTACTTGCAGGCCAGCTCCTTAAGTCTAACGCAATCAACTCAGCCATCCACCAAGGCTGACAATGTTGGGCCACAGTGCAAACCTTGACCCTAACTTTGCCAGGCACTCCCAGTCAAGGAAGCACAGAGGTCTCTGGCCCCAAAAGTCAACAGGTTACCAAGACTCCAAGAACAAGGAGGCTGGAGAGATAAGCGGTGTGGAATCAGCAGGCCTTCCCGCTGAGGATGCTAGCTCAGCGGGTTTGCCAGATAATCAGAAAAACCAAAATCAGACACAGGAACAAAGGCTCGGGATAAGAAGTTGATGTTCAACCCACAGTCCTGACCCTTCCCCTTCACTTTGATTTGTGGGAGTGACCTGTCAAGTCTCTCGAGGGTTTAACTACCAACTCAGCACTGTGCTGGCACAATCTCTGGACCCCTTTCACCCAAAGGAAGGAAGAAGACAAGGTTTCATTAGGAAAGCAGTTTCCAGCCCTGTGGTGCCCATACCATCCAAGAATTTGTGTAAATGGACAATCTGACATTACAAGAACCATGAGTCAGAAAAAAAAAAAAAAAATCTGACTACAGCAACCCTCCGGTCTGGATAAGATACAAGTTTTGTTTGGGGATGTCTTTTTTTTTCCCCCTTTGTTTTTTAAGTCTCTGGTGTACCCTGCAACAAAAAGAGAAAGAGCCAAACACTCCTACCTGTTCTTTTCATGGGGCAATTAATCTCCTGACATCTCTTAAGAAAAACAGAAAGCTTGCTCAGGGAACAAGGTCTGACTCTCATCTCTCAAGATTTCCTGCTGATGTGAGGAAAGGCCTGCCAAGAACCCTTAGGCTATTAGGAAACATTTTTGAGTGCTAAAGGCTAAAGGTTGGTTATAAACGATAGACTGTCTGCCCTGTCCCAGGCGGCCTTTGAATCCCCTGCCTTTCTCCGGCCCTTACCCTCTCCTGCTGAGCTCTGCACACTAAGGATCCTCTGGGTAGAAGAGAGAAGGGAAACTGACTGACTCAGAGTTACAGGCAGCGGGAGCAGGTCCAAAGCCCTCTTCCTGCTAAGCATGAGAGGCTGGGTGAGGTAGCACAGGCTTGTAATCCCAGCGCTCAGGAGAATGAGAAGGAAGGGTTACAAATTAAAGGCTAGCCTGGGCTACAGAACTCAAGCCTGTCTCAAAAACAGACAAAAAAAATACCTTCAGAGATGACACTGATGGTGGTGGTGGGGTTAAAGCACTTCTCACCAAGTCTGACAACCTGAGTTCTATCTCATGAATTCACAAGGTGGAAGAAGTGAATCAGCAACCAAAGGTTGTTCCCTACTTTCACACAGTGCTTGGTCCCCATCCCATAAGTGAACAAATAAACATAAGAAAAAATTTCCAAGTAAAAAATAAAAGAACTCGACGGGTGGTGGCGGTGGCAGCATATGCCTTTGATCCCAGCACTCGGGAGGCAGAGCCAGATGGATCTCTGAGTTGGAGGCCAGCCTGGTCTACAGAGTGAGTTCCAGGATAGCCAGAGCTACAACAGAGAAACCCTGTCTTGAAAAACCAAAATAAATAAATAAATAAACTCCAGACATATAAGAGCGCACTAGCCATGACTTAAGAAGTGAGACCTGGGCCAGTTCCATCAGAGAGGACTCAAGTATGGGGTGGGGCACAGCAAAGACCTAGGAGAAGAGAGGTGGTAGCTGACAGGGTACTACTGATGAACTGACCCTACTAGGCTACTACTGATGAACTGACCCTACTAAGCTGGAGCATTCGGGGTGGGAAGAGAGGAGTAGGAGGAGGAAAAGAGGGAAGTTGTGGGCACCCTCAGCCTGCCTGTGGAGCCTTCATGGAGCTAAGCAGGCATCCTTCCCATCGCTGTCCCCTTCCTCTTCCTCCCTACTATGTTTTGGAAGCCACTGAGATGTTCTCAGAGTTCAGCAGAGGAAATGGCCTTTGGAGAATCATAAAGCAGCAAAAATAGACAAGAAATCCTATCTTGGCAAGCCCTTAGGAGACTCCATAATGGCCTGACTTAAAAACATGTAGATCTAGATGAATCTTCCTTCGGGTGGAGGCGAAGCCACTTCCTGTCTCTTGATGCACCCCAGCCTATGAATCCAGTTCCTCTTTCTCACACGTTTACAGCAAGGCGATAGCGATGCCTCAGGTCCTGGAAGGCCGGGAGGCCAGCAATGTTCCTGACTGCATGCAGGGGTCCTGGGTCTATTATTAATCTGTACCTTGGGCAAATGGAAGGCTAGTCCCAGCCTCAGTTTCTCCATCCACAAACCGGGATGATGATAATGATATACACCCAGAGAGCTGGATGAGGATCAAATGGGCCTTTTGGCACTCGGAAGCGCTGTGCAGCAAGCGGGCATCGCTGGCTTTGATTCTTACCTCCACCTGCCCTCCCCCAAAGCCCCACTCCAGGAACCCGCCCCCGACCGAGGAGCCCATCTCACCTGGCTTCGTACACAGGTAGGAGTAGAAGCCCTCCGACTTGAGCATGATGAGCAGCGAGCCCCAGCCCAGGAGGACTGCTGAGAAGAGGAGGTTTTCCAACACAGCCGTGCAGGCCATCCACCAGCGGCGCCGATGGGCAGTGGCCAGGGTGGGCGCCATGGTGCGGTGCGGCGGCGGCGGCGGCGGCCGGGCTCCGGGCTCTGCAGACACCTGCGCACAGACCTCAGCTTCAGCGGCGGTTCTACCCAACCCGAGTGGCCGCCGGCACAGTGGCCAGCCTGTCAGCCCCCTGTAGTCCAGGCTGTAGGTGCACGCCGCAAATGAAACGAACCCCAGCCCTGTCGGGGACCCGGTACACCCAGAACCCGCGGCTGGCTGACACCGCTACCTTCGGCCACGGTGGACCCTTGCTGGCCAAGTGGAGGGGCTTCTCTCTCAGTTCACTAGGAGGTAAACTGAGGCATAGCAGCTTGGAAAGGGACTAACGCATGCTCAAGGACGTGGAGCTGATCCTGGTCCCAAGCAAGACTGAATCGCTAGTTTGGGAGCTGGAGAGGGAGGCGGTTTGCGGTAAGGCCACCTGAGCAGAGGCACACCTGAGAGCTGCCACTCCCAGGGACCCTGACAGGCGCCCTCCCGCCCGCTCTCAAGACCCTTCCCTAGAGCTCGTTCCTTCAACCACAAGATCAGCGTAGGGAGCCCCGGAACGGCCCGCCCACTGAGCGCTCATTGGCGGGACCGCACAGGAACTGCCGCGCCATTGGTTAGTGTCTAGGTCGCTAGGCGCTACCGCCACGCGAACCCCGCATGGGAGAGACGAAGCCGGTTCAAACCGGCGGCGCGAGCCAACCGCGAGACCACCGTGCCGGGCTGTTACCCCGGCAATCATCCCGTTTCCATAGAAGCAGACTCTGTCCCTCCATCCTCCCACTCGCCCTTCTCGTCACGTCTCCGCCTGGTGACTTCCCTCTGACAAGCGTTCACCTTCCCTCTAACCCCTGCCTGTGAGCAGTCTAAGCCCCCCCCACCCTTGTCTAGGGCCCGGATCCCGGGAGTCCAGCTCACCCGGGTCCCACCGGTGTGTATCGAGCCCGCCCGGCGCCTTTTCTGTCCCCTTTATTTCCAGCCCTTTTATTCCTACCCTAAGATGAAAAACACTGCTGCCCGTTGATTGGTTGAGTGGGGCTGGAAACAGGCGTTGGCCAATCAGCAGCTACCCGCCCGCCCCCCGGCGAGCAGAAGCCGGTTCCGGCCGGACTTGGAGACAAACAAGAGGAATGGGGGGGCTGGGGGGCGGCTCGGGTAGGCCTAGCTCTACCCGGTGAAACTGGAGTGCCCCTCGACCCAGGACCCCCGTGGGCATCGCCCCACGCCCAATCGGAGCCCTCTCCCGGGTCTAGTCCGTGGGGCAGCGTTTCAGGGAGTCTCGGTCCACACCTAGCTGGGCTCCGGCACCGTGCCGCTGGGCCCGCAGTATAGACCCCCGTCCCCGCCCGGAGAAAACTACGGCCGGATGCTCCAGCTCCCCGGCCATTGCTGCCTTTCGTGCTGCGCTGCCCGGCCGCTCCTCGGGCTTTCGTGTTCCTCTCTGCCTTGCCCCCGATTCCCTACCCAGGTGCTGTCTGAGGGTGTCGGAACTCCCCGACCCAGGTCCCGGCATCGTGTACCGAATCCCTGCTAGATCTGATTCACCGGCGACTTGCCCTCAGGTGCCTCCTGCCTGGTCCATAATCTGTGTCCTTTAAGGGTCTGTAGTCGGGTATTTAGGAGACGCCCCTGGTCCTCCAGCCAGACGCCACCATCCCCATCCCGTGGCCGTTTTTCTCGGTGCCCTAGGATCAGTGTTCAGACCTCGGTGCGCCCTGCCCTCCTTCCCTTTCCCGAACGTCTCTTTCATGTGGCTAGCTCATTTCATCCATTGTGCTGTGGGCAACCTCAAGCACCTAGTGTTAGTCTGGCTTTGGAGAGCGCGACTGGTCGCTAGGGGTTTGAGGGCTCCGTCCTTTGTGTCATCAGCAGAGCTGCCCTGAGGACCTGCCGTGACGGGGATGGGGCCTCGGCTCGAGAGGTTCAGCTGTCCGGCTGCGTCTCCCTGACCAGAGGCACTAGCCTACTGTCAGAAAACACTCAGCTTCTGTCCCTCAGATTCTCGCAGGACTGTATAGTCCCCAGCAGCCTGGCTCCACTTCCCTCAGCGTGAGTGCGCCCCCTGGTGCCCCTAGCCGCCCTGCTAGCTAATGACCTCCCAGACTTGGTCTGGACTTGCCAGTGGGTTTAGGCCTGATGACCCCACTGTACAGAACCTTACAAGATAAGTTGGATCTGCCACCAGCAAACATATTCAGCCCTTCAATCCTTTTCCTGAGCAATCTGCTTGAGGACTTTCTCCAGACGCGTCTTTAAAATGTTTTTCCTCTTAAAATTGTGCCTCCCTTCTCCCTCAGATAATAATACCATCTATTTCTTTAGGGTGGGAGAGTGTTGAGACAGGGTCTCACTATGTAGCTCTGGCTGCCCTGGAACTCTCTTATGTAGACCAGGATGGCCTCTGCATCCCAAGTGCTGGGTTCAAAGGCGTGTGCCACCATACTGGTCTAATAACATCTAATGAAGTTAGACACTGTGAACTTAACCTTTCAACAAAAAAAAGTTATATACTGTGAGTTTCCCCGTCTCTCTGCCCCTACCCCCCACTGCACCAGTCTATCCTGGCGCCCTGTTTATCGAATCTACCCATTTCTGTCCCTGGGACACAACTATTCATCCAGCAATCTCTGCATCACATATCCACCCCACAGCCACATCCCTGTGAATTGTGGGAAATGTAAACCTGACCTTGATAAATCTGACCTCTTGCTAGATTCTGCAGAAACTCTTTACCGTTTGTTCTGTGAGATAAAGTTCAAGTTCCTGACTCACACATGCTGCTTCCTACACAGCTACCTTTTCCTCCCTCTGGTCCTGGGCGCTCCAATCACATGGAATTGCCTGTGGTTCTTGCTTTGCTCTTCTCCCGATGGTCCTTTCCTGGGCAGCAGGTCCTCTGGGAAGCCTTCCCTAGCCTCACTCTATAGTGCTTTTTGTTCTCTTTGTCTGCTGATTGTAATGCTTTATGTTTTCCCATTTTCTACTGACTATAACTCCTTGGGGGCAGACCTGTCTTGTCCTTGGTACTGCTAGCCCTTCATAGTACAGTAAACACGAAGCAGGTGCACAGTGTGAGTTTGTGGAGTGAAAGCATGAGTAAAAGGTACCAGGTTCTAGGACACAGGATGAGCACTGGGAAGATGCTGGTAGTATCAATGATAATTACCATTTATTAGTAGGTAAACATTTACTAGGTCTTTTACACCCTCTGTGTCATCCCTCAGCCATTACCCTTATATTCCAATTGAAAAACTGAGGAGTTAAATGGAGATAATGACCCAGGTCCATATGAATGAAACTTTTTCCTTTTTCTTTTTTTCTTTTTCTTTTTCTTCCTCTTCCTGTTCCTTCTCCTCTTCCTCCTCCTCTTCCTCCCTTCTTCTTCTCCTTTTCTTTTTTTTTTTTTTTTTTTTTTTTTGTTGTTGTTGTTGTTGTTGTTTCAAGACAAGGTTTCTCTGTTTTAACTCCCGCTGTCCTGGAACTAACTCTGTAGAACAGGCTGTCCTGGAACTCACAGAGAATCCACCTGCCTCAAGCCTCTATCACCCACAACTTTTTAAATTGGGAATGCCTAGGCTAGAGTACCAGAACTTTTGGCAAATATTAAAGAAATAAGCCAGGAGTCGCAGCCCACAACTGTAGTCCCAGCACTTGGGAGGTAGAGGCAGGAGGATCAGGAGTTCAAGGATATTCTTGCTGTGTGGAGCTTTGCCTCAAAACGAAATAACCCAAGGCTCAGGGACCATCAGAAGTGGGGCCAGGAAGATTGTAAGAGCCACACATACATGCTCATGTATACCACACACGAAAAGTAAGCAAAGCCAATTACAAATTGAGAAGAACATATGTAATTAAATGTAATTAATATGTAAAAGGCACTTCCAAACCAGTCAGAAAAGATGAATGTCACCCCATTTGAAAATGTGAGCCTAAGCCAGCCATGGAGGCACATGTCTTTAATTTCAGCACCAGGGAGGTAGAGGCAGGTAGGTCTCAAGTTCAAGGTCAGCCTGGTCTATCCAGAATGCTATCCAGTGCCAGCCAGGACTATACATTGAAACCCTGTTTTGTTTTGTTTTGTTTTGTTTTTTTAAAAATTGTGAACCAGGTCGTGTCAGGAGAATGAAACAGGTGGATTGCCATGTGTTCTAGAGCTGCCTAGGAGATGCACTGAGTCAGCCTATAATGAGACTCTGTCTCAAAAACAGAAAGAATTTAATATAACCAGATAATACGTAGAAAAACGTGATCACTTCAAAGGTCTGAAAAGAACCTCAACCTTAGAACAAACATAAAAATTCAAATAGTAACAAGATTTCTTCTTTAAAGTTTACGAGTGTTTTGCCTAAACGTATAGAAAGTGCACCACACACATGCATTACCCATGGTGGCCGGAAGAGGGCATCAGGTCACCCAGAACTGAAGTTAATTGGATAAGTTGCCAAGCAGGTGATGGGAACTAAACCTGGCCCTCCTCAAGAGCAGCAGACGCTCTTAACCACTGAACCATCTCTCCAACCATCTTAAGATACTTTTTGTCAAAGATGTATTTGTTTTACATATTTGGGTGTTTTGTCTGCACACCAGAGAAGGGCATGGGATCTCGTGGGACTACAGCTATAGATGATTATGAGCCAACATGTGGGTGTTGGGAACTAAAAAGATACATTTCTATATAGGGGTAGGTGGCGCTGGGCATCAACCCCAGGCCTCACATGTGCTAAACAAACTCTCTACCACTGAGTTATGGCCACAGTTATAGCCACACCCAAAGATAGTTTTCTTTTTTGCTTTTCTGTATGTATTTGTATACATGTACGTTCATGTGTGTACAGCTGCAAATGGAGGAAACCAGAGTTTGATGTGAGGTGTCTTCCTTAACCATGCTCCACCTTATTTTTTGAGACAGGGTCTTTCATTGAACCTGGATCTCCTAAAGTAGGCTAGCCTGGCTGCCCAGCAAGCCCAGGGATCTTTCAACCTCCACCTCCCCATTCTTTACTAGTTCAACTTGGGACATAGGCTGAATCTCAGCACTAGGGAGTCTGAACATGAAGATCCAAATTCCAAAGCCAACCTTGGGTGCCACAGTAAGATTCTGTCTCAGATGTGTGTGTGCTTATAGACAATTTTAAGAAGTTTTGGCATGTAATATTTTACCTTTTTTTTTTTAATCAAAATACTGAGCTACTATTTTTAACCTGTCAGATTTCATGTGTGGAAATGAGTGCCCTCATAGTTTGTAAGAATACAAATCCATACACCTGTTTGGAAGGCCATTTGGAGAGAGTATGTACATGCCTCAATGCTCTTATCAAGGCTGAAGCATCTCACTCCTGGCAGGTGCTCTAACCCTGAACTCCATTCTCAGCCCCACAGCATCATGTCATATTGAAACGGGAGGCGTGGCTTATAATTTATGCTATTTTCACACAAAGTCCATGTCATTTTGGTTTCGGTTTTGAGACAAAGGCTCCTGTTGCCCAGCTCGGCCTCCAACTTGCTATGTAGTCCTGAGGGTGATAACCTTGAACTTCTGCTCATCCTGGTGCTGAGACGAGGGGCGCAGACCACCACGTCATTTTTATTGTTTGTTGTTTCTTTAGTGCCGTCAAATTTTATTAAAAAGGTATATTCCCTGACAGCTAACAATGAAGCCAGGTAGGCATGGCGGCTCACTCTCTCAATCCCAGTATGTACCAGCTTTTAAATTTTTTAGTTGTATTTCATACACATGGGTATTTTGCCTGCATGTATGTTTATAAGCCACTTCGTACCTGGTTTCTGCAGAGGCCAGGATGTGAGCCACCATGTGGGTGCTAGGGATCAAACCCACAAAGAGTCATCAGTGCTCTTAAGCACTGAGCCATCTCTCTAGACCACAGAACGAATATTTTTAGTAACATATTTAGTCACTGTCTAGAAACCAATTGTAAAAATATTTGTTCTATTGGGCTGATGTGTAGCTCCCTTGGTAGCATGGTTACCTACCATGCATTAAGCCCCATAAAAACAGACAACTCAGGCTACACAGGCCAGCACTTGGGAAGTACAGGCAAGGGGATCATAAGTTCAAGATTGAGACTAGCCTGGGCTACATGAGAGACCCTGTCTCAAAAAGGAATATCGAAATGGCTCAGTGGTTGGAAGCACTTGGTCACAGGCCTGATGGACCTGAGTTCCATCCTGCACTCACAAGGTGGCAGGAAGGAACTAGCTCCCAAGAGTTGGCCACTGACCTCCACACGCATGTTTTGGCACATACCTTCCCACCAAATAAATTTATACGCTTTCCAAAAGAGTTATTTGTTTAATTAATCATTATCATCAAACATTTAGGTTGTTTTCCATTTCAGAAAAAAAAAATGTTTTGAAATGATGGAAAGAATACTTGGGACAGAATCCAGGACAGCAGAGGAAAGGCCCCTGTAGCCATCTCCTCCTTCCTCTGACCCCATTCCACAGGGTCTCTACACAGGCCTTCCAGTCCCATCTGGGGACACTGCCAAGGCCAGACCCACAGCCAGGTGGCCTCTAACCCTTGCCTCTTCCAGACCATAGTTTCTGCTTAGTCTGTCACAGCCTCGGCATCATGTCCCAGCACAGACCGCAATCTGGTCTGTGGCGGTTTTAGCATCCCCCTCGCCATGTCCCCGTTCGCAGTCTTCCCACTCACCAAATTCAAGGTCCTCAGTGCTGTGGTGGCACAGACATGGGCACAACATTTTCATATAGGGGCTCCTCTTGCTCCTTCTCCTCAGCCTGCTTCTGGGCATGGTCCAGGGAGATGTTCCCAGAGACTGGCTCCTGGACTGTCCCTAAGCTCTCAATGCCATCTCCCAGACCTCTGGATGTTTCCTCTGGCCTAACTGTGGTGGATTCCATGGTCCCAGAGAGCATGGCAACTGGAGCTGAGCCAGACCCCTGGGACAGCCCAGGGCTGCCTTGGTTCCGACCCAGAGCTCTGCGTAAAGGCTTAGGGATGGCACTCTTGACCTTGGGCGCTGGCTGATCTTTCTGGTAGTTTCCCAAACGACGAAGGACAGACCATGCAGGGCCCTCGGGTTTCTGGGGTGTCCCTGCCAGCATATAGATTGTGGCCACAGAGCCTGCGCTCCCCTGGGTGCTGTCATCCGTGGCTTCCACACACTGGGCCCCTGTCTGGCTCTCAGGTGGGAGCTGGTGGTGACTAGTGGCAGCATCTCCGGGGCTTACGGCAGTAGGGTCATCCTCTTCTGTGTTTGCTTGCTCTGGGCCTACAGACTCCTCAGCCTCTTGCCCTTCAGGACGTGGCTGAGCACTCCTGGAGAGCCTCTTGGGTTTTCGTATGGGGCTAGAGAAATCCCCAGAGCTTCGGCCACTCTGTGGTGCAAACTTGGTGCCTTCGGCAAAGGAAACAGATGGCCTCTTGGCCCGAGCCAGGCTGGAGGTGCGTGGAATGGGGAACGGTGTGGAGGTGTCCTCCGGGGGAGGGAAGGGGCCTCCAGGCAGGCTGGCGGCTGGTGATTCTTCTTGCGCCACAGGGGCCATCTCTGGCAGAGGAGAAGACAGAAGAGCTGTGTAAAGCTGGTACACTGCTCTTAATTCTGAGCGGAGAACCTTCCCAGAGGCTTCACAAGGTAGCAGGGACCAGGGAGCAGGGGAGGGGCTGGTGCCGCGGACACGGTCCTCCAGTCTTTCCTCTACCTCACCTCGCTCAGAAGGACCGCACACTGTTCCATTTATCCAGACACCATCACTAACGCCTAATTGTCACTTGGCTAATTCCTGATTCTGCTAGAGGAGACACAGCTTCTAACAGACACACTCCTCAACCCCGTTTTTCTGTACACGGGAAGCTTGGGTCTCTCCTTGTTTTACGTGCCCTACCAAAGCATGACTGTTATGAGCGATGGTCCTTTGGGCCAAGCAACCGCCATGTTGGCGTGTCCAGCTGCACCCTTGGAGAAAGATCTTCCTGGGCTGGGCTTGCTGATTCTTTATACTCTCTCAGCGAGGGGCGGAAAGGGTCCTCAGGAGACCCTCACCTGAGTCCCTGGCCCTCCCTGCAGCCTGTTGTATGCAACTCTACCTTAATTGCATGTGGCCTCTGGGGAGGGCTAGAATATAGGCTGGGGAATATATGGGAGAGGAGGGTTCCACCCACGCGGCTGGGTAAGCCCACATCCCTGCGGATGAGCCCTCACCTACGCTCTATAAGGAAACCCAATGAACTCACTGGTTCCCAGTGTGAGCTGTGGCAGCATCGTGCCTTGGTTGCTATTGGGAACTGAGTTTTCCGAGGAGTAAATGTTATTTACCTCTTTCTCCCTGGGAAGGAATTTTATCAACAGTGACTCATTTTGTCCTCTACTGTCTGGTGAAATATCAAGGCCTCTCTACATACTCCTGGCTACCCTATATCACTATATAAACTATATATAGTGATCACTATATAAACCAGTGGTTCTCAACTTTCTTAATGCTTGGGACCCTTTCATACAGTACCTCATGTTGTGGTGACCCCCAACCATAAAATTATTTTCATTGCTACTTTGTAACTGTAATTTTGCTACTGTTATGAATCATGTAAATCTCTGATACGCAGATTTTCTTAGGTGACCCCTGTGAAAGGGTTATTTGACCCCCCCAAAGGAGTTGTGACCCACAGGTTGAAAACTGCTCTTGTATACCAAGCTGGCCTCAAACTCACAGCAATCCACCTGCCTCTGCCTCCCAAATGCTGGGATTAAAGGCGTGTGCCACCCCATGCCTGGCATGACCTATCTTTCTACTGTGAATGGTGAAAAATAAGCACTAGATACAGACATGCGTTCACCACAGGAACACAGGTGCAGTGTGGGCAGGGCTGCTTAGGCTGAGCAGGCTGGAGGGCTACCTTCTCGAGGGGGCACGGAGTAGGCATGACCTTCATCCTCTTCTCCAGAGTCAGGATCCGAAGAGAAGGAGTCATCAGAGGCCCAGCCGGCAGAGGGTGGCTCAATGAAGCTGTGGTTGAAGGGGATCTCCGGGTCGTGGTGAGAAACTACAGGGGCTCCAGGTCAGGTGTGGGTCCTCATGGGAAGCCTTGTCCCATCTTGGCCCCAGACCCCTGACCTTGACCCCCAGGGCCCACTTACCTGTCACCCAGGGTAGCTTGTAGTTACTAAGGGAGCCACAGGGCAGTGCAGAGCCCAGGTTGGTGAGGGCTCCCCACACCTGTTGCTTCATCCTGAATAAGGCAGCTCCATTTCTCTCTGGCCTGAGAGGGTGGTGGAAAGAGGAAGATTACAACGGGCCCATGTCACACTGGCAGGGTGTGACAGGTGACTATAGCTATGGCCCTGCACTGATGACAGAACAAAAACCCAATCCCAGAATCTAAATCACACGAGGCAACATGGCTCTAGCACCAGGCACACCTGAGTCACCACGCTGTCTCTGACTTCACTTTTCTTGGCCTCGGTTTGCTCATCTGCAAATCTAACAGAACTTTTGGCACGGCCCAGCACCAGGTGCTAGTACTAGGTACCTGGCAATGGTTTCTCAAAAATGTAGCTCTTCATGACTTATCATTCTAGCCGAGTCCTAGGAACTCGCCTTTGTCCCTGCTCTATTCCACTCCCAATCTGGAGTGACAGCTTGTCAAATTTCTCTGACAGCCTTTGGATAAATCCTCATCTTCTTCTGGGAGTGGGGGCAAGGGTTGGCAGAGGACAAAATTGGTGATTATGGTTCAGTACAGCTACACAATCCGGAATCCTAGCACACACGTGGCTGAGGCATGAATATATCCAGTTCATGACAGCTTGAGCTACACTGGACAAAGAGCCAGGCAGGGCCTCTGTGTAAGCCAGGAGCAGCTGAGACACCATGAGCCTCAGTGTCTTTGTAAATTGAGGAAAATAATGCACTCGCCACCCCTTCCCTGTTCCAAACTTCCATGATGTGGTGAGTAGCCAGAGGGGCCAAGAGATGCGAAGAACAGAGCAACAGATGAACACATTCTCCTGGGCCGCAGCGGTCCTCCCTCCATAACTGAGATCTCAAAACCACTGCTCAGACTTTCCTGTCCCTCCTTTCCTGACATTCTGAGATCTGGTCTCTTCCCTTCTCTGTCGAGCTCTGTGGATTCTCCTCCATCCCCACCCCCGTAGCACTGTCTGGAGCTCAGCCTTCTGCTGCAGGTTTGACTTAGAGTCCCCTGCCTCCCAGTACCCCCTGTTCACGTTCATGTGACTCAGACACTTCCCTGTCAAAAGCTTTGAAAGAAGACAAGTGGCTCCAGACTTCAGTCTGAACCAAGTACCTACCTGAAGTGTGACAAGTTCAGCCCTTCCCCACCCCAAACCGAACACACATAATGGCCAGTGTTTACCTATCCTTAGGGTCCAGTCGAGTGGCCGAGCAGCAGTAGGCACAGCAGACAATGCCCAAGAGGAGCACCAGCAGAGGTACCAGGATGCCCGCAATGAGGGCGTTTTTACCATGACGGCCTAGGGACGTGGGAAATGGTCACACACTCGGGGTCCTTGAGGATGAGGATCCCATCACTGAAGTGGGCCCATCCTTCCCCACAGCTGAGGTTCCTGCAGCCCATGGCAAGGACCAAATGTTCCCTCATCATCATCCACTTACCCAGCTGGCAGGCCCCAGACACGGGATGGCAGAGCCCCTCTGAGCATTGGCAGGGGATAGAGCAGTTGTTTCCATGGAAGCCAGATGGGCAGGAACTATTGCAGCTAGGGGTAGGTAAGAGGCCGGACAGGCTGAAGGTAAAGTGGATTTCTGGGTACTGTCCCCACCCTGTGCCAGGCAGACCCCTCTGACTTCTAAGGTACATCCTGAGTGGCTCTTCAGTGTTGAGAGTGCTTCACTGTAGAGACTTTAGGAGACCCACCTCTGACAGCCCTCATCCTTAATGTGGGAGAAGTGAGATGCCATGCATCAGGGACCTGTCCTCCCCTAGCTCCCTGGACCTCAGTCCCTCCCGTGTAAAACAGGTCCCTCTGCTCGGCACTATGTGTTGTCCTTTAGATGGGCACCTGCTGGGGATGCCAACTCCTTGACACCTGAAGCATCAGAGGAACAGTGGGTCTGGGTCCCACCCTGAGTAAAGTCCTTGTCTGAATAGTGAGCCAACACCCTTTTTTTTTTTTTTCCTGATTTGTTTCTGTGTAGCCCTGGCTATCCTGGAACTCACTCTGTAGACCAGGCTGGCCCCAAACTCAAGAATCCATCCTCCTAAGTGCTGGGATTAAAGGTATGCGCCACCACTGCCTGGTGTAGTAAAGGAAAGAAAATCCTGAGGTGCCCGAGAGGTAGCTCCATGGCCCAGCAGCATGGGTCTACAGCAGATCCATGCAGTCTTAGATTGGAGATTCTGGGAGCTGACAGAATTTCTGGGAGCGCGGCAGAGGGCTTAACTCAATTTTATTAGGGGAGCGGGGTTACATATATAGGGAGAAGAAAGGTCCCTGTTATCCAGAGATGTCATTGGAAGCTGATTGGTTAGGACAGCGCAGGTACAACAGTCCTATTTACATATCAGGGGTTGTAGCCTGGACCTAGGTATTTTTTGGGGACCAGAGGGAGAGACCTTATATGGTTATATAGGGAGAAGTCTGCAGCTCCAGATAAACAATTCTGCCAGGTCGAATACCTTTGAAGAGGTGGTGCCTTGCTGTGAGAGCAGAAGGCATAGCTTGTGGCCTGTCAGAGCTGTGAAGGGAGGAACCAAATTCCTGCTGCTCTCAGAATGAGAGTTCCAGGTTCTAGGTATGCCTTCTACCTCACCTCAGCTCCAGGACAGTCTTACAGCCCGGCCTCTTTAAAAATTCTTACTTTTTCTTTCCTTTTAAAAATTTTCATTTATTTTTTTAGTCTTTTTAGATCAGTGGTTCACAACCTGTGGGTTGCAACCACTTTGGGGGTCAAATAACCCTTTCACAGAGGTCGCCCAAGACCACCTATCTGCATATCAGATATTTACATTACGATTCATAACAGTCGCAAAATTAGTTATAAAGTAGCAATGAAAATAATTTTATGGTTGGGAGGTCACCACCACATGAGGAACTGTATTAAAGGGTTGCAGCATTAGAAAAATTGAGAACCACTGTTCTAGATTAACCTCTGACTTTCTTCAGAAGCCATCCACACAGGAGTATTATCTTCTTAGTTAATACCAGAATGGAGAGAGGGTTTCTGGGAAGTAGAGAGGCTCAGCGAGGGAAGTTTAGAAACATTACACAGAGGCCTGACCTCATCTCCCATAGTCCCCTGTTCCCAGGACCTAGTCCTTACCTGGTCCCCAAGTAGCCAGCATTGCAGACACATTCCCCTGTTACGGCATTGCAGGTCCCCTGAACACACGCAGGGCAGGTCGAGCTGCAGCCCTCCCCAAAGGTGCCGAGGTCACAGGGATCCTCACATCTGGAGCCACGTAAGGGAAGCAAGACTCAGCATTAGGAAGGAAAGAAGGTCCTACGACTTCTCTCATGTTGACATGGGATCTGAAAAGGGCCATTTCCCTGCAGCAGAGCTCAAGTATACATGGCCTTGAAGCTGCAGCCAAATCAGCAGGTGACAAACTACAGGTCTCTGAAGGGAGGAGAAGGAAAGGACCAGGGAGGAGGCTGCTAGATGAACACCCTTCCCAGAGCCCCCTCAGCCGGCCCAGGAGGCAGCCTCTGAGCTGTTGCAAATGTGAACTTTGTGGAAGGGGCGTCTCTTCCAGAAAGAGCAGCTGAGAGGAGGGATCTAGGAGAAAAATGTGTCTGGAGCAGGGTAGCCACCCACCTATGTCCCCGCCAACCAGGGTCACAGCGCTGGCAGTGCCCAGTTTCTGCATGGCAGGGCTCTCCAAGCCGGCAGCGGGGACACTGCTCACCGCATCTTTCACCAAAGGTACCAGGAGGACATGGCTGCTTGCACTGAGTCCCATTCCAGCCTGGCTTGCAGGACTCACAGTGGCCTGTGACTGGAGAGCATGTTGTATTCGGCTGGCAGTGGCCACAGCTACAAGAAAAGGGGGTTAGTTATGGGAGCACCGGAGGGAGACTGAGCGCCATACATACACTCCAACCCGTGCACTCCCACCCATCCTCCGCTTCCCTCCCACCCAGATCTCTTCCTCCCCTTTCTCTCTTCTACCTTCCATACCACACAGTCTCTGAGGCAAGGACCGAGTGGCTGGGGCAGGGACAGATGCTATCTAATGAACTGCTTAGAAGCTGTGAGAGAAGAATCACTTGAGCACAGAAGCACAGGAGTTTGAAACCTAGGCAACATACAGAGACCCTGTCCTTTTTAATTATTTAAAGGTATATTAGTTTAACTGTAACAGAAAATATACAGAATCACTCTTTTTGAAGACACACATGGTACAGCCTTGGCAGCCAATAGAAGCATATATATATATATATATATATATATATATATATATATATATATATAATATATATATGATGGGTTTTATGCCTGCATGTGTCTGTATACTACTCGCATGCCTGGTGACTAATGAGATCAGAAGAGGGCCTCAGATCCCCTGAAACTGGAGTTAAAGATGATTTCAAGCCATCATGTGGGTGCTGGAATCAAACCTGGGTCTTCTGGAAGAGCAGCCAGTGTTCTTAACTGCCGAGCCATCTCTCCAGCTCCGAAGACTTTTTATATGCCCCCCACCCCCACCCCACCGCCGTGTTTCGAGACAGGGCTTCCCTGTTGTAACTCTGGCTGTCCTGGAACTCACTCTGTAGACCAGGCTGGCCTCTTAACTCACGGAGATCCGCCTGCCTCTGCTTCCTGAGTGCTGGGACTAAAGGCGTGTGCCACCACCACACTGCATCTAAGACTCTTTAAAAAAGATAAACAATGCTGGCCATCATGGCACATGCCTTTAATCCCAGCACCAGAAAAATCATGTAGCAGAGCAAAGGCAGAAGCAGGAAGAGCTCTGAGTTTGAAGTCAGCCTGGTCTATATAGTGAGACTTTGTCTCAAAAATAAATACATAGGCACTGGAGAGATGGCTAAGTAGTTAAGAACACTTGCTGTTCCGGTAGAGGAATAGAGTTCAGTTCCCAGCACCCACCTGGTGACATACAACTGTATGTAACTCCAATTCTAGGGGATCTGGTGTCCTCTTCTGGGCTCTGCAGGCCAGTGCACAGACATACAGGCCGGCAAAATACTCACATACATAAAATAAAAATAATTTTTTTTTATTACTAAAAATAAATAATGAAAAGGTAAAAAGAAAATAGAAATTAATTCTTGATTAACTCATCTCAATTGTCCGTTCATGCTAATAGGAACTTGATTCCTCTCTCCAGATACTTAACCAAATGGGATCCATTATCAGGGAGAAGAGGTGATCACTAAGTCAGTTTAGGTGAGCTGGGGGGTATGGTGGCTTGTGTTCAGAATCCCAGCACCCTGGAGGCAAAATCACCTCTGCAAAGTGAACAGCAGTCTGAGCTACATAAAAAGACATTGTCTTTCAAAAACAATAATAAGCTCGGCTGATGCTGACTAACGTTCAGGAAAAAAAAAAAAAAACAAGCTGGGAACGGTGGCTTGGCCTGACATCCCAGGGCTCAGGAAGTAGAGAAAGGAATGTTGCCTCCAGTTCCAGGCCTGCCTGGGCTATATAGTGAGACCCTGTCTCAAAAATGTCAAAGAAAGGGCGAGCAGAGGAGCTGGCTGTGATGGCACATGCCTGTAATCCCAGCACTTGGGAGGTAGAGGCAGGAGGATCGAGAGTTTGAGGTCAGCCTAATTTACACGAGATTGGAACCCACACCAAAATCAAACCAAACCAAACAAAAGAAAGAGAAGGAAGAAAAGAGAGGGGGAAGAGAGAAAGAGAGAGAGTATAGTACATTCTTATCTGTTCATAGTAAAACCAGAATTTGTGTTGTCTGGTTACATTTCGACTCCAGCTGTTGTAAATACGCACTACATGCATTTTGCTCCCTGACCTTTCTGGTGTTGGGAATTGAACCCAGGCCTTAGTGCATGCCAGGCCTGCTCCCTACTACTGATTTGTATCCCTAAACACATTCTTTTTTCTAAATATAGCTTGTTGCTACTTTGTGGGAAGAGGAATCATTGAGACAGTGTCTTCATGTAGCCCAGGCTAGCCTCAAACTTGCTATGTTGCCAAAGATGATATTAAACTGGTCCTCCTGCCTCTAGCCTGCTTTGTTACTACTGATCCTACACAGCGTCTTGCTATCTCGGTGTGCAGCCCAGGCTGACATCTAATGTGTGATCCTTCTGCTTCTGTCTTCCAAGTGCTGGGATTATAGGCCTACCCCACCACAACAGTCTGTACAGTAATTTTTGTTTGTTTCATTTTCTTGAGAGTTTCACTTATGTAGTGCTGGCTGGCTTGAACTTGCTTTGTAAACCAGGCTAGGAACATGCAGCCTCCCAGGGAATCCTCTTGCCTTGCCTCCTGAGTTTTAGAATTACAGGGGATATATATATATATATATATATATATATATATATATATATATATATAATTTTTTTTTTTTTTTTGAGACTGGGTCTTGCTACGTAGATCTGGCTGTCCTGGAACTATGTGAACCAGGCTGCTGTCAAACTCACAGAGATCAGTCTTCCTCTGCTCACAGAGCTAGGGTTAAAGGCATGTTCCACTATGCTAGACAATCATATATATAAATTATAAGTGTATATATATCTATATATATTATATAAATATATAATAATCATATATTATGTATAACATGTGTGATTATATAATATATAACTATATTATAATATACATATATATTCTTGTGTGTCTATGTGGGGATATGTGCACATGGGTGCAGTAGAAGGCAACAGGTGTGGGTGCCGAGAACAACACGAAGTCCTCTGAAAGAGCAGGACGATGAAGTTTTAACTACTAAGCTATCTCAGTGGTTTGTACTTTTTAACATTAATGGGCTGAGAGAAGTATGCATGGGGAGACCTAGATACATGGAAGGATTTTTTCTTCCACCCCTGCCTTGTACATATTTTGGAGATTGCCTGAGATACCCTCTCCATACACCTGTCTTCCTTTTTGCCCACCCCTGCCTGCAGCTCCCCGTTCCCCCCAGCGGCTGGCTCACCTTTCTTTGCACTGTACCCCATAGCGGCCGGGATTGCAGGGTAGCTCACAGCGGGCTCCGTGGAAGCCAGGAGGGCAGGAACAGTGGCCAGAAGTAACACTACACTGGCCTCGCACACACTGGCATTTGCGACTACAGTCGGGACCCCACCAGCCCTGCAGGCAGGTGCAGCGGCCCGAGTCCTGCACACAGGGTGAGGTGTGGCACTTGCAGCTGAAGCTGCAGCGGCGGCCCCACCAGCCCAGAGGACATAGGCAGGTTCCAGTGGCCTGGTCACAGCGCGCCGCTGGGTTGCACTGGCATGGGCGACGACAAGTAGATGACCACCAGCCCGGGTTGCAGTGGCATGAGCCTGTCTTTGGGTCGCACTGTCCGTGGGGACCGCAGGTGCAGGTGAACTCACAGAGGCTGCCCCAGTAGTTGGGCTGGCACTGGCACACGCCGGTGGCCGGCTCACACTGGCCGCGTGGGTGGCAGGGGCAGGACTCACGGCAGTCAGAGCCCCAGTACTGCCCTGGACAGCCTGAGAGGTCAGGAATGGGAGACAAGCGGCTTCAGGGCTGGGCAGAGGTCCTTGACCTGCCCTTCCCTCAAGGAAGAGGGCGCAGGCCTGCTCTCCAGGAGCCAGGGATAGACCCTGAGAACATCTGGCAGCTTCTCCTCTGGGACTCAACTCATTTCCGGCCCAGATTCAGATGACAAAACCCTTAGCCTTGGCTTAGCCTGCATTTCACACTCCAGAACACAGATCTTGAGTTCAACAGAGATGTGCCCAGTCTCACAGGTGGATGGGATTTAATTCATGTCCCTTGCCTCTCCCTGCAGAAGTATCCCCCTGCCCTTGGACATGGACTGGCATCTGGATTCAGGGAGAAGATGCCCACCAGGGTGGCAGAAAGTCCGTATTTCCCATGTTCCCTTCCAACCCAGGGATTCTTGGTGCCTACCACTCACTCCTTCCTGGGAGCCTAGCTCCAGGATCCTTCATCCTGACTCAAGTGTGAGGTATAGTTAGTTGGGGTCACAGACCCACGATCCCCAACCCACCTTTTGAGAAGTTAAAAGTGAAGGTGCCAGGTAGGCAGAGCTTTGTGGCTGTGGGTGAAACCAGAGCTCCCAGGGCATCTCTCAGGCCCCCTTCCCATCTCTGCGCCCGCTTCCTCAGCTTGGGGGAGTTTGGTCTTACCATTCTAAGTTTACACCTCTACCTGCTTTGCCTGTTTCCTCCCCTTACCCAGTTCTGCCCAGAGACTTCACCATGCCATTGAAACTCACGGGAGCTGCACTGGGCGCCGAAGAATCCAGGTTTACACCGACAAAGGCCTGGCTTTACGCACACTTCACCTTTCCTGCAGGCATCAGGCCCCTCACAGATGGCTGGAAAACACCCCACTCAGGCTGGAGGGACTGAGGCACCCCTGCCCCTCTCACCCCCTCCTGGGCTCTGCTTCCCTCAATGTCATCCTCTTAGTGCTGGAGAGGGGTGGTGTGTCATAGGGTGGACACTGGGTCCAGGGCTCAGGAGGGGAGACAGAGCAGGAAGGTTGTCACTGGGTCATATCCTTCCTTTTCATTGGCTAGGGGGCTGTCCTGGCTACTCACGGATGGTGCATTCTTGATCTTTCTGCCTCCAACCTGGACAGCACTGGAGCTCAGAGGGGCTGTAGGGCAGAAAGGGGACAGCAGGTCTCCAGAGTGTGGGTCACTGATGCTGCCTGGGGTGTGGAAGTCTTCCCCAGCCCCACTTAAGCCTGGTGTCACAGCCCATGAGTCACAGTACCCATGTCCCCAATCCCTGTTTTCTCCTTCCCTGACCTTCCTACCATCTGCCCTGGCCACCTATCCCCTGCCAGGCTGCCTCCCAAAGCCCCTTCCTATCAGGCCTGTGACCCCCACCCACCTCTTTAGTTTCCAGGATGACACAACACTACGCAACCACCATTTCTCCCAGTCACACTCCCACAAGACCCACCTGCTGCCTGTACAGACGTGCTGACCAGTGGGGTCTAGTGCGGACTCCTGGGTCCCCTGAATCCAGAGTAGCAGCAGTGGAAACACCAGCCCTGGTCCCATGGCGGCCAGTATAGTAGGAGGGCCTGGTTTGATCTGGTCCCCACAGCTCCCAACCCCCCTCCCTGCTTCCTCCCAAGGCTTTTCCTGAGGAAGCTAGGGTGGAGGGCGGGCTGCTGTGAGGCACCTCCCTGAGAGGGCAGGCGATGAACACTCAGACATGAAAGGAAAAGGAAGGCTGACGTTGAGGCTTGATGCCTAGCCTAGGGGAGGCAGGAAGATGGAAGCCACCGATTCCCTATGTATTGGAGACAGGCAAAGGTCCCCAAATAGAGACATTCCTTATCTCCAGTGAGGAGCCAAGGAGATCTTGTAATGGAATTTCATCGTGCCTCTGTTCCTGGCAGGGCTGGGAGGTAACACAGACCACTGATAGACAGACAGAGAGCATTTTCAGGGGTATTATGGGTACATGCTTTATTGACTGATCACCTACACAAACTTCAGAGAGGCAGGCAGGCAGCCCTCTGTCACACAATGGGTAAAGTGGAACTTTTCTTCTGGCTCTGAAGTGTGCCACAGAAATGTCAAGAAAAGGAGGCAGGCTGAAATGCCCATCATGCCCAGTGTAGGCTAGGTGTAGAGGGGAGCCTCATTCTCATTTGAGGTCACACATCCATGCACAGCCAGAACCCAAAGTCAAGCCACCTGCATAGCTGAAGCCCTCAGACCAAGCAGAGATGGGCTAAGTTAGGAGTTGGGGGCTGGAGGGGTGTCCACAGGCTCAAGGGGGGGCTGCTGTGGGGCCTCATCTCCTTCCTGTAGCCTGCTGGGAGCTGTGTTGCTGGACTCAGCTTCAGGGGCCTCAGTTTCACCCCGATACCATAAGCCAAAGCTGGAAGGAGAGTCAAGAGAGGTACATTGAGCCCAGAAGCTGGAGATGTCAATGCTTTGGGGAAAGGGGCTTCAGAGGAGAGAAGATAGCACAAGAGGTCACAGGAAACTGAAGGCACTTGGGGCAGACAGCAGGAGGAAAGATGGATCTTCGGGGAACATCGTGAAAAGCAGGAGGACAGAAGGAAAGGATGGAGACGATCCAGGCAGGCCCCTCCTCTGCCCTCTTTCTCCCTCCCCTCCTCCAACATACAAATTCTGTATTCTGGACCCAGGAACTAGGGGAGCATCCTCCTTGTCACTGGAGAGCAGGATCCACGAACTATCATCATCATCACTAAAATAGAGAAACGTAAAGGCTGTATATCAGAGCCTGAGAGATACCGAGTCCGGCTCACACGGAGCCTCCTGAAGGACTTTCAGGAGCATCAGGGGAAGACAGAGTAACTGAAGAGGCCTCAGGGTTGGAGAGGGCACATGGAGGAGACATCTTGAGGCTTTCACTTTGTAGCCTGGCAGACAGCAGCTCCTCACCAGCCTGCAGCCACAGTCTCCTTTAGTAAAGAGACCCAGCCAAGGGAGGAGACAAATAAATGTGGAGAAGCCGCATCAACAGGTTCTTTAGCAGGATGCTCAGGAGGCAGGGTCAGCTGAAGCAGTGGGCTCCAGGGGGAAGGACGGCAGCTGGGTAGCAGGTTCAGTGAGGTGCAGGGCATGCTAGGCTGTGTCATTGGGCGCCAAAGAACTGCAACAGGCAAACGGGTTCGTTTAGTGAGTGTGGAAGCAGTCTCTTACCTGCTCTCTACTTCCTCTGGTGTCCCTAACATCTTGGCCTTGATCTTCTTCCGCTGTTTCTTGACTGCCACCTTCATGGCTTCAAGCAGAAGCCCAGGGACCCGGTGATCTGTGAGCAGCTCTCTAAAGAAGGCGGTAGGAGGGGAAAGAAAGTGGGAATGCCAACAGTGGGCTGGCAATCAAGTACCTGAGCTCTGCACTGTTTCCCAGGAAACACCGGAGGGCTCTATACTGCTAATGCCTCTGATCCGAGCTTGGATGGCCCCTCCTACTTCCGGCCTGCTCCTCCGGCTTGGTGACCCCTGGTGCTGCCCCGTTTGACTGGGGTTCCAGAAGGTCAGGGTCTATGGGATTTATTTCTTCCCAGTGCCTGGCAGGACACTGGTAAATGTCACTGCTGATCTATAAATGACCCAAAGAATGAGGTGGGATGACCTGTGGCCCAGGAGCAGGCGTCCTGGCTTCCGCCCCTCACCGCTGGAAGTAGGCCAACTCCTCCTTGAGCAGGAATACGTTGGCTTTGAGTTCATTCCGCTCCTGAAGGATCTGCTCAAGCTCCTCCCGGCTGAAGCCACATTGAACGGCCTCTGGAGGGTGCCCTGGCTGCTGCTGAGCCACCACCTGTGCAAGGTCAGGCATGGTCAGAGGGTAGCCTCGCTTAGCCCTCCCCTGAATCCCAGAGCTCACAGTAATGTTAGGGTAAGTATCTGGTAGGAAAACTTAGGGGAAGAGGTTGGTGCTATAATAGACGGCGGACTACTGCTGCAGCCAAAACTCGGATGCTGCCTTCTGACTTCCAGCAGACCTATAGTATGGCACACCTAGGCCGGCCCCACCGAGTGCTGGATGCTGTGAGCTCTGGGATGCATCCTGACTCCGCATCGCTCTCACCGGGTCATCTGGGGTTGCTGGTTCGGGCTCCAGCCTCTGTTCTTCATCCTGAGCTATTAGGCGCTCTCTCTCCCGGTCCTGCGCCGCCCTCAGGTGGGTCTGCACTGCGGCCAGTTTATGCCGGAGCTCCGAGTTGACCAGCAGGAGGCGCTGCAGCTGCTCCTGCAGCTGGGGGTGGGGCGGGAGAGCTGTTGGGCGGGGCTCCGAGGCCTGCAGCGGTCCCGCCCACTCCTAGCTCCCGTCAGGCCCCGCCCTCACCGCCTCCGTTTCCTGGCTTCGGCGCAGCAGTTCTCGGCTGTGGGCACGAAGCTCGTCCCGCTGTCGGTCTGTCACCTCCTTGAGCTGACGCAGCAACGCGCGCTCCTCTGAGGAAGGGACGTTCTTAGCACCCGTCTCCGGGGTGCGCAGGCCCCGCTGTCCCCAGCCCGGTCTGCCCGGTGAGACTCGCACTCACCCTGCGGCCCCGAGCCCAGGTCCCGGCGGAGGCGCTGGTTCTCCTCACGCAGCCGCCGCAGCTCCACCTCGGCCTGCTGCGCGCACACCTGCAGCTGGGGAGCCGGGGGACTCGGGGTTAGGGCCTGCGGGCTGCCTGGGGTAGGAGGAGGAGCCGGTGACTCACCGAGTCTGGCGCCGGCCCCACGGCCGCCTTTTCCAAGAGCTCCAAGGCCCGCACCACTAGTGGCACCAGACCAGCCACCGCGTCGGGTCCGAAACGGCGCGCCAGCTCCTGCAGCTCAGTGCCCAGGGCCCCCGCTAGATGGTACACGAGCTCCGCAGCTGACCCCGCGCCAACCGCAGAACCCTGGGTGGGTGGCCCGGGAGTTGCTCTCCTGGGCTCCATTTATTTTTTTAAGTTTAAAAGCCACCCCCACCCTCAACAAGGTCTGGAAAAAGCCTAACAGTTCCGGCCCAGGAAGTTTAGGGCCATAAGGGGCGGGGTAGAACCGACAAGGGAGGAGCAAATAGAGGGAAAGGCCATGGAGTGGAAGAGTGCCCTGGGCACCTTGAGGATTCTGGTCCACCTACAAGGTCACTGGATACAGGACAGCCAACTCCCAGGCAGGTGTCCAAGAGCTGAGGGCCAGGGCTGTAAGTGGTCACTTTAGGCAAGCCCTCCCCATAGCGCCTGACCCAGGCTCCACCCCTGGACTTGGCTGCCAAGCACTCCAGAGGTTAAAGACTGAAGGTCACCAACAGCCTCTGCTGGACTGCAGAGACAGCTACCCGTGTGCTTGTCACCCGCCAGGAACGACAGTTTACAAACGGACTAGGATGGGCACTGTAGCTACAGAAGGACCACGGAGACCTAGAATTGATGTTGAAAATAGGTGGTTTTCAAGTACTTTACAGAAAAACCAGCAGATATGGTCAAAGAGTAGAGTGTGAAAGTCAGCTCCAACTTAGCTCTGAAGTCTAGGGCATATGGAGCCTAGAAGCCCCGAATGGAGAGCCTCAAACCCCTGAAGGTGGGGCCCAGGACTTTGCTGTGAACTGTCAGAGCCAGTCCCCAGTTCCCAAACTTACCTACACCCATAAAAGCAAGAGAACAAAGGCACTCTTATTTATACAAAATTTATTACATTTCGTCCAGGATCACAATCTATCAACAACACAAGCACAAAACACAAGAGGGGCCAAGCTGCTGAATGTCAGCAGTGTGTCTGTGGAGAGGGTGTAAAAGGCTCCAGCCTTCTGGGAATCTGAAGCAGACTGAAGCAGGGAGCTAACTAGGCATAGAGGTCCTCTCTGTCTGCAGAGTAGACCTCACCCTCCTGTAGGAGGGCAAAGTTGAGGAAGTGGGAGGGCCTATGGACCTCATGGTAGAATTCCTTGGGGTTTGCCAGCTGCAGCTCGTATTTCATGTTGGGATCATGACGAACACCTTAGGGTAGAGGGAAACATCAGACGTTAACAAGGTCTGCCTGCCTCACCCAGCCTGGGCCATTTCCAAGGCAGTCAGACTCCAAGAGCAAGAGTGCTGACTTCCCCTTGTCTCCACCCCCACCCCACCCACAATCTCTGTGCTGCCATCATACACAGCCATTTACCCATAAAGTTGTAGTTCCAGGAAGACTGGGCAGGAACCATGAAGAAGCCGAGGAATCGATCTGACAGGAGCATCTGGACCCTCTCATAGTGTGAGGGTAGGTAGCCTTTGGGGTTGTTGCCTTTGTCTGTGTTCTGTCGGCCCCACTCATAGCCACTAGGAGTCAGCTTGTAGGCAGTCAGTGTGCAGGAGCCTGGTGTGAAGCTGGAGGGAGGGGAAGAGACAGGCTGAGAGCTCAGGCCACCAATCCAGGTCCTAGCCTACAATACTTGCCCTACAATATTTCTACTCAAGGGGACCCAAATCCACCTGCAGGTGATGATAATTGTCTTCTCGCCATCCCAAGATGGGTTGTCAGCCATGATCTTGGCATGAGTGGTGACATCCTGGGGTGATAGCTGGGGGGACTCATTGGGCTGAGTGTGGATCCAACCTAAGGGTTCCATTTCCTGTAGGCAAAGAGCAGTAAGGAGCTGTTCAATCTATCTGCAGACAACTGTGACCTACTAGGATAACCTGACAGTAAGTTCAACTCCCAGGCGCCATCACCACTAACCTTGAGGTACTCGTGCTGGGGCAGCTGGCTGGGTAGATGCACAGTCTGGTGAGTGCCCCACTGTGGCACCATCACAATACAGCGGATCTCCTTCACTTGAGGGTTATCTGGAGGGCTCACCCCATACAGGTATCCTGCAATCTAGAGATGGGGGGTCAGAAACAGTTCTTAGTATCAACCCAGAATGCCAGAATTCCTTCTCATTCTCAAGAAAAAGAAGATGGTTTCTCAATATACAGTCAAAACCTCTGGGGCAGAATCAACTGGTTACTTGTTCAAAATGTTACACATGGACCTCATCTCAACTGTTCCCCTTTTGAGAATTATTATAAACGGCATCCATAAAAACATCTGCAAGTTCACAGCTACAAATACCAATCTGGAAAATCAGCAATGATTAGAATTAAGAAAAAAAAAAAGTTTTCTATTGGTGTTATGGATCAAACCCAAGACCTCACCAACAGTAAATGAGCACACTACCATTGAGCCACACCCCCAGCCTAGTGCTTTATTTTAAATTCTCTATTATTTTACATTGCTACCTTAAAGAACTGCCTTCTACAAAGCCACTCACACAAAATAGTTATATTTCAATGAGAAACATATGCTTTGCCCACGAGCTGTGCCCCAGGCTCCTGAACTACTTTCCTTATTTTCTGTTCATTCTATTGTTAAAATTTTTTGAGCTAGGTGATGGTGGCGCACACCTTTAGCCCCAGCGCTAGGGAGGCAGAGGCAGGTGGATTTCTGTGAGTTCAAGGCCAGCCTGGTCTACAGAGTGAATTCTAGGACAGCCAGGGCTACACAAACCCTGTCTCAAAAAACCAAAAACAAAACAAAATCAACAAAACCAACTTTTTTTTGCTGGGTAGTGGTAGCACATGCTACCTAATCCCAGCAAAGGCAGATAGACATCTGTGAGTTCAAGTCCAGCCTGGTCTACAAAGCAAGTTCCAGGACAGCCAGGGCTGTTACACAGAGAAACCCTATCTCAAAAAACAAAAATCACAAAATTAATCACTATTACATTTATGACTATGTATGGGAAGAGTCAGTTCTCCATCATTCTACCATAGGCATCTGGGGAAAATCAAACAGTCATTAGGTTTGGTGGCAAGTGCCTCTATTCTCTGAACCCAGAAGTTTTAAAAATTTATCACTGGGGATGGAGAGATGGCTCAGTGGTTAAGAGTATTGGCTGTTCTTCCAGGGGACCTGGGGCAGGTTCCTGGTACCCATGGCAGCTTACAACTGTAACTCCAGTTCTAGGGACCTGACACCTTCTTTTGCCCTCTATAGACAGGTACTGCATGCATATGGTGTACTGACATACACCCATACATTACTTTTTTTTTTCCTTTTTCAAAAATATGCTGTTATTTTGTATGTGGGCCACTGAGTGTGTGTGATGGTCAGAGGACAATTCTGAATTCTGTAGAATTGGTTCTCTCCTACCTTTACAGGAGTTCTGGGGAATGCAACTCAGGTTTCAGGCTACAAGCCTCAGGCTGTTGAAGTTTTTTGTTTTTTCCTTCTTCTTAATACAAGAAACTGAACCACGAGCCATATATATATATATGTATGTATATATATATATATATATATATATATGTATATATATATATATATTATCATAAAATATATATATTTTATGATAGATATGATATATAATATATATAGTATATATAAAATATATATAACATATATAATGTACAAAATATATTAAAATATATATTTTATGATAGATATGATATATAATAATATATAATATTACATATCATATCTATTCTATATCTATGGGGGGAGTGCTTTCTCTATAGCTTTTTTTTTTCCCCGTTAAATTTCTAATTTTTTTTTTGTTTGTTTGTTTGTTTGTATTGAGACCAAGTCTCACTGTGTAGCTCTGGCTGTCCTGGAACTCATGTAGACCAACTCATATGGCACTGTCTTAAAAAAAGAGATTTTTCTTCCTTTTTTACTTTTTATTAAATGTGTACCTTAGATGAATGCATGCCATGGCATGCATGTGGGGATCAGAGGACAACTTTCAGGAGCTGGTCCTCTCCTCCCACGGAGGGATATGGATTTAACTCAGGTCATCAGCTTTGTGCAGCTGAGTCATCTGTTGCTTAAAGACTATTTCTGGTTTTTTTTAAAAAACTTATTAAACATGCACTTATTTTGTGTGTATATGTGCATGTGTGTACATGTGTGTCACAATGGACATGTAGAGAAGTCACAGGACAATTTGTAGGAGCCAGTTCTCTCCTTCTATCAGGTAGATTCTGGAGTTGAAACTGTGGCCAGCACACTGGCAGCAAGCACCTTTACCTTCAGAGCTAGTTCACCAGCGACATTTTCATACAAATGTATTAATAGGTTCTTGTTTATGTCTTTGATAAAGTCTCATACGGTACCAGCTGGAGTAGAACTTAACGTGCCACAGAGGCTAGCCTTGAACTCCTGATTCTCCCGCCTCTTCTTCTTAGGAGCTTGGTTACAGGCCTGTGCCCAACCGTAGACAGTAGCCTTGGTTTGTAGCGAAGGCTGGCCTTTGAATCCACAGCAATCCTCTTTGTCCAGCTGTCCAGTGCTGAGGTTAAGGCATGTACCACTATCTATGCCCAGTAGTGTCTCTAAGCTTTCCCCAACACTAAGGTCTTCAGTATTTTCTTGTAATACTCTATAGTTTATTATATTTTTGCTCTACCTAGATTTTATTTTTGTAAGTGGTGTGAAGAAAGGACCCTGTTCTTTCCTATCTCAATATCAAAGTATGCAATCATATAAGATTTGATATGCTACATCAACTATATACATATGAATCTATTGCACACTATGTTATTCTCTACCAATAAATTCTACCCCAATATTTTCTCTTAATTGCTGTGGTTTTATGAAATATTTTGATACCCTCTTGTTGGTGCTCTTATTCAAGTTATTCATTCATCCACAAATCCTGAAACCAGACTCTCAAGGTTCCTGAACGTTAAGTGAAATTTAGGCACATGCTAGACGGGTGCACATTATAGCTCAGTTACACACTCACTCACTTGGGCACGAAGATCAGATATGCAGATGAACTTCTTAAGCACATTCTTGGGAAGAATGTAAGTATAACCAGTCTCCTTGATGTCATCAGATGAAACATAAATGTGATTGGTCCGTAGATGCAGGTTGGCAGCAGAGATGGCTCTAAAGAACAGAGAATGTCAGCACCTCAGCCCAACCTCACCCAGCAATGCCTGTCCATCCCTACCTTCTTCCCCTCTACAGTACCTGACTCTCCATTCAGTCTTCGATGAAAAGGTCTGGGTCTCATAGTTGCTGGTGGTGGAGGTGATGATCTCATCACCATGCTTGTTGACAGTTCGAGTCTGCGTGGCAGTGAGCTGTGACTGTTCCTTGGTCTGCTTCTCAATCTCAGCTATCTGCTGCCTCTGCTGTGATGGTGCCGAGATCTCCATTCCTAGGATGATGTCTCGGATTTCTGATTGTGTCAGTGATGCCACATTCACACTGTGGGGACACTGTAAGTTAAACAAGATCCCTTCACCCTAGTCACTTTTCCTTGATGGCAAAGTAGAACTGGGTAGACAGGGCACACTTTGACACGGTAACTCTCAAGTGGCATTTCTCTTCTTTTTAATTTTTAATGTATTTACTCTGCAGCAGGGGGCACAGCACAGTGCAGGTGTGGAGGTGAAAGGGCAACTGCAAGGAGTCCTCTCCTACCTGTGGTTCTAGGAGCCGAACTCAGGTCCTACAAAGCTTGGTAGCAACGGCTAAAAGTGAGACTGGACATTCACTATGTTTCTTCCTAAGCACCTCTGAGACATGACCTCATGTAGCCCAGATTAACCTACCTCATATAGTTGAAGATAACCTTGAGTTCCTGATCCTCCTGCCTCTACCTACCAAGTGCTGGGATTACAGTCATGCTTTACCAAAGAAATTTCTTGAGAAACTTCTAAGCCTCAATGTTTCAGAACCCCAGAACCTACGTCCTAAGCTACCTCCTTTTCTTCTGCACCATGGCCCCTGGCCCCTCCCTACTCACTTGTTTTTCTTGCCATAGTCGGCCAAGATCAGATCCTTGAGCTGCACTTCCACCTTGATCCACTCCTCGTCAGTCAGCGTGGGCCAGATGTGGTGAGGTTCTGTGATAGTAGTTTTGTCTGGCTTCAGGATCACCTTTGCCCTATCATTGTTCACATGTAAAGCACGAAGAATCAGGATGAGACGGGAGAAAGCCTGGAAAAAGATGTGGAAGAGTATGGGGATTATCAGCTGTATAAGGATATCCTCTTTATTCTATCCTTGAAGGAAAGCAAGCACTGTCTCCAAATTCTTAAGGTCCCAACCTCCCCCAAGCCACGAGTTCTTGTTATTTGTATGTGTAGGTCACAAATTTGAAAATGGCCTCAAAAGAGGCTTGTCAAGAACTCTGAGGCATAGGATATTCTCCTGGCTCCAAATCCCAGAGAGACCCTCTTCCTAAGGTATCAAATTACCGTGTAGGATGAGATAGTCTTGAGCCAGTCATCATAGAGGTTGAAGAGAACCATCTGAGGTTCAGTGGCTTTAAGTATGAGATCACCAAACTTCTCCACCTTGAGACAAGCCTGGAAGGGGAGCTGGAGCTCTGACCCTTTGATCACAATGTTGGGGAAGTCCAGTAAGTGTACCTAAGACAAACACATATCAGAAATAAAGCCCAGGGATCTCAGGCCTACTTTCTTCTACTGTGTCCACCTCTCACCTCCAATGGATCCAGCATGCCCTTCCTGGTGACAATGATCTGTTTAGGCTGTTCCTCCACAGGCAGAGATCGGATGAGGGCAGCCACTTCCTCAGCTGTTTTCCACTTTGCCAACTAACCACCGGAAAGAAAGAAAACACAACTGAGTCTTACCTTCCTCAATTAACTAGGAAAAAAATCTGTCTCGAAACAAACTGTTTCTATAATGAACACGTGTGCGGAATAAGCCACTTAGTAAGTAAAAAAAGACACCTATATCCGTAATGATGAATTATAGTTCAGAAACAACAAAATAAGACAGGGGCTAGAGAGATGTCTCACAGGTTAAGAACATGTATTGCTCTTACAGAGGACCTGTAACCTACAGGTTCCCAGAACCCACATAGCAGTTCACAACTGCCTATAACTCTAGCTCTAGATCTGATGCCTCTGGCTTCTGTAGGCGCCCTCCCCAACACGTTCATGCAACCACACACATAAAACTATTTATTTTTTAGAGACAGGATCTCACTATGTGGCTAGCCTAGAGCTCAATATGTAGACCAGGCTGGCTTCAAACTCACAAAGATACATCTACCTCTGCCTCCCAACTTCTGGGATTAAAGGCCACAATGCCCAGCCTAATAAAATAATTTTGGGAGGCAGAGGCAGGCGGATCTCTGTGAGTTCAAGGCCAGCCTGGTCTACAATGTGAGTTCCAGGACAGTCAGAGTTACAACAGAGAAACCCTGTCTTGAAAGAAAAATATGACCAAAGCCCTGGAAGTGAGATGAGCATTGGGATTTTGGGTAATAGGATCTTGGAATAATTACAAGACAACTTGTAATTATTATACTATACTTACTATAAACAGAAAAGAGAAACTGTGGCTGGGCCCAGCCTGGAATCAAATGTCAAGGAAGCTAAACGGTACACATTCCCTTTATGAAGATGATACCCAGTCACTCTTTCAAGACAAGAGGACAGAGTGAGAGGCTTAGAAAGCAGAAAAGTCCAGCTGGGAAGTAACAAAGGCCTTCACATGCTTGGACCTCCTCCAGGGGAATACTTCCCCCAGGGCTGAGGAGCTGTGCTTGCCAGGCAATATGAAGGCCAGAGTTTGAATTCCCAGCACCCACTTAAATGTCAGGCACGGGCATAGAGTCCACTTGTAATTCTTACACTCAAGAATGAGCTTTTGTGTTCAGCATAAGTACTTCAGGGAGGAGGTTCAATAAGGCAATGTCTCCTCCTCTTTTTTGACTGCAGCCCTGGCTGGTCTCAAATCTATGACAATTCTCATGCCCCTGCCTCTTGAGTACTGAGGTATGTCTACCATGCTCAACAATGCTATCCTTCAATAAAGAAATAGTTTTCTTTTTTTCTTTTTGCTTTGTTTTCATGTTCCCCTGCTCCCTACCAAGAATGAGAGACAGCAAAATTCTGAGGCCTCATTAGCATTTAACCTGCTTACCTGACCCAAACGCTTCTGTCCAGCCCACACAGATGTGTGGATTATCTTGAGAAACAGCTGCCCTGTGCGTGGGTTGAAGATGAAGATGGCTCCATTGATGGGTTTCGTTGTTAAGTTTCCCTCAAAGGTCTAAAGAACAATTATATTAGTTAGCATGGCCTAGACAAAGACATAACTACCCTGACTTCATTCAATGTATACATATACTTGTGTCTTACTCTCTCACAGGCATTTAAAGCCTGCATGCCTACACTGTGTCTAACACTCACCTTGTGGATAGTTACTCTGTAGACATTGGTGTCATCCACAAACCAGATAATCTGGTTGGAGAAGAGTTCACCATAGTTCTGGGAGGACAGATAAGGCTCAGTGGGCTCAGAAGAATACAACTGCAGTCCTTTGCGTATCCGTTCACGTAACACATACAAGGCAGGATTTGCCTTCATGATCTTAGCCATGGCCTGCTGTATGAGAGGCTTGCTGCCTGGGAACCAGTTTCCATAGGCACTGTGAGGATGAAGGGGTCACAAGAACTTAAGCACATGTAGAAAGCCCCAAGAAAACGGTGAAAACACAAAGGGACAAAGACAGTTGACCAGGCTTATGTAATAATCTGCTACCACACACACATATGGAGAGAAAAGTCAGTCAGTGACCCAGAAGACAAAACCTCAAATCCGAACCAGGCGAACTAAAACTGATGTAAAGGGCTAATGTGCAGGACACTTTAAAGTCCCAGTGCTCAGGAGGCTGAGGCAGGACCTCTGTGAGCTTGAGGCCAAGCTGGTCTACACAGTGAGTTACAGGCCAGCCAAGGCTACATAGTGAGACCCTGCTTCAAATAAAACATAGAAAGTAGAGTGCTAATGAAAAACCCATGGTTCTGAGCCCCAACTCACCTGTGTAAATTATAGGCCAAGTCAATGGCAATGAGCACACCTGTAGGCGAAGGGTAGATACTCATGTTGTCTGTGGTGTAATCCAGGAACTTTGCCCGCGCATAGCGCTCAATATCATGGGAATCATAGTCCCCCCAGCGTAACTGGATATCAATCCAATACTTCTGTGTGGTGGTGCTGTCCATCACATCCCTAAGAGTGGAAAAAGTTCAGGGTTCCAGGAAAGCGCAGCATAATCAATATCTCAGAATCTTGAGAACTCCCAATCACTGAACCTAAAATCTCAAAACCATCCTCCTCCTCATTCTAGATCAGCAAGACTCCAAGCAATTGGCAGATCTGACTGTTGGTGGGTTACAGGGGTAACACTGGCTCCAAGTTTAAAAGAATGCCAGCCAAGAGCTGGGAATGGTACCCACTCTTGTACATCATTTGGGGAACTGAGGCAACACGGCTACCATGGTAACACTAAGGCTCCTGAGTACCTAAAGCTGGGCCACAAAACACTCACTTGGAATCTGCCAGCAGCGAAGGCCGGGAGACATTCCACTTATAGGAGGCAAAGAGCAGTATGTCTGCACAGGAGGAGTTCATCTTATAGGATTTTCGGGGATGGATTGTTTCCTTTTGTACTGTCTCAATTTCCAGTGCATCCAGTTCCTGGTCAAAGACCTGGAGGTGAAGATGGAAAGGTTATTCCTTTTTATAGAAATCCACTTAAAATGAGAGCTGATAGGAGGCTAATCTTTGGAGCATCCAGGATAAATTTCCCATACTCAAAAGAGCAAGCTGGCTGGACATGGTGGTGCATGCTTTTAATCCCAGAACTTGGGAAGCAGAGGTAGGCATATCCCTATGAATTCGAGGCCAACCCTGTTTACCTAAGAGCTCTAAGTCAGGGCCACACAGAGAGACTTTGTCTCAAAAAATAAAAAAATGTAAACTGATATGATTGTGATCTCTCACCCCTCAACTGCAGCCCACCTGACATAAGTCCATCACAATGCTTTCGTGAATCTTCTGCCACAGGTGAGCTCGGAATATCTGGATGAGGGAGATCTTCAGTGTGGGGATCTTGCCATGCATGAAGATCCCTGTCAAGTCCAGCTGCACCTGAAAGCCTACATATACCTGCCAGGAAAGAAACGATATTAGAATACCAGAGGCACAGGAGGCCGGTTCCCAGGACATAATGAAGGCAACGGAAACACCTTTTTCTTATCTCCCATGTTGAAGAATCACACTCACATTGGCTCGATTGATTGTTGGGGACCACCAGAGGGTGAATCTACGATTAGGAATCTGATTTAATCCTGATCGCTGAGCATTGGTAAGCTTCTTCCACTTCATGGATTCCTCAAAGCCACTGGCTTTCTCCCTGAGGAGCAGAGAAACCAAGTTAGCTGATGCCCACCCACCGACCAGAGCTGGTAACCCTTAGAGCAATAACCGAGATGCAGCAGGCACTGAAGCACAGAAGTGGAGCTCAGGTGGTTGTGACAGGTAAAATCAAGAGGACAGAATCCTTACCAGAACAGACCTTCCCAAGTAGGGAAGTATGTGCCCTTGAAGAGAGTGTGCTCCAGAATGCCCTCCACACCACCCAGGGCTTGAATCATGTCTGTTCGGTAGTTGTTGAGGTTCCAGAGCTTGCCATCATGCCGCTGATGTGTCCACCAAAAGGGGTTCTGCTTCAAAACCTAGACAATAAGGCAAGTACAGTGAAGCATCTGGATGCCTAGAGTCTGAAGTGCCAGGGATGTCAAAGCTATCCTGATTTGGAGAAACTCACTCCACTCTCTGCTCCACATACCTGGTACTGCTTAAAGTCAGTTCGGACACGCCAGCCCTTATCATAAGCCAACGTGTGCCGGTCCTTCTGAAAGAGGGTATTGATCCGGGGAATGCCTCGATCCCAAGAATCTTCTAAATCTTCTAAAGTTAACCGTCTGCCAGAAAAAATAAAGTCAACATCCTTTCTCACACAAAGAGAAACATTCAATATTCTTTGGCCAAGGATAAGCAGAATTAGTCTTAACTCCTAAAAAACATACTCTGCCCATGATCTCCACATAAGACTCAAAGTGTTGTGCCTCAACCCCTAGCCCTTAGATTGGTACACCCTCCTGGATGCCCACCTGTTCTGAGCAATAGCCTCCTGTCTCTTGAGTGCATACTCAGCCCAGACCCGTTGAGAGTCAATGAACTCGCTTTCCCATGGTTGTATATATCGGTACAAGTTGGGAATCAGTTGATCTTCTTCATGACTCATTCCTGAACGGAAGTGTGTGATACCCACATCTGTTTGCTTGGACCACCTGATTTGGGAAATAGAGAAAAAAAAAAAAAGTTAAATCAAAAGTAATGGAACACCTACTTCCCACAGAGTCTTAGCAATGAGACTAGCACTGAAGGTCGTCAATCAAGCTGTACCTGAGATCAGACTGGGGAATGAGCACATGGCCCATTGAGAGCATGCCAAGCCCACCCAGCTCCTTAGGAGTGTAGAACACAACAGGGGGGAACCGACTTGGCATCTTGGAGTTCAATCCGATCTTGATACGTGTCTGGATCTTGTTTTCACACTTTACCAGTAAGTCTAGGAGTTCCTGGGTATTTACTACAGCCTCTCGAAAATAGGTCATAAGGCCGATGAGCGCTGTATTCCACTTATTCACAATCTAAAGGTAATGGGAAAGAGTAAATTCCAAATGAGCTACACGGGTCTTCCAGATCTAGATAGTTACATCCCTAAAACAAGAAAGAGTCCATTTTAAAATCATTAGTAATTAGAGAAAATAAAACACATGATGAGATATTACTTTGTACCCACTAGAATACAAATAATCAAGAGAGATGACTGGGCTGCTTTGATGGCTCAGTGGGTAAAGGGACTGTCACCAAACCTAAAGAGTTATGTTCAATCCCCAGAACCCACATAGTGGAAGGAAAGAACCAACTTCTGCAAGTTCCACAACCACTCTGTCACACACACACTCATACACATACACAAATGTAATTCAAATTTAATGTAATACAAATGTAAATGTAATACAAAATGTTTCTTAGTGCTGGGCATGATAGTGCAGGTCTTTAATCTCTGTGAGTCTCAGCTAGCCAGGGATACATAAGATCCTGATTCAAAAGGAAAAAAAAAAAAAAAGACAGGCTAGAATTATGGTGGTTAGGAGCACCTGTTTTCAGGGGAGCCAGAGCCTTCTGACTTGTGTTGGCATCAGGCATGCACATGGTGCACATATATTCATGTGGACAAAACCCTCATGAAAGAAAATAAAATAACAGTCAATACGATGAAATCAAAGTGAGCAAAATTTCATAAACTTTTCATCTGTAATAATATATTAATACACTAAAGGGAAAATACTGTGGATTTCCCTCCTGATGTTTAAAACAAGCTGTCAAACTTCTTTTTAGTAATTTTAAATACAATATTCCTTTTAGAGTAACAGAATCTTGGGGTGATGATCAAATCAGAGAAGGAAAACAGCATTGCTGACTGCAGGGAAGACAACTAATCAGGAAGGAAGCCTTAAGGTCCTTACAAAGCAAAGCCATCAGTCAGACAAGCTAACAAGGTGCATCACTCCATTCCCCTGGACCTCATCAAGAGCCTGTTTAAATGGCCCAGCCTATATTTCAATTAGGACCAGGACTAAAGAGAAGGGTCGTATTCATGCTTGAGCCAAACGTACTGCACATGCCTAAAGCAGGAGTGGTGGCACCAAGGTAGTGATGGCATGACTCTAGCCAAGTTGGAGGGAAAAGAAAACTGAGGACAGTAAAGGCCGCAGCAGTGAAGGACACTGTAGTCTCAGCTACTTGGGAGGCTGACGTTGGTAGGTCACTTGAGCCCAGGAACTCAAGACCAGTCTGCACAACACATGGAAACCTTAATCTCAAAACATGTGTCAGTGGTAGAACACTTGCCTGGCACAGGCAACTCTCTCAATCCCCAGTATGGCAAAAACAAACAACTGAAAAGATGAATTGGCTCAATGGAGTTAAGGGTTCTTGTTGCTAAACCAGAAGGACCTCAGTTTGATCCCTGGGGCCTACATGGTAGAAGGAGAAAACTGATTCCTGCAAACTGTCCTCTGACCTCCACACATGGCTTGTGACATGTGCATACTTGTGAGCACCCAAGACACAACATAAATAAAAAGGAGGAGGAAGAGAAGCTTGAAGGTCCATCTACCTCCAGCCTCCTGGAGATTTTCTTCCTATTAACCTCAGGATATTGTTTTTTTTCTGGTGTGGTCACACTGACACCTGTCAGTGTGGGTGTATATACAAATGTCATGTGTGAGAACATGTATGTGGAGGCCTGAAATCAATGTCAGGTGACTTATGCCTGAAATCCTAGTACTTAGGAGGCTAAGTCAGAAGGATCATGAGTGCAGTGCCAGACTGGACTATAGACAAAGCTTGCCTCAAGCAAGCAAACAAATGAACAAAATAAACAAATAAAAGGAAAGGAGGAAAAGTAAACAAGTTAAAATCCAACATTATGCTCTTATAATCTCTGCTCTAATTAATAAATGCACTTTTAAAATTATCGTTTATTGGCTTACTATATGCATCATTTCAATAATTTTTACAAAAGGCGTGCCACGCTGTTGGTGGCCCCTGCCTTTAATCCCAGCACTCGGGAGGCAGAGGCAGGAAGATCTCTATGACTTGGAGGCCAACCTGGTCTACAGAGTGAGTTCTAAGACAGCCAGAGTTGTAACAGAGAAACCCTGTCTCAAAATACACAAAAAAAAAAAAAAAAAAAAAAAAACCACAAAAGCCCTCTGAGCTAGGAACTATTGTTATCCTCACTTTTATAGATAAGAAAGTGGAGGGCAGGAGTAGAGGGCCTGCATAAAGTACCAACTAGTAACAGGCCCAATAATCCAATTTGCCCCTAGACTGTGTACATCTAACCATGATTGTGAAGCACCTCCTTCAATTCTCAGTCACTCCATCTGGCTCTGAGGAGGGCAGAGACAGGAGGATTGATTCCAGCTGAGCCCCAGGCTCTGGGAGAGACCCTGCCTCAAAGGAACAGGAGGGTGATGGAGCAGCTCAACATCCCACCCTACCCGGTCACACACACAAACAAAAACTTTTTAAAGAAGGGGACAGCAGGAATGGGAAGAGAATAAAGCAGGGTAATGAGAGATTAATATGGTTGTAACACATGCACAAAAGTAAATTATTTTTAAAAAAGTGAATAAAAGTAAAAAACCAAAACCAAAACAAAAAGCCCTGCCTTGACATACAGCTCTCTCTAGGTAGGAGGCTTCTAACACATCTACTCCAAGTCTGGCAAACGTGAGTCCTTACTGTCTCCACTCACCTCCCATAAAGCCTCATCCACACCATCTGGTTTCTATCCCAACTATTTCTGAAATAGCTCTAAGGTCACCAATGACATCCTAACGGCCAATTCCACTGGCTCCTCTTCAATCCTTATCCAACCAAACTGCTCTTAGGCAACTGACACCGTTAAACATCTGCTAGATTCTGGACATCAGTTCCTGACAACCGACTCCTACATCACAGCACTGTCTCAGTTCTGGCCAGTATACCTCAGTGCTTCCCATCGTCCTACTCTGTCCCTGTTCTTCTTACTCTCCACTCTTCCTGGCAGTCTCATTCATCCCTACACCAAGAGACTCCCAAGTCTATACCTCCCCTGCACCCAGGGGTAAATGGCAGTGTCGGAGGACACATTTGGCCTTAACAGAGAGAATGTTACTGGCATCTAATGGTAGACACTGGGGATAGTGCCAAACAACACACACAGAAACTCCCACAAGTCACCTGGCTCATGTCACGTCATGTCAATGTCCATAAATGTTTAACACTACTTCAGCCAGAGTGGTGGCATACACATGTCATCTCATCATCCAAAAAGAAACTAGGTATAGCAGCACATGCCCAGAGGCCCAGCTACTCTGGAGATTAAGGCAGAAGGAACACTTAAGGCCAAGACTAGCCTGGGCAACACAAGACTCCATTTCAAAATGGAAGCACAAAAGCCAGGTGTGGTTGTACATACCTGTACACTCAGCAAGTGACAGGCTGAGGCAGGAGGGCTGTCTCAACTTTGAGACCCTATCACAGCCCCTTTCCCACAAATAGACCAGAACGGCATTCTAAGCTACTATACAAAAAAGAGTTATAAAATTAAAAGGAATGCTTTACACTTTCATATTTGCTAAAAATTCTTTCTCTAAGGGTTTATAAAATATTGTGTCTCTACAACTACCACAGTAAACCTAGAACTTCTTATAGCTATGGAAGTACCATGCTAATTATACCTCTGCTAAAGTTGAATGCCTGCCTTCAGCTGCTGTTTCTTGTAGAAGCCTTGGACAGGACCACTTATGAACTCTAGTATTCTCAGCTTCCCAAATAATGCAATGGCTCCATAAATATCACATTAATGGTTCTTGACCATGTACCTGTCTCTCTAATTCCAGCTCATAGGGATAGGGTTCTATCCTGCAGCTAGCATCTAGTATGTGCAAAATGCCTACTACATGGTAGTTACCAAGAACAGTAATCATGGAGACCAATCTAGAAGAACAAGCTTATTCTTCAGAGCTACATTTAAAAAAATTGCATCATGGGAGATTTGGCCTTGCCAGACTCTAAGTATATAGAACTAACAAATCTTCAGATTATTCCTCAATTCCAGCTGTGTTAGTTGGACTCCAAAAACAACTTAAGGAAAATTAAACACAAACTAAAAAACAAAAACAAAAACAACTACCTTTTAATGATATGCTATGCTATTCACTAAAATATAAGCTGTTTGACTTTGATAGCAAGCCTAAGGGAAAATGCAAAATAGATGTTTTCGTTCAAATTAAAGATTCTACTTTTGCCTTAAATTAAAATCACCACAACCCAACAGAAGCAGCCTGTTAAATTCTTGTAGGGAATTCTCAGAAATAAAGTCCAACTGATCCAGCACTCTAAGCTGCCACCCCATAAAGCACAGAGATTAGTATATTAGGCAAAGGTGGGAAAGAGCAAGGTCAAATCAGAGGAAGAGTTGAAAGGGACACAAGACAATGGACAAAGGATGGTAGAAAGTTGAGGCTTAGGGCCCTACATACCTTGGTAAAGGTGGTGGAACCAGAGGCCATCAGAATCTGACGCACGCGATTATGGAAGCGTTGCATTGATTCATCATCCACACGCAAGAAACACTGAGCTGTCCGCTCCTTGGTAACCTAAACCACAAAGTCAGTGTTAACTTGTCTCAGAAACTCCCAGAGGGGCTGGTGATGTGGCTCACAGCAGGCAAAAGGTGCTTGCCATCAAGCCTTATTTACTGAGTTCAATCCCAACATAGTGGTACTGACTACAAGTTGCCCCCTTGTGTGCACCACCACATTAATATGTGGTGAACACAACTAATTCCACTACTCCGGAAGCAGAAGCAGGGGTGATCTTGATGAATTCAAGGATAACCTGGTCTATACAGAAAATTTCAGGCCACCCAGAACTTTAAACTGAGACCATCTCACCAAAAAAAAGAAGAAAAAAAAAAAAAAAAAAGAGGGGGGGGCATGGTGACACATGCCTTTAATCCTAACACCTGTGAGGTGGAGACAGAGGCAGGCTGGTCTCTGAGATATCAGGGACAGTCTGGTCTACAAAGTGAATTCCAAGCCAGCTAGGGTAGCACAGAGACCTGGTCTATATAAGCAAGGATAACTGTGATCACTAAGTTCATTCCACCCAAGGCTCACTCAGCTGATAATGAGATGTATGACTATTCTTCACCCACTGATGCCAGAGCTACAGGGGTGGTAAAGTGATGCCCTTCCTAGGCTGTACCTCATTCTGCAGATTCCAGACCCCGTCCTTGTGGGTGAACTCTTCATAGCTGGTACGGCACTTAGGCAGGATGCGGCACTCAAAGCCACACATGTTGAATAGCAGGTTGGGGTTGTCCTTGCTGTACACAGACACAAAGCTATTCTCCCACTGCACCGTCGTCACTGATCGTGGCAGCCGGTTTTTGATGTCCCAGAACACTGCCCGACCCCTGTCCATAGAGAACATAAAAGCACTTCAGTCTGCTGAAGACACTCAAATTCAAAGACAGGGCAGATGATACCCCGACGGGCCTATATTCCTTCTACCCAAGACGCAACGTCCTCAGTATGAATTGCTTTCTGTGTCCCTCAGACTGATATCCTTCTAACTCCCACAATCCCAACCGAGACTCACAAGTTGACATCATGCTTCATGAGGCGCATGCGGGCATCTCGGGGCCAGCATTTCTTGTTGTTGTAGCCAACAATATTTTCATTGTTGGGGTCTGGATGTTCTGTCAGGTAACGCTGGATCAGATCCCGAGCTTCATCTGCTGTGAACCTACATTAAGACAAGGTACACTGTTGAGGTCCAAATATACAAGGATCCCTTGAGAACTCCAACTCCATAGGAAGGAACCCAATGCCACATTAGACTTCTTATCACTTTACAGCTCCAACCCAGCAATTAGTCAACAAAGCTACAAAAGCCACTTCACAGGCAGGACATGCCTCAGTGCCCTGCATGTTAGAGGATCTGATCCAGGTTCTTTACCTGAAGAAAATATGGATGCGATCAATGTATCTACAGAAGAGTCGGATTGGATGTGCAGCCTCAGTGGCTATGTCCTGGAAACTGAGAAAGTCATTTGGCATCTGAGGGGGCCCAGCCATCTCACTGGCCCGGTGCAATCCCAATACAAGCAAATCCATCACCAAGCCATAGTACTGTACAATGAACGAGGCAAACTGCAAGCCTCTGATGATCCCATATGAATTTGTATGGTTCATGTCCTAGAAAAAAAAAAAGAACCACAATTCTTAGCTATGGCTAAGGCTGGCTGTGTCCCAGTTGTTTCAGGATGCAATCTCCTTCATTCTACCTCAGCAAATCTTAACTCAATGGGTCAGATGACCCCTTTTTTCACTACTTGCTCTAAAACAGACCTTATAGTTAATGACAACATTGTTCTTGGCTGTCATGTAGTCAGCTATGTTGTGGTCTACAATGAGTCGCAGCAGCCTATTAAGCAGGGTCAAGTCAATCTTTTCATACATCTTCTCAAAGCGGGACTCCAACATGACATTGCACTCGCCTTCACTAGTCTCCCACACGTCCTGTAGGTTATTGATACCTAAAAAAGCAAAAGACTGAGCTATAACAGGTTAGAAATTTCTTTTCAGGACTAGTAACCATAGCAGCTCTCAACACATTCCAAAATGTTCTACTATTCATCCATCCATCCATCCATCCATCCATCCACCCACCCATCCATTCATCCTGGTTCTTACAAGAATCAGCTTTGCTCTCTCCCTCTCTCTCTGGGATGCAAAGTTCAGGATAGGGTTTCCCTCTGTAGCCCTGGCTCTCCTGGAACTTGCTCTGTAGACCAGGCTGGCTTCGAACTCAGAGATCCACTGGCCTCTGCCTCCAAGTGCTGAGAGTAAAGCATATGCCACCACCTCCCAGCAGTACTAGTCACTCTTACCATGCAAAAAGTGTAAAACAAATCACGTAACCTAGGGAAGAATCTTTACATGAACTCATCTATCCCCTTTCTCTGCCAGAGGGCAATTCCGGCAAAGTTTTACCTTGGCACCACTTGTAAACAAGCAGTGGAGGCGGTTCTGTGTCAGCAGGCTTGATCCAGGGTGGGAAAAGACGGCGCTTGTCTGCTTCATACCACAGGTACTGGTCCAGATAGGCATCAGTTATTTTCTCCAGTGGTTCCACATCATACACTGGCACCAGGTGGCTATAGAGATCCATAAACTCAATGCCTACCTGTTAGAGAAGGAACCTGGCTCACACCAACTCACCTAAACCAGTCTGGCACCTTTTAGATGCCAAGAATAAATAGCACAGACCAAAAGAAAGCTTAGGGAGCATTCCACTCACTTCCTTAAAGGCTCTCTGTGTGAGGAGGTGACGCTTGATTCGGGACAAAGCCTCATGGGGGTTGTCGTAGGCTTGCTCGATCAGACCCAGCTCCTCCCTCTGAGACTGGTTTAACCTAGACTTCACACTAACAACGCAAAAGGAAAGGTGAATGAGAAAACCTGAGAAGATGACCACAGTGCATTCCCTTTCTATGACCTTCCCAGCAGGATCACTTCCGGCCACCTCTCACCTGTAAGCTTCCTTGAGGCGTTCCAGAGCCAAGATGAGCAGCTTGGTGTCATGCTTGTAGGAAAGTGGGGGGAATGGGATGGGAGAGAATCGACGGCTTTCCAGCCAATGCACAGTGGTGGTGTATACTGCCACTGCTTCTTCTGCTGTGATGTAAGGACCATCCTGCAAGGTGAATGTGAAGTTAGTTTCCTACTATCGTCCAAAACAGCACAAAGCATGGTCCCCACCTTGTAGCCTACCTTACCACCCACCCCTCACACCCAGCCTAGCTGGCCCAACCTTCAGGTAATTGTGCTGCCGCTCCTGTTCTGCCTTTAGGTACAGGCGAGTGAGGCGGCCCAGGTTCTTTTTGCAAACAGTCTTGTCTACAGTGGCCCCACGGCGGATCCGTTCACGGTTGTAGTGGGCAGTATTGGTCCACCAATCAGCCTTGGCTTTAACGTATCGAAGAATCATATTCTCTATAGGTGTTGGCAGTCCTGGGACCTGAAAAGTACAAACATAATGGAAAGGTAATAGGAGCTGCGCATAGTGTTTCACACCTGTGTCCCAGCATAGACAGAGCAGGTAGATCTCGAGTTTGAGACCAGCCTGGCCTGCACAGTTATAGGTCAGCCAGGACAACATGGTGAAACTCTGTCTCAAGAAAAGGAAGGGATGGAGAATAAAAGAAGGGCAGCTGTAAATGGTATTTTAAAAGGTTTTTTAAATGTATTATTTAAGATGTATTATTTAAAATGTAAGTTTTTCTTCTAAAAGGGGGTCTGGGTTTGGCTGTTTTTTGCTGTTTGAGTCTGGGCTCTCAAAAGCAGCTGTTACTTTTCTCACTGGCAACTTGACTCCACCCTTCTGTTCCCAGCTAACTTGTGATGTTTTAAAACCTCAGTTAGTTCATAGGGTTAGTTAGGAAATGAAAGGATAGGAAGTAAAGAGAAACTTTTACAGCCCTCTTTTGGCTGTAAAATCTGTCTGTCTGGGGAACTGAACTAACTCTATCCCACTCTGGTTCAGCTTCTCCCAGCACAGCAACTACTGAGAAGATCTAAATTGTAACTCTTCTAAAACCTCAGTTAGTTTATTTTATCTGAGCCTTATTTCTGCCTGTTTCTCCTATCATCAGCTTTTGTGTTCTCTTTCCCTATCTTGCAGCAACTCTGCTGTAACTCTTAACTCTAACTGCTAACTGTCCACTCCGCTGTAACTCTTAACTCTCTTAACTCCCAATTGCTAACTCTAACAGTCAGTGTCTCTCTTATATACCTCCCTCCAAGCTGTTCCCAGAGGTCCAAGTGGCATGCAACCACAAGGGGGAGGGACTTTTCCCTGGCAAAGCTTCACTCTACAGGCAGCCCTTTAAGGGTGTGATAATCCTAGCCCCAGAAGAGGAATGGCTACCCCTCCTTGGAGGTGAAGGAAAGTCTACCTTCCAGGGAATGTTGGCCTTCCAGCAGCGCCAGGCTTCACTGAGGTGCTGCAGAATTGTTCGAGCCTTGTTCTGTTTGATGCCCTCAGGCATCATGTCCAGAATATCGTGCATCACAGCTGCCCTAAGCTCGAGGTCAAAATGAGACTCCACTCGTTGCTTTGTTACTGTCTTTGCCACCCCCTTTGAGTGACGGCCTAGAAGTGAAGGGACAGCCCAGTGATTAACTCAACAAACAGTAACAAGTGTCCATATGCTCCACACACGCAAAAAGACAAGCCACCTCAGACAGCCACAACCATACTTCTCAGTAACTTCCACTGGAAATGCATGATAGCTCAAGAGCAGCCTAAGAACCAGAATACTAGGTCAGACTCAAATGAAATTTTTTTTGTACTTAGAAACAAAGATAGAGGACAAAAACATAGGACAACACATAATCTACCCTTGAAGCAATGAAACAAGCTGGGTAAAGAAAATCACTCACCTTCAAACTGTCGGGCCAGGAGGTTGCCCAGCCATCGCTCCAGCAAAGGAGTAATTCCACGCATGAAAAACAGCCATACCCGCCAGCCAGCAGCCCAGAAACCACAGCCAGGGCCTTTCCCTACAGGGCCCTACAGTTAAGCAGAAGTTGGGAACATAATATGAAGAATCCTTTTAGGAAACAAACTGCTAGGAAGGAAAACTGGGTAGAGGTAGAGCAGAAAGAGCATTTGTCAGGTTGCTGAGGGGACCAAGTAAATGCTCAAGTCCTCAAAATCTAGAACAGGGAAGCATATGAGAACGTCCAGGCAGAATGTGAGGCTCCTGCATGGAGTCAGTGGGTAGGTTTAAGGGGGAAGTGATTAGATTCCTCAAGTACAGTAATGACATACAAGAGATTCTCTCCAAAGGTCCTGAGAAAGAGCTCTTACTGCACATGAAAAGCAAAGGGACATGTGAGATGGTAGGAAGTGAGGAAGTCTCACCGTGTTGAAGCGGTAATAGATGAGATGCTTCAAGTCCTTGCACATGCGGATCTGCCGCATCAGCTTGTATTTGTACCGATACATGCCGGTCAACTGCCCTACATGGGCAAATATATACTGTAATCCATCTGCCAACTGCAATAAAAAAAAAATCACACATCAGACTTAAGAGTCTGAGCCAGCTCCCCAGCCAGCAGAGGCTTCACCCTGCCTCCCTGTCTGGGCAGGGGTCTGGGCAACATGGTCTCACCTGGAAGGCATCCACATTGCCCAAGCGATACTGAACATGACTATCCACAACCAGCTTAGTTAAACGCAGTACTTCCCGGCACAGATGGAAAGCATTCCCAAAACGAGATTTCTTTCTTTCCTAAAAAGGCCAAGAACAGAAAGAACATAAATGACAATGACCACGAAAGGAGATACGCCACAGCTGCCCCACACCCAGCAGAGCCTGGGGTCTGGTGAGGCACCTTGGTAGTGAGCGTCTTGACAGGCTTCAGGTTGAAGTTATAGTCCAAGTGCAAGTAGTTGAGGTTCTTACGGTGAATGAGAAGGTTGAGCATGTTGTAACCCTGGCGGCAAACCTGCAGCCCCACCTCTACCCAATCCAGCTTTGTGGACTGAAAGAATTTGGTAGCTTTGAATGAGCGGAACAGATACCTGGGTGAGAATGAAGGAGAGAATTAAAGCTGACACATGCATACTTTTGGAACACAAGTTGTAGCAGGCATCTCCAGCACCTTACTTACCTCTTCTTCTGGGCCTTAGGAGGCCGATGTTTAAGGGCATTCAGCACATAGTACTTAAGCAGCTTCTGATAGGAGACTCGCACTTTCACAGGCTGCCCAGCAGGACAATGCTCCCGATACCTGGATAAATAAACCATTAGAGCCTTACCCTCCTCTCCTTCCAGACACTCTGGGAAAGGCTGTATCCCCATCCAGACAAAGTCTTTTCTCCTTTCCTATACATCTATGACTGGCCCCTTACCAGTTCTTAACAAGCGGTATGTCCAGGGCCCGACGAGTACGACCTGAGCGTAGGTTGAAGGGCCGTGGTGCCCAGAGCAGGGCAATTCCATTGGCTGTATTGTCTGTATACAGGGGTGTATCCTTTAGAAAGGGCTCCACAAACTCGGGGAGTTCAAATTCTTCATCATCATCAGGCAGTGGTTCCTGGCTCTGAAAAAGAAATCCCAAAGGGCTCAATTTCCATTGAGTGCAGACTTGAGATTGTCAGAAAACTCTCTGGGCCAAGCATAGTGGCCACACGTGCCATGAAAACAGGGACACCTAACAAGGGAAGCCCCCAAGAGGCCAGCAAAGGAACCAAGGGAGCAAAAACAAAAGAGATCTAACCAGGAAATCAACCCACCCACTAACCACTAGAAGCCCCCTAAGCTCCAGTACCATATGAGGCACCCACTGCAATCAGTTCCTGACCAAACTCCAATGAACTCAGGGAAGGAGGCCTGAAACCCCAGCACTTAGGAGGAGGGTAAGACAAAAGGACTGAGAGTACAGGGCCAACCTGAACTATATGATCAACAACTAGAAAGTAGGGTATAGGTTGCTTTGTGGCAGAAAACTTGCCCAGCATGCAAAAGACCCCAAGCTCAATCTTCAGAACTCTCACTTCACCCACCCCCTTTTACCTTGACCGAGTGCCTATGAGAGATTGGGTTGATCAGAGGATCAAAGTAGAAAGCTGGCAAATCAGGATCCTCAGTCTTGATGAACACAACGTTAGGAGTGTGGTACCTAAAATGAAAGGAAAAGTCAGCCAAAGTTCTTCTGCTCTGGCCCAAACTATATACTGGCTTTCTCCTTTCTAACTACTGTGTTCCAGGTGCCTTACCAGGTCAGGTGGACGTGGTGTGGAAGATTGTTATACAGGTAAGGGAAAGCAATCTTGTACTCAGTACGAATGGGCTGACGGATGATGATCTTATTAATATCATTGAATTCATTCCAGTCTTCATCCCTAGAATAGGAAATCCAATGAGCACTCTAGTTCCATTGCTAGACCAAGATCTTAAGGATAAAGATTGGATTTTAATACACACGAGGTGCCTAAAATTGATATTTTCCCGAACTTACTGTAGGTTGATGTCTCGAACAAGAGGTTCAAATTTGGGTCCTCCAGGAATGGCCATATTGAGTGCCTTAGAGGTAAAGAAGGCCTTCAGATCAAACAGATAGAAGTAGTTGTCATCCACCAAGTCCGTCAGAAGCTGATTGGCCAATCGGTATAGAGTGGACATCATAGGCAATGTGAACTGCCAGCGTTGGTAAGTGGATCCATTAACATACCTAGGGAAAAGATAAAGGGCCCACATCAAGTAATCATTGAGCCAAGCCACTTACCTACTGCCTTGTTACAGCTCCCATTCCCAGAACTATCAAGGAGTTAGTTCCACTCACTTCCTACTGTCTCTCAATGGCTGGTGGTCATAGAACCAGTCCAACACAGGGGCATCCTCCTCAGGGTCTAGCTCTAGCTGAATGGCTTCCAGTGGCTCAACATCTAGGATGTTGTCAGCATAATCCAGGGGTGGCTCTTCATCATCGAATGGGGGGAAGCGCATCCTCTTGAAATGCCTCCTGTCTCTTTTTTCTCGACGCATCATGATCCACATGGACCTGGAAGGCAGGAACATCATACAACAGTTTCTACCCACTGATCCTCAGCTGCCACCACCACCTCCATCCACCATACTTCAGCCCTACTCACCCCCACTGGGAGATGTAAACTGGCTCAATAACCCAGGGAATCTCGTTGACAAAGGAAATGGCTCCAGTGATGTGGTACAACACAGGCACATCCCGAATCTGCTCCCAAGGCATAGGCATGTTCTCGAGGAGCTTTAGGACTGCATGGGGCATGTATTTGAGGGCTCTGCAATATTACGAAGAGACAATTAGAAATGTCTAAGTGTTCTGTTACTTGTCCCTTGCTGATAAGACATAAAGTTATCACATATTCCACAGAAAATGCTGCCTAATAGTCCAAAGCTCCAAATTAGGACTCAGATCCTCTGTGGCCAGGAGTCCTGCTTCCCCATCACCACCTTTGTCAAGTGTCACTCTTCCTTTTAAATGTCTGAACACCACAATATCAGGACTCCACCTCTATAAATCAATAGTTGTCCTGTTGAAGGCAGCTTCCTTCTGCCTTCCTGTAAATACTAACCTATTCACTGTGCTATAATCATTTGTTCCTCAGCCATTATGCCACTAAACCATGTGCTCCTAGAAGAAGAGGATCAAGACTTTCCCTTTTCTCCAGCATCAAGACCAGGTTTTAACAATAGTAATAATAATGTTTGTTGTTGGAGACACCATCTCACCATATAACTGTGGCTGGTATGAAACTCACTATGTAGAACACAAGATTCACCTGCCTCAGTCTCCTATGCGCAGGGATTAACGGCCTGTGCCACCACACCCGGCTTTTGTTGTTGTTTTTAATGGAGCATCTCATGAAGTAGTCCAAGCTGGCCTCATGCTTGGGATCCTTCTGCCTCTGAACCCAAGTGCTGAGATTATAGGCACACACTACCATGACTGGTTAAATTATTTTTGAAATAAAACTTCTAAGGCTTCTCTACACCAATTCATTAACTGGTCTAATTTTTGTATTCACGTGGAATGCTAAGAATATCTGAAGCCTAGGGCTGAAGAATTAACAGTAGTACGCAGACCAAGGAAATAAACACTCTAAACTCCTAAATTCTAGTGATTGAAAAGTTAAAGGCTTCCAGAGAACATATAGTATCTCAAACTGCGCTTCAAACAGCTCAACAATAACAGACAAGGACATTAGTGAGGCAAAGCAGAACAGCAAACGAACAAGCAGAAGATCTGAAAACTATCACTGCATCCCAGTGGCCCTGGCCTTGCTCTTGCAAACACCACTGTGCAGTCAAGAACCATGTTTCAACCTAGGCATGGTGGCACCTGCCTTTACCCCCAGCACTCAGGAGGCAGATGCAGGCAGATCTCTAAGTTCCAGGCCAACCTGGTCTACAAAGCTAATTCCAGGACAGCCAGGGCCACACAGAAAAACTCTGTCTTGAAAAAACAAAGTGTCATGTTCCAAATAATAGTCCCTCTATCTGACACTATCAATGGATGAACAGAGAAAGAGAAAGGAAAAAGGCCAAACTCCAAAAAAAACATTGCAGGATGTTGCTTACCCCAAATAGACCCTTTTGTCATGGCGGAACTTCCTGTTGGTCATGTCCCCATGATCTCGAATGATCTTCCTGACATGTTCTGGGGGCATGTCTTCCTTCTGAGCATCCACAAACCCAAATTTCCGCTTCTCTGCATAGCGCTTGGCCTGCAACTGCTGCCATTTTCGAGCTACAAAAGCACCTCAGTTTAAAGCGCTGCACATGCTTACCCTAATTATCCCCAATTCTTGCCCTTAAGGTAACACCAGCACGCTGTGACAAGGAGAAATACTCCCTGCCAAGTACCTTCCTTGCCTTTTAACGTCCCAAACTACCTGACACTTTCTAATTCCTTTATTGTAATGCAACCCTATGTCTCCATCTTTGCTATATTACACACACACACACTCACGATCAGCTTCTGCAAATAACAGACTTTCAGTCTTTCAATGATTTGACTAAATTAAAATAAATGATAAATAAATAATGCTAACAAGGGCGCGACCCCCAGATGACCTGCCAACAGAGGGAAGTAGTGAACCCGCCTACGCGTTCGGACATGCGCGCGCGGTTCCCACTCGCTCACCTTTCTCCTGCAGCTTCTCCTCTGACATGTAGTCTGGCAGCGGGGCTAGAGGGCCGGGCACCGGGTTACCCGGCCCTCGGTAAGGAAACACTCCGGCCATGCCGGGAGGATCTGGGAAGGAGAGGAAGGCCAAAACTAAGCAGCTAGGCTCGGGCCCACAAAGAGGAAGATGGAACGTGTCCGGAGTCTCCCGGCCTGCACGCTAGCCGGGCTGAGCGTTCGCGGCCCGGGCCTGGCACAGCTCCTCTGGCCGCTAGGCCTCCCTAACCGCCTGCAGCCCAGCCTCGGACGCCCGTCACCCACCTGCCGCCCCTCACTCAGGTAGCGGCTCAGCTCGCAGCGCAATGGCGGCAAGACGACGTCTGCTCAGCGTTCCCAACTCCAGGAAGTGCGCAACCCGGGTTCAGAAGTTTGCCCAATAGGCTCCGAGATGGTCTGATGGATTGGCTAGAACGCCAATTGACGTTGCAGTCAGCGCCGAGGGGGTGGGACTAAAAGCGGATTTCCCCATGAGGGGGTGTGGTCGGGGCAGGCTCACGCCCCGCCTTCCGCCTTTCAGGCCTCTAATGGAGTTGATGTTTAATTGGCTGTTGTTGCTACCCACAAAGCCAAAGCCATAACAATTTTCATAAATTTGCCTCCGCTGCACATTCTTCTGTATTTATTCTCACGAATTCAGAGCTGATATGTAGAACTAGCTCCAACTCAATGAGTCCTTTGTTGTTCTGTTCTTTCATTGCTTTACCATGTGAGTGCCCACTGTGTACCAAGGAGTCAAACAACTCTATGACCGCCCAAGGCTGCAGGAAGGCGGACAAGATTTTGGGATGACAATGTACCTCAATCTGCTTAATATATGGGAAGCCCTTGGTTCATTCCTTCCCTGTCACTGCGTACACCCATGGGAATTGTCTGTAATCCCAGCACTCCTGAGGGGAAGGAAGGAGGATCAGAAATACAAGGTCTGGGGCTGGAGAATGGCTGAGCAATTAAGAGCATTGGCTGTTTTTCCAGGGAACTTGGTTCGATTCCAACACTCACCTGGAGGCTCACAGCTGTGTATAATTCTGATGCTAGGAATCTGATACCCTCTTCTGGCCTCTGGGGACATTGCACACACATGATGCACATACATACATCCAACCAAAACACCCATACATAAAATAAAAATAATTTTTTCAAAAAGGAATTCAAGGCCAACATCGGTTATGTAGAGTTTAAGACCAGACTTTGCTACATGAGACCATATTTCAAAAACAAAAATATCAAAGATTCCCTATTTATTTATTTATTTTTGTGGGGCTGTGGTGGCTCATGCCTTTAATTCCAGCACTTGGGAGGCAGAGGCAAGCAGATCTCTGAGTTTGAGGTTAGTCTGGTCTACAAGAGTGAGTTCCAGGACAGCAAACGCTACACAGAAAAACCCTGTCTTGAAAAAACAAAAAAGGAAAGAAAAAAATTTATTTTTATATGTTTTGCCTTCATGTATTGTAATAGTAAAATTTAAGCTTTAAATTTTAATTACTGTGTCTAAGATATCTATAAAACAAAATGACAGATAGCTCCCTGGAATGCTGGGTGGGGCTGTTTATGTGAGATATAGAAAGACATAATCCATACTATAAATGAGGCACTAGATTTAATGCCTGGCATTGCAAACAATGAAATAAACTAAAAAATAAAAATAAAAATCCTGCCAGACATGATTGTAATCCCAGCACTCAAGAAGCAGTGGCAAGTGAATCTTTGTGAGTTCAGGGCCAGCACTGTCTACATATCAAGTTAAGTTCCCAGACATCCAGGGGGCTACAGAGAAAGACCCTGTAATAAACTAAAATAAAATAAAAATGCTGCCTTGGGAGGTGGCAGGATTCAGCTTAGAAAAATTAAAATTGTCTTGGGGGATTTTTATTGGTAGTGTCTTTTCTCCTCCCTTTCTTTCTTTCTTTCTCTCTTTTTTGTTGTTGTAACTCTGGCTGTCCTGGAATCCACTCTGTAGACCAGTCTGGCCTTGAACTCAAAGAGATCTGCCTGCCTGTGCCTCCCAAGTGCTGAGTTAAAGGTATGTGCTACCACTACCCTGCCATTTTTCTTTCCTCTATCTGGCAATGATCATTCTAACTCATGCTATAGACAAAAATTAATTCAGTATAAATCGTGGACCTACAAGGGCTAAACAATCTTAGAAGAAAACAAAGGATCAAGACTGGGGATAAAGTTCCAATAGAGTCTGTAGTTTCGTTAATACTATTGTATGAACATCAATTTTCTAGTCTTATTGTCATATTGTGGCTATGTATAAGAAGTTTTCAGTAGCTGGAGAGATGGCTTGATGGTTAACAAGTTGATCTTGCAGGGGACCTGGGTTCAGTTCCCAGCACCTACATGGAAGCTCATAACCACCTATAACTCCAGCTCAAGGCAATCCAACCCCCCTTCTGGCCTCTACAGGCACCTGCATGCATGTGGTACACATACCTATACTCAGACACTCACGCATACACATAAAATACAAACAAATCTTTTTAAAAGTACTAAACTTTTATGTTTGTCTTTGTTTGTTTTTTGAGACAGGGTTTTTCTGTGTAGCCCTGGCTGTCCTGGAACTTGCTATGTAGATCAGGCTGACATTGAAATCAGAGATCCATCTACTTTGAATCCCATGTGCTGGTATTTTGTAAAACTTTTCAAACTAAATCAAGAGTGTAGAGAAACTCAGCATATTGTTTTCCTTTTTAAAATAATATATTTGACTGTATTTTATATGCATTAGTGTGAGAGCATCAGATCCTCTAGAACTGTTGTTACAGATAGTTGTAAGCTGCCATGTGGGTGCTGGGAATTGAACCTGGGTCCTCTAGAAGAGCAGCCAGTGCTCTTAACCACTTAGCTATCTCTCCAGCCCCAGTTTTCCTTTTTATTATTAATTTTAAGTTGATATTTTAAAACTGTACTTTTTTTGCTGTCAAGAAATTCTTTAACACACATACATATAATGTCTGTACAATCTTCTAAACCATATACTGAGACAAGTTCCATCCAAAGATGTTCATTCATTTAAAGTGTATAATTCAATGAGTTTTATATTTTAGTATATCTTTTTAATATAACTTAGTATATCTTTTGAGTTATCACCATTACTTCATTCTAGAACATTCTCATCATCCCAGAATAAAAATGTTGTAGCCATTAGAACTTCTCATTTCTTCCTTAGCCCCAGGTTTCTGTCTTAGAGTTTGTATATTCGATATTTCATACAAATATTGTTGAGGAGCAAGGTCTTTTGAGACTGGCTGTTTTTACTCATCATAACTTATTTAAGGCTCATGATTATTTCAGTATGCACATCTTCTTTGAAGAAATGTCTATTCAGAGACAGGGCATAGTGTCATATACCTGTAACATTGGGGAACAGAGGCAGGAGGGCTGCCAAGAGTTTTTTTAAGGGGGAGTGAAAAGATGGCACTTCCAGAGGACCTAGATTTGACTCCCAGCACCCACATGGCTGCTCACAACCATCTGTAATGCTAGTTCCAGGAGATACAGATGCCCTCTTCTGGCTTCCACGGGCACCAGGCACACAAGTGGTCCACAGACAAATGTGTACACAAAACAACCACACACATAAGGTAACAAATAAGAAGAAAAAATTAAAAGCCTTGTCTACTCAGATCCACTATAGACTTGTTTGTTGAGACTGTGTGGTCCAGACAGCTCTCAACCTCATAGCAAAGCTACTGTCTCAGTTTCTGGGCGCTGAGATGACAAGCGTATACCACCATGCCCACTCTGCACTTTTGCTGTTGTTGTTTTGTTTTGTTTGAGACAGACTTTCTCTGTTGTAACTCTGGATGTCCTGGAACTCCTTCTGTAGACCAGGCTGCCTCAAACTCACAGAGATCTGCCTGCCTCTGCCTCCTGAGTGCTGGGATTAAAGGTGTGTGCCACCACTACTTGGATTTTCTCCCTTCCTTCCTTCCTTCCTTCCTTCCTTCCTTCCTTCCTTCCTTCCTTCAGACAGGACCCTATACAGATCAGCAGACCAGACTGGCCTCAAATTCTCTATGTGGCCAAGGATGTCACTGAACTTTTGGTCCTACTGCCTCTCCTTCCAAAGTGCTGGGAATACAGGTGTGCACACCACAATCAATTTATCCAGTGCTGCAGATTGGACTCAGAGCTTTGAATATGCTAGGTTTGCATTTACCAGCTGAGTTATCCCTAGCCTCTGGTTTAGAAGATCTGTATTTCTACTTCTGTGCTACAGATTCAGCCTCCTTTTAAAAATATTTTATGTGTATGAGGGTATGCATGTATGTATGTATACCACATGTGTGCCTGGTGCCCACAGAAGACAGGACCTTGGATCCCCTGTAACCGGAGTTACAGATAGTTGTAAACTATCATGTGGGTGCTGGGAATCAAACCCAGGTCCTCTGTCATCTGTAAGAACAAATGTTCTTAACCACTGAGCCGTGTCTTCAGCCCCCTCCTTTTCTTTTAAAATTTATCTGTTATTATTTTATAGTATGTTTTGCCTGCATGTATGTAAGTGCACCACGTACATGCCTGGTAGCTGTGGAGACAGAAAAGGGCATTGGATCCCCTGAAACTAGAGTTACAGATGGTTGTGAACACCCATGTGGGTGCTGGGAATTGAAACTAAGTCCTTTTCAAGAGGAGTAAATGCTCTTAACCACTGAGCCATCTTGCCTGCGTACTAGACTCAATAGAGTCTCATTAAACTATCCAAGCCGCCCTCTGAGTAACTCTGGGGCTCAGGTAGGCCTGGCACTCACTGTGGCTCTCCCTCAGCCTGCCCCTTGGCTTGGATTTCAGGCCTGTACTACCAGACCTAACTCCTGTTCACTTTCTTGGTGGCATTTAATGACACAATATTTCCAATCTGGAAAAGTCCAACTTGTTCAGTTCTTTTATCACTTATGATTTTGGTGTCATGATGATTAGAACTCATCATTTAACTCAGGTTACTAAGGTCTCATCCCCCATTGTCTTTTTCCATTTTGGTGGTGCTGGAGACTGAACCCAGGAGCTTGCACAGACCAGGCAAGGGCTTTTCTACTGGATCACACCCCCACCCCTACTCCTGATTTCTTCTAAGATTTTTCATAGTTTTGGCTCTTACTTGTAGTGCTAAGTTAAATTAAGTGCTAAGCTCAATTTAATTTCTGGGTATAGTGATGCAGGAGTCTAAATGTCATTTTTTTCCTTCCATGAAAATATTCCTAATTCCACTGTGCTGGCTAGTTTTTATGTCAACTTGACACAAATTAGAGTTGTTTTGTAAGATGAACCTCGGTTGAGAAAATCGGCCTCTGCGCAAACCTGTGGTGCATTTTCTTGGTTTATGGTTGATGTGGGAGGGCCCAGCGCTCTGTGGGCGGTGCCGCCCCTGGGCTGGTGGTCCTGAGTGCTACAAGAAAGCAGCCTGAGCAAGCCATGAAGAACAAGCCAGTAAGTAGCTTCACGGCCTGAGCACAAGCTCCTGCCTCCAGGCTTCTGCCCTGACTTCCCTCAGTGATGAACTGTCCTGTGGAACTGTAAGCTGAAATAAAGTTTCCTCCCCAAGTTGCTTTTGGTCATAGTGTTTTACGACAGCAGTAGAAACCCTAACTATGGCACCCAGCGCAATTTATAGAAAGGGCCAATCTTTCTGTGTTGGAATGTCTTGTTACTTTAGTTTAAAATCACCTGACCATGTGTTTATTTTAAATTCAATGCTATTCATGGATGCACATGATTACCTTTATATTCTCTGTACTATTGTTGCACATGCATGTAAAAACTATTTTCAACATAAAAGTTACTAATATAATTTTCAGTTTTTATTTGTTATTAATGTGTGTATGGGAGGATCATTCAGTCCATGGCACACATGTGGAGGTCAGAGGACAACTTCATAGAGTTAGTTCTCTCCTGCCCCCTTACGTGAGCTCCAGGCTCATGAGGTGGACTTCTTTACCTGCTGAGCCATCTCACAGGTTCTTAGGTATCAGGCCCCCAGACTTTAGCACAACTGACTCCGTGATGGAAGTGCCACTCAGGCTGTAAGACTCAGCACGTAGACAGCACCACCTGCCAAAATGAAAACAAGGACCTAATCCATTCAAGTCCATACAGTTCTGAGAAAGTCTCAAAATGTACTAACCTTGCTTTTTTGGCTTCTGTAGTTCTGCTTCTGACTAACTGTTCTTGTTAACAGAAGTATGGCAACCCAGGACATGTGTTTTGCGCTTAAAAGCTCATCCTGAGAAAGACTCAGGACTACACTGGAGTCCCAAACACCCAGTGTAGACGCCCACCAGCTGATAAAGACTTTCTATTGGCTTACACCCTTGTCTGAGCAATCTTCTCTGGTGAATGCCCACAACATCCAGCTGTTTGTTTGGTTTTGTGATGCTGAGAATTGAACTTGGGAGCACATACACGCAAATGCTATGCCACTGAGCCATGGCACAGCGGGCAGCCCACAGAACTTTAACAAAGAAATAGAATCATAGTGCTGGAGAGGTGGCTGAATGATGAAGAGTGCTAGTGGTCTTGCGGAGGACGCGGGTGCAGCCTCAGCACCCACAGGACAACTCACAACCCCTGTAACTCCAAGGGATCAGACACCCTTTTCTGGCCTCCTTGGGTCTCTGTGCACACATGGCATGGGTTCACATGGACACATACAAATAAGTAAAAAGAAAATCTGATAAGAAAGAAAGAAATAGAACAATAGGTCTGGGAATATAGCTCACTGGCAGAGTGCTTGCCTTGTATACATAGGATCCTGGATTCAATCTGCAGCATCACAAAAAAGAAAAGAAAAAGGAAGGAAGGAAGGAAGGGAGGGAGGCAGAAAGGAAGGAAGGGAAGGGAAGGGAAGGAAGGGAGGGAGGGAGGGAGGCAGGAAGGAAGGAAAAAAGAAAGGAAGGAAGGAGGGAGGGAGGGAGGAGGGAGGAGGGAGGAGGGAAGGAGGGCCAGGTGCCACGGCACACTATAATGTAGCTGCTTCTTTTCAGTTGGGCATCACCATTCTGACCAAGAAATAGAGCAGCTGTAATCACTCACATGAAATCCCAGTGATAAAACACAAGGCCCACCCACCCCCAAGGTTATGTAGGAGGTAAACATTTGCTGGGCGAGATGGTGGAAGCTTTGGTGTTGTATTTTTCCTTGAGTCATCCATGCTGGGGATGCAGTGTCTAGAAACACAGATATCCAAAGTTACCCATGCTCTTATAAGCAGCCCTGGTAACATGAGGTCATCAAGATAGCTTTGAAAAGAATCCTTTCCTTGGTCTGTCAATGTCCTCTCTATATGGGGCAGATAGACATAACAAAGAAAAAAGAGAAAGTTGATCTGGCAGGATGGCTCAGTGGATAAAGGAGCTTGCCACCAAGCATGACTGACCCTGAGTTCCAGCCCTGTGACCCACACAGTAGAAGGAGGAAATTGACTTCCCTAAGTTATCATCAGAATTCTACACACATGAGCTGTAGTGCTCACGCGGGCTGTGGTGGTCACACACGCGGGCTGTGGTGCTCAGCCTTCCCCATCACAGTTAAGTGACTATGATAAAAAAAAAATTGTAAAGAGGAAGCAATAAGGTCTCTTAAAGCTTTTATAAAGATTTGCTGAAAGGACAGAAGGTTCTGTTCCTATCTCATCACAAAGAAGTTGCTTTCAGCCTGTGTCACAACCCATGTCTACGAGTCAGGGGTGAAGAGTTAAAAAGTGCCCTGGGCTACACGGTGAGACTGTTTAAAGGTTGTTCACTGATTCAGCTGATTATTTTAGAATGTGTTTCAACACATTTACAGCATTTTCCAACTAGTAATCATGGCTACTTTGGGTGGCTTCACTTTCAGGAGTTATTTGTTTCCCTTCTACTATAGAAAAAGGTTAGCCCCAGTCTCAAACAACAAACAAAAAAGAAACAATGAAGGAAGAGCTAGCACCGCATCCATTTATAATTATGCAAAATCAGACTTTGAGTCAGTGTGTCACTATGTGACCCTGGCTGTCCTGGCTGTCTTGGCTGTCCTGGCTGCCCTGACTCTCCTGGCTGTCCTGGCTGTCCTGGCTGTCCTGGCTGTCCTGGCTGTCCTGGCTGTCCTGGCTGCCCTGGCTGTCCTGGCTGCCCTGACTCTCCTGGCTGTCCTGGCTCTCCTGGCTCTCCTGGCTGTCCTGGCTCTCCTGGCTGTCCTGGCTGCCCTGACTCTCCTGGTTGTCCTGGCTGCCCTGGCTGTCCTGGCTGTCCTGGCTGCCCTGACTCTCCTGGCTGTCCTGGCTGCCCTGACTCTCCTGGCTCTCCTGGCTCTCCTGGCTCTCCTGGCTCTCCTGGCTCTCCTGGCTGCCCTGGCTGCCCTGGCTGTCCTGGCTGCCCTGACTCTCCTGGCTGTCCTGGCTGCCCTGACTCTCCTGGCTGCCCTGGCTGCCCTGGCTGTCCTGGCTGTCCTGGCTGTCCTGGCTACCCTGGCTGCCCTGGCTGCCTTGGCTGTCCTGGCTGTCCTGGCTGCCCTGGCTGTCCTGGCTGTCCTGGCTGTCCTGGCTGCCCTGGCTGCCCTGGCTGTCCTGGCTGTCCTGGCTTTATAGACCACCTGGCCTTGACCTCACAGACATGTTCACGCCTCTGCTGCTAGAGTGCTGGAATTAAAGGTGTGTTCTATCTTGCTTGGCCCAAAAACTTATTTATTTGAGACAGAGTCTCTCTCTTCTAACCCAGACTGGCCTCAAACACTAGAGATGAGGATGACTTGATCTTCTGATCCTGCTGTCTGCACCACCATGCCTAGTCTATGCAGTCATGCAGTGCTAGGGATGGGATTCAGTCTAGGGCTCAGTGTGTGCTAGGCAAGGACTCTACCAACTAAGCTATGCCCCCAGCCCAGTTACTAACATCATCAAAATTTAGTCGTACTGGGAAATGTCAAGATGGATGAGAGTGAATGGAAGCTGGAGAAGAGCTGTCCCAGAACTCAGGGGACTGAGGTAAGAGACTTATCTCAAGTTCAAGACTAGCATAGATGCAAAGTAGCTCAGAAAGGAAGAAAGAAAGAAAGAAAGAAAGAAAGAAAGAAAGAAAGAAAGAAAGAAAGAAAGAAAGAAAGAAAAGGAAGGGAGAAGCGCAAGATAGTTAAACTGGGGAGAGCTACACAAAGAGTAAAGCAATTAGTACCAAGTTTGAAGAAAGACAAAGCAAGACTTTTGGAACCTACAAGCCACTTGAGTTTTGCTTGTGTCTTAAAGAGGAAGCTAGACAGGATGCACTTTATGCATGTATGAAATTGTCAAACAACAAATTCAATAAATGTTAAAAAAGAAGGAAAAACAGGAAGCTAGGGACACATCTCGGTGGTGGAACAGGTATTACAAGGTTCTGGTATCCTGTTCCTGACACACACACACTCACAAACACACAGGCCACTGGATAGTCTCCAACAGGGAAAGGCATGATAGAGTGACTCTTTATCACAGACTGGCTACTGTGTGGAGAATATTTGTAAGGCTTTCATTGTCACTGGGCCAGAGCTGATGCTTATTCAAACGAGGACGGGACAGCAGCAGAGATGGAAAAATAGGGAGGGATGTGAGAGCCGTTTTGAACTTGGCAGTTAACTGTGCATGTGTATAGGGTCTACAGGGGTAGGATAGCTAGAGAGAGAGGCCTAAGTTCCTAGGTTACATAATGAGCTTTATGGCAGTTGCTATTCACAGCCTGGAAGATACTAGAAAGCGTACAGGCTTGGGTAGAAAGGAACTGAGAACTCCTGGATGTCAGGATGCAACAAGCCCATTCTGTATGTAGTCTGTTCCTTCTCAGGCTACGGGTCTTCCTTCCATCCTCTGGATGACTCCCACTTTCCCAATGTAACAAAATGCTGACTGCAGGCTATCGAGGCCAGCCAGAGCTCTGGCTCATTTACTTGTTTTTATTATACCTCACCCTGTTTGCTTGGGACGTAGTAGGTCCTTTATAAATATTTGTTAAACGGGGAACAAAGAAGGACAAGTGAAGTAGGAGAGTGACACTTGGGATTGCAAGATAAAATGGAAGTGCTCCCTTAGATCAGAGCACTGGTAGCTGCACTTGACAGTTTGTAAACATTTTAGAAATCAATTCGAAATTGATCAAAGACCTTAATTTAAACCTGAAACACTACCAGGCGGTAGTGGCACATGCCTTTAATCCCAGCACTCAGGAACAAAGGCAGGTGGATCTCTGTGAGTTCGAGGCTTGACCAGTTGGTCTATAGAGTGAGTTCCAGGGCAGCTAGAGCTACACGTGGAAACCCTGTCTTGAAAAACAAACAAACAAAAACCAGATGGGACTACATAAAAATAAAAAGTCGCTGTATAGCAAGGGAAACAATTGGCAGAGAAAATCTTTACCAGCCACACTTCAGAAATTAAATAAATAAATAATAAATAAAACAGCCAATAATTATTTTTTAAAGTGTTCAATATCCCCAGCCATCAAAGAAATGCAAATTCAAACTACTTTGAGATACCATCTCACCCCAGTCAGAATGGCTGACATCAACAAATCTTACAACAAATGTTGGAGAGGATCTGGAGAGAAAGAAACCCTGACACTGTTAGCAGGGGCGCAAACTGGTACAGCCATGGTGGACATCAGTTTGGAGGTTTCTCTACTGTGACCTCAGTATCTCACTCCTGGATCTACACTCAGAGAACGACACACCCTGTCATCAAGATATCTGTACTTCCATGTTCATTGCTGCTTTATTCACTAGACCAAAGAACTAGACCTACTTGTTCATCAACTATAGATGTTAAAACTACCTTGTGTGGGCTCAACAAAGACCAGAAGACAACCACTGAGGTGCAAAGCCTGAACCACTGGCAGAGCAACCTCTCTGATGGACTGACCCGGAGCACCCAGCTTCCAGGTAATTTATTAAGGAAAGGCACAAAACAAAGATTTAATTGTTTAATGAACAGAACTTCCACTGTACAGCAATCCCCAACCTTTAGTCAACCAACCTGATGCCATTTATGGGTGAGTTAGTCAAGGTCTCAGACAAGGTATTCCTTGTCTGATGCTTAGTCTGAGAAAGGAGACCATAAAAAGTTCCTCCATTTTCAATAATTCAATCAAGTGCCTCTAACATTTAGATCTGAGTGGACAAGTTAAATTTAAACGACAGCTGCCACATCCGAGGGGATTGAGTAGGTAATTACCCATTCTCCAAAGTAGCATTCCTCCTGCACTCAGGAAAGCTGCACCCCACCCACACCCAGAAAGCTGGTTCTAACAGCTAAGGAAGGTGATCTTCTGGCAGCCAGATATAACAGCTGTATTAAAGTTCATTTAAAGTATTAAAGTTCATTTTACTGCACAGAGGTACATGGAGCTTTACAATATTTGAGAATAAGTTTAAATATTCCACTACAATCAACAGATGAATTGGTAATGAAAATTTGGTCTTTATATAAAATGGAATACTATTCAGATCTGACAGAAAATGTAGTCACAAAATTTGTAGGAAAATGGAAATGTATAATATTAAGCAAGGTCACACAATCTTAGAAAAAAAATGCATGTTCTCCCTCATATGCAGAATCTGGACAATAATACATGTACATATGTAAACAAATGTATATGTGGATTCCGTATAACATATAGAGAAGAGAACAATAAAAGCTAAATATTAGAGATGAGTACAACTAAACTCAGGGAATGGACATGAATTAGGGAAAAGAAATAAAGCTAACTCTTCTTTTTTCTTTAAGTTTATTGGTGTTTGGCCAGCATGTGAGGGATTTGAACCCACTGGACCTTGAGTTACAGACAGCTGTGAGCTGATGGTCAGCGCTGGGAATTGAATCAGGGTCCTCTGGAAGAACAGTCAATGCTCTTGACCACTGAGCCACCTCTCCAGACCATATTGTTTTTTTTAATTCCGACTCTGTCATGGAATTGTTTTGTTTTGTTTTCAGTGATGGACAAATGCATAAAATATATTCCATAGTGAAAGTATAAAAGTCAATGTACTGAGAGCCAGAGGCAAGCAGATCTCTGTGAGCCTGAGGCCAGCCTGGTCTACAGAGTGAAACCCTATCTCAAAAAACAAAACAAAAGAACAATAACAAAAGGTCAATGTGTATCCGACACCCTCTTCTGGCCTCTGTGGGCACCATGCATGCACATACACACACGCAGCTAACATTCACATACATAAAATAAAACTAAATAAATCATGAGCCAAGCATGGTGGTGCATACCTCTAATCCTAACTCTTGGGAGGCAGAGGCAGGTGGGTCTCTTGGATTTGAGGCCACTGGTTTACATTGTGCATTCCAGGATAGCTAGGAATATCATAAATACATATATTAATTAATTCCCTGGAATGTCAGGGGTTATTCCAAGGTTTGTGTTTTGGGTGGTGCTAGGCAGGGAGCCCTCTTTAGGGACCCTCACGTTCTACTCTAGACACCTTACCTCTGTGGAAAGAACTCCCTGAGGCTGAGAGGCCCATCTGTGTCCTGATCCTGCAGGTGTGGTGCTCTGCCAGGTCAGAGTCAGGTACTGCTCAACAACGGTAACTTCAATAGCAGTCGTTCTGCAGAGGAAAGGCGAAGAAACACCGCCCTGGACAGAGACTGCAGTCTCAAAAAGTGCCCAAATCAATACAGGCTAAGTTGGTCTGGCTGACTTTCAAACCAAAACATCCTGATGTGGAGAGGCCTTTTCAGAGGTAATTTATCTGAACTGATCAATCTCCGTCATCGGTCTCCTGCTCTTCCACCTTGGAGTTTCTCCACTCACTCCCTAACTCCACTCACACCCACTTAAGAAATCTGAGGGGGGGAGGCGTTCCTTGAGTTTTGTTTTCCCAGAGTCTTCACTGACCATTCTCTCTCTTTCCTCTCTCAGTTTTTCTGTAGCCCAGACTGGTCTTGAATGCACCACCCACCTGCGGCTAGCCTTGAGCGCCTCTTCCTATTTTGTCAGCCTCTCAAGAGCTGGGATCACAGGTGTTTGTCCTCGGGCCTGCTTCGGGTTGTTCCTTAGAAAATAATTTTTAATATTAAGGTGTCCTTACATTTACTGATGTATATCTTTATTCTTGATGGTGTGTATGCGTGTAGGCACACGTGTGTGTATAACACGCCTTTCATACACAGGAGGTCATACACGTGGAGGTCAAAGGATAACCTATGGGAGGCTGTTATCACCCTTCACCAGGTGGTCAGTTTTGGTAGAAAGCACTTACTTGCTGAGCCATACCACAGGACCTGGGTTTGCTTGCTTCTTTCTCCCTTTCCTTTCTTTCTTTCTTTCTTTCTTTCTTTCTTTCTTTCTTTCTTTCTTTCTTTCTTTCTTTCTTCCTTCCTTCCTTCCTTCCTTTCTTCCTTTCTTCCTTTCTTCCTTTCTTCCTTTCTTCCTTTCATCTTACATTTGTTTTTTCTTGGGGAAGAAGGGCTCGTGCCACAGCGCAGTTGTAGAGGCCACAAGAGAACCTGTGAGAGCCTATTCTATCCTTCCAGCTTGTGGATCTTGAGGATCAAACTCAGGTTGTTCGGCCAAGTATGGTGGCTCCTGCCTTTAATTCTAGCACTTGGGAGGCAGAGGCAGAGGCAGAGGCAGGTGGATCTCTGTGAGCCAGTGCTATACAGTAAGGTCCCATCTCAAAATAAAACATTAAGAAAATAACAAAAAACAAACCAAAAAACTCAGGTTATCAGGCGTGATACCAAGTGCCTTTACCAACCGATACATCTCTCTGGCACCTGGGTTTGTTTTCTGATCATAGCGCCTCCCAGCACTCGGGAGGCAGAGGCAGGCGGATCTCTGTGAGTTCGAAGCCAGCCTGGTCTACAGAGTGAGTTCCAGGACAGCCAGAGTTACAACAGAGAAATCCCGACTCAAAAAAACAAAAACAAAGAAACAAATAAATAAATCAAAAAAGAAAGGGAAGGGAGAGAGGGAGAGATAAGAGGAAACCCTCCCAAGTAAAAGTTTCTACTACCCCACATCATATTGCAGAACAGGATACCATTGGAAACATGACTCAAAGCAATCACATTCACAATAGGCTGATGAAGTCATTTGCATAGCAACTTATTCATGTATAATATAGAGATAGTGTTCTGGCACCTAAAATCTCAGTGTTCTCTCCCCAGGGAAGCTTTTCGCTTCTGCTGGAAGACGGAGTTCATCAGCAAGTTGCTGGGCAAGCATGGAGTCAGCCTTGAGGACTACTTCTAGCCATGGTATTACCCTGGTGGCCAGACCCATATCAAACAGAGCACTTGCCAAACCCTACATTAAAAAAGAAAAGAAACTGTTTGTGTTAGACATTGAATGCAGGACTTCATGAATTGTAGGCAATGCTCCAGCCACCGCGTCCAGTCTTTTCTCCTTTTCCTCTTTATTTTGTTTATTGAGACAGGGTCTCATGTAGCCCAGGCTGGCCTTGAACTCCTGATTGTCCTGCTTGTTGTTTCCAAGTGCTAGCAATATCGGCATGTGCCACCTTGCCAGGCTCCAGTCTTTGCCTGTTATTCCCCCGTCTGCTCCTGTTTTCTGACTATAATGGAGAGCTCATGCAACATTCTTGCCCTCCTACCCCACTTCTCATTCTTTTTTCTTTCTTTTCCTCCCTCTCTATCCTTTGCTTCTTTTGGATGTTACCTAATTGTTTTGCGTGCTACACACACACACACACACACACACACACACACACACACACAGAGGCTGTGATTCTCCTCTGCCCAGGCTTGTCCTATCTTGCTGCACATCTCTGGTTCTGACTTCACCTCCTCTTCTCACCAGTCTCTGCCTCTCTGTCACTGTCAGCCTGTCTTTGTCTCACTGCAGCTGTGAGTGCTTTGTCTTTCTGTCCAGCTCAACGTGCTTCCTGTTTGTCTATAGCAAACCTTCCTACGGCCTTCCTCTCCTGCCTCTGCCCCGCTTCTCGGTCCCCTCTCAAAGCCCTCTTCTCCATTTCCACCTCTCCTCTCACTGTTAATCTCTCCATCTGCCACTACCACCTGCACCTCTCCTGAGTCGGTCTGCTTTCAATATTTTGATGTTGAGACTGCTGGGCCTTCCTTCCTGGGATCCCTTTCTGTCCTACTTTGTTCCTCTTTTTCTTACCCTTTTTGTTTGTGATCATTTTTAACAATGCTATGATTTGGGTCTCTCTCAGCCTCCATCACAACCATTCTCAATGTGTCTGCTGAAGCTTTGCTCTTCCTTGCCCTCCAGCTCTCTTGGCCTGTCTTCTCTGTGGACTTTGATCTTCTTCTCTTCCACACAGACCACAACCTGTGCACATCCCTCCCCGTCATCCTCTTTGTCTTTCTCTCCCTTCACTTCTTAGCAGCACTTTAAAAAAGCCCCTCCTGTTTTGGCACCTGTATTTTTTCTGTGGACAGTTAAGGGTTATTGCTTTCTGCCTCACCAGGTCAGTACACTGACCTTAATCTGCCGTACCTATCTGTAACCTGGCCATTCAGACTAGAAAGGGAGGAGACTTGCAATAGACTTGTTGCAGAGGCAGGGAGGAAGGAGCCTTCAAAAGACTCCAGAAGAGGGTCAGTCAGCTATTCTGCCCCTCTGGAAGGATGTGGGAGGGGCTCCTCTCCCCTGCTGTATCTCTGCTTCAGTGTTCAAGGAAACCCAAAGTCTTGAAAGCTTTCCAATGGGTGATCACACGGGGTACTTGAGTCCCTTCTATGGCTCCTGGCTTCTGTGTTGCCTTAGGAGACAGACCATGTTCATCTAAAAAATTATTTACATTTCTTGCTGAGTGGTGGTGGTACACACCTTTAATCCCAGCACTCGGGAGGCAGAGGCAAGTGGATCTCCATGAATTCGAGGCCAGCTTGGTCTACAGAGTGAGTTCCAGGACAGCCAAAGTTACAACAGAGAAACCCTGTATAATAATAATAATAATAATAATAATAATAATAATAATAATAATAATTTACATTTATTTTAAAAGGTCATAATGTACACCAAGAGGATGTACACAGTAGGGTTGAGTACAAATTCAGTACTTTCAGTTCTCTTTAGAGGATCTGAAGTATCAGCAGTAATTGCAGTAGCCTAGCTTCTGTCTGTCACTGGAAACTGCCATGCCCATCCCTCCTGGCAGCAGATAATGTTTCTTATGCTCTCATCTCACTGCCAAAATTTGATCATAAGTGAGGTCTCCCTGCCTCTGGCCCTGCCTCCTCCATAACAGGTCTCTAGAGATTCTAGATGGACCTCCTCTCCCATTGCCTGTCCTTATGATGGCGCAAAGGAATTTAGTGAACAATAACCTAGGTTCCCACAAAACCATTAACATCCACAGTTCTTGGATATTGGGAAAGGGAGAGAAGTGAGTTAGCTGGAAAAGGTCCTGAGATGCTGGTAACACAGCTTAGCCCTTGGTACACAATATGACTATTCAGTGAAGGCTACCATCTCCTCTTCCCAGCCCCATCTCCCCCCTCACCCCCAGGGCTGACAGAAGAGGAAATTACCACTTCTCTAGTCTTTCAGATGGAGAGTGGACTTGTTCCTGGTTACAGGCTCACCATCACATATCCAAGTCCTCTGAGTCTCCTTGTGCACTCGATTAAATGAGTAGGACCGAGGCTGCAAGACATCCCTGGACAGAATGCGGATGCCCTGTGAGATGCTCATGGCACCCACAGTGACCAGTCCAGTTGCGCTAAGGATGACCACAGCTAGAGGCAACTGGTAGTGCTGCCCAAACAACCACAGACTCATCCATCCCAGAGGCAGAAGGCGAAAGAGAACCAGGGTGGTCAGGGTGGCCCAACTGATTACTCTGAAGGCCAAGGATGAGGCCTTATGGGACAGCAGCAGTAGCTTCCGTAGATGCAAACAGATGGAGTTCAGCTCCAGAAGTAGAGATACCATAGAGAAGCCCACGTAGCGGTCAGACAGAACCGCAGTGCTGAGGCAGGCTGATACCTGGGAACAAGGTTCAAGGTCAGAAGGCTTTGCATGACCTGCACCCGTCATACGCCGGCATCCTAATCCTTTATGGGGACTCCCAAGCATTTTGTAAGGCTTCGAAATCAGACCTTTCTTAGCTAGGCAGTGTGAGCAGCCTTAGCCCAGAGGCTACCTCACCAGATGCTACACTACTTGCATAGCACACCCCGATTTCATTCTGGGTCTTTGCTGCGTCATCCCCACACCCTCTTCCATGACTCCTCCCTCTCAGCCTAACCCTGTTTTCAATGTTTTCACCACCAGCTGGATGCTTGCCGGATTCAAACTCCTTGGGGTAGTGCCCAGACTTCAAACTGCGGCTAGCAGTCAAAACCTCCCTCCAGTTCAGCCCAAGACTGGGAAAACAGGGTTTCAGGGGACTTTGTGGGAAGTCAGAGGACAGAAGGCTGAAGAGAGGTTGGGCACACCTCCCTTTCTGTCTGGCCTCTCCCTTCAGAGTCTCACCACCAAATGGTGACAGAGAAGGTCCCAGGCCTTGGCTAAAGTCTGATTCCACAGCATGTCAACTCCATCCGCCAGGAAATAACCTGTAGGCACGGGTGTGGAAGGGGAAGGGTTTACTAGGCTCCTTGCTCAGAGTTGGTGCACAGCCTAGAGAGGTGTCTCAAGTCCCACTCTCCTCGGGTCCTTAATTCCTTACAGTAAACCTCCAGCAATTGTTCCATTCCAGAGCAGGGAAGGACCTAGAATTCCCGGTCCAACACTACCCTCCCTGGCAGAGCCTTTTCTGTAGACTCACCCACTGACACTGCAATTAGGACCAGCGCCCACCATGGGTGGCCATGAATCGGATCAGTGACCATCTGAGGATATAGCCACAACCTGAGGAAGGTGGAGAGCTAAAGTCAGTTTCTCCAAGGCCTAGATCCACTTTCCCCCTGGGTATTCCTTCCCACCCACCTACAATCCAACCCAGTTTCAGATTTGGAAAACCTTGTATCCATTCTAAAAGATACCAACCCAGTGTTCCAGCTTCCGACTTCTATGCTCTTATTTCCATCCACCCTTGCCCCTCAGTGCTTCAATTCCCAAGTTCCGCACCCGATGAGCGCCCCTGTTCCGGAGATCAGGCTGTGCAACAGCGAGACGAAAATGTTCCGCCACATCCAGCAGTCTTGAGTAGATTTCGGGGTGGGCAGCAACTGCAGCCCCCAGTGCAGCCCCTGAAACGCTGCAAAGGAGGCGCCAGTCGCAAAGAGCCCCCAAGATGCCATGTTTCAGTCTGTGTCTTTGATCCCTGTGCCAGGTACCTGGAACCTCGAGAGGCCCTGGCAGGGCGGGGTCAGGATCGGGTTTCCATCCAACTGTGCGGAGGACTTCCTCGCCTGCCTTGTCTTTCCAGCTTGTTGCAACTTTCCCTGGCTTGTCCACTCCCCTATCCCTCGGCTGGGCAGTGATTGGTGCAGTCGTGGGGCCACCACGTGGAACCACGGAATGGATGGAGTCCTGCTTCTGACTGGGGCTAGCGCTTTGGGGGCTCCCAGACTTCAAGTCTGGCAACCGAGGTCAGAGGTCTTCCAGCACAACACCAGAAGCCTCCAAACCCCTAGGAGTTCCAGAAAGCGATCTAGTCTGGCCTTACTGGACAAGTCTGGGGCTCCTCCTCACGGACTTTCACCTTCTACTCTAGTTGGCTCACCTCTTCACCTACTTAGTCATCCTTACCCAACCCGAATGTAGAAGGCCAGCACAGCCAACCCCTGAGGGTCCAAACCTTGCACTACCTCACCTTTAACTGACAGCATGGCCAGTTAGGCAGAGCCGCCCTCTGCCCACCTGTAATTCCCTTACATAGTACTCTCCAAACGGAACAGCTCCCCATTTTGGAACCGTCCACTGGGGGAAAGATCCCTTCCCATTTTTTTTTTTTTTTCCCCTAGAAGGTAGAGAAGGTAGAGAAGACTGCATTCCCCTCCCCTCCCCAGGCCTCAAGAAAAAGGCCCACTCAAAAGAAAAACAAACACCTACAAAGCAGCAGTAAGACTGCTCAGACTTTGGCCTTAAGAGTAACATCCTCTCCAACCCTTTCCTGAAGAGTGTCAGGTTTTGAGCATTTCCTTCCCTTCTTACTCTAAGCCCCAGCGCCTTATCTGGCTGACAGTCAGAGAAATGCTTCCTGTATGCGGGTGGGTGGACTCAGACTATTAAAGAATGAAGTTCACAGAGCTGGCTGCTGTGTGGAACACCTCCCTAGCTTGTAAAAATCTCTGGGTGTGATTCCCAGCAACACAGGCACAAACACTCCCTCTCTCTCTCTCTCTCTCTCTCTCACACACACACACACACACACACACACACACACACACACTTTCAAGAAGAAGCAGTAGGTGCCCCTAGCAAACACTTTCACCAGGTGCTGGTGCAGCCCATCCTTCTACACCGAATTCTCCAAAGTTTAAAAATTACACCGAGGAACAGAGAGATGGCTCTGGTGGCTAGGAGCGTTTGCTGCTCTTCTAGAGAACCAAGAGTCCAAACCAGGTGGCTCACAACAGCCTGTAACTCCAGTTCCAGGGAATATGGTGCCCTCTTCTGGCCTCTGCAGGCATCACACTCGGTGTCTATTTCCACATACAGACATATAAAATAAAATCTTTAAAAAAAATTACATAGAGTGGGTGAATAGGTGGCTCAGAAGTTCGAGCCAGCTGCTCTTGAAGGACCTAGGTTTGATTCCCACCAACCACATGTTGACTCACACGTCTGTAACTCTAGTTTCAAGGATCCTAAGCCCTCTTCGGTCCTCTGTAGGTACCAGGCACCAACATGGTACATATACATGCATGCAGGTAAAACACTCATGTGGAAAAAAAGTAAAATTTTTAAAATTACATTTAAAGCTATCTTTTATCTTCATTTTATTTAACATATGAAAGCAATATACAATTACTGTAGAAAACTTAGAATGACAGGAAAAACAAGGGGAAATTCACAATTGCTCAATCCCATCATCCAAAAATAACCACTCTTAATATTTTGAGTATACTTTCAGTCTTTAAAAAAAAAATCTATGTATTACAAGTATACACTCATATTTTTAAAACAAATTGTTTAAAAACCAAATTAAGGTCACAAAACTCACACTTCTTATAATCTTTTTAATATTCAAAGAACATTTTTCTTTCCAGTCAATTTTTCTTCTACATGACTTTGAATGCCCGAGTAGTACTCCACCATCTAGATGAATATAATTTACGTAAGCAATTCCCTACTGCAAAATTTCATAACAGCAGAAAAGGAATAAACTTCCAAACAAACAGTTGCTTTCTCGTTTTCTCTATTGCAACCCTGAAATGAACATTTGATAACCAAACCTTTATTTTAAGATTCAGTTCTAAAACACAAAATTACTAGGTCAAAAGACATCTCTTACAATGTTGGATACTGCCATATACAAAGTATAAGTCTTCTTTCAGTATTCATTGTCATAGTATGATCGGGAAAAATACTTTCAGTGATGTTTGCCTTCTGTTAATTACTAGCAAATACTTTTTTTTTTTTTTTTGAGACAGAGTCTCATGTAGTCCAGGCTGGCTCAGAACTCCCTGTGTAACAGAGGATGACCTTGAATGTAGGATTCTCTTGCCACCACCTCCAGGGTGCTGGGATCACAGGTCTGTGGCACCACACCCAGTTTTATACAACGAAGATAGAGACCCAGGGCTTTGCGCATGTTAAGCAAGCATTCTACCAACTGAGCTACAAGCCCAGCCAAAAATACATTTTTCCATGGTGTTACACATTGAGTTTCTCTTTGAATTTGCTGCATATGTTCTTTCAGAGCTGGCTCATGCTTGTTGAGGCTGCTCATATAGGAACTGCAGGGTAAAGAAGAGATGGACCATACTTCATTATGGACCTCTTCATCTCCAGGGGAGGTAGGTCTGGAGAGAAAGCTGGAAGCTTGTCTTTCACTGAGGCTGGCTATTCTCCTTCCTGGTGTTCTCCAGGCTTCTATGTGCCCCTCTGACCAATGTCCACATAGGCCCTTGTGGCTCCAGGCCAGGTCCTTCACTGGTCTTCTGCCTGCCTCTGTGTTTCCAGGCTGCCCTTCCTCACCTCCGAGGCTCCATGTTGAGTGAAGACAGCAGAGCCATGTACCCAGTGCTGGAGGGACACACTGTGGCCAGTGAAGTGAGGAGGGGGAGAGAGCAACGTCGAGGGACAGAGCAATCTTTGTTGCAGTGTATGCATAGACTCAGCCTCTCCACCCCCTTCTGCGACGGTCCCTTACACAACCTGCCCCTCATCTTAGGCTGCAGCAGGGCCAGATTATATGATCTATTCTCCCTATGACTTTCAGTGACTCATAATGGAGAATAAGATAGAACTCCTCCTCCTACCAAATAGAAGAACCCCATGAACCCATCTTCTGTTAGGGAGTCTGGGTCAAAGGTGAACCACAATCAGAGCCCAATCGAGAGAGTGAATCAGGAGCTAAAGGCAGCAGAAGGGACACATATCATACAACCTATCTCCCCTGACGGCTGGAGGAGAGAATTTCTTGCCTGTATAGTACTGAGTTGAGTCTCACTATCCTGGAAAGCAAAGGCAGAAAATAAATGGCACTGGTTGCCAGGACCTAAGCAGTTCTGCTCTGGGTGGAAGGGAAGCCTTAGGCCACCCTGACATGGTGAGAGTCAGCAAAGGACTAGCCTCCCGAGCCCTTTTGCATTAGTCTTAATCCTAGCCTTCCCCTCTGCCCCAACCCCCCAGAGCTGGGTGTGTGTCAGGAGATGGGGGAAGGAGAACAGATATGTGAAGAGCTGTTTTGTTTCCACCCACAGAAGAGAAGAGCCCAGGCTCTGAGTCAGCACAGGTGGACTTCTGATACCCGCCTGCGCACTCATCTCTGGGATTCCCCATTTCTCAGGAGGAGAAATAAGACAGGTGTAAGGGTTCCCATAGAGGTTAAGTACCTCTAAATCCAAAATATGGACAGAGAAGGGTAAATGCACAATGATGACTACTTAGCTCAGACTTTCAGTGTCCCCTTTCCATGAGTGCATTTGGACCTCATGTGGCAAGGAAAGTAGGGAGGGATGAGAGATAAGAAAGGAGGGCCTACAAGGATGTCTAGGTAAGCATGTGGACAGACTTCCGTGTCTTCCCATTGCCACACAGACATCAGCTAACCTTGGGGAGGTGGAGCCACCTGCTCCACAATTTAGTCAGTGCCTTTAACCTAAATCTTTAGCTGGGCCAGTGTGTGTAAAGGCTCCCCAGAGGAACAGGGTTTCCCTTCCCTTGAGCCATCACCCCAGATGTTCAGACCATCCCAACCCCAGTTCTGTCACCTTCCAGATGATAGGCAAAGAAGCTGTTCCTCCTCTTCCTCCTCGAAGCCAGGGGCAGAGGGCAACAGTTCTTCAACTGGCAGCTTTAGCTGGGTCAGGACATAAAGCTTGCCACTGAAGAACTACTGCGGCTCAGCCAGGTGAGAGTGTGGGAGGTACAGGTTCCTAAAGGGAAGGGGAGGAAAAAGAGGAAAGCTCTCAATAGGGATGGGTGACAGGGACTGTGACCCACTGGCCATCCAACCTAGCTCTAGTTGACTTTCAATACCTTCTAATGAGGGGTTCTTGGCTCAGACCTAGGCCTGCAGGGGGTTCTTAACTAGAGTGAGAAGCAGAGGCTTCTCAATGTACTTTCTTGCCCCTTTACAGACCAGGAATTAGAGAGCAACACCTGGCAACCCACCAAGGACTCCAGCATCTTCTGCATTCAAAGGGCAGGGTCTAGAACCCAGGTCCCAAGTGAAAAATTGTACTTTAGGTCCAGAAATGTGAGTTCTGTGATCACCTTAAATGACTTGCTCCTAGGGAATTCAGCTGGAAGGAGGGTTTGTGGGGGATTAGAATGGGGAGGAGGGCTAGAGTTTGGAAGGTCAGCAGGGTCTCTGAGGAGTATGAGGGAGAGGACAGCTGACCAAAGGCAGGAGGGGAGGGAGGTATGGGGAGGGTGGCTGGGCAGCTTCCTCAGGACTCTGAGATGCCAGGCATTCCGCTTGCACATTCCGGGTACATCTGGTATGAATTCCAGGCTGTCTGCCGGCCCCTCCACGTCTGAACTTTGTTCCAAGTTCCAAGCCCCGCCCCCACAGTTCCAACGCATGAATCAGCAGGAAAAGCCTGGGCCCTGCAGCATGGCCTAGGGAGGGGGCTGGGGGCGTGGCAGGCTAGAAAGCTGTGAGCTCAAGAGGGTGGTTCTGCACAGTCAGTCCAAGGGCATGGCCATTGCCAGATTGAGGGGCCAAGGAGATTTTGCCTTGGGATTTCTATATCCAGGGGGAGGAAAGATTATGGTGGGGTGGGCGATTTTCAAATTCCAAAAGCCTCTTGGGAGGCATAAACTTTGCGGTATCTTCCTTCTCCTAGGTGATCAGCCTCTGTCCACTCCTCTCTGCCTGAGATGGCTCTGTTCAGCCCACAGGGTTCATTGGCTGCTGAGAGTTTGTGCCAAGCAGGTGCCCTTGGCTGCCGGGCGGGGTGGGCCCAGGGCACTGACCCTCTGACCAGCTGCTCCATCAACCCTCTGGCACCATGACAACTTCTAGCCTACTTTTGACAGCCAGGATGACAGGCCAAATGAGTTGGAGGCTGAAACTAGGGCCAGAGGGAGGTGGGGACATTAGACTAGCCGGAGGGCCGTGGGGAGGGGCTAAGAGTTGGCCAGGAGGTGGGAAGAGAGGGAGCCCAACGATGACTAACCCAGGCGCCCCACCCAGCCAGCCGGCTTCCTAAGCGGTCATGGCCAAGCCGGGGCTAGGGGCCTCACCACCGGACATACTGGGGGGGAGGTGCAAAGGTGACCTTCTCTCTGTTCAAGACGGCCAGTTAAGCTGGAGGGGGGGTGCGGGTAGAGTTTCCAGGCCCTCCTCCTGTCCGCCCCCCCAACCTCCGCCCAACCGCGGTGAAACCCTAACCTTTGGGTTGCATAAGGCCTCTTCACCGCCGCCCCCTACTCCTTTCCCCTCCCCCCTTACATAACATCTCCGGGAGGGAACGAGAGGAGCGGCCGGCCCGCCCAGCGACCCCTTCCCTGCCAGGGACTTGAACTGGCTCTGACCCAGTCCAGGGCCGGTAGAGGCAGAGCACCTCAGCAACACTTGCTCATCCAGATCCTTCTCAGGCTAAATGATGAGGTGCTGGATCCCCAAACCAGAGGGTGTCGGGGTTAGACGCCCCCGGCCCTCTGGCCACTTATCTTCCTACCCAATTACCTCTCCAGACCTTCCGCCACGATTCCTGTCCGGGACAACCTTCTCTTTAAACGTCCAGACACACTACTCGAACCAGTCCAGGCCACTCTCCCGGGAGCGCCCCTGTCCCCGTCGCCCCCTCTCCCCTCCCCCAAAAGGGCAGGGTGTGGCCGCCAGGACCCTACTTTGCCCATCACCCTGTAACCGCGATTCGCCCCGGAATGACAGGGTCCCAAGATCACACCCACCTGATGCTGGGTGTGGGGGTTGCTGAGGGCAGGGGAGCAAAATCACTGCGTCCTTCCCTCACGGCCGACCGCTCTGTCTCTTCCCAGAGCCCAGCACACACCGGCTCCAGTCTCCGATCAGCTGGCGGCGTCGTGACGCACGAGCTGCGAATGCACCGCCCAGGGCCAATCACCGCCCACTGCTGGGCAACGTGACCACACCCACTGGGAGGGCGCCAGCTTTTCTGCTTACTCCCGCCTCTCCCGACGTCGGGCTCTGATTGGCAAGAAGGCCATCCCCTTGCCTGGAGGAGCTGAGCTAAGCCCTGCCCACCAACTCATCAGCTGACCAATAGCTGAAAAGGTGTGGCTTGCCCAGGGCCTAGGCAACTTGCTTAGACCAGTTCTACGTCAAACCACAGTTTAAAGAGCAGAAGGAAGTGAAGGCGTATGTTTTTGCAGTGCATCCTGGTCAATGAAGTTCTTACGGTGACACTTGGCTTCCCAGAAAGCACCGCGCTCTGTGAGTTGGCATTTTTAAACTGATCTCTGAATCGGTCGCGGGGAAGTCCGTAAAGGCTACAGCCCCTCCTTCATCAGCCTCCGCGGGAGACCTAATCTAAGGGAAGGTGGAGCACATGAAGCAACAGGCGTGGACAGAACTGAAGATGGAAGCCAGCCACCAATGCAGCAGAACTCCCGAGGGCTTCGGGGCATAGGGACGACTGTCCCCTGCACAGCCCGCCTTCACTGGAGAGTTAGTCCACCCTTTTGAGTCTAGTGAGAGAAATCTTTTGTAGAAAATGTCTCGTCCTAGCCGCCGAAGAGCCCACTGCCTCTCAAGGGGCATCTTCCTAACAAAGGATTCGTAGCACAGCCCTCACTTTAGAGATAGCTTCTGTTTAGAAATTGGGGGATGATCTGTGCCAAAGCAATAGCAGACAGAAACCCCGTTCTCTGATTAACACCCATTCAATCCCGCCCTCCAAAGCACCTCACTGACTCAGGCCTACTTAGGGAAGTGATTTCAAAGGTGGAGACCAATGAAGAGGCTGTTCCTTCCCCAGAGGCCAATCAGAGTCTGAAGGGTGGGGGATGGGCAAGAGCTGAAATGAACCCAATGACTTGGCAAAAGCTGCTGAATTGCTTATTTAAAGGGACAAGCCGGGGACCACCTTATCACTCCCCGCCCCCAAAGAGAAACTTGTGGCTTGGGATTTATGACTTTTGCATTGTCTCCAAATTGAGGGTGAAGGCAACTGAGCCGGAGAAAGAGAGAAGCCTGAGATAGCTCCTTCTATGTTAAGTTCGGGCTCCTCTAGGTGACTGCTATGCAGGGTTCTTCAAAGTCCCTGAGTTCTGTATTCAGAACATTGTGCCTTTAAGGAGACTTCCTGCCTTCCGCCCCAGTAACAGCTGATTGTTCGACCCCAGGGGACGAATCAGCCTTAACCACATCCTCCTCCTCCTTCTCGCCTATCCTCCATCTCCTTTTCTCCGAATCCTCCCCTCCTCGCCATGGGTGGTAAGGGAAGGAAATGGAACCCCAAGTATAGGGGGGAATTTATGCTCTTTCAAGATCTTTCCTTGTCTCCATCACTCCAAGATTGCCCCCACCCCCAACATCTGCTCCTTGGTTTTTCAGAATTCTGAGGAGATTGAAACCAGAGATATTTCCTGTCAGCACAGTCTGCTTAGTGGGGAGGCCACTACTGGGGAGCCTGTTATGGTGGCCAGCTGTGTGTGGGTGCTTCAGGAGGCTCCCGGGTATGGTACAGGGAAACTGAACCCAAGCCTAGGGAAAAGAAAGGGTTGTGGAAAGCAAGCCTGGTGGGTGGAACCCTGCTTCCTAGGCAGCTGCTTCTTACTGCTTCCCTTGCTCTCTTCCCAGGTCAGGTGGCTGATGAGGGCCTCCTGCCTTTGCCCACTTACTCCACTTCTAACTTCTCAGGTACCCACCTCTGCTCGCTCTGCAAGCATGCAGTATTTTGTTAGCCCAAGTGCAGCAGGTGGAACACACTGGTCCTAGAAACCAGGGTTGTCTTCTGGGAATTCCTACAGGAAGACCCAGGGAAATAGGTTGCCCCAGCCCTGAGCTGGAAGTCAGGGTCACTCCAGGACAAACTTAGTGTGAAGTCCCAGGACTGACTTGGCAGGGTTAGGGGAAATTGAGCAGGGCTCTGGCCAAGCTTGGAAGAAAGAGGAGTCTCAACAAGCTGCCCTATTCTCCATTATCCCTAGCCTAGGAGTCCCATTCCCTCCTCCTCAAGGCCCCTGTGGAGGCCTTTTGCATTTTATCCCACCCTCTAACCAACTCCCACCCACCTCAAGGCCAAAAGCCCAGGTTTTCAGTCTGAGATTTCTCAACCTCAGCACTATTGAATACTTTGAGCCAGATAAGTTCTTATATACATGGATGCCCTGTGCATAGTAAGAAGATTGATACTACCTGGCCTCTACCCTTGATGCCAGTAGCACACAATCTCAACTATCACTACCAGAAATGTCCCCAAATATCCTCTGGGGAATTCAAGTACACCCTAGTTGAGAATCACTGAGTTAGGCACACAGATTCAAATTCCAGTTCTGACTGGCAGTGAGTTTAGGAATAGTATTTTCCTCATCTACAAAACAGTGTAAGTAATCAATTTATGGTTTCTCATAAGGATTTAAGAAGAAATTGTTTGAAACCACTTAGCACAGTACAAATCCACCAGACCCACAGTTGGCACACGTGGTGTCAGCTTCCTTCTTGCTGACCTCACTTGGCATGGGCTGGTGGCCCACAGGCAGCTGCAGTCACTTCCCTCAGTGACTAGCCAACATGTGTACTTCTGGAAATATAATGTTGAAAAAGGCAAAGGGAGTGACAGACTCTTGGCCCCACATTCCCCAAAGTCTAAAGGTGCTTGGGCAGGGATTCAGGAGATAGCACCTAGGGTAAGGGACAGGAAAATTGGGAGAACAGTCACAGAGCATTATTTTAATTATTATCAGTAGTGGTGAACTTCATGTGTCTTCATCCTTGCTGTGTCCCAAAGCCTCACTTTTTAAGATGTGCCTTGAATATGTGTACATCAGGACTATCCAGGGTGCTTGACAAAAGTTTAGGGTCTGATTCTATACTAAGTCAGAAGTACGCCTTAAAGTTTGACAATCCCTTCTTGGGGGTTGGAGCTTGGGAGTTAGTTCACTGGTAGACTAGTGCTCGGCTAGCATGCACAAAGCTTGGGTTCAACCCCCAAGATAACAAAGCTGAGAAGCTTTCTAAAGTTCAGATGAAGGAAGGTGCAGTGCCCTAGAACACTCTGTGGGCCAGGTCCCAGCCTTGATAGAACATCTCAACCTTAGGCACAGAGAGAAGAGATAAATTTAAATATGGTAAAGATCACCACTGTAGTATACAGGCAACATCACTAGAGGGCAGGGCACACAGATTTAGAGAAAAAAAAGTTTTGCTCAGGTTAGATAAATTGAGACCAGAGCAAAGGTCGAGAGGATCTGGTTTTGTTGGTACCTTGGCACAACTTTCAGGTCACCAGAATGGGTCCTCATAGAGGGTGGTGAGGCACACTTGTCACCCCAGCACTTGAGAGAGGAGAGACCCTAGGTTCTTGAATTCAAGAATCACCTTGGATACATATTAAGATTCTGATTAAAAAAAAGAAAAAGGTTCTTTCCTGGGTCCAGCCCCTACTACCAAGGTATGTCTGGAGGAATAAGCAAGAAACAAAGGAACAAACAAAAATCGTTCTGTCCTTTGGTTTCAAGCTCTCGTCCCTAACCTGGAGATGGAGAACTGCCACGAACTGTTTTGTTTCCCAACTGAGAGACAATAATGTCCAACTACAGGAAAACTAGTTTAATTAATTTAAAGAGAATACAAGCTTACTTTCATGTATATTCTGTCTCTCTCTGAGACAAGGTCTCATGATGACACCCTGGCTAGCCTGGAACCTTCTATATAAACCAAGCTGGCCTGGAACTCACAAAGATTCTCCTGCCTCTATCTCTCTAGTTTTTAATTAAAGGCATACACCACTGTGCCTAGGTCTCTTTCTTTTTTTAAAAAAAAAATTTGTTTTCAGTTGAGTGGCGGTGACACACGCCTTTAGTCCCAGCACTTGGGAGGCAGAGCCTGGCGAGTCTCTGTGAGTTCAAGACCAGCCTGGTCTACAGAGTGAGTTCCAGGACAGCCAGAGTTACAACAGAGAAACTCTGTCTCAACTCGTCCCCCACCAAATAAATAAATAAAATGATTTGTTTTCTCTTACGTGTGTGAATATTTTGACTGCATACGTGTATGTGCATCATATGGATGCCCAGGGCCCATGGAGGCCGGAAGGAGATGCCAGATCCCCTGAGATGATGATTGTGAGCTACCCAATGTTGGTGCCAGGAATTAAACCCAGGTCCTCTATGAGTGCAACAAGTGCTCTTAACATCTAAGCCATCTCTCTAGCTCCTAACTTTTTATTTATTTTTTATCTATTTATTTGTTTATTTGGTTTTTTGAGACAGGATTTCTGTTGTAACTCTGGCTGTCCTGGAACTCACTCTGTAGAGCAGGGTGGCCTGGAACTTACAGAGATTCATCTACCTCTGCCTCTCTGAGTGCTGGGATTAAAGGCATGTGCCACCACTAAATGGCCTAACTTTTAATTTCTTTATTGAAGTAAAACCAAAGTTATTCCCATTAACTTTATTTTTTTTTAGAATTATTTATTTTTATTTTATGTGTATGGGTGGTATATGTGTACCATGTGTGTGCAATACACTTAGAGGCCAGAAGAGGGCATCAGATCCCCTTACTTACTACTCAGTGCTCTTACCCAATGAGACATCTGTCCAGCCCCTTAACTTCACTTTATAACTACATAAAATTATGCTTGGATGACTTCAGCAGACTCAAACAGTGGATCAACTAGAGATCCAGGAGTCATCCAATATGATTTATGGTTGTCTCATGTATCTAGTGTCTATGGAGTTGCATCAGAGCCCTCAGGAGTGGGGAGAGGAGCAGGGAGGTTAAGTTACAACCAAAGCAGCTCTGCTTTAGTCTTATGATATTTGAAAATCCACTCACTAGGTCATATTATTCTTCAGCCATTTGTATAACAAATACCAACTAATCTGACAATTCAACTCAGCGCACTTTTATTTATTTATTTTATTTGTTTGCATGTTTGTTTGTTTGGAGACAGGGTTTCTCTGTGTAGCTCTGGCTGTCTTAGAACTGGCTCTGTAGACCAGGCTTGCCTTGCACTCAGAGATCTGCCTGCCTCTGCCTCCCAAGTGCTGGGATTAAAGGTTTCTCTGTTGTAACTCTGGCTGTCCTGGAACTCACTCTGTAGACCAGGCTGGCCTCGAACTCACAGAGATCCACCTGCCACTACCAGGATTAAAGGTGTGTGCCACCACTGCCTGGCCCATCAGGGCACTTTTAAAATGAGGTTCATTTTCATTTGTCCATAGCCTGGGATCCTCACAATCCAATCTGAAGTCATAGGGATGGTTGGCCAAGCAAGCTGACTAAATATTCCTTTTTCTTAGACTCATTTTATCATTGAGAATAATTCTTCTGTATTGGTTGCTTTTCTGTTGCTGTGATCAAAAGTACCATGACCAAAGAAAGAGAGTTTAGCCAGGTATTTGTTGCACACCTTTAATCCCAGCACTTGGGAGGCAGAGACAGATTCCTGTAAGTTTAAAGCCAGTTTAGTCTACGTAGTGAGTTCCAAGACAGTCAGGGCTATGTAGAGAGACCCTGTCTCAAAAAAGAAAAGAGGAAAGGAGGAGGAGGAGGAGAAAAAGAGGAGGAGGAAGAAAATGGAGTTTATTTTGGTTCCAGAGAGATAAGAGTCCACACCTTCAGGGAGACAACATAGCTGCAAGCAGTTAGGGGGAACATTTCTCATTAAACAACAATATCTCTGGATGTAGTTCCACTTGCGGACTTTGTGGGCATACCTGGGTTTTATAGCTGGGTATGTGGAGTTGAGAGGAGACTTAAGAAAGACACCAGACAATGTCTGAAATTACCGTTGGGTTTCACATTTTTGTTGACGTCGTTGATGACGTCACGTGTCATGACGTCAACATGGTGTCACATGTCAACCGTGAATACTTGTAATCCCAGCACATGAGGGAAGAAGGCAGGAGAATCTGAAGTTCAAAGGTCATCTACCTAGCAGTTTAAGGCTAACCTGGACTAAATGACACAGTTCAAGAGTACATATAGTCCATTAAAACAACCAGTCACACTGTATCGGCGGCCACGAAGCAAGGGAGGATAAACTTTTTTTTGAGATACAGTATCATGCAGCCCAGACTGTCCTCACACTCACCACACAGTCAAGCATGACTTTGAATTTCTGATTCTCCCCCCTCCACTCCCAAGCGCTGGGATCACAGGTGTGCGTCAGTATGCTGGCTTGAAGCGCTGCTTTTAAAATGAAATTGGCCTGAATTGAGTCTCAAAATTTTCTCGTGTGATCTTTTAGAAGTTTACCAAGGGTGGTTGGTTAGCTTCCTTATCCTAGAGTAGGTATGAAAATAACTTCTCGTTTCGTTATGCTTTGATGTTTTGAGACATGGTAAGAGGATGTAGTCCCTGCTGTCCAGAACTCAATGTGTAAATCAGGCTGGCCTTGAACTTGCTTCTGTTTCCTGAGTACTGGGATTACAGGTTTGAGTCACCATGGTTTAACAGCAGCTTTGTAAAGCAGCAGTGGCAAGCTGGATGTGATGGCACATACTTGCAATCTCAACCTCAAAGTAGTCCCTGAAACTGAGTTGATGAAATGGTCCAGCAGGTAAAAGGGCCTGCCGTATCAGCCTGATGACCTGAGTGTGGCTCCCTAATCCTGTGGTGTAAGGAAAGAACTGACTTCCTCCAACTGACAGGCGTGTGCCACCCACTCACACACATGCTCTCTTACACACAGTAAAAACCAAAAGCTAGCAAACAAGCAAACAGAGAGAGAACGAAAATGAAATGAAACAAGATATGTAAGCTCTTGGCAGGTGGCTGGCTCCTGGTAAACACTCTGTAAATGGGGAAGTTATTACTGACCAAGGTCATGTGATCAAGCACATCTAAGGCTCTGGCAGGCCTTGAAGAAGAAACAGGTGGACTCTGTTGTATCTAAACCACTAATGTCTTTTCTCTAAGTAGTTTTTCTTCTTTTCCTTCTTCTTTCCCCATTTGCTGTAGCCCTGGGGGCTTGGAAGTCTTTATTTAACTGTATCGGCTTTGAACTTGCAATGATCCTCTGCCTGACCCGTCTTATTTACTTATTTTGAAACACATTCTCACTCTGAAGCCTTTGCTAGTCTGGAACTTGCCATGTAGACCATGTTGGCCTCATGAATTCACAGATATCTGCTTGCCTCTGCCTCTCAAATGTTGGGATCAAGGGTGTGTACCACCATACCTAGATTTTAATTTTAAACATAACCAGATCCCTTGGAGCTGAAATGTTCTTAACTGGTGAGCCATCTCTCTACCCTCTCTTTAGTGCTTTTAAAGGCCTGAACCTCAGCACCAGACTCTTAGGAGACTCAAAACAACACACGCAGGCACGCACGCACGCGCGCGCGCACATGCACAAACGAATGTGCTCGAGGATACAAAGTGGTTTTATTGCTGGTCTGCCTGTGCACGAGCCAGAACCCACTGTTTGAGCACAGGCTCTCTGGTTTCTGTTCCCTGTCCTGTGCTGCACCCCGCATAGAGTCATAGTAGCATCTGCAAAACTGTGACCACTCTAGCTGGTTCTGTGGCATCTACATTTTCAACGGGAAGTCCCAGGAGGACATTTTCTTTTAAGAACTCCAGCCTCTGGGCCTGAGCCATTTCCCTACTTCTCAGAATGTTGTGGAGGCCAAGTGGCAAGTTACTAAGTGCTTTGGAAGATTAAACTCCTTGGTTTGCAGGGTAGTATGGGGGCGCTGAGGAGGTGCATATCTAATGGCCTTGTTCTGTTGCTGGCAGAGCTGACATTTGGCTAAATGGCTGGCATTCCGGAGAAGAGCCTTATCCGCGTCTCAGAGCCTGCAGGAGAGATCAGGGAGTGGAGGGAGGTCCAGTGCCCAGTTCAGAATGGCCTTCCTCTGCATCTGAGGGTGACTGGATTGCCCAGGTGGCCCCGGAACCAAGCGAGGCTGGGACAAAGCCCCCAAAGAGCAGCTGGAAAAGAGGGTGCCTTGCCTGGTCCGCAGGAGTGGGGGCGGAATAGGAGGCGGGGTCTTACAGGTCTCTTTAGAGACACGTGCGGATGTTTCCGTGTCTGGGAGATCACATGACCTGAATCAGCTGACCCGTCACGGTGGAGCTCAGTGCTGGAGCTCCGCGCTCCCCGCCGCGTTGCGTCCCGGAGCGCTAGACCCTGCGGAGGGGTAAGAGCACCCTCAGGCCTTCTCTCTTCTGTCGCCGGTTCGCCCAGTCACCTGCACCCCAGGCCCCACTCCTCGCCTAATCCAACATTCCCGGCCTGGCGCCCCGGAAGCCACTGCGAGGAGGGCCAGGCTCATCCCTCACCCCCCCAGGGGGCTAGGAGCAGATGGCCCAGGGGAGCAGAGGGCGGAAAGTGGTTCTTACAGCAGGGGCCGAGGACTGGTGCCCAGCCTCAGGACCTGACATGGAGGAGCTGCTCCGGAGCGTGGAGAGAGACCTGAACATTGATGCCCGGCAGCTGGCCCCGGCGCCGGGGGGCACCCACGTGGTGGCCCTAGTGCCCGCGCGTTGGCTGGCCAGTCTCCGCGAGCGCCGCCTGGGACCCTGTCCCCGGGCCGAGGGCCTGGGTGAAGCGGAAGTCAGGACTCTGCTGCAACGCTCGGTACAGAGGCTGCCCCCGGGCTGGACGCGAGTGGAAGTGCACGGGCTTCGGAAAAGGAGACTGTCCTACCCGCTGGGTGGAGTACTGCCCTTTGAGGAGGGGACCTGTAGCTCCGAGACTCTGACTCGTTTCATGCAGGAGGTGGCTGCCCAGAATTACCAGAACCTGTGGCGCCATGCATACCACACGTATGGGCAGCCCTATAGCCATAGCACTGCCCCCTCAGCTGTGCCTGCCCTAGACTCTGTAAGACAGGCTCTACAGAGGGTCTATGGGTGCGCCTTCCTGCCAGTGGGTGAATCCACCCAGTGTCCACAAAATGTCAGAGATGGGCCCTGCTCCTCTCGGGGCAGTCCTGCCTGCCCCAGCCTTTTGCGGGCTGAGGCCCTGCTGGAGTCACCCGAGATGTTGTATGTGGTACATCCTTATGTGCAGTTCTCCCTGCATGATGTAGTTACCTTCAGCCCGGCCAAACTGACCAACAGCCAAGCCAAGGTGCTTTTCATTCTTTTCCGTGTCCTGAGGGCCATGGATGCCTGTCACCGCCAGGGACTGGCCTGTGGGGCCTTGTCTTTGCACCACATTGCTGTGGATGAGAAGCTTTGCAGTGAGCTCAGGCTGGACCTGAGTGCTTATGAGATGCTTGCTGAGGATGAGAACCAGGAGGGCTCTGCAGAGAAGAATGGGGCAGGTGTTACATCTGAAAAAGGTGGGGCAGGGAGACCTGTGTGTCCCACCTGCCAGAAGGAACTTAGGGGCCTTGTGCTGGACTGGGTCCATGGCCGAATCAGCAACTTCCACTACCTCATGCAGCTGAATCGGTTAGCAGGTCGACGGCAGGGGGATCCCAACTATCACCCAGTGCTGCCCTGGGTGGTGGACTTTACCACGCCCTATGGGCGATTCCGAGACCTTCGTAAATCCAAGTTCCGACTCAACAAGGGGGATAAGCAATTGGACTTCACCTATGAGATGACGAGGCAGGCGTTTGTAGCGGGTGGTGCTGGAAGTGGGGAGCCGCCTCACGTTCCTCACCACATTTCTGATGTGCTCTCTGACATCACATACTATGTTTACAAGGCTCGGCGTACACCCCGCTCAGTACTCTGTGGACATGTCCGAGCACAGTGGGAGCCCCACGAGTATCCTGCGACCATGGAGCGGATGCAGACCTGGACACCTGATGAGTGCATCCCCGAATTCTACACGGATCCCTCTATTTTTTGCTCCATCCACCCTGACATGCCTGACCTAGATGTGCCAGCCTGGTGCAGCTCTAACCAGGAGTTTGTGGCTGCCCATAGAGCGCTGCTGGAGAGCTGGGAGGTGTCCCAAGACCTGCATCATTGGATTGACCTTACCTTCGGCTACAAACTCCAGGGCAAAGAGGCTGTGAAGGAGAAGAATGTGTGTCTGCACCTGGTGGATGCCCACACCCACCTCACCAGCTATGGTGTGGTACAGCTCTTTGATCAACCACATCCCCAGCGCCTGGTTGGAACTCCTGCTCTGGGCCCTGAACCTCCACTTATCCCCCGGCTGTCGGTCCAGCCCATTCAGGAGGCCACAGGTCAGGAGGACACTCCGGGACAACTTATGAATGGGGTGGGCAGGGTTGTTTTAGAGGCCACTCCGTGTGAGACTGGCTGGACTAGAGACAGGCCCGTGACCGGGGAGGATGACTTAGAGCAAGCTACAGAAGCTCTGGATTCCATCTCCATCCCTGGGAAAGCAGGTGACCAGCTGGGCTCTTCCTCCAGTCAAGCCTCACCTGGCCTGTTGTCTTTTTCAGCAACTTCAGGCTCTCGACCAGGCCGCAGGAGCAAAGCTGCTGGGTCAGACCCTGGGGAGGGCGAAGAGGGGAAGATTGTTCTTCCTGAGGGCTTCAGTCCCATACAGGCCTTGGAGGAGCTGGAGAAAATGGGTAACTTCCTGGCTAAAGGCCTAGGCAGCCAGTTGGAGGTACCTGCACAGCCTCAGGTCCAGCCACCTGTGCACCTACAGAGCCTCTTCCACCGGGACATGCAGGCGCTAGGGGTCCTGTTGGCTGAGATGGTGTTTGCCACCAAGATCCGGACACTGCAGCCTGATGCACCTTTGTGGGGACGCTTTGAGGCTGTTCGGGGTCTCTGTACACACCACTCCAAGGACATTCCCGTGTCTTTGCAGCCTGTGCTGGACGTACTTCTGCAGCTGAGTGGACCCAAAAGTCCCATGGTAGTGAAGAAGGGCAAGCTAGACCCGTTGTTTGAGTACAGACCTGTTTCCCAGGGATTGCCCCCACCCAGCCCAGCCCAGCTCCTCAGCCCCTTCAGCTCCATGGTCCCCTTCCCTCCATATTTCCCTGCACTGCACAAGTTCATTCTCCTGTATCAGGCGAGGCGTGTGGAGGATGAGGCCCAAGGACGGGAGCTGGTGTTTGCTCTGTGGCAGCAACTGGGTGCAGTGCTAAATGACATCACTCCTGAGGGCTTGGAGATCCTGCTGCCTTTTGTGCTGTCACTCATGTCTGAGGAGCACACAGCTGTGTACACAGCCTGGTACCTATTTGAACCTGTTGCCAAGGCCCTGGGCCCCAGAAATGCCAATAAGTACCTCCTGAAGCCTCTCATTGGTGCCTATGAGAGTCCCTGCCGGCTGCATGGCCGCTTCTACCTGTACACTGACTGTTTTGTGGCCCAGTTGGTGGTGCGGTTGGGCTTGCAAGCCTTCCTCATCCACCTGCTGCCTCATGTCTTGCAAGTACTGGCTGGGGTTGAAGCCTCTCAGGAGGAGAGCAAAGGCCTGGTTGGGACCACCGAGGATGAGGAAAGTGGGCTCCCAGGGTCCGGGCCAGGATCCTGTGCCTTCGGAGAAGAGATTCAGATGGACCGGGAGCCTGCTGCTTCCTCAGGACTGGGGCTCCCAGACTACAGGTCAGGTGTCAGCTTCCATGACCAAGCTGACCTCCCGGACACAGAGGACTTCCAAGCCGGACTCTATGTGGCTGAATCCCCACAGCCCCAGGAGGCTGAGGCTGTGAGCCTGGGCCAGCTGAGTGACAAAAGCAGCAGCAGCGAGACCTCCCAGGGCGAGGAGCGGGGTGGGGATGATGGGGGCGCCCCCATGGACAAGAACAGCCTGAAGTCAGGTGACAGCAGCCAGGACTTGAAGCAAAGTGAGGGCTCCGAGGAAGAAGAGGAGGAAGAAGGCTGTGTGGTGTTGGAGGAGGAAGAGGAGCAGGCTGAAGTCACAGGAGTATCTGAGCTCTCTCTGTCTGACACAATGCTGTCCATGGAGACAGTTGTGGCTTCTGGTGATGGGAGAGACAGAGAAGAGGAGGAGTCCCTGACAGAACAGACAGAAGGCAAAGAGCAGAAGATCCTCCTAGGTGAGTCCTTGGGTCTGGGAGACATTGGTCAGCCACTCCCCACTTCTCGTCATAGATCCAGTGTAGCACAAATGGAGCTCAAGTACCAGGTCAATGGTCTTATAGTGTAGTGTGTTAGTGCGTGGTGAACAGTGGGGCTTAGATTCAGCTTTAAGGAGTCAGAGAAGGTAACTTTGAAAGTAGGGACACCTTGGGGGGGGGGTGGAGCTTAGTGGTAGAGCATTTGTCTAGTATGTGTGAGGCCCTGGGTGTTTTATCTTTGCCACCAGAAAAAGAGAATTAAGAAATAAAAGCAAATAATGGTTGAGGCAAAAATGGAGTGGAGAACTGGCAATAATAGTCAGGTGTGAAATGGGAAGAGTATTCCAGATGGAAGGAACAGCATGTATGCAGGTCTCTGGGGTGCCCATGGTTTCATCAGAGAGACAGTGAGACCAGAGGGGTGGTAGCCAGGGGCAAGCCTGTGTTCAGGAACTTGGGCATGTTGCTGAAAGGATGACCTTCCTGCAGCTCCTACCTGAGGAGCCAGTTTCCATGGGTCGTTGGCTGGGGACCTACCATGGCTAAGTGGATGGGCCCAGTGTGGTCAGAGTCACTAGCAGATCTACAGCCAGAGTTGGCGGGGTGGGGTGGGGTGCAGCGTGTAGGGTGGGAAGGGTGACAAACAAATTATCTGATGAGCTCAGGGCCTGCTCCTGCCCTGCAGATACAGCCTGCAAGATGGTCCGCTGGCTGTCCGCCAAGCTCGGCCCCACAGTGGCCTCTCGCCATGTGGCCCGGAATCTGCTGCGCCTGCTGACATCTTGCTATGTTGGTAAGGCCTGTGGTCAGTGCTGGAGACCAGGTTTCCTCCCAGGTTTCTGCTCATCCTCAGTCCTCTCTAGAGGATTCCTTCCCCTAATTTCACATCACTTCCTGGGCAAGTCCTGAGTCTCAGTCGATAAGCTTCTTTTCTTGGGTTGGGAGAGGGGAAAAGCCCAGTCTAGAATGAATAGAAGCTGCCCCACAGTCTTGGAAGGCTGACTTCGCTTCTGCTCTCCACCAGCTTCTCAAGCCTGTTGGCCCTTCCTTGGCAGGGCCCACTCGGCAGCAGTTCACAGTCAGCTGTGATGAGAGCCCCCCTCTGAGTGTCGGCAACATCTACCAGAAGAGGCCAGTAGTAGGTGACGTAGTGTCGGGGCCTGTGCTCAGCTGTCTCCTCCACATCGCCCACCTGTATGGGGAACCTGTTCTCACCTACCAGTACCTGCCCTACATCAGCTACCTGGTCAGTTCAGCAGGCCCGGGGTGGGTAGGATGAGGAGCCAAGGACTGGCCCCAGATCTCTGGGGTTCCAGGAATCTGTGGGGTGGTCCAACCCTCATCTATCCTATGGTCTCAGGTGGCACCGGGGAGCAGCTCGAGCCCCAGCCGGCTCAACAGCCGCAGGGAGGCAGGGCTGCTGGCTGCAGTGACCCTGACTCAGAAAATCATCGTGTACCTCTCAGACACGACCCTCATGGACATTCTGCCCCGCATCAGCCATGAGGTCCTGCTGCCTGTGCTCAGCTTCCTCACCTCCCTCGTCACAGGGTAGGCTCCTGTTCTGTGGGAGAGCCATTTGGTTGAGGGGCCCCCAGGAGGGGCTGGGAAGCTCAGGGGAAAGGCGACACTGGCCTTGGTGTTAAGAGTCATGGGTCTGATGCTGGGTCGGGTGGCACATGCCTTTAATCCCAGCACCCAGGGGAGGGAAATTTCTGTGAGTTTGAGGCCAGCCTGTTCTACATAGTGAGCTCCAGGCTAGCTAAGATTACATAATGTGACGCTGTCTTTAAAAAAAAAAAAAAAGAGAGAGAAGGAGCCAGGAGGCGGTGGTGCATGTCTTTAATCCCAGCACTCAGGAGGCAGAGGCAGGTGGATCTCTGAGTTTGAGGCCAGCCTGGTCTACACAGTGAGTTCTAGGACAGCCAGGGCTATACAGAGAAACCTAGTCTCAAAAAAGCAATAAAAAAAACAAACAAAATGGAAAGAAAAGGAAAGAGTTCTGGTCCTGGGTTGTGGGTGTGGCTTGGAGATAAGACACTTTCTCAGTATGCAGGAGGTGCTACATTTGAGTTCCAGTACCTCAGAAAATGGTGGTTGGAAAGAGCAGCTCAGAACTTAAGAGCAGTGGTTGCTCTTTCGGAGGACCCAGGTTCGATTCCCAGCACCTACATAGTAGCTCACAACCATCTGTAACTCCAATTCCAGGGGATTCGACACCCTCTTCTGGCTTCTGTGGGCACTGCATGCATATGGTGCACAGACATACATGCAGGCAAAACACCCATACACATACAATTTTTTTCAAAAGTTCATGTTCTATCCTAACTCGGAGTAGGCTACACTATTTTTCTGTGCCTCCATTTCCTCATCTGGTTTGGACTGATCAGCCTTACAGCTCCTTTTATTTGAAGTCAAGTCCTTCAGGGAAGAGCTTGGAACTCATGAGCTCCGTTTCTAGGTTCCCCAGTGGTGCCCAGGCCCGGACTGTCCTGTGTGTGAAGACTGTTAGTCTCATCGCCCTCATCTGCTTGCGCATTGGACAGGAGATGGTTCAGCAACACCTGAGTGAGCCCGTGGCTGCCTTCTTTCAAGTCTTCTCTCATCTGCACGAGCTTCAGCAGCAGGTAGGCAGAGTGTCTGGGGCTGGATAGGCCAGGCCGGGGCTGTAGACTCACTGACTCCTTGGGCTTCCTGTCTACAGGATCTGCAGCTGGATCCCAAGGGCTGTACGGAGGGCCAGCTGCCAGAGGTGACCTTCTCTGATGGGCAGAGATGGCCAGTGGACCCCACCTTGCTGGAAGAGCTGCAGAAGGTGTTCACTCTGGAAATGGCGTACACAATCTACGTGCCCTTCTCCTGCCTGTTGGGTATTGCCCATCGCGTTCCTTTGTCCGGCATTGGTGACTGCATCTCTTCCCTGGGGCGGGTCCCAGTGCTTTCACCTCCAGAGTTAGCAGCGGGTTTTGTTTGTTTTTTACATAGGGTCACATTTAGCCCAGGCTGACCTTTAACTCCAGATCCTTCTGGTTCCACCTGTCAACTGCTGGCATTGTAGGCATGTGCCATAACTCATGGCTCTTCGTTTTCTTTTAAAGAAATTATTTTGTGTGTGAATGATATGTGTGAGTGTAGGCGTGTGCGTGCCATGGCATATGTGTGGAGGTGAGAGCCAGTTCTCTCCTTCCACCGTTGGCTCTGTGGCCTGGCCTCAGGTGATGAGTCTTGGCAGCAGATCCCTGTGCCTGATGAGCATCTCTCTAGCTCTTGCTTTTGTTTTTTAAAGGTGAACCCTTTCTGTGTAGTATTGGCTAGTATAGATTCCATCCTCCTGCCTCTGCATCTGCTGCCTGTGTGCTGGGATTACAGGCATGCACCACCGCAGTGCTTTCAGGATCTGAGCAAACAGATATGGCCTCACACCCCAATTTCCATGGTGATTGTCTTAGGGTTTCTATTGCTGCAATAGAACATCATGACCCAAAGCAACTTGGGAAGGAAAGGGTTTATTTCATCTTACAACTCTCGGGTCACCAAGGGAAGTCAGGGCAGGAACCTGATGGAGGAGCTGAAGCAGAAGCCATGGAAGAACGCTGGCTTGTTCCTTGTGGCTTGCTCAGCCTGCTTTCTTATACAACTCAGGACCACCTGCCCCAGGGATGGCACCACCCATGTGAGGTGGGCCCTCCCGTATCAATTGTTAATGAAGAAAATGATTCCACAGACCAATCTGGTGGGGGAGTTTTCTCAGTTGAGGATCCCTCTTCCCAAATGGATGTAGCTGGTGTCAAATGGACAAAGAAAAAAAAAATCCTAACCACAACAGTGACATATAAAGAGCACCTAAACATACTCCAGCAGGATAGGCTTAGGAGCTGGCCCTACAGATCTGGGGGACATAGGGGAATACGATGGTCTCCAGAAGCTATCTACAAAGGAATAGATGGTCTGCCATTTTTGTGGCCTTCCCTTTTGGGATGGGCACTGTACTGGGCTTTACTCTGAATAGGACGAGCAGTCCTGTGGTTGGGTACGTTATGCTTCTACAGAATTCTAAGCTCTACGAGGCAAGAAAACTGTCTTATTCATCATTCTGTGTCTACTGCCAGTATGGTGATATATATTTACATACACATTATATATATGTGTGTGTGTGTGTATATATATATATACATATACATTATATATACATTATATGTGTATATATAATAATGTATATGTGTATATGTATATGTTGTGTATGTATGTATATGTATATACATATATATATTTACATACACACACACACATACAAAAATATGTATGGGGTGGGGGAGACAGCACTCATATGTATGTGTTGATAAAGGAGACTGGTTTTTTGGGGCGGAACCTGAGGCTCAAAGACAAGGGCTTAATTGCCCAGAGTAGCCTACTCAGTCCCTTCCCTTGGCTTCTGAGGTTTCTAAACTCTTGGGTAGGTGGTAGCAGCTACTTGCCATCTTCCCTGATCTTAGGACCTTTCTCACTTCCATGTAGGTGACATCATCCAGAAAATCATCCCCAACCATGAGTTGGTCGGTGAGCTGGCAGGGCTGTATCTGGAAAGCATCAGCCCAAGCACTCGCAACCCAGCCAGCGTGGAGCCTGCCATGCCTAGTGCCAGCCCTGAATGGGACCCTCAGAGTGGAAGCTGTCTCCAGGATGATGGCCACTCAGGGACCTTTGGGAGTGTCCTGGTTGGAAATCGCATCCAAATCCCTGACTCTCAACCCGAGAGTCCTGGGCCACTGGGCTCCATCTCTGGAGTGAGTGTGGGGGGCCTCAGCAGCAGGAGTGAAGACAACGCCCTGAAGCGGGAACTGCCCCGGAGTGCCCACGGGCTGAGCGGGAACTGGCTGGCATATTGGCAGTACGAGATTGGCGTGAGCCAGCAGGATGCCCACTTCCACTTCCACCAGATCCGCCTGCAGAGCTTCCCGGGCCACACCGGGGCTGTCAAATGTGTGGCTGCCCTGAGCAGCGAGGACTTCTTTCTGAGTGGCAGTAAGGACCGTACTGTGCGCCTCTGGCCACTGTACAATTATGGGGACGGGACCAGTGAGACAGCCCCCCGCCTCATCTACACCCAGCACCGCAAGAGTGTCTTCTACGTGGGCCAGCTCGAGGCCCTGCAGTACGTAGTGAGCTGTGACGGAGCCGTGCATGTCTGGGACCCCTTCACAGGTGAGTGGGCTCAGGTAAGGCCTGTTCTCGGCTGCATTATTGTGCCTTAGCCAGGCCACTGAGGATGGGACCCTAGTGGGAAATGTATCCTGGCATATTTTGAAGGGGAAGATTCAGTAAGGTGGGACAGAAAAATGGTTAGGGTTTAGAATCTATGGGACCCAAGATTGAATTTGGTTCCCCAACTTACCAGCAAGTGGCTCTGCTGCTGGCAATATCTGCTTTCCACTTGTAAATGAGAATCAAAAACACTGGTGTAGAATATTATGCATACAGGGCCTCGGCTTCTGGTACAGCATCACCTGTTGTGATTGTAAAGAAAAATATGAATGGGGGGGGGAAGGAATAGAGTAGCATCAGGACAGACAGGGAGGGGTGGCAGCTAGTTAAGAGCATGCTGTATGAAGAGAGGAGACTGCTCTGTGGGTGGAACCTTGGCCAGGATGTGAAAACAGGAAGAGGAGAAAGCCCTGAGATGGTTTGCGTTTTCTGTGGGTTACTGGGGAACAGGATGCAGGAGTGGGGTGAGTCAGGGCGCTTGGCATAACCAGCGCTCTTTGATAGCCACTAGGTTCCCTTAAATGTATTGTGTCCTCTTTCAGGGAAGACCCTTCGCACAGTGGATCCTTCAGACAGCCGGGTGCCCCTGACCGCTGTAGCTGTCATGCCTGCCCCCCACACCAGCATCACCATGGCCAGCTCTGACTCCACTCTGCGCTTTGTGGACTGCAGGAAGCCTGGCTTGCAGGTCAGGAGGTGTGCAGTTCCCCGGGCTCCAGCTGGGGACTGTGCCCCAGCTGGAGGTCTCTAGGCACCTATCAGAGAAGAAACTCAGAGAGGACTCCACCAGGAACATTGCAGTAGCAGCCCTGTGGGTGGAGTTCTGTGATGGATGGAGTCTAGGGATTTTCCCTTCCACGGATGGAGTGGGAGGTCCAGATCTCCTGGCTTTGTAGGTTTGAGTGGGATGGTCTGCAGTCAGTGGTGGTGATGGCTGGCACTTGAGCGTAATGTCCTTCTGCCTACAGCATGAGTTCCGACTAGGAGGAGGGCTAAACCCTGGGCTTGTTCGCTCCCTGGCTGTCAGCCCCAGTGGCCGTAGTGTCGTGGCTGGCTTCTCCTCGGGCTTCATGGTGCTTCTGGACACCCGCACAGGCCTGGTTCTACGGGGCTGGCCAGCCCATGAAGGGGACATTCTACAGATCAAGGTGACTATGTTAGGTCCCATCCCTTCCCTTCTGCCTAGGGCCTGGCCTGAGTAAGGGCAGGGGACATCTGATGGGGAGGGAAAGTGGCCTCCATAGGCTAGCTCAAGAACCAGCTGCATAGGAGGTAGTCTAGGGGCAGGAACCAGGGCTAGATCTGACCCTGGTGCTCCACAGAAATGTCCTAATGAGTAACCCTTGTCCATATTTGTCTTGCTTGGAGGATCAGGGGTTGTGCCCTGTCCATGACCCAGTTCAGATTAAATAAAGCTCAGCTTGGAGGCTGTTTACTGCCTGGAGACCACTGAGCAGAGTCCATGCCCCCTGCTGGACTGTCCTGATGGGGGCAGGAATGGGCCCAGGCATGGGTATCATGTTCTGCCTCCTATATTCAATCATAGGCCTCGGGGAATGCTCAGCAAGTCCTAGGAGGGGAGGAATAGGGCTGCCTGTAAGAGGATTTCTCCCAACAGCTGGAACTTCCCTCCCTATCATGGATGGAGGCTAAGGACACGCACTGCTGCTACTGGGGAAGGCAGGCTGCCCCCAGCTATGTCCGGGGCCCCAGGGTTGCAAGTGTCTCTAAGTTTCAATATTCTAACAAAGCGTCAGGATAACTCTGGGGTCATCTTGAGTGTCAGTCCCAGTTCACTTTGAGGCTTTCTGATCCTCCATGTTTTCCCATGTGAGTGGAGGGTGGTGTCAGGTGCTCTTTCAGAGGACCCCAGTTTGGTTCTCAGTATCTGTCTACACTGCGCAGCTCAGAATCACCTGTAACTGGCGCTCCAAGGGGTTCAACACCCTTTATGGCTCTCTGAGTACCTGCACTCATGTGGCATGCACGCGCACACACACACACACACACACACACACACACACACACACGTTAAAAGAGGAGCGTGGCAGCACGACCCTCACAGGCTGTCAGGCTGTTAGGGAGATTAGATGTGGCAATGCGGGCATGCATAGCACAATGCCTGCACAGAATCTGTTGGATTTGTGTTTTCTTAAATTTTTTAAAGATTTACTTATTTTAATTAATTTATTATATTATTATTATTGTTGTTGTTGTTGGTATTTGAGACATGATCTCTCTATATAGACCTTGCTGTTCTGGAACTCACTATATAGACTAGGCTGGCTTTAAACTCTCAAAGATTGTCCTGCCTCTGCCTCCTAAGTGCACTACCTTCGTCCAGTGCTAACAAAGGTCAGCAGCGAGATATTCCTGGAACTGGAGTTACAGATGGTTGGGAGCCACCATGTGGGAATTGAATCCAACCATCTCCAGCACCATGGCTTTTTTTTTTTTTTTTTTTTTTTTTTTGAGACAGGATTTCTCTCTGTGGTCCTGGCTGTCTTGGAGTAGAATATGTTCTTACATGAGAGTAATAGTCACAGGTTTTTGTTTTTGTTTCTTTATTTTGGTTAATTTGTTTTATTTGTTTGTATTTTGAATCAAGGTCTCACTTTGAACCCCTTGCCCTGGAGCTTACTATGTAGACCAGGCTGGTTTCAAACTTGTTTTCTGAGTGCTGGATTTATGGGCTTGTGGCACCTCTCCCAGCCAGTGATGGTTATGGTAATAACAATATATTTAATTTTTCCTTTGGAGATAGGGTCTCGCTATATGTCACCCAGACCCTGGCTGGCCTGGGTATCACTGTATAAACCAGGCTGACCTTGGATGCCTCCTGAGTGTTGAAATAAAAGGCACTCTGGGATGGTCTTGGAGTTTGGTGGGTAGACAGGATACCCAGGCTCCAACTGAAGCTCTCTGCCTCCTCCCACTCTCTGCAGGCTGTAGAAGGCAGCATGCTAGTCAGCTCCTCTTCCGACCATTCCTTGACTGTATGGAAGGAGCTAGAGCAGAAGCCCACACACCACTACAAGTCAGCATCCGATCCCATCCACACCTTCGATCTGTACGGCAGCGAGGTGGTCACTGGCACTGTAGCCAATAAGATTGGCGTCTGTTCCCTGCTTGAACCACCCTCTCAGGCCACCACGAAGCTCAGTTCTGAGAACTTCCGTGGCACACTCACTAGCCTGGCCTTGCTACCCACGAAACGCCACCTCCTGCTGGGCTCGGACAATGGTATCATCCGCCTCCTGGCATAGGTCCAGGCAGGAGTTGGCTGAGGGCAGGGGTGAGACGACACCCCTCAGGACCAGCTCCTTATCCTAGATCTCTCAGCAGCTCCCGAAAACCCCAGGCTCTGGGTACCCACATGGCCTGCTGTCTGGGACCACACAGCTCCTGAATCTCCAAAGCGATGAGGGCTGCCATAGTGGCTTCACTCATGAAACTTGGCAGATGTTGTTCCTAACCAGCATGAAGGGGAACAGGGAAAAGCATTGTGATCCCCATTGCTCCCCAGCTCTGCCTTCTGGATTCACACGGGGACAGGGAAGCTCCAGGAAATGAAGGGAGCTGGGCCTTTCTCAGCCAGCTTCTAGCCAAGCTCTGTCTAACTCCATCTCCCAAGGATAGGAAACTGCTCCCATCCAGGGGTACTGATGGTACCAAGACCTCAGCCTAAGGGGGGGCTGGCCCTGACCCAGGAGTTCAAGGACTTGGTCAGGAGTTTCAGTATCCATTTGGTCAGGTCTTCCCAGTGTGGGACCAGAAAAAGGGGTTGTGGGGAGGGAAACAGGGCCAGGGAAGAAGATATATGGACCCAGATGGTCCGGAAATGAATCCATGCCTTGCCTTGGTACCCCTAACCACAGTGTTTGTGCCTTGAGCCGGGGAGGCAGCCCTTGGGACCAGCACCCCTGGGGAGAAGGAATAACCCCTGGGGGCAACAGGAATCATCTCTGCATCTCAGGTCCCTCCCAGGGGATGGGAAGACCCTGGCATCTCTTCCCCATTTGGAGCAGAGAAGAGGTCTGAGATGTGGCCCCTGCCTCTTCCTCACTATTTGCAACCCATGTAAATATGATCAATAAATTCTTTGGAAGAGCCATGTTGCTGAGTGAGGCTGTGTCGTGTTTTGTTTTGCCTAGGCTGGGCCCGAGCAGCTCTGCCTCAGCCTTCCAAGGAGCTGGTGTTACTAGTACGCGTCACCACGTCTGGCTTATAGTTTGTCTTTGCTTTTTTGGGATGGTCCCTTGTGGCTCAGGCTGGTCTTGATCTTGGGATGACACTCTTGCCTGAGGCATAGTCTTGGCATGATAGACACGAGCCACTAGGCCCTACTTTTAAAGACACATTATTTATTTCTATTTGTATGAGTGTTTTGCCCATATGTATGTGTGTGTATCATATGTGTGCGTGGTCCCTGTGGAGGTCAGAAAAGGGCATCAGATCCCTTGGAACTGGAGTGAGTGGATGGTTGTGAGCCACAATGTAGGTGCTGAGAATCGAACCTGGATCCTCTGCAAGGGGATCTGCTGAGCCACTTCTCTAGTCCCCATGCTCAGCTCTTTTTGATACAGGGTCTTGTAGTTCAAACTACTGGCCTTGAACTTGCTGTGTAACTGAGGCTGACCTTGTATTCCCAAGCCTCATCCTCTGTCCTCCGAGTGCTGATGTCATGTATGGGCTCATATCATCACACCTGCTAGTTTGTCTTGATGGCAGTAAGGTCAGGATAGCCAAGATGTTTTCCTGCTTTCCGGGGCTGTGAAGAGCAGGAGGAGAGGGTAGAGAGGCAGCCCTTGTCCTCTGGTTGCCTTGGATGTAGGGCTTCTGGACTGGGTGGCCTCAGGCCAGTTTTCAGACACTCGTTCCTGGGGAAAGTGAGCACTGCTGCTGAGGAGGTGGGACCCTGGGAGGGCCTGCCTCTCTTCCTCTCATCTCTCCACCCCTTGCCTTGGGACCCAGGTAGCCAACCAGGATCCTGGACTTGCTACAGTTGGGTGAACAGGCTCCCCCTGCCCGGGGGGGGGGGGCACAACTGTGTATGAGGGGACTGGGATGGAACAGAAATTTGGGAATAGGAAGCTGGTTGTGACTCTGGTCCCAATTCTATACCCTTAGGCAGGTCACACAGCCTCTTTGAGCCTAACTGACCATTGGAAAATTCCCATATTGAGGGATCATTAGAAGGCTTGCCAGGCTCCAGAGCAGTGGCTCTCAACCTTCCTAACCCTGTGACCCTTTAATACAATTCCTCATGTCATGGTGACCCCAACCATAAAATTATTTTTGCTGCTACTTCATAACTGTAGTTTTGCTATCGAGTGGTATCTCAGTTCCTGAAACCATCAGAAGTACGTGTTTTCTGATGGTCACAACCCACAGATTGAGAACCGCTGCCCCTGAGCATCCGGCATCCACGCTCTTGCCTGGCCAGAACAGCCTCCACAACTGTCTGCTCCTGTAATCCCTTTCTCCAGGCTCAGGAAGGGTTCTGGGTGGCTGTTTTAGGATTAGTAGCCCTGATGGGAAAGGGGCTTCTGGCCCCCATATCAATGTTTAACCGGATGTGGAGGTCAATATTTACCAGCAGAAAAAGCAATCTGAACGGGGGTTGGCTAAGAGCAAAGGTCCTGTGGGAGGAGAGAGCTAGGCCAAGCTGGCTGCACCAGGCAGAGCGTGGGGAGCAAGTGGGTCCAGGAGAACACCGTGTGCTGCAGCTAGGAGTCTGAAGAGGTAGGATGGAGGGGTGCTCCCGCTTGCTTCTAGATCAGCAGAGGATGGGGAGCTGCCTCCTTGGCAAGGGGTCAGGGAGCCTGCAGCTTCCCAGCTTCCCTGGGTGGTGAGAAGAGAGGTATAGGTGGCTCCAGAAGTCCCTCTAAAACCTGGAGGCCTGTTCTTGCCGGGAAGAATCATATACCCAGGTTGGAGATGAGGCCCTGGGTGGAGGTTTTAGATGCACTGGTGGGGGCTGAGGGTAACAGAAGGACCCTCTAGAGGAGCTGGTCTTGAGATAAGGCCTGGATAGGGGTTGAGGATGGGAAGCCTTTATTGGAGGCCCTAGAGCAGTGGTTCCCAACCTTCCTGACGCTGTGACCCTTTAATACAGTTCCTCATGTTGTGACCCCCAACCATAAAATTGTTTTAATTGCTACTTCAAAACTGTAATTTTACTGTTATGAATTATAATGTAAATATCTGGTATACAGATGCTCTTAGGCGACCCCTGTGAAAGAGTCATTCAACCCCCATAGGGGTCATGACCCACAGGTTGAGAATCACTGTCCTAGACTAAGATCTGCCCACCCCCATCCAACAGCCTGGCTTCCCCGAAGCACCCTGAGCAGGACTGGGGGCAGAGTTGGGATGAAGCTGTGGTTCCCGTAAGTCCAAAGGTGTCCAGGCCAGTCATTCACTGGGCTCTGCTACTAGGTCAACAAAGCAGCTTTCTGGCTTCCCCTGCCTCTCCAACTAAGCCCTCGGGACCTGTAGGTAGGATCTGGGCAGCTGGAAAAAGGCTGGATGAAATGAACAACAGGTTGATTGGGTTTTCTGGGGTGGGAAGCCTTCCCAGATAACAGATCACTGAGGGCTGGGTATCATACTCAGTATTTACAAAGATGCTTATTTTGGTCCTCAAAATCTACATGAGAGGAGGAAGGACTTCTGCCACGATTTTACAAAACAAGGCAAAGGCCAAAGGCATTAAGGGAAGTGCCCAAGTTCCTCTGGCAAGAAGCATAACCTAGATTTGAACCCAGGTCTGATTCACAATGCGAGGCCCTAAAGAGTGAAGACTGAATTAGAAACTACAAGGGTGAAAAAAAATCATGGAAATCCTACCTCTCAGAAGGAGGTCCACAGCTAGTGTGTTTTGGGTGTGGGTCTAGGTTCCATAGCCTGGGGGAGGTCAGGAAGCCCATGGGTAGCAATCCTCTGCTTGGTGTTTGAGTGTGGAGTAGGATCTGACCCTTCCTGTTCTGGATACAGGAACATGGCGCTTGTCCGGGGACTCCTGGTCCTCTGCTTGTCTTGTCTTCAAGGACCGTGCTCTATGGTGAGGCTGGGCTAAGGTCTGGATGGGAAGAGTTCAGTCGGGTTGAAGAAGATTCTGGGAGGGCGGGAGAGGGTTGGGAGAGGCCAGAGGGGTGGAGAGGGAGGACTGCTGAGTTCGGGGTGGGGGGTGCCTCTGAGGGGCCTCCCTGCCACTGCTTACCCTCTCCTCAACAGCTCTCCCCAGCAAGCACCATGGATCTCCCAAACCCGCAGGTACTCAAAAGTGAGGGTTTGAAGGGAAGAGCCCAAGGTCTCACCTCTGTCTTGGCCAAGGTGGGGACCAATGGGAAGGGCCTCTTCTCCATCTTCTTTCTCCTTTCCACAGCCAGTGAGTGAGCTAGCCCAGCAGAAGCTGCCCCCATTTGCCCTCCTTAAGCTGGCCAACCAGGTACAATCAGGTGGGGCTGGGGAAGAGTAGGTGGGGTCAGAGGGAGGAGTGAGACAATGGAGGAGAGGAGACATGGTCATGGGACTGATGTTTAGGGGTTCAGAGGGATGGAGTGGGAAGGGCCTCAGTGTGACTCTTCCTTTCTCTTCAGATGTGGGACAAGGCCTTGCTGCCCTCTAGAACTAGGACTGTGAGGGAGACAAGAGAACCTGGAACTGACCCCTTGACCTCACTGACCTCTGACCTATCCTTGTAGGATCTTAGTGACCACACTACTCTGAAGAGGTCCCCAGGAGACTGCGAGAGTAACCCAACTACAGAGGAGACTCGCAGGCTGTCTCAGGCCATGATGGCTTTTACTACTGACCTGTTCTCCTTGGTGGCCCAGACATCCACCAGCTCCAACCTTGTCCTGTCACCCCTGAGTGTGGCCCTGGCACTCTCTAACCTGGCACTAGGTACTGGGGCAGCACCTGTCCAGAAGAACCAGGCGGCCACAAGGAGTTCGGCGCTGCCGAGGTTGTCCTGGGGTTGTCCCTCCATCAGGGACACATAGATACTTGGTAGAATGCAGGCGCCTGAGCTGTCACCACCCTCTGTGAGTCAGAACTCCAAGGACAGCCTAAGAATGTGGTGATTGACAAGTCCCACCAGTTATTTTAGCCCAAGAGTCTGACAGCTACAAATCTTCCACTGGACACAAGTATCTCACTATGGGAAGTCTCGGTCAAAGAGGGAAGGTACCTTGAGGGAGGTGACAGTAGAACTCCAGAGTCCTCCGTCCCAGCGGATGTGGGAGGAGAGGCAAGCACTGGTCTGCGACCGTGTTCACCATGGGGATATAGAAAGGCGGGAGGGTGGGCAATGGGGCAAAGAAAGAACCCGTGGCCTGGGCCTCAGCCCACTTGGTCCCCTTCAGGTGCTCAGAACCAAACACTACAGAGCTTGGAACGAGTGTTGCACATGAACACAGGATCCTGCCTCCCCCACCTCCTGAGCCACTTCTGCCAGAACCTGGGCCCTGGGGCGATCCGGCTGGCTGCCAGAATATACCTGCAGAAAGGTAGGTGCTTGATGGAATCAGCTGCTCAGGAGAGTGCCTGCCACCAGTGAACAAGGGGAGGGGGAGGGGCCTGGCCTCCAGGAGCGGGGCTGTGTACAACACTGATGGCTTTGGAGGCCTCAGCCCCTGGATGATCCTGTGGCTCATTGTATGCAGGGTTTCCCATCAAAGAGGATTTCCTGGCGCAATCGCAACAGCTCTTTGGTGCGAAGCCTGTGGAACTGACTGGAAGGCAAGAGGAAGACCTGGCGAACATCAACCAATGGGTGAAGGAGGCCACAGAGGGGAAGATTGAGGATTTCCTCTCTGAGCTGCCAGATAACACTGTGCTGCTTCTCCTCAATGCCATCCACTTTCATGGTACATCCTTCTTAAGCCCCTCACCCCTATGGCCCCACCTGCCCTGTAGGTTGAGTGGGGCTGGGCAAGCTTTGCTAGGCCACAAAGCAGGGGATTGTCTGGGTGTGTGAGGAGGAAGCTCACAGAAACTGGCTGAAGTTGTGGAGGATAGACTGCCCTGAGAGAAAACTGGGGCCACAGAGGGATGGAGAAATGCAAGTCCAGATGCAGGGAAGACACCTAAGATAACTGGGTGTCAACTGGCCAGCACCTCTGGGAGCTTGGCTTCCGTTTCTCATCCCTTGAGCGGGTCCTAGGTGGGATGGGCAGGAGGCTGGTCTTACCTTACATGGCTCCTGCCCTCTGCCTGGCTGCAGGTTTCTGGAGGACCAAGTTTGACCCGAGCCTCACCCAGAAAGACTTCTTCTACCTGGATGAGCGGTCCGCAGTGCCAGTGGACATGATGTACGCACAGTACCCTCTGCGCTGGTTCCTGCTGGAGCAGCCGGAGATACAGGTCACCCTGCCTTTCCCAGCAAGCTAGGCCTGGTACTGGGAGGTACTGGGAGGCTGTGCAGAGGCCTCAGGGGAGAAGGGAACATCTGATTTCCTCGAAGTCTGGTCTCTGGGGTATGTAGTTTTGGAAGGGTCCATTGTGCTCCCACCCAGGACATGGCTTCTTTGAGGTTCATTTGCTCAAAGAAAATATATTGAGCTTTTGTCATGTCCCAGATACTGTTCTCTGCACTGGGGTTTTAGTGGAGCTCAAGAAGACCAGGGCTCTGCTCCTAAGGGAAGATCTGAAGGAAGATTCTTCTGGGTTGGTTTTTGAAGCTTACTGCCCAGAACATTCTGATTGGATGGAGCTCTGTGCCAAGCTGTCTCAGCTAAGGCTTCTCTTGCTTCTAGTCTAAATGTGACTCCTTGAAGAGGATATTGATCCTTGGTCCATCTTCTGTGGCTGAGATAACAGTATGGGCTAGTTTTGTTTGTTTGAGGGGATGGGAATGTTACACAGGCTGGCTTTGAACTCATGATCCTCCTGTTCCAGCTGTCTGAGTGCTGGGATTCCGGGTGTCTGACAGCACCCACTCACTCACTCTGTTGGTTAGTTTTACCAGACAAGCAGGGCATAGTATAGTCAGTCCTACAGGAACTGCCATGTGAGCATCCTGGCTTCTCTCTGGCTCCTGTTGAGAAGCACGGCCTGGTGGACTCCCCTTAGCGTCTCATCTTCCTATTGCCCTTTCCCTCAAAGCCCTGTGCTACCTGCTCTTCCTGCATCCTCTGGCTCCATCTTTCCATTCTCCTCAGACCTTTTGTAGGCAGGCTGGGGCAGCCAGGCCTAGCCCTCAACCTCCCGCTGGCAGAGGACTTGCCCTGAGGGCGCTCTGCTGGAACTCAGGGAGTCACAGCTTCAAGAGTCTTGAGTCTAGTGGTTTCTATGCTGCCTTAACTGCAGGATTTTTTCAAAAAAGGTCTTTGTGATCTGAATGTGCTGGTTTACACCATAGTTCCAGTACTTGGGAAGTTGAAGCAGGAAGATTGAGAGTTTGAGGAGAGTCAAGGCTGCATAACCAGATCCTGTCTAAAGGGAAAAAAAATCTTATTCCAAATCTCACCATATATAGCAAACTCACTGGGTGAAGGTGAAAGCAGGAGGCAGGGTTCCTACCCTTTCCAGTGGTTTCTTTACAGGTCATTTTGAAAGCTAGTGGCCCCACCTATCATATACAAGGAGAACTGAGAGGCAAAGACAGGAAGGCCCATAGTTTGTTTGTACAGCTAGATGGTAGCAGGTGGAGAACTGTCTATAGTGAAGACACTTGCAGAAGATTCAGTGTGGCTGGACATGAGGCTCAGTTGTTGAGTACTTGCCTAGCATGCTCGAAGCCCTTTGTTCCACTCCATCCCTACACAGAAACCAGGCAGAGTGATGCATAGGAGTCATACTTAGCAAAACACCTATACACCTAAAATAAAAATAAATCTTAAAGAGAAAACGTTTGGGGTCATCCTGAGTTACACAGTGAGTTTGAGGACTGATACATAACACTGTCTAAAAAACAAAACAAAATGAAAATTGGGCTTGATGCCACAGCTCCATAGTCCCAGTACTTAAGAGGCAGAGGCAAGAGGATCAGAAGTTCACAGTCACCCTTGACTAAATAGTAACTTCAGAGCTAGCTTGGGATCCATGAGACCCTATGTCCAAAAAGGAGGAACTGTGTGTTGTTGCACACGCCTTTAATCCCAGCACTCAAGAGGCAGAGGCAGGAGATCCCTGTGAGTTTGAAGCCAGCCTGGTCTATACAAAAATGAGTTTGAGGACAGCTAGGGCTATGTAGAGAGACCTGGTTCTCAAAAAATAAAGCAAAATGAAACAAAAAGGGGAGTGTGGGGCTGGAGAGATGGCTCAGCCGGGGAAGTGTTCGTGCTGCAAGCAGGAGCCCAGCCTGCAGCGCCTGTGTAAGAAGCTGAGCACAGCCATGGGGATCCAAGACAGGAGGACTGCTGGAGTTCCAGCCACTCCAACCAAGCTGGTGAACTCCAGGGGTGCTGAAATACTGTCTCAAAACATAAGATGGTAAGGTGGATGTGGTGACCTACACCTTTAATCCCAGCACTCTGTAGGCAGAGGCAGGTGGATGTCCGAGTTTGAGACCAGCCTGGTCTACAGAGTGAGTTCCAGGACAGCCAGAGCTGCATGGAGAAACCCTGTCTAGAAACAAAACAAAACAAAACGATAGTTAAAGAAGAAGGTGGAGAGCAATTTTGGAATACAACTACCTCTAGCCTTCATACATGGGCAAACACACTCATACCAACATGTACGCGCACACGAAGATTTAAAAGCATTATGTCATTTGGTCATGTGACACCTCACAAAGGACCGAGTGATATTACTCTACTTCACAGGTGAAGGGAAGTCACATTGAACTTGAACCTCTGGCTCCCATCTCGGAAGCGCAGAAGCAATTTTGGCCCAGATCCCAAACAGGTCTGGGTGATGTCTGGTCCTCATGTTCTCTCCTTTTCTTATCTGTAGGTGGCTCACTTCCCCTTTAGGAACAACATGAGCTTTGTGGTCATGATGCCCACTCATTTTGAGTGGAACGTGTCTCAGGTACTAGCCAACCTGAGCCGGGACACTCTGTACCCGCCCTCGATGCGGGAGAAGCCCACCAAAGTGCGGCTGCCTAAACTCCATCTGAAACAGCAGCTGGACCTGGTGACCACCCTCAGCCAGCTGGGTAAGGAGGCTGGGGGTGGGGGGAGTGGCTCCTGGTGGTCTGGGCAGGGTGAGAAGCCTCCAGCTGGCAGTGTGACGGAGTCAGAGGAGGCCCTGTGTCCTGGATGGGGGCATTTCGTATGCTTCCCTAGATCTCTGTCCTGGGGTGGATTGAGATGAATTATTCTGCTGCTGCTGCCTGAGACTGAGCACTACAAAGATTCCTGGGTAAAGCGTTCAGGGTGATACGTGAGCCTCGCTGGCTAGCTTGCAAAGAAAGGAGAAGAGGAAAAACTGAGGTCACGATGTTAAAAAGATGCAGCTACTCCACTTCGGGTACTGCCAACTCACTGTGCACAAAGGGCTCCGTCTAATGGAGTGGGCACACAAAGTCAGGTACTTACAGTCCAGTATGAGTGAGAAGTCAGAAGGTGTCTCTCCAGCTCACCCGTGAGAATGTCAAATCGCACCTAGTTCAGACTTCCATCAAAAAGAGGCTTTTAGAAGTGGAGCGTAGGCTGAGACTCGAAGGTTTAATAGATGCCAATCGATCTGTGGGCTCAAGTGTTCCATTTAGCCAGGATGCCAGACAGGTCAAGGTAGCCTGGGGGCAGCACTGACCAGTCATCTGCTGCTCTGGGCAGGCCTGCAGGAATTGTTCCAGGACCCAGACCTGCGTGGGATCTCGGAGCAGAGGCTGGTGGTGTCTAGTGTGCAGCATCAAGCCACCATGGAACTCAGTGAGGCCGGCGTGGAGGCGGCCGCGGCCACCAGCATTGCCATGACCCGAATGTCCATTTCCTCCTTCACGGTGAACCGACCCTTCGTCTTCTTCCTCATGGAGGAGACCAAATGCATGCCCCTCTTTGCGGGAGTCGTGAGAAACCCCAACCCCAGTGCACAGCCCCAACTCCAGGAACAGCAAGATTCCCCTGACAACAGGGTCCTTCTAAATGAGAAAGCTGACTTCCATGGAGACAAGACCTTTGGTCCTGACTTGAAGCTTGCACCTCCCTCAGAGGAGGATTACCCCCAGTTTAGCACCCCCAAGTGAGGAGGGGCCCTGAGCAGCAGCATCCAGAGTCCCCACCTGGATCAGCCTCTCACCTCCTGTTGACTCTTTCCGACCAGTTTTGTGCATTAGGGTGGGAACTGGGGAGGCATCTTCAGGGACAGGAGTTCTCTTGCAGCAGCTCCTGGGGTGGGCCTGGAGGAAGGCAGGTACAGGGAGTCTTCATTTCTTCCAAAGGGGCTCAGGGGGTGACCTTTTGTGAACTGGGCACTTATGGATACAGTTTTGGGCTAGAGGTGAGTACCTAACTTAGTTGGGGTACCTCCCATATTTATGAGCAGAGACTGGAGAGGCCACCTTTAGACATGTCCCCAAATGCTCTGGGTGGGAAAAGGAGGGACAGGTGTCAGTCATGGCTTAGGAAGCAAAGCACCCCGAGCTCAGACATTGGCCTTGGTGTTGTACTCCACGGGCAGAGGCTGACCTGCTCTGACTCTGATGTACCTTGCTGAAAACATCCAGGCCCCCCACCTGTGTCCCACCACCCAAGTTACCCCTGTCCTCTTTGGAGAGGTCAACACTGCCAGGAGCCTCCTTTCTTCCTCTCTCTTGTCCTCCTCTGCCAGGAAGTTCAGGGGCTGAGGCAGGGGAGGGCCCCTTTAGCTCCCAAGACTCTTTTGTAAAGTTTTTGTAGTGATTTTTATGTCACCTGAATAAAGAATGAATTGGCTGGGCTGGTTTGACGTCACAGTTCTGGGCAAGTGGATGTGGCCAGGAGGCAGCCACAGGGCAGATTGCACTGAGCCCTCTCTGTGCCACGTTTGGTCTCTGGCCGCATGCCAGTCCTCTCTGTGTCCACCTCCACACCAGCCTGGCTCAGCTCGCAAGCCTTCCCTCTCCGTGCGCCTCGGGCAGTCGGTAACAAGGACGCTCAGAACTGGCAATTAGGGAGCTGGCGGGTTTCTAATTACACCCCAACTGCTATGCCAGGAGCAGGCGCCCGCCAGCCGGGGGCAGACTGACAGCTGGAGGCTGGCAGCGTCTGAGGATTTGGGGGATGTAGTTGGGGATACCTTGGCACCGGGCTGGCTACTTCCTGTGGGAGAGCAGGAGCCAGAGGCAGAACTGGTGTGGGCGGTGAGGGCTGCCTTTGGGGCAGGCACATCTCCCTGCTGGGATCTCCTGTGTGAGTGCTGGGTGTCCATGTGGCAGGAGCCTTCTGGAGGCTAATGTGCCTGGGCAGGGGCGGGGGCGGGGACGAGGAGGGTGGGATCCTGATGCTGCTAAAGGGCAAGTGTGTGTATGTGTGGGGGCAAATAATACACTATTCCCTGAGAGGAACGTGTGGCGTGTCCAGGAGTGAGGGTAGAGGGCAAAGTCAGAGGGCAAGGGGCCTAATCTAGACATGAACAGCGGAGCAAGGAGCAGGCAGGGCTGGGAGAGAAGGCCTATCCAGGCAAGTGACATCAATCAGAGCAGGAGCCAAAAGGAGGTGATTAGGGGTAGGGAGTGGGGAGGTAGGGGTGAAGAGCGGGGGTGAGGGGGGTGGGGAGGAGGGGTTGGGGGGAGAGTCAGTATTTTGTAGCTGCTGGGGACAGAACATCAAGGGCTCTAGGACCATGCATAGACTTAAAACAAAAACAAAAACCAGGTGGAGCTCTGACTTCAAGACCAGCCTGGTCTACAGAGTGAGTTCCAGGACAGCCAGAGGAACCCATTTTGAAAAACCAAAAAAAAAAAAAAAAAAAAAAAAAAAAAAAAAAAAAAATTTGCTACTTACTTTTATTTTGTGTGTGTAAGTATTTTATCTAAATGTACATTTGTGCGTCACATGTGTTCAATGGCTATGGAGCCTGGAAGAGGGCATCAAATCCTCTGGAACTGGGGTTTCAGGGATCGGAGACACCATGAATGTGGGTGCTGGGGACTGAACCTGGATCACCACAAGAGCAGCAAGTGCTCCTCACTGCTGAGCCATTTTCCTCTGACTTTTAAAAAAATACAATTTAATTTTATCTTTAATTATGTGTAGGTGTGTGTGGGTATGTGTCCATGAGTGCAGCTGCCCTCAGAGGACAGAAGAGGGTGTCAGAGGTCCTGGAGATGGATTACAAGTGGTTGTCAACCATCTGCTCCGGTTCTGGGAACAGAACTCCCTGCCTCTGTAAGAGCAGTACATTAGCCACTGAACCATCTCTCCAGCCGCCTCTTTTAAAATTTTATTTATTTGTGGGTTTTTGTTTGTTTGATTGATTTTTGATTTTGTTGTTTTGTTTTGTTTTTGAGACTAGGTCTCACTGTGTAGTCTTAGTTTGGCCTGGAACTCACTCTGTAAAACAGGCTGGCCTCAAACTCACAGAGATCCACCTGCCTCTGTCTCCCGAGTGCTGGGATTAAAGGTGTGTGCCAGCACACCCAGCTACTGACTTACTTATCTATTAACTTATGATTATTAATTTATGATTGATTTATCACATTATGTGTGTGCACATGTCCTTGTTCGAGAACAACTTGAAATTACTGGTTCTCTCCTGCTACCCTGTGGGTTTCAGGGATCAAACTCAGGCCTTCTCAGGCTTGGCAGCAAGCTCCTTTACCCACTTAGTCATCTTGTTGCCCCTTTCCCTGGCTTTTAGTTTTATATAAATGAATCTTTCTATTTCTACTCTGTCCCCAGGCCCTGCCTCAGCCTGGCAGTGCTGGGGATTGAACTCAGTCTTGCAAATGAGGCAAATGCTCTACCTGAGCTATGTGTCCAGTCCAGTTTGTTTCCTCTTGTATCTGTCGGGTTTCTCGTACTCAGCCCCATGTTTTGGAGACTTGCCTGCGCACAGCAATGCCCCTTCACCGGGAAGCCTTGTACTTGAGAGATGCTGGATCTGAGTTTGGAACTAGAGTGCTCATAAGGCTTCAGGATGAAGTGGGGAATAAGAAGACTGGTTGTCTGGCCACCCAGGGTGCAGATTAAAGTCATAGAATTCGTGGCTAGACCTTGGGAGAGGAGAGAAGGATGCTGGGATTTGTCCTTGCAATTCCCAGGTTTTTTTGTTGTAAAGAAATGGGTAGGGGTGGCACCATGGACTGAGGAGGATTACAGGGTAGATGGATGGGAGGTTTGCACTTTAAACACGCTATCATGGAAATGTTACTCTAGTATAGACCAATCATATGTCCCATTATTCCTGGGTAAGTTTGAGTTATTTCTGTCATTTGAGCTAATTAGTGGCATCCAGTCTTGCTGGTGGAAGTGTCCTGTAAGTTCATTGCTGAGCTACCGTGTGGATCTGGCAGGCATGGAACTGCTGATTGTGGTTTTGAGTTTACCCATTTTGAATGTCAGGGAGTTGACTGAATACTTTGGTAGGGGGCAGGAGTGTATATTTGACAGCACAGAGATGCTTTAAGTCATGAGACTAAGGGTTGGGTGGAGCTCCTGCTTATCATGTGCAAGGGCCTGGGTTCCTCCCCAGTGGGGGTGGGGAGATACTGACTGGAAGAAACCCCCTAAAGGGAGACGATGTTAATAGACAGGAAAAGGATCCCAGGATCAACCAAGCAGAGACAGAAAATGGGGCACAGGAGATGGGAGAAAATGGAACCTGTAGAGAAGGAGGTACACTCTGCGCTGCTTCCTGCTGCTGAGGATGGAGGGTCCCTTGTGGCCTGTCAACAAGGCCCCCCTGAGGTGATGACTGCAGTTTCAGGGGAGAAGATGGGGCACAGAAGGAAGTGGAAGCAGAGACTATACAAACGTAAAAGCTTTTTACATTGTGGCTGTGAGGAAAAGGGGCAGTGCCCTTAGGGGATGTGTCATGAAGAGGAGACATTCAGGTAATCAAAGCTTTTTCCCTCAGTGTTGAGATGGAACCCAGGGTCTTATACATGCTGGGGAAGTGTCTACACTAGGCTGTACCCCCAGTCCGAAGAGGTGTCTTTAATTTTTTTCATTTGTTTGTTTATTGTGTGTGCACACACATGCCCATGTGTGTGTGAATGCATGTGTCTTAGCATGTGGAGGTGGGAGGACATCTTGTGGGAATCAGCTTTCTCCTCGCCATCCAGTTTGGCAGCAAGTACTAACAGCTGTGTCCTGGAAGTGCAGACCTGTTTTGAAATCTTGAGTAACTTCTCATAGCAGACACTAGAAGGAGAGTCTGAGAGTCCAGTAGGTGGACTTCAGATGTTTCATTTCCTGGAACTCCAAAGAACCAAGATTGAAACAATGAAGCTTCTTCTTCACCCCTCCAGTAGAGGGCGCACTCTTGCTAGAGCACCTTTGGCAGCCAGTTGCTTCCAGATTACTTTCCCATCATGCATCTGTGGTGGTTGGCTTGGTAGGAGCCATGGTGGGGAAAGCCCTCTTTTGTAACCCCTTTCTCCTTCAAGAGCAGCTCCAGGAGGCTCTGGAACTAGAGCAGTAGCAACTGTGAACACAAGGGGGTTGTGGGCACTCTAGAAGCTTCCTTTTTTTAAAAAAAACATAAAACACTTGATACAATACATAATGTGCCTGCGAGTAATTCCCTGTATACACACAGTAGTTTCATTCTTTGATGGAATGGGGGATGTGCGCATGCCAGACGAGCACCATCTCAGAGCTACATCTCCAGTCCTGTGGGAGATACTCTACTTAGAAGTAGAATATGGGGCTTTCGCTTTGGATTTGTCCATCCTTAACTGTCAGGGTTGCCACAAATGATCACATGAGATGCTGGCATTTACTGTCACATTGTTCTTCAAAGTTGCCATATGAACACCCATTTGTGATGGGTAGAATTTCTCATTTACATACCAACACTGGTGTTCTCACATGTTTAAATTTAATCAACCTGATGAGTGTGCAACAGGACTTCTTATGGTTTTAATTTGCATTCCTCTGATTATTAGCAGTGATAACATTTTTTTTTTCTTGGTGATTTTGGGGATCAAACCCAGGGCCTTTTTTTGGGCAGGGGGAGGGAGGCTTTAGATAGGATCTCTCTCTTTTTCCCTGGTTATCTTGGAACTGGCTATATAGACCAGATAAGCCTTGAACTCACAAAAACCCTCTGCCTCTGCTCTCTGAGTGCTGGGATTAAAGGCACCCCACCCGGCTGAGGGTCTTTTCATATCCAGGGAAGGGGCTCTACTGCTGAGCCACATTCCCAGCCCCAGCCGCTGGAGATTCTGCTGTGAATGACCTAACCTTGTTTTTCTCTTAAATTTGTACTTAGAATGTTCTGTTAGATCTATTTTATTTCGTGAGTATTTTGCCTGTGTGTATGTCTATGCGACACATGCAATCCTGGTGTCCACAGAGATCTGAAGAAAGCACTGGATGTCCTGGAATTGGAGTTATGGAATTGTGAGGCACCATGTGGGTGCTGGGAACTGAGCCTGAGCCCTCTGCAAGAAAAACACATGCTCTTAACTGCTGAGCCATCTCTCCAGGCCCTCTTGGATTTTTTATAAATATTTTTATTAATTCTTTGAGAATTTTATACAATATATTTTGATCATATTTGCCCCCAATTCCTCTCACACACCACTCCCCGCCCAGGTCCACTTCCTTATCCCCCCACCTTCAGTTTTATAAAAAACGATTTATTTTCATTTTTATTTGTGTGCATGTATGTATGCCCGTATGTGATGCTGGTGGAGGCCAGAAGAGGGCGTTGGATCCCGGAGAGCTGGCGTTACAGATAGTTTTGAGCCTCCTGATTGGACGTGGGTGATAAGAACCGAGCTCAGGTCCCCAGCGTTGGCAGCAAGTGCTCTTAACCACTGGCCAGTGCTCAGGCTCCTCTAGAGTTGTTTTGGTTTTCTCGTTGATTTACAGTGTTGTGGGGTGCTTGTGTTTTCTCTTTATTTTATGGTACCTTTGTGTGAAGAGAAATTTCTAACTTTAATGCCACATTAATCATTAATTTTTTTTCTCTTGTGGTTTGCAATTCTTTGGGTATTATATGTTTTATTTTGATTTTTAGAGATGGATGTTTTAGAGATGGGAGTCTCTTGTGTAGTCTTGGTTGGCCTGGAACTCTTTATGTAGGTCAAGTTAAATTTTCAGCAATTCTCCTGCTTCTGTATACTGAATGCTGGAATTACATGTGTACCACCACACCCAGCTACTTCCTCCTTCCTTTCCTTCCTTCCTTCCTTCCTTCCTTCCTTCCTTCCTTCCTTCCTTCCTTCCTACCTACCTATGTACCTACGTGTCTATCTATAGTTTGTGGTTTGTGCATATGTGTGTAGGCCATGGAATGCATGTGGAAATCAGAAAATTACTTGTGGAAGTCATTTCCTTCCTCCCACCGTGTCCTGGGGATTGAACTTATCATGCTTGGTGGCAAGTACTTTCACTTGCTGAGCTATCTCACAGGCCCCATTTTTCTTCTTTCTTTTCTTCATATATGTGTATATTATTTCATTCATTTTTTTTTTTTTTTGAGACAGGGTCTAGTATAATTCAAGTTGACCTTCAGGTCTTCTATGGAGGATGGCCTTGAACTCCCGATCCTTCCTCTATTTCTCAAGTACTAAGATTACACGTGTGCGCCATCCTGTCCTGCCTGTGTTTGCTTTTTTAGAGCATGATACTAAATATGCTGGGTGTGATGGGGAGCACACCTTTAATCCTAACTCAGAGGCAAAAGCAAATAGGTCACTGTGAGTTCCAGGCCAGCCAGGGCTAAATAATGAGGCCTGGTCTCCAACCAACCAACCAGCCAGGAAAGATATCAATATCAGCTGTGCTCAGAATGTGGCACTGGGTGATGGGGGGGATTGAATGGTAAGTTTTCACTGGGCATCTTTTGTTGCTTTTGACTGTGTGTGTGTGTGTGTGTGTGTGTGTGTGTGTGTGTGTATGTGTGTGTGCATGTAGGTCAGAACACAACTTTGTGAAGTCAGCACTCTCCTTCCACCCAGGGTTCCAAGGCTTGGACTCTGTCACCAGGTTTAGACTGCAAGTGCCTTTACCCTCAAACAACACTTTGTCTAAGGCACTCCACAGAATTTTTTACTAAAGTGAACTGGACTCTGACCATTGACACTCCCCTTATAAAGCTAAATCCTGCTCACTGTGAAGTCTTACTGGCCCACGCTCTGCTTTCTGGGGCCTTCTTCAAGAATGCTTGCAGAGCCTACATTTTCTCTCTTTTCAGCCTTCCCCTTTCCTTCTCTGAATGGCTACTGGGCCTTCTTAGCAGCCAGAAAACATTTGTCATAAAGGTTTAGAAAAGGACATTTTAAATCAGAGAAGGTGCAACATGAAGCACTCCAAAAATCTTCAGCTTTCTGGAGTGGATCCATGCTACACTGTCAATAGTTCAAGGTACATGAACTTTGTTCCATGAACAAAATTAACAAAAATTGTTTTTTTTTTTCTTAAAAAAAAAACCAAAAACAAAAAAACAAGCCAGGCAGTGGTGAAGCACACCTTTAAAGCCAGCACTTGGGAGGCAGAGGCAGGCAGATCTCTGCGAGTTCGAGGGCAGCCTGGTCTACAGAGTGAGTTCCAGGACAGCCAGAGTTACAAAAGAAAGCCTGTCTCAAAAACCAAAAAAAAAAAGTTACATTTATTTATTTATTTATTTATTTATTTATTTATTTATTTATTTACTGTGTGTATGTGCACAAGTCACAGCACACACATGGAGGTCAGAGGTCAACATGTCAAAGTTGGTTCTGTCTTTCCATGTGGCTGCACTGGACGGAACTCGGTTCTCAGGCTTAGTGGCTAGCACTGTTACCTGCTGAGCCACCTCACTGGCCCCTTTTTCTGTTCTTTCATTGTTTTATGAAACAGGGTTCCACATAGCCTAGACTAGCCTCAAACTCACTGTGTAGCCAAGGCTGGCCTTAAACTTCTGCCACCACCTTCCAACTGTTGGGATTATGGGTAAGTGGCACTGCACGGGTTATGGAAATATCATGATTACTTCCAGACTCTGTGTATTCAGAGTTATATGAAACATGTAAATTTCAAGTATAGAATTTGGTTCCATCCCCATGATCTCTCACATGGATGCAAATATTTCAGCTCCCAACTCCAAAGCATTTTGTTTGGCTCCTAGGCATTTTGGATAAGGGTGATTCAGCCTGAAGTCCCTGATCATCGGTTATGTTGGTGCTTTACTTTGAAATTGCATTATGAGTTCTAACACTCCAGGGCAAGCTGAGTGCAAGTGTTCTCCTGTGCAGTAACTTCTAGTGTGAGCCTTCTTTCAGAGTGGGTATCCTGTATACCCCATTTCTTCCTCTGGTCTGATGTTTCCCACACCGTTCCTTCTTTGTAAAGATTATTGTACCTATGCGGTTCCTGAGGAGGCCAGAGGAGGGCATCAGATTCTCTGGAGCTGGAGTTAGCAGGCAGTTGTGAGTCCCTGGTGTGGGTGCTGGGAACAGAACTCAGGTCTTCTGCAAGAGCAGCCAGTGCTTCAAACTGCTGAGCCATCTCTCCAGTGCCCCTCCCACTGACCTTTGTAAGCTTCAGAGAGCATAGAACTTCAGAGCAGACAATCTCTGTACCATTCCTTCAATTTCCAGGAGAGAGAGGAGCCAAGGAGAGGGAGGAGAATTATCTTGCTCCCCAACCCAGGTAGAACCAGAGCCAAGCACCTGGAAGAACCCAGTGTCTCCACACCACTCACCTCTTTCCCATGCAGTCTGCCTCTCAGCCTGTCCTCCAGGCTCAGACTCACGACCTACTCCAGGCTGGCCCAAGTGCCCTGTGAAGTTAGCCATCACTTGGAGGATCCCATTGAGGAGAGGAGAAAGAAAGGCCCAAGGGAGATGAGGTGGAAGAGAAGGATGATGTGAATGTGTGGTTTTGGGGACATATGATGGAAGGACAGCTGGGGGTTAAAGTCAACACCAGACAATGATGCAATCACAGATTCCAAATAGAGTCGGTCGCTTTAAGAAAGGAATAGCTGTAATCTGAAGCCTGCTGGACGCTGGGTTGGGAGGCAGCTACTCACTCCACTGCTTGCTGGAGCCCCCTCAGAGTACAGGCTGAGAGGGACCTAGGCTGGGAGAGGAGCTGCAGCAGACCACAGGTAAGACAGCTCCTGGTCTAGCCTGGGTAAGGCAGATGGGAGAGGCCCCCTGGCTAGAGGGACTGGGAGGGGCAGGGGCACCACAGAGCAGAGCAAGGAGGTGGAGATAGGGAGATAGTAGTAGCTACTTCGGTTTAGAAGCCAAGGTGAGCAGATGAGAGGGAAGAGGGAATGGGGGCGAGTAGAGGGCCAGGACTCTATTACCCACCATATCCTACAGCAATGGAAGGAGAAGCTGGATGAGGTTTTGAATGGAGTTGAGAAACAATGTGGTGTCAGTGGTGGGCAGTGAGAAGCAGGGAGCTGAGCTCTGGGTCTGGTCTGAGCAGAACCCCAAAGGGGCTATACAGTCCTACAGGCAGGGCTCTTCCTGGAGCTGCTTCCACCAGCAGTGAACAAGGAAGGTGGTCTTTCTGCAGCCCAGCCTGGCTCCATTCACTCAGATTGCTGCTTTTCAAAATCAACTGGTGCTGATTCCCCCACAGCCAGAAGCAGCTGATGAGTCCTGCTGGGATGGAGTGCCTGCTAGGTCCTCCATCCAGCTCCAAATCATTCTCTTTTACCAAGTGAGCTGGGAGACAAATGAGGTCATGACCTCTTGCAGACAAGGAGCACCATTTGGCCTAGCTGGAGTGTGGGGTCTGGCTGCCCTTCTGCAGCCCTTTTACCTCCTGAGGCAAGCCTCAGCAGGGAGTGGTCTGAAGCAAAGAAAAGAGACAGGCTTCCCCAGTGCCAGCCACCACTGTCTGGGCCTTAGCTGCCCATGAGTTCAGCCCCCAGGCTGAGGGGGATGGGTGGGGACCAGGGAGTTCTGTTCCCAGGGCTAGCCTTTCTGGGGCGTTGGGAGGTGCAACTATGGGGTGTCTCAGGCTGATTCTTTCAAGTTCCAAGATTTCAGAAAACAAAACAAAACTGTCCCCGAGGCGAGTGGTGTAGCCATGAGCCAGCCAGACTGGACCCCTGGAAACAATCCTTGAGCCAGAGGAGAGGGAGTGTCCTCCCCTGCACTGTCCACATGTCCACTGCCATGTGGCTGGAAGGCTGCTTGGTTCTGGGTGGAGGAGGAGCAACATGTTTGTCTCCCTGCTGGGTTTAATCTGAAACACATGTCCTGGCTCCCGTTTGTCTTCCCAGCTCAGATGTGAGACCGCAACATCCCAGTTTCTGTGTTGATTTGGGAGAGATGGGAAGGCTGACCTTGGCTCAGAGTCGAGAGTCTTGGCCCTGCCCATGCCTTCCCCCACCTGTAGTCCAGGAATCTGGCTTGCACACTGCCCTTTGGACAGGAAGGCATCACTGTCCCTGTGCCCCAGGCTAGCCAATGGCCGTCTGCACAGTTATCTCGCCCAGGGCACTGCATGTGTCCTGTAGGGACTCTGCCGCAGACCCTCATTTTCTGCCCTTCCTTAGCGTCTCCACTCCCTTTATTACTGTGGCTTCGGGTGGAGAATTCAGACATTCCACTAACACCCATCTCTGCTTATAGCTCTGGGCCAGCATTGGACCCCATGTCTCCCCATGCCTGCCAGGTTCCCTGCCTGGCTTCAGTCCTCTACTTACCCATGTGGTAATAGTGATCTGTGGCAGACTCTGGAGGAGCTCCAGGAGGTCCCGTCTGCACGTACAATTCACTTACTTCCTGAGACAGGATGTCAGGGTGACCATCTTCTCCTTTCCCTTCTGTCAGTCGCTACCCACCCAGAGGGACCAGAGATGACTTTCTGTGCACCCCTTGATAAATCAGTCTCTTGAGGCTAGCAGAGGAAGGCTGCTGCCTCTGAGGGGTGGGGCTGGGAAGGGAGGGCCAGAAGAAGCCTAGATCTACATTACTTTCTGTCATCCCCATGAGTTTTCTCCCCGAGCAGCTGGGTGTAAGCCCCTGGATGAGGACACAGGGGTCCCTAGAATTCTCACTGAGAGATCTGCTAGAGATGAGGGGTTGGAAAAAGCCAGGCTGTCTACTGTTGGGCATGCTGCTGGAGCACAGTAAACTCAGAGACAGCCTCTCTCTTGTTGCCCTTCATGCATGACAGTGGTCTAGTGCCTTATGTGACTTAATCTTAAGGACCTTATCCAATGAGTGCACACTGCATTCTTATCCAATTTGTTCTGTGAAGTCGGAAAAGTTAGTGATGTGGGTGTCTGGTGAGGGAAGGTGAGGGTACGTGAAGGGACAGTGATGAAGCTGGGGACTGCGGGGTGTGTGTGCTGTAGGATGGGACTTCGGGGTGTGTGTGCTGTAGGATGGGGCTGCGGGGTGTGTGTGCTGTAGGATGGGGCTGCTGGGTATGTGTGCTGTAGGATGGGACTTCGGGGTGTGTGTGCTGTAGGATGGGGCTGCGGGGTGTGTGTGCTGTAGGATGGGGCTGCGGGGTGTGTGTGCGCTGCAGGATAGGGTTGTGGGGTGTGTGTGCTGTAGGATGGGGCTGCTGGGTATGTGTGCTGTAGGATGGGGCTGCGGGGTGTGTGTGCTGTAGGATGGGGCTGCGGGGTGTGTGCGCTGTAGGATGGGGCTGCGGGGTGTGTGTGTGTGCTGCAGAATAGGGTTGTGGGGTGTGTGTGCTGTAGGAAGGGGGTTGTGGGGTGTGTGTGCTGCAGGATGGGGTTGTGGGATGTGTGTGCTGTAGGATGGGGGTTGTGGGGTGTGTGTGCTGTAGGATGGGGGTTGTGGGGTGTGTGTGCTGTAGGATGGGGGTTGTGGGGTGTGTGTGCTGTAGGATGGGGTTGTGGGGTGTGTGTGCTGTAGGATGGGGTTGTGGGGTATGTGTGCTGTAGAATGGCTATAGGGCACACTAGGTCCTGACTGCTGCCTTTTCCGACTCTAGGAAGAGCTTATCTGTGGGCTCAACCTCCACTCCTAGACCTGACTCCAGGGGAGCCCGGGGATGACATGCAGAGACTCACAGCCCAGATTTCAATTTTGCCTTGTGATCCAAGTGCCAGACTAAAGTCCGGGCAGGAAGGTTATTACTTAGAGAGGTGGAGGGATGTGGAGGAGGGTCCCCACCAAAAGTAGTGTTGTTTGGGGTTAAGAGCTGTTTCCATGCTAAGAGGGGGGAGACATGGTTCTGCAGGAGAGATACCAGCTGAAGGGACAGTTGAGGGCTCCCTGACCCCTGGCACTGCTAAGGGCTAGTAAGATATTGTCTAGGCAGATGTGGATGTGCACTCCTGTGACCTTAGCACTTGGAAGGCAGAGGCTTGTAAGACTGTCTCAAAAAAAAAAAAAAAGAGAGACATACTAAAATCCAACCCTGTAACAGCACGTAGGTGCCACTATACAGGAGGACACGTATTCTTAGACAGCAAGGAGACCCAGAGTCAAGACTCGATCCCAGGCAGGACGGTCTAGTCCTCACCCTCTCAACTAAGTCAAGAATTGTTCTTGTAATGGAAGAGAGGAGTAAGCCAGGGACGGTGGCACACACCTCGAATTCCAGCACTCAGAGGCCCATGGAGGAGGGGTGGCTGCAAGTTCAAGGCTAGCTTGGGCTATATAGGCAAGATCCTACCTCAAAAGGGGGGCGGGATAGACAGGACCAAGTGTCCTCATCATAGGCTTTTGGACAGAAACTTTTGGTGGGTAGCAGGGCTAGACTAGATGTTTCTATTCTCATGGTCTGTGAGTCTATGGGTTCTGCTTCCACTCTGAGACAGGGTTCTAAATCCTACCAAGTAAGCCCTGTGTGAGCCCTGGAGAAGGCTTGGTGTGTGTTTGTGTTAGACCATTTTCATGGGGCCAGATGAGCCCGCTGCTGGCTCTTCACTGCTCTGGAGCTTTAGGTGGATGGTGAGTCTCCTGATATGAACCACCACAGAGGCCGGCTCCGGTGGAGTGGCAGGTGCAGGTGGGCACAGCAGACCTCAAGCTGAGAGTCCACTTGTGGGCTGAGGTCTGGAGGGCAGGTGCTCACCCTGTTTCTTGGCCCTGAGCAGGGTGGATGGCAGGGCAGGGTGGGGGTGAGGGAGTCACTTGCCCTCCTGTTTCCCTTGCAGTCCCGCAATGCAGGCCCTGGTGCTACTCCTCTGGACTGGAGCCCTGCTCGGGCACGGCAGCAGCCAGAGTGTTGCCGGCAGCTCTGAGGTCAGTAGACTGGGTGGGTGGGGTGTAGCTGTTCCAGCCCCTCCCAAGCAGGCAGGTCAGGAGCTAGCACAGGGAGCCAGCACTGGGTCCAGGGCAGGCTCTGGCCTTCACTCCTCTAGGCCTGGGTTTCTCTAGCAGCAAAACGAGGAGTGTCTTGCCTCACCTTTCAGGTATGGAGAAGCCTCTGCTGTATGGAGGAAGTAGGCTAAGGTCCTGCCATACAAGGACAAGGCAGTGGGGCATATTAGCTGTAGACCTGGGCTTTGTGGGTTCTGAGTTCAGATTAGGGCTTAGTGACCTTAGGCAACACCCTCTTACCGAAGTCTGTTTCCTTACAAGGTCACTGTGGCTGTTCACTCATTCCTCATCTACTAACCACCTACTAACCACCTCCCCATCCTGTTGGTGATGAGACCCAGGACCCCACACATGCTACACAAGTGCTGCATTACGTTCCCCATCCATGAACACTAACTCTGAGGTTGGTAGGTATGGATAGAAATATAAAACTCCCAGCACTTGGGAGACAGAAGCAGGTGGATCTCTGTGAGTTCGAGGTCAGCCTGGTTTACATAGTTCCAGGACATCCAGAGCCACATAGCCGTTTGTTTAAAAAACCCAAACAAACAAACAAATACATAATAAATAATTAAAAGAATAAAAATGAAAACAAAACAAAAGAAGCATCAGGAACTGGAGAGGTAGCTGGGTGGTAAAGGACTTGCCTAACATGCAAGATCCTGGGTTTGATTCTTAGCTCTGGAAACAAAAGGTATCACAGAGTCCTACACAACAGCAGCTAGCTGATAAGGAAGTACCTGACACTGAGAGAAGGCTAGAAATCTGCAAATTCCCTTCCAGTATAGTCAGAAAAGATAGCAGGAAAGACAGAGAGGGTGTCACAGCAGAACTAGGCCGACTCAGAACAGTCAAGAACGGTGAGCAGAGAAGAGCATGGTGTGGTCTGAGGACAGGTTTCTTTGGGAGTGGTGGTAGGGAGGTCCCCTGAAGAGAGAGAGAGACAGAGACAGAGACAGAGAGTCCACCTCTGAAGCAAGATCCCTCTCCGTCCTGGAACGCACAGATGAGTCCAGGCTGATGCCCAGTGAGTCCCGGGGACCTGCCCGTCTCTGCCTCCCCAGTGCTGGGCTCATGAGCAAGCACCACCATGCCCAGCTCTTTCTCCATGGGTTCTGGGGATTGAATTCAGTCCCCACACTTGCAGGGCAGTACTTTACCAAGTGAGGTCTCTCCCCAGCTACCATTTTTATTTTAAGGTAGGCCAGGCCCCCGGCTCTCAGGTCAGTTTGAGCCTGGTAAGGCCTTTTGTGTTCCTTCTCCCCAGCACAGAGATTATGTAGTCAGAGAGCACACACTCATTCTCCCCTCAGACAACGGCCCTCAGGGTCCAGAGGCCAACCCTAACCAGGAGGCAATGGCGTTCACTGTGCCTCCATTGTATTCTAACCCAGGGTTCCCCAGCCCCAGACAGCACGGGGGAGCCAGTGGAGGAAGAGGACCCCTTCTTCAAGGTTCCTGTGAATAAGCTGGCAGCAGCCGTTTCCAACTTTGGCTATGACCTGTACCGCCTGAGATCCAGTGCAAGCCCAACTGCCAATGTGCTGCTGTCTCCACTCAGCATGGCCACGGCCCTCTCTGCCCTTTCTCTGGGTAAATATGCAGCTGAAGGCTGCAGGTGGATCTGAATTTGCCCCGCCCATGCACATGCCGCCCCGGGAAGGGGAGGGTGAGGAGCACGGCTCTGGCCAGGTCTTGGCTACACACACAATTCCTGCCATTTTACATTAAGTGACCTCAACACTCAATCCTTGGTTCCTTTAAGTGGGCTCCTATTGTGTGTTAGCTATTTACCATGGTTCTAGGGGTACAACTGGCCCGGGCAGGCCTGGGTTCATGCTCAGAACAGTGTAGGCAATGATGGGAGAACTTCAGGGACTGCATCCCACCTTTCTTTCTCTGGTGGTCTGATAGCCTTGGCCTATTTTTGAGATCTTTCTAGCAATGCAGCCATCATTTCTTTCAGTGCCTTGAGGCATTTTGTCCACCTAGAATATCTGCAATATGGGTCTCCTCAGGCTCTCAGAGGACAAAAAGACTAGGTATATAATATCCTTGTCCTGATGTGGGCCCCGTGCAGTTACAAAGCCTGCCGTTCTCTTCTTCCTGGCAGGAGCTGAACAGAAAACAGAATCCATCATTCACCGGGCTCTCTACTACGACCTGCTCAGCAACCCTGACATCCACAGCACCTACAAGGAACTCCTCGCCTCTGTCACGGCCCCTGAGAAGAACATCAAGAGTGCTTCTAGAATTGTGTTTGAGAGGAGTCAGTAGCCCACCCCCAGCCCACCCCTCAAAGTCTATGTAGTCCAGGCTGGCCCCTGACTCATAATGCTGCCTCTGCTCCCCAGGCGAGTGCCATTATGCCTGGCACTCAGTTGAGTTCCTGGCCTGGGTTGCCTGTATGCTCCATGCTGGCATTTCTGTCTAAACAATAGGCTGTGTGTGCTGAGGCCTGTTTTGACACTGGTGGGCAGGAAAGGGCCTGTGAGACCACAGGGGATCAGAGAGAGGAAGTGGGCTGTGGGAGACAGCGGGAGGGTCTGGGACGGGCAGTGACATGAAGGGGAAGCAATGGATGGAATCCATTGTTCCCAGTCCAGTGTTTGGGTAAGCCAGCAGATGCCCCAGCAAGTCTGGGGAAGGTGCGGGGCAGGAAGTTGGGGTCTGGCATGCTTTCAAAGTGAGGGTGCTGGTTCAGCTCTCATACACTCATCTTTGATCTGCTTCCTCTCAAGAACTTCGAATAAAATCCAGCTTTGTTGCACCTCTGGAGAAGTCCTATGGAACCAGGCCCCGAATCCTCACTGGCAACCCTCGAATAGACCTCCAGGAGATTAACAACTGGGTGCAGACCCAGATGAAAGGGAAAGTTGCTCGGTCCACAAGGGACATGCCCAGTGCTATCAGCATCCTCCTCCTTGGCGTGGCTTACTTCAAGGGTGAGGGCTTCCCTGCTTCTCTTTGGCCAAGGGAGGACGGCAGGTGTGGAGGGTGGGGAACAGGAGTGCTGGCGCAGGGCCAGAGGAGGACCTGGGAATCACGCGGGCTTGCAGCGTATCTGTTTATCGTCTACCAGACAAGTGAAAGGGCTGAGCAGGGCTGCACAGATCTCTGGCTTTTGAATCAGACTAGGTTTAATCCTGGCTCTGCCTGTGAGCTGCCGAGCCCCGTGGAAGTGTCTCCTGAGCCTGTGTGCCCATGTTTACTGTGAGGACTACAGGTCCGCACCACAGACGCTCTGTACAGCGCGTGCTGTCTTGTGCCCCAGCAACCCTGCACTACTCCTGGGAGCCCACCGGTGCTCAGGAAACCGCAGTCAGCTACCTATCAACATTCTTCTAGGCAGTGGGAATGTGTCAGGAGACCCTGCCACAGGCCTCGGATGAGGTCTGCCTTCTCCAGATAAGGACTCAGGGCAGAAGTGGTTTGACCAATTTCCCTCTTAAAATGCTTTGTGACAATCTTTCTGAAGAGTGGGCACCTAACCTAGAGGAAAGCCCTGGGGCTTCACCCCAGTACAGATCTCCAGGGACGGAAGGGCAGGCACAACCCAGCATACGGAAGGCCACCTTAAACAGAAGGAGCACGGTGATCCAAGTCAAAGCAAGAATACCCACTTACTGCTATCTGAGTTTGCTTGGGGAAGATCACCATTGTCTGTGGTCCACACATGCTGGGACCCAGAAACTCCCATGTCCGTGCTGCTGACAGCCCAGGTTCCTTTGGCCAGTGGAGACACAGCACGGTCCCGTGGGCTTTCTGGTGACACTGGCTCAGGACATCCATCTGTTTCCTTCCAGGGCAGTGGGTAACGAAGTTTGACTCGAGAAAGACGACTCTCCAGGATTTCCATGTGGACGAGGACAGGACTGTGAGAGTCCCCATGATGTCAGACCCCAAGGCTATCTTACGATATGGCTTAGACTCGGATCTCAACTGCAAGGTCTGAAGGGATGGGGCTGGGAGGGGTCAGAGAGAGGCAGGGCAGCTATGGAACAGCACTCTGAATTTTGCTGTGTGACTTTTGGCAAGTTAGTAACATTTTGGAGCCTTTCCTTTCCTTCCTTTCTTCCTTCTTTCTCTTCCCCTCCTCCTCCTTTTCTTTTTTTTCCCCCTGAGACAGGGTTTCTCTGTGTAACTCTGGGTGTCTTGGAACTCTTTTTGAGACCAGGTTGGCCTTGAACTCAGGGATCCACCTGCCTATGCCTCTCAAGAGCTGGGATTAAAGATATCTGTTGCCACCACTGCCTGGCTGCCTTTCCTTTCCTTTCCTTTCCTTCTTTGTTTTAAAAACTGTTTATTTGTGTGGGTGGCTTGCCTGATGTCTGTGCAGCACATGCATGCAGTGCCTATGGAAGCCAGAGAGGGTGTCAGATTTTCCTGGAACTGGAGTTATAGTTGAAAACTGTTGTGTGGGTGCTGAGAGTTCCTTTTCTTTCTTCCCCTCTCTCTCTTAAATGAATGGCTATGAGAATAATATTTATTTATTTATATGAATGCTCTGTCTGCATGTACACCTGCGTGCCAAAAGAGGGCATCTGATCCCATTATAGGTGGTTGTGAACCACCATGTAGTTGCTGAGAATTGAACTCAGGACCTCTGGAAGAGCAGTCAGTGCTCCTAATCTCTGAGCCATCTCTCCAGTCTGCCTTTTCTTTTCTTAAAGTGGAGTGAGAAATAGTTACTAAAACTTACTCTCCCAGGGTTTGTTGTAAGGATCAAGGTCATGAAAATGGGTTTTCAATATTTGGCACTCATAGTTAGGAATGGTGACACACACCTGTAATCACAGCAGGCAGGAGGCTGAGGTAGGGTGATCAAGAGCCCAGTCTGAGCTATACTTTGAGACTATCTCAAAAAAAAAAAAGGGCTGGCGAGGTGGTTCAGTGGTTAGAGCACTTGTTGCTCTTCCAGAGGACTCAGGTCCAGTTCCTAGCACCCACATGGTGGCTCACAGCTGTCTGTAGCTCCAGTCCAGGGACTCTGACATGCGATCTTTCGGTCTGTGCAGATACCAGGCGTATCTGTAGTACACAGATGGACATGCAGTCGCTGCTCATACACATAAAATAAAAAACAAAGAACAAGACTAGGCATTCCTTGGGGTGTACCTCAATATCAGAGTCTTGCCTAGTAAGACCCCAGTAAGGGGCCTGGGCTTAGTCCTCAGTACTGCCAAAACAAAACAAGAAAGAAAAGAGTTGGCACTAAATGTTCAATCATTTCTTTCCTTCTTTGTTTTTGAGACAGAGCCTCACGTTCCTGATTTTCCTGCCTCCTGCTTCCCAAATGCTGGCACTGCAGGCATGTGCCGTAGCCCTGGCTTCTGCAGTGCTAGGGATCAAACCTGCAGCTCCACGCATGCAAGGCAAGAGCTCTACCAACTGAGCTAAAGCCCAGCCCGATTCCTTTTTTCCTTTTTCTTTTGGTTTTTTAAGACAGGGTTGCTCTGTTGTAACTCTGGCTGTCCTGGGACTCACTCTGTAGACCAGGCTGGCCTTGAACTCACAGAGATCTCCCTGCCTCTGGAGTGGTGGGATTAAAGGTGTGTGCCACCACCTCCCTGCCCCAATCCTTTTCTTGACAGGTTCTCTTTTTAGAATTAAGAGTCAAATTTTGACAACTTATCACAAACTCCACACACTGACATTCCAAGGCTCTCAGTGTACCTGACTTCAGTTCTAAATCAGTAGTTATTAACCTTTTCAAGGCTATGCTTTCTTGGGAAATCTGACAAAAGTGCCTCAAACAGTGGGGTGTGGTGGCTCACTTTAATCACAGCACTTTGGAGGCGGAAGCAGGTGGGTATCTGTGAGTTTGAGGCCAACCTGGTCTACATGTAAGTTCTAGGGCAACAATAATAGAGAGACCTTGTCTCGAAAAAAAAAAAAAAAAAGCCTGAAACACTGTAGAGAAAGGACATGGCATCTCTGTGTCTGATTGCACGGGCTCCGGGGCCCCGACGGGGCTCCAGCACTGTTAGGCTGAGAACCTCCTCTGCTCGAAGCCTCTGTCTCACAGTTCATTCTGGTCCAGTGCTCTGCGGAAAGCAAATGGTCAGTGAATGCTGGCGGCTAGGCTCTGGAAGGACATTCAATTCTGGCTCTGAGAAGCAGGTCCTGGTTAGTGTTGTCAACGTGACACACTGGTTAGAGTTATCTGGAAGAGGGAACCTCGGTGGAGAGAATGCTCCCACCAGACTGGCCTCTGGGAAAACTGTGGGGCATGTTCTTGATTAATGATTGATATGGGAAGGTCCATGTGAGAGCAAGCCAGAGAGCAGCGCTCCTCCATGGCCTCTGCTTCAGCTCCTGCCCTGGGTTCCCTCAGTGGGAAGAGTGTGACCTGAGACTTGTAAGAAACAAACCCTTCCCTCCCAAGTTGCTTTTGGTCACATTTTATCACAGCAATAGAAACCCTAAGTAAGACAAACTACAAACGGAAATCTGTTCTTCAAACCTCCATGGGTATTGGGCTGAGAAGAAACCTGCCTACACATGGAAGAACGTTCAGAAACCAGTATAAGAGAACTATTGCACAGGCCGGGGCCCTGACCCGGGAGAGGGGAAGGCAGCTCTGGTGTATAGGCTCTTTGGCTCAGGACTAACATCACGTGCTTCTCTGTTGTTTTAGATTGCCCAGCTGCCCTTGACAGGAAGCATGAGCATCATCTTCTTCCTGCCCCTCACGGTGACCCAGAACTTGACCATGATAGAGGAGAGCCTCACTTCTGAGTTCATTCATGACATAGACCGAGAACTGAAGACAATCCAAGCTGTGCTGACTGTCCCCAAGCTGAAGCTGAGCTATGAGGGCGAAGTTACCAAGTCTCTGCAGGAGATGAGTATGTAGATGTTTACAAGACCCCTTTGCTCTTGGGCTGGAAGGGAGGTTGACTCTTTGGGCTTTCCACTTTGCTGACAGAACTGGGTCCCATGGCTTTGTAGAGTGGCTCTGGGCACTTGCTGCACTATTAGGGTGGAGGGGAACACAGAACTGCCTTCACATCAGACTCAGTCCTTGATCCCGTAAGCACACACACCCTGTAACAGCCCAGGACACTGTCTCTCGCTTGCTAGTTCTGTGTTCTCTGGTAAGTCACGGAGCCCAAAGCGGCTGCGAGCACTCCATACCTCATGGGTCAAAGCAGCGCTCCACTCATGGCTTTCTTGAGAATCAGCTTGCACAAACCAGGAGTGTGTGTGTGTGTGTGGGGGGGGGGGGGAGTTGACAAGGAGGGTTTTAATGGACTCTCTCAATCTCTGCAGAGCTACAGTCCTTGTTTGAGTCACCTGACTTTAGCAAGATCACAGGCAAACCCATCAAGCTCACTCAAGTGGAACACAGGGCTGCTTTCGAGTGGAATGAGGAGGGGGCAGGAACCGGCCCCAACCCAGGCCTCCAGCCTGTCCGCCTCACCTTCCCACTTGACTACGACCTTAACCGACCTTTCATCTTTGTCCTGAGGGACACGGACACGGGGGCCCTTCTCTTCATAGGCAAAATTCTGGACCCTAGGGGCACTTAATGCTCCTGCTTAATGTTCCAGTGTCCTAGAAGAAAACCCTAGAAGGATGGCTGATTATACATTCCAGGAAGGCTGCCCTATAGCTTCAATGTATCCTTTGCAATAAAAGCTTTTCCTTAGTTTTTGCTTCTTTCTTCCTTCTGTTTGAAACTATGTTTAGGGTGGAGAGAAACTAGTCCTTATGAATTTCCGTACTTGTAACGGGCTGTGCTTCAGCTCTGCAGGAACTTGACATTTCTTGCTGTGGGAGTGGTGAGTGTACTAGGAAGACTGACACCCCACCCCAGGAGGACACCAATGCCCCAGCAATTACTGAAGTTTGCTGTGGCCTTTCTCAGCCTTTTCTTACTATGACAGATATGTGGGGAAATCAGCAGCTGTTCTGGAGGTCCCAGCCATGACTGCCCCTTCCTTTTGTGTATGTGCTGAAGCAGCCTTGTAACTGGTCCTATAACTTGGAAGCAAAGAGAAAAGAGGCGGCCAGAGAGTCCGCTTGGTCGGCGCACTCCTTTCCCTGTGACCACCTCCCACTCGGTCTAACCTCCTAACAGTTCGACTACTTTCCAATAGTGCCACACTGGGGCCAAGACTTTACCACACGGATCCTCAGGCGACACTCAAGATCCAAACCACAGCATATGTTCCTAAATAACCAGACTAGGTTTACTTTTGTATGTGTGTTAATGCAGGTTATGTATTTGTTCATGGGGTAAAGGCCAGAGGACAGTCTTGGGTGTCATTTCTCAGGCGGTGTCCAGCTTTAAGGGTTAAAGAAATATATCACTGAGGGGCAGGAGAGATGGCTCAGTGATTAAGAGCTTCTTGAAGAGGACCCGGGATTTGGTTCCCTGCACACACGTGGTGGCTCACAACCATGTGTAACTCCATTTCCAGGGAATCCAATGTCCTCTTCTGGCCTCCACAGGAACTGCATGCACATGGTGCACAGAAAGACATGCATGCAGGCAAACCGCCCATATACATAAACACTCAAAATTTATTATTATTATTTTGATTTTTTGAGACAGGGGTTCTCTGTGTAGCCTTGGTTGTCCTGTAACTCTCTGTAGACAAGGCTGCCTTGAACTCAGAGATCCACCTCTCTAGCCTGCCTATCTATCTATCTATCTATCTATCTATCTATCTATCTATCTATTTATTATCCACCCACCCACCCAGCCACCCACCTACCTACCTACCTAGAGACAGGGGAGACAGGGTTTCACTATGCGGCCCTGGCTGTCCTGGAACTTATAGAGACCTGACTGCCTCTGATTCCTGAATGCTGTGATTAAAAGTATGTGCCACCATGCCAAGCTTAAATACATGGTTTCATTTTATTCTTTTAAAACTTACGTTTAAAGATTTATTTTTAAGGCTGGGAAGTGGTGGTGCACACCTTTAATCCCAGCACTCAGGAGGCAGAGGCAGAAGCAGGTAGATCTCAGTGAGTTCGAGGTCATCCTGGTCTATAGAATGAGTTGTGAGTTCTAGGACAGCCAGAGTTACAACAGAGAAACCCTGTCTCAAAAAACCAAAAAAAGTCTGGAACTGGTTTTTTTTTTTTTTTTTTTTGGGGGGGGGGCGAGGAGGGGTTGGCCTTGAACTCACAGAGATCTGCCTGCTTCCAGAGTGTTGGGATTAAAGGCAGGTGCCACCACCAGCCTACAGATGGTTTTTAGCTGTCATGTGGGTGCTGGCAATCAAACCCAGGACTTCTGGAAGAGCACTGAAGACTCACAGGCTGCTATGGAGTTAACATGGCTGGACAGTTCATTTGTTTGCATAGCTCCAATGAACTCATCTTAGAAAGACAATGCCCCGAGAGATTTGCACACCTCACCACAGCCCAAATACCCCTTGTTTAGTGGGGTCTGATAGTGGTGGCCTTTGTCGTGCTTTCCTTGTTTATTTTGTGGTATGGAAGTTCTATGGGGTTTTAACCCCTCACTTGGCAGTGTTACTGGCACACATAACAGTGTTGGCAGTGCCACTCAGTTGAATTGGTAATTTTACTGATACTCCAGAGAGAATAATTAATCAATAATATCAGATTAGGATGTTTAACCAAGCTGCTTTGGAACAAGTAACCCAGGGAACTATATTAAAAAAAACCCCAACACATTCTTACTAGTTGAAGACTTGATTTGGTCAGGAGCAAGAACAAAGGAAGCCTGGTTGCTAGGGCCCACAAGTTTCATCTATGAGAGACAGACCTATGATTGAGAAAACAGATGAGTTTCAGTGCCTACTGCTAAGTTTGAACTTACTTGACCACAATTAATTTGATATTTTCCTAGTTTTTACAATTACAAAATTACTGATGAGGGTTTTGTTTTTGTTTTTTTGTGTGTGTGTGTGTGTGTGTGTGTGTGTGTGTGTGTATGTTTTGGGGACATAGGGCTATGTGGTATGTAAACTGGAGAGTCTCCTTTACCTAAAGAAAGCAAAAAGACCCCTGACTTAAAGTTTTCTAGTTAATAACAAACTTGCTTCACTGTGTTAATTAAATAAGCATTGTGTTAAGTTAGGATACTATGACGTGTACTCGTAACCACAAGACTGCTACCTGCCAGCTACAATAGAAGCTGGCCGTGAGAATATTTGGCTTGCTTAAACTCTGTTAATCTATAATAATAAAATTATTGTTTTGGGGGTATAGATGTATTGTGGGGCAAAATACATGGAAAACTGGATGTTCATGAGCAATCTATCATGTGTGGATATTGAATTGAAAACGTGTTTTTAAAATATGTAACTTGTAATAATTCACTGGGGAAAATAGGACTCATGATTTTGATGTGATTTCTTCTTATGTAGAGGGTATTGTTTAAAAGGTATATAGGTGTATGGGAAAAAAAGAGAAAAAGGAAGCTTGCAAGATGTGTGGGTAAGATCTAGGTGTATTGGAGCTTTGCTTCTTCCAAAAGGAAGCTTAAAAAAGGAAGCTTACAAGATGTATGAATGCATGAATGAGTGTGTTTTTATGGGGATTGGAAAGAATAAGGTCGGGCTGGAGAGATGGCTCAGTGGTTAGGAGCACTGACTGCTCTTCTAGAGGTCTTGAGTTCAATTCCCAGCAACCATCTATAATGAGATCAGATGCCCTCTTCTGGCATGCAAGTGTAAATACAGATAGAGCACTCATAAATAAAATAAATCTTTAAAAAAAATCTGAGAAATAAAAGTATCTATTTAAAAAAAAAAAAAAAGGAAAGAAAGAATAAGGTTGTTAAAGCTTTGCTTCTTCCATTAAGAAAAGAAAAGAAAAAAGAGCCGGCGGTGGTGGCACACGCCTTTAATCCCAGCACTCGGAAGGCAGAAGCAGGCGGATCTCTGTGAGTTCGAGGCCAGCATGGTCTACAGAGCAAGTTGCAGGACAGCCAGAGTTACAACAGGGAAACCCCGTCTTGAACACCCCCCGCCCCAAACAAAGCAAAATAAAACCCCCTTCCCCGAAAAAAGGAAGCTTACAAGATGTGTGGTTAAGAGCTACATGTGTTGGAGCTTTGCTTCTTCCATAAACAAAAAGGAAGCTTACAGAAGGAAGCTTATAAGATGGGGTATGGGTAAGATATATGTGTGTTAAAGCTTACAAGATGTTTATGTGTGAAATGTGTGTTGTGTTGAGGCTTTGCTTCTTCCACAAGATGTGTGTGAATGTGTATATATGTGATTTTTATGGAGAGAAGGGAAAAAGCTGGAATGGAGACAGAACTTTAAAGGAAAAGCCTAAATAAGAGCACATGTGACCCATCCATGAGATGTCTGTGTGTTTTTCCCCCCAGCTGACTCCACACCCCTTCTTTGAAACCCTGACCTGCTGGACTTAGTTGATACACAAGAATGTGTGCATGTGTCCCCGACTAATTACATCAGTTGTTTGACTCCACACCTGTCCTGGGACCCCTGACCTCTAATTAAAGCTGGTCTTCCGCAACAAAGCATTTTAAAAATAGCTTCCATGTATATATAAAATAAGACCTGATGTGTAAGAATCTTTGTGGAAGAGTACCTATTTTGCAAAGTCTAATAGGGCTCTTAGGAATGAAATGCAAGGCGTGTGTTTGGATTGGGATAATTACAGAGTTCTCTGTAGGGCTAAACTTTTTTCCTGAAAAAAGCTTTACCAAAGAAACCTTACAGACTAAGTTAATAGATAGCAGAAGAATTGAATTTTGCCTACTTTCCATTCCACAAATGTTTGAATTTTCCAACACCCAGCTTCCTGAAAAGTTGCTGCCAAACATCTTCAGGGCTATTCATTTCCTGATTATAATGCCATGGCAACCAACAGCTACTTCTTGGGCATGGCCAGGGTAGGCAAGCTCTCAAAAGCACTGTGTACAGAGCAGGTGTTCTTTCCCACTAACTCATCTGAACAAACTTGTCACTAGTAGTAATGTATGAAAATCCCGTAGCTCTGACCCGGGGGGTCTGGACCACCACTACATATTCTTGAGGAAAGTGACAGATGTCCTTCCCTTCTGTATCAGTTGGAAACCATAAGCAGCAATGTCTACAACCGGGGATGCACCATGAGCTTTACACCCCACCAGTGAGCCATACCCCCAAGCTCCTCTTGGAGTGTTTTTCAGACTCTTGACTCCCTTCTTTGTACCCATGTAGCCTGTATTTCATGTGTGAGCTGGAGGGGACATGGCAATAAGAAGCAGGCTCAAGCTGGGCAAGGTGGCCTTTGTAAACCCTAGTACTTGGAAGGCTGAGGCAGGAGGATGATATGTTTGAGGCTAGACTGGCTTACAGAGTGAGATCTTGTCTTCAAACGAAACAACCCGAGCAGTCAACTTTCAGGTTTGCTCACAAATACTCAGGAAGGCAGCATACATGTTATGGAGTCATTCCTACAAGTTTGACTTTTATTAGTGCTTGGGCAGTGAGTCTGCTAAGAAGAGTCAATGAAAGCCAGTGCATAAGAATTAGAAAACTGGTAGGAAACAAAAACAGAGTTGCCTTCCCAGGAAGAAATTGCCCAACAGTAAGATAGCCTCATTTTTATTTCTGCACTCAAAAAATATACACCACCAGTTTTGATGAAGAATTTAAGGAACCAGGATATTTTAAGTGGAATTGTGTGACTCTTGATATAAGAAGTCACACTGGCTTCTTGTTGTATATTATTTTTCAATTACAATACAAGACTAAGAGTTGAAGCTCCCACTGGAGTGGTACACAGCACTTCATTACTACTAGAAACCATAGGAACATTCCAGGGAAAAACTCTCATCATTTAGTGAGATGAAATCTAGCCAAAACCCTGAGCTAGTATCAGCTGCCTGCAGACCACCTGCAACACTTTAAAGGACTCAGCCTCTACAGATCTACTGCATCTAAGTCTTTTCTGGGGATGGGGAGTTTGTATTAGACAGCAGTTAACTCCTGCAAGAAGTGGTCATCAGAACAGTTGAGTTTTTCTTAGCTATTATGTTTCCAAGTGCTCCTGCCATCAGACACTAGGCTTAGGACAGATGGGTATTCTGTCCATTCTGATGACTGCTCCAAACTAATATAACCTCCTCAACTCATCTGCTAGATTTCCCTTTCTGTGGCCTAGAATGTACAGTCTACACCAAAGACCCCACAGGGATGAGTTACAAGTCCAACAAACAGAATCTCATTTCCCGGAGCTCCTGGACCTCATCGCTCTCAGGGCCACAGTGCACCAACAGGATCTTTTCCGCCTTCCATATAGCACGCAGAGCTTCAGGCACTGCCAACCTGAACCAAGGGAGGGAAGCTGGTCAGTACACTCACTCGGTAAAAATGAAAGCCGACTGCCTTCTGGACAGAGGACACAAAGATCTAGTTCATTCTGTCCTCCAGGGTCTAATGGAGGGCACAGAGAGTCTGAGTTCACTTTGCCACCCAGGATCTTACCATCTAAAAGAGCAGACAAGAAACTTTCACAAGCACACTGCAGAGTGTGAGAAAATTCTGTGTGTCGTAGACTTCAGGATACTTGAAAGGGCAATTTTCAAAACCTTAATCAACATTTACAAAAGTTTTATACAGAGGTGTTCATTTTAGGTTCATTTAGGGTGCCCATGTCTAACCTGACTGACTTTGTGACCTTCCTTTTCTTTTACCAAACACTGCTGTTTGGGTATCAGGTCTTAGGTTCAAACACTTTCTCTTACTAATGTACACCAATGAATTTTTATCAAGGCAGGGTATCCACACCAAAATACTACAATTTGGGACATACCTTCAAGTAATCTCAGTGGCAAAATTAGGTGAGGGACCAGCTCATCAACTCTGCCCTTGCTATTTATTTATCTACTTTTGTGCAGTCCAAGGAATGGAACCCAGGGCCACTTGCTAGGCAAGCGCGCTACTAACTGAGCCATTCCCTCAGCTCCCTCTTTTAACCTTTGGAGCAGGGATTCCCAACCTTGACAACTTAGATGATTCCACTGGTCTGTCTGGTGCACTGTAGGTCTAGCCTTCACCCTCCAGATGCTGGCAGTACCTTCTCCTCAAGCTGTAACAATCAAAACTGTCTCCAGACATTGCCAATGCCATCTGAAGGCAAAATCCCTTCTGGTTGAAAACAACTGCTTTAAAAGGAATAGGATGCAGACTGGGGGAAAGCAGAGCCCCTGGAGTTGAGCATGCTGGGAACCAGCGAGCCAAGGGAGGTGTGAGTAAGCAGGGAGGAATGCTAGAGGGCGGGTGAGGCTGCCTGGAAGCCCTCCCTGGGAAACTCAATTCAGATCTAAGAGCTTCTCCACATCTCTCAGGAGGAAAATCAAAGCTTAACATGTCAGTGAAACGGAGGGCAAAGATCTGTCCTAAAGAGGAAATAGCAAAGGTTTACATGCGTAAAAGCACCATAGAAAAAAAGTCATCACAGAAATACCTAGGAAAACAGAACAGTATGTGCCCTGGCCAAGCACTAGGAAAAGGAAAGACCTACCCATTGAACAAGACTTGGGCCAGTTTGAAGAGCTCGTGGCCGATTTCAACACTGGATGGCCCGTGGCGAGCTTTAACCACCCGGAGACTCTTCCGTATATGGGCAGCAGATTTCCGCCAGTTTCCTGTGAGAAAAGGAAAGTCTCATTCCAGAAAAGAACCACTAACAGCCCAAGGCTCTCAGTGTGAGGAAGCAGAATGGTAGGGAGAACAGTGTCAATTTAGAGAGCGAGAGAGAACCAGACAGGTGAGGGCCACAACTGACCACAGGGCAGGGAAGGAGAACTCCAGACATACCTGAGGCAGCGTAGGCCTGGGCCAGGCCATCTTCAATCTCCCCCACCACAGTGTGCTCTGCTGACAGGAAACTCCTGGCAGCCTCCTGGCATCCCAACAACTGTTGAATGGCTTGCTCTACTGATACAAAGGAAAATGCCTCACAGCAGAAATAGACCTAGTCCTGGATACCAGAGCCCAGGTCACAAGCTCTCTATCTGTTAGGCCAAATGTGGAAATTCCCTCTTATTTCCCAGAGTCAACAGCCCAGTATTCCAGGAAAGCTGTTGGTCTCTTATGCTCTCTTTCAGTGAAAAAGGTTTGAGAGGAGGCCTCCTCACATTTACCCTGGGCTCCCAACACCCATTTTCTAATACAACCAACTCTACAGCCCACCTGTAATCTTCACTTCTCTTGACGCTAAGCTAAAAGTCAACTTCAGAATCTAGGCTAAAATTCCATGTCAGGGTCTAATAGCAAGTTTTACAAATCCCTTTCTGCAAAGAGGGAGCCTTCTCTTCCTCTCTCAGTGTTTGGACTAGCTATGTAAGCTCTCCCCTGAGCCACTTGCACCCCAAAGCAGGGCTCACTGCTGCTGAGGGCAGAACAGTCTCCCTAGGAGGTTAAGTCATTAGGCTGGGAGTTAAGATAAATGATACTGAACTTCTGGAGCTCATGAAAAAAGCTCATGAAAGTTAGGAAACCTTTCTGGTACTCAAGGTTCTAGAACTATCTGATACTGTAGACAGCTTAAATCATCCAGTACTTTTTCAAGGACACCAGACTAACAGCTGGTCAGGGTTTGGTCTCACTGGCCTACATAGCCACCTTGTGGCTGCTGCTGGGATAAGTCAATTCAGCTCCTCAGTCATTTACTGAGGACTGCTCTTAAGTGCAAGGCGACACCAGAATAAAGGGAAGGAGCTGGAGAAGCGAAGCTGTCTTACCTAGTTTACGACTTCTGAGAAGCTTCTGGGCCACGCGGACCTGTTGCCGAAGGTCCTGTAGGCGAGAGACCAGGTGGTCCCTGCTGACAGATTCTGTACAAGACTCGTTGCTACAGCTTAGCACTTCAATTCCCTGTGGAAGTTAGTTTCATCTTTATTCCTAAGCCAGAGACATTATCACTACTGCATGCTGCATGTACTTGAGCTACAGGGTCACTGACCTGATGGGGAACAGAGACTCCTGCAATAACACAACAAACATGGCCTGAGTGAATTTGGTCAGACAGCAATCCTAATGAAAGCAATGGCTGACCCCACTCCTAGATTTAGCTTCTGAATAGAACTATATACCCTGAAATCCTTTCTATTTCAGCAGCCCATCTTGTCTTTTTGGGAACATACTTTAGATGATGAACATACGAATAATGGTTATTTTTTTAAAATGTCATGGGGCTGGAGAGGTGGCTCAGTGGACAAGAGCACTGGTTGCTCTTCCAGAGGACCCGGGTTTGATTCCCAGTATCCAGATGGCAGCTCACAACTATTTGTAACTCCAGTTCTAGGGAATCTGATACCCTCACACTAATGCACATAAAATAAAATTAAACAAATTATTTTTTAAAAAAGCCATAAGAAAACCAATATAGAAAGCTGGATGTGGTGGCACATGGCTGTAATAGTGGCATGAGGATGACAAGTTTGAGGCCAGCCAGGGCTATGTAATGAGTTCTAGCTCACCCTTGCAGGGGGAAGAAAAGAGAGGAAAAAGAAGCCGAAGAGAAGAGAGATCCTCCTCAAAGGATAAAATCATCAGATTAAGACTCTGTTGGAGAAAGCCAGGTATAGTTCTGCAGGCCTGTAATAATCCCAGCACTTGGAAAGCTGGGGCAGGGAGATCTCAAGTTTGAGGCCAGCTTGAGCTATGAAGTGAATTCTAGGGAATACACAGTGAAACCCTGTCTCAAGAGAGAGCAAAGTAAGAGGGGCTAGAGAGATGGCTCAGCAGTTAAGAGCACTGGCTGTTCTTTCAGAGGACCCAGGTTCAATTCCCAGCACTCACATGGAAGCTCACAACTGTGACACAGACATGTCACATATAGGCAAAATACCAATGTACATAAAATAAAAATAAATACAATATAAAAAAATAGAGAACAAGAATGAGGGGAAGAGCTAACACAAAGGGTGCTAAGGCCCAGCATGGTGGTGCACAACTTTAATCTCAGCACTCAAGATCAAGAAGCAGGTGGATCTCTGAATTCCAGGCTACAAAGTAAGACCTGGCCTAAAACACAAAACAGAACAAAAAGTGTTAGTTAAGGCCTCATATTTGACCCTTGGGTTTACAATTTTAGCTTCAATACAAATTAATTCCACTTATAGTATCCCTAACAAGAATGCCATTCTCGGGTAGTGGAGACTTTTCCATCTGAGTATGAATGTTGAAGACCCCAGGGTCTATGCCATTGACTGGTGAATCCAATTTCTCTAGGGATCTGCCCTCACTCTCCCAAGGCTAATGCCCTTAGCTGAGGGGCTCAGATGCAGCTTTTTCCTTGGGGCCAAACGGCTGAAGGAAAACTGTGTAGGTCTGATCTTTCCAGTTACTACATCAGTGACACACAGTAAGACTTTGTGTAGACTGACTGGACTGGGCATGTCTTCATCCTATTGGGCTGGACAAGGAGGTGCTGACAACCATCTTGTCACCATAAGAGGGGAGTGTGTATGATGAGATTAGCACAGAGGAATGAAATTGACAAGACAGAAAATCTGGGTTTTGGTAACATTATCTGAGCCCCTACATTAAGTTGTTTCTGAAACAGTTCCCTGAAATGCTGTTTTATTAGACTGGGGTCTCACTTGATTGGTCTCAAATGTGAGATCCTTCTGCCTCAGCCTCCTGGGTGCTAGGATTACAGGTATGAACCACCAAGTACCAGGCCTGACACAGAACTTTTGATGACATTTTTAGCAAGTTAATTTCTAGTATTTTTTCCCTCGCTTTGAATAAGTTAAGATTTTGTGTCATTGGTAAGGAAAATATTACTAAATCCAACCTTATGCTGTGGTTGTTCACAGGGTTGGCAACATGTAGGGGTGACTCACTAAATGGAAGTGATATCAGTGCTCTCCACAACCCTTGATGGTTTTTCCTAGTGACTGACAAGCTTTGGGCTGGAGCACTGACCTCTGGAACAGCAGAGAAGGTTTACCTGCATGACAGCTCTGCACGCTTTACAACAGAAGGCTTCCCACCTGGGTGCTACAGCTGCTCTGAGTGTCTCAGCCTGACAGGCTGGACAGCTGCAGTTGAAGAAGTATTGAGACCTCAGCTTCCGCTGCCTGTCAGTAATACCCATCCGGCTCTCATGAGGCCCTGGAGAGAGATCACCCACGGTTACTACTTACAACAAGAGAGTCAAAGCCTACTCACAAGCCTTCTGCTCACAGGAGGGGCTGGGATACCCGTCATGTGACTGAAATGATGGAACTGGGGTGGAGTTCTGGCTCAGTGACAGACACTGCCTAGCACATGAGGCTAGGTGCTACCCTCCGATCATCTCAAAAGATACAACAACACAGGTGGAAAGGAATGAGCTCCCAAGCTACTGAGGCAGGGAGGAAAAGAAGCCAAGAAGGTGCTCCTAGCCCTCTTTCAGATTGGTAGTCTACAGGGACTGAGCATTGGAAGACCTGACTCACTGCCCTCAACAGACCTTATTATGGTTATAAGACCTTTTTTATTGGCCTGAGGATGCACTGCCTTTTCTAGGAAACATGCAGAGGATAAATGGAGGCACCTGCCCTGTGCCTGATCATTCCTGCCCTCCCTATCCTTATCAGGTGGGGCAGGGCAGTGGAAAGAAAAGATGGCTCACCATAGCAGTGCACAATCTCTTGTCCTTTCCTGATTTGCTGTGCTGCTCGAACCGTGGCGACAGTGCTAGTGAAGGACACACTAGTGTTGGGGCTGCAGGAGTGGTTCAGGAGGCTGACGACAGGGAAGACGCCTGTGGCAAGGCGCACCTGCCGGCTGTCCGTAATGATGCTCTCTGTAGACCCTGAAAGTCAAGAACAGAAGGAAACACTCATCAGGACATTTGTCTCATCCTTGCCATCTATTTCTCAGAAGATGAACTGAGCAGCTGGGCCTCAAGCCCCTCTGAGTCATGGCTCCGCAGCCGGATCCAACATAAATTGGATGGAACATGACTCATACCAAACTCTGGGCCCCAGGAAGCAGAGGGAATGAGCACAGGAAAAGTCCGCTGGAACCTAACCAGTATGCCTGTATGCCACTCAAAATCCCAAGATTAGAATTTATAAGAAAATAATCAAAAAGGGATTATCAGTAGGGCACGTTCTATACAGTTTCATAATGTTCACAGGATGCAAAACCATGTCATTCCTGAGATTATCTCCCCAAAATCTTTAAAGTCCAGGTGCTTTTGTTTAACTGGTCTTTGGTTGGTTATTGGAACAAGTGTCCTGGTTAGTGTAACACACTTTATAAACACACACAGCCTTAAGTGTGTTTAAAAACCACAGCCTTCTTCATCCTGCCCTTTGTCTAACCCTCTCAGAAACTGCTCCGCAGTTCTCATGAAAGCAATGTCTGTATTTGTTTTAGTGAGGGCAGTCTTACGTCCCAGCAACCTCTGTGCAGTACCTCAGTCAGCAATTTACACAACTGCTAATCTGGAAGAAGAAGGGCCTCTAGGCAGTGATGCTGGTCTGCATGAACTTCCATTCTCTCCTATGTGAGTTTTTCATACTCACATGCACAACATGTTCATGTTAAGTTTCTGTTGCTATGGAAAAATCAATTTTAAAAAAACAAAGGAAAGGTAAGTTGAGTGATGTGTGCTTGTAATCCCAGCATTGGAGAGGCCAGGACAAGAGGATCAGCCTTGGCCATATAACTGATCCTGGCTCGAATAAAACAAAACAAAATCAAAACCCAACCCAACAAAAACAAGTAACAAAAGAGTTGGGGAGGGGATTTCCTTCCACTATTCCCCACCTCCCAAATAGACCTGTGGGTGACATGGAAAACCAAAACTCTAATGGCCTACCTGCTCTTCAGAAAAATGCTAATTGATTTGGTTATGTAGTTTTTCAGGCTAAAAAGAAGTTCAGAAGCACAGAACTAACACATAGGGAATATATGGCAGGATCTTCCAACAATGGCAAGACAAACAGTGAAAGACTAGGGGAGGCAGAACACTCCCTCATGTGTCACATGACCCTAGGGCAAACAAACCCCATTCCCACTCAAGTTTTACCACACATGGGGCATTTCAGTTAACCAGAAGCTCCTAGAGGGACTGCATACTTACAAGGGTTTTTGTAATAGCCAAACCTACACCAGGAATAGGTATGATATATGTTAAGTTGGCTACCTAGAAAAGCTTAATTTATGAGCATAGCCTCAGTTTAAGCAGGAGGAAAATCATGTTTCCAATAAAGTGGTTAAAACGTGAAAAACACTGAAACTTAAAGGGAAATAGTTTTCTAAGAAACTGGGAAGCCATCGGGTAACTGTGGTGTCACTCTACATGTGCCGAGAATCTCAACTGTTTATCAGAGGAGTAACTAGTCTGGATACAAATGTAATGAAAAAAGAAAACAACATGAACCATCATGTGAAAATGTTCTACAAGGGAAAAAATTAAATATGAGAATTATGTTGTCTCCCTACAGACAATTCTATTATCTGTTGCTATGGGGGACAAGAATAGGACATGTAAATACAATTCACAGGGAATCCAAATGACTTGATTCTAGTTAATAATTCTACAAACGGCATTAAAATCTTTCATCAGAGCTTCTCCTAAGTGCTTAACTGACTCGAGCCCCTCTCCTCGCTTCCAATGCCTACCTTCTGGAATATGTGATAATGAGCAGTGAAAATGCTAAAAGGTAGGCAGCAGGAAGGAGCAGCACAGGGCACGAACAGTTTGTCGGCTGAATAATCAGCGGCTGCATAATTAAAAGTTGACTTGCATTCTCAACTACTGATAACTGGCAGTCTGCATTAGAACAGTTGCTAAAATTTTCTCAGAAAAAATGATCGAAACACAGTGAGTAATGTCAGCTTCGTGAATTATTTATAGATTATCCTCTAACAGAAGTAGGCTCAGGAACTGAGTGGGGGATTGGTGTCAGAGTTGAATGTCTCTCTAATTACTTCTAAAAAATTGAATATCGATTTTGAAAAATTACTCAATATTTTGCATTAGTCATCTATTAGTAGAGATAATAGGAAGAGAGAATATGCATGCACCTTATCAACCAAATTTAATAGGTGACATTTTGTATATAAAAATAAGTGTGAGTGATTCGTTAGCAAAAGTGATCCCTGGATTTAAACATGTTCCTGGTGCATTTCAAATGGATTTAGTAAAAGAAAAACAACATAAAGACTCGTTCATACTTTCAGGGCATAGTTAGCCTGGTAAATACATTGCAAAATGAGAAGTGTGTGTAGGTGTCAGGTAATCAGGGACCAAACTGAAGTGAAAGCAAAGGGTATTTAGTTGATTTAAGACCTTATCAAAGCCTCATCAGAAGGCTTATCAAGCCTTTTTAAGACATGAATCCAGATGTAACTCAGATGTGCCCTTCCCACGGGGACAGAAGCACACACACCTATACCAAAGTCTAGAATGTCATCAGTGGCCAGATCTATCTCTTGCAATGGAAACAGAGAGAGGTTTTTGAGGAACTTTGATTAAAAAGAATTTATGCAAAGATACTAACACACATTTTTATAGGTTTTTGTCAAAGTCTATCCTAGTTAACACTTTAATCCTTCTTCTGTGCCACTAATGAAACAGCTGCTAATGAAATTCAATGAGAACACTAAACTGGGAGGTGTTGGAACCCCAAAGAAACAATAAAAAGGGATATAACAAGATTAGAACTATGAGTAGACAGTAAAAAAATGAAAGTGAGCACTGCTGGGGGCATGGAACTTGTACGCCTCAGCTGGAGGGCCAATTGGCAGTATGTATCAAGCACCTTAAAAATGTTCATATGAAAATATTCTTAGCACTTAGATTGTTTCTACTATAAAAAGACTAATTAAAATTACAAAAAGAATATATGGTAGTTATGCAAAACTTAGAAAGTGAAAATTACAGAGACAAGGACAGTCATCTAAAATCCAATTAGTCAGGCACAATGTTTTGCCGTATTGTCTTTGCAGTGGCCCTCCTAGTTCTATGTGTGGAATTATTACTGTTATTATTATCTTGCTATGTGGCCCAAGCTGGCCTTAAGCGCACCATTCTCCTGGTTCAGGCTCACGAATGCTGAGATTGTAGGCATGGGGCATCATAACTGGTGGATGGAATTTTTAACATCGTATGTGACAAGGGCACAAGATTTGTAAGTTACTTCTTTTCACATAATATGCCATGGCCATATAAAAAAATACCCTGATCTAAAATGTATTTAAAATGCAGTTAAAAAGCAAACCAACTATCTTAGTTAGGGAGTCTACTGTTGAGACAAAACACCATGACTAAAAGCTACTTGGGGAGGAAAGGGTTTGTTTCAGGTGATGTGCCTTCACTAAGGGAAGTCAGAGCAAGAACTCAAGGAGGAACCTGGAGACAGGAACTGAAGCCAAAGCCATAGAGAAGTGCTGCTCAGCCTGCTTTTTTTAATATCACCCCAGGGCCAGAGTGATCTGTGCCCTTCCACATCAATCATTAGTCAGACTTGCCTACAGGCCAATCTTGTGGAGACATTTTCTCAGTTAAGATTCTTTTTTCCAAGACATGTCCAGGTTTGTGTCAAGTTAACAAAAACTAATTAGGACATCAACAAATGATACTGCCAATCTCATAGACAAAATGGTGTCTTGATTTAACTTCTAGAGAGAGGTTATAGATTGGCCATTTTTATCATGATAATGTGCTTGCTAATATGCATTTATAGAAGTTTCATTGACAGGCTGAGGGTGTAGCTCAGTTTCTAGGCAAGCACAGAGTCCTGTGTTTGATCTCTAACACTGCATATACCCATAACAAGACAAATATATATGGAATGCATGCTAGTCACAAGTTAAATTCTGCTGGGCATGGTCATGCAACCCAGTACCTGGGAAGTATAGGCAGGAAGGTCATGAGCTCAAGGCCTTCCTCAGTCATGTAAATGAGTTTGAGGCCAGCCTGGGCTATGTGGTGCTCTGCCTCAAAATTTTATTTCCAGTTAAATATTCATTGTTATTTTATGTCTACAAATGTTTTGCTTGCATGTATGTATGAGTGCCTATGAGGCCAGAAGGTGTGAGATCTGCTGAAACTGGAGTTACAGATGGTTGTGAGCTGCCATGTGGTACTGGGAATTGAACCCAGGTCCTCTGAAAAAACAGCTAGTATTCCTAACCACTGAGCCATCTCTACAGCCCCCTAAAGGTAATAGTTAAGTAGGAGCTTCTAGGACCTGAGGAAATGGCTTAGTTGGTAAAAAAGTCACTCATAAGCATGAGGGCCTGAGCACTCAAGTAAAAAATCAGACATATATTTAAATGTTCTTATTACACTTATTTGTTTTATATAATGTTATATATATTTATTATATATATTATATATTTTCTTTCTATCTATCTATCTATCTATCTATCTATCTATCTATCTATCTATCTATCTATCTATCTATCATCTATCTCTATATATATGCATGCCATGGTGTGGGTATGGAGTTCAAAGAACAACTTTGGGGAGTCAGTTCTCTTCTTCTACCATGGGGAACCCAGGGATCAAACTCAGATCATCAGGCTTGGCAGGAGCAAGTTTACTAGTTGAGCCATCTCACTGGTCATAAAAAGATACACATTTTTAATTTCACAGAATAGTATCATACTCTGAATACTACACTTTCTTTCCACTTAGACATAAATCTTGTACATCTTTCCTTGTAGAACTATCTGGTTCTTTTTGGCAGACATCATGCTCACTGTATTCCTCTTCTAGGATTTGCATCAACCAATCAGCATTTAGCTTGGTTCCTGGGTGGCTGTGACAACAAGGCTCTAGTGAAACTGTCTTCTGCTTCCAGATGGTGGAAGAGGCCCAGAGACGAGGCTGTCAGAGAGAACAAGTCCTATGGCATTTCCTAGAAGTCCATCATCCACTCTCCTAAACATGTTTACTGGTTTCTACATAGGGCATATAACAAAAGATATGGATGAAGAGATGCACAGGGAAAGAGGGGGAAGACCTGAACTTCAGTTCTCTCTGGAGAGACCACTACCAGGAACCTCCACACGTTCAGCTATCTAGAAGCGCTTCATTTTTTAAAAAAATTATTTTTCTTTGAGACAAGGTCTCACTGAACAGCCTTGAATAGCCTGGAATTAATTATGTAGATCAAACTGGCCTCAAACTCACAGAGATCCACTTGTCTCTGTCTCAAGTGATGGAAATAAAGGCATGCCTCATCATGTTTGGACTTTTTTGTTTTTAAGGCAAGGTCTTGCTATATATCCTACACTGGCTTTGAGTTTGTAATCTTCTGCTTCATTCTCTCAAATACTGGGATTACAAATGTGCTGTTTAAACTTGTGGTTGTTCTTCTGCTTCTGCCTCTTGAGTGCTAGGATTAAAGGTGTGTACCACCATTCCCAAGCACTCTAATAGGCTGGAGCTACATCTCCAGTCTGTTTTTGCCCCTAGCCTTGAATTTGTGACCCTCCTTCAGCCTCCCCAGTACTAACTACAGATGTGCACAACCATGCTGTTCCAGATTGTTTTTAATTTACATTTAAACATCCATTCCCTTTAAAAACTTTATTATCATTACACGTTTATGTGTGGGTGCGCATATGGAGGTCGGAAGAAAACTCTGTGGAGCTGGTTTTTTTCTTCCTCCCACGATGTGGATTCTGGGACTCAAACTCAGTCATCAGGTTTGTGTGGAAAGTGCTTCTGTTGGCTGAGCCACCTTGATGGCTCCTCAATGTTGTTTTTAATTACTGTAGCTTTAATGATGGTATGAAATGTAATAGCTTCCAAGACCCTTTGTAGTCTTTTAAAAATAGCTATTCTCACCCAAGATGAATTTGGAACACTATTAAGTTCCACAAACACTCAATTGTGATTTTGTTTGAAACTACATTAAGATAAGGAGGTGAATGTGGAGAAATGGCCAGTTTTACACTAAGAAGATGGGTTTGGGGGGCTGGAGAGATGGTTCAGCAGTTAAGCGCACTCACTAGCTGTTCTTCCTGAAAACCTGGGTTTGATTCCTAGCATTTACATGGTGGCTCACAACCACATATAACTCCAGTTCCAGGAGTACCCTCTTCTGGTCTTCCTGAGCACTAGGCATGCAAGTGGCACAAAGTCTTACATACAGCAAAACACCCAAACACAAAAAATAATAAAATAGGATAAATCTTTAATAGGGGCTGGAGAGTTAGCTCAGAAGTTAAGAGCACTTGCTTCTCTTGAAGAGGACCCGGGTTTGGTTCTCAGTACCCACATGGTGGCTCCCAAACCATCTGTAACTCCTGTTCAGGAGATCTGATACCCTCTCCTGGCCTCTTGAGCATTGGACATACACACAGGCAGGCAAAATAACCTTATATATAAAGTAAATAATAAAAAGGCCAGGCATGGCGGTGCACAACTTTAATCCCAGCACTCTGGAGGCAGAAGCAGGAGGATCTCTGTGAGTTCAGTGTCAGCCTGGTCTACAGAGTGAGTTCCAAGTCAGCCAGGGCACTACAGTGAGAACCTGTCTCAAAATAAAAAAAATTAAAAAAAGGATTTATTTTATGTGTATGTTTGTACACAGTTTGTACACAGTGTTTGTGTGTGCGTTGTGTGTACGTGTATGTGTGTTTGTGTGTGCGTTGTGTGTACGTGTATGTGTGTTTGTGTGTGTGTCTGCTCTTGGAAATGACCTAATTCTAGAGCCCCCTTTAAATTTTATTTTTTGACAGACTCTCGTGCATCCCAGGCTGGCCCTGAACTCTTTATATAGTGTAGGGTGACCTTGGTCCTTCTCTCCCCACTTCCCAATTGCTAGGATTGTAGGTATGCTCTACTCTGCTTCCTCTTTCATGAAATTATAGTTAAATATGGTTCATGAAAGTTTTGAAGCGCTTATAGGGCCTGGTGGCAAATTTCAAAATAAAAAGAAATAGGGCTTGGGTTGTAGCTTGGTGTTGACGTGCTTGCCTAGCATGTGCAAGGCTCTAGGTTTGATTCCTAGCACTGAAAAAATCCTAATAATTTAAAAATATTTTAAAGACTTCACATGAAAGACAAGGTATAGCTTTGTTTTAGATAACTATGCAATTTTTAAAAAGATTTATTTGTTTTATGTGTCTCGGTATTTTTCCTGCATGTATATCTGTGCTCTGTGTGCATCAAGGGCCCAGAGGCCAGAAGAGGACATGGGACCACCTGGAACTGGAGTTATAAGTAGTTGTTAGCCCCCATGTGGGTGGCTGGGAATCATCTGGGTCCCCTGGAAGCACAATCAGTGTTCTTAACCACTGATCCATTTCCTTAGCCCCTTACAGAACTATTTTGATAACTTGATTCTTTGGAATTATTATTTTTTTTACAAAGTTTTTTCTACTTCTAGAACAATTGAGGACATTTGTAGTTTCTAAAAGTTGTGTCTATATAACATTCTTAAATTTAGTAGCCTAAAACCACATAATTTTTTAAGAGGCAGCAAGGTCTTGTTATGTTGCCCAGGCTGGCCTGGAGTCCCGGGCTCCACTGACCCTCCTGACTAACCCTCCCCAGGAGCTGGGACTGCAGATGTAGACAACTGTGCTAGCGCTAATCTGTTACAATCCTGCCTCGGCCTCCTGAGTGCTCAGATTACAGGTATGTGTCACTATGCCTGGCTAAAGGCATCAATCTTTCTGTGAATTTGTTTCCCTCCCCTACACAGACAGACAGACAAACAGACAACATCCTCTTTCCCTCACCCTCACACTAGAGATTGAATTCAGGGCCTCACATGTGCTAGGTTGTGCTTTACCACTAAGACATACCCCTGCCCTCTTCTACTTTTGAGACAGGGTCTCTGAGCTGTTCAGGCCGCCTTTGAGTTCACTGTAGTCCAGGCAGGCTTGAGCCTGTGACCCTCCTGACACAGCAGCACGTGCTGCTGCTGTCATTTCTCTTTTAATTTTAATGTATTTTTTTTTATCTGCATGGGTGTTTCCCTCACAGTTGTGCCTGTGCACTACATGTATTCCTGGTGTTCACAGAAGCCAGAAGATAGTGACAGACTCCTTAGGAGAGCTACAGACAGTTGTGAGTCTCTATGTGGGTGCTGGGAATCCTCTGGAAGAACAGCCAGTGCTCTTAACCATTAACTCAGCCTTTTCAGTAGCTGGGAACACAGAGCCATCACCACCAGGTCTGACTACAGAATTCTTTGGTGTGCATGCATGTGTGTCTGTAAGTATTTGTTGGGTTCAGAGGTTGACACAGGATGTCTTCCTTGATTGTACTCCACCATATTACCTTATGTTTTGAGACTATTGTTTTCCTTCACCTATGGATCACTCATTGGCTAGAATGCCTGGTGATGGAGTCCCTGGATCCTCCTGTCTCTACCTCCAAGTGATGATGGGATTATAGGAGTATGCTTTTGCCACATCCAACTTTTTATGTGGGTGCTTCAGATCTGAATTCAGATCCTCATGCTTACACAGCACACTTTGCTAATTGAGCCATTTTCCTGGCCCTATAGCTAGAGAATGTGCCCACTGAGCCACTTCCCTAGCCCCTGGCTAGAGTCTGTGTTTTGTCAGATCTTTGTCTATATCAAGAACCTGTAAACTGCAGCCGATGGGCTAAATCCTATCTGTTGCCTGTTTTTGTATAGCCTTTGACCTAACAATGGTTTTCACACTGTGTGTGTGTGTGTGTGTGTGTTTGTGCATTTTTGTTTTTGAGTGTGGGCATGAGTGTACGCATGTGAGTGTACACATGTGAGTGTACACATGTGAGAATGGAGGTCAGAGGACAACTTCCCTGTTAGTCTTCACCTTCTACCTGAAACCGGTGCTCTTTGTTGGTCAGTGCTGTGTATACCAAGCTGGCTGATCCTGAGCTTTCAGGCATTATCCTGTCTGCTTCCTATCTTGTTACAGGAGCAGTGAGATTACAGACACCTTACTTCACCCTGCTTTCGGTGGGTTCTGGGGGTTTGAACTCAGGTTCTCATACTTGTGCAGCAACATTTAACCCGCTAAACCATCTTCACAGCTGTGTTCTACATGTTTAAGTAGATGAAAACAAATCCCAAATAATTCTGAGTGTGGAAAATTATAAAAATTTAGATTTCAGTGTCTATGTTGAACTTGAATTGAAATCAGGATAGGCTCACATCTGCATTTGTGCATTACCCACAGCTGTTTCCACGCTACATGGTGAGGTGAATAGTTCCAACAGAGTATATATGGCCTGCAAATCCTAAAATATTTATACCATCTAGTGCTTCACAGAAAGTTTGTGACTTCTGATTTATGGGATACAATTTTTGATAGCTAGATATATCTACCAAATCCCTAGCTTATTATGTAATCTTGGTTTCTAGATCCTTAATATATTTGCTCAGTCAGTCAGAATGGCACACTAAATTTTCTCACAACAATGGAGTTTTTGCCAAGCTTCTCCTTGTACACTTAACCAATTCTGTTTTGTAGAAACAATCTCTGTTTCTGAGCGCTAAGGCTGATAATGTATTTCAGTATGGAAAGTATCCTTAATAAAAGTAAAATGCTTTGTTTTATTAGATATCTTACCTTGAGTTCTGCTATTTCATATTAACACCAATACCCTGGTTTGCTTGTTATTCTTTTGTTTGTTTGTTTTTCAAGATAGGGTTTCTCTATTGTAATTCTGGCTGTCCTGGAACTCACTCTGTAGACCAGGATGGCCTCGAACTCACAGACACCCACCTGTCCCTGTCTCCCAAGTGCTGGATTAAAGGTGTGCACCACCTACCTGCTCAGTAGGATCTTAATTTTCTGATTCATTTTAAAAGAGTGCTTATCAGGACAGTTTACCCCATTTACTTTTTTCCTTTTCTCTTCCTTCCTTCCTTCCTTTCTTTCTCTTTCTTCCTTTCTTTCTCTTTCTTCCTTCCTTCCTTTCTTTCTTGAGACAGGGTCTTTCACTAGGTAGTCCTTGCTGGCCTAGAGTTCACAGAGATCCACCTGCTTCTGCCTCCTGAATGTGGAGATTAAAGCCATGCACCATGACTGACTGCCCATTTACATTTTACATTACAAACTCATTTTCAATGATTATCTTTTGCTTTGTGAAAATATATTTTCTGGGGCTAGCAAGATTGCTCAGTGAGTAAAGCACTTGCCATGTAAGCCAGATGCCAGATGCCAGATGCCTGTAGCTTGATTCTGATGCCCATGCTAATGTAGTGGCTGGCATCTGTAAGTTCAGCATGCTTAGAGCAAGATGAGAGGTAGAAATAGAATTGGCTTGAAGTTAATGTACAAAGTATAGGGGCAGAAACAAGAGAGACTCTGCCTCAAAACAGGTAGAAGGAGAAACTATCTCCTGAAAAGTTGTCTCCTAATCCTGCATGTGTGCTGTGGCCTTCACACAGCCTCTTTGTCTTTCTCACACACAAAAGTTTACCCCCCCCCCCAATAAATGATGGTTTACGCCATTCCCAAATTTACTAGTACACTGTCCCACCATGTGAATAGTATTCTTACTTTAAAAACACGGAGGACCTCAAAGAAGAAAGTAACAACCACTCCGATAGCAGAGATTTTGGATGTTCCAATATTTATCTATTCTGTGTGGGGGGTGCACATGTCCACATGTCAGGATGTGTATGGAGGGAAGAGGACAACTTGTGGAAGTTGGTTCTCTCCTTCTACCATGTCCTCTATGACCTTCTCAGATCCTCAGGCTTGGTTAGAGGCAAGCACCTTTATTAGCTGAGCCATCTTTCTGGCCCAGATTTGGATATTTTTGTAGCAGTGGCTCAAAGAGGCAAATAAGGCCGAAAAAAAAAAAAAAAAAAAAAAACAGGCTAACTTGAAATGTGATTTAATAGGACCATAAGCCAGATTAATGCTAGTTTTCACATTCCATTGCTTTAAGATGGGAAAAGATCCATGTCCCCAAATACTTCTAGTGAATAACCACATATTGTATAATCTGGCAGCTGAATTAAGATCTGTAGACATATTCACAAAAAAGGATGGCGAAATCTAACAATGTCATGTGACAAGGCTGAGGAGTCTGCTTCCATAGCTTAGTTAATCTAATAGAGCATTACTCTGTCAGTAAGTCTTAGGGTTAGGCAACATCTACTTTCCTCCCTTTCAGCAGAATTAACTAGAGAAGGAGATGGGAGGTGGCCCACGGTTAAGGGCACTGGCTGCTCTTCCAGAGGACCTGGGTTTGATTCCTAGCATTCACACGCTCACATGGTGCTTCATTAGTATCCAAAACTCCAGTTCCAGAGAAGTTGATGCCATCTTCTGGCCCCCATGGGCACCAGGCAAAATGTGGCAAACCACTCATACATATAAAATAAAATAAATCTTTTGTTTGTTTGAGACAGGGTCTCTCTATGTAGTCCTGGCTATCCTGGAACTCACTACATAGACCAGGCTGGCCACCAATTCACAAAGATTCTCCTGTCTCTCTGCCTCCCAAGTGTTGGGATTAAAGGAGTGTGTCACCACACTTGGCAAACTACAATAACAACAACAATTAGGACAGCAGGAGCACTTTCTTTTTCTCTTCTTCTCTTGTATGTATATGTGTGGTGCTTGTGTATTGCTTTGTGGGCATGGCTGTGAGTGTGTGCTTGCCTGTGGAGGCCAGAAACTGATGTTAAATATTTTTCTTGATCACTCTCTATTATGCACTCTAAGGCAGGGTCTCTCTCTGTACCCAGAACTCATCAATCTGGCTAGTCTGATTAGCTAGATTGCTCCAGGGATGCTGTCTGTCTCCAGTGTGCTGGGATTAGAGGCAGGCCACCCTGCTGCTCAGCATTTGCATGGGTCTGAACTCTAGTCCTCATGCTTGCATAGCAAGTGCATTACCCACTGAGCCATCTCCCCAGGCCCTCAAAGGCATTTTCTGATAAAATGAAAATCACTCAATAAAAATATTGGAAATGGCTGGGAAGATGGTTCAGAAAGTAAAAGTACTTGCTGCCAAACCTGACAACCTGATTTGATGGGAGGAGAGAACTGACTTCTGTTGTAGCACACTATATACAAAATAAATAAAAGTTTAAAAATATTTAGTTTAAAAAAATTAACTAATTATTATTTTTGACACAGGATCTTGGCTGGTGGGGATCTTTCGAGTTGGACCAGGCTGGCCTTGAATTTAGAGATCTGCCAGCCTCTGCCTCTAGAGTGCTAGGGTTGAAGGTGTGTGTTACCATGCCTGGCTCCTTAAGTTTTTAAGACACAGGATCTCATGTAGCTCAGACTTGCTCAAACCTCAAACTTGCTATACAGTCGAGGCTGTATTGAACTAGTTTTCCTTATCGTTTTTTTCTCCTTAAACATTGTTCTAGAAATACTAATAATGTAAGGCAAAATCCAGATTTCTGTCTTACCTGTGTGCCATATGGAGGTTATTGCTTGGGCATTACACTGCAGCTGTAGCATGTGTCGCAGCATGGCTACTCCCCAAATAGTCAAATCTGCAAACAACCCTGGAGTCACTGCTTCCAACGTGGAGGACTTTAAGCCTGTGGGTTGGGCCTGCAAGCTGGCTGCTCTAAGCTGCCTGCACAGTGCAGAGACACTGACGGCACAGATAAATTTGTGTTCGGGGCTATGTTTTTCAGTATGGGGCAAAAGGTTGAAGACAGCATTATAATTACTTTCATACTTCCCATTGATATTATTGCATCCAGGAATTGGGGTTTCACCTATTTTGCTGTTCTCTTCATTCTCCTCCTGATTTGTGTTATTAAATGTCTTGACCACATTCTTGTTTTCAGGTAAACAGGCGTCTTTGTTACCAATCTCATCACAAAGCATCCTTACAACTCTGTCACTATCTTCAAATCTGGCTAAAAGAGTCATCCTCAGGGCAACATGGCAGAAGACCCCAAGTGTGAGAAGCAGCCCCCCTAGAGAACATTCTATGCTGTGGTAGCATTCCCATGCCTGCTGCATGCACTCCTGGCTGCAATACCTGGCATAGCTGCAGCCGCCACAGGGTACTGTGGCCAAAGTGTGCTTCAGACATCGGTGACAGTAGAGGTCCCCATTGGTTACTCTGGTGTCCCACTTGCTCTCTAGGCTGTGATACAGTGATGGCATTTCTCCAGGGTTAAGAACACTTGCAAAAGCACTTTCCTTCACCAGGAGTTCTCCTGGGAAAATGTCTTTTGTGGCAACTAGGTGGCGGCCTTTCAAAGGGTCTGTGCACAAGCTGACAGATAATGATGCCCCGGAAATCTGTTTGTTCTCTTCCCCTAGGGCCATATCCTCAAAGGCTTTGGTGAGAGCTGCTGGGAAGGTTTCTGGAAGCGCCTCCTTTTCTTGTATTTTCAGTTTCAGATGATAGAGGGTCCGCGGCAGACTCTGATGGGAGGAAAGTACTTGGGGATTGGCAGCGAGGTGGCTTTCAAGGTCACTGATGGTCTGTCTTGCCTCCTGGAGTCTCCTCAGGCTCACCAAACATTCTAACTGACGCAGCATCATTTTGGGTTGCAATCTTTCAGGATACCCATGCATGCTTGCTCTCACTATGTCTTTAAGACATGCCTGAAAACAAAACAAAAGTTCCAGGATGATCCTTCGTCTCCACTCTTCACAATGTACTGAAAACTGAGAAACCACAGCACGTAAATGGTCATTAAAAGTAAACAACTTCAAATGAGAGCTTAGGCCTTAAATTACATTCTCAGTTCTGCTTTGTGATCTTTCCTTTTTCTCTCTTCCTTCCTCCTTCCTTCCCTGCTCTTTTCCTCCCCTCCCTCTCTCCTCTACTCTCCTTCCTTATGCTGGAGATTGATCTCAGCCCCCGTATGACCTTTTAATTGAGTGACTAGTAATACTTGTTGAGAGTATTATGTCTAATTTTTCTTATTATGGAGTTCTGGCTTTTTTGTTTGCTTCTTTGAGACAAGGCTCACTATGTATGGATAGCCCTGGCGGTCCTGGAACTCTCTGTAGATCAGGCTGGCTCCAAACTCTTAGGCCTGTCTTTGGATCCTGAGTGCTGAGACTAAAGATTAAGCTTGTCTCTCCATGACCAGCTCAATAGTTCTGTATTTTAAGAGGAAAAAAAGTCTTAAAAAATTATAGGGAGTTAAGAAGGTAGATTTTGCTGGACTTGGTAGCGCATGCCTTTAATTCTAGCATTTGGGAGGCAGAGGCCATTGGATCTCTGGGAGTTCAAGACCAGCCTGGTCTACATAATCAGTTCCAGGACAGCCAGAGCCACATAGTGAGACCTTGTCTCAAGAAATCAAAAAAACCAAACCAAACCAAACAAACAAACAAAAAAGTACTTGGGAGGCAGAGGCAGGCAGATCTCTGAGTTTGAGGCCAGCCTGGTCTACAGAGGGAGTTCCAGGACAGCCAGGATTGTTAAAGAAACCCTGTCTTGAAAAAAAGAAATGTGTATCGACTATGAATGAGTAAGAGGTTAGGTGTGATCTTATGCAAACAAATTAACTTTTTAAATGCCTTTGTTTTCTCATCTGAAACAGAAATGATACATCAACAGGTCATTTTAGGAATGAGGTAAAGTGATATATCTAAAGTGATGAAAGGAACTCCTGGATGATTCAATAAATGATCATCATTATTAGAAGTGAAACATATGATCCATATAGAGAGGTGATAAAGGATAAATGCTTCCTAAGTTCCTCTACACTTAGCCTCAGGAATCTAGTTCTTCTTCCTTAGGACCTAGAGTCTTAGATCTTTTTTCATTATTTAGAGAATACTTTGTTAGTTTCTGTAAGCAAACCTATGTAGATATGACTGAATATTTAATACAGTGCATTACTTCTGTATAAATGGAAAAATTAAGTTTAATGCACTTACACCAATAATTAATTAATTAATTTCTGTACTATGCCAATTTAACATGGTAAACTGGGATATTCTTTCCCATAGCTGACAGCACAGCTAAAGCTTCCCAGAATTAAAATTTCTCTCCCTCCCTCCCCCCCCCCTCACTCACACACACACACTCAAATAACAGCAGTATGTTATGCATCAATAGCAGGAGCTTTTCCAGGTTCTGAAACTATCTGAACAAAATCAGAGACATCTTACACATTAAAAAAAAAAAAAGGAAAAAACAGAATTCCAGATTATTGGATTATTGTTTTTTTTGTTTTTAAGTAGCAGCTCTGATTGGCCAGTGTTGACTACATAGCCCAGGCTAACCACAAATACTTAGCATGCCCCAGCCTTCTACATGCTAGCATTATATCCAAGCAACACCATGCCCAGATAGAGCTTCTATTTTACTATGAAGGGCAGTGAGTATGAACGTGTTACTATTCTAATAGTCCTCAACTCCAGTGTATAGCTGAATTTCTCTAGAATGCATGCATAGATGGAATGGTAAGTTAGAACGTGTCCTTTCTACTACACATCTCAGGCTCACAGGTATCTTCCTAAACATAGATGTGATTTTTGTCATTTCCTGACTTAAACTCCAAGGCTCAATGCTCCACAGTTGTTTCTGTTGTTGTCGCAGCAATTAGAGGATGAGAAGAAAGCCCTTACAGCAAGCTACCTCAATGGCACTCACAGGCCGTCCTGGGCCTCTTTCCACACTCTTGATGCTCACTTGAAACAGCTGTATCATCAGAGGGATAATCTTAAGCATGCCTCAAATTCCTTCTTTTAAGCTGTTATTTTATGAGTAGGTGTTTTGCCTGCATGTATGTCTGTGCACATGCTTGCCTGGTGTCTTCAGAGGCCAGAAGAGGATGTCAGATCCTCTAGAAATGGAGTTACAGCTCATTGTGAGCTGCCATGTGGGTGCTGGGAATCAAACCCAAGTCCACGGAAGAGCAGCTGGTGCTCTTAACCATTGAGCCATCTCTCCTAGAGTCCTCATGCCCTGAGGCATTTGTTTCAGAAGAAACAAATGAACAAGGTAATACCTGGACACGCCTGGAATCTAAAGTGCCATTATCAACACATCTGGCTGATAAGGACCCTGAGAAGTGTTGGCCTATTGGATCCAGTCCATGTCTATAGACAGTGCCGCAGCTTTTCCTTATGAACCAACACTTCCTCATGGCCACCAGTCAGAGGTTACAGGAGTCAGAAGGATGAGTTGGTGGATGTCAGTGTATCCAAGTTAACTAGTCTCAGTGCACAAGAAACAGAGGGAACCTCATCTTCACTGAAACCACAAGCAGGACACAGGCACCCCAATACTCACTTCATACTGACCCAGATGGAAGAGGGCTGCCGAGCGATTGGCATAGCACAATGAAATGTCCTCAGTGTTAGGCCTTGAATGCGACACCCCCTGGAAAACAATGAGCTCGTCACAGGAACAAACGGGAAGTAGCATCTCTACATTTCTTAGATAATGGGGGATCTACTACGAAGGACTGATTGGAATTGGAAAAAAATTACTGAACCTTTCTGTTCTAGCTGCTTCCCTTTCCTTTTTACCTTATCGCAAACCTCTGAAGATCAGTGAGGAAATAAAGATTCAACACTTTTAAAACAGTATCATCAGACGCAGCTTCAGGCACTTCTACCACAATTTACCCAGGCTGATCTTGAACGCACTCTGTTACCCAGGCAGACCTTGAATTTACAATCCACTGCCTCAACTTCCCAAGTAGCTGGGATTACAGGTCTGTCCCACCAGGTCCAGTATAAATGAACCAAATTCTTAATGTAACAAATGAAAGTGTAATAACTCTGGAAGAAACTACGAAGAGTCAAAAGTACTGTTGAAGGAATCCCTTTCAATTACAATAAGAAATCCAGGATGTTACTGGGTGTGGTAGCACATGCCTTAATCCCAGAACTTGTGAGGTGGAGGAAAGAGGATCAGAAATTCAAAGCCAGATTCTGCTACAAAATTTGAGGCTATCCTTGGCCATGTGAAACCCAGTCCCAAACAAACAAAAAACAAAAACAAAAAACCCCACAAACAACCTCCCCCAAAACAAACAACTCCCTCAAATAAATAAATAAAAAATTAAGAAAAACAAACAAACAAAAAGAAAAAAAAAAAAAAGCCAGGTGGCGGCGGCATATGCCTTTAATCTCAGCACTAGGGAGGCAGAGGCAGGCAGATCTCTGAGTTCGAGGTCAGCCTTGTCTACAGAGTGAGTTCCAAGACAGCCAGGGCTACACAGAGAAACTCTGTCTCAAAAAACAAACAAACAAACAAAAAAAAAAAAAAAAAAAAAAAAAAAAAGAAAGGAAAGAAAAAGAAAAACCACAAGTACTTGTCTACCATATGGTAAGCTCTAGGTTCCATTTCTAGTACTGTGATATAGATTCATGCACACATACATGTGTATGTATGTACATATGTTATAAATCATACATACGTATGTATTTTTCACAACACAAAACAATAAGTAGTATCAAAAATGTAAACATTAGACTGAATGTATCTTATAATATAGGCAAAGAGTTAACTTCTTTACTTCATCAGGTTTCTATAGGTCAATAACAAGACAACCAATAATCCAGTAAAAAACACACACAAATGATATGAACAGTCCTTATGGGAAATACTAATGACTCTTCTGTTTGTTTTTTTGAGACAAGGTCCTGGCTGTCCTGGAACTCACTAGGTAAACCAGCACTGGGATTAAATGTGTACCACTTGGGAGGCAGAGGCAGGCAGATCTTTGTGAGTTCTAGGCCAGCCGAACTAATTTTTCACCCATCAATTTGGCAAAGAAAAATGCAACCAAGAACAGACTACTTGACCATGGAGTGGGAAAATGGGCATTCTCATTATGTTGCTAGTGGTAGTATAAACTAGTCTGATAACTAGCAATATATAGTAAATGTTTTGGGGTACGGTGCTATGTTTAGAAGCCAGAGCTTCATGCGTGCTAGGTAAGCATTATAGCACTGATCTATGTCCTTATTCTTAAAATTTGATATATTATTTATTTTTTATATTTATGTGTGTACACGAGTGTACCCGGACTCATATCATGATGGCATGTGTATTGAGGTCAGAGGACAACTCCCAGGGATTGGTTCTCTCTTGCTATCTTGCGGAATCTGAAAATTGAAGGCTTATCCAGGGTTTTGCATAACTGCCTCTACCCATTGAGCCTTCTCATTGGTCCACCTGGAGCTCTTAAAATTAAAAAGATTATGAGCATGTGCATATGTTTGTGTGGGGGTATATACATGTGGTACAGTGCCCAAGGAGGCCAGAGGCATTGGATCCCTTGGAGATGGAGTTACAAGAAGGTACAGGAAGGCAAAGTCATATCTTCTGCAAGAGCAGTACATACTTTAACTGATGAACCATCTCTCCAGCCCCAACCTTGAACTCTTGATCCTCCTGCCTCTACCTCCTAAGTGCTGGCATTATAGGTATGATTATCATGCCCAGTCCAGTCCTATTTTTTTTATCTTACTTTTATTTTTTAAGGGCTAGGGTCTGAAAAACGCTGAAGAGGGCTAGCAATATAGCTCAGTGGAATAACTCCTGCCTAGAATTTGTGAAGACTTGTGTTTGTTTCCTAGCACCAGGCAAAAGAAAAAAAGTGGGGTATACTTGAGGGAAGGAAACCAGTGAAGAAAAGGAAAAGAGATAGAAGAGAGCAGTGGGGGACAAAGATGAACAGGGCACAATGATATAGGTAACCTTCCCCCCACCCCATATATACAATATCACAGTGAAGTTCACTCTTTGTATACTGAAAAATGAGCTAGGCATGGTGGTGCACACCTGTAATTCCAGCACTTGGGTAACTGAGGCAGGAGAATTACGCTTAGCTTCAAAAGAGTTTGAGGCTAACCTGGGCTACTATGGTGCCCAGGCTAGCCTTAGCTCCTGGATTAATGATTTTTCTGCTTCAGTTTTCAAATAACTGGAGATTAATGGCACTATACTGGGCTGTTTTTATTCACCTATATATGTCTTATATACAGTATATTTAATAAGACCTAGCTTATGGGGATAGAAATAGATTAGACTAGGGGACAGGAAAAGAAACCACACTGTATATTCTTGCAATTTTTGAAATTCAACTATATGAACATATTTCCTATCCTCAAAATAAAAGTATAATAATAATATTAATATATAATAATAAGCAGTGTTGTTTTAGGATATGGAGAAATGAACTTTCCCATATTCTGTCAGAATGGACATTAACTAATTCTTTCCTGGAGAACAATTCAGCGTCAGTACCAAAGGCCTGAAACTATTCCCTTTGACCCAGCACTTTACCCTTCTGCTAATTCATCCTAAACAAAAAATCAGTTGTATATAAATGTTTATACAGAAAATGCTTATTATAGCATCATAATACCAAATAATATGCCAATATTAGATGTTAAATTAAATTTCTTACGTGTAATAGAACACTGAGTTAGGTACAGAAAATCACCTTGTAGCAGAAAATTTAATAACGTGAGAAAATGGCTACAATAAATTGTTGAAGGGAAAGAGCAGGTTACAAAGCAGTAAGTGTAGCATTATCCCAATTTTGTAAAAGAAAAACACATTCTCACAGGAAAAAATCTGGCAGGATGGATAGAAGCAGAAATGTTAACAGTACTTATCACTGGTTATGACTTTTTTTTTTACTCTTTATATTTCTCTATATTTTCCAAAGTAACATTTATTACTTTTACAGAAAAAAAATCAACAAGCATTACTTTAAAAAGAAAGAAAATAGCAGCTCTCTATAAAATTGCAAAGTACTGTAATCACCAAAATACCAGCTTCGTGAAATAGGAAGTGCATCTCCCTCTAGATCCACAGCAAATCTTCATCTTTTTTCTCTCTCTTGAGACAGGGTTTCTCATGTTGCCCAGGCTGATGTCAAACTCATCCTAGAGCTCATTTAAAAAAATTTATTTTATTTTTAAAATTATGTGTATGTGCGCAAGTATGTGCATGTGTGAGTGTGGGTGCCTGTGGAGGCCAGAAGGGGGCATCAGATCCCCTGGAGGTTGAACCACACCTGCCATGTTCCTTGCAAAGGCAGCAAATGCTCTCAAGCCCTGAGCATCTCTCCAGCCCCTCCTTTCTTTTTCACTTTCCAAGGGATCACATTTAGGATGTAAAGGCATAAACCATTACAAAGTAGGGCTTTTATATATTTGTAGAGTGGCTGTTGTAGCTTTGATAGTTTTTGAAAAATTAATTCCAAGTCTTGAATATTGATTTCTCAAAGGTGTCGGAGGGGTACAACATTCTCACCCCCAGTGCTGGGAATTTAACCAGGGACCTCATGTATGCTAGGCAAGTGATGTACCATGGAGCTGCACCTCACTTTCACCCAGTTGTATACTTTCCCCCTCCTCAAACTTGTTACATAGCTAAGGCTGACCTTTAACCCCTCATCTTTCTCCCTCCCCGAAACTTGGATTACAGGAACGTGCCAACATGCTAGGCTTATGCCATTCTTTTAATACATAAGATTACAGGTCAAGAGTTTGACATATTTTTGATTTAATCCCATGTAAAACTCTGAAAAAGCAACAGAAGATATTTTCTCAGGGCACTATGGAAGCAGGTCAGTAAGAGTAACAGTGTTAAAAGCTACAGTTGTGCTTCCTGATCTAGCTCGGTGGGACTGGAGACACAGCTCAGCAGTTAAGAACACTGGCTCCTCTTCCAGACACTGGAGTTTGATGCCCAGAACTCACATGGCAGCTCACAATAGTCTATATTCTAGTCCTAGAGGATTTGACACCCTCTTCTGGCCTCCTTGGGCACCCAGCATGCACGTGGTGCAGAGACATACATGTAGGCAGAACCTATATATATAAAATAATAATTTAAAAAATATAGCTTGGTCATGGTTAGTTATAGGTTAGTCATATTGACCGCCACTAATAGCAACATGTTAACTCACGACCAACAAAACCTAGTTTGACTGGGTTCTAGCAAATCTTCTCATTGATAGCCTCAGATCACCTAGAGCTTTTATGTTGACCAGTCTGGCCTTGGATTTATAGAGATCCACCTACCTATGGCCTCCTGAGTGTAAAACAAACAAAAATCCAGTGGCTATGAAATTCAGTAATATGACTCTATCTTCTGCAGAATATGCCTTGTTCAACTGCTGGGTTGGACGAATTTTACCTTAGAGTACAGCACTGCAGCGCCTGTGTATTCCTTCTTTTGGAATTTTTTGTTTCCTTCTTCTCTGTAGAAAAGGGGAGCATCATAGTCTTTTTCCACCAAGTAAGCACTAGAAAGTCGCTTTAAAAACATCTCATCCTCAGGCCTTTGTGCAGAAAGAAGGAAACAAACAAAAAGGAGAAATTTGTTATTTCAAGGAAGGCTCTGGAATTACTGTACTTGAAATTGCAACAAGTAGCTGAGAGCACAATACACACAGGTCTATATGTACTGTGCAAACTGAGACTACCTCCTGGTCTCAGAGACAGGGACAGAGCTGAGAGTACTAATGTCTGACTCTGTATCTCATATTTAGTGGTCAGGGCATCATGGATCGCACATCACAGTGAAGCCTGGGTGTGAAGAATTATATAAAACATGGAATCTTTACACCAAGGAGTGCTCTCAGTTACACTTGCTGAAAATAGTGAGGAGGGCTGGGGAGATGGCTCAGCAATTAAACATGTGCACTGGTCTTCCAGAGGACAGATTTCTCTTGGCACTCATATCAGACGGCTCACAACTCCTGTGAACTCCAGCTCAAGGGTGTCCTATACCTCTGACTTCTGTGAGCATCTGCACTTGTGTGCACACACCCACAAACAGAAACATGCATATAATTAAAAACAAAAATAAATTACAAAAAATTTACTGAGGATCTGGGCATGGTGATGTAGACCTGTAATTCCAGCCATCAAGAGACTGAAGCAATAGGATTACCATGAGTTGGAGGCTAGCCTGAGCAAGATAGTAAAGCTTTCTTCAAACGCAAATGCACAACCCTCCCCCCACAATATTAAAAGTGTGTGTGTGTGGCAATTACATGGCTCAACTCACAAAGGTACTTGTTGCCAAACTTGACAACCTGAGTTTGATCCTGGGAACCAAATGATGATGGAAGAAAACTCCTACAAGTTGTCTTCTTATTTCTACACGAACATAATGACACGCATATGCATGTGTACCCACATAACCACAAAAAATTATATGCTTGCTGGGTGTGGTGGCACATGACTTCAATCCCAGAACATAGGAGGCAGAAGCAGGTGGATCTTTCTTGACACAGGGTCTTTGTATGTAACACAGGCAGGCCTCAGTCTATAATCCTCCTTCCTCAGTCTCCCAAATCTGATAAAAGGTTTTCTTTTCTTTAAAAAAAAAAAAAAAAAAAAATGGGGGGCGGTGGCTGGTGATGGTTGCATACACTTTTAATCCCAGCACTCAGGTAGGGAAAGGTAGGTAGATCTCTGAGGCAGCTGGTCTACAGAGTGAGCTCTAGGAGAGCCAGGGCTACACAGAGCCACCCCCCTCCATATAATATTTATGTGTGTGTGCGTGTGCAAGTTTCCGTGGAGATTAGAAGAGGGTGTTAGATTCCCTGGAGCTGGAGTTACAGGTGGCTGTGATCCAAATGATGAGGGTGTTGGGAACTGAATTCAGGTCCTCTAGAAGAGCAGCAAAGTCTCTTAACTGCTGAGCCATCTCTCCAGTCCCACAAATGTTTTATATAGTAGAATCTGATCTGATATATAAATTCAAAAATACACATACGTGATAATGAATATTATATTTTCAAATGAGGAGGAATAGTATAGAATAACCTACCTTATACTTTTTGACAATGCCATAAAGTAAAATATAAATAATAAAAGTAAGAACAACAAAAAAAGATGAGATCCTGGGTGTGGTGGCATATGCCTTTAATTCTAACACTCAGGGGCAGAGACAGGTAGATTTTTTGAGTTTGAGGACAGCCTGGTCTATATAGAGTTCCAGGCCAGTCAAAGCTACAGAGTGACACTGTCTCAAAAAACCAAAATTCAAACAAATAAAAACCCATTCCTCCCCCAAAAATGACAAGAAAAAGTAAAAACTTCTCTTAAGTAAGTTCAGTAAGAGAAGGAATTACAATTAAAACTACAGATGTTTTTTAAACATTCATTTGCTATGTAGCTCACATGTATGCCACAGTGCACATGCAGAAGGCAGAAGATAACTTACAGGAGTCAGTTTCCTCTTACTAACATGTGGGTCCCAGGGACTGGACTTAGACCATCAGACTTGGCTGCAAGCACCTTTACCCTAAGCCATTGATTCAGCCTATGCAAATCGGAGCACCAGAATAGGTAAGGTCCTGCCTGTGCCTGTAGTCCCAGCACTGAGTGGGACAAAGACAGGGGGACCACTGCAGCTTGCTGGTTTCCAGCCTGGGAGGGGAAGCAAGCTCCAGGTTCAAGAAGATGCCCCACCTCAAAGGAATAAAATATATTTCTTTGGATACATGCCACCAGGCTGACTTCAGACTCAGAGATCCTTCTGCCTCTGTCTCCCGAGTGTTAAACAAATGGCATGCTATCACTATGGCTGAGAATGTAAAATTTAATGTGAAGTTCCACTGCCTCTGTTCTGAAAGTCTTTCTAACTGTATAGAAGTTCACTGAGTTCTATAGATTTTTGGACTTGTTAATTTTGGTGTGTGATGTTTTTCTTTATTTCCAAGTTTTTTTAAATAATAAAGTTTATATAATTTTTATTTTTAAATTTTCATTTATGTATTTTATGACAAGTATATGTGTGCTCTATGTGTATACTCATCTATATGCCAGAAGAGGGCATCAGATCCATTATAGATGGTTGTGAGACACCATGTGGGTGCTGGGAATTGAACTCAGGATGTCTGGAAGAATAGCCAGTGCTCTTAACTGCTGAACCATCTCTCCAGTCCAAAGTATTATTATTATTTAAATAAATAAGGTGGTGTGTAAGAGAATGCTTTGCCAAGAGGCTTTTTGTGTGGTGCAGGCTTCCTTATGCTTATATGCTGCTTGGACTTCTGGGAACAGCTTGGAGGAAGGTATTTAAGAAAGAGTGCATCTGTTGGAAAGGACAGTTGGTGAGCACCAGGTTGGGTGGTGTCAGGGAAGAGTGAGCACAATAGTTGGGTGGTGACAGGGAAAAAGTGAGCTCCAGAAGCTGATAGGAAGGCAGGCAGAAGCAAGGCTCAGATAAAAAGGAAAAACTGGGGTTTTAAAAAAGTTACAAGTTAGGATCTTTTTCAGTAACCCCTGGGAGAAGAGGAACTAGAGGGGGTGGAGTTCTGTTAGGAGTCCAGTTATGATGTTAAGGCCTCAGGATTAAAGCGCCTCCATTTTCTGAACTCCATCTTCATTGCCTTAAGTTTATCTTCGTTACCTGAAGTTTACTTTAAGTTCCCCTACCAAAGCAACAGGGATCAACACCATCAAGGGAGCAGGGCCCACTATCTAGGAGATAAAAATTTAAGTTTCTGCTAATCAAGGGAACTAAAACATAACCTGTTCTTTACCCCTCACCTGCCAAGGTAACAAAGAACAACATATTCCTGCCCTCAATAGCCAATCAAAATACAGGTTGGTTGCTGTTACCTTGTTCTGCCCACTAAGCTTGGCTGATCTGGGGAAACACCTGCTCTATGGTTTTTTCCTTTATACACCGTATGAAATTCACCTTCGGGAGCTTTTGCTTCATCTGTGATGACGGTGATTGCTCCTGATGTGTCAATAGTCCTTTCCTTTCTCTTTTACCGTTCTGTGTGATGAATAAACTTTGCTTTGGAGTGAAATGGGTATGTGAGAGTTACTGTCCGGTCTCGAATCTCGACAATGAGTGGAAAAGTAAGTTACAAAAGGCTTCAAAGCTTAAGATACAGAGCTTAAAAATGGCTGCAGCTTTTAAGAAAACAGTTACACTCTTTACCTTTTAGCCCCCAAACAAAGGAAGCTTGAGAGCCCAGACCCAAACAGCAGAAAACAGCAGAAAAAAGCCTTTCACACTTTAAAAAAAAAAAAAAAAAAAAAAAAAAACAAAACAACTTTTATAGTGCACAGTGAGAGGGAAGGAGACCTGACATCCTCCACTGGCCTCCATGTTGCATGCACAGGCATAGACACCCACACACTACATGTATCACACACAGAGAGGAAGAAAAAATTCTATTAACATGGAGCAAAGTTTTTATTAAAGTAAGATATACATTAATCAACACTGATAAGTACATAAGTATGTAAATTTATTATATTGTACAACTATCATTGCTGTCTTTTTCTTTTTTCTTCTACCTCTAAGACAGGGTTTCTCTATGTAGCCCGGGGTGTGCTGGAACTCACTCTGTAGACCAGGCTGGTCTTGAACTCAAAAGATCCGCCTGCCTCTGCCCCCTAGTGCTGGGATTAACGGCGTGCACCACCACTGCTGGCTACCACTGCTGTCTTTATTTTTTGTACATTATTTCTTTTGTGTGCATGTGTGTAGACGCATGTAATGTACGCCACAACAAGCATATGGAGGTCAGAGGACACCTTTTCAGGAGTTGGCTCTCTCCTTTCACTGTGGGTTCTATGAGTAACACTCAGGTTGTGAGACTTGCACAGCAAGTGCTTTTACCCACTAGCCAGCTCACTGTCCCCACCCTACTCCCTTTCTTTCACCCTGGGTCTCTCACTCTTGTGCAGGCTGGCCTACAACCCCTAACAACTGTTTGCGCTTGTCTCCGCTTCCTGAGTGCTGGTACACTGCGTGAACGTCACAGCTGGCTTCATCACTGTCCTTCTGCATCTTCCCAAACTGAAATACGCCATTAACTTCATTCTGCCTTCTCCCCAGTTCCTTGTAAATTCTACATCTTTTGCCCAGTATGGGCTCTTTTTTAAGTTACATCTTATTTATATATTTACTTGTGTATGTGTGCCAGGGTGCAGTGTGGAGATTAGAGGAAATGTATGGGAGCTGGGGTCTCAGGGACTGAGGCTGGGTCTTTAGGTTTAGTCGAAAGTCCTTTACTCACTGCGCTATCTTGCTTGCCCCATCATAGGTTCTTTATGTAAAGGGTCATAAAATATTGTGGGGGAGTGGATGAAGTCCTGAGTGCACGTGTTCTGTTGATACGGCTGTGCCTCAGACCCTCAGACCATGGCAAAGCCTTTCTCTGGTCCTGTGAGGATGCTGGTAGTGTGTCCAAAAACTATCAATCACAGCTTTCTCTCTTGGATGATTGTAACCTAAGACTGCTCCCCTACAGAGACCCCTAACCAAGACTAGCTAACCTGCCTCCTTATGCTATGCACAATAAATGGGCTGAGGTTCCAGGTTGTGGCATAGTAGATGCCTTCCATCAGAGAGAGCACAGCCCACCCTATCCCAGCTTTTCTGTACACATCTGTCCTTTCTTCAGGTTGCCAGAACCAAGCCTTGCTGGACACAGCATATTTCTCTTTTTTTGGCGTCTTATTTCACTTGATAAAAAGTTTTCAAGGTTCAACATGTTACACCCCGTCCCAGAATTTCCCTATTTAAAAGATGGCTGAATGATATTTCATTATCCATTCATGTGTTGTTGGACATTCATGTGTGTGGTGGTTTGAATAAGAATGGTTCCCACAGGCTCATATGCATGATTGCTCAGTCTTCAGACAGTGACACAACTTGAGAGGGATTAGGGGGTGTGGCCTTGTTGGAGGAAGTGTGTCACTGAGGGTGGGCTTTGAGGTTTCAAAAGCCCAAGTCAGGCCCAGTGGCACTCTCTTCCTGCTGCCTGTGGAACACAGTGTAGAACTCTCAGCTACTTTTCTAGCACCATGTCTGCCTTCATGCCACCATGCTCCCTACCATGATAACAATGAACTGAACCTCTGAACTGTAAGCTAGCCCCAATTAAGTGCTTTCCTTTATAAGACTTGCCACTCATGGTCTCTTCACAGCAAGAGAATACTAAAACAGTGTGCTTTATACTTTTGACTATTGTAGAGAATGCTGCAGTGAACACTGGTGTGCAGATATTTGCTTATATACTGCTTTCAGTTATTTTGGATATAATCTCAGAAGTGGGATTATTGCATCATACAATAATTCTTTAACTTCCAAGCAATTTTCCACGATGGTTATAATTTTACATTCCCACTGGCTAAGAGAAGGGTTCCCATTTCTACACATCTTCACCAACATTTCTATCTTTGTTTTTGAGTAACAGCTGTCTAATGACTGTGAAGTGTTATCTTATCTCAGCGTTGACTTGCATTTTCCTGATCATTAATGTTGCAAAGCATCATTTTACATGTTTATTGGCTGTTTGTGTAACATCTTCTTCGAAGAAATGTTGATTCAAGTTATTTGCCTTCTTAAATTGGATCTTTAAAAATTGTTGAGTTCTGGGAGTTCTTCATTAACTCTGGATATTAATACTCCAATAAAAAATGATTAACAAGTATTTGTTCCCATTTTGTGGGCTATGTTTTTATTCTCTTGATACTGTCTTTTGATTCTCAACAGTTTAATCTGGATGAAGGTCCAGTTTATTTTTTCTTTTATGGCCATGTTATTGACACATCTAGCAATCACTGTCAAACCCAGTCATGAAGATTTTCTTTTAAGAGATTTACAATTTTAGCTCTTTAAGTTTGTAAATTCTGTTTCACTTAATTTTGTATAGAGCATAAAGGTCTAACTTCATCCTTTTCCGTATGGCTTGAAACTAGTACACTAGTCCTCCTTTCTCCAGTCTTAATCTCTGTTGTGTAGCAATTTCTTCAGAAAAAAAGCTTCCACCTTGGAGGGAAGCTCCTTGGACAAAGGTTGTTCCATGGAGAAGTGAAACGGTCCATCCTGCAGGGAAGCTTGTTATACTCAGGAAGTAACATTCGTAGCTTTGTAAGTCTCTGAAACCGACAGGATTCACTAGGTCCCTCCTTTCCCCAAGCATATAGAAGCTATAAGGATTGGGGAGATCAGCTGAAGTGTCTAACTGCCTGGAAGAGGCTCAGACCCACTGTGCTGGCCCCAGGAGGCACTCCTCAGCCTGTTGAGCTGCCTGTAGGTTGTTCAGTGAATTCTACTTTTCTAGCTTTTATGAGCTTTTCATGATGGGCTCATAGTGATGGAGGAGCAGTGTCACACAATGCTCTCTTAGTTAGGGTTACTATTGCTATGAAGAGACACCATGACCAAGGCAACTCATAAAAGAAAGCATTTAATTGAAGGCTTGCTTACAGTTTGGTTCATGATCATCATGGCAGGAAGCACACAGGCATGGTGCTAGAGTTGTAGCTGAGAGTTCTACATCCTGATCTGTAGGCAGCAGGTCGGGGAGTAGGAGTTGTTGGGCTTGGCATTAACTTTTGAAACCTCACATTCCTCCTCAAACTGGGCCACACCTCCTAATCCTTCCCAAACATTTTCACCAACTGGTGAAAGGGACCAGGCCTTTAAATATATGACCCTATGGGGGCATTCTCATTAAAACCACCTCCCCCCTCTTCCACCTCTTTCCCCTGACTGTCTCTCCCTCCTCTCTAGTGAGACCAAGAGAAGAAAAGCCTCTTAATGGAGCCAACTTGCAAAGTGGAAAGTTCCTGCCTTGGCCTTAGACTAGGTACAAAGTTAGACAGTAAGTAACAATTTAGTAACTGGCATTCATCTATATTTATATCATTTTTTTTTCTCTAATCTCTTCAAAGCAAGTGCAGGCTGAATGTGGTGATACACACCTTTAATACCAGCACCCAAGAGACAGAGGCCAGCCTGGTCTACATAGCAAGTTTCAGGATAGCCAGAGATACATAGTGAGACCTTACCTCAACGAAAGGAAGAAGAAGAGGAGGAGGAGGAGGAGGAGAAAGATGAGGAAGGAAGGAAGGAAGGAAGAAGAGGGGAGGGGAAGGGGAAGAGGAAGAGGAGGAAGGAGGAAGGAGGAAGGAAGGAAGAAGATGGGAGGGGGAGGAGGAGAGGAGGAGAAAGAGGAGGAGGAGAAAATGATGATGCTATAGTTTGAGTGTGACAAGTCCCCCAAAGCCCCATGTGTTTGAACATGGTTTCTAATTGATAGTACTTTTTTGGAAGTTGTGGTGGGCTTTCAGCGGGCAAATGTACACATCATCCTTACATTATATAAGAAACTTAAGAACAGAGAAATAGATAGGGAGCTCCTGATTCATTCTGAGACTACCACAACTCTGATTCCAAGAGCTGACAAAAAGAAAAGAAAAAATATGTAGGCAAATATTATTTATAATTATAGTTATAAAAATCTTACATTAACAGATTAAGAAAAACGGTCATTTCTCTCAAGATATTTTTAAAAATCTGGTAAAGTTCAATGCATATTCGTGATTAAAATGTTTGGCATTGAGGAATATAAGACAACTCCCCCCAACTGACGCAAACTGCACATTATGTCCTGTGGTAAATATTCTAAGTGTGTACTAGCATCCAACACAGTACAAGATGTGTACCTATGCTACGACAGTTAAAAAGGTGGTGGTACAAATGCCAGACCAGAGGACTACTATGTACAGATATCATTATTAACCTAAAAATGCCAAGAAGATTGACATAACAATGAAATAATGTTGCAGTACACCAAAGCAGTCATTTATCCAGCAATTAAAAATATTCTACCTTTTATTTATACCTTAACCACCAATTATGGACTATAATTGGGGGAAAAGGTTTATACACAATAACAACAAAAGAAACCTTACAAGTAAAAATAAATCTAACAGGAAATGAGCAAGACCTATGTAAAGAAAACCATAAACATTTACTTTAGGACATAAAAGAAATCCCAAGTAAGTGGCAAGACAATCTTTTCCTTGGATGAAAACATTTAATATTGTAAAGATGTCAGCTCTCCCTAAATGAATCTATAAATTTAACACAATCCCAATCAAGAGCCCAACAACATTTTTTATGAAACTCAACAAGCCAATTCTGAAGTTCACATGGGGAAATGGACAGGATATAACAAAGGTTCTGAAGAAGGGAAAGACTGGGTGTGTGCATATGGGCTTAGCAACCGAGTGAGGCAGTCACATTTGTACTGGAAGGCTCCCTGCTTGATGAATGCCCCTTTCCTCCTACAGGTAAATCTCAGTGGGCAAACTGTTCCTTGAGTGGAAACTGGGTTGACCTCCAGATCACACCAGATTTTGACAATTGTAGGAGTCACGTATCTTTCACTGAAGGGCTTATGTGGAAGATCATGGGCTAATCTATTCCCGGATGGGCACAGGTGGTCTCAGCCTTTACTCCCAGCCCTCGGTAGGCAGAAGCAGGAGGTTCTCTGCGAGTCAAAGCCAGCCTTAACTCATAGTGAGTTCCAGGACATCCAATGATACATAGTGAGACCCTGTCTTGGAAAATAAAGTAAAGCCTTCCCAGAACTTTTCAATGAAACTATCCAGGAAGAAGGTCTCCTTCTCTGGGGTTAGGAGGCTATGGAGGTATGTCTTGGGCTAAGAATGGTTACAGTATTACCAAATGCAAAGACTGTTAGATGTGGAAGAAATAAGTCTGATGGCATGCCTGAGTCTCTGTATACAAGCCAGCCTAAAAATATATCTGCTTTTGAAAATTTTCATTTCATAAAATTTTCATAGTTACAAATTTCAAATTTGAGCTGGGTTTCTGTTAACTTGAAACTCAAAGAGTTATAAAACGAATGAAATCACAGTAATTAAAACTCTTTGGCTTTTGCATACAGAGTCTAGAATGAAGTTTATATAGTAAGTGGGAACTTAATTTTGAATAAGTATGGCATTTTGAAGCACTGAGTACAAAATCAGCCATTCAATAAATAATGTAGAAAAACTGTCTGGTTCGAAAAAAAAAAAAAAAAGCTAAAATACCATCCTAGTTTGGTTCTCTGTTGCTGTGCTAAAACACAGATAAAAGCAACCTGGGGAGGAAAGGGTTTATTTGGCTTACACATCCTGATAACAGTAAATCACTGATTGAAGTCAGGGTAGGAGTTCGTTAAGCTGGAATCTGGAGGCAGGAACTGGAGCAAAAACCATGGAGGAAGGCTGCCCACTGGCTTGTTCCCAGGCTTATACACAGCTACCTTTCTTATACTTCTCAAGATCTAGGGCTGTGCACAGTGGGATGGGATCTTCTACAACAACCAGCAATCAAAAAAATGCCCCACAGAAATGTCCACAGGCTAATCTGATGGAGGCAATTCCTTAATTCAGATGACCTCTCCCACATGTCTAGGTATGTGCCGAGTTGACAAAAGCTAACCAATTATACACAACATTAATTTCAGACGTGTATGTATATTGTAATATCATATTGTCCACCTGTGGTGGTTTGAATGAGAATGGATTCCATTGCTTAGTCACAGGGAGTGGAGCTGTTTGAGAAGGCTTAGGAGGTATGGCCTTGTTGGAGGAGGTGTGTCTTCTGAGAGTGAGCTTTGTGGTTCCCAGGCACAGTGTCTCTACTCCCCCTCCCTCTCCTGCTGTGGATCAGGATGTAAAGTTCTCAGCTACTTCTCCAGCACTGTGTTTGCCTTATGCCACCGTGCTCCCTGCCAGGATAATGACTAAAACCCTCTCAAACTGTAAGCAAGCCCCCAGTTAAATGTTTTTGTTTGTGTTTTTATAAAGGTTGCCTTGGCCATGGTACCTCATCACATCAGTAGAACAATGACTAAGACAACACTCTGGACACATGTGATTTTTAATCTATCAATTATATGTCAATAGAGCTAGAAAATTTTTGGAAGGATTAGAGAGTTAAAAGTATAAAATGATCCAAAAAAGTAAGGAGAGAATATAATTTTACAATCCTGGTCATTCTAAGCAAGACATATAATTCATAAGATGTAAAGGAAAATGACAGTCAGGCATGTGGTACACACTAGCGATCCTAGCATTTGAGGTTGAGGGAGGAGGACTGCCATGAGTCTGAGGTCAGCCTGGACTATACGACAGATACCAGGCCATCAAGGACTACATAGCAAAATCCTATCTTAAGAAACAAACACAGAAGTTGGATGTGGTGACACATATCTATAGTTTAAGCACTGGAGAGGCAGAGGCAGAAAGATCACCATGAGCAGCCTAGTCTACATAGCAAGTTCCAGGACAGGTTTACATTAAAAACAAAAACAAAAATAAAACTCTGCCTCAAAAAACTAAACTAAGACACTAGAGCATTTGTTGCTTTGGTAGAAGACCTGGATTCAGTTCCTAGTACTCACAGAGTGGCTTGCAAGCATTTGTAACTCTTGTTCCAGAGGATCCAATGCCCTTTTCTGACATCTGTGGGCACTAGGCACACATGTAGTACACAGATATACATAAATCTAAAAAATGCACTAAAAAAACCCAACCCAACCCAAGTAACAGATATGCTTGTATGATGTTAAAACATCACCAATCTGTCAGTACTCAAGTCCCTATATATATTGTGTAGTATTGGCATGTGACATGCACATCCTTTCTTATTCTTTACAACATGTCTACACAACTTGTGTGTGTGCAGGGGTTGGGGATTGGGGGTGGGAGTGCTTGGGACCAAGCCTAGGCTTTAACATATATGCTTGGTGAGAACTCTACCATTGGCCCCATATATTGTTTAAAATATTTAAGATAACATAAACACCATATACATAGTTGTTATGTTGTATTGTTCAGTCAGAAGAAAAGAGAGCCGATTATGTTCAGTTCAGATGTATCCTAAGGCGACACAACACAAATGCTAGACCAGATGCAGAGAATAATGCTCCGACCGAGCACTGGAGAGAGAAGATCCGTGACAAGCAGGAAGCTCTAACTGGATGTGCCTACATATCATGTGAGGTACCAGGATTCAGTACAGTGTGTGATACAATTCAAGCTTGGCTTTGGAGAACTTGCTGGGGCTCTTTTCCCTGCCTAAATTTTTCTAGCCAACGTCAGGAAGAATCTAGGTATGTAGACCCTGTGGATATGGATGGCTGCCTGTACAATGGAAGATATACAAATTTAAAAGAGGTTTTTAAAAGCTCAGAAAAACTAGTAACATACATAGTGAAGTATAGCAAATATTCACGCAGCCAGACTTACAGATAGACGTAAGATGACCCATTGGCAAAATGGACAAAGAACTGAGCTGCAATGCCAGAAAATGGATACTATGTGAACAGAAAACTGTCAATTAAATACTAGCATTTTTTGCCTTTGTTCTTTTCATATTTTGTGGTTCTGGGGATTGAACCCAAGGACTATTGCTTTGGAATATTGGCGAGAATGTGGGAAATGCCTCTCATACACTGTTTATGGTAAGTTGATAAAGGCTTTCTGGTGGACAATTTGGCAGTATCTTTTCATTTTAAGATACCCATAACCACGGGTGGAACAATTCTCTATCTAAGAGTCTATCTTAATTTCTTAACTATGTGCTCAAAAACACACATAAAGATTGTTTACTGCAGCATTGTTTGTAATAGTGAAACAAAATCAAACAACAAAAACACTTAATTGCTCATCAGTAGGAGACAGAACAACTAAATTGGGACATAATTATACTATTCTAGTTACACCATATGGCTATTAAGAAGATTAAGGTGTGATGTTGAAAAGCCCCTTCGGAAAAATGCACACAGTATAATCCAATGGAGAATAAAGAAAAAGATAATGTATTTATATACAAATATGCAAATATACAAAAGGACCAGAGAGTTTTCTGACTATTTATCTTTGAAAAGAATGAGAAGAGTGTTACGGTTTGGAAATGAAATGTTTCCCTAAAACTCCTGAGTTGGAGGCTTGGTCCTCAATGCAAAGTTCAGAGGTAGGACTCTTAGGAAGTGACCGAATCGGGAAGTCCCTGACCTAATCAATGGATTAATCGGTTAGCAGATTAATAATCTGAAAGCATTGATGAGAGGAGGCAGAAACAAGGTGAGGTTGGAGGAAGTTCATCACTAGGGCACACCCTTGAAGAGTCTACCTTGTCATCAGTCCTTCACTTTCTTTGCTTCCTGGCTGCTGCAAGGTGAGCAGCCCCTTCTGCCACAAGCTCCCACTCAGGATGCTCTGATTTTCTCCAGAGTCAAGCCATGCAGCCAGGTGAACCTGCATTAAAACCATGAGCCAGAGCAGGCCCTCCTCCCTGGATTTTTACCAGATATTTTCCACAACAATGAACAACTGAGCAACATAGAAATGCGGTGCTGACTGTAAGGTTGCTGCTACAATTTCACCTGATGATAGAGTTCAGACGCTTTGCACCTGGTTTAAAGGAGGTGTCTAGAAAAGTGCAGGCTACAGAAAGCACAGAATGTTACAAACTGAATTTACTAGGATATTCTGGAGAGAGCTGAGAACAGAATGTTGACAGGATGTAGATAGTATAGGCTGTGCTCATGAGGTTTCAGATGGTGAAATAACCACTCTCTTGGGATCTGGATTAGAGCCACTCATGCAACATTGTGACAAAGGACTTGTCTATATTTTTCCATGCCTTGAGACTTTGTGGAAGGCTGAGTTTAAAGGCTGTAGTAGGTGCCAGGTGCAGCACTTGGGAGGCAGAAGTAGGCGGATCTCTGTAAGTTTGAGGCCAGCCAGGACTACAGAGTGAGTTCCGGGACAACCAGAGTTACAACAGAGAAACCCTATCTCAACAAACAAACAATAACAACAAAAAGTTGATGTGGGATATTTGAATTGGATATTTTATAGTTACATACCCTGTCTTTATGGAATGATGCTCCTGTGGACATGCTTTCTGTGCTGTATGGGGGAAGGGCGCTTTCTATGCTTTGTAGCTTGCTTTACTCTGTAGAAGACTTGCTTCCTGTACCTGTTCACACCTCTGTGCTAACAGCAATGGTGCAGGCCCCTAGTTCTCCATGTAAACAGGCCATTTGTTTATGTTAATGCAAATGAAGGATCCTATGGCACTTACAGGTTATACAGTCAGAAACCAGGGAAGACTTTGGTTTTTCAGTTTGGACACCCACCTGGATAGGTGACACATCCACTGGCAGACTCTGAGGGGTGTTAGGCTCTATTTGTTTGTGTAAATGAGGTCTCTGTGGAGGTGGGAGGGCTTTTTTAATGAATAAAGAACCTAGGGGAAGATGCAGAGAGTTATGTGAGGCAAGATCTTTGCCTAAGCCATTGCAGAGTTGTCCTTGCTCTTCTTTGAAATCGTAGCAGATATTGATATTTCCTTTACTAAAAGTGATGGATTAATCCACTGGAGTGGATTTTAAGGCAGCCTAGACTACAGCTTCAATACTACTTGCTGCATTTAACCGGATTTATAGGAAGAATTGGGGGCAAAAAAAGCAGAGCAGAGACGACAGTTTGGCAGAAAAGGGGTTCTTGATATAGAACTTAGTTTTTGTGTTGCTATGATCGAAATATCTGACAGAAACAACTTCAGAGGAAAGGTTTATGTTAGCTCATGTCTTCTGGGGATTTCTATCCAGAACAGCTCACCATGCTGGCAGGAAGGTGGCGAGGACAGATGTTCACTGTGTGTTGGATCAGGAAACAGACAGCTGCTTATCACTGTGTAGGCCTACCACTACTGGTCTAACTCTGTCGGCCAGGCCCTACATCTTAAAGGCTCTGCAGTTTATCAAAAGAATGCTACCATCTAGGAACCAAGTGTTAAACCACTGGTTTGTAGGGGATAAAAATACAAGGAACAAATTTCAGTGGAAGTGTATTCCAGAAAAAGAAGGCATAGCTGTTAAAAAGATTAATGCTGGCTGGGGATTAATTAAATCTGTGTGGTGGCACACCTTAAATTATAGTACTTGGGAGGCAGAGGCAGGTGGATCTCTGTGAGTTCAAGACCAGTCTAGTCCACATGCTTCCAGGACATGGTGAGACTGTCTCGGAAACAAAGGAAGAGAAGGAGGAGGAGGCAGAGGCAGAGGCAAAGGTAGAGGAGGACAAGGAGGAGGAGTAAGACGAAGAAGAGGAGAAAGGAAAAGGGGAAGGGGGAGGAAAAGAAGAAACAGAAGAAGCAGCAGAAACAGCAACATTACTGAGGCTCAGGTTCAATCTGTTGGTCTCTCAAACAACCAAACAGTTCTTCCCAACCAAAAACCACCAAATAACAAAATTGGGGCTTGGGGAGATGGCTCAGTATATGAAAGTTCTTGTCAAAAAGATTGACAACCTTAGTGTGATCCCTGGGACCCACATGGTAGAAGAACCAGTTCCCACAAGTTGCCCTCTGACTTCCACACATATGCCCCTCCCCAGACAAATATAATAAAAAAGAAATCTATGGCCGCATATGGTCATACACACCTATAAGCCAGCACTCCAGCAACGGAGGCAGGATGATCATGAGTTTGAGACCACATAGCAAGTACTCTGCCAGCAAGGGCTACATGTGAACCTGCCTTACAAAGCAAAAAACAATCAAACAACAACAACAAACCCATAAGAGTACTTTGTAGTAAGGGTAATAACAAAAATTTCTGGAATCAGTAATATTTTACCAAATGCTCAATGACATATAAACATTTCAGACTTTCCCTGGAGAAGAGAGCACCAGTGTACACCACTCTCAGAGCTGCCCAGGAAGTTGTTTATCCCGGATTCATTTCAACATGCCCAAACTGCCTAGGTATTCAGAGGCCACTTGTAGTTTCGGTAGTAGCCATTGCCTAAGGGGGCTAAACTACTGCTTGACATGGCTGTGGAACTTGGCATCATACACATGATGCTGGTTTTGTAGTCATGCAGAATGCAAGAGTTATAGCCATCATGAAAACTTCCACCAAGATTTTAAAAAGAAAGCCAGGGAGACCAGGCATTGTGTAGCAAGGCTGAAGTCCCTTGAGGAAGCACCCAAGAGTATGATTCATGAAGCAGTGAGGGAGAGGCCAACGCTACAGTGGAAATCTCAGGAAGTAAGAGGTACCAGAGTATGGAATGCTCGACAAGGAAAGGCACAGGTGATGGCCATGTGCGTTGCAACCAGTAAGGCTGAACGGGCAGGAGATGCTGAAGCCATTTAGAGGTCATATCATGCTACCAAATGCCTTGTAGGCTGGCCGTGAAACTGTAGGATTTCAGGTTTGTCCTGCTGGATTTGGTCTTGCTTTAGTTCTACCATTTTTTCTAGTCCCCATTCCACCATCTGGAGTAGAAATGTTTTCTCTGTTCCGCTGGGAGCATATCACTTGTTCCAGGTTTTTACAGGAGCTCACAGCTGAGAGTTTGCCTTGAGGAGACTCTGGACTTGAAATGTAATGTTGGAACTGTTGAGATTTGGGGGGACTCAGGCAATAAACTAAGCATATTTTATATTATGAGATGGCCATGAGTCTTTGGGGGTAAGGGTAGAACATCACGGTTTGAAAATGACATTTCATCCCAAAGGCACATGTGACCTTAGCTGGTGGATCCAACCATCGAGAAGTGACTGGATTAGGAGAGCTCTTACCTAATCAAGGAATTAATCTTTGAGTGGATTCATAATCTGATGGCATTTTTGTTATAAACTTGGAGGTGGGGTCTATTTGGAGTATGGAGGTCACTGGGTGCATACCCTGTCTTGCCCTTTCTTCCTCATTACCAGGAGTTGTGCAGCCTCTTTCACCACATGCTCTTGCCACTGTGAGATCCCTCCTCACCACAGGCAGGCCCAGAAGCAACAGAGCCAAGGTCCTGTGGACAGAAACCTCTGAATCCATGAGCCCAAATAAATCCTTGTAGACTGCTTCTCTCAGGTATTTGTCTCAGCAATCAAGAGCCCAATTAACAAAAGGGTAATGAGGAAATTTGCTTATCTGTTTTGATTAAATAGTCTTAATGTTTTATATTGAGAATGTACTTGTATTTGACATTAATAAAACAAGAAAATTGACAATATAAGAAAAGTATAACCTTAACTGTATCAAGTATCTATACTTAAAAAAAGCTCAAATTAAACTCATCATTTAATTCAGCTAATATCGGAGTACCTACTAAGTGCTAGGCACTGTTGGTTTCCGGTTTGAAAATGTCAGTCTTGTATTTGAAGGTGTGTCTCCATATTAACAGAAGTTCTCATTTATGTTATTTCAAGCATTAATATACATGGAGTCACTGAACTCAAAATTTCATGCACTTTCTAAAATGTCATTCAACTAATATTTATTAACATTTAATTTTGTTTTGTTTGTTTTGAGGAAAGGTCTCATTATGTAACCCAAGCTGGCCTCAAACTCTTTATAACTTTTCCTCTCTCTAATTATTTATTTTTCATGTGTACCATGTGTGTGTCTGGTGCCATCAGAGGTCAGAAGAGGGCATCAGAGGTGCTGGAGCTTGAATTGTAAGCAGCTGTGAGTTGCCCTGTGGAGCTGGGAATTGAACCTAGGTCCTGTACGAGAGCAGTCCTTAACCACTGAGTCATCTCTCCAGACCCCTCTTAAACTTTTTATGTGTATGGGTGTTCTGCCTGCATGTATGTCTGTGTACTACATGCTTGTATGTTGCCCTCAGAGGCTAGAAGAGGGCACTGGATCCTTTCTTAGTTAGGGTTTATATTACTGTAATAAAACACCATGATGAAAAGCAACTTGGGGGAAAAGGCGTCTAATTCATCTTACAACTCTCAGGCCACACTTCATAACGAGGGAAGTCAGGGCAGAACCTCAAGGCAGAAACCTGGAGGCAGGAACTGAAGCAGAAGCCATGGACGAGTGCTGCTTTTTGGCTTTCTTATACACCCCAGGACCAGGAATGGCACTACCTATAGTAGACTGGGCCCTTCCAGATCAATCATCAATCAAGAAAATAAAATATAGGCTTATTTACAGGCAAATCTTATGGGAGCATTTTCTCAAATGAGGTTCCTTCTTTCAGGTGACCCTACTTTTGTTAAGCTGACATAAAAACTAGTGGTCACAAATCCCCTGGAACTGGAGTTACAGATGGTTTCCTGGGTCCTCTGAAAGAGCAGCTAGTGCTCTTAACTGCTCAGTATCTCTAGCCCCAGACCTCAAAGTCTTGATGCTCCTGTCTCAGTCTTTCAAGTGTCTGGATTATAAGTCTGTGCTACCATGTTCTACTTGTTTTATTTTTCATTTAATTTTACTGTGTATGTGGTGTATGAATGTGTGCATGTGTATGTGCAGGTACATATGGAGGCCAGAGGATGATGTTTGGATGACTTCCTCAATTGTTTCTTCATCTTATTTTTTGAGACAGGGTCTCTCACTGAACCTGGATCTCACTATTTCAGCTAGGGTGCCTGGCCAGTGAAACCCTGGGATCCATCTGTCCCCACCCTACATCTAAGTAACAACTGAGGTTACAGATGCATGTGGTCATGCTTGGCTCATCTGGTGTGATGGCTAATATCTTAGTTGTCAACCTGACTGGATCAGCAATCAACTAAAATTCAAACTTCTGGCATTCCTGGGAGAGATTTTCTTACTTAATTTTATGTGTATGAATGCTTTGCCTGCATGTACTCATGTGTACCACATGTGTGCCTAGTCAGAAGTCAGAAGACAATGATGTACTCCCTGGAACTAGAATTACTGGTGATTGTGAACTACCATGTGAGCTCTGGGAATTGACCCAGGTCCTCTGCAACAGCAACAAATACTCTTAACCACTGAACCATCTATTCAGCCCCCTGTGAGGGATTTTCTTGATCCGATTATTTAAAGTAAGAAGACCCACACTAAATGTGGACAGCACTTCTAGTGGCAGCCCAAATAAAAGGACATGGAGGAAGGAAACTGCTATTTGCCTGCTTGCCTTCATTCTTGCTGGCAAGTCCATCTGTCCTGTTGCTAAGGTATTTCTTCACTGATATTAAAACCAACTTCTTCCAGCTTCCAACCTAGACTGAAGACCTGCAGCTCTCCAGGATTCCTCAGCCTTTAGTGTCAGGTTGGAACAGCTGAGACATCCAGCTCACTGACTGAACAACTACTGGATTCTCAAACTTTCCAGTGCAGACAAGCCACTGTTGGTCTACCCAGGCCATATTATCTAAGTCAATCTAATAAACCCCATTTTAATCTAAATATTGATCCTATCAGTTCTGTTTCTTTGGAGAATGCTAATGTATTTGAGTACCAGGGATCTGAACTCAAACTCTTCATGTTTGTACAGCATGTTTCCTTCCGCTAGCACTAGTGAGGCTGAGGCAGGAGGATCAAACCTGAGGCCAGTCTGAGCTGCATGAAGAAATCTGTCTTTAAAAAAAAATACAAAATTCAGTATAGTTGGTTTCTCACTGATCCTTAGATACGGTCCTTCTGAGCTTCAGTTTGTGAGCCTAGAAAGAATTCTCCATTTCTTTAGGACTCAAGGTTTTGGTCTTTGGAGGTGTTAAACTTTGACCTGTGGCTTGTCACATCACAGACATTCAACATCTGGCAAATGTCTTGACAGATCGTTTGTGTTTGCAGCAGTGTCCTTCTGGCAGTGGGGTTTTGCTCCTCAGCACTGTAGGGCTGCAGATTTTAACCCACCTTTTTAGTTGGCTTTCCATTTCCTCAGAACTGTGGAGAACTAAGTTTGTATTCAGGCCTTGAATTTGCCCATTTGCCAGTCCATCACACCGGACCCAAATGACTGCCAAGGGTTCTGCTGACTTCTGTTTCCTCCAGGGTGGTCACTTTGCTGAGGCTCGCCCTCATTCCTTGGTTTGTTATTTATCCCCAGGAAAGAAAATGGCTAATAATCACTAAGAAGCAGTCTTTCCTTTCTGAAATTTCAGTCCATCTAGACCTTGCTGCTTTCTGATGTCCTTAAAATGTGTTTATTACAGTAGAATTTTTTTTACTAGCCTCAGGAATATTGCCTGCTGTGACTTATCATATCTTACCCAGAAGCAGAAGTCCTATTTGCCAAATGTGAAAGAAATCTGGCAGCAATACACACTGCAGAAACAAGATTTGAGAACAGATTTAATATGGAGTATAAAGAAGAAGGAAAAATCAGCCATGACTCCCTTAAGTTTCTGGGTTATAACTGGACAGATGTTGGTACAGTTCAATAAGAGATTCTGAAAGATAATCTGGTAGGGGTTGGGAGAATATCAATACTACTTTCTTCCTTCCTATTTCTTTCCTTCTTCCTTTCTTCCTCTCTGTATTTATGAAGGCACTGTATCATGTAGTCTATGATGGTCTCAAACTTGACCTGCAAATGACATTGAGTTTCTGTGTGCTAGCATTATAGGCATGTGCTACCAGGCCTGGCTTATGAGTTTGGTTTTTCAATATAGAATAGTTTTGTGATAGCTCTCTTTAATTGTCAACTTGATATAACCAAGAATCATCTGGGAAGAGTCTCAGTGAGAGACAGTCTATGTTGGGGTGGGCTAAGGGTATGTCTATGAGGGATTGTCCTGATTGTTAATTGACGTGGAAAAGCCTAGCCCACTGTGGGCAGCACCACTCTCTGAGCGGGAGGCCTTGGGCAGTATAAGAGAGGAGAAAGCTTGCTTAGAGCAAGCCAGGATCCACGTGTTTATTCTTTTTCCATTCTTGACCAAGAATGTGATACTTTAAGTCCCTGCCTTGACCTCCCGGAAATCATAGACCATACCCTGGAATTGGATGGCAAATAAACCTTTTCCTCTCCCAAGTTGCTTTATGTTAGGATATTTTATCATAGCAACAGAAATGAAACTAGAACAAGCCCTTAAGCTTCTAGGTTAGAAACTGAACCTAAGGTTGTAATTCACTAGGGCAGCGACCACTGCCAGGGAATCTCATTTTGAAGACAAGATCATGTGATTGTTTCTGGATATGTTCAATTCTTAAGTATCTTTGAAATTTTCAAGAAGTTAGCTGGATTTATGGATTTGAGTCTCAGAAAAGAGGTCAGGGCTAGAGATATTGTTTTTTTTAATTTTTATTTTTTCTGGTTTTTTGAGACAGGGTTTCTCTGTTATCACTCTGGTTGTCCTGGAACTCATTCTGTAGACCAGGCTGGCCTCAAACTCATGGAGATCTAGCTACCTGCCTTTGCCTCCCGAGTGCTGGAATTAAAGGCCTGCACCACCACCACCCAGCTTAGAGATACATTTTAAGGACATTTCAGAAGAAACTGATGTCATTGGTCCGAATGCAACTACCTTAGTTGAGAACAGAGTGAAAAAGAAGACAGCCCAGGCTAGAGTCGTAAGGAACCCCGTATTAAACAGGCAGACAAATCCCCCTCTTTAATTTATATTCCTGCCAAGCATCAAATATTCAAATGACTCTGGTTTTTGATTACATTTTTCTGTAAGCCCATGCTGATTTATCTAGGCAAAATTCTGCGTATTATCCATACTTTCATCAGCAGTTCCCTACCATTTTTGAAATTCTGTAAAGGGAATCCACAGATCCTGTAGACAGCTTTAGACATTTTTCAGGTTTTTTTTTTTAAACTGTAGGTCATGATTCAGTGGGTCATGAAATTAATTTAGTGGGTTCTGATTAGCATTTCCAAATGAGGTAAACAGAAGGCCAATTGTCACAGTACAGCACAACCAGTAAGCATCCACACACTCTTGACTGGTGACTTAACCAGTTTTACAGCTCTAAATGCCAGAGATCTCCTAGGTTTGTACCTCTATCCCAGGCCTCTCTTGAATTCCAAACACACTTTACCACTGGGTATTCACTGGACACATGCAACTCAAATATGAAGTCTGGATCTTCTTTTCCCATCTGTGGTTCCCAGATGATGGCAACACCCTAATCCCTTGGGTCACTTTTTACTCCTCACATTCTATAACACAGCACATCTCATTCCAAGAACTGTTATTACAAGCTGGTGGTGGTGGTGCATGCCTTTAAGTTCAGCACTTGGGAGGCAGACGCAGACGGATATCTGTGAGTTCCAGGGCTACACAGAAAAACCCTGTCTGGAACGAACAAACAAACAAGCAAGAACTGCTATTCATCTACCTCAGAATCCAAATGTTTCTTCCTACCCTTCCTACAGTCACCCTGGCCTAAGTTCATCTTCCCATTGTGGTTACTGCGTTGGCCTCACGGGCTTCTCTGCTTCTATCCTGGCTCCTTCTGCTGTCTGTCCTCAACATAGCAGACAGTGAATCCTTCAAACAGGACTCAGGACCAGTGAGATTGTTGAGATCTAAAGACACTTCCTGCCAAATCTAACGACCTTAGTTCAATCCCTAGAGCCCACATGGTAGAAGGAAAGAACCAACTCCTAAAAGTTGTCCTATGACCTCCATATATAAACTGTGGCACATGCATGCACGCACATGCTACACACACATACATGATAGTAAATAGAAATTAAAAAAAAAAACTAAAAAGAAAAATCAGAGCTCAACAAACTTTTCATGTAGAAGCCTAGTGTATTTAGGCTTTGCCAGCCAAGAAGCAAATTTTAATCTATTATATAGCATATAGCAAACAGATTTCTTAAACCTTTTAATTGACAAAATTAAAAATATAATAGTAGCATATAGCCAGTGCTCTTAACCACTGAGCCATCTTTCCAGCCCTCTATTTTTTAAATTTTATTTATTATTATCATCAGTGTCTGTGTATATTCTATTCCACAGCATGTGTGCAGAGGTCAGAGTATCTTCATGGAGTTGGATATCTCCTTCCACTTTTATGTGGGTTCCAGAGATCGAACTCAGGTCACCAGATGGCAGGTGTTCAGGCTTGCATCCTAGGAAGACAAGCATTTTACCTGCCGAGCCATCTCACTGGACTTTTTTATTAAAAAAAATAAAAACAAAAATGTCATTTTGCTTAATGAGGGTTCAAGGCCAATGCTCCTTATCTTCAAATCAACTGCAAATGTTTATCTGGCAAAAACCATTCTTAGCTATGGTCCTCAGAGGAAAAATACGATTATATGTTATGCTGCAGCTTAGTTTGCTTATCTCTGTTTGAAAATATAATCAGCTCACATCACTCTTCTCTCCAGCCTCTGCCAGCTGGTATTCTATTGCTGTTCAACAAACTACTAAACATGAGCAGCTCAAAACAACAGCCATTTAATCCCCCCCAGTCCTGTAGGTCAAAGACCTAAGCAGATATGGTTGCTTCTCTGCTTGGGTTCTCACAAGGTGAGAATCCTCTTTGGAGAGCCTGGGAAAGAACCTTCTGTCACTCACTGGGTCACTGGCAAAAGACAGTTCCTGTGATTGTCTGAGGTCCTTTATTTCCTTGCTGGCACGGTTTGTGCCACCCATATTTCCCCAATACTCACTGTGCCATATCACCTACTGCTGTCCCTCTACTCCAGTTGTTCTCAACCTGTGGGTTGCAACCCCTTGGGGGTCGAATGACCTTTTCACGGGGTCACCTAAGACCATCCGCATATCAGATATTTACATTACGATTCATAACAATAGCAAAATTTCAGTTCTGAAGTAGCAATGAAAATAATTTTATGGTTGGAGGTCACAACATGAGGAACTGTATTAAAGGGTTGCAGCGTTAGGAAGGTTGAGAACCACTGGTTTCCTCTCTCAGCTCACCGTTGATCCAGACTAGGTTTCTTGCTTTTGCTTGAATCTGCTGGGTGCACCCACATCCATATCCTTTCCTAGTGATCTTTGTTATTTGACTTCTCCCACTCCAATTTTAAGTACATGTGCTGCCGAAACAGTAACTTTTTTTTTTTTTTTTCAGACAGAGTCTTAGTATTTTGCCTTTGCTGGCCTAGAACTCTCTGCATAGACAGGCCAGCCATGAACTCAAAAAGGTCTACCTGCCTCTGTTTCCAGAGTATAGGGATTAAAGGCATTGGCCAATGAGCAATCAATAATATTTACTGAACAAGTGATCATGTGGTGCCCAGTCCCAACTGATAGATTTACAACACAACTCTTGCACCTAAGCCTCAGGGAACATGGAAAGATTCTAAGAGGCAGAGAAACAGAAAGTCTGCTGTGAGACAGCATTTCCTGAAATGTCAGGGAAGCTACACTTATGAAGTCTCCATAACATGGCTGCCTAGACAAGACCTGGACAAAGACGACATCAGGTTAATCTGATAGGGATAAAAAATCTCATAGGGCCCAACATTAGACAAAGAACTACAAGCAACTAAGGAACGTTGAGAGTGGGAGAAAGTCTTCCCCAGGGATACCCCCTACCACCACCAATTGGTTATCCAATACCAAGTGGTCAGTCCTGAAATTATATACATACAAGTAACATTATATAGACTGGGCAGGTTATATTTATATATTTAGGAATACACACACACAAAATCACAACTTTAAAAAAAAAAAAAAAGAGAGACCATGAATTTGAGAAAGAGCAGGAGCAAGGTGGGAAGGGGTACAAAGGAAGGTTGGAGGGAGGAAAGGGATAGGAGAAATGATATAATTATATTTTAATTTCAAAAAATTAAAAATTAAAAAATAATATTCGCTGAATAACTGAAATTTGGGAACTCTACTGTTTTCCATATGGTGACATTTTAGGCTGCGATATAAAATGTCTAACCCGCTGAGAAATGTAGTCCATAGATTTGACTAGGGCTAGACTATATGATTTCTAGGATCCTTTTGCAACTTTAGCACTTATGAGTTTCTATGGACAGCTACGTAATCTGCACCATATCCTTTGAGTGATAGCAACGCTTACGGCCTCAGGACTACAGGAAGACACTAAATTACTGAAATATAACACATATCAAAAGAGGAAAATAATTATCCCTACTCATTCTATAATCACAGACTAGAAAGATATGTGAAAACAAACAAGAACTGCTAAAAGCCCCATAATATAAAAATATAAAGCTACTCTTTGCATCAAGAAGAGATATGACTTTAGATCAAATGACAAGAGAGAACGTTTTCCAGATCAAAATTTCCCTAAAGTTTCTGTTCACTTACTGAAGAAGGGAAGAGGAATGAAGAAAGATGTCGCTCAAAGTCTCTGCTGTAGAAATTGTGATCTGCACAGACTTCGGGAGTAAAGCCCACCTGTCAAGTAGGTAGGATTTCCATTCATCCACAGGCAGATCCATTCTGCCTTAGCTCTGTAAAGTTAGAAAATAAGGATTCAGCTTTCTACAAATGCATACATAATTCTAGAAAATCCAGATTTCATCCTAGCAAGTAAGAAGCAACAAAATCAATTCTTCTGGTCTTTTTCTATAGTTGTTGATATGCTGAAGGAGATGTAATCTGTGGTACCAATTCACAGAACACCCTGTCACTCGGAAATATTCTTTGGTAGCCTGTTCCAGAAACTATGGTAGGTAGTGGTACAAATACGAATCAAATATCAAAACTCAAATACCAAATACATCTTTTTCACTCATCCCAGCAACTGTGAGGTTAAATATTTTTATTTCTTAGATGGTTCAGCTTCCTGCTTCAATCTCCAAATTTTAATTTCAGTTCATAACCTCATTTTGTTTTTCCTTTTTGAAATCGGGTATTCCTATGTAGCCCTGGTTGAATTCGAATTCACAGGAATCTACCTGCTTCTACCTCCTGAATGCCACCATGCCAGGCCCCTCAATTTTTTTGAGGGTCTCACGTAGTCCGGGCTGACTTCAAAATTACGATGTTGTTAAGGATGACCTTGAATACTTGCTGCCTCCACGTCCCAGGGGCTGGGATTACAGACAGGAGCCAACACGCCAGGCGCTCCAGTACTTCTACATAGGCCATTCGCCATTCGTGCTTTTAGCAGCATCACAACCCGCACTCAGAATCCACCTAACAAATTCCCGACACACTTGGTTCAGGTCAATCGGCACCTCCTCCCGAAAGCCTCACTGATTCCCTCCCACAGCCATGGGACTCCACTACACGTGTGGCCCATATTGAGGCTGGGGTCGTCGCTGCCGCAACTCCCGGGTCGGACGACGCTTTTCTGAGGGCAGTGACTGAGTGATTTACCTTGTTTATCCCACAGTGCCAAGCTCCAGGCCTGGCGGGGCGCCGGGCACGCAGTGCGTGGGTGAAGGACCGAGGTCACTGCTTTGACTGTATTCAGCAGCAGAGCTACTAGGGAACAGCTCCGATTGTCTCCCGGACTGCCATTCTGTCCGTCTGCCAAACGCCTGGGCGGGCAAACTTCCGACAGCTGGCGGGGCACCAACTCAGCGACACCCCAGAGACACAAGCACATCGAGGTCCGACGCCCCCCACTCAGGCCCCGCCATCCCGCCACTAGGCCTCGAACCCCTGCTCGGACGGGTCACGTGCTCCGCCCGCTGCGCGGCAACCAATGCACTGGCTGCTAGCGCCTAGGCCCGCCCCTCGCTCCCTGCGCACGTCGGGGGCGGGACCGGCGCGCACAGAAGCTCTGGCCAATCATTGAGCAGCCCGCGGGAACCCCCCCGGTAGGGAAGCCTGGGCGGTGCTGGAGCGCGAGCGCGGGAGTTTGCGGTGCAGCCATGGTGGGACACCTGAGCGAGGGGGCCATTGCGGTAAGGAGACGACCCGGAGCCGGGCCGACGGTCCTGGAGTGCTGTGAAGCGGACATGGGGAGGGAGCCGCGGTCGGTCGGTCGGGCATTGGAGGAGAGTGCGTGGTGGGGGAAAGCCGCCTGGGGTCTTCACGGTCTCACTTTCTCCACGAGGCATCCCGGCCCCATCGTACGAGCTCGCGTTTCTTCTACCTAAGAAAACAAGACAAACCTGCCCCTGCCAGCCTTCGGCGGCCTCTCGTTCCTACCTTCCCCCATCACTTCCAAACTTTTTCTAGAGTTGTTTTCGGCTTTTGATTTCTTTACCTGTTCTCAACTCTGTGTTAGACTTTTCTCTGGTAACGTGAGAAAACGCTGGTCGAAATCACCAGTAGCCTCACAGTACCTAAAATCGGAAGGCATTTTTAAGTTTTCAGCTGGCTTTATTGTTTGGGCTTGTTGGCCATTGCTTCTTTCTGCTGATACCCACTCTTGCTAGGGTTCTGTGACTCGCGTTTATATATATATAAACACATATGTGTGTGTGTGTATATACTAACATACAGTCCCTCATCTGTGTGTCAATTACTCATTAATCTTTTCCTGCTGAGCTGCTTGGGACTTGCTCAGCCCTCTATCCTCAGTCATCTTAAATTAAGAATGTATCTCAAAACAAGTCTATTCTGTCCCTAAGTCTGGATTTTAAAAATTACGTGTGTACTTGTTTCCGTACACGAGTGCATATGCATGATGTGCTGGAGATGGTGCATGTGCCTTGGAGGCCAGAGAACAACTTTGTGGAATTGTTAGTTCTCTGACACGTTCTGTGGGTTCTGGGGATTGAACTCAGCTACTGAGGCTTGCACAACAGGCACCTTTACCCACAGAGCCATCTTACTGGCCCTCAGTCCGAATTTCTGGTTGCCTGTCTCAATGACACCATTTTTCTTTAAATTATACTAGTTAGAAACTAAGGAATCGTTCCTACATTTGTGCCTGACTCTGGAGGCCTAGCCCATCACCAGTTGATCTCTGAGTCATCTGCTTTCCATCCACACTGGAACAATCATCTGTGGCCTGAACTAGTCAGTTCTAGTTCACATACTCTCTTCCACATACTCTACTTACCATCTCCTTGTCAGGCCTTGTCTGTCTTTCTTTTTAAAAATATATTCTTGCCCAGAGGCCATAATCACTGTTTCAGTTTCTTTTGCTAACAGAATGTTCCAGCTCTGCTTAGTTGTTACTGAGTTGGTTGGCAAAGTAACTAGACTGAAACCATTTATTTTGAGACTCTTTTCCTTTTTGTTCACTTACTATGATGTTATCACTTTGGGCAACATTCTGAACCCTTTCCCTTGTCTGTAAAATGAGGGTGATACTGAGTACCCGTCGCACAGGGCTAATTGGCCAATTGAATTTCTGATGTTAGTGCTCCTTCTAGTGCAGCTAGTAATCATCATAGATGTAAATGTACGTTTATTTGACTGGTATTAATTACTTGGTGTTTTCTACACAAGATTGTAGAGACTGAAGCTTGCAGCCACTTGCTGTTTCTCCCCTCCCTCTCCTTAGGGTGTTATTCCTTAATACTTGGAAGAAACTGGCAGGTTTTCAGCCTAATAAATGTTTGCTAGTTGTATAAATGAGTGAAACAATGGAAAGAGGTAAAGGTGGAAGGGAGAAAAGAACCAGCTTAAAAGAAAATAAGGGAGAAAACAGTTGTCAGAAACGAAGGGATATTTGACTACATTAGGGTCGTATTCATGTTGAAGCTTGGGATGCAATTTTTGAATTGTCCTGATTAACATTACAGCTGCCATCTTGTACCTTTAAGACAAATTACAAATAATTCTTTACTTTTATAAAGAATGTTCATAGGATTATTTAACTAATTTGCTAAGTGTTTCTTAAAAACATTTTAGAAAGGAAGCTGTGTCCAACATTGGGTGAAGTTTTACTCAGGCTTCTTTTATAGATAAAGTTGTGGGTTTTTTTTCTTTTCCTTAAGGTCTTGTTCGTAGATAAAGTGGGTTTTATTTGATTGTTTAAAGACAATCCTGGCTGTCCTGGAACTTGCTATGTGGACCATGCTGGCCTCGAATTCACAGAAATCCAGCTCCCTCTGCCTCTCAAGTACTGGGACTAAAGATGTGCCACTACACCAGGCTCTGTAGTGATGAAGTGTGGAGACCCTCTGGTTACCTGTTTAATTAACTAACAAAAGTATCATTTTAGTATAAAAGCTTCAGGCCCAGTGGTTAAGCAATTAGGGTATAATGGAGGTATTTGGGAAGTTATCAGAAAACGAGGTACCTGGAAAAATTGTGGTAACTAGGATAAGTATATGATTATTTACTTGCTGTCCCCAATTCAAACCCAGGATCTCAGACGTGTGTAAGGCAGGCACTTTACTGCTAAACTATATCTCTGACCAGTCCAGTGTGTGTATATTTGCATAATTTTGTTATAATAAGAAAAAAAGGCAAGGAAATTTGTAGCTTTTAGGGGCACCCAGGGGGCACTCCTAGCTACTACTTGGAACCTCTGGCCCTGTCCGCCCCACTGCAACCCGGGGGATGAGCCGGCATGGAATCAAAAGACCAGACTCCGGGAGATGCGTGGACAAGCAAACTCCCTTTGTTCAGGACAAAGGACACACTTTATACCCCCTATGACTTCTCATCGCCACCCCTCCCCCCCTAATCCTGCTCCCATTCGTCTCTTGAGCATGATCGTGGTGAAATGTCCTTTGCTGGTTGGCTCTCGTGATGTCATCTGTTCCTAGGTATCAGCTTTCACATCTGTGCAACCACTGCCCCTGTATTAGCTCCTGGCAGCTGGTTCTTAGGGAGGCCTTACTTCCTCCTACAGAAATTAATGTTTTTGATGATTTCCAATATCAGTTTTTATTTATTTTGTATTAATACCACATTTTACAGTCAAGATTAAAGTGCAAAAAGGTATAAACTGCCCATGCCCTTGACTGTTATATTTTGTTGCTTTGTGATTTCTATTACTAATGTTATATGGAAATTTTAAGGTACTTTTAAAAAGATTTATTTATGTATATGGATGTTTTGTCTACAGGTGTACATCTGCATGCCAGAAGAGGGCATCGGATTGCATTATTATAGACAGCTGTGAGCCACCATTTGAGTGCTGGGATTTGAACTCAGGACCTCTGGGAAGTTACGATATGTCCCAGAGAAAATTTTTCCTTTGAATATTTATGAGACATTTTAAATTAAGAACAATAAAGTAATACCTGCATGTGGTTTTAAAGTTAAACAGAAGAGTGCTTAATGAAATTATTGGTCTTTGCTTCACCTTGCCCAGTATTTTTATTTATTTATTATTAAAAAAAAAAAATTTTTTTGGTTTTTTTTTTTTTTTTTTTTGAGACAGAGTTTCTCTGTTGTAACTCTGGCTGTCCTGGAACTCACTATGTAGACCGGGCTGGCCTCGAACTCACAGAGATCCGCCTGCCTCTGCCTTCCTAGGATTAAAGGCATGCACCACCACTGCCCTCCCTGGCTTGCTCAGTGTTTTTAAATCTGAGTCTTGCCATGTAGTCTTTGGCCTCTACCTCATTGTGTAGCCTAGACCGGCTTCTACCTTGAGGCACCTACCTCTGCCTCTTGAGTGGTGGGATTATAGACATGAGATGCCACATCCAGGTCAGAAATAACTTTTCAATGAAGATGTTGTCCATGGGGGCCTGCAAGATGGCTTTGTGGGTAAATCACCTACCACCAAGACTGATAGTCAGACTTTGATCCCCAAGACCTACATGGTGGAAGAAGGGAACTGACTCCTGCAAGTTGTCCTCTGACCTAAATACACGCACGCACAATAATAAATACTAAAAAAACAACAATCTATCATCCAGCTGGGTTTCCTGGAACATTTCTGTAAACAAAGTACTCTTAAGGCAGAGGTTGAAAGTTCAAAGCCAGCTTAGGCTGCATAGTAAGTTCCTGTCTCAAAAAGGAAAAAGGAAAAAAGAAAGGTCCAGCTCAATTGGTAGAGTGTTGCCTGCTTTACATAAAGCCTTGGATTTAATCCCCAGCACTGCATACAGCTAATGTAGTGGTCGGTCCAGGTTAGTAATCTCAGCACTTGAAAGGTAGAGGTAGGAGGATTGTTACTTACCTGCATGGTGAGTTCAGCACCAACCTTGTCTATATGAGACCCTATCCCAAAAAAGTGCAGAGAGGAAAAAAAAAATTGTACTTTCGGTTTTGCTTTTTTTTTTTTTTGAAACAGTCTCAGTACAGATTGGCTTTGAACTTCTGGCCTCAGTCATTTCCTCTGTTTCAGCCTGCCAAGTAGCTGGGACTACTATGCTACTAAGCCAGGCTTTTATTTTTATTTTTTGGCTATTATAAATGAAGATGCTTTGTACATTTATGTACAGATCTTTATATGTATAAATATTTAAATATATTACATATAAATTATTCATAATATATGCATAAATTATGTATTAAATTTCTTGTATATGTAAAGTAATCCAGATATTTATAAATAAATATCTGAGAGTGCAATTGCTAGGTCATATGGTAATTGAATGCTTAATTTGATAAGAAATTGCCAACTTTTCCAAAGTGTTTATGAAAATTCAAGTTGCCAGTGCTTTGTGCCATCAATCTCAGTGGTTTTATTATTCTAATGAATGTGTAAGCATAATGTTAGCTCACTGTGATTTTATTTGTATTTCCTTGATTAGGAATGACACTAAACATCCTTCAGTGTCTCTATTGTCCATTTGTCATCTTTGAAGTATCCACATCTTTCGTTCGCTTCAATTTGGGTTTTGTCTAAAATGTGGTAGCGTGCAGTTGTCACCCCATTACTGGAGAAGCAGGGGGATCAAGAGAGCAAGAGCAGGTCCTGAAAAACAAAAACTTGGGCTGTGGCATTAGTGAGTTGTAAGAACTTACTTTGTATTATATGCCTTTTGTTAAATATAAATATCTCAGCTGTTTTCTCATAGACTGTTGCCTTTTCATTTAAGGTTTTAAGGCTCAGACGCAGAGACACCATACTAGATAAGTGCTCAACCAATGAGCCACACCCCCCACCTTGCCTTCCACTTTTTTTTAGCATTTATTGATTTGAGTGTGGGTGCCTGTGTGTCATAGAACATTGGTAGAGGGCAGAGGGCTACTTGCAGGAATTGCTTCTCTCCTACTAAGTGGGACCCAGGGTTCAAATTCAGGTCACCTGACCTGGCAGCAAGCACCTTTACTCCTTAAGCCATTTCATTGGCATCAACTTTTAATGATTTCCGCCCCCCCTGCCAAGTCAAGAGTCTCACTATGTAACACTGACTGGCCTCAGACTCACAGAGATCTGTCTGCCTCTGCCTCTCCAGTGCTGGAATTGAAGGTGTCTGCAATGGTGACTGGAGAGATGAGATGGCTTAGTAGCACCGACTGTTCTCCCAGAGGAGCCAGATTTAATTCTCAGCACCCAAATAGCTGCTCACAACAGCCTGTAACTCCAGTTTTCCTTTTCTGAATTGTACTTTTGTACTCTAAGTCTTTGCTTATCTCTAGGTTGCAAATCTTTTGTCTCATGTTTTTTTCCTAAAGTTCTAAAGTTTTCAGTTTGCTTTCAGACTTGAGAACCATTTCAACTTAACTTTTAATTAGTTAACTAGTTTGCTAATTATTTTTGCATGTGTGCAGATGTGCATATACGCATGTGCATATGTGTGCAGACCTGAATTCAGCCTTGGATGTTGTTTCAAGAAGTTTCAAGGTGTTTGAAGAGTGATCCTCCTCGTTTATTGAGACAGGGTCTCCCTGTGGCCTGCAATTTGCCACATAGACTAGGCTGGCTGACTGGGGTTTCTGCTTGTCCTTCCTTCCCAGCACTGGAATTACAAGTGTATGCCACCGTGGGTGGTATTTTAAAACACAGGTTCTAGAGATCAAACTCAGGCAAGCAGGCTTTACCAAGAACATAGCCCAAGCCTTGAGTTTCTTATGTATGGTGGTTTGGTACACCAGTTTTGCTCCATTGAGGTACTTCGTCAAGTTTGACAACATCAGTAAAGGTCTGTTTCTGGAATCCTATGTAATAGCTCAACCTGGTCTTGAACTCATGATCTTCTTGCCTCAGTCTCCTGGGTATTGAGATTTAGAGGCATATGCTACCATGCTTAGCTGTATGTTTCTTTTAGCTTGCTATAGTCATTTGGAAAATATTGGCTCATTACATTTTACAGACTTGATATGTTTTATTTCATCAGAAATTCATGTTCATGCTGAGTGTGGGCACACACCTGTCAATCCAGCATTGCAGGCTGAGACAGGAGGCTCTTGAAGTCAGCTAGAGATGCTAGAGACACATAGCAAGAGTGCCCTCCCTGTTATGTTAATATCACCACCATGCCTAAGAAGCAGGAGGATCAGAATTTCAAAGTCATCCTTAGTAACTTAGCAGATTTGAGGCCATGTTGGACTCCATGAGACCCCATCTTTTGAACCATTAAACAAGTAAATGGTAAAGCTCACAGTGGTTAATATAAGTGTTCAAATATTCCAGTTTCTATAAGAAGACAGCATTACTTTTTGGCAACAAATAATGTGTGCTTTTTTGAAAACTGACACTTTGATAATTTGTCCAATGATAAAAACAAGACTTCTATTGGTTCTTCTGAATAGGTTCTTTTAAATTTATTTTTCTTTAATTGTTAATGTAGTGTGTGTGTGTGCACATGACAGAGCACATGGGACATGGGAGTCAGAAGACAGTGTTGAAGAGTTGGCTCTCTTCTTCCACAGTTCCTGAGATCAAACTTAGGTTGTCAGGATTGTGTAGTGGCACCTTTACCCACTGGGCCATCATGATGGCTCTGGCTAGGCGAGCTCTTAGGACAATATTATCTATAGTTTATTCCAAATAGAAAATTGTCAAAAAATACCAACTTTTTAATTGCCCTTTAAATTTTTCATAAGAATCTTTTTTTTTTTCAGGCCATAATGCAACAGGGTGATACATCCATAAAGCCTGTCCTTCAAGTCATTGTAAGTACCTGCATATGTCTTACGTGGAATGAACATTTTAGCTTATATATAATTATAAATTGCATTTGATGAGACACATACAGTTTTGTCTGCTTCAGGAAGCGTGTGTTCTCTCTCTCTCTCTCTCTCTCTCTCTCTCTCTCTCTCTCACACACACACACACACACACACACACACACACACACACAAATAGATACTAGAATTTTTGGATGAGTTGGAGGCGTTCTTCAAGTTCTTCCAGTGGCTGTCCTGGAACTCACTCTGTAGACCAGATTGGCCTTGAACTCACGGAGATCTGCCTGCCTCTGCCTCCCGAGTGCTAGGATTAAAGGTGTGTGCCACCACCATCCAGCTATACTAGAATTTTTAAATGAACTTTACTACCTATAATTCCTTTAGTTAATGCATCCATCATTTAGAGCGTTCTAAAATGTAATGTGAATTTCAAATATCAATAGAAAAGAGACTCTAGGATCATTCCTGCAGATGTTGAGACAGTAGGTAAAGATAGTCACCATTCCTGGGCCAGTCACCTTCAGGCTCTGTTCACTTAACTTCTTCAGAAAGCTGTCCCTGGCCCCCCTTCAAGCCGAGTCAGTGTCTCTGTCTGCCCAGAGATCATTGTATCCATGTGCTGTTATTCGCTCTGCTTCTGTCTCTACACTAGCTATGAGTTGCTTTAGGGCAATTGTTTTCTTTCCATTTTTAATTTTACTTCGTATTTTCAGCATTTTCCCGAAACAGTTCCTTGTATGTGTTAGGTGCCATGTTCTACATACTTTTGAGATCCAGGAGAGAGAACACACACTTATTGATACTCCAGTTTATATTGTTTTTAATAATGTTAGTGGAGAGAGTTTGGTGGGGAAAATCATCAATCCAATTTTCTTTCATTTGTATTTAGTTCTCAAGAGGATGGGCAAGCAGTTCGTCTTGTCTTAAACTAATGGCAAACCCACTCTCCTGACAGTTAGGTTTACTTACCCTCAGGGATTGGGCAGACAGCCTGGTTAATGATTCAACTTTTCTATCAACTTTTCTAGAACATCCGTCCCATTACTACAGGGAATAGTCCTCCCCGGTATCGACTGCTTATGAGTGATGGATTGAACACTCTCTCATGTGAGTATGATGAATAACTCCAGGCTTTGGGAATACTAGACTAACAGAAGCAACCATGCCTGGGGATTGCAGGGTTTTGAGCACCTGAAGCCCACATTGCTGAGGGCTTGGTTCAGGCAGAGTTGCCGCTGGCAGAGAGCCGTTCTGACAAGAGACTGGATGTAGTGGAAAGCTGCCATTCAGCTTAATTAATTTTCTCTAACTGGTGCTGTATGTTTTCTTTGATTAATTTCCCCAACGATAGTATTGACATTTTGTGAGTGTGATGGGTGAGCTGTCCTCTACTTCCTTTTTCAGGAGTTTTATTTCTGTCCTAGAAGCTCCAAAATGAAGACAGGGGAGCACTTGCAGAATATTTGCCCATTATCTCTAGTCACAACATACAAAGCCTAGGAAGGGTTTCCTTCATTTACCCCATGATACTGGAATGACTGAAAATGATTTGGGGTGTTTGAGGAATAGATAACATTTGGGAGTAGCCGCAGATTTTAACATGGGTTAGATTTATACTGTTGTCCTCTAGACCGAGGAGTTGGAAACAGCTGTATTTAGTGACTTTTTTCCTTGTGATCGGCTTTCAGGTTAAGGCTAGAAGGGCTTGGGACTGAAGTTCTCTCTTTGCCTTTCAGCCTTCATGTTGGCCACACAGCTGAATGCTCTCGTTGAGCAGGGACAGCTAGCCAGCAACTGTATTTGCCAGGTCAACCGCTTCATCGTTAACACCCTGAAAGATGGAAGGTATGAGTTTTGTTCTCCGCTTGTGTATTATAGAATGGGAACTAACTTTTGAACAAAGAGGATGCCAGAAGCTGAAGTTCAGGCAGGAGTTTTAACAAGGCAGTGAAGAGCTTCACCTGAGGGTTTATAGCTAGTGAGTTCTGACCTAGGTGGCTAACTGGCATCAAGGGGGAAATACAGAAGAAACAAATTGGAAATTCCAGAAAAAAAGATTAAAGTTGAACACATAATTCTACTTATTTCTGGTTTCTTCAGCATTACTGTTAGTGTCCTAGAATGAAGAGGTCACTTACTACAACAAAAAGAAACATTTAATTATACAATCTGGTTCCTTTCTTTATGGTCTTGAGTCTTTTATAGTAAATGTGTTAAGCCGATGTATAATATGGCTAAGTGCATGCAAGATGTTACATGCTGGAAATGTGTGCAGAACTGTTAATCCCATTGCAAAAAAAAAAAATGACAGACTTTTCAAAAAGAAAATTTTATTTTAGAGAGAGGTTTATATTTTTTTCTCATTTTTTTGTTTTCAATGATAGAATGTAGCCAAAACACAAGTATGATAAACATTCCAGTGACAGTGAAGTTATGCCAATATATGTTACGTTACGTATGTGTTTTTAAAGATGTATTTGTTTTATGTATATGGGTGTCTTGTCTACATACATGTATGTCTGCACATCAGGGGAGGGCATCAGATCCCATGGAGCTACAGTTACAGACACTTGTGAGCCACCATGTGGATGCTGGGAACTGAACCGAGGATCTCTGGAAGAGCAGCCAGTGCTCTTAACTGTTGAGCCTTCTCTCCAGCCCTGTTACCTGTATATTTTAAAACACTTTTTTTTCCAGTTCATATTAACTGACTATGTCTTTGTTCTAATTTTAACATTTAGCCTTTCTGTTGTAAATTTTGGATATCTTATGAAATTCAATTTAAGACTTGATTAGTAAGTTTATACTTGATGCTAATTAATTTTTTTTTTTTTTTTTTTTTTTTAAGGAAAAGTCTCACTGTGTAGCCCTGGCTGGTCTCATTCACAGAGTTCTGCTTGCTTCTGCCTTCTAAGCACTACTTAAAGTCATGTGCTACCACGCCTGGCAATTTGTCTTTTACAAGCATCTTTTAGTAATTCTTACAGGGAAATTAAAACTGTCATCTTTCGTGGGCTGGAGATAATAGCTAGTTGATAAATTGCTTGATAGGCAAGCATGGAGAATCTGAATTTAATCCAAGAAGCCAGGGATAGTGGCATGAATCCAAAATCCTACCAGGGGCAGGAGGTGGGGATAGGTGGATCCCTGGTGTTCCAGGCTTTCAGCCTAGCCTGATTGGAAGCCCCAGGACTCAGTAACAGACTCTGTCTCAAAAAACAAGGTAGATGGCTGGTGAGATGGGTCAGTGGGTAAAAAACTTGCTGCCAAGCCTGAGGCCCTTTTTCAGTCCCCAGTACCTACAGGGTAGCAGGAGAGAACCAGTTCTCAGAAGCTGCCCTCTGACCTTTAACATGCACACGTGTACTTGCACATAGTAAATGAATAATATTTAAAGGAAAAACAAGATGGGGAATATATGTCATTTTGTAAATTGCTCACCTAGCATGCACCTTGCCCTGAGTTTGATCAGCAGCACCATATAAACCAGGTGTGGTGGTATATACTTGTAATTCCGGTATTCTGGGCAGTCAGGAAGTTCTGAAAATCAAGGTCATTGTCATATATAGCAAATTCTAAGCCATCTTGGGCTACATGAGACCTTGTCTCTAAACAAGAAAGAATCAAGGTGGATGGCTCCTGCCTATTGACATCTGACGTTGACCTCTGGCTTCCACATGCATGTGCACTGCATACATGTATCCTGCACAAATGCACTCTAACACACACACACACAGATAGCTGTGCAAACTCCCCCACAAAAGAACCTATGATCTAAAAATGTGTATATTTGATTCTCAGTGTACTTCAAGTTTATGTTTGCCATAAACTTGGTTCCTTGCGGTCCTTCTGAACTCGGCATGGCTTCTTGGTACAGTCAAGAGGCATAGTGAAGGATCACATGCTAAAATAACAATGCAAAATACTATAGTGGATGCATATCATCAGTAAGTATTACATGCCCTCCCATGTGGTGGTTTGGTTTGTACCAGCATCCAGAGGCACTTGAGTATGTTGCTCTGGGTTGTCACATGGTCATGGATACCACATCACTAGGCAATAGGAACTTTTACTTCTGTGGTTGTTAATCTGTGGGACCACTGTCATCATATAAGATGTTCTTTGTTGAACAAAATGTCATTGTATGGTATGGAATTTTACTTATTTTTCTACATGGTCTAGCAGTTCTTTTTACCGCAATAGAATTTTGTATTCTTATTTTTTTCTTCCATTGCTGGGGATAAAACCCAAGGCCTCGTTCATATTAGGAAGCACTAAACTAATCTGCTAGTTTGCTATATGTCCAGCCATTTCTATAAATTTTGTTGGTCTCTATAAGCTGCCTTAGCTGGCCTTTAATTTGTGGTGCTTTTGCCTTTTCCACAGCAGCTGGGATTCTAGGCATGCACCATTACCCTTAGCCAGCAGACCTTGTATTTTGCAAGTAATACATCCATATAATACACTCACGTAAAGAGAAGAATAACTTTAATTCTACTTCCTGGAAAAAATATTTTGTTCATATATACTTTCCAATATTTTCTAAGAATATAAATGCTTCTGTGTTTGTAAAAAAAAAAAATGACTTCATACTGAAATATCATTTTAAATTTTATAGTGATCCTGGTTCAACCTCCCAGGTTGTTGAGATTACAGGCATACACCACCACACCCGGATCACTGTTACATATTCCTAGGTATACCCATGCCATTTTGTGTTGGATTTATCATAAGGTTAATACTTAAATTGTATATAGTATTTTATTATTTAAATTTTAATCAGTGAATTTATCTGCATCTGTATCTTTACACATAGTTACATGTACAATACACGTGTATTCAGCTAATGTTGTATTAGGTACCTTTCTCATTGGTATGACAAAAGGGAGAAGGGTTATTTTGGGCCACAGTTTGACGGTATGGTCCGCAGTGGCAGCTAGAGCATGAAGCAGCCAAAAGCAGTAAATGCTGATCTCAGCTCACTTTCTTGTTTTTATTCAGTCTGGGATCTCGGTCCATGAATGGTATCACCCACAGTTATGGTGGGTCTTCCCGAGTCAGTTAACCTAATCTAAAGACCCCCCTCTGGGGCGTACCCAGAGGTTTGCCTCCTGTGGTTCTAGATCCTGTCACGTTGACAGTATCAGCTGTCAGACGTGTAGTGTTATTTTGTCCTTAGGTTTTTGAGCCGACTGTTTGAGTTTATCTTTGGCTCTTATTCTAATGAATTCAGTCTATTTTATGACTTGCTTCTGGGAAGTATCATTCTCGGCTTAGGCTTTCTTGTGTGCCAGTTCTTTGTCTTTTGTGTGCCTTGTTCCTTTTATTTCATACATTTTGTGTTGAATTGTTGTTGTGTCATTTCTTCTTATCTTGTACATGCTTAATATGAACAGTTCTGGACAGTTCTGCCATTGTCTATGCTAGACACATCTTCTTGCTATCGCCTGCCTGGAATCTGTTACCTTCCTCTCCAGGCTATCTTGAGTACTGTAAGCAGTGCTTCTGGTTTCTAAGGCATGGTTGTCAGGGAGGGTGGAGAGCTTTTCTGGGGTAACTACAGACCTTGCTGAGAGAGGTTGCAAAGCTTCTCCACTGAGTTGTACAGTTCTGCTCATGGCCCCGCCCTGACTCACACTGCAGCTTGGCGACTGGCATGTCTGTATTCTTTCATACCTCTGCTGAGAGCCTGCATGTGTGTCTAAATTTATCTATGCCTTGCCTTTATGGTAGCCATCTAAGTTCATTCCTTTTACTTATTTTTAGTTTAGTTATTTTATGTGAATAGGTATTTTGCCTAAATGTATATCTGTGAACCATGTGTGTGCCTAGTGCCTGTGGAGGCCAGAGGATGCCCTGAAATTACAAATGATTTTGAGCTGCCATGTGGCTATTGATAATTGAACTTTGGTCCTCTGGAAGACCAGCCGGTGCTCTTAGCCATTGAACCATCTCTCCAGACCCCTCTTATTTATTTGGAGACAAGTTTTCACTACAACTTTAAGGCCTCAGAGTTTGAGGCCAGCCTTAGACTTAGTATGTAGGTAGCCTAGGCTGGCTTTGATCTCACAGTCCTCCTGTCTCAGCTTCCTGAGTTCTGAAATTACAAACTGTAGCAACTGTCTTTTTTAACCCTCTAGCTTAGGAAATTGAAAGGAAGGATAGAGAGAAAGGAAGAACTATTTACAGACCTTTTTGGCTGTCTTTAGCTTAGAGAGAGAGCTGACCTAGCATCCAACAAACCAACCCACCAACTGCCCTCCACCCCTCCCCTGCTATATGGGTTATATTCTAAGCAAAGTTCCCAGAAGTCAAAGTAGCATATAAGAAACGCTACACAGGACAAAAAAAACATTCTTCAAAGCTTCCTGGTACACCAAACCCAGCTTAGTTCTTTAAATAATTACCTTTGTTTTCATTTAAACTTGTTAACATAGTCAAATGCTTATTGACTGTAGCTTTTCTCTGTCTCTAACCCGAGATTACAGGCACTGCCAACCTAACTTTTCAGATGGGAGCTGGGGATCCGAACTCAGGGCCTCATGCTTGCACAAGTACTCTGAATCCCTGAGCTATCTCCCCAGCCCTTTTGTCCTTTAAAAATTATTTTGAGATGTATTTTTTTTTAATTTTATGTGTATGGGGGTTTTACTTGCTGCATGTGTGACTGTGTAGCATGTGCATGCCTGGTGTCCATAGACTCCAGAAGAAGACATTGAATCCTCTGCACTAGAGTTGAGCCATCTTGTGGATGCTGGGAATCAAATCCGGATCCTCTGGAAGAGCAGCCAGTGCTCTTCTGAGCTAACTCTCCAGCATCTGATTCTTTGTCCTTGATTAATTAATCAATTTGTTTACAGAAGCTCTTAGTAAGCCAGGCATGTTAACTCTGTTGTCTCTTTTACATATTTTGTTCATTTTACTTTGGTCTGTTTGAATGTGGTATTTGTGGTGTAGAATTAAAGGTATTTTCAAAAATCTGTATTTGCATTTGTCTATTTTCCCCATTATGACCTCTGGATCATAATGCTTTCTGACCAAATTCTTTTTTATTTTTATTTTTGTTTTTCGAGACAGGGTTTCTCTTTGTAGCCCTAGCTGTTCTGGAACTTGCTCTATAGACAAGGTTGACCTCAAACTCAGAGGTCACCTGCCTCTGTCTCCCTTAGAATTAAGGGTATGCGCCACCATGGCCCAGCTCTTTGAATTCTTAAGTCCATATTTTAGTGCTTCAGATGAGGTTTGTTTTTACGTATGACATAAGTGAAGAGTCTAACTTTGTAGGAGGATGCGTCGCCAAAAAGTTTTTTATACTGTACAACCTTCCTTATGGTTACATGCCGCTTGGACTTCTGGGAACATCTTGGGATGGCTGTTTAAGAGAGTGTGTCAGTTGGATTTGTCAGAGTTAGGTAGGCAAGGACAGAGGAGATAGTTCCAGAGGACATGGATGGAAAAGCATGTTAGAGACAGTTAATGGGATAGAAGATTTTAGTTGCAAGGGACAGAGAAGTTAGAGTTAGTGGCAAGGGACAGAAGAGTTAGCGTTAGGTAGTTTACTAACTTAGTCTCTTTCCTAAATCAGCAGCACATAGAGGGCTAGGGACAGCATTTTATTGTGATGGGAAGCCATAGTGTTTTGATCAGATGTTTTGAGATTTTTTGTTTGTTTATGAGAAAGGATCTCATGTAGCCCGTGCTGGCCTCCAACTTATGTAGCTAAGGATGACATTAAGCTATGGGTCCTTGGTAAACCTGTGTCTGGTATGAACCGTGCCAGGGATTAAACACTGGGCTTTGTACATGAAACTACATGATCAATCCTGATTGTAAAGATTTTTAACTTTTTTTTCACCAGTGCTGGACATTTAACCTAGGGCCTTACACGTGGTAGGCAAGCGCTCTCACGCTGCGCTGTGTCTTCCACTGTGCTGTAAGCTTTAAAAGGTGTGCAACAATTACTCTGACAGGGCTGGAGATGTGGTTCAGTTGGTAGTGTGCTTGCATATTGTGCATGAGACCCTGGGCTCTAGCCCTAGTGCCACATAAAATTGAGCATAATGGCACACCTCTTTGACCTCACCTTTTGCCTCTTGGGAGATGGAGGCAGGAGAGTTAGAAGCTCAGAGTCATCCTCAGCTATACTGAATATAAGTCTGGCCTGGGCTGTTTCTACCAAAAGCTACCAAGTAAAATGAAACAAAAAAGTTACTGTGATGACTCTATGGGAAATTGATAGTTGGTGGCAGACACAGATGTAGAGACTGGTGTCTGTTGTGAATTTGCCACTTTTTCCCCCTGAGCTGATTGTGTAATCGTGTCATTGACAGTTTTTGAAAGTATGAAATTATTTTGAACACTTGACAGTGTTAAACAGTTACCAAAATTAATTTGAGAACGTTTTCTTACCCCCATAAAGAAACTCTATACCCTTTAGCTACCAACCCCCAATCTCTGAGTCCCAGGAGCCACTGATCCTTTTGTTTCTATAGATTTGTCTACTCTAGACGTTGTGTGTAATACCTGGTCCTTTGTGACACTTGTTTATTTAGCATAGTCTTTTCAGGGCTAGGTTATAAGTTGTGTCACTGCTTCGTTCTCCTTTGTGGCTGTAGTATTCTGTTGTATAGACAGATCACATTTTGCTTATCCTAATTTATTTTTTTATCCTTTTGGTGGTACTGTGGTCAGCACACCTGCTGGGCAGAAGCTCTACCACTGAGCTATATCCTTGGCTCTCTTCTTATTTTGAGACAGCATCTTGCTAAGTTGCCTAGGCTGGCCTTGAACTTGAGATCCTCCTGCCTCAACCTTCTAGTTAGTTAGTTAGATTACAGACCTGGGTCATTAGGCCCAACACATTTCACTTATTTTATAGTTTATGGGCTTTTGGGTTGTTTCCCTCTGTTTGCATTTTGAATAATGCACTGAAGATTTGTGTATATGTTTTTATGTGGTTGGCCCTCTTTCTGTGGATCCTTAGTCCATGTATTCAACTGATGGCTGATCCAATGTATTCAGGGGAAGTACCGTATCTGTACTGAACATGTACATTTTTTCATTATGCCCCAAATAATACAGTATAACATATTTGCAAAGCATTTGAATCATGTTGGGTACCATAAGTAATCTAGAGATGATTTGAAACGTACAAAGAATGTGTATCAATTAAATGCAGAAACTGCCTTGATCCGTGTACAGATTCTGCTGGGAGTGGTTTCCTAGTGACATGGATACTGAAGGGTGATGTATCTAGGAGAGAAGTTGCTAGTTCAAACACTGACTTTATGATTTAACTTTCTGAGGAATTACCAGGCTATTTTCCTGACCAGCTGTACCCATCTCCCATCTCCCAGCAGGGCCGGAGTGGAAACTGCACAGTTCTCATGGCTCTTGTAATTATGTGCTGGGAAAATACCATCTGTGGAATATCTTAGTAACTTTTGGCAGTTTTCATGTTTTTTCTTCCATATAAATTTTAAAAGTTGTATCAAATTCAGAAATCAAGCAGAGATCTTGTTTGAATGTATATAATTGCATTATGTATATAATATATCTTGAATGTAAATAATTGCATTAAATTGATACATTTTGACATTAGGTCTTTTCATTCAAGAATATATCTTAGTATTTATTTAAAGCCTGGATTTCCTAGATAAGTATCTCTTTATTGTAATATGTATGCTAGTTGTCATTTGTGGGTGTTTTACATTTGTATATTAATTTGTGCAGGGCACATGTATGTAGGTACACATATGCTATAACATAATTTTTTGTTATTGGGAGGGGGCATTTGTGCGTTGCATGTGTGAAAGTCAGAGGACACCATTCATGAGTTAGTTCCCTCCTTCTAAAGCGTGCAGAGATCAAACTCAGGTGTGAGGTTTTATATGGTGAATGCTCATTTACTCCCTCTGATCCACTGAGCCATCTCACCAGGCCTGTTTCTTTGTTTTAATGGTTCTGAATCAGCTAGCACCATTAAAACAATATTGACAGTAGTGTATCGGCAGGTCCTTCTTTCTGCCGGATAATACTGGAAATGCCTTTGGTTTCAGTGTTCAACATAGTTTATCTTGTAAAGTGCATGTACTTTATCATGTTCAGGACTTTTTTTAGGTCCTGATATTGCTCAGGGTTTTATAGGAATGGCTCTTGAATTTTTTGAAAGGCTTTTACTACAACTTGATATAATCATATTATTTTTAATCCTTTAATAGTATGAATTATTTTAACAGATTAATATTGAACTGTTCTTTCATTCTTACATAATAAATCCTGCCTTAAAAATAATTCTCTTAGCTTCCTTTTTCTTTTTTCAAATCTGTTTTATATTTTGCATGATCTTGAACATTTGTAAAAGTAACATGCCGTGGAATTGAGTCCCCAGATAGCCTCCCACTTAGCTTCAGATTATCGCCTGACATCCGGTCCTGCTTTATCTGTATTTTTTATTTTTTTCATATCTAGATAATTTTGAAGTGAGTATTAGATATATTCTTTCATAAATACGAATACTTTAGCTTTTTTTATGATGATGGTGAACTCTCTTTTAAAAAAAAGTACCGGGGCTGGGAACGGCTCAGTAAAATGCTTGCCTCCCAAGCATGATGACCAGAGTTAGGATCCCCACCGTCCACATAAAAAGCTGGGCATGGTGGCACTGGTCTGGTGCCGGAGGTGGGGTGGGGGAGGCAGGTGGACCCCAGAGCTTACTGGCAGCAAGTGTCCCGCTTGGTGAGCTCTGGGCTCGGAGATCCTGTATCAAAAAATAAGGTAGAGGGCAGAGAATAGTTCTTTAGTTCTAGCATTCTGGAGGCAGAGTTAGGCAGATCTCTGTGACTTCAAGACCAGCCTGGTCTACATATCGAGTTCCAGGACAGCCAGCCAGAGTCACATAGTAAGACTCTGTAGTAGATAGCCACTGTGTCAGTTCTTGAAGAAGACATGGAGGCATTTTCATAGGTGCAAACCTACTACAAGGATAGTAGATAGCTACCGTCAGTCCTAAAGAAGACAAAAAGAGACATTTTCATGGGTGCAAATCAAGCACCACACTGGACTCTGGAACCTCAATCATCTCCAGGGTTTTTTGTTGGACACAGAAACTCTACAGGTTTGTTCTGTTGGTAGCACACGAAGATCATAAGGAATCAAACATCTTTTACATAAAGCCAACACCTGCAGATAATACAGATGCCAAGACCTAGGCAGCCCTTTTCCCAACAGTGCACAAAACAACCATTTTAGACATAACTAAAAATAAACTTCTGCATCAAGACTCTGTCTTAGAAAACCAAAAAATAAAAGTAAAGAATTAAGGTGGAGGGGCTGGTGAGATGACTGAGCAGGTAAAGGCACTTGTCACCAAGCCTGAAGAACTGAGTTTGATCCCCATGGAACCCACATTGTAGAACCAACTCCTGCAAGTTCTTCTCAGACCTGCATTTAATGTACCAAAGCTCAAGTGTACATACGGGAATGCGCAAACACACACACGCATACACACACGAAATAAATACAAAAAGCTGAGCATAGTAGCACTCACCTTTAAACCCAGCCCTTGGGAGGCAGAGGCAGGCAGGTGGATCTTTGAGTTGGAGCCTGCCTGGTCTACAGAGTTCCAGGACAGCCAGAGCTACTTAGAGAGACCCTGCCTATGGATGGATGGATGGATGGATGTGAACTATGCTAAATATGGTAGAGAATAATCGATGAAGATATCCAGCTTATTGGTGTCTTGACCTCTGGCTTATGCACACACAAACATGCACGTACTCTGTACCCCATGTCTCCACACACAAAAAATGAAAAATAGGTACCATTTACCTATATCTAGTATTAATACTAGACATTAACTAGTAAATAACTAGTTAGTGTGCACAGTTTCCAACTAGTCATATATGTGGATATATAAATGCTTATATGTGTGTGAGTATATGTATGTGTATATATGTAAGTTTCTATGTATATATTTGCATATACATTCATATTTGAGTCAGGATCCAAAGTAAATTTACATAGTAGTAGGTTGATGGTCTGGAAGCCTTCTAACACCCATATGTTCCTCCTTGTATCTTTTCCCCTTGCTGTTTATTTGTACAATACCAGTAATTTGTCTGTAATCCTTACAATCTATTTTGCTGATGGTGTCCTTGTAAAGGTTACCTATGCTCTCTGCAGGATGGATTTGGTATATTATTTTAATGTTATTATATTCATCTTGCTATAGTTCATCTAATATGTGTATGTATTACAAGATGAAATAATTTTTTTTAGATTTATTTAATTTTATGCTTGTGATTGTTTTGCCTCTGTGTGTGTGTGTGTGTGTGTGTACGTACACATGCACTGAATGTGTGTCTGGTGTCTACAAAGGTCAGAAGAAGATATCAGATATTCTGGAACTAGAGTTGCAGATGGTTGTGAGTCACCATGTGGAGCTGGGAGTCAGACCTGGGTTGAAGAGGAGCCATTTCTCTTTACCTGCTGAACCATTTCTCCTGGTCCTAAGATAAAAAATTTTGAAGACTTTATTTATTTATTTTTTTGATTGTATGTGTCTCTTTATGGTTATGTTGCGGGGGTGCCTTTGGAAGCCAGAGATACCATATTCCCCAGAGCTGGGGTTAATGGCAGTTGTGAGCTGTTCGATGTTGGTGCTAGGAGTTAAACTCAGTTTCTTTGCAAGAACAGTATATACTCTTAACTGCTGAGCCATCTCTCCAGCCCTAGATTGTTTTTTGTTTTGTTTTGCTTTTTGTTTTAATGTTTCTTTTTTGTTAAATTTTGTTTTACTTTTGGTTTCTCAAGCATGATATGTAGCCCAGGCTGGCCCCCAGCTTACTGTGCATCTGAGGTGATCCTTTAACTCCTGATCCCAAGTGCTGGAATTACAGACATGCACTTGGCTTAGCAGATAGTTTTAACAGGTCATCCATATCCAGTCTCAGTAACAGATTATTTTTTCAGGATTGTTTTATTGAAGTAGCATAACTCTGATAGACTAAATTGATAAAGACGGCATACACTGAACAACTATATGTAAAAGTCCAGCATTTGGCAGCCAGACCATTCAACAATAAAACATGGTTATTGCTTAGCCTATGCTCAGACTTATTCGTGCTTTTCATTGCCACTAGCAGGGCTTTCATTCAGTCCACCATCATTTTATCTCTTTGGTCATCCCCCTGCCTGCAGTTCTGTTACCTTTGAACTCCATTTTTCTGTTGCAGTTCCTTTTTCTTTCCCCAGTTTTTATGTGTGTATGTGTTGTGCATGTGTGTGTGCTCACATTGGATTTGTATATGAACATGCTAGCCCAGGGTTTGGAGGTCATCATACTTAACCAGTTCTCACATCTGTGTTCATGGAGGCAGGGTCTCAGTCAAGCCCAGCGCTCTCCGATATGGTCTGTCTTGCTGGCTAGTTTGCTCTGGAGATCCCTATCTCAAAGATAGAATTACAGGTGGATTGCCACATCCACCTGGCATTCATGGGGTTTCTCGCCATCTGAACTCCAGGGCTCACACTCGTGCTCAGTCACTTTAGCCACTGAGCTGTCTATCTCCTCACACCAGTAGTTCTTTTTAATCTGCAGGTAAGACCGTGACATCTTGTCCCAGTATTTATTAAATGACATCTTTGGACTGTTGCTTAAGCACTGTGGCTGGCAAGCTGCCTTTATTGAAAGTGCAGAGAGAAGGAAATCACTAATTAATACAGAACATAAAACTAAGAGAAATGTTCCAAAGGAATGAAATCATGGCTGCAGTAGAACAAAGAAGCCTGATCTAAGAGACCAGGGAAATGTCTTTAGAAATGATGTTTGAGAATGGGGGTTGGAGGGGTGTAGTTCTGTGGTAGAGCATTTGCCTAGCATGAATAAGTCCCTGGTTCGATTCCAGGTTTGAAATAAGAGCTGAAAACTGCATATTAGATGAAGCAGAATGAGAACGAAAAAAAAATGTAGTCAGAGGACCACATGTAGGCTTGGTGGCAGGAGGAAACATAGCATATGCCAGGAACTGAAAGAAAACAGCTGGGCTAGAGGGCAGCAAGCTTGGGATTGCTGACATGAGCCGGGGAGTGAGAGCATAGCAGAGCCAGACCGCATAAAGTCTTGTAAGCATTTTAAAAAGAATTAGCATGTGTGTGTGTTTGCACATCTGTGCTCCCACCTGTTCACAAGCACCTATTCCAGTACCCATACTCGTGGAGCAGAGGTGTTCTTTAGGTGCCACCTTTTTCTTTTTTCTTTTTTTGGGTGTGTATGATATGGCCTGGAACTTGCTGGTTATGCTAGGCTGACTGCCCAGAAAGGCCCAGGCCCATTCTCTCTCGTCTCCCCAGCACTGGGACTACACCCAACTTCTCATGTGGGTGTTAGGGATCAAACTCGGACCCTCATGCTTGCACAGCAAGTACTTCACCAACTAAGGTATTTCTCAGCACCCACTAATGAAATTTTTAAAATGTCTGCTACCATAATTGCTTTTCACTGGGAAAAAGTAATGGTTTAGATAAGTACATGGCTCTGAAAACAGGTTGTGTGTGTGTGCACGCGCGCGCAGGGTTTTGTATATCCAAATTTTTATATCAGTGCCTCCACGAAGATAATGTCACGTAACAAGGTGTACTATTTTAGTTAAGGAGCTAGATAAGAAATGAAGACCCCTATAATCACTAAAAAAATTGATGTGGGGAAAGAGTAAGTGAAGCATTTATGTGGAATTAATACTTTTCAAGTTATTCAATAATGAAAAAAAACTGATAAAAGAATACAATTTTAGCAAGACAGTCATTAAAGTGAACTTAGTAGCTGGCCTGAAAGGCTCCAGAGTTGTTTATTCTAACTTGTGTCTGTTTGACTTTGTAGGAGAGTGATTATTTTGATGGACTTAGAAGTTGTGAAATCAGCTGAAGCAGTTGGATTAAAGATTGGGAATCCAGTGCCCTATAATGAAGGTAATCCTCCTTATAGGTTGTAGCCCTGAGTTGGATATTACTTTATAGATCCTGAACTCTACCTAGTGACTTAGTAGTGATTTGGGGGCTAGGAACCAGTTTATTCTATCAGGTTTTTGTTTTATTTATTTATTTATTTTTGCTACTGGAGAAATGATATATATAAATAGGGGAAAATTTAAGAAAGAATGCAATGGCTATTCTGTATAAGATTTGACTGAAGTAAGAACTTAGAACATTCTGATAATTCAGGATTTATGTTAGCTGTAAGGTGCATTCTTCTGTTTGTGGTGCGTGAATGGTGCATGAACATTTACATGGAAGCTAGAGACCAAAGTTGGGTCTCTATTGCTTCTGTTCTCTATTGGTTATTTCTAGAGAGAGGGTCTCCTACTGAACCTGGAGCTCACTGACCTGGAAGCCTCTTGGACCTGAACTCCAGTTCTCATGCTTTTTACTGACTGAGCACCTTCCCAGCCCCCAAGAAATGTCTTTTCTTTTTCTTTCTTACCCTCCTCCCTCCCTCTTTCTTTCTCCCTTTCCCTTCCTCCCTCCTCCCTTCCTTCTCCCTCCCTCCCTCCCTTTCTTCCTTCTTTCCTTCTCCCAGACAGGGTTTCTCTGCTGTAACTCTGTCCTGGAATTTACTGTGGAGACCATGCTGGCCACCTGCCTCTGCCTCCTGAGTGCTGGGACTAAAGGCATGTGTCACCACTGCCTGGTGAGCTATTAATTAATTTAGTAGCCCTTGCTGGCTTTGAACTCCGTTTTTCTGCTTCAGCTTCCTGAGTGGTAGTATTACAGATGTGTACCATCATACCTGGCTCACATTTATGGTTTATTACTCTTCTTTTGAGAGAAGGTCTCATGTTGCCAAAGTTTGCCTCAAACTATGTGTAGCTGAGAATGATCCTGTACTCCTGATCCTCTGCTAATATTGGGATTGCAACATTATCTCTTGGTGGCAAGATTATTATTTTCTTGTGCAAGTTTGAGGCTAGCCTAGACTATAAGAGACCCAGTCTCAAAACAAAACGAAAAATCATTCAGCCTAGTGATTTTAGCCTTGTTCCTCCCAGCCTTGTACCATTAAATATTGTTAAAGCTGGGTGAGATGGTTTATGGTTGTGTGTGTGCGTGTGTGTGCTCACGCGCCTGCCTGCTTCAGCATGTATGTGGAGATCAGAGGATATTGTAGGATCCAGGATGGATCATTAGGTGTTTGAATCCTTCTTATCCTTGGCTCTCATTTTGATTTTTTTGTTGGCTTAAGATAAGGTTCTCATGCTAGTCCGGTCTGGTCTTAGCCTAGGGTTACAGTGTGAGCCACTATGCCCAGCCAGTAGATTCTTGCTCATCAAGTTGAGGAAATTTTACTTCCTTTTCCTATTTGCTTACATTTTTGTTAAGAATAAATGGTGGATTTTGTCAGATGCTTTCTCTGTATCTATTAATAATCGAATGCCTTTTCTATTTTAGTTAGCTAGTATGGTGAATTATAATGATTGATTTTTGGATGCTAAGGCAGCCTGGGATTTCAGGGATAAGTCTGGATTTGTGGCGTATTATCCTTTTCACATATTTGGATTTGCTTTGCTAAGTCTACCTGATTTTATTTTATTTAGTACTTTTGCATCTCTGTCCAGGAGATAAATAATATATGTGTGTGTGTGTGTGTGTGTGTGTGTGTGTGTGTGTGTGTGTGTGTGTGTATAGTATATATATATATAGTATATATATATATCCTGGGCATATTCAGGATATTATATATTTATCTTGATATATATAATAAATATATATGTATTATTTTTAATTATGTTTGTGTCTGTGCATGGAGGGCAGAAGTGTTAGATTGTCTGGTAAGTTACAGGCAGTTGTGAGCTGCCTGATGTGTGTGCTGGGAACTAAACTCCAGTCCTCTGAGAGAGAAGTATATGTTCTTGGCTGCTGGGCCATCTCTCCAGCCCCCTATGAATAAGTTTAATTGATAGCTGCTCATGTTAATTTGGTTTTGGTATCTGAGTAGTCCTGACCTCACAGGGTGACTTGGAGACTATTTATTTGTACATTTTCTAGGTTCATGTAGAATCTCTGTGATTTCTTCCTTAAATGTTCAGTTAAGTTCACCAGTGATGCCTGGACCCAGGGGCTTTCCCAGACTATCCTGCTGCCTCAGACACCATTTGCCACCCCTGTGCCACCACACCTGGCTCATATAACAATTCTGATGCTAGTGTATTTGGGTTATAAATGTGGAGATTTTCTAAAGTTCTTTTCTGATCCTGATAACTTAATTCCCTTATGATCAAATGACACGTGTCTTCCAATTTTGTTAAATTACGGGGTCTTATTTTTGTGCCTCAGATGAACCTTTTGGTAAACTATGTTTCCACTTGAAGAGAGTGTATGTAGTTGTACAGTGTTTCATAAATGTCAAGACGAGATAGTAGTTCAAGTGCTCTAGATTCTTCCTGGTTTCTTTCTGTTCCATCAGTTATACTGGACCATCCAACTGTATGTAGTTGTGGGCTTCTGTATCTCTTGCCAGTTTTCTTAGCCTTCTTGTATTTTGAAGCCTTGTTCTGAGGTGTGTAGTCATTTAGAATAACTGTCTTTTTGATAAATCGGCCCATTATGGAGTGCCTTTCTTTATCCACTTTGATAGTCATGTAACCAAACCATTTCACCCTTCCTAAGTCAGTGTTATCTCAGTATGCCTTTTCCTATGGTCTTATTTTTAATTTATTTTTATCTTTAGTCCTGCTTTGTATCACATATGAATTTTTAGGCAGTATATAGTTGTATCTTGCTTTTATTGTCCAATGTGTTAATTTCTGCTTTAAATTTTCTTTTACATTTACTTAATTGTGTGTGTGTGTGTGTGTTTGTTTGTTTGTTTGTTTGTAGTTTAGAAGATAACTTGTAGGAATCAGTTCGTTCTCTCCTTCCACAATGTGGGTTCAGGTTTGGCCTCAAGTGCCTTAACCGAATGAGCCATCTCAATTCCCCAATTTATGCTCCCCCCTCTTTAAAATTTTCTTTTTATATTTTATTTATTTTTATGTATATTGGTGTTTTGCCTGCCTGTATGTCTGGGTGGGTGTTGGAGCCACTGGAACAGGAGTTACAGACAGTCGTGAGCTGCCATGTGAGTGCTGGGAATTAAATTCAGGTCCTCTGGAAGAGTGGCCAGTGCTCTTAATTGCTAAGCCACCTCTCCAGCCGCCTTTTTCCCCTTTTTTGAGGTAGGGTTTCACTATGTAATTCTGGCTTACCTGGAACTCTGTGTAGACCAGAATGGCATCTGACTCACAGTAATCCACCTGCCTCTGCCTGATCTGCCTTCCAAGTACCAGGATTAAAGGCATGTGCTTCCACGCCAGGTCCAAGTTATGCTTTTCAATAGAGATTTAGGCTGTTTACATTTAATACAGCTGTGGTGGGATTGATTTAAGTCTATCTCCTTAGTATCTTTGTCTTACCTTTCTTCATTCCTCCTTCCTTTCTGTGCATAGGTTTGCACCCAGGGCCTCACGTATGCTAGGCCAGTGCTCTCCCACTGGGCTTTGTCCCTAGCTCTGGATTGATTTTTTCCCTGTGTTTCTTTACTGTCTTCGTTGGTTTATTGCTGTAACCTTGTCTCTCTGCTTTGCTGTTTGCGGTGTGCATGTTTTCAACTTGCCCCAGTCTGCTGCTGGGCTCTACTGAACCACTTCATGAGGTGCAGTATAAGAGCCCTCCCTCCTCCCTTCCCCAACTTTGTGGTCTGTCTGTCATAAAGCTGACAGTTTGTTGCTAGTATTTTTGTTTAAACTGTTTGTGATTGTGCCTGTGTTTTGTTTTGAGACAGAGCCTGCTGGCTCAGCTTGGCCTTGAACATGCTGCATTCTTCCTTTCTTGGGCCTTGAATGCTGGGTTTCTAGGCAGTGCAGCCCATGCCTAACTCCCAGACTTGGCTTTAAATTCATGACCTTCCTCCCAGGAACTCCAGTTACTGGGATTAACAGTGTATGTCTGCCCCCCTCTAGTCCAGACTGGCCTACAGTTTACTGTGTGGTCTAGGCTGGCCTCAAATCCAAGATACTTCTCCCGCTTCGGCCTCTCTGGATTGCAAGCATGAGCCAACTCCCAGCAATTATTTAGAGGGATTTAAGTGATAAAGAGTTGTATATATTTGTTCACACTTGCCATTTCTGGCATTTTCCATTTTCTTTGTTTAGGCTAATTTTTCCTGCTGATGTCATTTAATAATTCTTATAATGAAAATCCTCTGCTGGTGAATTCTTTCAGTCTTTGTGTGTCAGAGAAATAGTTGCCTTTTGACTTTGAAAGATCTTTTTGCTGAGCACAGAATTCTTACTAAATAGTTTTCTTTCTTTTTTTTCCAGTTAAAGAGATTTTTTTAAATATAATGTTTTGTTAATTCTTTGAGAGTTTCATACAGTGTATTTTAATCATTCACCCCCACCCCACTCCTCCTGACTTCCCCTCAGATCCACTCCTTCTCTTCCCGGCCTCATGCTTTTTTTGGGGGGTGGGAGGGAAGCAAGAGCTTTCCTAGTTTACTTTTTCCCAGTCTGTTCTGGCTTGCTTCTAATAACGCCAGAGGCACCTGGGTTGATGATGGCCACTGTGCATACTCCAGTGTTTTCTGAATGTTGTGTGCAATTCAGTTACTGCCACTGTAGTGATGGGCACCAGTGTGGACCAGCGTGCATAGTAGTCTGTCAGATTTCCTCAGAGCTGGGCAGCTGTTGGCAAGGATAACCCATCTCTCTCTGCCCTGTCTGGTCCTCTTCAGAGTCTGCTCTTATCCCAGCAAGTACTTTCCATTTCTCATAGCAAGCCGGAACCTAGAGTTGATCGATTCCAGAGACTTTTTTCTTTGTAGTCACCATCTTCCTGCTTTAGGTACAGCATGGCTCCCAACCAAGAGCTGCTGCCAGCAGACAGGGGGCATCTTTGTTTTTGTTTTTGTTTTTTTAATTAAGTTACTGGGTCTAGTTGTGCTGCTCATGTGTACTTACGGGTGTGGGACCATTTACTGGAGCAGAAGTGACCCACCAGGGATCATACCCTTAAAGAAAAGTGACTTATCCTGCTCTAGAAGCCATCAATTCTACATTTTCTCATTTGAAAATAGGGCCTCATGCCAGGCAGTGGTGATGCACACCTTTAATCCCAGCACTTGGGAGGCAGAGGCAGGCAACTAGATTTCTGTGAGTTCCAGGACAGCCAGAGTTACAATAGAGAAACCCTGTCTTGAAAAACCAAACGAAACAAAGTAGAGCCTTGTGAGCTGATGAGGGATGCTATTTTGTTTGTCTTTAGCCTTGGGAGTGTGTTAGAGATGTCCCATTTGTGGCTGAGCAAGTCACTGATACTCATATTCTGTATTCTAACCATCTGAGAGTTTCTGTTGCTTCAAGAAATGAGAATCGAGGCCAGAAAGATGGCTCAACACTTAAGAGCTCTTGATGCACAATATTGAAGAGTTCCAATCCCAGCAGCCAGTTAGCAAATTGGTATACCACACACTTACAACACTGATTCCAAAGTGAGACAGGAGGATTGCTGGGATTTGCTGGCTTACAGCCTAGGTGCAGGAGTCCCAGGTTCAGAGAGAAACTCTGCCTCAAAGGAATGGGCAGAAATTGGTAGAGAAGAGCACATCCGAACTAATTTGGACACATACACACACCAGTAAATTTTTTAAAATAATATACTTTAATTTTATTTTATGTGCATTGGTATCATATCCCCTGGAACTGGTGTTACAGACCATTGTGATCTGCCATGTGGGTGCTGGGAATTGAACCTGAGACATCTGGAAGAGCAGCCAGTGCTCTTAACCACTGAGCCATCTCTGTAGTCCCCACACCAGTAAATCTTAACAAAAAGAAATGAAAATCATCATTTGGGATTTCCAGGGCAGGTTTCTGATAAACCCAGAAGTCTTCATTTCAAAGCTTTTCATTATTGAGAAAATTATATTTAAGTGCTTAAGTTGTGTGAGTGAATCTATTATAGAATGTTATATATATAAATATATGATACTGTCTTTATTTCATATTGGAATGTTTGACTATCATAGTTTGTCCATAAAAACCATACAGTTTTTAAAAAATTGAAACTTAAGACAATCATGTATCTGTTTCTTATGTGTATGAGTATTTTGCCTGCATGTAGGTAAGTATACCATGTGCATTCAGTGCTCTAGGAGGCCAGAAGGGGGCATTGGGTTCCCTGGAACTGGAATAACAGGTGGCTGTGAGATGCCATGTGTGTGCTGTGCCCTTAACCACTGAGCCATCTCTCCAGCCCTGTTTCTTTAACAAGCATTAATGTTTGTTTTAATTTTGGGGTAGATCTGCATGACTTCGAAATCAAAACTACAGAATTGTGTAGTGAGAGCTGCACTCCTGCCCACTGCATTTTGCACCCACTGCTTCCCTTTATAGATAACGTGTTCTAGGGTTTCTTTACCCTTCAGGAGTTGCACTCCAATTAACCAAATGCAGATGCTCCTCCTATACCCCACAAGGTTTACGTAAAAGACAGCCAGTCCTCTACTTTTTCTTCTTTCTGGTCTCAAAAACTTATTCTTTTGTGAAATAAAGCCTTGCCCAGGTGATCCTGAAAGTCATGTCCACTCACCTCTGCCTCCTGAATGCTGGGATTACAGCTTCTCCTCCCGCTCTCCTTCCCCCCATCCCCCTTCACTTTCCCTCTTCCTACCCCTCCCAGTAATTCTTATGTGGCTGTTCCATAGTTTATTTAACCAACCCTTTGTTGTTGGACCCTTTTGTTTTCATGTTGACTATTAAATGTGTGCACAGGGCTGGGTATGAACCCCAGCACTGCAAGAAGGAAAAAAAAAAAAAAAAACAGCAACGAAGTACTGCAGTGAATTACGTTGTGGATAGACCAGTGTATGGGCAGAATGGGCTTGGTTTGCCAGAAATGATTGCTGGGTTAGCTGGAATGTGCCTGTGGTTGACAGGCACAGTTAGATATTCTCCTCTGTACTTGGTACTGTCATTTTGCATTCCCCCAGCAATGCATGAAAATACTGGTTTCTCAACAGCCATGCCAACAGTCTTATTAATCTTCTGTGTCTTTAAGAATTGGATGAGTGGAGAGCAGTATTGTACAGGCTTTAGTTTGTTTTCTGAGTGAGGTCAGTCCTTTTTAAATGTTAAGGAGCCTCTTTGCTTTTGTTTTTTGGCCACTGAACTGGATGGTTTTTTGTTGGCCCATTTTCTTTTGTGTTGTTTCTTTTTCTTCTCAATTTCTTTTAAAAAGTAGGGTAGTCCTGTGGCTCAAAAATGAATTGTAGACTTTTTTACTTTTGGTATGTCATTTTCTGATTCCCTTTCCCCATCCCCTTCCAGTTCGCTGTCATCATTCCTTCTCAAATTCATAGCTTTTTTTCTTTGTTATTATACTGCCCTCCTATACCCCTAAATATGTAAATGCAACCTCTCGAATCCAAGTTGTAGATTCTTCTTGAATCTTGTTTGTGATGTTTTGCTATGTGGTAGTTTTTTTGGTTTGTGTTAATTTTTTTTTTTTTAATGTATGAATGTTTTGCCTGCAGGTATGCCTGGTCTTTGGAGACCAGAAGAGGATGTTGGACCCCTGTAACTGGAGTTACAAACAGTTGTGAGCTGCCTTGTGGGTGTTTGGAATCAAACCCAGGTTCCCTGGAAAAGCAACCAGTTCTCTTAAACACTGAGCCACCTTTCTGATCTTGTGTTTTCTTATTTTTGAGACTGTGTCTTACTGTACAGCTCTGGCTGGCCTGAAACTTATGTAGCCAGACTGACCTCAGACTTGAACCAGTCCTTTTGCCTCAGCTTCCTGTGTCCTGGGATTAAAGGCACAAGACTTTATGCTTGTCATCTGAACAAGACTGTTATTACTGGGCTGGAGAGATGGCTCAGCACTTAAAAGCACTTGCTCTTTCATAGGACCAGAATTTGGTTCGAAACACCTACCAGGTAGCTTACAACACTCTGTAGCTCTAGCTCCAGGGAACCTGAAGGCTCTGGCCTCCATGAGGGCCTGTATTAATGTGCATATCCACATGCAGACAACATTCCTACACATAATGAACAAATAAAAATATATCTTTTTAAAAAACATTATCACTGTTATTACCATTAATAATTTAAAACTTTATTGAGGCATGTCATGGTGGCTTACACTTGTACCTCAGCACACTGGAGGTTGAGACAGGATTGTTTGAAGCCAGCCTCGGCCTGTCTCAAAACACCGAAAACAAATATAAAAGAAATGATGGACTTGGGAGCTTGTGGCTGTAATCCCAACACTTGGGTAGAAGCAAGAGAATCAGTTTAAGGTCATCCTCGCTTCATAGTGAGTTCCAGGATAACCTGGGCTACTTTATACTATCTCAGAAAACGGTCTACAGGTAGGGGGAGGGAACCTACTGATTATCATATTTTGATTTATTTAATGAAATGGTTTCCTTAGACACTATATTTCAGGGACAAATGTTTGCAGTAAGAGAGATAAAAGACCAAAAGATCATTTTTGTTTTGGGGTCAGAACCACAGACCTATGGAAAATCCCTTGTCTCTGTCCAGCTTCATTGGCCCTTCCGTGTCTTCAGCACCTCTTACAGTACAGAGGGGTGAGAAGAGAGTTTGTTTTTGAGGATTATTTGCTATTGGATGCTGTTGTTACCAAACCAGTAGCATTGTTAATTGAGCCACCATGGAAACAACTTGGTTGGAGAGACCATTGCAGTACCAGTGTGTTTCACCAAAGCAATGACTTCTGAGTAGGCTAAGAACTGGTTAGATTTATGTCCTTTGGAACGTAATCCAGAACGGCTTACATATCATTAGAGTTAGTGAACAAATCCAGCCCAGACCAGTAGGAATTCCAGAATGCATTGAAATACAAAATAAACATACTACTACTGCCATATTGAGCAAAGACAGATGATTGAGATTGTGAGAAATAAAACTGCACACAATTCATGGTGCATATATTGTAGAAACAGGTAGTTTTAAGTCTTCCATACTTGCAACTGCATTTTTGTCATTGTATGTGTACAAATCCTGTGTGTATGCACTATTGGTGATAATAGCTTGCTCGGACTTAAGTGTGTTATACAATACACAGTTTATACATACTGGAATTATATTTAGCCTGATCATGTGTATTTTCTGTCACCAAGAACTTAGAAATACTGTATTGATCCATCTATTTATTCTTTTGTTTGTTTTCAGTAGTTTGGGAGTTGAGAGAGTGTCCCAGCCCTGACTGGCCTGGAACTGTGTAGACCAGGCCAGCATCGAAATCAAAGATCCACCTGCCTCTGCCTCCCAAGTGCTGGGATTATAGGTTTGAGCCACCATGACAGACTCTTATGTATTCTTTGTTAAGAAAGTACTTACTTGGGAAGTTTGTAGGTTTGTTTGTGAATTTTTCTCTGCCCACAGCTCACTTGCCATAATAGATAATGAAAATGACAGTTATTGCTATGAGTGCAAGTCACCTGAGAGCGGGAGTCTGCTGTGATCTTCTGTGGCTCCCTGCCCCCTCCTTGGAGCCAGTGTGACGCCAGCCACAGCTAGAGAGCCTGAGAATTGCCATGTGGATCTAGCTATCTGGAATGGTTTGATTTGTAGGTGGCACAAATCATGTTATTATAAACAGAGCCTACACTGTTGCTTTGCAGAATAGTTTTTGGCTTTTAGAAAGATTTTTCCTTGGCTATAGACTAATTTATTTGAGGTCTTGTGGGCAGCTGCTGTGTTACAGTGTGTTAATTGAAGGGCAATTGTTGCTATTTAGAATGCTCTGGAATTCTTGGCCATCATTTGGTTCAGGGCTGTCTCCTGTACCATATCTGCAAGAGATAAAGGTTACTCTATTAAGTGGATTTGTAGCTTTTCCTAATTAACCACATCTTGTGTTCTATATAATTAGAGTTATTGCTGCCAGGCTTGGTTGTTTACAAATTAACTGCATGATGGTGAAGCACATGAACCTAGCCAGACAGAGCTCAGTAATACTGGGTTCTCTCTCTGCAGCCATGTTAAAGGATGTAGTACTGCATCATGGTGCTCACACTGGAATTATGTGCTTGCTTTACCCCTTATTCCTGGTTCAGAGTAAACACTCTGGAAAGCAGTTGTAGTTGTGTTAACTGTTGTCTTGTGTTTCCCAGGCTGGCCTCAGACTTACTGTGTAGCTGAGGAGCACCTTGAGTTTCTGATCCTTCTACCGCTACCTCCTGAGTGTTGCAATTACAGGCAATGCACTACCAGGGCCCAGTGCAGGCTAGGCAGGTACTCTACTAATTGAGTAGTTTCAAATAGTTACCAATTGGAGACTTGTCATATAGTTTACTTCTGTGAATCTAAGACTATCATTGTATTATGTTCAGCTAAAAATTATAGCTGTAATTTATATAAAGATGAAAATGTACATGTTAGAATAGATACATATAAGCCAGGCAGTGGTGACACATGCCTTTAATCCCAGCCCTCAGGAGGCAGGTGGATCTCTGTGAGTTTGAGACCAGTGTAGTCTACAGCTACTCGGGAGGCTGAGGCAGGACAATCATTTGAAGCTGGAGTACAAGGCCAGCACTGGTAACATATAGACTCCTGTCTCAAAGTTAAACAAAGTGTATTTTATTACAATTTTAAAAACATACAACACATATACCTATCCTTTTTTTTTTTTTTTTGGCTTTTCGAGACAGGGTTTCTCTGTTGTGCCCTGGCTGACCTGGAACTCACTCTGTAAACCAGGCTGGCTTGAGCTCTCACAGATCCATCTGCCTCTGCCTCCTGAGTTCTGGGATTAAAGGCATGTGCCAGCACTGCTGGCTTCCTTGTTAATTTTAAAAAAGGCTTCGCTTGAGACTTCAAATTGGGACTGGGCAGTGGTGACGAACACCTCTAAACACAGGCAGAGGCAGGACTTGCTGGTCTATAGAGTGAGTTCCAGAACAGCCAGGGCTACTCAGAGAAATAGACTTTTTAAAAAAAGATTTTAAAACTGTATTTCACAAGATGCCTTGTCAGAGATACTTTTCCCATGCTCAATATCTTAAGACTGTAAATTCAACAATAATGGAAAGGCTAAACCATAAACTCAACTTTTCATTGTTAGTAGCCTGTGCCTTTTTCCTATGTAAATAAGGTGTCTCAGTTTTTCTCTCCATAGGAAGAACTAAAACATAATCAGTTCTATTTAATCTTTAAACTTGATGCTGAATGTATTTGTCTTTAATGGCGCAATTACAACTCCTTTCCCGGTGCCACTTAAGAGCAGTTTTGGTAGAAATGAATTAAATGGGTGTGTAACATGTCCAGTGAGTTAGTCTTGGGAAGCCCAGACAGAGTTTGAACTTGACAGTTGGAGAAGGCAGAGACATGGTGGCAGAGGACACTTTCCCACCTGTGCTCACCATTTTTAATGTTTTAGAGCACTCTGGGGTATTTTGTTTTATAAGCTGTAAGCACTCTAGGTGAACAGCCCAAATGAGGCTGAGCCAATCACAGAGATGAAATCAAGCTCCATAAATTTGTTATTTTAAAAACAGGGGTATGCAGTTTACAATTTTAACATGCTTCAATTTCTTAAACATTTGTATAATGGGTGAAGGGCAAATGCATACTCTCACGGTGTGGCAATCCTTATTTTCTGCTTGAGAGACACGTTCATTTCCCCGCCTTTTTATCTCCATGTTGCCTTGACACAACTGCTTCTGAACTGTTCTCATCTCTTCCTGCTGTGACAGCTCACTCGCACTTCATGGCACGGAGACTCTTTCAACTCATGTTTTCCACCAGCTGTCAGTTGCAAAATGAGGTTGCTTTGTTTGGGGGAAAGGGTAGAATCCTTTCTGAATGTCTCCTTTTCCTTTGAAGCCAAAGCACTTGAGAGACAATTGAACTGCTTTTAGGCTTTCCTTACCACCCAGCTTTCACTTCTGATAGATCCTGCCATGAACACAAGGTCCTGTTGATGACATCGATTTGTTGCTATGGAAATAGTGGTAGTATCACAGATTGAGCCCAGCGACTTTACTGCAGGTTCTTGCAGGAGAAATGGGCAAGGCTTTAGGGAGAACCTCATTAAAACTGAAAGCTACCAATTCTAAACAATTGAAAGGTATTAAATGGAACCAACCTTTATTCCGTGCAGACAAAAAAAAAAAAGACAAAAAAAACCCAAACCTTTGCAGATGCAGGGTGTGCATTCTGGCCCTCCAAGAGCTAAAGGAGGTGGGGTTTTCTAGGATAGTTACTACTATGGTGAAATATGACTAGGTTTGCACTGAACTGGCCTTTCTCTTTTGATCTCCAGGACATGGGCAGCAGCAAGCAGTCCCTCCCCCAGCCTCAGCAGCCACACCACCAGCCAGCAAGCCCCAGCCGCAGATGGGGAGCTTGGGAATGGGTAAGATGCCACACAAAAGTATGGGTCAAGATTGAAATAATATTCTAAAATTTGTTCTGAGATGGAATGGTTTTCAAATTTTTATTCATGGGTCAGGCACAGTAGCCTAGGGCAGCACTTGGGAGGTAGAGGCAAAGGGATCAGGAGTTCAAGGTTATTCTCCACTACATTGCAAGTTCAACGCCAGTGTGGGTTATATGGGACTCAAAAAAAAATTCCGTTCTTGGTAGAATTGCAAAGAATAAGTCCAATTACAGTAGAGGTTTTTTGTTTGTTTTGTTTTTTAATGAAGGTAGTTGAAAATACACTTTCTATCCCAGAGATACAGATATACACTGTTTCTATCCCTAAGAGCTGGTACTCAGCTCTTAGTTAATACTTTATCTGGTATTGTTCACCTTTACCTTACACCTTGCCTATTTATGGATTTGCATTTTTTCTAAATTCTCACCTTTTAACAATCTACTATCCACTTGTTACACTTGGCTTGCCTCTCCACATTTCTTACTTGAGGCTTTCATAGGAATTTATCATTTCCCCTGAAACAAAATTGTTACTCTGGGCCATGGCTTCTATTTTTCCGTCCTCTTTTTTGAATTTTCTCTGTAGCAGGTCTTGGTGGGATCATTTTGTTTACTTCCTGGCCTTTGTTTTAGGAAACTTCATCTGGGATGCCACCCTTGAAAATTGTGATCTGTAGAACATGGCTAAATTTATTACTTTTAGAGTTTTGTTATTGCTATTATTACTGGTTTTTATTACCACACCATACTTACCTTCTCTCCTCTCTTCAACTATTTTTTTATTATATTTAAGATTTTTATTTATTTATTGTGCCTGTACATGCTGCAGTGTGTAGGTGGAGATCAGAAGACAACTTGCTGGAGTCAGTTGTGTTTCCTGGGGATTGAACCTAGATCTCCAGGGTTGGTGGCAGGCACTGAGATCTACTGAGCCATCTCTCTAGTCCCCATTTTTATTTTTTAATGCAAATTCCTAAGAAAAGTAGAGTGAAGAGTGAAGATGTCACTAAGTTTCATGAGGCTTTCAGAGCATACAAGTCTCCCCACCGGTCGTCATTGTTTTTAATCCATCCTCTGTAGCAGTGTGAGTCTGTCACCTCCCATCTCCGTAAGAAACTTTCATCTAGCCCTGACACTGGAAACTGCTGAAGAGGGTAGTAGAATAAATGCTAAGTGGTTGAAAAGTCCATTCCTTGGCTGAAATACAAGCGGTGCACTCTCTCCCTCCTTCCACAGACATGCCTATTCATTTGCATATTTTTGCTTTGTACTGGAATTTGATTGTTTAGATTTTTCAAGGCAGGGTTTCTGTATGGCCCTGGATGTTCTGGAACTCACTCTGTAAACCAGGTTGACGTTGAATTCAGAGAAGCACCTACTTCTGCGTCCTGAGTGCTGGGATTGAAGGTGTATGCCACCACTGCCCAGCCTCTAAAATTTATTTTTAGTTATCAGAAATGTTCCCTAAACTGGAAGATAATAGAAAATAGACTATATGCGTATGGCAGCGGCTTCCTGGTATAAAAATATTAAAGGAATAATGGAAAGAATGGATGCTTTTGTATTGTTAATAAAATTATGAGGAGGACCCTCCTGTTTTGGGGATTGAACCCAAGGCCTTGAACTCAGAGATCTGCCTACCTCTGTCTCCTGAATGCTGAGACTACAAGCGTGCCTTGCCATGCCCAGCTATAAAAAAATCTTTTTAAAAGGCCAAACACAGTGCTACTCAGCTTTAATCTAGCACTTGGGCCAGCCAAGGCTAACTAGTGAAACCTTGACTCTAGGTGCTTGTGGTGGGGAGAGGAGGGGAGAGATAAGATGGCTTAACAGATAAGAACATACATTGTTTTTCTAAAGGACCTGAGTTCAGTTCCCAGCACCCATGTCAGGCAGTTCACAAACAGCCTGTAACTCTAGCTCCAGGGGATCTGATACCTCTGCAGGCATCTGCACACGTGGCATACATTCACAGATGCACATACATATGAGTAAAAAGTAAAATAAATCTTTTTTGAAAAGCATTTTGGTATAGAAGATGGGAAATTATTGAAATTTGAATTTGGTTCTTTGAAAGTTGAAGCTTTATAGATAACAGTGTACATATAAAGGACTCAGTTCCCAGGAAGCTTTGGTCTGTGCTCTTTGGTCTGAAGAACTGCTGTGTAGCTTGGAGAGGGGAAGTGAAGAGGTCATGGTACTAGGCTACCATTCGTTTCTTGACCAGAGATTGGCTCTTAGTTTTTGTTCCCAACTGAACAGCACCTAAAGCTTTTGTCCTAGACCTCTACCCTGTGGCAGTTGTTGGGCTGATACATTGGTGATAAGTGTCCATATGAGAATTGATTTTAAACTTACTAAAGTTAAATAAAATAGTGGCTGTGTGGCAGGGCAGGTGGCTTAGTGAATAAAAGCACTTGCTACACAACCATGAGGATCTGAGTTCAAATCCTCAGAATCCACATAAAAGCTAAATGTACTAAGAGAATCTCTAATGACAATGCCCTTAGAAGATCAGAAGCAGAGACAGAACAATTCTTGAAAGTTTGTGGGCCTACTAACCTGGTACACACAGTAGAAATACAACAAAGGGAACTTCTCTCAAAAAAAAGTGTAATTTTTGAGATTATCATCTGACTGCCATATATGTGCTATGGCATGTACATCTGCGCACATGCAAAACACACGCACGCGCGTGCGCTTACACTTATGCTTCAAGAAATAAAAATGAAATGATTGCCCTTTTTCTGTGTGTTTATACAGGTTCCACTGCCGCTAAGGGTTATGGTACCTCAAAGCCATTTGGAAAACCTGCTGCAACTGGCCTGCCACAGCCTTCAGGCGGAGGGACACAGTCCAAAGTGGTGCCCATCGCCTGCCTCACTCCTTACCAGTCCAAGTGAGTTGTTGCACAGGACAAGTGTGGGACTCCTTACCAAATGGTCTGGGAAGTGACCAAGAGCTCTTATGTGACTTACGTGTGAACTTTAGGGTCACCACTACATAGGATGTGTTTCTTATTTTTCTGAGCTGAAGAAGGACAGAAATTGTGATAGCTTTTAACACTGTATCAAAAAGAATGGCAAGAATAGCACTCTGCAATAGCCTGGAGGTTTTGTCATTTTCGAAAAGTTTGAAGCTAAAATTATTACTGCTTAAAGAATCATTTCGTAGGCTTAGGGATAAAAAACTGTATATACATTGCATCTCATATAAGTAGACGGCTTTTAGTCTAAAACTTGTTACCATGATTTAATTTCACTAAGATAATCTGTCCTTTTTGTATTAACCACATTAATATGCCCTAAACATGAATTCCTTTGATATTATTTTTTCCATTAAAAATTAATTAAAACATTGAACATAAGTTGGCTTTTTTCTCCCTCCAGAATTCTTTAAGATATGTTCTTATTTAACCTGTAATACTTAGTAAAATGCGGGGAGGTAATTTCCTCTGTAAAATTCTAGGTGAGGAAATCAGTGTACCCAACTCCTGTTTTCAGGATGAGCACCAGGCCTAGACTTCGGGTTTGAGACCTCCTTTTTTAGTGGCCTTTCCCTAGGGTTATACCACTTTGGGATGCTTTCTATTGGCGACCCATGAGTGCCATGCTTTGTAGCCTTATGTGTTTATATTTGGCATGCATTAGAAATGAGGCAGACATTTGATAGTGATTGTGTCAGTTCCTGTAATTGAAAATAGTGGCAAAATATAATTGCTGGTATAACTGCATTTTTTTCCCTTGGAGCCTTTCATTAAAGGGATATTGTTGCCTTGGTGATGCTTTTTGAGGAAGGGAGAGAGTTTATAAATTTACTTATTTGACAGGAGAATGAGTTAGTGTTAAACTACCTGGTATGTTTTACTGTTTGCTTATTCTGTAAACTGTCAAACCTATATGTCATTTTGGGGTTTTAATTAGCTGGATTAAAATACACTAACATTGAAAGATAGACTCTGATGAGAGAAGAAATGCCACCGGAAGATGATTTCCTGCTTATTTTTATTCTAAGTAAGAAAGACTGCAAACACTAATGCCATCTGTTTGGTTTTTAGGTGGACTATTTGTGCCCGTGTCACCAACAAAAGTCAAATCCGTACCTGGAGCAATTCCCGAGGGGAAGGGAAGCTTTTCTCTATCGAGCTTGTAGATGAAAGTGTGAGTATGGCCACACCAGAAGTGGGGGCCCAGCCCAAACTCGGGGCTCAGACCTGATGCCCATGAAATGGCAAATATCAGTTGACCAGAAAGAAATATGGTTGTCATTGTGGCTTTCCTTCAGTTGTAGACTTTTGATGCTGTCTGGGGTATGGAGCTAAACATCAGATAAAAACACTTGCTGAAGGAAAGCATTTGTAACAATAGAAGTTCCTATACTGTAAATAGCCTCACAGGCTGGAGACTGCAGTGCTCTGTTTACATTGCTGGAGGCTTAGTTGAAACCTGCTAAAGAGCAGGGCATTTGCCTCCAGCAGAAGGTAGGCAACAGCCACTCAGCTTTAACTAGTTTGTGGGGATGGTTTCTGGCCATATATACTTGTTATGCTTTACTTAAAGCAAAATGCAGGGCCTAGAGAGATGATTCAGTGGTTAAGGCACTGGCTGTTCTTCCAGAGGACCTGGGTTCAATTCCCAGCACCTACATGCCAGCTCACAAACATCTGTGACTCCAGTTCCAGAGGTCCAACACCCTCTTCTGGCCTCCCTCAGGCATCAGGCTTGCAAGTGATGCACATACATACGTACATGCAGGAAAAACACCCGTACACAATCCACAAGATGATACTGGTGGGGTCAAACTGTGGAGCTCTCTCCTCTTCCTCTTGTGCTGTAGCATGGCAAATATCTTAACTCCGATGGCAGATTCAGGATCTGAAACTAATTTTCTACATGTTGTCTGGGTAAGATTTCAGCATTTAGTTATGTTTCTTATCCATCTGTAACATATTGCCTGACAGAAAACTAACAGTGAGATCAAATCTCCAGCAACTTGAAAGCATGACTTGTTAGAGCATTTTTGGCAACAGCTTCTGACTGTGAAGTAACCCGTCATTTAGGTTGCAGGCGTGGGGAAGGCTGCTGACTCATTGGGGTTCAGCACGCTTTCCCGTGGGCTTTTAGCCTGTCATTCAGGATCCAGAACTTTTTGTTTTCATTATTCGAATATTAAACTCTTCCTTTTAAAAAAAAGTTTTAGACAACATTTAAAAAATTATTTTGGGGTGTGGGTGTGTGTGCGCGCGCGTGTGCGCATGTGCACATACATGTGTAAAGGCTAGAGAACTTGGTGGGGTGGTTGTTTGTCACCTTTACATGGGTCCTAGGAGATTGACCTGGGGTGGCCAAGTTTGCACACCAAGTTCTTTTATCTACTGGACCAACTTGCCAACCTCTTTATTTTTTTATTTTTTGAGACAGGGTTTCTCTGTTGTAACTGTGACTGTCCTGGAACTCACTGTGGACCAGGCTGGCCTCAAACTCACAGAGATCCTCCTGCTCTGCCTCCCGAGTTCTGGGATTAAAGGCAGGTGCCACCACTGCCCAGATATTTTACGTTTTTAACTTAGATGGTTAGGTCATAACTATGGAGTCAGCTAGTTGATCTCTTGTTTTATCAGAATTGATAGCTTGAAAGTGTGACTGTATGTGGGTTTCCAGAATGTCTGTAGCCCTCTCTCTTTACTTTTCTACTGCTGCTCCAAAGCTGTTATCTTAATGCTAAAATGGTCTCCTCTTGCTGTTCAGAGTCAATGTCTAGCAGCACAGTTCCAGTGTGCTCTCTCTTGCTTTGCAGGGCGAAATCAGAGCTACTGCTTTCAATGAGCAGGTGGACAAATTCTTTCCCCTGATTGAAGTGAACAAGGTAAGACTGTTGAGTCAGCTGACAAGCTAGACAGTGCCGTGAGCACAGTTGGCAAGTTGCATTGTGGGGAAGGGTTTTGATGGACTGGCTAGCATTCCTTGACTTGGCCTCTTTTTTGCAGGTGTATTATTTCTCAAAAGGCAGTCTGAAGATCGCAAACAAACAATTCTCAGCTGTTAAAAATGACTATGAGATGACCTTCAATAACGAGACCTCTGTCCTTCCCTGTGAAGATGGTCATCACTTACCCACAGTTCAGTTTGATTTCACAGGGATCGGTGACCTAGAGAGCAAGTCTAAAGACTCACTTGTAGGTATGTCCAGGGTTGAGAGCAGAGTGGTGATTATGTCTCCAGTGTTTCAGGTGGTGCACAACTAATGCACTTGCCATTCATCCCTTGGTCATGTTTTTGGGTTTTGTTTTCGTTTTTTAAGACAGGGTTTCTCTGTGTAGCCCTGACTGCCATGGAACTCACTCTGTAGACCAGGCTGGCCTCAGAACTCAGAGCGATCCACCTGCCTCTGCCTCCCTTGTGCTGGGAGAAAAGGCGTGTGCCACTACTGAGACTTGATCTGTACTGCTACAAAATTGTTCTGTTTCAGACATAATTGGGATCTGCAAGAGCTATGAAGATTCAACTAAAATCACAGTGAAGTCTACCAACAGAGAAGTTGCTAAGAGAAATATCTATTTGATGGACATGTCAGGGAAAGTGGTGACTGCAACTCTGTGGGGAGAAGATGTGAGTCCTTGAATTGAACAGTTCGTGGCGGGGTTCTTGTCCTTTGGAGCTGTAGGGCTTTAGCTCCAGAGGTACAAAGAGTTGGTACTGCCTAGCAATTATTTGCGATTCTTTACTTGAGTGAGATGATCAGTTATTTCAGCTTTGCATGGTGAAATGCTCCTTACTCCACCTCAGGAAAGTAGTGATAGATTAGTTTCCTGGGCGTCTGAACAGATTCTGGAGTGTAAGGTCTGCCTTATGTTGAGTCTACATACATTAATTATAGTCTCTCTACTATTGACTGTTCTCCATAAAAGTCTCCTGAACATTCTTCCTGCCAGTGATACTTCTGTGCATTTGCTTTGCAGGCCGACAAGTTTGATGGTTCTAGGCAACCTGTGATGGCCATCAAAGGGGCCCGAGTTTCTGACTTTGGTGGGCGGAGCCTCTCTGTCCTATCATCCAGTACAATCATTGTGAATCCTGACATCCCAGAGGCCTATAAGCTTCGTGGATGGTAGGTTTTGTGGAACTCAGTTAAGGGGTTACTTGTGCTCAGGCTCTTAGAAGAGCTGGCTATCGTCAGCATGTGAGCTTCTGACAAGCCTTTGCTATTAAGTAGAGTAGTTCCCGTATTTCTTGGAGGCATAATGCCTTCTGAGATGGTGTCCTGAAAGCCCTTAAGCTGACAAAACCCACAGTCCCCTGAGGAACCTAGAAAAGTCAGAGAAAGCAAGTAGAGTGTAAGTGCTGCGTGCTGACCTTGAGCCCACCAGAGCAGGGTATTGGCAATGCTTCAGCAGCTGCATGCTGAAGAACTATGCTGAGGTCATCTATTGCTCCTAGGTTTGAGCTGTGGGCAGCTGATGTGGGGGTAGAATGTACTTTCTTATTCTAGAATGTACTTTCTTATTCTGTTGAGTCTCCAGAGCTGGTCACATCTTCTGATGTGTTTTCACTGGACTCGGGAAGAAGCCTGGTGGGAACAATGGGCTTTTTGTTGGCATTGTATTGTTATTTCCAAAGCACTCAAGAGATGAGGAGAGCTTGTTAAAATCGCCACACCATATCTAGCTTTTATAAAGCATTAAAACTCAGCCTTAGAAGAGCACTTCATCCTGAGAATGTCATGTGGAAGAATTAATATGGTCAAAGAAAATACTTTACCTAGCCCAAGCTTAAGTAATTTGTATAGCTATAGTCACAATAAGTGTATGTGGTTTCCAGCTCTGTCCTAGAGTTTAGGGGACTCAAAAAAATAGCTCATATTTCATATGTCTCGTTTTTGTTTTGAGTCTGTTATAAACCAGTAACAGTAATATCTGACAGAACATCTCCTGGAGTGTCTGTGTCACTTAAGCCGTCCTCATGAGTGGTCTGCCTCCATCTCTAACTGCTGATAGCTAGCATTGTATTAAACGACAGCACGCCACAATAGTCTGACCAGAAACAGTTATGATGGTTTGTTTTTGTTGGTTGGTTTTTTCCCAGGCTCTGAGCACAGCTCCAAGTTAATTACATGCCCACATTAAGGTGCTCATATTTCACTGTCAGTAACTGTGATCACAGAAAACACAAAAAGGCATGTCTGTCCCCTGAACAAAATATCCTGTCATTGATCAATGAGAAGTTCAGTGCATGTACCCAAACCAGGCAAGGATTAGCAACGTTCAGATCTTGGCGCTAACAGAGTGGAATTTTTATTGTAAGAAGGGCTGCCCATCTCCTTGCTCTGTTGACCCCTGATGAGCTGTCTTTGGTGGCAAATGTCTGTGGAGTTTTTAAAACTGTAAACTTGTAGGGATAGTAGTGGTGAAACAGATTTATGGACCTTGTTGTCCTCTGTGACAGATGTAGCTGCTTACCTGACAGAAGGGGAGGTGATTGTCTGCAGCCTTGGGGCAGCAGCCACTCTGTTGAGTGGTCCCCTTTTAGGGAGTCAGTTCTGTATGTGGGTAGCATTTAATTACCTACCACTCAGGTGTTCGATGAGTTTTAATCTCAGATTCACTGCTCTCTGCCACCAGCATATTCTTGCTACCTTCTCCTTGGCCTCTTTTCCTTCAGATTAGCCAATAGATGATCAGGAAGTATAATCAATTTTAATAATTTTATATAAATGAGTTTAACCTTGATGTTTGCATAAACAAATTCTCACTGAGAAGGCAAATCTCTAAGAAGACAGATAATGCTTTCTGATGAAGTACTTTGAGTTCTGTAACTGATTAGGCTTAAAAGATTTTCTACCATGAAAACATTTTTTGGCTGACTTGTTAAACAAAAATGTCCCTTTTCATCTGATTCATTTCAGTGATAGAGGTGGAGGTTAGAAGCCTGGGGGACTGTACCATGTTGCTCTCTGTTGCTGGCTTTTCTGATGGCTTTTAATATGCAGCCTAGTTTGGGGAACGGGTCTGTGGTGCTTTGGCACTATTTGTCTTTACATGGGATTGGGGGACATCAAAAGAAAGGCCATTGCATTTCTTTAGTAGACTAAGGTGGGCGGGACCCAGGTGAGCGCTGGTGGGGACAGACAGCTCAAGGCTGGTGTGTCCAAACAGCACATTTGAAAAGGATGTAAGTTCCTGTCACTGTCACTGTTGCTTTTTTTTTTTTTTTTTTTTTTTTTTTCAGGTTTGACTCAGAAGGACAAGCCCTAGATGGAGTTTCCATCTCAGACCTCAGGAGTGGAGGGACCGGAGGGAGCAACACCAACTGGAAAACTCTGTATGAGGCTAAATCAGAGAACCTGGGCCAGGGTGACAAGGTACCTACATCCCCTCATTCACAGAAGCCCTGAAAGCGACAGCGGTTGAGTTTTTAAATCTGCTTTCAGATGCTAGTTCAGAGCTGTGTTCTCACCTGGGACCCTCCCCTCCAAGCCTAGGTAGCTCAAAGCTAGATAGAGCACCACTGCTTTCGTTGCTGGTTTCTCTCCGTCCCTGCCAGTATAGAGGCTGTGTGTACTCTGGTATGTTGTAGCCTCTGGTGTGAAGATGATACTGAGGAAATGGTGATGACCAGGACAGGTTAGTGCAAGCGGTCCTTGTTGGTTTCTGAGCAGAGTGGTCAGGCTGTCAGGCATCTGGCAGCTGCTGTATGTTTTAGCCTGAGCCACAGGCCACGAGCCGCTGCTGTTCTGCCAAGGTCTGACTCTGGTCTTTGACTTCATTTGCAGCTTCCATTTCAATGTGTACTTAATGATCCTCTTCCTACCTTGGTCTAACCTGCGTTCTGTTAGATATTTGAGCCATTTATTTCTGTTGTGCTCCCTAAGTATCAGTCACTGCTGCTCCTTTATTGTCCTCATATACAATATAGGTTTTCTTCCTTACTGTCTCATTTCTCTGTTCACTCGATCCATCATTGTCAGACACAGCAACTTATAATACTATTATAGGACATCTTGAGAATTAAACATTGGGTGATTCTGGTTCTCTTGTCACACAGTTGCTCTCTTATATCCACTGTACAGTCAGAATTGAGCATATATAGAACACCTGTCCGCACTCAGACTTTTAAATTGGGGTTTGAGTCTGAATCTAACCTGGAAACTCTTTAGGCATTCTCATAAGATTTATTTCTCTACAGCTTTCTCTTTAGATTTTTTAAAGTTATTTTTTTATTGGGGGTAAGGTGTGCATGTTCTACTGCAGTGTATGGAAGTCAAAGTCAGCTCTCCCCATTGGGTCCCAGGGACCAAACTCAAGTCATCCGCTTAGCAACAAGTCCCTTCACCCCGAGCCAGCATATTGGCTTAAGCTAGCTAGCTTGCTTTCTCTCTTTCTCCCTTCCCCGCTTCCTTCCTTTCTTCCTTTCCTTTTTTTCTGTTTCTTTCTCCCCCTCCCTCTCCTTTCTCTTTCATTTATTTTTTATTTTTATTTTACGTGTATGAGTGTTTGTCCTGCATGTGAACCAGATGAGTGGCTGGTGTCCAAGGAGGTCAGAAGAGGGCATCAGATCCCCTAGAATGGGTGGTTGTGGGGCACCATGTGGGTGCTAGGGACTTGAGTCCTCTGGAAGAGCAGAGGACTTAACCACCAATCCATCTGTCCACCCCACCCCCACCCCCAACCCTTCTTACGTATTCAGTTCCCTGGAGGTGAGGCACCTCATGCATGCTAGGCAATCTCTTCCACCTAAAGTTTTTTAAGCTGGGTACTAGCATGGCCCTTTAAAAGGCCACATTGTCTTGTCCCTCTGGACTGAGACATCAAGTAAACCCAGTGTGAGCCAGGCATGGTGGCAAATGCCTGTAATCCCAGCACTTGGGAGGCAGAGGCAAATGATCTCTGTGAGTTTGATGTCAGCCTGGTCTATATATAGAGTTCTAGGGCAGCCAGGGTTACATAGTGAGACCCTGTCTCAAAAAAAGGTCTAGTGATTGGTAGCCTGGCTCTCAATTCAAGCAAGGTATACTTGGATTCTGCAGTTATTTGACACTACTGAACATAAACCAAAACCAGTTGTCTTGAGAGCTTCTGTGTGACATTCAGAAGCAAAGAGGGTATTCACACAAAACCCTTGACATGACTGAGTTCTTGCTGGGTTACTCACCTGGCCATTTACAAGATCTTGGTCATGGGCATTTTTTCATTCTCTTGAACTTTATTCAATCCAGGAGTTGCCAATCCAGGCTATGAACGAGCTGTCTGTTGTCAATAAAAGCGTTACTGATTGGATCACCTTTCATCTTCCTGTTGTCTTTGGGTTGTCTTTCCCCACTGCAGCAGGCTGAGGAATCGCAGTAGAGACTGACTCAGTGGCTCATTGGGCCTCAAGTTCTTCTCTGGCTTGCTACAGGAAAAGCTCACTGATCTCTAGATAAAGATGGGGATAGAAGTCACGTCATTTTAAAGAGGTCTGTGTTGGGCTGACACGGTGGCGCAGTGAGTAAAGGTGCCCGCCAAGCCGACAGCTTGGATCAGTGTCCAGGCTCACAGGCCCAGGTACAGGAGGGTCGCCAGCTCCCACAAGCTGTCCTCTGGCCTGCACACGCTGTGGTATGTGTGTACACATACAAAGCACACCTATATACTCTAAATAAATGCATGCAATTTTGAAAAATGTTTTTAAAATATTATGTGCCAGCAAGATGACTCAACTGTTAGTCACTTGTCCTGCTGTCTTGGAAACCTGAGTTCTCTGGAATCTACTGTGGAGGGAGAGAACCACTCCTGAAAGTCGGTCTCGCCTCCACATACATGCCATATCATGTGCTCACTTGCATTGTGTGTGTGGACATCTTACACACAGAGATATAGATGTAGAACATAACAGTTATAAATAAAGAAGAATTATGCAGCCAGGTGTGATGGCTAAGCACTCTAGAAACAGAGGCAGGCAGATTTCTGTTAGTTCGAATCTAGCTAGTGAGACACTGCCTCCAAAAACGAATAAAAATATGTGTTTGAGTGCTGGTTTGTTACCTCCATGCGTTTTCATGTAGCATGTGTGATTTCTGAAACCACAGAGTGAATGCTACTCCATAATCACTGTGAGCATGGGAACTAGAAAACATGTGCGCTTAGCCACTTGCTAGGAAGGGCTGCTTTGAGTCGCCTGTTCCAGCCCCAAGTGTGGCTGGTTGATGTGGGTCTCATCCGTTTCTCCTGCAGGCAGACTATTTCAGCACTATAGCGACGGTGATGTTTCTTCGCAAAGAGAACTGTATGTACCAGGCCTGCCCAACCCAGGACTGCAATAAGAAAGTGATTGACCAGCAGAATGGGTTGTACCGCTGTGAGAAGTGTGACCGGGAATTTCCCAATTTCAAATACCGCATGATCTTGTCGGTGAGTAGAATGGATAGTGGGAAGCTGTGAGAAGCCATAGAAGCCTTACAGTGTTTACTGAGAGTCTATCAAGGGCAAGACCCTGGGGGTGCAATGGTAGAACCAAGGTAGTTCATGGCGAGGAACCCTCAGATGAGTCTGCTGGGGAGCTTGTTGCTGCTCTCTAAAGAAGGAAATGGGGGCTTTTCCCTGGCTAGACAGCAGTCACTCACGCTGCTGAAAGCTTTTCGATGGCCACAAGTTGCATGACCTGCCATAGTCAGTTCTCAGCCTCCTGTGATGCTACCCAGTCACGGTGCTGGTAATGCTTGCTGCTAACTGTTGTGACCATAGGTAATTGGAAGTTCCATTTCTGGAGAGCAGTAATGGCACTTCTGCAGCTGGTGCCTGTGTCATTGTCCTTGTTCCTCTGTTTTCCAACCCTAGTGGAGCCGACTTCAGGGCTGTGTGCCAGGTGTGGTATCGCTCCTTTGCTCTGCTTTGCTTTGGTTTATTTGACATTATTTGTCTGAAGCCTTAATCTATTTCCTGATAGAGTAGCCACCTGCGGGGAATTTAGTCTAAAGAAATAACCAGAGATTTTACAGCTGTGTGAAGTTGTTTACTTTGAAAAGTTGGCCTGTGCTTACATGCCCTTCTGTCGCGTTAGTTCCTTCTTTAGTGAATAGCCACTGTAGTGAGTAGAGGGCTGTGAAGGCCTTAAAATTTACAGTTTGTTAGGCTGGGCTGTAGCTCAGAGGACAACACATGTCTAATCCTAGGACTTGTAGGTGGAGGCAGGAGGATCAGACCTTCAAAGTCATTCTTGGCTACTTGGCAAGTTCAAGGCCAGCTGGCTAGCTTGGGCTACATGAGACCCTGTCTCAAAAAATCAAACAAATAACAACAACAAAAACAGCCAGGTGGTGGTGGCCCCTGTCTTTTAGTCCCAGCTCTTGGGAAGGAGACAAAGGCAGGCCGATCTCTTTTGAGTTCAAGACCAGCCTGGTCTACAGAGTGTTTCCAGGACAGCCAGGGTTACACAGAGAAACTCTGTCTCTATAGATAGATAGATAGATAGATAGATAGATACATACATACATACATACATACATACATACTTACATACATACAAAAGAATTTACAGTGCTGGGATGAGGACCTGAGTTGAGTCCTCACTGAGGACCCTCACCAATACAAGTTAGCCCTTATGTCCACTGGGAGACATGTCATTGCTTGTTTCTGTTGCTTGGTAGATTTGGTGACAAGTTGAAAGTCTTTAACCCTGGGTCTGAAGTTAGCTGTGTTGCTCAGTAATGATATAGAACCATTTCATTCAGCTCTTTAAATTTAAAATGCCTGCAATGGGTCTGAAGAGATAGCTCAATGGGTAAAGTGCCTCCCTCCCCAGTATGAGAACCTAAGTTCAGATCCCTAGCACCCAAGTCAAGTAACTCAGGCTCGGCCTGGAGCTCACCAGGCATCAGCCTAGACAGTTAGTAAGCTCTGTTCACTGAGAGTCCCTGTCTCAAACGATAATGTGGAGAGTAACAGTGGAAGACACCGAATGTTAGTCTCTGGCCTCCACGTGCATGCGCATAATACAACACACACTGTAAGTAAAAATTTGCAAATTTGAACTCAGTCCTCGGGAGGCTGAGGCAGGAAGGTTGCAAATTGGGCCAGTTTAGACTACACAGTAAGGCTTTGTTTTTTAAAAAATAAATAAAATAGCTGAGCATAATGGCATATGTCTATAATCTCAGCACTTACTGTGGGGTAGGATAGAGACAGGAAGAGTTCAGGCCAGCTTTGACTGCTTAGCAAGTTTGAGGGCAGATTTGGGTACATTACATCCTGTCTCAAAAAGCTAAAAGATGCCGGGGGTGGTGGTGGTAGTGAGGAGAATGTAAATAAGTAAAATAAAATGAGAAGACCCTCCTGTTGGAGGCTCATTCAAAACTTGTAGTGCAAAGCCTTGCACTTAGAGGGAGCACGGTCTAACTGAACACTTCTGCGTCTTCGGGAGTTGAGCTGACCGTACTCCTGAGGTCTGAAATCACATCTCTAGAAGCCTGAGCTAGGCCACATTTTAAACTTCTGTTCATGGCACCTGCCACAGCTTTTAAAAACTGTGGTATAGCATTTTTTGACTAGTAGGGTCTAACTTAACCCAGCCCCCTTAAGTGTGCTCAGAACATCTCCATAGCCTACGTGGTCAAAATCACCAACACACGGCCTGCTTTATGATGAAAGTGTGAGTAGCTCGTGTGATTACTGACTATTGTACTAAAAGTGAAAACAGGATGACCAAATGGATGCTTTTTCATATACGGCAGCCATTAAGTCAGAGCACCGAGTTCTTGGATTGTGTGTGTGATGGCAATACCTTTCTCCCTTGGGAGTTATTTTAAGTAGGAAAAAATAATCTCCCTCTTCCTTAGTGTATCTTCCTTTTGTTACTTCTTTGATGAAATAATAATTGTGGCTCTTTTAGGCAAATATTGCAGATTATCAAGAGAATCAGTGGGTGACGTGTTTCCAGGAGTCTGCGGAGTCCATCCTTGGACAGAACACTGCGTACCTTGGAGAACTGAAAGAGAAGGTTGGCCGCATGTTGCTAGCACTGTGATGGTACTCGTGTTATGTCACTGAGCTGTTTAATGCCCTCTTTGAGTGTTGTAGATGAGTCTCATTGCACTGAGTGAGAACTTATCTTTTCTCCATGTCGTGTGCATCTAATATGAGATAATGAATCGGGGTACATGAAAAAGCTTTAAGCAGAAGCACAAACCACACATGTCCCATCACTGTTTTTACATGTCAAGACTGGTGTGCTTGCAGTCGCTCTGAGGAGCTACAGGCTATCTTCTGAGATAACCAAAGTTCGGGTGTGCTTTTTAACCCAATAAGCACCTTTTAGGAACGTTGAGTCAAATTTTAGAATAAGAGCACATCCGGGGTTCTTGCTATTTCAGGTTGCCAGATGTGAGGGCCTTACAAAGTGATGTTTTGAAGGTCACTTTGCCTGCTGCAGTGGTGGTTCCTGCCTGTTGTCTCAGCACTTGGGCTGAGGCAAGGGGATCATCCAGAGTTTGACCAAGCTAGTGTACATAGTGAGTTCAAGGCTAGCCTGAACTGCATAGCGTGACCCTGTCTCAGACATATACATAGTAAAAGATGAGCTGGGACCAATGGGACGGCGCGGTGAGTAAAGCGTTTGTCGGGCAAGTTCCCTCCCTGGGATCATGTGAAGGTGGAGAGAACCACCTCCGGAAAGCGACACTCCGACCTCCCTGTGCGCCTGTGGCATGCACACCCACACGATAAAAACACACATTTTAAAAAATGACTAATTTCACCTTTTACTAATTTGCCTCTTTATACTAGTATTTAATGCAGAGAATAAGTTACTGATTATACCAAACTTAAGAAAGATACTGAGTTCAAGGAAAGCCTGGTGAAAGCTGTATTTTCTAGGCTGTGGAAACTGGCATCTATTGCGTGTAGTGTTCTTTTTTCCCTCCATATTGGTTGGGATACTTGTAAAGGCCACAAAAGAATTTGCCATTTGTTTCGATGTGCTTTTCTTACACTTTCTTTCCTTAGTTCTGCTTGGTTCTGTCCTCGCCTCCTTTTTAAATTATCCATGAGGTCTCTGAAAATAGTCCCAAGAAGTCCTTTTACAGAAATAACTGGAATTGACTTTTAAAGTGCAGTAGTGTCTTTTATCTGTTTGCCTGCTTCTCTTATTTTCCTATCAGATTTTAAGGCTCTGGGCAGCCTTTCAGGATTTTTTATGAGCTTATTATAGTTGACTGTTTTTACCGCTGGTGAGTGAGGACCTGCAGGACTTCCTCAAGAGCCCTGATGCTCTGCGAGTAGACATCCATGCTTCCCTTAGCCCTAAAGATTAGTAATGGCATCGGGCTTAAGTTTTTGAAGACTTAACACATTATTTTATTTATGTGTTGAAAGTCCAAAGAATGGCTTTTTTTCCCTAAAGTAATGTCTAGGAAGTCTGTGATAAAGCTATTTTCATACCGTGTGACCTGCAGGGGAGCTTGGCATATGTGAACTGTTAGTTTTACTTCTCAGCAGTCTAAGACAGGAGAATGCAGAGCTAAAGACCAACTTGGCAACTTAGTGAACGTGGTCTCAAAAGTTAAAAACGGGGGAGAGTACCCTAGCAGTATCACTCCCAAACCCCCCAAAGAAAAAGCGATTTATTTATTTTATTTTATTTTATTTTTTTACAGTAAAGTAACCAAATCCAATAGCTTTTAAGGAGTTCTGGAGGAGGGAGGCATTTTCTAGCCTTTTCTGGCATGGCCCACTCTGCCTGTTTCTACTTGCTCACCGCATCAGTAGCTGCAAATACAGAGGCTGAAATTAGTATTCGGTAACCTCAACGTTTTTTTTGTAGTACTTTTCTCGTCCAATTCTTGTTTTGTTTTGTTTTGAGACAAGGTCTCACTCTGTAGCCCAGGCCAGCCTATGTAGCTGAGGCTGGGTTCATACTTACTGTAATCCTCTTGCCTTAGCCTCCAGAATACTGTGATTATGGTGACCATGGGCCACCATGCCTAGCTTTCTGTCCTTTTTCAATTACTTTAGTGTTGTTGTTTATTGTTTGAGAAGTGACCAGGACTCCCAAATATCCACCTGCCTCTGCCTCCCTGGTGCTGGGGTTAAAGGCTTATGCCACCTGGCCAGCTCCTACCCAGTTATTACTTTTATTTTTTTTATTTTATTTGTGTCTGAGTGTTTTACCTGCCTGTTTGTATGCGTACCATTTTCCTGGGGCTTGAGGAAGCCAGGAGAGGGTGTCAGATCCCCTGGAACTGGGGTTACAGGTGGCTGTAAGCTACCATGTGGGTGCCAGCAAGGGTACCTGTCCAGCCCCCTCCTACCCACTTCTTAATTCACGATGAGGAGATGCTGGATCTCAGATCTCTTCCCCACAAGTATTCAAAATCTTAGAAATGTGTTTCCTAAGAGTCCTTATTTTTTTTTTTTTTTAATTTTGGTCAAATACACATAACAATACTATTATATATTGTTTTTCTTTTATATTGGAACCATTTTGAAATGCATGATGGCATTAGCCACATTCATGTTGACAGGCCCCTGGCTCCACTGTCCATCTCTAGAATGTTTCCATTTTCATACCCTGAAGCTCTGTGCCCATTAAGCAACAGTTCTCCATTCCTCCTTTCCCTCGCACTGGCAGCCAGGGTTCTGCTTCTATGGATTTAATAAAGTCTGTTCTCAGTATCCACAGATTCAGCCAGCTAGGAATCAGAAATATTTGGGGGATAAATTGTACCTCTATTGATCATGTGAAGATTCTTTTTCCTTATCATTGTTGACTGACCAGTCCATGTAATGCTCACAAGATTTATGTTTGGTATTATAAGTAATCTAGAGATGATTTATAGCACACAAGAGGGTGTGTGCTGGTTCTATGTAAATAACCATTTTACATAATGAACTTGAGGATACTTGGAATTCGGCGTCCGTGGGACACAGGGTTCCCAGGTCCCGTCCTCTGTAAATACTGAAGGGAAAACACCAGTCCTCAGTAAAGTGTTTTAATTTTTAATAAAATTCTACTTAAACAGCTTTATGTGATAAAACAACACCTACAGATTAATCATTCCTAAGTAATTTCAGCCCTGTGGGCTGTTAGTTTCTCAGTGTTCTCAACAGTCTAGAAGGTATTTTCCAGTGTTTTCCATGTGTTGTTTTTTACAGAACGAGCAGGCATTTGACGAGGTTTTCCAGAACGCCAACTTCCGATCATTCACATTCAGAATCAGGGTCAAGCTGGAGACCTACAATGTAAGTGAGGGCATGTTACAGTGTTACTGGGGCAGAAGGGGTAATATAGGAAATGGCTGTTGCTTACAGCCGCACTTCAGTATTAGTGTGTCAGGGAATTGCCCACAGTATGAGACCTGTGGCGAGCAGGCTCTTGGAATCTGCTTGCTCTGGGGTGCTGTCAACAACTCGTATGCAGATATGGAAACTGACTTAGGTTTGCTGTCGTGTCTAAACACTCTAGGGAGAAGATAGTTGTGGCCTTTTCAATTGCAGCCTTAAGAGATTTTTGTTGTGTGTGTACTTTCAGAAAATGATGTGTGTGGACCCTCGTTTCCCACAATTTAGGTTCTAAAAATCAGTATTTTACCGTGTAGGTAAAAGTACCGTGACAAGCCCATAAATTAGCCCCAGGTCATAGAGTTGCATAGTCGTAATAAATACCATTTACTGGACAGTCACTGTCCTGCCCCCGTCCATCGATTGTTCTTCCTTACATCACCTGTGTTGGAGCTGTTGTTGCCCAGTTTTACCGTTGGAAAGACAGAGGCATGCAGAGAAAGCCTCTGAATGTAAAGTCATGGAGCAGCAGATCCAAGATTCCAGCCCAGCCAGTCTGACTCCGAAACATACTTGCAAATATCAGTACGCTTAGTAATTACTAAGCATGTGGAAGTACAAAGGCCCCCAGCTGGACTTGTGTGCCTCTGGGCGTCACCCTGTTCTGCCTCAGAGACACTGTTTAGTTCCTGGAGACAGGCTGAGTGGAAATCTGCCAACACCCCTGCAGCCACCAAACTATTACCAGCTCAGTACCTGGTAATAGATACTTTGGTTGTTGTGGTAACCGAACTAGTGTGATGCAGTCAGGAAGTCGGTAGATTAAGGGAAATTAAGAGGCATTCTCTTCAGTGTGAGCAGAGATGGTAAAGACCAGAGGTAACCTTGCCCAGAGCTAAAGCAGAAGCCAGACCTGCCAATTCGGGTGCTTTTTCTTTAACCATAGTTCAGCTTTTTTGGATGAAAGTGAACTTTTAGGATGAGCTTTGTGGCTTTGGCAAGTTACTTATCTGCTCTGGGTTCCCATTTCACCCATATAAAGACAATAAAGAGACTAGAGACTCCCCCCAGACTCCACTCCAGTAGGATGCTAGGTCTGAGCAAAGGATGCCACGGATGGAGAAGTGGTCTGTGGAACACGGTCTGGCCACTGAGCCATCTCCAGGAATTCACAGCACTTTCTCTGCTAGACTCATTGAAGCCACTGAAGCAAAGAATGTTATCTCCACTGCTCTGAGCCAGGCTCTACCACTCACAAACAGCTTTTCTCTTTTCAAAGGATGAATCTCGAATTAAGGCCACAGTGATGGACGTGAAGCCCGTGGACTACAGAGACTATGCCAAAAGGCTGATCATGAACATCAGGAGGAACATATGATGTGAGCAAGTAGCACTGGTGGCCAGAAAGTGAAGGCTGGAAATAGAATGTCCTTCTTCCTGCCCCCATGCGACAGCCCTGTGGCAGCCTCACAGTGCAGAACCTGTAGGGAGGCTGGCAGCCTGTCTGGGCCCCTCTTGGGACTCGCTGGTAGGCAAAAGACAATGTGTGTAAAGCATTAGGGCTGGTGCTCAGCCGGCAGGTAGCATAGCGCCAGTCCCTCCCTCTGTCTTCAGGCTTTCGTCAGATTTACTGAGATTTTGTTATCTTCAAACAGGAATTATGCCACAAGTAATTGACCCTACTCTGTGGGTAATGAAGTAAATTATGTAACTTGGAGTTTGCTTTTCCAGTAGTGGACCTTTGTGTCTTGGATTCCTCCTGGGGTGCGGGAGTGGAGAAGAGCCCAGGTGTCTAGGGGGTTGGGAGTGTCTCCCTTGAATCAAAGGCTCGCCCTTTGCAGAGGTACCACATGGTTGTTAGTGCTTGGAATGGCAAAAGGATAGAATTATTAATCAAAGGCCTATCGTTAATATCTGAAGACTATTCTTCCTTCAGGGTTTAATAGATTTAATAGACTGAGTCAGATGGGTCTGATATTAATCAAAATTGTCTCTTCTGAGGACGGCTGATAAGCATTGACTTGCTGTCCCCTAGGGACATCCAGGCAACTACAAAGCATTGCTTGAGTTTTCACTTCAATTAATGTCATATTTGGTTGCCAGATGCACACGCGTCTTTACCTGTACATTTCTTTTTTGCATTCATATATTTCATTTTTGATTAAAGCTGTGTTAAATAGGGAGAATTTAAGAGAGAAGCCCTTTGTTTCCCTTGCTTTGTTTGAATAAACAGTATATCTTTGTGGATCCTACTTTCTTTGACTGTAAAGGGTTCTTGTAACTGGAAAGCAGTTAATCAGCCTTCATAATAAATACTCACCAGGGAGAGATGTTAACTCATTACAAACTCAGAGATTAGGCTGAGGCCGGAGATCATCCTTACTAATGTTTGCCACCCTGAAATGCATCTTTAAAGGAATGAAAACACCAAAAAGAAAAAGCCATTGTGCCCAAGAATGCTGATGATCTGGCAGTTTGAGGTTTTATTGATGTTTACACAGCAGCCTAACACCAAGCAGGCTTTGAAATGTGTAGACAGTGAGCAAGGAAGAAAACAGTAATTATGCTACTAGGCTTTTCATTCAGTGAGAGCCTACTTGCTCTGTGTGTTCCTAATCATATTAATTATCTATCTGGTTGCCGCAGCCTACCCCTGGCATTTGCTGCACATCTCTGCCGTATCCAGGCAGCATTGCAGAGCCCTGCAGCTGCAGGCCTGGCTGCTAATGTGTCCACTTAAACTTGCGATGGTTCCATGGAGCCAAGGAGTCACAGCACCCTGTGTTTTAGTTGCGTTTAGCCATGGATGCTGGGTCTTTCCTCAGATCTCTCTAGAAAGACCCTCATAGATAGGTCTCCAAGGTTATTCTAAATACAGTCATGTGGATTTAGACTGACAAGATTGATTATGGCACCCTGTATATTCTCCTTAGCTGTCCTGTTTTTGAGGTGTGGTCTTCCCTCCATAGCCCAAGAGGTCTCCAGCTTGAGCCTCCTTCCTTTGCCTCTTATGCACTAGAAATACAGGCATCTCCCATCATCCCTAGCTTGTTTGGTTTTGGGGGGCAGAGTCCTAAAGTGGGTAGCTTCAGGCTGGAAGTCATGATCCTCCTGCTTCTGCTTCCCAGCTGCAGACATTACAGTCCTGCCTCACATCCCAGGCTCTTGCTGTTTCTTTTGGAAGGAACTAGGCAGCCCTAGGCAAATTGCTGGGCTTGCTGAAAACACACAACAGAGACTTTGATTGAGGCTCTCTGACTTCAGAGCCTCCCTACCCTTCCCTAATCCCAGGAGACAAGAATTGAGTTGCACTTGATTCTCTGGCTGAAGCCTCGACAATTTCATGAAAGCTCTTTCTCTCTGACCTTGCTTGTAATGCACTGACTAGAAAATCACGGTCTCAGCGCAGCTCAAGATTGACAAATTGCGGGTTAGAGATGGTGATCTAGCTCTCAGTGCAGTGACCAGTCTTTTACATCTGCTCACGGCACCCCACCCCCTCCCCGGTGCAGGCGGGCTGGTCCGCAGCACTGCCTTCCGAGGTTTCGGACCAGTCCCCGCACTTAATCACCATCCACTTCAGCAAAGCTAGCACATCTGCACAGCTGTGTGTAGAGACCCATGGGGAGTGGGAGGGATGGGTTCCCTCAAGGGATGATGTTTAACAGACTTCCCTACTAAAAAATCAGATCCCAGGCGGGCTGCCTCAGAAATTGGTTCCACCATTAACGCCTGTGAGAGAGACTCAGGTCCCGAAGGATTTCCTAAGTAGATTCTGGACCACGGTTCTTAGAATTCTCTTGGACACAGTTTACCTCGAAAGGCTGTTCATGTTCTGATTCTCATCTTTTACTTAGAGATCAATGCTTATTTGCATCCACCATGACACCGGCGTTAAGCAATTAGGGGGTGGGAATCTAATCATTTTGCCTTTATTTTAAATGGTTCCTGAATTCCGTCTAGTCTCATTGTAAAAGAGGCAGAAAAAAAGAAGATAATAATCTGATTTCTGTCCATATTTTCAGTGTTTTATGCCTTCCATTAAAGCCTTGCTAATCTCTAGTGTGCTATTCTGATGTTTTTTAACTGCAGGGTCAAAGTGTTCCCCCTCCTTTTTTTTCCCCTCCTTCCCCCACCATTTTTTTCCTGAGTGGCCTGTCTTCGAAAAGTATAAATAATATCGATCGTGGTATTTAATACACTAATGAAACCCATGGCTATTGACTACATAATTAATATACTGTTGAAAAGTGAAGTTTGGCAGCCCCATACCTAAAGGTTTATATTGACTTGTGTTTCTTTAGTGATCTGCCTGCCAAGTATTTATTTATAGAAAGAAAAAAAAAAAAACCTGGTCCCTTAGCCTCTTCCCCCTTTGCACTTAGAAAGGCCACCCTGTCTCTACTAGATTGTTTCCTCTTCTCAAAGACAGGTGTGTGTGTCTTCCTCCATCCCTCCCTTCCTAACATGGTTTGGTAACCTTAGTCTTATTCCACAATGTAGGTATAGCCTTTATATGCCTCTTAATTCCTGCCTTTTATAAAGCACGTTTGGAAACAATTGTTTTCTCTAAGAGAACAGAGTTCTGGTGACTTTACCAAGTGAGTTTATTATTAAGCTGACACTAAATACTGTTGATTGATATTCATTGAAGGGAAGGCGGTGAGTCAGGCCATCAGATTTTCATACACAAGTAATCCACCTTCACTGTAGAAAGATAAGGAAAAAAAAAAACAAAACCAACCAGTCCTAGTGGTATGCCCCAGAGATCCTGTCTACTTGAGGCAGAGACTGGAGAATTGGAAGAATGCAAGTTCAAAATCAGTCTAGATGACTTTATGAGACCTTGTCTAAAGTAAACAAATAATACAAAGAGAATTGAGACTATGTTATGATAGAGTGCCTACCTTCATAATACGCTGGGTTCAATTCCCACATGAATAAAATGAATAAATAAAGTCACCAGAGTCACCCATAATCCCATCAACCAGCAATAACCGCTGGTTATAGCTGGCTACCACATTGTGTGTTAGTTCCGTGGTTCTCAACCTTCCTAATGCTGCAGCCCTTTAATACAGTTCATGTTGTGACCTCCCAACCACAAAACTTTTCGTTACTACTTCACAACTAGAATTTTGCTACTGTTATGAATCATAAATATCTGATAATGCAGATGGTCTTAGGCGACCCCTTGTAAAAGGGTTGTTCTGTCTGCAAAGGGGTCAATGACCCACAGGTTGAGAACCACTATTTTTCACTGTGATAAAACACCATGATCAAAAGCAACTTAAGAGTTTGTTTTGACTTCAGGTTCTAGAGGGCCAGATGTCCATAATGGCTAGGAAAACATGGCAGCAGGAGCAGGAAGTTAAGAGGTCATATCTCAGCTGCACACAAGAAGCAAAGAGCTAGCTGGAAGTGGAGCAAAGCTACAAACTCTCAAAGCCCACACCCGGCGACAACTTCCTCCTGCAAGGCTCCACCCCCTAAAGTTTCCACAGCTTCTCCAAACAGTGCCACCAGCCAGGCACCAAGTGTGCAGATGCATGAGCTTTTAAGGACATTTCCTACTCATTCCACCACACGTGTGTATAAATAGGGGTCGTGGATGTGGCTTGGTGGGAGAGAGCCTGGCAGGCGTGCATGAGGTCCTGGGTTCTCTCCTTAGCACCACAGTAAGGACAACATGAGATTATCTCGTATGTAGCCTTCTGCAACACTCTTAGCGCTCCAGAATAGGCATCTTTTCTATTTCAATAAAAATGGATCTGCATTGCTCCAAGTGGTTTTGGCTGTATATGGATGTGTAAATTTATGAGGCTGAATCACTCTTGCCAGCTGCTTCTACTTTTTGACTCGTTAGCATAAACCTGGGTTCCGATAGGCCTGAGCACTTCTCTGGAACACTGGAAGTACATGCTCTCTGAGGATCTCTATTGCCCGGGTCCAGCACTAGGGTCGTCTAAGCCTGTGCCCCATCAAAGGCTGGCAGGCAATTTGAGCAGATCGTTGGAAACGGCCGATTAATGCGGACTGAACAGGAAAGGAGGCGTTGAGGCCCTCCATATCATCCCACTTAGCTCTCAGACACAGGTTGCAGCCACAGAGGCCTAAAACTGGATTTTCTGCCACTATGTGAGAAACGGCCTTTCAAGAACACATTTGGCCCGCTTTACTAATCCACCTCATTCTTTTCTCTAAAGCAATTAGTGGTTCTTAAATCTCCTAGTTGTATTTGTGGTGGTGATTTTGATAGGTGATGGAGTAAAGGGCAGAGTCAGTTCTTCCCTGACTACTTTGTTCTTAGCCTCCTGTCAGCTGTTCTGTGGGCTCCTGGGGATCAAACCCAAGGCCTCACAACGCCACGCATCCACTGTACTGCTGAGCTACGCAACCTCTGAGAGGATTTGGTTTTGAGACAGCTTCTTGCTTGTAGCCTTGCCTGGCCTCGAACTTGCAGCCAACTTTCTGGCTCCTCAGTATGGGGTTACAGATGCACCACATCCAGCTAAATCAAGATACCTTGTCCCCAAGAACTCGGGTCAGTTTGGAGCAGGAAGCACTTGCCATCACAGTAAAATCCAAATTCAGTATGTCCAGTTCACTGGAGACTGGATTCGTCAACAAAAACTTCACGGGGGTGGGGGTTGTTGAAGACAAGCTGTAGTCTTGATTTGGGTCACGGGACATCTGTCTACATGGAAAAGCGTATGCCCCACTTAGCTCACTCTATTGACTATTGACGGGAAGCTATGTAGATGTCATGTTGGGTAGGGGGTGCCAAAGGTTTATGTGTGAGGAATGCTTACCTGTGGGTAGCCTACGTGATCCTTATGAACTGTCCCCAGACCTTGATGACTTGTCCTTCAAGCTTGTGATTTGGTGCTGACCACGGGAGTTTGTTTGAGACTTGGAACCACCCCACCAGCTGGCCACTTCACAGCCTTTCCGCCGAGCGGGCTCTTCAGAGCTGTCACCTTGCAACCCTCACCATTCCCAGCTGTTCATAAATCTCAAAACACTGTAAGAAAACACTATTTGTTGCAGCCTCGAGTTAAACCACCCAAAAAAACCCTAATCCCACCTGCCTCGAATGAAATATTTATAGTCAACTCAAAAGTGATTGTGTAAACTTTTAATAACGGTGAGCCGTTCTTCCAAAACTACCTGCTCCCTAGGGGATTACCAGGTTGGTAATTGGAAGTTTGTGCCGTCATTAAAAATGACAGCTTCTTCAGATTGCTGGCTTGGAGCTTGTAAAATGCAGATAACCCAGCCTATATTTAACTTATGTGTGGTACAGCTTCCTTTCAGTGGTTAGGTAACTGAAGGGCTGGTGCCTGTGAAAACAGGAGCACTCACTGCAGGGAACCTTGGCTCTGTACTCATGAATGCCCTACCCTTGGGTGGATCCAAAGCAACCAGACTAAAAAATGAAGCTCTGATTGGACTCTCATCTCCTCTCACCATTGACACCACTGCTCATGTTGAGGTTTATTTATATCTTCAGTCAGCTGTGGTGCAGAGGTCATTTCAATTGGCCTAAAATTTTACAGGCTTATGGGCTTGCCTGGGGAAGCTGATCTTCCCTGCACTCAGGCCTGGCGTCCAGGGCTAGCCTTCTGCAGATGCAATTGCTGCCTTGGTGCTCTCGTTCCCACCACCACTCTTACCACTGGCCTCCTGCGCTGTTTATTTAAAATCTGAATAGTTTTAATAAGGTACATCTCCATAAACGAGCTCTCTTCTAATGGACTCTTCAAGCAGCAAGCCTTCCATAAATGAACCACTAATTAAGAAAAGGGGGAAAAAATGGTTTGCCCAGCTTAGCCATCTTTTAAGACTCCCATCAATTTAGAAGATGGCAGCATCCTTCTGCATAGCCACGATGTTAATATTCTTTTGTCTCCTGTCAGAATTAGGCTAGCAGGGTGTTGGCTTGTGTCCCCATTCCTGTCTCCCACTCTTAAGTGGAGGAGATTTGTTCCCATGGACTTTTCTTTTTGTGAAAATCCTTATTAAAGTTACTCCTTAAGGATCAGACCCACACCGCCGAGCCTTCCTGGTTGAAAGCCCGGCTGTGGGAAAGCAGCTCCATTTTGCAGTGGAGGCACGCTTTCTGGGAAGATGCCTGTCAGTCAAATGGGGCTCATGGCGGGAGGGCCTGAGCTGCGCTCTCTGGGCTCTATCTGAAGGCGAATTGAAGGTGTTAGCAGGCTTAACTGGCCAGCATCACTCACGGCCTGTGTGCACACCACGGCCTTACGCTGCACGCGCTCCTAATGGAACCTTTAGCTCCCGGAGCCAAGTCTCATTTTGTGTGATATTAAAGTGCGGGTGACTAGGAAAAGCAGAGCCCTCTTAATTAGAGAGCGACATTCTTGCATGGTAGTACTGTTCCATTCCTGGCATAATTGTCACAGCAAATTACCAGTTAGGTTAAATATTGAGCTGGTAACTCTTGGAGCTTCAATTATTTGCTCCGCCTTCCCCTCCCCATCCCGCCCGGTCCTCACCATCACCTGCTATCCTGCACTTGTAACTTGATCTTCTGCCAAGTGGTAGCTTTTAAGTGAGGCTTAAGAGAAGATACACTTTACAGCAGGAGCAATAAATCTGGCTTTAGGCAAGTTATAAGATGCCAGGAACATCTGAAGGAGGGGTGGGTGGTTGCAACTTTTGCTTGGTGCATGATGTGTGTGTGGGTGGGGGGGTTGCTGGGTCAGCTAAACTCCCAACTATAAGACTACCAGCTCCGTGAGTATATCTAACCTGGGTGTCTCCATGTGAAAATACCACAAGAAATGCAGAGGAAATAGAAAGCTCGATCCCTTCTGTTATAATCCAAGAGGAGAGGGCTCACCAACAGAACACTTTTGATAAACAAGTAATTCCAAGGAGAGTAAGTATGTGGTGTGGGAAGAGTCCAGTGGAGGGAGTCTTGCAATTTACCAGCGGCCGTTGTGAAGGTGCAAAGCATGCATGGGCGGGAGGTAGAAAAGCCCATTTCAAACCCAGGCAGCTTACTGAGCAGGAGAATATGAATCAGGCACAGGTGATATCGATGAAATTGAGTGATGGAGCTTTGTAGAGAAATAATAAATGAGATTGCTGAACATCGGGAGAATGGCCTAGACCTTGATTTCTTTGGGGCTTAATACTTAAGCCCTATGGAATGCAGGTCTCCATGAGTGTCCTTTATTGCTAATTGGCCTTTTGGTTGCTCCTCGAGCTAGTGTTCTTGCAAGCCAGGTACACAGGCAGATTTCTCCAGTGCAGTTGCCTCTGCTCAGCCAACTAGTTCGCAGAGGAAATCCTGCAGGGGATGTTATTGGAGTGTTGCACACTCAATTCCTCACACGCTTCATGCTGGGCTGCTCATTTCCTTTGGACAAAGATAGACTGGCTCCCTCTCTTGTTGATGGAATGAAAATTCTCTTGCATTATGGCTCATGTGATAACTTTGGTGGCAGTGGTGTGGGATAATGAAGAGTCTCTTAATGGCTCTAGTTAAACCCAGTAATATCACTCTGTCAAACTTCAGCTGACTGTGGGAATCTAACCTAGTTTTATATTCCTAAATGTCTAAAACCCACCACAGGCATCTTGAAAGCGCTAATAAGGAGGCAGCTCTCATCTGTCTGTTTCCGGGAATGCACCTATAAGCCAGTGCTCATTTCTTGATCCCAGAATTGTGCCTCTTCCGACTGCAGCTCCCCAACCTGAGGTCAGCTTCTGCCCATAGACTCGGGAAGTTGAAATGATTTCAGCCACATCACCCATCTCAGGCTGCTAGCCACAGGCATGCTGGTTTAGCACCCCCAAAGGAAGAGAGCTCATTTTATTTTGGAAAAGGGGGAAATAGATTTGCTTCAGGAACTGCCTAGGCCTAATTAGTCTGCAAGCAGGGTGTGCTGTAGAAAGCGCATGTGCACACGTCTGCCTGTGTGTGCATGCGTGTGCCTTAGCTGCACCACACGTGCTCAGTGATGGCGGCTGTGTGCTCCAGTTGGTCTACCTCTGTCTCACTCTTTTGGGTGACCGGTGGACATGGCCACCTCACATACTCAGAAAACACCACATCGGCTCCCAGATGAAGAAGTAACCAAGTAGGGCGGGACTTATCAAGGGTACTTTTCCATATACATGGACCAATCGGGAAATGGGGGGGCAGATATTGAGGAAGGGGAAATGGGAACAGGAGAGCAAGAATCGGGAGAGGAAAGAGGTCATTTTAACCTAAATTAAATAATGGAGATGACAATTATGAAAAGCAATAAGAGCAATGATTCGGCAGCCAGAACTACAAGACCGTGACAAACGGCTTTCTGGAGAAACGGGGCTGCCTCCTCGCCTGGAAGTCGGGGAAGGGGTCTCTCCACCAACCCGGGGCGGGAGGCAGCGCCTGTGGCTGCCTGATTTAGCCTGGAAGTTAAAATCGCTGAAGCAGTTTATAGAAACACCAGAGTGAGCTGCAGCGCACAATCAGTAGGCAGGATCCAAGATGATGGCATAAATGTTTCAAATGTGCTCAGGGTAATTAGTTTTGAATTACCATGTGCATATTTTAAACATTTAAATGATCATCCCAGGTTTTCGAAAACAGTTTCACGAAGCTTGATGTCGCTCCCCCTCCCAGCGCGGCCTCCCCACGGGAGAGCATCCGCGCGGCGGTGCTGGGATGGAGCCAGGTGAGGCAGAGCTGTTCCGCGGCTGCAGTCGGGATTGGTGAGCCGCGGGAGCCGCGCTAAACCCTCGGATAAAGGCGGATTAGGCCTCAGCCCTGGGTCCTGGCGCAGCTGGCTCGCCCTGGACGTTCTTTTCCCAAGCCAATGTCATATGTGCCAGTTTTCCAAAACGATTGGTTCAGCCTTTAAGTTTTCCATTGTGCATGAAAATGCAATTCCATTTTGAGTATCTTCCCTCTCCCCCCACGTTCCTCCTCCTCTGTCTTATTTTATGAAGCCTCAGACTGCCAGGGAACTTGAAAAATAACCAGCCAAGTAGAAAATGCATTTGGTGTTTTAAAACAATGACCTTGTCCTCCGGTCACCGGGGTAAACTACCTCGGAGCAACTTCAGTCCTCTCGGTGTTTGGCCCAGAATGCAAACGGCAATTTCTAAAATCCCTGATACGGGAAAGCAATGGGCTGGGCATAGAGCTCCATGCCACCGTGGGCCTTCTCTGCTCGACCAGAGTCCAGGAGTCGTTAAAGGCAGTCCACTCTGGTATCCTACAGGGCCCCTTTCGACTTCGGGAGGGGTTGTTTAAAGTCAGGTCTGCAACTTCGGGCACCTGAATTTAGATAGAACAGCGGCTAGGACAACGCTGCCCGCTGCCTTTTCTCCCTGTAATACGCAGTGTCTCCAGCAGGTGGAGCTGGGAGATAAAAACTATGAGCCTGTCTGTGCCTGGTTCCTTTGAGTGGGAGCTATCTCTGCTGAGATCCTGATTGAATGAAAATTGTTCATTATGCAAACTGTCTGGTTCAGTACACAGAGGCAGCCCCCAGGCACAAACCCCAAGTAGTTGCTTTTTCTCTCCCCGGATTAAAACATATGAACTGCTTTGATGTAATCTTATAACAAAGCCTAATAGAAATTTTATTTCTTCTGAAGTTGCCTGTCATTTCTTATTGCCCCCCTTCCTCTGTCCTATTAATACCCTTACAGTCAAGGATATGCTGCTCTGAGTCTAGACTATCCGGGGATGAGAACAGTGTGTTTTCCTCCACAGTGGTTTGAGTTATTTAAATATAGCTACATTGCTATACTACACTGTTTAATGTCCTGGTTTTCGCCCCCACCCCTGTTGCTATTTATCATTTTAATGGAATGCTACAGAATGCCACATTATGCAATGTGTTTAAATTGATAAATTATATTAGGAAAAATATTGAATAGGAGTTTTTAATGGTAAGTGGGTTTTTGTGGAAATATTTTCTCATTAGTAGATCAGCTGCTTGCAGGGTAGAAATTCTCAGGATTTGGGAATAAGCTATATTTATGACCTATTTGGCTAATTAAAATTAAAGCATAATTTTAGCATGAAGTTCCTGCAAGACTGCAGAGAGGGTGGAGAAAGAAACTTGCCCAAATCCAGTTACTTTTAAATGTCAGTTGCCATAACAACTTCGCATGAGCCATATTTTTTTTACTTGAAAATTCCTTTTAGGATTCGGTTGCTATAATAATTTGTCTCAGCTCTTTTTAGGAGGCATATTTTCCTATTGTGATCATTTCAAAGCTTTCATTACTGTAACAAAAAAAAATGACCATGTAAACCTCAACTCTCCATTTTTCCATGTTCAAGAGCAGAGTGGTCCCCAAAATAGAAATGTGGTCTACGGAGAATTCCTTTCCAGGGCGGGCTCTCCAGACCAGAGGGAAAGGCAGAGCTTGAGGGATCCATTGTTGCTGCAGCCAGCTCCCTCTGGCCAGGAATGATTAAACCAACAGATTTAGTTTTTTCTTTTTTAAGACAGCGTCTCATTCTATAGCTCAGGCTGGGTTCAAACAAGATGATATGCCTGCCTCAGCCATCTGAGTGCTCTGATCATCGTGCAGGAGCCACCACACCCCAACAGGATTTTTTTTTAAATTATTTTTTGTGTATGAGGTTTTGCGGTGCTCAAACAGGCCAAAAGAGGGCAGCAGATCCCCTAGGACTTGAATTATAGACAGTTGTGAGCTACCCTGTGTGTGCTAAGAATTGAACCTGGGTCCTCTGGAAGAATAGCCAGTGCTCTTCGCCTCTGAGCCATCTCTTCAGTGTCCTCAACAGAATTTTTTGAAGCTTTTCTGTGTGTCCTTGTAGGGTTTGGGGTTGTGCTGGATATTGAACTCAGGGCTCCACATATGCTAGGCTAGGGCTTGCCTCAGAGTTAACACCAACATGGTGCCCTGGACAGTTTGCATGAGTCAAGGACCAGATGAACCCTCTCACGCAAGCATGAGTTCTTTAACATCCGAAGACCCACTGGCATACTGTTTGGCAGAGCCGCTGGTATTTGATGACTGAGTGGAACAGTCCCCAAAGTATTTACTTAGAAGCAACTTGGCAACAGAGTAAAGTTCGGCGCCCTTTCTTCTACGAGTGGCTGTTAACCTTAATTCTTTAGACAATAAGACCTCAGAGAGTCGCCTTGACTGAGACCCGTTCTGGCCACACTAGCGGGGACCTGCCCGCCAGCCCTCCAGGCCTCTGTCATTGAGAGAGAGCCTATGGTCTGAGGTAGAGCCGGGCTGCTCCTGCTGGTCTCATTTGTCCTTGGCCAAATCTGTAACCAGGTCTCACCAGCGTTAGTGGCACTGTAACTCTTTATCTTCATGTCAGAGCTGCGTATCTCTCTCCTGTCTTTTCTCCTCCTTCCCCAATTCTGGTGGATTTTGACTGGCCATTCCTTTTCCTTTTTTTTTTTTTTTTTTTAACATGATTGTGTGTATGCATTCATGCACGGGCCATGGCACATGTGCATAGTTCAGAAGACAGCTTTCAAGAGTTCTCTCCTTCTACCATATGGGTTCAAGGATTGAACTCAGGTCATCAGACTTGGCAGCAAGTGCCTTAACCCACTGAGCCATCTCACCAGCCCCTCTTGCTCTGTTTTTGAGATGAAGTTTCATGTTGACCAAACTAGCCTTGAACTCACTATAACCTGGAACTTCTGATCTTCCTGCCTTTGTATCCCAAGTGCAGAGCTAGGATGACAGGTGTATGCCACCACACCAGGCTTATGCTGTGCTGAGAATCAAATCCAGAGCTTCATGCTCCCTTGGTGAACACTCTACCTTCTGAGCTACCTCCCAGTCAAGTGGCCATCTTCTCTTCAAATCTGAAACTGAGTCGGTGGGAGGGAGTTCTGTAGGGAGGATGGGGTAGAGAGAATACAGAAGGAGAGAGTTTCCTGCCTCAATCCTCGAACCCCTTCCTTTCCTGACGTCCTGTACTGCAAGGATGGCATCTGTTTGTCTGCCTCAAAGGAGGAAGTGAAGATTGGATGTGATGATTTGTAAAGAGAAAGCAAGAAACCTTTCGTAGCCGTCCGGGTAGGGGGTAATAATCACAGTAGTACCCCTTTCTCTGCAGTTCTGTCCTCGGTGCTGTTACCCAAGGTCAACTGGAGTCTGGAAATATCAAATGACAGATTCCAGATATCATGTGTGAGTGTCAGTTGCACACGGTTCTGAGGAGTACTCAGCAATGCTACAGTACCACAGCGGGCAGCTAGGATGGGCACCGGTGACCTCCGAACAGGCGGGGAATGCTGCTGATGGACGGCCTGGAAAGGAGGCTTCGTGTCCTCTGGCAGGAGGGAGCGGCCACTGTGAGGTTTAACCATGTTACTAATAATGACTTCCCAGGGACCAGGGTCAAGGGTTACCTGATGCTGTGTCACAGTTCCTGTGTCATCTGCTTCATCTCGTCACACGGGCACTAGGTCCTCTCGAGTCATACAGGAAGTCACACAGGAAGGGTGTGTGCAGGACGACGCAGGGGAAGAGATCAGCCACATTCACGTAGCTCTTACAACAGTATATTGTTATGGTTGTTTCATTCTAGTCAATCTCTTCCTGTGCTTAATTTATGAATCTGATTTTTAAATTGCTATTTGTTTTCATGTATATGGATGTTTGCCTGTGTGCCACATGCATGCCTATTGCCCAAAGAGACCAGAAGAGTTGTCATGTCTCCTGGAACTGGAGTTGTGAGCTGCCATGTGGGGTGCTGGGAATTGAACCCAGGTCCTCTGGAAGAGCATCACTCTTAACCACTGAACTATCTCTCCAGCTATTTATTTATTTATTATTTATTTAGGCATGGTCGGTCTCTCTGTGTAGTTCTGGCTGTCCTGGAATTCACTCTGTAGACCAGACTGGCCTTGAATTCATAGAGATCTGCCTGTCTCTACCTCCCAAGTGCTGGGATTAAACATGTGCACCATTAGGCCCAATTATGGAACCCAATACTGTCCACTGTTCCAAGAATCCATGCTCTATTTTTTATCTGTTTTAGAGTCAAAGTTTCACGTACCCCAAGACAGCCTTGAATCCTCTGTCAGTAGCTGAGGAAGACCTTGATCCTCCTAAGTACTGGGATTACAGGCATGCACCACCATGCCCTGTTGTTGTAGGGTGGTAGACATGGGGCCCAGGACCTCCTGCTAGCTAGGCAAGAACTCTGAGCTATACCCACAGTCCCTGTGGGAGGCTGTCAAACAGACCCTGCCCCCCACAAGAAGGATGACTACTATATTTTCTCCTCTGGGCAAGCAGACTTTGGAAGTCGGGCTCCCATGGGAAGGAATCAACTGGGCTGAAACATGGGTTGCTCTTTTCAAACCCGGCAATGTGCCTTTGGAAGAGACTTTGACGAAGGTTTGTATCTGTTTGGGGATGTTCAACATTTTGATTGTTCCACACACATCCACTGAAATGTAATACTTGACATTTCTCAAGAACCAGTTGTGTAGGTTTCTTTTTTTTTTTTTTAAACCAAGTGTAACTGAACTGTATGTTCAGGGAAGTGGAAATAAAACATTGCTTAGTTTAGATGAAGCTGGCTTCCACTTCATCCTCACCCTGCTTTGAGGACATCTATCTTTTCCCCGCTTCCCAGTCCCTGGGCATAGGATGTGGAGCACTCCTGTGCACCAGACGGAGGTGGCACAAGCAGAAGTAGAGTGTGATTTCTTTGGCCAGACAAGCCTGTGTTCAAATCCCACACCTTTCATCTGCCCGACTGCAGAATTTACCCTAGGGCAAAACAGGGATGATATTTCTGCCTGCCTTGAAGCCTATTGCAAGGATTAGAAGTAACACAGCATTGAGCTAAAGCAGGGTACATTGGAAAAAAACGCACTGATGACTGCTAACTTTGCTCCAAAGGACAAAACACCCCTTGGCGGATCTGGCCCAGCTGCAGCTCCGTGAACCACTGCAGGGCTATTTTCACAACCTCAACTGATTAGCGTGAGGCAGCTTCTGGCCTGCTGGTGACTTTCACTTCAAGGGCCCCCAAAGGCAAATCTGGGACAGCAATGGGCAGCATTGCTCTGAGACAGTGGGTGGACAGTGCAGCAACTAGGCCTGTTCTGACCCAGCCAAAGAACCAACCGACAGCAAAATAGGTGGCACCCCCCCACCCCCTACTCTGTATGTGTGTATAGTGTGCGTGCGTGTGTGTGTGTGTGTGTGCGTGTGTGTGTGAGATAGGGTCTGGCTATAGCCCAGGCTGGCTTTGGATTCCTCCTTAGTCTCCCAAGTGGTGGGATTCTAGGTCTCATACCACCACCCTGCCTTAATAGACTGCTCTAGACAATAATGTTTGGACTAAAATGGTTATCCATTAAGAAAAGGCTAGAAGCTGGACACGATGGCTCTCACACATAATCCCAGTACTTAGGAGGCTGAAGTAGAAGGAATGTGAGTTTGAGGCTAAAATGTGCCATCTAGCAAGGTATTGTCAGAAAAAAAAAAAAAGGCTGGGAATATAGCCACGTTGGTAGGGTGTTTACCTAGCAAGCATGAAGTCTCTAGCATGATTTCCAGTGCCAAAGAAGGCTGAGGTATGGTGGCACACACCTGCCTCAGGACTCTGGAGGTGGAGGTTAGAAGACCAGAAGTTCCAAGTCATCCTTAGCTATATAGTTTAAGGCCAACCTGGGCTACATCTCAAAAGAAGAAAAAGGAGGAAGAAGAGGAGGAGGGAAAAAAGAAATAAAGAGAAGACTGGAAGACAATTATAGAGACTTGCTGGGTCCTTGTAGCCACCAGCCGGTCTCAGGGATGGGTTCAGCACTTGCCTTTGGTTCCCTCCTTTCCGGGGTGTCTTGTGGGCACAATGCTTTGCTGTGATCTGTCTCCCAGAAACCACCTCAGAGGAAAGGGACTCAGGGCTGAGTCTGAAACAGCAAATGGTTTTGGAAGGTGTAGCCTGGCTTTGCAGATCCAAAGTGTCCCCAAAGACCCTGGGAGAACTCCCACTGGCAGGCAGGAAACTCAGTGGAAGGCTGAACGGATACAGCATCTGTACTGGGGACAAACTCCAGACGGCTCTGTCACACAGGGAGTTGAAAGGCGGCTCCTTCAAGAGTATGTCTAGCACCTTTGAGGTGACCTCCTGTGGAAGGGTGGGATCATGTTAAACAGCTTGAGCCATGATCATCTTGACTTAGGATGTGCTGTGCATTTGATGACAACCGTCCTTATGGAACAGGAAAAGATCAGACACACAGACGGTAAACACAGAGGTATCAAAATGACGCCTCCACAGGTCACAAGTTGTCTGCAGCCCCTAGAAACTAAGAGGAAGGGCAGATTCTCATTAGAATTTCTCTCTTTAAGTGTGTGTGTGTGTGTGTGTGTGTGTGTGTGTGTCTGTGTGTGTCTGTGTCTGTGTGTCCATGGAAGAGGGCACTGGGTCTTAGAAGCTGATTCACATATAGTTGTGAGCCTCCCAAAATGGGTACTGGGAATAGAATTCAGGTCCTCTGGAAGATCAGCAAGCATACTTAATTGCTGGGCCACCTCTCTGCCCAACCCTGGCATTTTTAAATGGTGCGTCTAACCTATGGTCCATAAATGTGTCCCAGGATAGCTATGAATGCAGCCCAACACATTTGCAGACCGCAACATCATGTCACAATGTGAAAAGGTTGAGCCCCCGGGAACCAACCCTGCCACAACTTTGATCTAGATTTCTGGTCTCAATAACATGAATTTCTGTGGTTTTTGTCTACTCTGTTTGTGGCCATTTATCTGGGGGGAGGAGCATAGGGCCTGTCCTCCCACCATCTTGAATCCTCTCTAGCCAGGTCAGCAAGGGGAAGCCATTATATTTGCTGGCATTGTGATCCCTGGCTCCCAGAATGAAATCCTCATCTGATTGCCCAATCCTCAGTCTTCACCCTCAAATGCTTCCTGCTCTTGGCTTGCTTCCCCCATCAGGTCCAATTGCACTGTGTGCTTAGTGGCTGGATTTTTATCATTTAATGACATCTCAGCAGCAGCTCCAGGGAACACAAGGCCATCAGCACAGGACCCAGGTCCTACTAGGAAAAGGACATCACCAACAGGAAGGACATTTTTGAAAACCACCTTAAAAACAGGGAGGCGAGAGAGAAGAAGGCATGCAACCCACAGCTCTTGACCATCTCCTGCCAGTGGTGAATCTAATCTGTTTTGACCTGGACACAGCTGTTGTCCTCTCTGAGCTGTAGCAGCCCATTGCTATCGGCAGTGAGTTTTCACATTGAAAGACACTTTCATGAGAGTTGGCACTACATTCTGCTCCTCAGGTATTGTTCCTGAAACAAAGTTTTTCATTAACGAGTTTAGGGGTTTTGATCTCGAAAACACTAGGGAAATGAGCTGGCTGGTCTGGAGGTGGCAAGCATGACCAACAGACATCAGCCCAGGAGGGGCTGGAGATGGGCCACATGGGGAGAGTGGCAATGCTGGGTGATCCCACCCTCCCCTCCGCTGCCCTCCCCCTCCACGCAGCCTCTGCTCCCCTCCAGGAGAACAGCAGAGCTCTCCGTTAGCTTCTCTGTAGCCAGACAGAAGCTGCTGGTCTGGTGAAGCCCAGGATTAGCATGGAAATAGAAACATCATTCTTTAGGGGACCTCAGTTGACATCTCTCTCACGCATCAGCATTGGAGAATCAGTCCCTGGATTGTGCTCTGGACAGAGGATCCATTCATCCTGTCTCCTGGCAGGTGGCAACTCAAGGAGCTCGTGTGCTGGACTGTGTTGCCACAGTGGCATACACCTGGGCCAGGTTTGGGTGCCTGAGGAGTGGATCCAAACCTAACACGAACTCTTCAGGCCTTCTCCTTTCCTTCCCTTCTTTTTCTTGCATTTCTTTCAATGTTATTTTCTGTGTAAAAGCAACAAGCCCTGAATGCTGCCGGGAATAAAAAGGGCTGTCAAGTGCCAGGAAAGAAGTGGGGGGACCCAGAGCTGCTGGGCAGCAATTACTGGAAGGTGCGTTCCCCACCCTCCCTCATCTCAGCAGGTGAGCCCTACCTGTGCCAGCCTAATTGCCACCCGTCCACAGCCCTGCATGGTAACAAGGAACTCAAGCACCAGGACACTCTTTAAATGACGCAACATTTAAATAGCATCCATTTACCTTTCACGCACCTCTGCTTCGCTTCTTAATTACTAGCAGCGCCTGATTTCCAAGGAAGCCTTTTACCTATGGCATTCATTTCCTCCTCCTCCCCGTGGGAAGGCTGCAGCCCCCTGTGTACAGTGGCTCAGGGCGACAGACTGACGGGGCAGAAGGTCGCGATCTGTAAGGCCAGGGAGAGGCCGGGAGAGAGCTGCTGTCTTCACTGGGAAAGCGGCATGCTTAATGGAGTCTTCGGCAATGGAGAGGGAGGGGTGCTGCGGTACAACGCAGGAAGCTGCGGCGTGAAGTGTAAATATGATGATTGTTGTCTCTTTCGCGGGAGGTAAATAAATCAGCTCCGTGCAGACTGGAGAGGTGGCTGTGATGCTGTGTACTTACATGGCATCGCGAGTCTGGCCTCTTCAGCGTGCTTCAAGCGTTGATTCATTACGCTTTCCAGCAGCCCACCGGAGGGAGGGAGATGGGGAGAATTATCATCCCGGCAAGAAACCCAGGGACTCAAGAGGTTAAGAGACAGTAAGTTGGGAGGAAGGCGCAGCCCTGGCAGCGGCAGCCCATCCGGCGCTCCCGCCACTACATCACGTTCCACTTAGAAACAAGTAATTGCCAGGTAACCTATTTTTCGGGGTCTAATTTCAGCATATGAGGGCTTTGTCTCCTCTGTATCTGAAAACTGTGTGAGCTTAAGGAGCAGGAAAAATTGACTTTAATCATTCCCACGCTTGTTTGGGGGCTGAAGGGTCCAAGAGTGAGCAGGAGACTCTAATCTCCCCTGGCCCCCAGTCCCACACCAGAGGGAAGCGCATTATCTGTGCGGAATCTGGAGCTTTCCATTTCATGAAAGCATGGATCTGTCATTGTTTCATCTTGAAGGTTCTGTTGCCCAGGTGTCCCCAGGAAGGAAGGGCTCTGTCCAGGAGTGCCCAGAGGCAGTTTCACCTGCAGGTTCTGCTCAGCAGCTGGGGTTTACGAATGGGTCAGAAACAAAGGCTTCCTCCCCTGGCAGGTCTGGATTCTCCTCAGTTGTGGAATGGAAAAGCTGGACAGTGTTAGAGGTCGGAAGGGCAGGCAATGACTCCCTGGAGGGTCCTCCCATCCACCCTCACAGCTGCAGCCTGGGGCTCTCCTCACCCTAAACCTCCCAGGATGGCCCCATCTAAGAATGGGAGGCCAGAGCAGCCGGGCTGCCACCAGAGCGCTGCCACGTGGGTTACCAAGGAGCCACTGAACAGAGGAAACTGCCTTCAGTGTCTCCAAAGACCAATTTCCTCCAAGCCGGCATGTGTGGAGAACCTCTACAAGTCCCAGTCGCCTCTCTCAGATGGCAGCTGTGGAAGATAGCTGCTGGACAGGGCGCCTCCAGGCACCCAGGAAGGAGAGGGAAGGCGCAGCTGGGCGTGGCTGCTTGACCACCGCATCCTGACCCCAGTTGGATGAGGAAAGAGAAGGGGGAGCTGTGTGCAGCCTTTCCCTGTTTACTTAACCTGAAGCCACAGCACCCAGAGCAGATCCCAGCTATATTGGGTAGCCCTGTGGGACCAGTAAAGGCAGGAGTTAGTGTAGTTACAGGACCTTGCTGCCATTGCCCTGACCTGACTCCCTGCTCTTTCCCATCCACCCCCCTCTCTTCTCCTCCCCCTCCTCTTTTTTTCTCACTCAGCCTCTCTGCTGAATTCTGCATTGACATCAGCACTTCCAAAAACAACAACAAAGGAAAGTAGGTCACTGCCAGTGCCAGATCAGAGCTGGCCCTGGGTGGTGGCTGAGTCTGGGGTGCAGCCTGTCTCACGGAGAGCAGAAGGGCGTCCCCAGAACCAGTGCCTGCCATCTTAAAAGGCACTTAATCCCTCAGCCATACCTTAGGGGAGTTGATAGCATGCTTGTGGGATCGTGTTTGTTGGCATGTGGGCTCCTGGGTGGGCCAGGTTGGGGTTTCTGCATTATTAGCAACACCCCCACAGTCCCTCTGGTCCTAATAGAGCATTGAGAATCAAGAGGACTCGTCTTGAGAGGGGGAGACCATCCTCCAGAGACCACATGCTCACTGACATACATGTGTGCACAGGCCCACGACACCTCCTTCTCCTCTGTTTCTCAAGGGCTTTATGAGGAATATTGCCTCTGCTCTCTATGGCCATGGAACTCCCGTTCTACTTGAAAGATTACCCAACACGCTAATTGGGACTCCTGCTATGATTAAAGAGAAATTTCCGATTAGAGCCACCATGCCATAGAGCTTGGGAAGAAAACAGCTCTTTAGAAACGCAGCGGGGGGTAGACTTCGGGGTTGTGTTGTGGTTTGGGGTTTTTTTTTTTTTTTTTCCGAACTTCGAAAGAACCTGTATCTTGATGTTATTTTGCCTATGAAGACTCAAGTTCAGACAGTGGCCAGGTAAGGCCCAAAGCATCAAAGAGAGAGGCCATCTGCCAAGAGATAAAATGGTAATCTTCCCTTCTGCTTTTTCTGTAAGGCTGTAATGGAGGTGTTTCTGCACAGCTAGGTCCTGCCCTGCCCGCACCTCTGGCCTCCTGATTGGCAGATGCCATGATCACTCTGGGTCAGCCCTTGCTTGGGATAAAGCTTTCCTGAGCAGCAGTGAGTGAGCAGCACACATTTTAATCTGGCTCCCTGAAGCGATTAGCTTCTAGCTCTGCTGCTCCCCAGAGTGGCTGGGAAGGGAGGGTGGGAGCTGTGGTCAGTCAAAGGCAAACACTTCTGAATGGTTCCATTCTAGAGCCCAGCTCAATCCTGCTTTTAGATTTCATTAGCTTGAGGGAGGAGGCCCCACACCATCCCTCCCCCTCCCCTGGCAAACTACCTTTTAAAACAGGATAAGTACCTCCATCTCTGTTCCTCCCTAGCCAAAAGCCCTCTACACCCAGTCTCTAGTTAAGATTTTAAAACTTTGACATTGAACCTAAACCATTCTAAAAGGGAGCCATTTGACTTTATGTAAATAAAGTATCTTCTTAATATCGACTTCATTAAAAGACCCAAGAAAAGAACATCGGCGTTTGCTGATGGAAGAGTATAATTGTCTTTAAGGGTAATTGGCTAGTTATTGAGGATAATTGTCTGCAAATGACAGGAGACAGGTAGTGGAGAGGAAGGACTCTGGGTGAAAGGGCTCAAGCAAACAGCTGGGGCTTGATGGGAGTGGGTTGGGCCTGGGAATAGGAAGGACAAGAACTGTATGGTCAAACTCCCCGACACCACCGTTCACTGAATTTGGGGATCCCACAGAAGAGTAAAATTCCAGAAATAATTTGGAGGGTCTAGCTTGAGTTGCAGTATGTGTCATACACACACACCTCCAACTAGAGATCCCAAGGCACCGCCACCACTCTGTACCAGTGCTATTAGTTTATAGGAGAAAAGTCTTTTTAGAACGTCTCTCTTCCCCCAACAACATATAAAGATGTATTTTCTGAATAAAGGATTATCTTTAGATTGAATAAATCTGGCTTAATGAAAAGCCCACTGCATTAGTGTTTGGTTGCAAATCAGCAGAAATTGTAATCACAGGCGCCCCTTGTCTTCGTGAGTGTTTGGAAAACACTCATGCTGGAGCTTTGCTTCCCCACTTGCACAGCTAGAATGGAAAGGAAGCAGAGCCCCGGCCTTGAATGTAGCTGCTGTCTCTGGTTATCCTTTCAATTCTCCTCCCTCATCAGTTTCCATTGTGAGAAGGGAAGAGGACGGCTCAGTCTGAGTCAAACTGGACCTGGCATGGTGATGCCCACTTGACGACGGAGGCTGAGACAGGAGAATTATGAATTTAACAGCAGTCAGAGATACACGTGTTCGTGTGTGTGTGTGTGTGTGTGTGTGTGTGCTTCACTCACATGTGTGCAGAGGACACATGTTGATCACCTTGGTTTTTGAGACAGACTGGCTGGGCGGTGAGCTTGTCCCCTGCTTCTGCCTTCCCAACACCAGGAAACAAGTATGCCGCCACTGTGCTTGCCTGGCTCTCCTTCCTCATTTCCTTCCTTTCTCCCTCCCTCCCTTTCTTCTTTCATTCCTCCTTCCCTTCCTTTATTTATTTTCTAGACCAGGCCGACCTCTAAGTCAATAATCCACCTGCCTCTGCCTCCCAAATGCTGGGATTAAAGGCATGCATCACCATTTGGCTCTGTTTTTTGTTTTTTTGTTTTGCTTCTGTTTTTTTTTTTTTTTTTAAAAGGGTCTCACTATGTAGCCCTGGCTGTCCTGAAACTCACTATGTTGATCAGGCTGACCTTGAACTAACAGATCACCTGCCTCTTCCTCCCCAGTGCTGGGATTAAAGCATGCATCCCCACACCTGGTCCCCCCCCCACATTTACTTATTCATTCATGTATTTATTTGCTATGTGTATCTGTGTGTATGCCCTAGATCACATGTCAAAGAGCAGCCCTCGGGAGTTGGCTTTCTTCTTCCCTATACCTGGACCAAGCTTGGATTGTTAGGCCTCGTCATAGCGAGCACATTTACCCGCTGAACCATCTCTCTAATCCCACGGCCCAGCTTTCTACATGGTGCTGAGGGTACAAATTTGTGTTCTTGTGCTTACATGACAACTATCCTTTCCCTAGTCCCATCCTAACTCTCTTCTAGTGCTGAGTTGTTATCGATCCCCAGACGTAGGTGTCAAACCTAGAGCAATCTACGTGCCTGACGAGCACTCTGCGTGCCTGCCCTCTCCCTTCCTTTATTCCTTTCTTTTTGAGACAGGTCTGTCCTTATGATGGATCCCAAGCTAGCCTTGAACTTATAACGTAGGCCAGGCTGGCCTTGAACTCGGCTGTCCTCTTACTTCAGCCTCCCAAGCACTGGAATTAGACCTATGCTATATTTTTGGCTAATTTTTCAAATGAACTAAAACAATGAAAAGACAATAAAAAGTCCCACCACTGTCACAGGATTCACAAAAGCTCTGAAAAGAGACTCAAAACGGATTACAGAAAATGCTTGAAGCACAAAGACGGTGAAAAAAAGAAGGGGGCTGGGGAGCTGGCTCAGTAGATAGAAGCCATTCAAGCCTAACATCTGAGTTCAGGTCCCGGACCCTAGGGTGGAAAGAGAAAACCAGTTCCTGAGCAATGACCTCTAGCCTCCACACGTGTGCTGTGGCACGTGCATGCTTACACACACATAAACAGACAATGGAGCCCCTGGGGAGGGGAGTGCCAGAGATATATCTTAAGTGGGGCATCTCTTGGAGGCCCTGTGATCAGCTATTTTATTTATTTATTTGGGAGGGCGGTCAGACCCAGGGCCTGGCACACCCAGACTCTCAATCATCAACGCTGAGCCAGACTACCCGCACTTTCTCTAAAGTGATGGCAGCCTCTTGGTGTCCCGGAGGAAGAAGGATGCGCCCAAGTCCTCTCTCTCTCCCCAGCTCTTGACATCTATTGACATTAACCCAAGGTCCCACAGAAACAAGGATCTAGCCTCAGCTGCCCCGAGATGAGAGAAACCTTGACCTGTTGGGAATTTCCTGAGCAGACAGGGGTGGGGGGAGGGTACAGGGCTGGGGAGGGTGGTGGGGGAGGGGGAATTCTTGCCAGCTCTCTCTGTCACCTGAGTTTGAGGTCCCAGTGATGTGTTTGGGAAGTCTGAAGGTCAGAACAGCAAAGAAAATTTCTAGGATCCAAGATCTCTGGATTGCCACCAAGGTAGCTGTCTAACAGCCTTCCATTCTCAAAGTTGTGAGTCTGAGAGGAAGGCTGGGTTTCCCGGTGTACACCTGTCCCATCCTGGGTCACATAGATGGGTTAGGGTTAGGCTGGGTGTGGGAACCCTGCCGCTGGTAGACCTCCTGCTTTATATCTTCAAAGTAGGGGGCGTAACCAAAGCTCCCACTGGGGGTCCTATTATCAGGTTCTGTCTGCGGGTTGGGGGGTCTTTCAAATCCTGACACACTGTCCAACTCCAAGTTGCCTTCTCATTTTTCCTTGCCATTGGCCTCTGAGAGAGGAAACGGCTGAGGAAGACAGAGCTGCAGGAAGACGAGGTCACGGCCTGGCTGCAGGCTGTCTCCAAGTCTGAAGAGGGTCAGCAGCTCTGAAAAATGAAGCTATTTCTGAGTGAGGAGGCTAAAGAAGGCACAAGGCAGAGGGAGAACCCCTGAGAGACTGAGGACCCCGTGTGAGGTTGGAGGGGAGGGTCAGAGAGCTCAGTGAGCCCCACAGCCCACGTGGGGTCTGCCGGGCAAAGTGGCAGAGTGGGGAGACACTCTGTAGTATGGTGTAGAGGGACAGAGAATGATGGCAGCTTGCAGGGTTGGCACTCACAGTTGCTGTGCCCCAGCGGTGTACAGCTAGGTAGACTACACAGTAACTTCCAGAATTCCCAGGTTCCACTAAATCCCTGCTCTGTGCAGAGTAAGACCCACACAGGGTGGATTTCAGCCACCCCACCACCACCCCGCCCCAGCTCTGGTCACAGTCAGCCAGAGTGGGGGTGGGGCGGATCTTGTAAAAGAAGCTAGTGAGGACATCTCAGAGTCTGTACCCTCCCGTTAGCAAAGTGCCAGACGCTCGGTGACACTTTAAATGCCTCAGATAAAACAGTGAGAGACTCTCCTGGTGGCAGGCTAGAAGAGGGGTCAGGGACCTCAGCGCCTCTGAGGTTCAGACACCAGGATAAAGAATGAAAACACCTTGGAGACCCCTGTGACCCCCTCATGCAGCTGGAGAATGTCAATGTGGCCCAGCTGGCCGCTGAAGCCAGAGCCTCGGGGCCTGTACTGGTTAGGAGCCTTCCACTGCTGGGGTGTCAGACAAACCCCTTCCAGCCCAGGATTAGTGGGGATGCCTCAGCTCAGGCCTCATCCCTGATCTGTCTCCTTATAAAAAACCTTGAAGCTAGTCACCAGCCTGTGAGGAAATGGGACTCACTTCGAGTTTACACCTATATGACAGATCCCCCTGTCCCTCTCCTGCTGACTACCCTTGCAATCCAATAAAGGGGAACTCAGCTTTTTATCAGGTTCCTCCTTGCTGGTAGAATGTACCCTGTGGTCCATGTGGGGAGCCTGCCTTGCTCACCTAGACATCCTGTGGTCTGGCTGGGGCTTTGCACATCATTTGCACAACACTCAGAGCTGTTGGCTGCATGAATGTCCCACACTTGATGTCAGGATGCTATGCCTGGTGTGTGTGTGCGTGTGCGTGTGCGTGTGCGCGCGCGCGTGCGCACGCAGGTATGTATATGCTAAATGCCTCTTTATGAAGCTATCCTGTTTGTCTGCCTCTTACTGTCCACACAGCTGCCCCATGGAGCTGTGCTTTCTCTTTCCAAGTGCCACTGTGTGGGCGTGCCCTTCATCCAGTGTCCCTCCTCTGTGGGTTTGACAGGCTATCTCCCTCCCACTGAGGAAGTCTTCCGTCTGTCCTTGGGTTGTCTGGCTGGAGCAGAGACATCATTGTCTTGCCCAAGACTGTGCCCCAGAATGCTGGACAGGAGGATGTGACAGGCACAGGGACACAACATCTTCTCCAGGTTCAGGTCTTGAGCACTGGCAGTGCTTTCTGCCTGGGAGTGAGTCTCCCAGGAAATGGTACTCACAGAGATTGAAGAGTTTAATACATGTCTAGCTGCCCCTCTTTTCGGAGGCCCCCCAGAGGGAGCAGCAGAAGCCAAGGCTGGCAGGGGCTCCAGGTAGCCTGGGCAAAGGAGCAGGGGGTGGCATGGAGCCTCAGCCAGTTTGGAAAGCACCGTGACCCAAGCACATTTTGCAGCAGTAATGTCAAATTCTGCCGTTCAGGCATGCCATTGATGTGCACACTGCCACACAGAAACCAGTGACACAAAGGCACAGCCTTCTCCACCCTCCTGGTGCTTAGAAACTAACAGCTCTAATGAGAAATAAGAGCTGAAAGGAGAGAGATGGGAGGCGGGCCGTGGCAGTGCAGCCTGGCGCTGCGTGTTGGAGGAGGCTGACCCACTTCTGGTGGAGGTAAGGGGCCCACTGAAATGTCACTTAAATTAGCCACCACTCCCTACACTCATCTCCTTTGTCCCCATACCTCATGGCGTGTGGTGGGAGCCTGTCAGTGAGCCTCACAGTTACTTTCTCCTCCAGGGCAGCTTCAGGCCCCGCACCCACCGGACTTTTTAGAGCCTTAAACCACCCTGACTCCAGAGGCCTCTTAAGATGGGTTAGGGCAAGGAAGAGATGGAGGAAAGGAGGAAGGGAGGGAGGGAGGGGAGGAGGGAAGGAGAGAGAGCGAGAGAGCAGAGAGCGAGCGCATGCATTCATCACAAAGAGCCCTCTTTTCTGGCTTTTTGACTGCGCTGTGAGTTATTTAGCCAACAATAGATGTTTATGTATTTTTTTAGAGCGTGTATTTATTAACAGCCTGAAAGGGGGAAGACTGGGAGATTTATATGGGAAGTGCAGTGAGTTAAAAGGGACAATTAGAGGCACAGAAAGAGATACAGAATTGCAAAGGATATTTTAACACCCGATCAAAGGTTCTTGAGGTATTTTCCAAGTAGGCCGAAGGTAAAAGAAAATTGGCCCATTAGAACCTGATGGTTGGGGGCTGGTGACACGGACAGAGTAATGGTGGATGGGCTGAACTCCTGCTTACAGGAAGGTGAAGAAGGCGGGGAGACAGACTGGGATTGAGGAGCTGGGGTGTGGCCCTAGCTGGGTCACGAGGCCCGTGCTACAAGCTACCCAGTAAACTGTGCACTTGCCTCCCTTTGATCACACATAGCTGGGTGTGGTGGCAAATGGCTGTTATCTCATTACTCAGGAGGCTGAGGCAGGAGGATCACCACGAGTGTAAGCATAACACCCTGGTTCAAAATAACAACAAAAGTAAGAGGCAAGAGTTGGGAGGGGAGAAGGAAGGTAAGAAGGAAAAGAAACAGGCTCACAGACAAGCTGTGTGTGGCAATACAGACCAGTAATCCTAGCACTCAGGGGGCTGAGGTGGGAGGGTCAGGAGTTCAAGGTCAACCCCGGAAGACCCTATCTCAAAAATAAATAAACAAATAAAGCATAGCCTAGCATGATGGGATACATTTACAGTCCCAGCACTTGAGAAGTGGAGGCAGGAAGAACAGGAACTCAAGGCCAGAATGGGCTATATATATAAGACCTGTGCCCCCACAACACACCCACACACACACACACACACACACACACACACACACACAGAGAAGCAAAACACAAAGAAAAGGGCCTTCAGATGGTTCAGCAACTAAAGGTGCTTGCTCTTTAAACCCAGTAACCTGAACTCAGTCCCTGGAACCCAAAGGTGGAAAGAGAGAACCAATTCCACAAAGTTGTCCTGTGATCTCCACATGCGTGCTATGGCATGCGCCCACCCTACCTTGTGCACACAATGCACACATAAGGAAAAGAGAGGAGGAAGAAAAAATACAGTTTTTTTTCTTTTTCTAAAGAAAAGAAAGGCTGGTTTCTTCCATGTCAGCATGGAAGAGGATCTAGGCCCTTTGAAGCCAGGTCCTTCATGATCCAGCTGGGTCTGAACTGAGGCAGTGGGGGCTTGGTGCTAACCCAACGGACATTTACTGAGAGTTTCCAGCAAACTCATCTCCTGAGCCTGTCCTGATCCACAGAGAAGCCTTCCTAGCTCCCCCGCCTCCTGGGAGCGGCTCCTGGGCCCCACTGCCTGTGTAGTGCTAGGTGGTTGATGGGCAACATTTTGCATGTGTGTTCTTGGCTCTCTGGTAATGAACGTGCCTAGCAGGAGGGGTGGAGCTCAGAGGAGGAAGACCTGGGGCTGACTATCTGTAGCTCCCTGCAGCTGGGGTGTCTGGCCAGCGGAGGGAGGAGCCATGCCTGAGAACGGAAAAGCCTGGAGCACAGGCTGTGGATGTTAAATGGTATGAAAGACATTTAGAGCTCAGAAGCAGCAGGTGTCTGGGAATGGGACTGTGGCCCAGGCAGATTTCCAGTGAGCACTCCAGTTTACTGGCACGAGGAAGGATCTGGCTGAGCACAAGAGGCAAGTGGCGATGATGAAACCCACTGTTGAGGAGCGGCGGCAAGGATGCCAAGGGAGCCCGCATGCTCATGGAGAGGCTGGGGTGGAGAAGAGCCCAGGCAGGGGAGCTACACATTCCCTCTACTCCCAAGCAGAGACAGAGGCCCTGAGTGGGGCTCCCTGGGCCTCCCCCTTGCCTCCCTGCTCCCCCAGGACCTCAACAAACAGCATTGCTTCCTTAACTCACAGCGGTTTATGGAGACCTCAATGGCTGAGCTACTGTGTGCCTCCAGTTCTCAGCCTGAGAATCTCCCACATCCTTCCCTGGATACCTCTCTTCCTTCTGAGACTGTTGAATGGTCACCTCCTCCAGGAAGGCCTCTCTGACTCACCTACCCTAGCTGAACCCTGTGTTTTGGGGGACTACGCTAATAAGGTTCCAGGTGAGGATGCTCTTGGCTCCTCGGCTCCTTACAGAGCCTGACTTCTCACTTTCTTGTCCCCAAAGCCTACACAATGGCTGTTCCATTTGTTTGTTGAATGAGATCCATCCAAGTCCTTGGGTCATAGAAGAGGCTTGTCTGAGGGTGCCAGGAGCCAACCTATGTCCCGACATGGTTTGCTTTGTCTATAGAAGGCTGCCTGTGGGCTGTGAGATAAGTTGGTCTCTCCTGGGGTTCCCAAAAGAGCTGAGCAAAAATGGCAGCATGGGCTGGGGATGTAATCTTGCTAGATGCTTGCCTAGCACGCACATCCCTGGGTTCCATCCCTAGCTCTACATAACCCAGGTACAGTGGCATACACTTGTACTCCCAACTCTCAGAAGGATCCGAAGTTCAAGGTCATCCTCAGCTAGTTTGAGGCCAGCATGGGCGACATGAGACCTTGTTTCAAACAAACAACAACGACAAGATGGCAGGAGGACAACTGGCAATAATAATATTAAGTAAGTCCATCTTTAAAAATATCATATATTTGCTCTCATTTGATTTTTTACATTTTTATATAGGCCTGAAAAGCTATGTATGCATGTATGCATGCATGTAGGTATGTATGATACGAAAGTAGAAGGAAAACTAAGGAGACAAAGGGGACTACTGAGAGACAGGAGGGGCAAGGAAAGAGAGGGCGCAAGGGTGGGTGTAGCAGGAATATGCTTAACATGCAAAATACACTTGTACAAAAAAACTTTGGGGTTTGGGGATGTGAGGAGTGTGTTCGTGTGCATGTGTACATGTGTGGGCATGCAATATATATGTTGTACACGTGTGTATTCACCAAAGCTTTCTTCCTCAATCCCTCCCCACCGTATTTTCCTTTAAATTTATGGTTATCGTTACTATCAGTGTGCTCCGTGGTGTGAGGGTGTGCTGGGGCCCTCACATCTCCGCAGACTCGTGACTCTCCTACCTCTCTTATTCGGGTTCTGTGGATGGAACTCGGGTATTCAAGTTCGCACAGCAAGTATCTTTATCTGCCGAGCCAACAGCCGGCCCTCCACTTTAGTTTTTGAGAGAGGGCCTCTCCTTGAACCTAGAACTCACTGAGTTGCTTGGATAGCAAGTCCCAAGGACCCTCCTTTCCTGAGTCTCCAGTGCCGGGCTTCCAGGATCACAGGGGTGCACTGCGCCTAGCTGTTTTACATGCCTTCTGGGGATCTGAACTCAGGTCTTCAGGCTTGCTCAGCAAGCACTTTACCCACTGGTTTATCTCCATAGCCCCCCAACACCTTTTTTGTTAAAAAAAAAAAAAAATCCATGAAGCCTTGGGAGGTAGAGGCTGGAGGATCAGGGAAGTTCAAGAGCAGCCTTGGCTACATAATGAGTTCAAGGTACTGCCAACAACAACAAATTCCATGAGCTTAAATGGAGACATTCTGTTCCTTATCAGGGACAGGAGGGGTGATAGCAACTCCCTAGGGGATCAGGACTCCACAACACCCTGCCCTGAATGGCTGGTGGAGAACATGGCTGAGCTTGCTGAAGAAAGGCTCCATTTAGCTTCTGAGAGCCAAGTTGTTTGATGTTTGGGACAATGGTGTCATTCTAACTGCGTAGCATATGAGCTGCTCAGTGACAAATGATGTCATCAACAGCAGCCTTCTTCCCTTCTATGTCCTGGGGGAAAAAGCTACTAAAAATATACCCAGTGTCCTGGGCCTCGCTGCCCGGCCTGAAAAGCCCCAGTCACAGAGATAACGCTGGAGCACAGCGGCAGAGCCTTTAGGAGACGTTAACGTTCTTCCGGCTGACAATCGCTTCTACCATATAGGACTTGCTAAGTCTTTTTTTAAAAATTTAATAAAGTGCTCAGACTTTTGATTTTCCCACTGAGGGCCTTGCTGCCTGGGGTTGGAAATGAAATCAACAACATAACAACTTGCTTGAATTTTAAGGGACATGGGCATTGGCCTGGGTAAGAGCAGGCAAGTCGACAGGCTCCGTGGCAGGATGGCGATGATTTGCTTTGTGGCACGAGGCCCCCTTTCATCAGCGCACCAAATCTTGTACTAAAAACAGCCCTCTGCTCTCAATCTGCAGAATAAATTCTTTCTGTGATGCCAGAGAGGCAGACAGAGCTTCCAGGCTCTTGCCCTCTGCTGTCCTGGTCAATTCCTGGACTTGTGGAAAATGCTTGAGGCCCAAGAAATGGCTGTTGCCTTCCTGCTGACACCCAGAATCAGCAGCTGTGGCTCAGGAGGATCCAGGACTCTTTCTGCAGGGGAAAGACTCTGAGATGGGACTGACCTGGGCAGCCAGAATGTAGGGAGTGAACTGTGTTTTATATGGGTGAGGGAAGAGTTGTGTGTGTGTGTGTGTGTGTGTGTGTGTATGTGAGAGAGAGAGAGAGTGTGTATGTGTGTGTATGTGTGAGAGAGAGACAGAGAGAAAGAGAGAAAGACAGAGAGTGTTCTTGTATGTTCCTGTGAGTCAGTGTGCCCCTGCTCCCTATGGCTCCTCCTGCCAACAAGCATGCTGTGTTCTCAGAGTCAAGCCTGGCCAGGCTCGCCCACCCCACCAAAGCCCAGGATCTGCCACCCCATCAGGAATGCGGGGTTATGAAATGAAAAACAGGGTTCTTGTCCAAGAGAATTTTTTTATTATTATTTTCTCTCTTAATTGGATTCAGCATTTCTTACTCCTCACACATCCTCTCTGGTAGGGAATTCAGGTTTGGGCAAAGCACAAGAGACTGTGCTTGCCGGAGACCTCTGGGCCAGCAGTCCCTATTCCCTGACTGGGCTTGCCTGCTCCCTGCATGCTGCCTGTCCTGGCTCTAACCCCTGAGCCTGGCCCCCTGACCTCTGCCTGTTCTGGGGTATTATCCAGAATGATCAGGAGGTGCCTGGGACGGCTACTGAAATGCCCTCTTCTGCTAAGGCCACTAGATTCTTCCCCTCTGTCGAACTATTCAGGGCCTTCATCAGGCAGGCCACTGGCCGAGGAGCCTAAGGGTTAGAGTTGCAGCTAAGCCTCTCATGAGCTGTGAGCTCAGGGCCTCCCTGGCCTGCACAGACCGTCACTGACAGAAGGCTAGACTGACACTGTCCATCCAACCCACTGAACTAACACTGTGGATGCCGCCTTGTCTACTGGCTGGAAAACCCCCAAACACCTTCCCCTGCTGCACCTAGCTCTCCTCCAGCTCCCTGGCATCGACAAGCTACTTTCCCACTTCTCACCCTAAGGCCTGCAGCGTCTACAGTAGGGGTGGTGGGGTGCTCCAGGGTGCTAGACAGGCATTGTTGCATATAAAAACAAGGTGATGTTCTAAGTATCTAAGAATGTTGGTCCCCTGAAGTGACTCTCACTGCTTCTCTTCCTTCTCAATTCCTCCCACTGACACCTTTGCCCCAGCAAGCCCAGGGACTATTGTCAGCTGGGATTCTGAACAAAAACACCACAGCTTTTTTTCTTGCTAGAAATTACCAATACAATCCTTATTTGAGCAAATATAGGTTCCCATATAGTTTATAAACATGATAAGACATACAGTTTGGTAAGGAGTGGGGTGGGGGACCTGTGCATTTATATATTTATATATATATATTATGTGGGTGTGTGGGTGGGGCGTGAGAATATATATAAGTGGGCATAGGTATAAAACTGCACCTTCTGTGTGACTCTCATTTCGAGTAAAGTTCTAAATGTCATCCTCTGGTGATCTCTCCTTTGGTGATTGGTTCTTGGACCCCAGCAGGTCTGCTGGGATTGCCTGAGACATCAGGAATGAGAGGCATTCCCCCCACCACTGGTAGGGACTGAGGGTGGCATCGGGTTTGAGTGGCCAGGTTAACTAAGTGGCCTCAGGCAAGAGCCAAGATGCTCTAAGATTGCTGGTTGTCCCAGCTGGCTCTGGGTGAGCCTTGTTCTGAGTGAGTCCTGCTCCTTCCATAAACAGCAGGGTCCTTCAGCCCTTTCCGAACCACCAGGATCCTCAGAGCCTGGCTTCTTTGAGGGGCTCATGTCCTGTCACTGCTAATGGTTCACTTTGCGTGCCTTTGACCATGTGCTGGGGTGGATGCCGTCCATCGGTGCTCGACCAGGACAGCCCGGTGAGATGTGCTACCCCTCCTGTCTAGGGCTGTACACTTTGGGCTTATAATCCATCAGGAAAGGTCCAGACTGTGGCCGAAGGCTTTAGCAGCCTTTTCCTGAAACCCAGCAGATCTTCCACTTAGAAAAAAAAAAAGAAAAGATTCTGTTCCTTGCTGGACGTGTGGCAGTGCTGGGTGATGGTACCCCGGGTCCTCAGCGGAGAGTGACCGCCAGCCCAAGTATCCAGGCCAGGAGTGAGGCCCCCAGGGAAGTGCCTGAGGAGGCCTGCTGCACCCCACTAGGGGCACGGATGGGGGTCCTGCGGGCACACTTGCCCTTCCTCTTGGGCCGTGCAGTGGGCATGATGTCAAAGCTGAACTTGTGCTGGTAGTCAGGGGCATAGTCCTGCAGTTCAGGAAGCTGTTTTCCAGTGCTCACCTTGGAGATCTGGTTTCGGTTCCTGTGGCTGGTGCAGTTCTTGCCTGGCTTCTTGTAACCTGACCTGGAGCCAGGCAGATGGCCGTGTGGGTGGCCTTTGTCCCTAGAGGTGCCATGGGATGGATGGTGCTCTTTGCGGGCAGCCCTATCAGAGGTGGTAAGTGTGTGTGACTTGATCTGGTGTGGAGATGCTGGTCCTGTGCAGTTCCGGAAGTCCTCAACCCTCAGCAGCTTTAGGTCCTGGCCTTGCCGCAGCTCAGGAGTCGCACAGGGGACAGCAGAGCTGGAGCCACGGAACCTCCGCAGCCATTCCCACAGGGAACGCGCCCGGCAGCCACAGTCCCAGGCATTCCCATTGAGGCGAAGGAACTCCAGGGCCACCAGGGGGGCCAGACAGTCACCTTGCAACTCTGTGAGGCTGTTGTTGAAGAGAAAGAGAGTGGTCAGCCTGTGGAGGTCATGGAAAGCCTTGTGGTGGACCCACTGTAGCTGGTTCTCATGCAGCAGCAACCGGTCCAGGTTCACCAGGCCCCGGAAAATGCCCTGGCCCAGGCTCCATAGCTTGTTGCCATGGAGAAACAGGTGACTGAGGTTAACCAGGTCAACAAAGATGTCATCTTGGAGGTACTCTATGTGGTTGTCCTGCAAGTAAAGGTACTGCAGGCTGTGCAGGCCGCTGAAGATGCCAGCAGGCAGGGCACTCAGTCCACACTTATAGAGGTAGAGGGCGTGAAGCTTTACCAGGCCCTGGAAGGTCTCAGGCGCCAGCGTTCGCAGCTGCCGGTTGTCTCCAAGATCTAGCTCCTCCAGATGCACGAAGCCCTCGAAGGTGTTGGGAGCGATGAAAGTGATGTTGTTGGAGTAGATCCAGAGGGTGACCATGGCAGGGCTGAAGTGGCCCTGCTGGAGGAAGGTGATGCGGTTGTTCTGCAGGAAGATGCGCTCGCTGTCCTCTGGGATGCCCTCCGGGATGACAGCAAAGTTGTGTGCCTGGCAGCTGACGGTCATGGGCGCAGGGTAGCACACACAGTCCTGAGGACAACCACCACCCAGGGGCAGCTCCCCAGCCAGCAGCAACAGCAGCAATTCCACACAGCACCCTGGTGGGGAGAGAGACAGAACAGCAGTCAGGCCCAGAGGAGGGGAACAGAGGGTGGAATGGGGGCTGCTGAGTGACTCTCTCGGCCCACAGGGGTTCTGTCTTTTGTACTGTACACAGGGGTCCCTTCGGCTAGGAGGCTGGACAGGAAATTTAGGGCCAAGGCCCACATTGTCTCCACACCTCTTCATCTCTGTCACTAAAGTTTCTAATCCCCATCTAAACCTCTTCAGACTCTGGCAGCCCCACCGCCAGGTGGGACGCACCATGAACACTGTGCCAGCCTCCGCTCTGGTCCCGGCTCTGCCACTTGCTTGCCGTTAGCTGCCTTCACAAGTAATGGCTAACACAGCAAATATCCCATCTGGGGTCCTGAACGATCACTCTAGTTAAACGATTCCTCAAAACAACCAAAGCATTTCGATATGATACCAACACATACCTCGAAAAAGACGCCTCATTTGCAATGTGCTCCAAACCTCAGATATACAACACCCCCTCTGTGCCTCAGTTTCCTCATTTGTTAAATACGGTTCGCAGAGCTGAGCGGGTGTATGGAGAAGGCACGTTTCTGTGAAGGACTGTGAGTGACACCAGGGCTGACACATGAGGCTTCCCTGGGGTCCGTCATACTGCCAGGTCCAGGCTGCCCCCTTTGCTTCACCTTCTGGCCCTCAGCCTCTCTCTGCTATGTTTAAGCTTGCCAGGCTATGGCTGTAAAACCAGGCCTTGCCTCTTGACTGTGCAGAGCATTTCCTCTGTAGCTTCCCTCTAATTGGGCATTAATTAGGCATTCGTTAATGGATCCTTAAAATAATTATTTTCGGATGTGTCCAGCCTGTGGTTGGGTAATAGGCCCACAATCATTATCGAAGCAGCCTCATTATGGACGATTGTCATTACCTGCCTTTTTCCAGGGTCGCAGCTGCCCCAAGTGGCCCGGCAGGCGCGTCAAGAAGGGGACAGGCTCCAGGCCTACAGACGCCCACCCTGAAGGGCCAGGCAGCCATGACCCACTCTGCCTCAGGTGGCCTCTTGGCCCTTCTTTTCCAGTTTGTTCAGCTGGGACTCTTGGGAGAGCCAGGACGCCTGGGGCGTATGAGCTGAGTCTTCTAGTTGCCAGCTGTGCCAGAGCGTGTGGGATGAAGGAAGCCACCCTCCAGGCCAGACTGCCCACCCAGGATTCCAGACCCACTGCTACCCAGGCCCAGGGGCTGCCTGGGCTCCCAGCAGAGCAGGTCTCCACCTTGACTGCCACCCCAGCTCCCCCCCTTCCCTTCCCAACAGAAACAGCATTGTAAGTAAGTGACAGCTCCCAGCTGTTGGGAGTTATGGGCTCCCAGAGAGTGGCAGCTGCTTCTGGTCCCCCTGTAATCACCCGGCTTCAGCTGAATGTTTCCAGCACATAAAAATCATTGCACATAATTTAGTTTTTGCATAATTGGGTTCAGTTGCGATTTCAGAGCAATTATGACCTCGGTGACGGTGGCGGCACAGCAGAAGACCCTTTCTGGGCTGGGCCACGCTCTGCACACCCTCTGCAGTGCTTTCTGTCACCCAGCCACCAGACAGCATGGGGCCTCTGCCTCAACTTCCCTCTCCAAAACATGTCTAGGAGATGTTACTCTGCCAGTCTTCTTCTTTGGAGTCCCAGGTGTGGCCTCCAGCCTACCACCCTCTGCCCTAGAGCAAGGACGAGAGAGCTTCCAAATTCTAGCCGGTTGGAGGGCAGCCTGCCCTGTGCCATCAGCGTCCAACCCACGCTGACTGCACCGCCCACAGACCCCCTCCAATCTCCTTGCTCAGCTTGCACCCCTCTCTCCTGCTCAGGCTGCTCTCTTCCAGGAAGGCCATTCTTGCCAGACCTTCCTTAAGGAGTGGCCCTAACCCCCCTTCACTCTGAGAAAGCCCAGACTCTAGGTTCAAGGACTTTCACGATGCTCGGCCCATATCTCAGGCTGAAGGAAATGCTGGGGGTCCTGTGAGAATAAAGCATTTCCTCCTTGGCCTGTAGCTGCAGGCTGGCGGGGACTGCAGGCTGATGGGGCTGCGGTGGGCTTAGCACTAATACCATTCGACATTTGAACAGCTCATCAGCGTTTACAGAGTGCTTTTGCCTCTACCCTCGGCCTGCCCTGAGCTGTGGAACTAAGGTGAGCCCCTTCCACCTGCTATGGCTGCTCTGACTGTACACCCCAGAAGTATCTGGGGTCCCTTGAGGAGATTATCCCTTAAGTAGGGGAACCAAGCTAGGGCTCTATTTAGGCAAAAACAAAAACAAAAAACAACAACAAAAAACCCTGCACCAAACCTCAGGTGTGGGCTGAGTAACCAGTTATGAATGCATGGTGGCAGGGGAAGGGGTTAGATAGTAGGGTGGGCTGAAGGCAGGGTCAGGGCTTTCCCTCCAAGAGGGCGACAGGAGGGCAAAGGACTCTAGCCAAGACCTGATGCAGGACTCAGGTCCGTTACCTCTAGAAAGAGCAGGCCGTCATCACTAGGAGGTCTAAGGCACCCAGGCCACAGAGGCCAGGATGGTCACTTCCTGCAAGTAAGGGGCTCTTCTGGAAGCACGCTAACAGGATGCAGGCTCAGGGCAGCTGATCCCTGTACTTTAGTATTTTCCCACATGCCAGGGCCCATGCAGGGAGGCTAGCTTTCCAGAGCCTCCATCTCTTCCAATGGTGGTGGAGTGTCGAGGGACTCAGCCAAGTTTGCATCCATGCCTTTGAAAGCCAGTGGTACTACTCCAAGACCTTGAAGTAGCAGTCCTAGCCAGTCCTGGCCACTTCTGGACCCTCTGCCTGAGCCAGCAGGTGTCAGTCCTAGAACTATCTTCACCCAGCAGGTTTCTTCCTCAGGAGGCAGCCGCTGCATCACCCTGGCTCCTTCTGTGCCCCTCCCCCCGGGCCCCCATGAGGCCCCTGGGAGCCCCGCCCTGCTGATTGCCTGACTAATGTACCAACAATGAGGACTGAGCCTTTGCTGTGCATTTTAAGGTTGCATATTAGAAGGAACCCAAGTATCCGTGGAAGGGTCCTGCACCTCTCCTGCCAGACGCCTCAGGCCCCCTCTGGGCCCCTCCCACCTTCTGCTTGAGGGGGCAGAAGGGAGAAGACCCACCTCCTCTGCCTTCCCCTCCAGGGAGGCTCTTCACTGCATTCTGCTTCCCTGCTACTCCCAAACCTCCAGCCTCCCACGTACATGAGCTCCCCAAGCAGCTCTGCAGCCTCATTCATCCCTGCTTCCATTCACACTTGCCCCTGAGTCTGGGAGAGTCCCAGAAACCAGTGTGGGAAGGGCCTGGCAATGAGCATCATGGCCCATAGCATATGGGGGTGGCAATGCCCAGGTAGACACCTGGGGAGTAGAGGGGGAGCTAAGAGAAGGGGTCTCTGGAAAGCCTCTGCTTCCTCTAGGCCACCAGTCAGCACTGTTTGGTCACTGGTCCCCTGTGTGACACCAGCAGTACCTCGCCCTCCCAGAGTATCTGACCTGTGAACTTAGGGTGAGGGGAGTCCTGCTCTGTGCTGCTGTGAAGGAGTCTGCTCAGACCTCAGCTGCCCACTCAGCACAGAGATTGTGCAGGCAAGGGAGCTGGCAGCATCCTCAGGTGAGCCTGCAAACCCCAAACTCCTAAGCTGAGCATAGACAGCCACCTCATCAGTATCCTGCGAATGGTCCCATGGGATGAGCAGCAAGGCAACCGCGACAGGAATAGCATGTGCAAAGGCACTGAGGTGGGAAGGTGGGCACTGTGCCTGGTTTTTCCACCCCCTCCAATGGCGCAGAGCACCCAAGAAAGTCTATAGCTTCAGCTCAGCTGGGCTGGGGGAACTCAGGGCTGGAGTGGTCAAAGAGCTTGGCCAGCATCTGCGACCACCATCAACAGGGCTTGCCTGCTATGCCCAGACCACACACTCCAATGTAGCAGGGGCCCTGCTGCACCCTGGCCACCAGAAGTAAGAAGGGAACCTTGTGGGAGCTACATCAATCAGCTGGCTGGCCACAGCTGGAGAACACAGCAGGGGATAGGCCCTGCCCACTAGCCTTCAGGCTGGGGTTCTAGCCTCAACTTCCCTATGCCAAGAGTGGGCAGAGCAGCCCAACATAGGGCAGGTCAGTGTTTCTGGGCTCCAAAGTGTCAGGACAGTCACTTCAGCTTAGCACCAGAGGGGCTGCCCTCCCTCCCCCTGAGTAGGGACATCCCCATGGCTAGTTCCCCCATGACCCCTGGGCTGGTCAGTGGGTCTCTCTGTAGCTTGCAGGCTACTTTGCCCTGTAGCCAGTGGCTCTGGCCTCCAGCTCTCCCTCCCCTCCCCCAGGCTGATCAGATGCTCTTCTCTGAGCAATCGATGCTAACAGAATGCTCTCTGCTGCGCAGCGGCCTCAGGCCAGGCCGCCTGCACTCCTGGGGCTGCTGGCGCCTCAGGCCACTTGGCACTTGTGCCACTTGCATTCTAAGCTTAGGCTCCTTCCTGGCTCAGCCCTGAAGACAAGAAAGCTGGCCAAGGAACAGCTGGGCTCCCCTCATCAGCCTCCACTGCTGGGCAGAACGGCAGCCTCTGGTCTACGGCTGTGGAGCCGAGTGGAGTTGAGTCCTGGCTGCTCCTGCTGATGTTTGCAGGGACCTCATTTTCCTCATCTGCAAAATGGGACATTCACTGAAAGCTCAAGCCAGTCCCTGAGCCCACAGATGCTGGTACCCCCCGCCTCCCACATCTCCATCTGTCTAACTGGAGCCATCCGAACCAAGCTCCTCTCTCCCTCAACCGCCTCCTCCACTCTCCATCTTGGGTGGTGAAGATGGTCCCTTCACTTTAGCTGCTTGGGAGAAACACTTCAGAATGGGAGTGGCTCCTTCCCATTACCCATACTCCACTCTCTGGAAATCCTGTTGGCCTAATCTTAGAGTTTATCCTGTCCAATCACTTACCATCGCCACTGCCGCCATCGTTCACCAGGTTGTTGCAGCAGCTTCCTGCATTGCCCCTCTGCCTCCACACTCACCCCTACATCCCCTCTTACAGTAGCTAAGGAAGCCCAGGGAAGTCTGCGTCAGCATGTGCTGCTCCTCTGCCTAAGCCCTCCATGGCTCCCATCTAACCCTAAGGTGCCCCAGGGCTACAGCATGGCCCAGGGGCCGGCCTGGCCCCTGCCACAGACCTTGCTGCTGTCCCTCCCGTATGCCAGGCACTCTGCCTCCAGCCTTTGTCCAAGTTCCTCTACCTGGAACTGTTCCCAGTATGTCTTCAGGACTTCCTCCAAGCAAGGCCACTCTTGAGCAGCTGGTTTTCAAGGTGCTTCTTCCCTGTTACATTTGCAGTACGCCGCCTATGCTATCACACATCACATGTAGCCAAGGCTACACAGTGAGAATCTGTTGTAACGGGGCAAAAGGTAGCTGCACGGTTGCACATGCCATTCATTTCAGCACTCGGGAGGCAGATCTCTGAATTCGAGGCCAGCCTGGTCTACAGAGTGAGTTCCAGGACAGACAGGGCTACACAGAGAAACCTTGTCTCAAAAAACAAACAAAAAAGACACCAGTAGTGATGGTGGGCAGAAGGAAAGACGGCTAGGGCTAAGAGCATTGCTGCTCTTGCAGAGGACCCAGGTTTGGTTCCCAGTAACCACACGGCAGCTCACAGCCTTCTGTAACTCCAGTTTCAGGGGATCCAGCACCCTCTTCTGACCTCCCAGGTCACCAGGTAGTCACTTATAGCACAGACATACGTGTATGCAAAACACTTATACACATAAAATAAAAATTTAAAAATCCTAGGGAGGAAAAAGCTGGGGGGGACCATATAAGTATATGTTGTTGTAAAATTACACTGTGGCTCGGTACCTCCCGTCCAGGGGACAGGGCTGGACTCAGCCGAAGCATGTGGGCTGTGGATATCTGAGCATTGTATTCATGTGCTTGTGTGTGCAGATGTGTACCCGAGGTGCTTATGTGTGCGCAGGTGTTAGCCTGCATGCTTACGGATGTAGACATAGTTGTGTTTGTATGCAAGACATTTGTACATATCTGAGGACATGCATATAAAATCACATCTGTCTCTAGATGGCAGACCATTCATCCTGCTGCAACCCAGGCACAGCACCCCAGAGAGAAGCAGCACACACTGGAATGGGGGGATAGCTCTGAGGGATCTTATCTTGGTCCTCATCCTCTATTTGCCTTCAGCACCTGCTTTCCTCACACTCTGAATCAAACACCCTCTCCAGGTTCTCCCAGCTCCTCTCAGCTGAGAAGTGGGCAGCTCCCTGTTGAAATAACCTTTTGGCTTTTGTCTGCCTGGGCTGATCCCCTGAGAAAGGCCTGGCTGTCAGCACCACACTAATTGGACAGACAACTTCTCATGAGAGCAATTTGGGGTCTCTCACATGCTGCCCATCAGGCGTACCTTCTCGTTGCCTGCAGGAGGGGTGCTTTGCAGGGGATAGGGCTTGAGGCTACCCTGTGCACTGCCCCAACATATGACCCACCCCAGAGGGAGCCCATTCTACCTAGGCAACTCCAGACACCTAGGCAACTCCAGACACCTAGGCAACCCCAGACCGACCACAAAATCTCCCCGATGCCATATAGCTATGGGAAGCCCAGTGAGTCCAGCTGGGCACCTAAGCTTCGTTGGCCTGAGCAGGCTACATGTGAGATTGTGTCACTGTTATTGTTAGCAAGCAGCATTGTTCCCAGACTACCAAGACATCTTGGCTTTCACCCCAACTCAGAATGGTCCCAGAACCCAGAGCAGATGCTGAGAGGCACTTAACCCAGGGCTAAGGATCCTTGGAAGGTGTCCTGGATTTCTACTCTGTCCTTTGTCTTAGTCCATCATCCCCTTCTGTGCCTATCAGCCCTCTGTGAGAAACCAGAGGTTCATGGACTCCTTTTACCCCTTCCAGCAGTACACCCCCACACCCCCAGTTTGTAATGTGTGTTCTCATGTTACCCAGATCTATTTCTTGGTTTGAGAGCTCCAAGTTGGGGCTGTGGGCTTCCCTCCCTCCCTCCCTCCTCCTCCTCCCCTTCTTCCTCCTCCCCTTCTTCTCCCTCCTTCTCTTTTTTCTCCTCCTCTTCTTCCTCCTTCCCCCCCCCCTTTTTAGTAGGACCTTATGTAGCCAGGGAAGGCCCTAGCCTCCTTTTGAACTACTAATCCTCCTGCAACCATGTTCTGGAATTACAGGCATGTGCCACCATGCTCTGCAGATAGGTCTACAGGTTCCGAAGCATCCATCCTCCCCATGAGGTTTCCCAGACTTTCTTCCTGCCCAGGCACCTTGTGGAGCCAATTGCCACTCCCCACAAACAATAGCAAATTGTGGGTGGTGCACCTGCAACTCGATGGGTAAGTGACAATATATCCTGGGTGTGTAGCAGGGAAAGAGACCTTTGAAGGGGTGGCAACTATCTATGGAGATGCCCGTATGGGGAGGCATGTAGGAGAGGGAGTTTTGTGTGGGGGTGCTTGGGGGAGGGGTGCTGAACCCTGAGCAGCCAATGATACAGAGCACAAGCAGCTCTCTGCTGGGAGTCCTTGTTCCAGCCCCAGAGAACCACCCCTCCCTGGATGTCAGTGAAAGGCATTCAGGACTGACACACAGGCTCTGAGTAGCTATACCTGCAGACCACCGTGTTCTGCACCTGTCCCTGCTCCCCTCCATTTTGGGGATGGGCTCATGGTTGTGTCTGCAACATTAGGAGACACAGCTCCTTCATTGTGGGAAGAGAATAAAACAAGAGCCAGGCATGCGCACAAAGGCCAAGTGTAAGCGCTGGAAGCACAAAGAAGGGACTAAGATTTAGATGTGAGAAGGGCCTTGCTTTAGCTATGTGCTCAACATCTGAGTTGCAACCTAAAGGATAAGAACGAGGAATCGGCTGGAGAGGTGGCTCAATGGTTAAGAGCACTGGCTGCTCTTCCAGAGGACCCAGGTTCAATTCCCAGCACCCACACGGCAGCTCACAGCTGTCTATAACTACAGTTCTAGGGGATCTGACACCCTCACACAGACATGCATACATGCAGGCAAAACACCAATGTACACGAAATAAAATTAAAAAAAAAAAGAACAGATAATAGAGTATTTGCTTAGAACGCATAAACCCTCTAACCCCAGCACTACATAAACCAAGTGTGGTGAGGCACGCCTGTAATGCCAGCATCTGTGAGGTACAGGCAGGAGAACCAGAAGTTCAAGGAAATCCTTGGCTACATAGCAAATTCAAGGGCATCCTGGAAAGACATGAAACCCTGACTCAAGGGGGAAAAAATGCAAGCAACAAGAATAAACTGAAGAAGAGCTTCACAGAGAATGGCTGGTGCGATGGCCTGGGGCAGGACTGGGCTTGGTACAGATGAGAAGAGAGGAGAAAGGATGAGATTAGAAAAGTGGGAGCCAGAGCCTGAAGTAGAGGTGAGGTGACTCCATTTGAGGACAGGTTAATACAGAGCAAGTCAGGCAACAGGGAGACCTGTAACTACAGTCTGTGAGACATGTTCAGGTCCCAGAGGCAGAGAGCAATGGGCAGCATGGATGGGAGTGCTGGGAGGACCATGGTGGCTCTACCAGGTACCACTATGATCCTGAAGGAGCCTAGGAAGCAGCTTGGGGACACGTGAAGTCTGCGTGGCCTCTCAGAGATGCAGAGTTGGTAAAAGCTGGAGTTGGTAAAAGCTGGATACACCACACAGGAGCCCAGGGGAGGAGGTGCACTGGGAGCCATAGGCATAGAGATGGCATTGGGAATGGATGAAGTCACCTAGGAGAGTCAAGAGAGAAGATGCAGAGTTGAATCCAATGGTGGCCTGGCAATTTGAAGGAGGGCAGAAGCACCTGGGAGAGGATAGTGTCCCTGAAGCCAATGTTTCCAGGAGGAATCGATGTGTTAGAGACTGCTGAGCCACTCGATCGATCAGCCATAGAGAGGTCCTGGCAAACTCACTTCCGGGAGGTGCTGGGAACCGAAGCCAGAGAAGGACCAATAATACTGAGGGGTTGTGAGGGAGGTGATGGCGCTGGGTCAGTCAGGACAGGGTATGCTGAGATAACACGTGCCCCAGAATCTCCATGGCTGCCAGCAACAAAGGCTCCTCAAACAAAGATGAGGGAGGGCTCCCCGTGGGAAGCCAGGTCAGGAGAGCATCCTTGACCTAGAACACTCCTGGGAAAAGGCACAGGGACAGACCAACCACTGGCTCCACCGCTGTTTCAGTGGCAGGCATCATCCTTCTCACATTTCATTGGCCGACATCATGCATGTGGCCCTGCCTGGCATCACGGGACAGGGGTGACTCCTCTTGGGGGAGGCAGGGAGCAAGGAGTATCTGTGGGCACCCAGAGCCCACTCACACAGGAAGCTCTGACATTAAGTGGTTGGAGAAACAGGAAGGACCTTGTGGGGGTGTGGGTCAAGGGCAGCTATTTTTTCTTTTTTTTTAAGCTTTTTAAAATTACAGTTTTTATCTTGAATCGCTACATAGTAATTGTACATATTTATGGGGTACAGCCTGACATTTCAAAAACATGTATACAATGTGTGATGATCAGATCAGGGCAATTAGCATAGCCATCACCTCGAATGTTTATCATTTCTTTGTGTTAGGAACATCCAAAATCCTCTCTACTAGCTATTTTGAAATTTACAATTAATTGACAGCCACAGCTACCCTACTGTGCAATGGAACATTAGAAGTTACTCTAATCCAACTGCATCCGGGCACCCATTAACCATGCTCTCCGTCTCCCACACCCTCCCAGTGTTTGTTTTTTGAGATGGAAGTAGAGCCTGTTCACATGCCAACAAGCATGATTCAGGAAGAGAGAAACTGTCAGAGGGAAACTGAAACGGTAAGCCTGAAAGGGCAGAAACTAGGGGGAGATCTGAGGGACGTCTGCTCCGAGTAATGGGGGACCATGGCATATGCAGAAATGACAATGGAGTTAGCCTTGGCAGGTTCTATTCTCTCCGTGAAGCAGGAGGGCTGCTCAGATTGGCTGGAGGTGGAGACCAGGGTGGGAGTCTGAGGCGAAAGAGAGAAAGACACAGCCATCTGGTGGTGTGGGCAAGCCAGCTCCCTCTGGTCACCTGAGGACCCCCTACAGGAGCCGGGAACATGTCAGGAGCTCCAGCCAGCCGGGTCATGGGACTTTCTCTGGTGATATTAGCTATTAGGTGTGGCAAGAGGCTGGGAAGAGCCACCCAGGGTGGGGTTTCCATTGAGTCTGCATATCTGAAGGACCAGGAGTTTCTACTCCCATCTGACCCATCCTTTGTCCAAACGCCTCCTGCCTCCTGTGGGGCTCTATCTGTGTTCTAGGACAATGGTGACTGGACTCTTCAGGCTCACACCTCGGGCCTTTCTCCTTTGATTCCCACACAAAATCTCCTCACACAGCCTTTGAAGCCCAGATGAGCACCTCGGGTACTCAGTGCCTGGTTGCCTCCCTGTGGGCCTGACTGCTGCACGTTCTCCAGGGCCCAAAACTGCCCATCCTCACTGCACGTTCTCCAGGGCCACAACTGCCCACCCTCAGCCCCCGGCCTGGGAGACCTGACCAGGTCACACTTAGCATGGACTCCTCAGTGGTCTCCAAGTCCTCTTTGTATCTATCCAATTTTCCTTTAATGTAATCCATCACTATTTACTTTCATTTTAAAATAATACTTGCCAGTTATGGGGAAATGTAAAAAGTATCAGAAGGAAAAAGAAGGGAAAAAAAATCACTACATTCCCATTACCCTTGACAACCATTGACAGATCCTTGCTGAACCTTCAATAGTTCCTTCATTTATATAGGGCTGTATAAAATTTAAATAAAATTTTTATTTAAAGAAATAAAGTTGAGATTGTGTTATATATGCAGCCCTCGGCTTCCTCCCAGCTGCACGGCTCTGTACCGAGGATGCTGAGGGAGTCCTGTGGGTGGAGTGGTACCTGCCCCAGGGTAGCGGGATCGGGGTGGGGTGGGGTGGGGTATCAGTTCTCATCAATCAGCCAGGGCCAGTAACCCAGGTAGGACATTGAAAGAAGGATGACAGAGAAACAGGCAAGGTTTCTAGAGACTGCAGATGAGCCCTCCTTTGCATCCGTTATAATTTATTTATCCCTCAAACATTTATGTCTCTCATTTTTTACTGCTATAAATTATGGCTGAGCTGAACATTGTGGTACAAGCCTCTAACCCTAGCAGTCGGTAGACAGAGACAGGAGGGTCTTTAATTTGAGGCTAGTTTGGGCTACATAGCAAGTTTGAGTCTGGGCTACCTACCCTATCTCAAAAACCAAAAAATAAATAAATAAACTCATAGCAGGGGCTGGAGAGATGGCTCAGTGGTTAAGAGCACTGGCTGTTCTTCCAGAAGTGCTGGGTTCAATTCCCTTGTGAGCACATGGTGGTTCACAACCCTCTATAACTCCAGTGCCAGGGAATCTGACACCCTCTTCTGCCTCCAAAGGCACCACGCACCCACATACATGCTGGCAAGAAACCCACACATATAAAATTAATAATAAATATTTTAAACTAAAAAAAAAAAAGGCCAACAAACTTGTGGCAGAATGGTGACTCAGGCCTGTGGTTCCCCAGGCAAGACTATTGGAGCCTCAGGTCAGCATGGGCTACGTGAGATCCTGTCTCAAATTAAAACAAAAAAAAAATTATGGCAGAAATGGTGATTTTGTTGCCTGCTGGGAGAAAGGCTGATGGGAAGCTGTGGGGCTGGGTGAAGGAAACCACTCTCTCTATATGTCAGGAACTTTTGATTTATTACCGTGTCAGTGTATCTATTAATTCTTTAAGGTCAGTTAAATTAAATAACACTGAAATCAACATCTTTGTCCAGATTCCTGGTCTTTCTTTAGACCAGTTTCATTGAGCCCAAGTCCCCTTGATGAACACTGACGAGTTACCTTCTAGAAAGTTTAGCTTATAGCCTTCAGCCTTAAGGTCCAGACGAAAGAAATCCCCAGTTACAGGAGCTTTTGGAGATTCAGCCCTTCCCTCTGGCTGTCTTCCCACCCAGACTGTGAGCTACTCAGAGTTCTTCCTTGGAGACCGTGGCGTGAACCACCCGTGTGTGCATGCTAGGGCTATTCACACTCACTTCTTGACCAGCCCCGCCCCCCCGCAGTCATTATGTATTCATGTCCCATTTTACCAGTGAGAACGATGCTCAACAAACTGCAGCCATTTGCCCAGGACGGTAGAACCATTTTGATTCAAACAAGATGGATCTTGTGCTCTTTGGGGGCACTGCTCACTCAGAGACCCTCTCCCAACCCCACCCTCTCACAGACTCAACCCCCCGTGTCCCTGTGGACAGCCTCAGTCCTCCCCAGTCTCCATTATTTACTTCCGCTCCTTAGGCTTCAGGCTCAGGAGGCTGGAGAAAGGCCGAGGCAGATGGGGGAGGAAGTGGAAATTCTGTGTAATACCCTCGTCCATATCACAAAACTTGTCTTAAGTGCCAGCCCCAGGGATTTGCTGGAGTTGGTATGACAGAGGTGGGGCTGAAGGTCAGATTAAATTGGACTAGTAACCCCCAGAGGGATACTTGAAAGAGGCTGCTAAAAAAAGAGTTTCCGGCGGGGACTCAGGTGGTTGAGGCAGGCAATGGCTACACGCAAGGCTGACCTGGCCAGGTCAAGCCTGCTTAGCAGGGCCTGGTGGTGACAGGTCTGAGTTCACAGGAAACCTGAAATCTTGCCTTTTTCTCCCAGTAATGAGTTGGTATAAAAATGGATCCCGAATAAAATTGTCTGCAGTTTTCAAATTTCAAACTGCATTAGTCAAAATATATCAAATTTCCATGTACTGGCTTACCACCTGCTCTAAGTGGGAACCCTTTTCAGCTGGAATATACTGAAATATGAATCACCCCTTGAGAGGCAAAGGGGATCAGAGGGAGGGTGAAGCCCTCTTAGAGTGTGCAAACTTTGGGCTCCTCTGGATCCCACTCCCCCCCTTCACTCCATGATAACATTTATTTCCTGGGTGACCCAGAACCTTGACTACTTCCCTCAGACTCAAATTCGTAACCCAAGCCCTCATGCTCTGTTCAGTCTCTGCCACAAAGGGCAGAACGCCATCTTCTCATGCCCTCCAGTCTTCAATCACCGGCTACTGTGAGCTCTCAAACTCACCAGAAGACAGGCCGGTGGTCCTAAGGCAACTTTGTCCTTATTTTCTCACTGCTGTTTGTTTGCTTGTTTGAGACAGGACCTTACATAGTCCAGGCTGGTCTTAAACTCATGAAGTCCCTCTCCCTCTGCAAATACTCCTTAATTTCAGAAGCAAGCTTTGCCATTTCTGTCCATCTTGCCAGCTGCTCCTTAGCCTCTTCTTCCTTGGTCTCATCTCTAGAAGTCCCTGTTCTCTAGGACTGAGCCCAGCTCCTCTCCCCTGCAGTCACAGCTATCCCCAAGTGTACTCAGAAGAACGCTCTCAGCACCATCTCCACGGAATGAAGTCTGATGCTGGTGCAAGTTCACAATAGGCCACAAGGCTGTCCAATGATGTCACCTCGTGGATATCTAGTGAACAGGTCGGGCTCACCGCATCCTAGTGTATCCCATTCCTGAGGCTTCCCCATCCCAGCGGCTGGCAAAGCTGTTCTTTTGGTTGCTCAGGTTAAAAACGCAGGAGCTATTTCCCACTTTCCCCTTTCCTCCATACTCTTTTCCTTTGATCCCCTCGGTCCGACTGGTTTCCCTTCAAAATATAGCCCCAACACACAGTACTCAGTCCCCGCCCGACCTACGCCATCCTGGGCCACCACCACCCCTCCCCCCAGGATCTAGGGGTCTAGAGCCTACAATGGCTTCCCTAGTGGGTCTTCTGCTTTTACTTTCATCCCATCACCACCACCACCTTTTCCACAGTCAGAAATATTTTCAAAAACAGTAAGTACAGGACTGGGGGTGCCGGCTCAGTGGTCCAGCACTTGCCTTGTATGTGCAGGGCCCTGGGTTTGATCCTCAGCACCACAAAAACAAAACAAAACCGTGTTATCATGTTACTCTCCTGTTTGGAACCTTCTAGTGGTTTTTCCCTCGTGCCACAATAAAATGCAGCATCTTATCAGTCCACCATGTCCTCACAATCAGCCTGATCTCCCCGACGCCATCCTGTACCTGTCCCACACTAGCCACCCTAGCCTGTAGGTCGGAGCAAGCTTTGTTGCCTTGGAAGCTTGGCTTTGCTTTGTGGTAAAGTCCACGCATGCACAAATTTGCCACTTGAAAGCACAGTTCAGCGCCATGTAGTACATTCACAGCGTTGTGCCCGCCGCAACCATTGCCTAGTTCCGGAATATTTCCCTCACCCCAAAGGGAGACCACATGTCCATTAGCAGTCACCCCCATACTCCCTCCCCCAGCCCCTGGCAGCCAGGAATCTCCTGTAAGTCTCTGTGGATTTGCCTGTTCTGTACAGTTCATGCAATCAGAATCACGTAGCACCGTTTGCTTCGCAGTTTTAACACTAGCTGTTTCTACAAGGCCACTTGGCCCAGGCAGGGCCTTTGTAGGGCCATCTCTGTTTCGGCAGCCAGGTCTCAGATCAGACATCACCTCCCTGTCTTAGAACACCCTCCTCCTGCCCCCAGCCACTCTTGATTTCATAAGAACCCTGTTCCATTTATTCTCCTTTCCTACTCCATGCTTGGAGAGCACCTTGTTTAATTATTTGCTTATGTGTTCCCTGTCCCCAGGACAGTGCTGAGCCCTCAACAATTATTGGTGGTCACACAGAGCCAACACACTATCTATTGCTCTACACAGAGCCATCACACTACAGAAGCCCAGATGAGGAGGGAAGGAAGCAACACTTTAGGAGCACGGAGGAGTAAGGAGGAAAGCCTCAGAGGGAAGGCCAGCCTCAGTGGAGGTGCACAGAGGATTGGAGAGGGCTTTTAAAATAGAAGGAAGTACTTGGGCAAGTCCAGAGGCTGGAAGAACACGGCAGTTAGGAGTCACAGACAGCTTTCAACCCGTCCCATTGTTTCATTTGCCTCCTGCACAGAGGAGACATCACAGGCTCAGAGTTAGGGTTGAAACAACATAAAGGTACAGCAGAGAGAAGATGTAGTCTCTCTTGTTTGCTTGTTTCTGCTTCATCACAGCCCCCCAACACACCCCTCGGTCCTAATGTGCACTACACTACCTCACAGTTACAGAGAGGACAGACTAGGCCCTGGCTGCTCTGACATCATTCTCCAAATGGCTTTTAGAGACACGGGAAGACGGGCAGGGAGGAGGATGCACATTACAGGCACCCGCAGCCGTGTTCTAGGAGGCGGGGAGGGTGCCAGTCTTTCGAATCGCTCTCCTAGGAGATGTGCAGAGCCAGGACAGGCCTGGGACAAGTCCACCCCCACCCTATCAGCTCTCCTTATCTTCCTTGACGGAGCCACCAGCTCCGCCGGGCACAGAGATTTCTGTTCTTCATTTCTCCTGATTGAATCAAGCCCAGCTGGACCAGGCCCCGTGGCTCTGGGAGTCCAGCTGAGCTCCCAGGAGGAGAGGCCCTTCCCTAAAGCCAGAAGGCTCAGAAGGGCAAATTCAATTGTGTACAAGGCAGGAGCCATTAACCTGTCTGTGGACTGTGGCACATACCCCCTCTGTCAGCAGGGCCTATGAAGGCCACCTCCATGGAATCCTAGCCCACCACCTCCTAGGCTGTGCTCTCCTCTCTCTCCTCTCTCATGGCTCCCATGAGGCTGGTGTGCCTCATGATCCAGAGGATCTAGATGCAGTGGGGCCATCTGAACACAGAATTCTGAGGTCTCAAGTACCTAGCACATGGTCTAAAGCTGTGGTCTCTGGGATCATTGGAATATGGCTATTTCAAATTCTTCACATTAAAAAGAATGCAGAATTTTCATGAATGGCTTTTATATTGGTTACATGGAAAGATGATTTTTTTTAACTTTTAGAGTTATTTAATGTGTATGACTGGAGTTATGGATGCTGGGAACTGAACCTGGGTTCTCTGCAAAAGCAACAAGCACTTTTATCAGGCTAAGCTGACTCTCCAGCACCAAGAGAGATGAAATATTTTAATGCATCAGATTAAATAAAAATATTTTAAATGACTTTCACCTTTTGTTTTTATCTTTCTAATGTTCCTACTAGAAAAGCTGGAAGTCCATCTGCTTGCCTGAGTGAGGGCACAGGCTTGGTCACTGGTCTGCTAGGCCCTGAGGCCTATTGTCTTTTGAGGTGAGAAAGAGTAGGGAGAGCCTGGAGGGAGAGGAGGTCTCCCAGAGGGGGACTGACTTGGAGGAAGTCAGTCCTGAAGGTCCCTCAAAAGTCTCTACATAAGCACTAGGAACCAGTGACTCCCCAGTAGAGGGACCGCCCCCAGAGAACCCCAAGACAGGAAGGGACGTGTCCTGGAGTCGAGGGCTTTGGAGTCGCTCCCTCCTTCCTCTATCATAGGCGCTGACCGTGGGCCATTGTAGGTTCTACTGTGGCCACCTCAGTGGCTGGTGCTGTTATGGAGCATCAGGAAAAGGACCTGTCCAGGTGCTTAAGAACCCAGGATGCCACTCTGAGTGCAGAGCAAAATGAACCTCTGAGATAGCTGAGCAGTGGGTCACCAGCCAGGAGAAAAAGGGAAAGGAAGGAGCGCACAGTTCAGCGGTAGATGGCTTGCCCGGCATGCGAAAAGCCCTGGGCCCTGTCCCCAGTAGGGGAGAAGACAGAGTGAATAGAGGGTGCAAAGACAGACTGCCTGGAGCACAAGGTTGTCCCCCTGGGGCTAAGGAAGCCCACCAGAAGTTTCTGCTGAGGATGGAGAAGACAGAGGCTGCTGGGGGTAACAGCTTGTGCTGCAGTGGAGAGCTTTGGGTAGTGCCATTTGGTGCTCAGCTGGTGGTCTGATGGGGAAAAGGGGTGTGTCCTGGGGCTGCTGGGCAGGCCAGGTTGGGGGCACAACTGACTGTTTTTGTTATCTTTTCATACCTCCATGGAAGGATTGGATAGGTAGAGGACCCTAAGGAAGTCTGGGTGACTCTCAAGGACCCAGACAGGCGTTGGCTTACAGTGGTCCAGGCCTGTGCTTCTCCCATAGCTGGCCTCTGAGTTCACCTTCCGAGTATGGACCCCCTGGCTGCTCCCTGCTCCCCTGACTCCAGCCCTGCCCTCAGCCCTGCCTCACAAGCAAACTCAAGTGCTCTGCCCTAGAAGGGTCTTCTCTCACCTGGCTGTGGCTTAGCAGCTGCCATCCATTCTCAGTAGAAGACTGGCTTCCTCCAGGCTCAGCCCAGGAAGGGATGACTTGCTCTCCCACCCCTTAAAGCTGGAGGCAAGCTTTCAAGCTCTTCACCCTGGCTCCCGCCTCCCACTTAAGAACAGCCCTGTTCCTTTATACAGCCCAGATCTCGGGCATCTCCGGAGCTAATGAATGATCTGCACTTCGGCTCAGGTCAGCTGCCTCTGCCAACTTCCTCGGTCCCCTCTTGATAGCTCATTATTCCAGTATTCCCAGGAGACGGATGGAATTCTTTCTACCATCACCTAATTACATTCCAACTCAACATGAGACAGTGACATGTGTTCAATCCACACACGATTCCCAATAAGCCTGAGAACGTTCCCACAGAGGGTGTGAATCGGGATGCTTTAATCTTGAAGTGTATGACGTGGAGCTATTTCCTGGGCAGGGCCCCAATGAGAGCCCCTCTCCTGTCAGAGCAGGCAAGCCCACCTGGCCAGCTATGCGACAAGGTGGACAGAGTCATTGCCAAGAGAAACAGGAGGGAGGTGTGGGAAGGTGCTTCCTGGGGACCTGCCCCAAACTGTGCAGCGGCTCCTAGGCAGGACTCCTTCCCAAGGCTAAATGGAGAGTCTCAGTGTGTCCCAGCCCTGAGGAGTCCTTGGGATGGAGGAGTGTAAGATTCTGTCTTGAGAGCCCCATCTTGTGTAGCCCTGAGGCTTGGGTATGTCACCGTCTCTCTGATAGAGCTGGATGGGAAAGGTCCTGGCTCCTCTCGTCTCCCAGGAATGGACACTGGAGTCACTGCCCATCCCTAGCTCGTCTTAGCTCATCCTAACTTTCTACAACCCGCATGCTGGCTTCATGGCTTCTCCTGTCCCTTTCTCACTTTCTTTCCATCCCCTGAGCCGACCCCTCCCCTCTCTGCATCCATACCCTGCTCTCTCAGAGCCGCAGGCCTCCTGACAGATGGACTCCTGTGAGAAACAATAAGGGGTGAGCAGGTGAGAGGGTTCAGGTGGCAGCTGGGAAGCCAGCCTATCCAAGGCCCTGAACTCCAGCCAGGATCCTTGGAAGGAGTGGAGGGGGGCTCTGGTTATCATGTCTTTGCATTTGCCAGAGGCTGGAATTTCAGGCTTGTACATGCAATTGGTTAACACCGTATTCAACAAATAAAACAAAAACCAAACACTGTGTGGGCAAACGCCATTCCACCTGTAGCCTGGGCTCTGCCTGAGGCCATGGCTGCTAACAGCTGCCAGAACTATCTACTGTGCCCCCTCAAGCTAACAAAGGGAGTTCTTTCCTCCCCCATTCCCGAGGCTCCTCTGCTATAGGCCTGCTTCAGTTTCTCCCATTGAACACAGCACCCTGCTGAAATGAAATCTCAGCGATTGCCAAGGGCGCTGACTTCCTCTCCCACCTCTCCGAGCCCTGCACCGGGGGACTGAGCCCCCTTCTCGCCCACAAGCCGGTTGGTACCAAAATGCCAGTTTCCAGTTCCCACCTTGCCACAAGTGCCCCTTAAGGTCGACGCCCCCCGAAGATTTTAAAATCTCCCAGAATTCCTCTGCACAGAGGAACTGTTCTGTGTTCTCTCCTAGAACCTCTCCAACTTTTCTGGACTTTCCTTGTCAGTCCCTGTCACAGGCACCTCTGCTACTTCTCATTTTACCAACAGCCCTCGGGGGTGGGGGTGGGGTGCCGAATCCTGTGTATATGCTGACGGCAAAGCTATCTCCCTCAACTCTCCTAACTCCAGATCCGCATCAAATGGTTTGTTCATGTGCCCTGTGGGGTTTCCCTGCCTCGTCCCCCTCCCTGGTCACCTTCTAGAAACCAGCAGCAGCTCAGTCTTCCAGGAACCTGGGACTCTGCATTCTCTTGATCCCTCCAGCCCAGTCTACCAAGTCCAGTGCCTTGTACTTCTGGTACTTCCTCCTGACCGTTCAGCTGCTTCCTCGCTCATCTCCTGCCTTCACCTCATTCTCCTCCACCGCCTCCTAGTGTTTCTGAGACTTGGTTCTGATGACATCACTCCCAATATTTGTGGCCCTCCCTTCAGGAGTGTGTCTAACTCTGTTCAGTACCCTGGAACTCAAACAACATTCTTATAGTGCCAACACCCCAATAGCAGGCTGTGGCCGCTCCTGGAACATGCCAAGTTCTCTCCTATCTCCAGCCTTGGGTCACGCTGTTTCCATCTGGGGTGCCCTCCTTCCCTCATCCCTCCGAGTTTTTGTTTGTTTTTTGAGACAGGGTTTCTGTGTGTAGCCCTGGCTGTTCTGAAACTCACTCTATAGATCAGACTGGCCTCAAACTCAGAAATCTGCCTGTCTCCCTCCCGAGTTCTGGGATTAAAGGCACATACCACCATGCTAGGCTTTGAATAACTATTATTTAAACTTGGCCTAGGCCAAATGCATTCTCTTCCCTTTGGGCCTACCCAGAACACTGTGTTCATTCAACATGGCCTCATGATTGTCAGTTTTTGTGGAGGTACCTATAGGCAAGCGAGAGACCAAATAGACAAATGAATACTGCCAGGCCATGTATAAAAATAGCACTCGGACTCTCAGTCTGTGGCAACCAACCCAGGGAACCAGCCTAGTTCTCTGCAGTAACCGGCCTAAAAGACCAGCTTGTTATTTGTTAGTCAGATTACCATGTCTATTGAGCAACTCAGAAAGCCAAACAGCTACCTTGCTATAGTCAGCTCAAACCAGCCAAGTCTTGACTAACTTTCTCCGTTTTTGTTCCTGCTTTCAACTTGGGACAGCTAGAGAAACTGAACACGTACCCCCCCTAGCTTCCTGGCTTCAACTTCACCTACCTACAGCTTCTCCATCATTAGCTGCTTTCAACAAGAGCTTACCTGACGGGCTGGCTCTGATAAAATGCAAGCGACAGCCGCCGCCCCCTGGCTACAACCTGCTTTGAATAAAAAGCTTTTATTCTTTGATTTGTTATTCTTCGTTTATTACCGTACATTTGACAAGCCTTGCTGAAGGTGACGGGTTATGATGCTCTGAATACAGCTTGTAGCCACCAAAACTCATGGTGAGACCCGGTTCCCAGTGGTGAAGACAGTTGTCACAGGAACAGTCTTGGTCATACAGACAGAAGTCTCCAGGATGGGCTAACGCCTTTCTCACGTAGCTGAGTTCTTGCTTTCACAGGACTGGGTTAGTTACTACAAGCACAAGTTGTAATAAAGCAAGGTGGGCTCGCACATTCTTTTAAATGCGCCCCCTGCCCTTCCACCATGAGTCAAAGCATCATGAGGTGAGACCTTCTCCAAAAACCCAACAAGATCCAATGTCCATGCTCTTGGATTTCCCAGCCTCCAGAATCATGAGCCAAAATAAACTTGTTTCCTTCATAAATTAACCAGTCTCAGGTAGTCCGTTATAGAAACACAAAACGGACTAAGACAGGGCTTGAAACAAAACTAATCCATTATCTTAAATAAACTCAGCAGGACAGCTGTTCCTGCTGGGAGTGTCTCATGTGGCTGCAGTCAGATGGTAGCAGAGTCTGAAGCCACCTGGGGACTGAACTAAGGTGTGGAGATCTGAGCCTGTCATCCTTTCCTATGGGTTTCCCTTCTCAAAGTGATGTTTCTCACAAGCAGGCCTTTTTATCCAGGCTCCCAGTTCCCCCAAAACATACAAGTGAGGCTGCTCCTATTCCTTTGGTCTATTCTGCTTTTGTTTTTGAGACAGGGTCTTTCTACATAGCCCAGGCTGTCCTAGAATTCAAAGCAGACTGAGATCCACCTTCCTCTGCCTCCCAGGGGTTGGGATTAAATCAAGTCGCAGGATCAGGAGGTGGTGGTGCATACCTGTAAGCCCAGAACGTGGGGCACTTAGGTCTGGAGACTGGGAGTTTATAGCCTGGGCTATAGAGCAAACTCATGTCTCAAAAAACTAAGAGGGTCTGGGAAGAACAGTCAGGGCTAAGTGCACTTGCTGTGCAACCATGAGAACCTGAGTTCACTTCTCAGCAACCACATTAGAAGCTGGGTGTGGCTGTGTGCATACAGTTATTACCTTAGTACTGTCATGGGCAAGACAGGCAGATCCTGGGGCTGGCTGGCCAGCCAGTCTAGATGAAAAGGTGAGCCCTAAGGGCAGTGAGAAATCCTATGTCAAGGGAATAAGGCAGAGAGTAGTGGATCAGGACACCCACCATCCTCCTCTGGCCTCCACATGCATGAGCACATGCACCACACACACACACACACATACACACACACATGAGCACATGCATGTGCACATGCACCATATACATATACCACACACACACATAAGCACATGCCCATGCACACACACACACACACACACTTGAGCACATGCATGTGCACATATACCACACACATACACCACATACACACACATGAGCACACGCATGAGCACATGTACCACACACATACACACATGAGCACATGCATGTGCACATGCACCACACACATACATCACACTTACACACATGAGCACATGCATGTGCACATGCACCACACACACACACATACACACACGAGCACATGCACCACATACATACATACATCACACACACATACACAATTAATTAATTAAAAAGACATCAAACTTACATTTTTTTGAAAAGTGGAGTCAGAAATGTCAGAAGTTCAAGGTCAATGTTGGGTTACATAAGACCCTGTCTCAAAAACCAAAACCCCAAAACTAACTAACTAACTAGCCAAACAAACACAAACAAAACATAATAAGCCAGGCTGCAGACTCAGCCCAGATTCAACACAGGAAAGGCCCTCCAACAGACATGAATAGCCACAGGGTGGGGCCTTCTTTGGAGACTGAGCCTGGCATGTCTTTCTTTCCCATTGACACCAGGTTCTTGACTCTGCCCTCCATGCCTGGCAGGGGCACTGAGTGAGCCGGTTCTCAGAAATGCTTGAAAGCCACAGGAAGGAATGATATATGGCAGAGCCAACAGATGACAGAAGGGCTCCACACAGGCTTCCCTGCCTGCAGGCCCTGTGCCATGTTTAGTTCACATAAACACTGCTCTCTACTGCTGAACATGCCTCTATTTTTAAACCTCTCAAGCACTGAGTGGTGCTTAACATTTTTTGAATCAGGGACCCCCTTAAGCAATCTCATTGCAGCTGTAGAAGACCCCTCCCTAGGGAAGTGACACCACAGTCAGCCACAGCTCTGGAGCAGGTTAATGCCAGATGCCCTTCACTGAGCCCTCACTGGGAGTCTGTGAAGGGGAAATCTCCACTACCCAATTTGATATGCCATCCAAACTACCATTTTAGCTCCGTTCTATTGATGGGAAAGATAATGCCAATGAGGCTAAAGAGGCCAGATGTAGTAACACACAAAGTACTATTCCAGTACTTTGGAGGCAGAGGCAAGAGGAGCTCTGAGAGTTCAAGGCCCACCAGGAAAATATAATGATGGGGTTGGGAGTATGGAGGGTGGGAAGGAGAGAGAGGGAGAGACAAACAGAGAGAAAGAAGCGAAGGAGGAGGAGGAGAAGGAGGAGGAGGAATTATTAGAGAGTGGTAGAACCTGGATTCTGAGAAGACCGGTTTGAAGGCAAAGCCCAGAGGCTCCTGACCACAGCACCACACAACTTCAGAGGCTTAGGAATTCTCTGGAATAAGCCCACCCATGAACCTCTGGTTAAGAATTCTTTCCTCTCTAGCCTGGTGGTGATGATTTAATCCCAGCACTGGGAAGCAGAGGCAGGTGGATCTCTGAGTTGGAGGACAGCATGTTCTACAGAGTGAGTTCCAGGACAGCCAGGGCTACAACAAAGAAACCCTGTCTCAAAAACAAAACAACAAAAACACAAAAACAAAAAGAATTCCTTCTCAGGGCTGAAGAGATGGCTTACTGCTGCTGCCAGGAAGGTGGTGCTGGTGCGTGTCTTTAATCCCAGCACAGGGGAGGCAGAAGCAGGCAGATCTCTGTGAATTCAAGGCCAGCCTGGTCTACACATTGAAAGGCAGGCAGCCAAGGTTATATAGAGAGACCTTGTCTCAAACAAACAAAGCCTTCTTAACAACCACATGGCACTTAAGAACTGCCTGTAACTCCAGTTCAGGAGGAACTTCTGGCCTCTTCAGGGACCAGGCACATACGTGGTGCGCATACACACAGATAAAACACTCGTATACATAAGCATCTTTTTTATTGTGAAGAATTCCTTCTCATACCTGGGGATATAACCCCACTGGGAGAGTCCATGCCTGTCCTGGGCTCATGTGTAACACAGCCTAAGCTGGCAGAGTAGTGCAAGTCTGTGGCCCCAGCCCTCGAGAGGCAGAGGCAGGAGAACCACAAATTTTAGGTCATCTTTGGCTACAAGATAAATTGGAGGCAAACCTGGACTACACTAGACTCTTTCTTATACAACAAAATAATTTCTTCCCAGGCCAACTGTGGTAGTGTACACCTTTGTGATCACTATACTTGAGACCCGAGACAGGTCTGATACAAAAAGAAAAAGAAAAATTTTCTAAAGAATTACAAGTCAGGAGTGGTGGCCCACACTCTTAATCCCAGCACAAGAGAGGCGGAAGCAGAGAGCTGTGTGAGGTCCGGGCCAGCCTGATCTACATAATGAGTTCCATGACAGCCAGGCCTATGTAGAGAGACCACCTCTCCCTTTCCCTCTCCCTCTCCCTCTCTCTCTCCACACACACACACACACACACACACACAAGCATGAGTTCTAGACATGGTAGTTTATGCCTATAATCCTAGCACCTGAGCAACTGAGACTGAGGCAGGAGGATTGCCAAGGCCTGCTTGGGTCAGTCGGTTTAAGGCCAGTCTCAGCAATTAGTGAGATCCTGTCTCAAAATAAATAGCAGGAAGAAAAGAGGGAGGGGGCTGGGACGGCAGTTTCCTTCTGTGTCTCCCCACAGCTCTTCAGGTCCTACTGACCACAGAGCCTGCCTGCCCCTTCCCCGGGCTTGCTGGCTCTTCTCAGAACCAGCTACCCCTTCATGGCCACAGACCCTTCTCCTCAAACGCCCTCTCTTCTCCCTTCCCCAAGGTCAACACTTCCTTCTCCCTGGAGCTTTCACTAGCCCTGAACTACCTCACACTAGCTCTTGCTTGCTGCCCTCCTGTTGGGGGTTTTATCCTCTCCTAAGCAAGTGTTTCTTCCCAGCCTTAGCTGTGGACCCCTTGGGAGCAAGATCCACCCACAACATCTCACCTTCCATTCCCAGACAGGCTGACATCTACACTGTTAGTGTGGGAACCTCCTTTGGCTATGCTGGTCTTCAGATACCTGAACCCTCAAGCCCAAGACTGAATGGGACTCCAGAGTGCACAGGCCGCAGAGGGGGTGACAGGACGGGACATGTCCCCTTCATGCGGAGGAGCAGCTAAGATGTGGGTTTGTTTGTTTTTTTAATTTCTAAAATGTGTTTAATTTTATGTGTTTGAGTGCTTTGCTTGCATGTGTGTCTGTGCACCACAAATGTGCCTGGCACCCAGAGAGGTTAGAGAGAGTGTCAGAGTTGGAGTCACAGATGCTTGTGAGCCACCGTGTGGTGCTGGGAATTGAACCCAGGTCCTCTACAAGAGCAACAAACGCTCTTAGTTGCTGAGCCCTCTTCAGCCTAGGGTCCTCTCTCACCTGATGCTCAGTGGGATATCTTGTCATATTTCTTTGGTTTTCTCCAGAAATACCATGTTACACAAAAGCTGTGTGATTTTGTTTACCCACAACAAGACAGAAAAAAAAAATAAAGGTGCTGGTGTCCGGAGGGGACAGCCCTCTGGGAACTCGCACAAGAAATGCCAGCCTTGTGTGTCTTCTGTTTCTGTTTGTAAGGTGGTTTTGTTTTGTTTGTTTTAGAGGGTGTTTGTTTGTTTGGGGTGAGGGGTGGGGAACAAAGTCTCACTTTGTAGACCAGGCTAGTTTTGGACTTGTTATGGAACCCAGGTTGGCCTCAGACTCAAAGATGTGCGCTAACACGCCTGGCTAAATACCACCCTCTGGAGTCTCACAGGAGTCTGCTTCTGTGGGGGTGTAACCCAGGCCACCCCAGCAGCAGTGCCCAGCTCACAACCAGAAAGCAACAAGTTACACAAGAAACTTGCAATCCTCCTTCTGAGAGCTGGCCTTTGCCCTTCAAGTTGACCTTGAGGGTCATCATTGCCTCCTCCAGGCTCTGGTTCAAGTACTTGTAAAGCAAACTTCTTAGCAATAGAACTCCAGGCCTGTGGTGCTGACACACACCTGTGATCTCAGCACTAGGGAAGCTGAGGCAGGAAGATGAAGAGTTCAAGGCCAGCTTAGGCTACACAGTGAGTTTCAGGGAAGCCTAAGTTATAGAATAAGATACTGTCTCAAAATAAATAAATAAATAAAATAAAATAAAAAATAAATAAATAAATATCAACCAAACAACCTCTACCTTGATTCCCAGCACCCACATGGCAGCTCACAACTGTCTATAACCCCAGTTCCAGGGGATCTGATGCCCTCTTCTGGCCTTCACAGGCACCAGCCACACATATGATGCACACACATACCTGCAGGGAAACACTCATACACATTATAAAAGGTTGTTTTTGTTTTGTTTTATTTCCAAGAGATAGTTGGCATTGGCATAGGTATAAGCAGATAGGGCATAGCTCAGTCATAAAGCACTTACCTAGTGGACGTGCTTGACTTGAACATGGGAGACTTGGGTTCAACTTCCCACACCCCTGTCCCCCCAAAAGTTGTGGACAGAGATAGGGAACCCATGTGGCTAGTAAATTTCAGGTAAAGAAGACACTGCCTTGGGTTGAGCTTTGTGGTGTTTGGTCTCAGGCTGGTGTGGGCCAGGTGAATGTCCATCATCGGAGAAACCTGCTGCCTCTAGGATCCGTGCTGAACTGATCCGTGCTGGTCCCTGCTCTTGTCACACTGGCTGAACTCAAGTTTCTCTTATTGGGGCTTATTTATGTATTTATTTATTTATGAGGGCACAGGGGTGGGATGGGGGAGCATGGAGGAATGGGAAGAAGGTGTTGTTGTCAAGATGCATTGTACATAACTCAAATTATCAATAAAGTATTATTTTACAAAAAGACACTGTCATTACCAAGTGTAGGCCTGAAGGAGCAAAGAGGGGAACCAGAAATCAGTCACCAGATACAGAAGCTCATGGGAAGGGGTCCTGACAAAAACAGACATTTGGTCAGGTCTGAAGCCAGCATCCACTCCGCTCTACCTCTGGTCACCTGCTAGGGTCTCCCACTGGCTGAACCTGAAGCCAGAGGGCAGAGGCTCATTAAGGCCATTAGAAGAGGTCAGCCTCCAGATCTGGTGCCCTTTGGAGAGGACAAATGCAATTTCCTAGCATGATCAGCAGCTGGAGTGTGACAGAACCTGTGTCTAAACCCACCTGGGTCCAGAGGCCAAGTATTGAGGCATCCTTACACCATATCTCCAGGCAGTGGAAGCCAAGGGGCCTCGGGGTCTGTGCACAGGCCTGGTATGACAGTTCATCTTCATTGTCCATTTGACTGGATCTGGGGTGACCAAGGGGGCACACCTCTAGGTGTACCTTTGGTGGAGTTTCCAAAGAACTTTAACTGAATGGGGATGACCCACAGGTTGGAGGCTGAATAAAAAGGAGAAAAGGGGAAAAGCTAGCTGAAGCCTGGCATGCCCCTTTCTTTGCTTCCTGATCTGCACATCAGACCAAGCCGCTCCTGCCCCATGCCTTTCCGGCCGTGATGGACAGTTTTTCTCTGAACTGTGAGGCAAAATAAACCCTTCCACCCGTAAGTTGCTTCTGTCAGGTGTCTGGCCACAGGATGAAGGAAGTTACTTCATCTGGGATCCCCCACCATCCTGAGGGTTGACACCTGCTCCCAGCTTCAAGCTGGGGCTGACTCCTGCCGTTACTGTATAATTCTGAGCACCAAGTGGACTTTCCACTTCTTTGAGAAGACAGTGTGGGAGGTCAAGGAAGTCCCCGGCAGTGGGAAGCTGTGGTTGTACAATTAACCTAAAAGCCTCTTATTAGCATCTTGGCCTAAAAGTCCCCACACCCACACAGAAATCAGTCGTCCCCCCCTCTGCTCCCTGGCCATGGCTTCCAGCTCAGGGTGGAGAAGGGTTTCAAGAAAGGTGTGGGCCGAAGCTCACTCTGAAGTTAGAGCACAGCTCCTCAGGGGTAAGGAGATTAGGCTGCACTCCTGTGACAAGAGCTCAGAGAGAGCTAACACCACATCACCCCAGCCCCCTCCCTTGCCATTTGCAGATTTATTAAATCAAGAGCCAATTCTGCCACAGTTTCTTTCAGGCAACTCTACCTTGCAGGTGTGCAGAGTTTATTTGAGATAAAGAAAAACCATTAGAGAGAGAGAGAGAGAGCTCGAAATCTTCAAAGCCCACCTCTGAGACCAGAAAGAAATAAAAACAGTAGCCCGTACAAATGTGCAATTAAGTTTCCAAATACTTAGGAGCCATGAGAAACACCAACCCCGCAGAGATCAGGTCTTTAAGGCAATTTTCTTGAACTCTATTCAGCACTCACTCAAAATGCCTTTTAAAAATAACATATGATTTTCTTCCCTCTCCAAATGCACCCTGTTCTTTCTTTTCCAGGTAAGAATGAAGCCAACTCCAGAGTGAGAAAAGCAGTCACTCATTTTGATAAGGGATGATGGACTATGTCTCCAGGAGGGCAGATAATAAAACCAAACAAACACCCCTGGCCAGCAGTACAGGAGTCTTGCTGGGAATGGGGTAGCAGGGCGCAAGGGGATCTTTGCCCACTGGGAGAAGGCCCATGGTTAAACTTGGCTCTAAAGAGATATTTGCCCACAGCCTGGGCTGGGTTCAACAAATCCCACTCTCCCCAGGAGGAGATTTGGTTCCCTGCAAGAAGGAGAAGGGCTCAGTTCCGCTGTAAGATTTGCTAAGAATAAAAGGTTCTCCTCGCTGCGTGAGGCTGAATGAGCTACAAAGAGGCACAAGAGAATGTAGCGTGCTAGCGCTGCGGAGGGAGCTGAGGCCCACACCCAGCCTTACCACAGCAGCAGTGGTAGCTTAGCTTTCCCGAACCTCAGTTCCTAAGCAGTAACATGAGAGTAACCCAGGGCTGCCAGGAAGCTGTGTGGTTTAGCTGTGAGGACACCTAGTGCACCGTATTCCCCAAGGCCAAGCACAAACCACCGCAGCTGGGGCTCCAGTCATTGCACCAACTGGAGAACGCCCCCTTCCCCTTCCCCCCACACATGGGGGGCTGACCCCACGTGTGGAGACAGCACAGGTCATGGCTGACAGCCCAGTCATTGGATAGGACTCAACTTTGAATCTGGTCAGATATCTACCTGTCCTTGGCTCTTTTGACTCTCCAAATATTCCACCTTTTTGTCTGTGAGACAGGAACACTAAGGATATGCAATCCAATGCATGCGAAGTGCTTAGCTAGTGCCTGGCCCAGTGTAAGTGTCAGTGTGTAATAAGCAATTATTTTGTAATCATTTATAGCTCCCTTAGATCAGCCTCCATGTGCTAAAATTTAATAAGGTTTTGCTTCTTTGTATTTATTTTTACAGTTACTTTCTATTTATGGCAAGTGATACTGAGTCTCCATTTACAGAAGTGTTATCAAGTTTCGTTTTTGGATACATTTATTTAAGCTAAAGTGGGTCAATCTACAGAAGAAAAAAAGGAAGCAAAAATACAGTGCAGGTGGTACACAGATGGGTGAGACACTGGGAAGGTGTGAGGCAAGAACCTAAATTTTGGGAGGCCCCCACATAACATGTATAAAGGCAGGCAGACTCAATGTGCCCCACTCTCCCGGGGCCACAGCAAGACTAGCAATTGTGATGGTGACCTTGGAGCCTGCCTTTCCTCATCTTTAAGGGGTTTTCCTGGATTTCACTATCTCACTTCGGGCCAAAGTCCCCAGCTCCCTTGAGGGTAACTTTCTAGAATCCAGAGAGCTGTGAACAGCCCTCCAAGCCCCTTGCCTGCCTGAGACAACCCCCTCAGCAGAAAGACTCTAGCCTAAATCCCAAGGCTGGGCTGAGGATTGGGGTCTGGGGGCTGGGGGCTGGGGGCTGGGGACTGGGGACCAAGGACTGTAAGAGGTGGGGTTTCTAGGAGGGAAAGCAAATGCTATCCTTGTACAACTTCTAAGGAAAGACTCAGAGCAGCTAGGAAATAAAAACACCCTTCTGGCTCTCACCAAGGTGTTACAACTCAGTCCCAGTTGCCTGGCAACCGTGCAGGTGCACGATAGGACAAATAGCGTTCCCAGGGAGCCAACCAGCGCCTGCGGGGCCGGCCCAGGTAGGAGCTGGCGCGGGGGCGTTGGCCTGCATCCTGCATCCGGCTTTCGCACCCCACGACCTTGCGGCCCCTCCTAGAGGAAACCGCCATTGCCTCAGGAGGTCCAGATGGGGGCGGTTTGCCAAGCCCTGCTAAACTGCGTTTAGTATCACCGTGCCCCCAGCCTCCTCTGCCGCCTTCAGGCGTCAGCTCAAGGGCTAAGAAATCAGTGGCCGAGAAACTTGACCCAATGCACCCAGCTCCCACCCTACTCCCGCCCAAACCCAGTACTGCGGAGCACCCTGAGGATGGAGGGAGACAGGTGACATACTCTTCTTTGGGACCTTGGCTCTCTCTGGCACATAGCTGCACTCTCTTCTGTTCCCCAGAGGAGAAGCTAATGGAGCAGAGCCCTGGGGGAGATATCTGGTGGAGTCCTGCAAAAGCCATCCAAGCAGAAGCATTCAGGTGGGTTCTGCCTGGAGGCTCCCGGCAACAGCAGCCAGGAATAGCGACTTGGAGCTCTAGCTTCAAATTAGACCTGCCAATGTATTCCAGCCTGGACTGAATGGCTGTATATAACCTTGAACTCATCCCTTAACCTCTCAGTCTGCTCATCCATAAAATGGGGGGGGGGGGGGAGCAGGGCCTACTATATGGGGTTTATAACAGTTGAGTGCAGCCATGCACTTAGAACACCTAGCATGGAGGTTAGCAAACTCAATAGCCCTCAATTCACAACAGAAAAACAAACAGTTCCATTGGGACGTGGAAGCTGTGGCCGCCGCACAAGCCACACATTTGCTGGAGAGACTTCCAGTCAGACAACCATGTGATTGAAGCTCCCTGCCCCCATGTCCAGTAACCTGTCCCAGCAGGCTCTCAGACAGAGGGCCTCCCCTATGTGGGTGCCCACTCAGCAGGTGTAACCTCTGCATTTGCTGCCTCCTGACACATGCAGAACAAAAGAAAATGAAACTGAGAGTGTTGGCGTGGACCTATAACCCTAGCACTTGGGAGGAGGAGGATTTAGAATTTTAGGCCAGCCTGGGCTATGGAGTGAGACATATCTCAAAAACAGAGCAAGGGCTTAGGGGTGTAGTTCAGTCAGTAGGATGATTGTCTAGTAAGGAGGAAGCCCTGGGCTCTATCTCCAGCATAAACTGGGCATAATGGCATGTCCCTGTAATCTTAGCACTCAGGAACTGGAGAGTTGGCTCCAGTGGAGAGTTGGTTAAGAGCACTTGCTATTCTTGTAAAGATCTGGGTTCAATTACCAGCAGCCTCCGGCACCCACATGGAGGCTCACCCCTTCCTCAGGCACCAGGCATGAATGGTGCAACGACATACAATGCAGACAAAGCACTCATCACACAAAATACATCTTATAAATAATTAAATGCAAAAAAAAAAAATCCTAGAACTCAGAAGTGGAGACAGAAGGCAGGGGATCAGATCATCCTCAGCTGCATAGCCAGTGAGGCCTAAGCTATGTGAGACCTTGTTTCAAAAAAAAATAAATAAAAGGAGGGAGCGGGGATAGAATGGCTCAGTGGGAAAAAGTGTGTGCCACGAAGCTTGATGACCCAAGTTCCATCCCCAGGCTCCATAGGTGGCTGGAGAGAACCAGCTCCCACGAGTTGTCCTCTAAACTCCACATGTGGACCATAGCACATTCGTGCCCCATACTATAGATAGATAGATGATAGATAGATAGATGATAGATAGATGATAGATAGATGATAGATAGATGTTGAAAAGGGTGGGCATGGTGGTGGGTACTTGTGATCTTTGCTCTGGGGATGTAGACCTTGTCAGCTTGTTGGTCAGCCAGCACAGCCTAATCAGTGAGTCCAAGGCCAGCGAGAGACCCCTTCTCAAAAATTAAGATGGAGCCAGTCGTAGTGGCCACACCTTTAATCCCAGCACACATAATGAAGAAGCAGGCGGATCGCTGTAAGGTTGAGGTCGGCTTGGTCTACATAGTGAGTTCCAGGACAGCCAGGGCTACATAGGGATACTGTGTCTCAAAGAAGAAGAAGAAAAATCCAAGGCTGGCCATTAGCCTCCAGACACATGTGCACACATAGGTACACACATCTGCACACACACAAATACATACATACATACATAGACACATAAAGGAAAAAGCCAGACATGATGGCTTAGAACTATAATTCCAGAGTTCAGAAGGCTGAGACAGATGAATTGCTGTGAGTTCCACGACAACTTGGACTATAGAGTGAGACACTGTGTCAAAAACAAACAAAACAAAACTCCACGACAGGGCTACAGATGCAGCTCAGTTGGTAGGAGTGCTCGGCAAGTGTGCACAAGCCTGGTCTCAATCTCCGGCATAAACCAGATGTGGTAGCACACTTCTTTAGTAGTGCATTCAGGAGGCGGAGGCAACAGGGTCTGTAGTTCTAGTTTAGGGGCTGGAGAGATGGCTCAGGGGTTAGGAGCACTGGCTGCTCTTCCAGAGGACCCAGGTTCAGCTCCCAGCACCCACATGCTGGCACACAACTGCCTGTAACTTCAGTTCCAAGGTTCACTACGCCCCTTTCTGGCCTCTGTGGGCTTCGGGCACACATGTGGCGCACAGACATATATGCAGACAAAACACCCATGCACATAAAGTAAAAATTAGCACAAGAAGTTCTGGATTATCCTCAGCTACATAACAAGTTTGTGGCCAGCCTGGAATGCATGAGACTGTCTCAAAAAGCAAAATGAAAATAAATAAAATACAAAAGATTAATTAGTCGGTCTGCTCAACAATCAGTCTAAATCCTTATCAAAAATACAGCATGGGTTCCCAGGGGATGAGGACTGGTCCCTTCTCTGACTGCTTCCTGGAGCCACAGTGGACAGAAGGGGCAGGAAGCACTGATGGAATAAAGTATTCCAGATGAGCCCCATGTGACCTTCCTGCTCAGGCAATGGCTATGGGCATAATGACCAGCTGAAGCCCAGCAGCTCCCTGGGAACCTTCCACGCAGGGCACAGATCAGAACTTACAAGGGCTAGGAATGGATCCGTCTCTGTCTTGCTGTTTTCTCTTTATTAAGCATATCTTTTCAAAGGCTTTAGGGAAGTGAGGCAGATAGAACCTATGGCCCATGGTCACTTCCTGCAGCTGCCTTACCTGCAAGGTGACTGACCAGAACTCATCCTGAGAGTTCTAATGTGTCTCATCCTGACCATGCTTCCAGAAAGAGATGCCCGAGAGAAAAGATTATAGCCAGGAGTGGTGGCACACGCCTTTCATCCCAGCACTCAGGAGGCAGAGGCAGGTGGATCCCCATGAGTTCAAGACCAGCCTGGTCTACAGAGTGAGTTCTAGGACAGCCAGAGCTACATAGTGAGACTCTAGCAAAGTAAATAAAAAAATAAATAAAATAAAAGATTGTAAGCTCCAAGAGACTAGAAGGACCTTTCAAGACAGCAAGAGATTTACAGTACCAACCCAGGGCCAGCCCTGTGCTCCACAGCACACCTGTAACACCCTTAACTCAACAGCCAGCAAGTAGTTGTCATTACCACTTTCCAGACAGCAAACTGGTGCTGGCAATTAGGAAGTGGCAGCGGCAGAGGCAGTGGATCCTTTGTCTCAGCTTCTTGCTCTAGACAGTGGTTTTCTCCCCATCCTATCCCTGGCACGGTGCCTGTCACACAGCTACAACCAACAGAAAACTGGAGAAGGAGTAAGGCAGGCAGAGGGCTATCCCTCAGCTTCAGCATCCTCCAGCATCCATCTGCCAGTGAACTTGTGCAATGTCTGAGGCTGGAGCCATGGAAGGCCGTGGCACAAAACACGCCCTACCCGGGATGCCCTGTAGGGGGCCCTCTCCTCCTCCACAGAGGTGAACCCATCCCACAGCTCAGCCCTGAAGCTGGAGTGAGGTGGGCACAGCCATTGGCTGAGCTGAAGGAACAAACAGGGAAGAGGAGGAGTCAGAGAAAAACTTGGAGGGCTTGGGAGGTTAGCAACAGGTCATTGTTCACTGCCTGAGACCCCTTTATGAGCTCCTTGGAGCAGGGGTTATTCTCACAATTCTGTATCAGTCACTCAACAACCAGTAGCCAGAAAACTGGGCAAACACCTCTGGGGGCAGGGCACAGTAGGCCCGGGGAGGCCATTTGGGTGAGAGAGCTATGCTGAGACCCCATGTTCCCAGGGAACCTGTGTTCAGTAATGTCGCCATATAAAGATGACTACACTGTTCTTCCCAAGGCCTTTTACCTAACTCAGGATTCATGGTTTGCTAGGGTTTTCCATAAAAGCACTCAATACACACACACACACACACACACACACACACACACACACACACTGGTCAAATGTAAAAACTTGGAAATTCCTTTGCCAAGCAGAGAGAGACCCACATGCTGCCATTCCCTGGATGGCACTTGTGAGCCGTTCTCCCTGGACAGAAGAGCAAGAACTGAGCTAGAGTATGAGCTGTCAGGGCCCTGAAGCAAATCCCAGATAGTGTGTTTTAGCCATGATGTAAGAGGGCACGGGCAGTGGCTTCCCATCCCCGACAGTACTTGGTTTACAAGGAACTTCCTAACCCTTTCGAGCGGGGAATCCTCTGAGATTCTGAAGGTGTCTTCCTCCAGTGCACTTGCATACAAAACATTGGCCATTTATCTAGGGGACTATGTGTTTTTGTTGACTGATTTGAATCAGAGTCTTACTGTATAACTTCAGCTAACTTGGAACTTGCTGTGTAGAGCAGGCTGGCCTTGAACTCACAAATAGCTGCCTACCTCTGTCTTCCAAGTGCTGGGATTAAAGGCATGTACCACCATACCTAGCCTATTTTAGTTTTTTGCGACAGTGTCTCTTGTAGCTTGGGCTGGCTGTAAACTTGCCATGTAGCTACGGATGACCTTAAACCCCTGATCCTGTGCTTCCACTTTCAAAGTACTGAGAGTCTAGCGTGTGCCACCACACCTGGTGAAGGTGTAGCCCAGGCTGGCCTCTGACTCCTGATAGTCCTGCTTTTCAGTATTTGCCTACTACATACACCACCCCAACTGGTTCTATGGTCTGCCTGGGACTGACTGGCTGGGCTTGTAGAAGCCACAGAATCAAGGTCAGAGATCCCAGGTCAAGGCCTTGCTGCAAAGGTAGGGTAACATGAAGACAGACCATGTTGACAGCCAGGAGAGGCTCCCACGCAGCTTCTAAGCCCCCTCACCTCCCTAAACCTCTACTAGGTGGTTCATTAGGACATGTTTCTTCCCACGCAAGAATTCTGATAATTTCTGCTGCTTTTCTCTGCTGTGGCCTGTGTGCTCCTCCAGGCCTGTGGGAAAATCAGGAGAAGGGAACTCTGTTATGCTGAACACTCACTACGGGCAATGTGTTTGTCAGACTTGCTTCTCAATTCTCCCAGAGGCCTATGGGCCAAGTGTCTCTTTTCTCTTTTACAGATCAAAATGCCCTTTGCTCTTCAGTGAAGGTTTGGGGTAAGTGGCAGGACCTGGATTTGAACCTAAGTCTGTTAGACTAAGCCAGTCACAGTTCTTAACCATCCAGGGGCTCGTTCACCTGTGTGTCTACTCCACAGCCACTGGCCCCCCTCCTAACACTCACTGTCAACTCAGCCTTAAAAATAATATGAGTCTCTGCCTCCACCTCTTGGACCTGTTGGCCAGAAGCCACATGCCTCCCACTCAGTCCCAAGGGCCTGCTAACCACCTGGCAGATGGGAAGTGAAGACCCTATTCCCATCCATCTAGATCAAATCCCACAGATCCCGGCCACTTCTGGGACCACTGCTCCATCAGAGGACAATTAATGGCTGTGGTTGATTACGGGACACTTATGCACGGAGCAGCATAAACCCGGTTCTCGTTCCCAGCTTAAAAGCCCAGATTAATCGCCCTGGGCTGGTTCTGTCACACACAGGGATATATTTTCTTCTTGGAATTTACAAGTAGTTCCATCTGAGAAATAAACAACCAGAGATAAAAATTACATTGTCACAGTGCAGGTGTGATAGATGTAGGAAGCAGACGTCGTGGTCGCCGAGGAGGCGCTCCGCCAACAGAACACACCAAGTGAGGCGGGAGGGGCCAGGTAAGCGGAATGAGATGCTGATGGGATCTTGGCCGCGCAGGAAGCCAGGAATCTCTGCAATTTACATTTCATCACTGTAAATCATAGAGTTCCCAGACCAGCCTCCTATAGCCAGGGCGAGGAAGGAGGTGATTGGCAGGAGACCTCCTCAGGCTGCCCAGCCTCTTAGGCTGCAGGAACTCCAGGCCTGGCAGGACAGTGGGCTGTCTCCAGCTGGGGAGAAAATAGGAAGTCCCTTGACTAGAACATTGACAACTCTGTCTCTGCTCAAGAGATACCAACTACCCCTACTTCTACCTTACTACTACTAGCTAGTGGGAACCAGGACTACTTACAGGAAAAAAACTATGTAGATGGCCACAGTGAGACCATGTGTAGTAATAATAATATTTACTGTGCAATTACTAAGTGCTCATTGCTATGGGAAGTACACAATTGGATCATTTTGTATTAATCCCCATGACAAACTTACAAAGTGGCACTGGGGGCTACCGATATGGCTTAGTGGGTAAGAGTCCTCGATCTGAAAGAGTCAAGCCTGAGGGCCTGAGTTCGAATCCCAGGCACCCATATAGAAAACTTGACAAGGCTTCATATGCCTGGAATCTCAGGGTTGGAGACATGTGGGTCCTGAGAGCTCACAGGCCTGCAGTCCTCACTGAAACATACAGCTTCTGCTCAGTGAGAGACCTTGTCTCAAGGCCCTGTGGGCTGGGGGACAGAGGAAGACACTCTGTATGAGCCTACATGGACACTCAATGCATCACACACACACACATACACACACACACTTGCACATACATATACCACACATCACACATATGCGCACACACAAGAAAATAGCACTACTATTCACTTCTTGTTTTGTTTTATATTTCTTTATTGGGGGGGGTGTGCAGTAGGACAGAGGTCGGAGGACAACTTTAAGGAGTTGGTTCTCTCCAACCATGTAGGTTCCAGGAATGAACCCCAGTCTCAGGTTTGATGACACACCCCCTTATCCACCAAGCATCTCACCAGCCTTTTTTTTTTTAAGACAGTGTGTCATGTAGCCCAGGCTTGCCTCAAACTTGGTGTGTAAGCTGAGGATGACCTTGAATTCCTGATCTTCAGATTCTGGGAAAACAGGCTTATGCCGCCACACCCAGCTATGACCTTAGCGATGAAAACGTTTGAAATGCAAAGAGGATAAATGTCCTGACAGAGGCCCCTGGGCAGATTTGGAAAGCGGCACCTCAAAAGAGATGCCCACATCCGAATCACCGGATCCTGTGAATGTGACATTATTTAGAAAAAGGGCCTGTGTAGATGTAATTAAGTGAGGGATCTTGAGAGGAGATTATCCTGGATTACCCAGATGGGTCCTAAATTTAATGGCAAGTGTCCCTATTAAAGACAGAGAAGAACCACGTGAAGGCTCAGATTGGGGTGACACAGCCACAGAGACCGTGAACAGCCACCAGAGCTGGAAAAGGCAAGAACAGATTGTCCCTAGCACCTCCAGAGGGGGCATAGCCCTGAAGACATCTTGATTTCACATTTCTGGCCTCCGGAGCTGTGAAAGAATAAATCTCTGTGGTTTTAAACCACTGAGTTTGTGGTAATTTACAGCAGCCCTAGGAAACTGCTAGAATCCCACAGCTAACAAATGGTAGCGCCAGGCTCTAGCAGGCTGACCCTAGTACGCTCAGGCTCTGCTCACCCGTGACTCTGCCAGGGCAGAAGCCTGGGTTCCATCCTGCCACTGCTGTGATCTTGAGGAAGTCACTTAGCCTCAGATTTCTTATCCGAAAAAACAAGGAAGTTAGGCAGTCAGTGGTGTGTCTCAGGGCCTGCCACGCCAGAGAAGCGTAGTTCTGGGTAATATGGAATGACAAAGGCTTAAAAAACTGCCTCAGATTACCTGCACGGGGCATTGGTCCAGGATGACTTTCCTACCTTTTGATCAACTATGAACAACTATGCTTTTTTAAAAATGTTATCATATTTATTTATATGTGCCTGTGTGTGTGCACATGCTTGCATATGTGCTATACTATTTGTATGGAGGTCAGAGGACAGCTTACAGAAGTTGGTTCTCTCCTTCCACCATGTAGATTTCAAGGATCAAACTCAGGTCATCAGGCTTGGCTTCAAGAACCTTTACTCACCGAGCCATCTTGCCAGCTCAGGATTCTGCTTTTTATTTGACAGATGGATCCTCTGAATTCACCACTACATGCTTTGATGGAAGGCCCTAGAGAGTGCTCTTGTACTGCATTCACACATCCAGGGCTCAGGGGCTGGTGCAGGGTCCAGCATGACTGGCTCAAACTTTGACTCAAAAAACAGGGGAAGAGTTCTTCTTCTTGAGAAGATCTTGAGCTCCAGGCCAGCCTGGGATATGCCTTGTTTTGTGTCTGTGTGTTTTGAGACAGTCTCACTATGTAGCTCTGGCTATACCAGGACTGTGGAGACCAGGCTGGCCTTGAACTCACAGAGATCTGCCTGCCTCTGCTTCGGTGCAGGGATTAAAGGTGTGCACCACAACATACGGCTGTGATAGGTCTTTAAAAAACAAAAACCAAAACCAGGAGACTGAGGCAAGAGGATTGCCAGCACAGCTGGAGACCAGCCTAGGCTACAAAGTAGGAGGCAAGGCTGGGTACATAGCAAGATTGTCTCAAACAACAGAACAAAAATAACCAGATCCTAGTAACACTGAGCCCCGTGAGGTGTGTCGGGAGTGCTTTTATGAGAAAGTCTAGCGAACCATGAGTCTATTTGTGTGTTTTCTCATGTGTGTGGGTACCCGTGCACGTGCCTATGTGTGAACCTGCGTGTAGGGGCTCAAGGTTGACATCATGTCTTCTCGATTGTTCTCCACTTGGTCAAGGCAAGGTCTCTTGCCAAACCCAAAGCTTACCAGTTTAGGCTAGTTTCAGCTCTTCCCCCTGACTGCTAGGATTACAGGTGGCCTCTGTGTCTGATCTGCTTTTACCTGGGTTTGGAGGATCCAAACTCAGGTGCTTTCTCCACGGAGCTGTCAGCCTGAAAAGTCCTCTGGGTTCCAGCTCTGTGGGTTCTTTTTTTCCTTCCTCCCGTCCTCCCTTCAGTGTCTAATCACTTAGGTCTCAGGCAGGATTTGTGTTTGTTGTTGAGACAGGGTCTATGTAGCTTTGGCTGTTCTGGAATTCACTATGTAGAACAGACCACAAACTTGAGTTTGTACACACTTGAGTTTGGCCCCAAACTCGAGATCAGCCTGCCTCTGGCCCCCTCCCCCCACTAAGACTTTTTTTTCTTCAGAGACAGTAGTTGCTCTCTTATGTAGCTCAGGTTGACCTAAAATTGATGAAGATCCTTCTGCCTCATCCTCCTGAGTACTGAGATTACAGGTGTACAACACCATGCCTGGCCACACAGGGACGTTTTAAAAGAATTTATTGTTATATGAGTATTTTGCCTACCCGTGTATGTATATGCACCATGTATGTGTTTGGTGTCCAAAAGGACAGAAGAGGATGTCAGATCCCCTGGGACTGGAGTTATAGACGGTTGTGAGCTACCATGCAGGTGCTGGGAATTGAACCCAGATCCTCTGCAAGAGCAATAAATGCCCTTAATCATGGAGCCAACTCTCCAGCCCCCTGAAACTGTGTAACCTTCAAGGCTAGAAAATATGAATACCTGGAATGCGATGTGCATCCCCAGACATGTACACATGTATTTTTTCCATGTAATCCTTCCAACATCTCTGACCAGAGGTAATTAAGACTTAAGGCCTTTCCACAATGCTTGATCATCTCCCTCAAGAGGCACCTGGCTTGCTCAACAATAAGACTTCAGCACTGAGGTGCGTACCTGGCACCCTGCTGGTGTCATTAAATATTTGCTGAATGAGTGACTGTGGAAGGCTGTCATCACAAATAACCAGGGTCCTGACCTGGTCCTGAGGGCTCAGGGCCACTTTCCAAAGAAGCACCATTTGAGGCAGACTCAAGACAGAGAATTACCTAGGTGGGAGACAGAGATGGAGGCCACCTTCCAGGCAGCCAAGGGTAGAGAGACTGACCCTTCTGTAAAGCATGAGGTCAGAAGGGGAAGGGGTGTGAAGTGAGTCCAGAGAGATGGGTCAGCATTACCTGCTCCCATGGTGTGGCATTTGAAGGCTTGGCCCCTAGTTGGTAGACCAGTCTGGGGAAGCTTCAGAGGTGTGGCCTCACTGGACAGAGCTGTCACTGGGGCCCTGCTCTGATGAAAAGCCAGCTGCCATGCCATTCCCAGCTCACCCTCTGCTTCCTGCTTGTGGTTAGAGATGGGCGCCCTCAACTTCTGCTGCTGCCACTGTGCCTGCTCGATGGACTTTTGGTTGTTTCTGAGACAAGGTCTCACCATGTAGCCTTGGCTGGCTTATGTAGACCAGGCTGGTCTAGGACTTGAGAGTCTTAGGACAGAGGCTGCTATCCTGTCTCAAAAAACAAAACAAAAACCACTTCTTGCTGTACAGAAGTCTTTGGGTCTGGTTAATTTTGGTGTGTGAGTTTTTTAGGTTAAACAGTTTTAAAGGGGGGGGGGCGGGGACGGCTCAGTGGATGAAGGCATTTGCTGTCAAGCCTCATGCCCGAGTTTTAACCCCAGGATCCAATTTCGGATGAATAAAAGTGACTCCCACAAGTTGTCCTCTGCACTCCACAGATGTGCCATGGTATAGAAATGTAAAAAAAATTAAAAAAAAAGAAATTAAGTGGTGGGGGGGTGGATTCTAAGAGGGGAGAGAAGCCATTGATCTGTAAAGCATGCTGCGGTCAGACTGTCTTTCCTAACACCACAACGGTGAGGGAGCCTGAGACAAGAAGGAACTCAAACACAGTTAGGAGTCTCCTGCCCTTTTTCCAAGCAGGAGATGCAGCCCCAAGTTGAGGCACAGAAGGGGGTGGATTCGGACGCCTATGGTGGACGATGACGATGGTGAAGATGAGTCAGTAACCGTTCCGCAGGAGCAACCAGATTCCTCTCCGTCCTAGATTTGGACACTTCTATTAATGTGGTCAAAAATTATAGATGCTTTTTGTGTGGGGGGGGAGGCACATCAAACTTTCTGACTCACTGTGCTTGCAGGCAAATGCTTCCTCATCATAATAACCCTTACTGGGACAAGAAGTCTCTTCTGCAAGCGGCCAGGAAGAGCCTGGAGCCTGAGCCAAGCGGCTTGCCTCAGACTCGAGAAAGGAGAGTGGAGACATTGTATGCCAGTTACAGACTGAGAACCCTGGAGTGGGTTCATGGGCCATGCTGCCTGAGGGCTCCTTCCTCCAGGCTAGTGAACTCTTTTCCTTCCCCTCACCCATTTGTTTCTTTCTCTTCCTTCCTTCCTTCTTGAAACAGGGTCTATGTGTCCTAGCTGACCTGGAATTCATAGAGATAGACCTACCTGCCTCCAAAATGCTGGGATTAAAGGTGTATACCACCATGCCTAGCTATTTTTCTATTGGATTTATTTTTCTGTATATGTGCTTTACCTACATGTATGTCTGTCTGTCAAGTGCATGCCTGGTGTCCTCAGAGGTCAGATCCTCTGGAACTGGTAGTTGTGAGCTACCATGTGGGTGCTGGGAACTGAACTCAGGTCCTCTATAAGAAGATGTGGTGGTACACACTTTTAATCCCAGAATTTGTTGGGATGCAGGGGAAGGCGGAGCTCTATGAGTTCAAGGTCAGTCTGGTCTACATAGTGAGTTCCAGGACAGCCAGGGCTATGTAGAGAGACCTAGTTTAAAAAAAAATATTAAGTAAATGAAAGTGTTTTTAATCACTGAGCTATCTCTTCAGCCTGCCCCCTTAAAGATGTGGCCATATGAATGGCTGTATATAACATCATGTGTATGCCTGATGCCCTCAGAGGCCAAAAGAGAGCATACAGTCCCCCGGAACTGAAGTTATAAGTGGTTGTGAGATGCCACGTGGGTGCTGGGAACTGAACCTGGTCCTCTGCAAGAGTATTAAGTATTAACCCCTGAGGCCCCACCCCTACTTCTTTCTCAAAGACAGTTTGTTCTGTTGTTCTGTTGTTCTGTTGTTCAGGCTTTCCTCAAACTCAGTTTGTAGTCTTGGCTGGCTTTGAGCTCATGACAATTCTCCTGCCTCAGTCTCTCAAGTGTTGTAGTGCTAGGATTATAGGCAACCCAAAAGGCTTAGGCCAATCAACTTCTGAGATACAAAAGGGGAAAAAAATAGCACTTGGGAGATAAATGAAAAGTTCCAGGTCATTATTGGTTACACATCAAGTTCCAGACCAGCCTAGGCTACAAGAGACCCTATCTGAAAACAAAGAACAAAGCAAGAAAGCAACAACAAAAAAGAAGAAGGCAAAACTAAAGGGCTGGAGAAGTGGTTCGTAGGTTTCGAGTGTGTACTTCGGAGGACCTGAGCTTGACTCCCAGCACCCACATCAGGTGGCTCACAGCTACCCATCCTCCAGACCCAGGGGACCCAATGCCTCTGATCTCTGCAGGTGCTCGCACTCACATGCACAAGACCACATAGACCTATAATTAAAAATAGTAAAACTACATCTTAAATTTCAATGAGTCAGAGCGATGGCTTCAGTGGGTAAAAGTACTTTCCACACAAGCCTGACAAACTGAGTTTGATCCCTAAGCGCACAGTGGCAGAAAACAACTGACTCCCAGAAACAGTGCCTTCACACACACACACACACACACACACACACACACACACACACACACACAAAGAAAAAGAAGAAAAAGCTGGGTCTGGGAATGTAGTTGTAGCTATCTGTAGAGTCTCACCCATGACCTAGGTGTAGAGGCTGCTAAACAGTTATCTCCCAGCCTATGCTCAACACTTTCGCAAACATGTAAGGCACTGCTGTATTTGGTGGAAATTCTTTGTCTATTTACAAGTACTTGTGATAAAATCTAACCATCTAATATTCAGAACAAATGGAAGGAAAGGGATAGGAGAGGTGGAGGAAATGAGCAGGGATGGAGACACAAAGCCTTCTGAGGTCATAGCTCACTCCATACCCCACTCTGGCCTCAGACTCAGCCATCCTACCTTTACCTCTCCAGTGCTGGGGTCACAGTGTGAGCCCCTCTGCCTGGCTTCAGATGCTCTTCTTAGGCACAATGGGTCTTTCAATCAGTCACACTGCTACTCTGTCCTTCTCACTCACATGGCTCTGTGCTGCGCCTCCAGGAGGCTTGCTGTGCACTGAGCCTCCGGACTCTCCCTCCTTGTGACACACAGCCACATTGGAGCAAGGGGCCAGACTGCATTCGAGAAGAAAGCTCCCAGGTTCCTAGAGCACCAACCTGTGTGGGCTTTGGATGCCTGACCTTGGCCAATTAGTCCCTCGCTCAGTGTAACCAACCGAGTCACAGATTCAATTGGATCTGCAAACATTTATCGAGCACCCTGGTGCCAGCCGATTCTGTCTATTCTGTGAGCGCAACGAAGCTTCGTCTCTGCAGACTAGAGTTATTTGTATTTCAAGGCAAAGAGGTAGGTTTTAAGTACCTGTAAGGGGCAGTAATGGATGCCTAGGGGAGGGGAGGGCATGGCTGAGGCAGAGGGAGAGAAGCTGGGAAATGGTCTGTGAGTCAGGATAGCCCAGCCTGGCTGGAGACAGCTGAGAAAGTGGACAGAGGAGCCAGATAAAGCCTGGGGACTTTTTTTTTTAATCCCCCACCACTTTCTTATTAATAAAAAAAAAATTCCATAGTAAAAAAAAAAAATTTAACACAAAAGGGTATACAGTGAAAAGTAACTCTCGTTTCCTCACTCAGACCTCCAGTTCCTAGGATGTTTCTTCAGAGACGTCCCACTGTTAACAGTTTCTTTTGTGTCTTTCCAGAAAATGTCTATCACGTACAAGTAAATCTTTCTTTTTTAAAGCCCAAATGTTATCACAGTGTATTAGCACTGCTTTGTCACTCGGCAGCCCACAGCAGCGGAGAGTCGCCCATCCCTTGGATCGCAGAGCCCCAGTGCTCAGGGTGCTGCATTTCTTACCAATCAATCCCTCCACTGATGGGCGTTTAGGCCGTTTCCAGTTGCTGATATTATGAGATGGTATCCCTCACACTTTCTTGAATGTCTGCTCACTGGTGTGAGGGTGTCCAGGAGACAAGTCCCTGGGTGAGGACCTGCTGTACTGAGAGGGCTCCAGCTGTGACCATGACTGAGAAGTCCTCTCCAAGACAAGTCCCCAACCCCCGTCCTTGCATTCTCAGGGTCCCAGCTCCTTCGTGACATGTGGCCAGATCACAGCAAGGGGGCTTCTTTTCTGGATTTAGAGAGTCAACGTGTATATTTGGGGACCCTATTAGGGCTAACAGTATATAGCATCCTCAAGTTGTGAGCTAAGAGCAAGAACAGAAATCAAAGTTTAATGATGCAATCAATGCCTGGCTTATCACACATGCTCCATCAGCACAGGCTTCATCTGGTACTATTATTGCCATTATGATCCAGAGAGAGCCCTGCCTTGCCAATGGCCGAGAAAGCTCCCAGTGCTGGTCTGGTCTGTGCATCCAGTTGCTCCAAAGGCACCAAACTGGGAGCCTGCTCAGCTCTTGGAACTGGTCGAGGAGAGCTGAGACAGGCAGTTCCCACTTATCACGGCTTGGCATCTGGAACTCCCAGGCCTTTGCCAGTACCTAATAAACACCATACTTCATGCTCTGCCGTTGTCACCCACGCATCCCCTGACGCCTGCTGACGATGCCTGCCACTGCACATAGTCAGCATTGCATTCCGTATGACCTGCTTTTTTTCTTAAGTGAATACATCCTGAATGATGTCACTGTGACAAAATGAAATCGCGGTTATGTGTTGGAGGTGGGGTCGAGGAGGGTAAACATATAAAATTACACATAACAAAAATAAACTGGGTATGGCAGTTTAATCCCAGCACCAGGGAGGCAGAGGCAGGATGATGGGTTTGAGGCAAGTCTGGGCTACATAACAAGACTGTCTCAATGAATGAATGAATGAATGAATGAATGATTTTCATTTTGGGGACTCAATTAGACCTGAGTTCAAATCAGGCCTGGCATATCTCTATGACCTTGCAAAGTCATTTACCATCCTTCAGTCTTAATTTTTATTACCTGTTAAGTGGGGTGAGAGCTTGTTCTAATAGGGTTATGGTGAGGAGTAAGAAAGATAATGAATTATTTAAGAATTTTTTAATAGATCGGCCTTACTCCAAAACATGACCTCAGTCAGCTGCCATAATGTATGTAAAGAGCCTGGCACATAGCAGTGGCTCAATAAAACATCGCTATCCTTCCGCTGCCTCTCTGTCAGAGTGGTCACTTCCAGAACCAAGACCCCATTTCAAAGCGAGAGCACCGAGTAATGCGCTCCTGGGGCTTCCTTGTGAGAAACCTGGCCCAGCTCCTGGTGCCAACTCATTTTGAATGCAGACAACACTTAAAATCCCAACGACACAAGCAGCTCACATGCTGGAAATCCCTTACCCCCTTTATTCACAATACAGCTTCAAATTACTTTTGGCCTTTTCCAAAAAAAAAAAAAAAAAAAAAAAATCAAACCCACCCTGAAAGGTCAATTTGCCAGTTGGTGCTATAAGAGGAAAATGCTTCGAAATTAGAAGCAGTTTTGGAGTCAGCTCTTCTGAGGAATCGTGGAAGAGCTGAAAGAAAAGCACACACATTCATTAACACACACACACATGTACACACACATGCACATATAAACATACATTCACACACACATACAGATACAGATTCACACACAGACTCTCATACATGCACACACATATACCTAAACACATATTCAACACATACACACACACAAACACACATACAGGCAGCCAGACTTGGTGGTGCATCCCTTTAATCCCAGCACGTGCGAGGCAGAGGCAGGCAGATCTCTGAGTTTGAGTTTGAGCCTGGTCTACAGAGTGAGTTCCAGGACAGCCAGAGCTACACAGAGAAACTCTGTAACAACAACAAAACAAAACAAAAAACATACATACAGGCACATATACAAGAGTGCTGTGTGCGCGTGTGTGCACACGTGCGTGCGCACACACACACACTCCTTTAAGCCAGCCCATTCCTTGAGACATTTGCATTGACCTTCCCTATGGACAACTACACTTCAGCACTCCCTGATCCATCCTGAGTCTAGTCCCCACCTTCTGCCTCAGGAGCAGAGTCAGTCAGGTCTGAGACACACTGTCTGACACAGGGACAAGGTGTCTAGAGGAAAGTGATGGCCAGAGATGGAAGATGACATGGCTGTCCCTCCTTTTATGGGGATGATGAGAAAGGAGTTTGGGGGTTTAGGGCCAAAGATGGGAGCAGAATGGGGGGGGTCTCTCCTACACCTGATTCCATTGTTTTCTGCCCTTCCTCCTTCCTTCCTTCCTTCCTTCCTTCCTTCCTTCCTTCCTTCCTTCCTCTCTTAGTTCCCATTCTTTCTTTTTTCGAGACAGGGTCTTACTATAGCCCTGGCTGCCTTAGCACTCACTCTGTAGACCAGGCTGGCCTCAAACTCACAGAGATCTGCCTGACTCTGCCTCCCAAGTGCTGGGATTAAAGGCTTGTGTCACTAGCCAAACCCTTGTTTCTTTGTTTGCTTGTTTTAGTGTGTGTGTGTGTGTGTGTGTGTGTGTGTGTGTACACTCACATGAGAGCAGGTGCCTGCAGAAGTCAGAGGTGTAGGATCCCCTGGAGCTAGAGTTATGCTTGTGAACCATCTGATGTGGGTGCTGAGAACCAAACTCAGGTCCTCTTCTAGAATAGCAAGTTCTCTTAACCACTGAGCATCTCTCTAGCCCACATTGTTTTCATTGAGAGGAGAACTGCTGTCTTGTCTAGCTGGCCTCAAATCCCAGAGCTCAGGTGATCCTCCTGCCTCAGCCTCTCAAGTAGCCATAAATCACTCTTGTGATAATGTAATAACATGATGCAAAACTCTCCAGCAGAGGTCACTGAGCCACTCAGGGAGCAAGTGGTTTAAACATTCATGGCTTTACCTCTGAATGTCCAAATGTCCCTCAACCCTCCTGGCTATCTTCAGAGCTGGTTCCCTTCTACCTCCAACCTGAGAGGAGTTCCTGCCCCCACCTACCATTCCAGAAAACTAAGGACACTGTGGCCAAGCAAAGAGACCCCAGACTCCAGAGTCATTCGGGATGGATTCAAACTGGACATGGTAGCATATATCTGTAATCCTAGCCCGAGGGAGGTAGAGGCAGGAGGACGAGGAATTCAGTCAGCCAAATGAGTTTAAGGCTAGCCTGAGCTACAGAAGACCCTGTCTAAAAACAAAACAAAATCACTAACAGCAACACAAACAAACCCTAGCTCAGGGACTTTGGACCATACAAGGAGATCCTATGTGTCTGTTCATTGCATCGGCATCCAGGGAGTAGAGAGAGATGAATACTGGTGTTCAGCTAGCTTCTTCCTTTCCCCCATCCATTGAGTCTGGGACCCTAGCTCATAAGGTGACACAACCACATTCTTGGTGGATTTTCCCTCCTCAGCTAAACCCCACAGGCAGGACCAAGACATGTCTCTGAGGCAGTTCTAGTCAGTTTGACCATTAAGATGAACCACGACATACAGTCTAAAGGAAATGATGTAGGTCTCCCAAAGATGGCTCAGCACACAAAAGCACCTGCTGCACAAGCTGGCAACCTAAATGTGATCCCTGGAACCCCAGTAACAGTGAAAGGAGAGAGCTGACTCCATGAAGTCACCCTCTCACCTCTACATACGGCAGGCACTCCAGCCCCATCATGCACAGGTACAATAATAAAAACTCTCCTGTTCTTGAAGGAAGCCTGAAACTGCTGAGCTCACAGGGGTGGAGGGAGCCCCTGAAGGCCCACAGTCAGCAGCTGGAAGGACCTAGAATTGGCTCTTGGACAGGAATTGGAAAAGAACTTTGACCTTCCCTCATTCTCCCTCCAGCAGGGTTATCACATGGGTGAGGGACTCTTATTGCTGGTGGTCCCACCTGTGGGTGGGCAGTAAAGCGCTATGAGACCCCCAGTCCCTGGTGCTGAGGAATCCCCCGGTACACTACCGTCCCTCTCAGAAGGCTTGCTGTAAGATCTACAGTCAGGTCAAGACAAGTCTTTATCCTTCTGCTAATTGGTTCGCATCGATTGACCTTACAAGTGGGTCTAATGTATAACTGGTAAGAGTTGGCCTGTGTGCTGGGCAGCCCATGCATTTAACTAGCTGTCACTCAAGCAACTGAAGGAGGCACATTAACCCGAATTTCTCAGAACGCCTTCTGATAGGCCGCGCAACTGCATCGCCATCACTGACGGAACTATCTGCCGGGTCAAAGGTCCTGTTTAAAGGTCCCAGGTCCTAAGAGGCAGTGGAGTTAACAGTAAGGTAGATTCCCTGGGGAGGCAGAGTGAGAGCTCAGCCTGTGACAAGAGTGTTCTAGCTCTGTGCTACCTCAGGCAGCTACAGGAAGAGGGGCTGAGTCCCAGGGCTGCAAGGAAGCAGCAATTTTCCAGGTACTCAAGTGACCAGGCCTCTACTTGCCTTTTGAATCAAACATCCCTCAGCTGTTTCCCAGGAAAGCTGGGGTCAGCCTCAACCCACCCATCTCTGAGGCTGGGTCGCCTCTCCCTCTAAGTGGGAGCCGATGGTTCAGTCGCATTGTTCCCAGTCTCTGAAACGGAAACCGGTCAAAGACACCAGAACGCACTGGAAAATCTTGCCAGAGTATGGGGAACAGCGGCTCTCCCCACTGTCCCCTTGGGGAAGGCTGGCAGCTAGCCAGGAATGCTTCCCAGCCCCCCAGGGGGGACTGCCAGCCACCCCCAGCTTTTCTGGCTCTGTTAATAAGCTGTAGCTGAGACCCTGAGCCCCTCCTCGGGGCTCGATCCTTGCTGCTTTGCCTCTTCAGCCTTGCTTTTCACAAGCACTTAAATTCATGAGAGAAGAGGAAAAAGTGAAATCAGATAGAAATGCAGGTCTGTTTGCTGTTTTCTCCAATGAAATGGTTCTGGGTAAACAGCAGACGCCTCTGATGAAATCCCAGCAGGCTTAAACAATAAAGCTGGTTACAAACTCAATCTGGCGGAGATATCAGATCTGAAATTGTTTCAAAAAACATGTCAACATTTTCTAATGCTCCTGGAAAGAAAAAAAGAAGAAGACTTCCGGAGCTGCCCATCATGGGGTTTGGGTCAGGGAGGCAGGTCAGTGGCCGTCCCCAGTCTTGGTGTTTGCTCAGACCCCCGTAGACAGCACGCCAAGAGCAGGCTGTTTCTGGCTGGGCCCTTCCAGCTACAGGACTATGGATGGCCACTCTGCAGGCATTGCCAGCCAGGCACCAGCCTTCCTCCCGGTCACCACTAGCCCATCCCCCACCAACCTGTGCCCTTCTCTTAACTCTCTGCCTTCCTTTCTCCACCCTCCAGCGGAAGCTTTTAAACAGGTAAATCAGACCATGTCATTCCTTTGCTTAAAATCTCTGCCATCATATAGCACTTAGAATAAAATCCAAACTCCTCCCTCAGCCTACAGGATCCTTAGAGACTGACACTGCCTACTTCTCCCTCGCCTTCATTACATGCAAACTCTCAGGCCCTTCCCCCCAATCCTGGAGCAGGCCAACCTCTTTCCTGCCTCTGGGCCTTTGTACTTGCTATAAAATTTGTCGAGGATGATTTTATCCCAACCCACTGTCATCCTGACCACCTCGGCTAATGCTCTTCCCCAGCCAAGCACAGTATCACATTACAGTTTTATTCTTTACACTAAATGCAACCACTCGCTGGAATCATCTTTTGGGCATCAACCATCTTCAGAATGCAATGTCTTCAACCTGGACTTGTGTGTTTCCAGGCTGGTAGCTCATGGCTCAGCGCACAGTAGGTGTTCAGTGATTGCAAGTATACCCTCAGCTCCAGTAGGAATCCTCTAGGCCAGCACAGTGCAACTAGAAGCCAGGAAACCCACCGGCTTTGCCTCTCCAGGGGTCTCCCTGCCTACCCCTGCCTCACCCATAGCCCCAGGCATTAGTGCATCTGTCCTTGAAGGTCAGATTTGGTCTTGGGGCAGAAGCTCAGGCATTAGCCAGAGCTGGGACTCCCTAATCCATCTTTACTGAGCCCCACAACTTGTTCACACTTGGCCTCTTAGCAGGGGTGCCCAGTAGGGGTCTCACTCTCCGGCCTTCTGGGAAAAGTGAGGATGAAGGTGGGTGTGTAGAGTGGATGCAGGAGGAGGCTCTCAGACCCGGTGCTTGGGGTAGACAACGATGCCACCCCCAGGGCTCAGGGAGTCCCACCCCACCCCCACCCGGCCCCAGGCCGCGATCGATTCCTGCCGTTCCCGGCTTCATTACCGCGGAGAGCAGCCGGGGCTGGCAGAGGAGCCAGACGGCTGCGGAGGGGGCGGGAGGCCTCCTTGGCTCCCTGGCCCGGATTAAATATTTACTATGTTTTGTTTGGCCTTTGGGGGAGGGGTAGGGAGGGCATTCGCATCGATCCAGAGCTGCCCGGGCCGGGCCAGGGGCGAGGACGATGCCAGGCCCTGTGCACCCAAGCGATGCTCCCGAAGTGGCAGCCCCACCCCGCCCCCGCCCCCGCCCCCGCCTCCGCCCCCAGGCCACCAGGCGCGGTTACAGATCTGGGCTGCCTCGCTGCTCGGTCGCGGGGAGCCGCTGAGGGCGCTAGGATCCGGAGTCCCACCCTGGTCCCTGCGCCCCTACCCGGCTCGGGACATGATAAACCACCTCACAAGCCTCTTCTTCCAGAATCCTAACAGCAGCCTGGACGGTGTTACCCTTTCCCTTTCACAGATGTGAACTAAGACTTGCTTCTAAACCTCCAGGGATCTGGTCACCAAGGTCGCCCTGGCACTTTTCTACCCGAGGCAGCACTGCGAGTTCGCCCTGGTGCGTTCTGGCCCTCTAGGCCGGGTTTACAGCAGAGACATGGAAAGAGGAGTGTTCTTGCTCCCGCAGGGCTCTGTGAGTGCTCTAAAAACACCTGCTGGGTGTGTAGTCAGATAGGGTCCCAGGGGCCCTCCTCCCTCTCTCTCTCTCTCTATCTCTCTTTGTCTCTCTCCCTCTCTCTCTCTCTCTCTCTCTCTCCTCGCTCTGTCCCTCCCTCCCTCCCTTCAATTCCTAGGCATCCAGTTAACACGTGGCAGAGAAAAGACGCAGTCCAAACTGCCTGACCCCTCCCCGTCCTGGGCGCCATGGGTAGCAGCTCGCTGACTGGATAGATGTTCACCCTACAGAACAGCTGGCACCAGGTTAGGCACACTCTTGCCCAACCTTAGCCCCATCTCTACACACACATGTGCATATATGCCCACACATTAAGAAGTAGCCGGACAACCCCCTGATGAGTATGTATCTACTTATATACACACGCCTGGTGTGGTGGTTCACACTTGTAGTCCTAACACTCAGGAGACAGAGGCAGGAGGATTGGGACCTCTAATCTAGACCTTGTCTCAAAACCAAAAGCCAAGAAACCTGTTCATAATCAGAACTGTCCCATCCCTGTCTCTATGCATATATGGCAGCACACAACATTCACATACAAAAAGCATCAACCAGCTCCTCCCTACAATAGTGTGCACACATACCTCCAGCCCCCATCCTCTTCCTATACACCTGTGTGCACACACACACCTATGGACTGACATAGCTACCCCTACCACATCCCTATACAAGTGTCTACAACACACACACACACACACACACACACAGTCAAACGCGTGCGCACACTGACGGTGGGGCTGCTGGGGAAGAGCTGCAGCCTCCAGCCCTGCTCCTATTTAAAGAGAAGCATTGCTGGAAAAGGAACAAAAGCAAAGCCAGCTATAAATAGCCACCTCCCTCCTGCTTTTCCTGCCCTCAGGCCGAGCCTTGCCTCTTCTCTCCTGCCTAGGGCCCAGAGTAGCCAGGGCAGGCCTGGGGGGTGGGCAGCGGGGCCCAGAGGCCATTTGGCCAACCACTAGCAGTGGAGTGGACAGGGGATTTGGGCCTCCTGGGTGCAGGGCCACAGCTCCAGGCCACCTGCAGCCAACCCAGGGTGCCTGTGCCCAGCACAGAGGGAGGGGAGGCCGCCTGGGCCAGGGCTGCTGCCTCAGCAAACTGCAAGGCTGGCAGCTGCCGGTGGGAGAGAGCCAGCTCTGCCAGGCAGCAGCCGCTGCTGCCTGGTGCTACCTTCCTGGCCAGGACAAGCCTTTCTTGGTTGGGTTCCTGTGAGACTCCTGAGAGCTCCAGCCAGGAATGCTGGGTCCTTGTCAGAAAAATGTCATGGGGCTGAGCATAGCAGTGTATGCCTGTAATTCTAATACTTGGATGTCTGAGGCAGGAAAATTGTCATGAGTCACAGGGGTTGATGGGAGTAGGGAGTGGTAATGGAGCACTTGGGGTTCCTAGCACTCACAAGGTGGCTCACAACATCCACAAACCCAGTTCCAGGGGATCTGATGCCACCTTCTGACCTCCAAGGGCACCAAGCACACACATGGTGCACATACAAACACAGGCAAAACACTCATACATATAAAATAAAAACTGGGTGAAGTTGAGTTCAAGGCCAGCCTTGGCTACATAGTGAGTCTGAATGAGACACGGTCTGAAAATAAGAAAAAGAAAAGAAAAAATAAAGTAAAATGAGGCACAAGAAAAAGTGTCAGAGCCCGGGGTGATAGCTCAGCTGTTAAAACCAGCACACCAAGGGAGGCAGGTGATTCTCTGTAAGCGTAAGGCCAGCCTGGTCTACTTTGTGAGTTCCAGGCCAGTTAGGGCTACATAGTGAGATCTCGTCTAGAAAAAGAAAAGAAAAGTCTAAGGCCCTAAATACACCTTCTAGCCTCAACCCCCTCTTGGAGGGTTGTTAGGGATGAAGCTGAAGCAGTCAACAGTGGTGCCTGGCAGGCCTTGGGAGCTCTGGTGGGTCAAGGGGTGGGAGGGATGACAAGCTGCCTAAGACAATAATAGTTATTTCATTTATTCTGCATTTACCACGTGCCAGACACTGAGCTGTCCTCTCCTTGTTGGATTCTCTGTAAGGCTGGTTTTGTTTATTTTTCCAGTTGTTCAGATAAGGAGAGAGAACGGGAGGCTTATTCTAAGGACACACAGATTTCCAAAATGCTAAACCAGGATGCAGAGCTGAGCTGCGACGGAGACCAAAGTGGTCTTCCTGTCCTGCTGGGGCTAGAGAGGCCTGGCTCTCAGGCTAGCTCTCTGTTACCTATGGAGACTTGGGCTGCCCTGGGCTGCTACTCCCAGGTTACCCCAGGCTAGATGGGCTGCAGGGAAGGAGGACTACAGGGGTCCTTTCCCACTGAGCTCCTTAGCCAAGATTTGCAGTCTCAACCTACCCTACCCCACCCCAGTCCCTGGCTTCCTGAGGGGCCTCTCCACCCCAGGCCTGGGGGAGGGGAGGAGAGAGTGCAGGCAGACCTACTTTCAAGGCTTTAATCCTTTTTGCTTAAAGGATTTTTTTTTTTGCTTGGGGAAGACTTGGTCTGATCAGAGGAGAGACACAGGGAGCTGACAAGCTTCGGAGGATGGGGGGCAGGGAGGAGAAAGAAATACATATTTATTACCCTCAATTATTAAAAAAACAGATAGTACCAGATCTTAGGTCCTGGTAGACACCACAGCAGCATTTGTTCAAGGATTATTTCCTTCTTGCTTTTTTTCTTTTCTCTTTCTTTCTTTCTTTTTTCTTTTTTTTTTTTTTTTTTTGTTAATTCTGTTCAGATGGTAATGCAGTTAGCTTATGAGTAAAACCACCCAGCCCATTCCCAGTGGGGCAGATAGGTCAGCCAGCAGTGAGGCGCACAGGGCCAGTGACCAGGGAGCGTCCACGTTCCTGGTATGGAGAAAGCACAGACCTCAACTCAGCAAAGAGAGGGAATGGCACAGGAGGGGTCTGCACGCTCATTTTGGACTCCCCAGCTGTTTCTGTCCCAGCTGCTCTCTGGGGTTAACCCGCAGTAAGCAGCCTTCTTGCCGAGTGGCTCTGATTTTCAAAGGGAGGCAAGAGACCCGATCAATGGATCCCAGCTTCCTCTGCTGGGGAGGCGAGCTCTCCACCTGAGCCACCCAGAGCATCACAGGGGCACTGCCAGCTCTAGGACACACCCTTCTCCTCCAGAAACGCCTCTATCTGCTGAGAAGTTAGGAAATACCCAAAGATGCAAGTGCCCCCAGCGAGGGACCAGAAGCCCACTGATGCCTGACCCTGGAGGCTGCAGACAGGACTCTGTTGTAGATCCTGTAGCAAAGTGCATCCAGGCCAGGGCAGTCCCTGGGTCAGAGAGAAAGGGAATGGCTGGAGAGGGAAGCACAGCGAAAGAAGCTGTGATCCTCATTGACACATAGTAGGGCCTTAGTGCAGGGCTGCCGAATAATTCAAACCTGATACAGAGAGCAGCAGCAGGGCTGCAGGGGTTCCTGTGCCTCACCAGGAAGGCACATTATGTGCACTTGGTCACCATTCCCAAATCCCAACAGGCAGTCTAGATTGGTCTCAAACTTGCTCTATAGTCAAACTAGTTTTGAAATTCTGATTCTCCTGACTCCACACCATTCCCCAGAATACTGAATTCTTGAGAATCAAAAGCATTTGGTCAAGGTTAGGCTAACCGGTAAGTGGCAAAGTACAGACCTGATTCTACTCTCTGGTTCCATAGACCTCTCACCTGTCTCCTTAGCTTGATCTGCAGAGGCTACAGAGGAACCCAGCAGGCCAGCCATAAAGTCCAGAGGAGCCATGCAGGGAGCTATGCCCATTTCACAGACACAAGACCAAAGCACTGGGCTGGGGCTACGTTTGCTTTTTTGATCCTGTGGGCCCTTTTTCTGAGAGAAGATGAAAGGTCAGGGTGGGCAAGGTCAGCGGTTGGTAGATAAGGCCCCCACCTTGTGGTTTCCCAGCCAGTAAACAGTTCAAGGATGTTTTCCACAACTTCTCCCCATCCCTAATAGACAGGGCAAGAAGTTCAGATCAGAATGAGAAGACTCATTCCTAAACAATTACACTCTCCATCCTAGGGAGCCTATCTGTGCTGGCCCTGAGATTCCAGTCCTGGCACTCGCAAGTCTTAGCTCTGGATGTCAGGCAGCTAAACATCAAAGGGCAGCCAGGGTGGGCAGGAAGAGGACAGCACAGGAATTCTTCAGGGAAGGAAGTTACGCTCCTACTACTCACATTGATGCAGCTTTCACTGAGCGCCTGCCTGCTTTGGGTCAGGTCACAGCCAAGTGCCAAGAGCTTTGTATAAGACAACTCCTTTGATCTTTCCAACTCCACCAGGTAGGTACTAGAGGTAGGTACTATTACAGCCCCATTTCACGGATAAAGGAACTCAAGTTCAAGAAATAAGGTAAGTCCCAGGATTTGAGTCTGGGTCTGCCCAGATTGTACTGTTTAATGGCCTCCTCGTAGAGGTGGTGGGCTTGGCCCTCCCTAACCCTCCCAACAGTGGGAGGGAGCCTCTGCTAAGAAGAATCAGCCACTAACAGACCACGCCAGGGAGGCCAGGCTCTGTTGAGAGAACTGGCATTGGGGTCCTAACAGACGAGGGTGTGTTGGTTTGAGCATTCTGTGGGATCCACTGGCCAACTCTTTTCTTTCCTTAAGATTTACTTTGTTTTATGTGTGTGTCTTTTGCCTGTGGGTGTGTATGTGTACCTTGTGTTCAAAGAAGCCATAAGAGGACATCCCTTTGAACTGGAGTTATAGACAGTTGGGTGCTGGGAACCAAACCCAGGTTCTCTGGAAGAACAGCAAGTGTTCTTAACCATTGAGCCGTCTCTCCAGCCCTAAAGCCAACTATTTTTAAAAGCTGTGTGACTTTGGAAAGCTCGTAATTCTCGGAGCCTGTTTCCTCAGCTGAGAGATCAGATCCCTTGAACACCAAACTTTAAAGAATTTACAGTCTCATCCCCCACATGTATCCCAGATGACCTTGAACTTGCTATGTAGCAAAGGATGACCTGAACTTCTGAGCCTCCCCCAAGTGCTGGGCATTTGGAACCCCATCCCATTTGTGTGGTGCAGGAGATAGAACAGAGGACTTTATGCATGCTAGGCAAGTACCTACCAACTGAACTACATTCTCAGCCTAAGAATCTAAAAATCTATCAAATCCCTCAGTGCAAATCAGAATCAAGGGTCATATTTCTCTTCATACCCCATCCTCAGAACTTTTCTATAGTCACAAACCACCCAGTATCAAAGGAAATGAATGCCTTTGTAATTGCCCTCTTGGGTTCCCCAGCAACCTCCTTTACTGGATACTAAAGTCATGTTCAACACACACACACACACACACGCGCGCGCGCGCGGGGAGAGAGGTCTTTTGTGTTTTGGCTTGGGGTTCTAACTAGAGCTGGTGAGTCACAAAGGATGTCACTCATCTTCCATGAGAGCCTCTCCCCACTCAGCTCCCTGCAGAGCCCCACCCCCTTCTCAGAGGTCACAAAGCACAGATCCAAGTCTGTCAGATATTGGCCATGATGTGGTCTCTAAGAGTGCTCTTGCCAATCTCAGGGGACTTTTCATACACTTACAGCCGTTGTAATTAGACTTTGGCCAACTGTGGCAGAGCACAGCTTTAATCCTAGCACTGGAGAGGCAGAGACAAGAAGATCTGAGTTCAAGGCCAGCTTGATCTGCATAAGCCAGCCAGGACTACATTGAGGCCATGTCTCAAACAACAAAAGCTGTGATAACTGGGCTAAGTGGAGACGGTAGCACAAGTCTGGGGTCTCAGCCACTCAGGAAGCAGAAGAATAACCTGAGTCCAGGCATTTGAGGGCAGCCTGGGCTACATAATGAAACTATGTCAGAACAAAAACAAATAGAAGGCTTATCATGGCTGCAAAAGAAAGGTGTTCAGGATCTGGTTAGTCAAGCAGGACATTTACAGGCCCGAGGAAAGGACTGCAGGAGGAGGCACCAGGTGCCTCCGGCTGTGAGATTTCAGTGATTTTCTCCCTTTTGAAAGCCTGTGGTTTTCTACCATGAGTATGTACTATTTGGCAAGTTCAAAAAAATTACTCTGTGGCAGTTGAGCTAACCAACCCTCCTCCTCCTTGGTACTTAAGGGTCTGCAATAATAAACTCCTGCCAATCTATCTGACCACTAATCTGCTACCACCGATCTGCCACCTGGTGACACAGACAGGGACGATCGACAGGAACTGCTCCGCACAGCCTTCCAGCCTCTCCAAGCGCTTCTTCAAAGCCTCCGTCTCTCATAATGTCTGACAAGGAGAGCCAGGGAGGAGGACCCTCCCCTCCAGCCACCTGTCCCCACTTGTAACCACCTGCCCTGACATGCAGCTTCATTTCCTTTCTCTCCAGCCAGTGGCTTCTCCCCACCAGGCTGAGTTCCCTGAGAGTAGGGGATCTCCTCAGATTATCACCTGCTCCCTTCTTCACCACAGTGAGATCCAGTTAAACAGAGAGTGGGAGGGGACTTAGCCAGTGGTAGAGTGCTAGCTTAGCATTCATAGTGCCTTGGGTTTGATCCCTAGCATGGCTAAAACCAAAATCAAACAAAGCTAAGCAGGGAATGATTACAAAGCACAGGGGCCCAGGGCTGGCCAACACTGATGGTCAATGGAGACAAAAGACTGCTGTGTGAGGCAGCAGGTGAACAGACAGGACTGCACAGGAACTCCGTTCCATGCATATGCTTTGCAGTATTAAAGGAAGGGCCATGGGAACCAGCCCCTGACCACGTCTCAGGCTGTAGCTGGGGCCACAGAAATAGCCAAGGAAGGAATCTGCCTCTGATGCAAAGAGGCTCACCAGACCCACCAAACCTCCCCAACTCTACCATGACTGTTGCTGATCTCTGACTCCCTGTCCAGGTTGACTAATATACTTGGGGTGGACTCCAAGTCCTGGTTCTCCCCTAAAGGAATGAGAGACTTAACTTTATGAGACAAACCTCAGAATGCTGGTCCTATCCACATCCCCAGAGCAGCCAGCTGTACTAACAGGCATACCCCTGCCTCAGGGCCTGTGTACTTTGCTGTGGTTCTCACAGTGGGGAGACCTCTTCCCGGGTTGAAGCAGCTGTGATCACCTGCAGAGCTCACTCCTTCCCTCTGTTAGGCCCCAGTTCCAATATCGCCTTATCAGAAAGGCTTCCCAGCCAATCTCTCTAAATCAAAAGCGCTCTAGTTACCGTCTATCCTTTAATTAACTCTGCAGATTTTCTGCTAAGCACTTAGCCTTCCTTGAGAGATTATAGTCAGTGGTTTATTATCTACTTCCCCACCCCCAACTGTAGTGTGCTCCGTAAATGCAGGGGGCTTGGTGTATTCCTTGCATCATCCCTTACCCAGAGAGCAGTAGGCCACCAGTCAATTGCCAGTACACCCAGCCAGGTATGGTGGCTTATGTCTTTAATCACAGCATCTGGGAGGTGGAGACAGGAGGATTGTAGTGAGTTCAAAGCCATTCTGGGCTGCATAGTAATTTTGAGGCTAGTCTGGAAGAACTACAGAGACTGACCCTGTCTCAAAATAAAACAAAAAAACAAAAAAAATCTTAACAGTTGTGACATCCATATTTGTGAAATGGCAGAGAGCCCTCCCATATCCTTCTTGCTTTATCCATGAAGAGAAAATCTGTAGTTGTAACTTACTACATGTCCTGACATGAGCCATGGCCTGGCTGGCTCAATCTGACTCTCTCTTCTGGTAAATACAACCAGTAACATTAAGAACAGAGCAGTGCATTGTGGGAGGCGAAGCAGGAAAACCCATTTAAAGAGTAAACCCCGGGTAGCCATACTGAGCCATGGGCAAGATGACAATCCAGGGATGTCAAAGGCAGGGTAAAGGAGGTGCAGCTGGCTGGGCAGGGGAGGGGCCAGGAGGGAACTGCAGAGAGGTTGTATCCTGAGCCAGCCATCTCTTCCTGGAGGCTTGGGAAGCGCTGGTTGCTCTCATCTTACAACACTCACCCATTTCCAGCAAGCCTTGATTCTGCAATCAAATGTGTCCTCAAGGCAGAAGCCCCAGCCCACTGCGGGCAGTGGGCCAATTACAGGAAGAAGAAAACCACTACCACCTGCAGCCAGCCCCTGGCCAGTCTCTGCCCCACCATCGGACTGGGTGATAAAATGTGCCCCTCAGTAGCCTCCTTCTGTGACCCTGTGCAGGGCTGCCAGCATCTCTCCCTCTGCTCAGATTTTCTATTGAAACCACAGGCCAGATCAGAGACCCCGAGGCGTCTCGTGAGGAGCAGAGAGGATCAGTTCAAAGGAGCAAGTCGTTTCCACAGACAGAGAGAAGACAAAAGAGCAGTCTTCTCACCCCAGGCACCACCCGAGCTCAGTTCGCATGGCAATCTCACCTCTTCATGTTTGGTCCAGCCTCATTTAAACAGTTCAGATCTCAGAAGCCCAGAGTGTCCACATGAGATTTTCATTTGCCGTGGAATCGATAGTGTAAATTTTGTTCCAAAAAAATCTGCCAAGTCCAAACCTAAACTTTTCCAAGTGAGAGTGTTGTTTCTTTTCCCCCACGCAGAGCCTGTCCTGCTGGATGCCTCTCGGGTCTACACAGTGTCTTTCCATGCTGAAGGAGGAGACTGTAGGAGTCCCACAAGCTATTCAATTCCTCCAGCCTCTGAATCCACTTGTGACTTGGAGCTAATTAGAGCTAGCTTGGCTACTTTGCGGGAAGGGATGGGGGCGGGGTGGGGGTTGCACAGGAGATACTGTGGAGATACCTCCCTCCAGCTTCTCCTGGATCCAGGAACGTTGTTTTTTTCTGAAAGTCTCTAAAGTTAGTCAAGTGTCTGAAATCCCAGCTAGGGACCAAGGCGATAGAAAGGGTAAAACCCAGGAGTTCAAAGCCAGCCTGGGCCTGTCTCAGAGAAACACACAGATCAAAAACCTTGAGGATTTCACAATTTAATCTTATGGCTACAGAGCAATATAAAAGTTACGTTTTCCTGCCAAGTTGTTTGTATTTGAATCTATGTGTAGAATCAACTACCATTTATTAGCTGGCCATCAATCCCATGGAGGTCAGCTTACTGATGTAACCCATTTTACTGAATGTCACTGTGTTGCACTATACTTTGTGGGGATGCTGGTTTAGTTGGGTCCTGGTAGGAAACAGAGTACCCATGGACTGAGCAGGTTGATGAATCTATAAGATAGGAACAGGGGAGTTAAAAGAACCCTGAGACACACACTGAGGCTGAGGAAGGGGAGGGTGAGCTTATTGAACCCAGGCACAGAAAGAACAGCGCTGGCAGGAACTGGGCCGCAGATGCAGCCAAGGCCTGCCCACAGCTCAAGCCTGTGCCATTTCAGCTCCCAGCCACTTGCCTTCCAACCCCCTGCTTTGGGAGAGGCTTTCTCTAGCAGTGGAGCCCGGTTGGTCCAGAAGCCATGCTTGGCCAGTGACTGCTGGGGCAGAGTGGAGTGTAAACCTACCGGGCTTCTCTGCCCTCCTCTCTGGATGAGATGAAGGGGGTGCACGCTCTCTTAGACTGCACCTCAAAGTCTCCCCTGTGAGTTTAAGTTCCGGGTGGCCACAGTGGGAAGCTGTGTGACAAGACATTTTTCTGGCTTCTTGCCTTCTCTCTGTCAACTCACACTTGCCCCTGGCATTTCCCAGGATCACTTCCCACATAAACTACCTGCTTGAATCTTTGCGGGCTACCCTTCTGGGAAAACCTGTGGGTGACTGTTCATGTGGGGATACAGAGAAGTCATGGTGGCTCGCCTCTACTTGAACATAAGCCAACTGTTGAACTTGGACAAGCCGACCTTGTGGGGCAGACAGCAGGGTAGTGAGTGGGTTCACAAGCACAAAGGTGTGGCCAGCATTCCTACAGAACTGAACTGACCAGAAAAGTCACTGCTGGAAAGTGGGGTGAGTGCTAATATTCTGTTTTGGGGGAGGTGAGCCCCCAGGAAGTAGGCAGAGTATCAGCGGCCATCTGAAGAACAGGAGTGCAAGGGAAAGCAGCAAGGAGTGATCTAGGCAGATTTATTTGTGCAAATCCTTAGAGAGCGGGAGAAACATGATTTAGTGGGATGGAAAGTTGTTGAGCAGACCTGGAACTTCAAAGCAGGGAGTAGGGAGAGGAAGCCCAAGTGTGGATGGGTGAGGTGGAGGGCCTGACAGCCAAGCTAGGAAGTCTGGGCTAGCACCTGAAGGAGAAACTCACTGAAGGTTTTTAAGTAAGTGAGTGACAGGGCATCACATGTTACCCCATAAATATGTACGATCTTAATGTGTCAATGAAAAAAATCAACCAGAGAGAGAGGCAGGCGTGCATAGGTCTGTGGAACCTGCCACAGTTAGAAGCCTACATTGGTGAAGGCAGTGGAGGAGGCGGAGAGGCAGCTGGGCTAGGGCGGAGGCTAAGACAGCAGCCGAGGAGGCAGAGTGGTGAAGGACACCAGGGCTCTACTCTAAGATGGCTCCAGGGAGCTCATCATCGGGGACTTCCAGTTCCCCGGCTGGGGGTGCGTGGGGAAAAGATGGTGCCAGGTGCCAAAATGGGGGAAAGAGAGGAAGAGCAGCTAGCCAAGAGACACGGGCAGAGCAAGTAGAGCTCCAAGAATGCTAGCATTTGAGGTGCCAGGGAGGCAACAAGTGGGGACATCTGAGGTCAAGCTGGGCCGATGGCTGTGGGCATCAAAAGCAGTACATTCTCCAGGCCCGAGAAGTAGCTACTGTAGACAGAGCTGTCGGAAGGCCCCCAGAGTGTGCGGGCACTGCCTAGGAAGTACCTCAGTAGAGGACGGTGGAGGAGCTGCAGCTGGGAGGGAAGGTTGGGAATGAGCAGCAACAGATGACTGGGAGAGACCCAGGAAGTGGTCATCGCGGAAGTCAGGGGCAACAGGACAGCCAAGAGAGTCCAAGGGTCACGGTGTTAAGGTGAGAAGTTAAGGAACACAGGGCTGGGGGTGGAGCAAGGAGGCTGCTAGCTCAGATAACCCTTCCAGGACAGGAGAGCTGGAGCCCAGCGGTCACAGGGTGCAAACTGACTAGAGGGAATAAGCCCCTCGCTGCAGAGCCTGCCCTCAAGCCCTAGGGAGAAGGAATGACCTCCCTGTTAACACACTAGTGGCCATCTGGTGTGCAAAACCTTGCTAGGAGGGTTCCTAGGGATTCACAAGTCTCTAAACTGGAAGAGCAGGCAGGGAGGTGGAAGGAGGAAGCTCCCCCGTCAGCTGTGGCCAGGGGCCCCATCCGTACGTTGTGTATTCCTGGCTGTGACACTTGGGGAATGCTGAAGACACTGTTCTACTGCTGAAAGTATTTTGAAGACTATCTATCCAACAATATTAGAAGTGGATAACTGACGGTCAAAGAGGAAGAGATGTGCCCAGGGTCCTAGTGAGTCAGTCACAGAGATGGACCCTCACTCAGTCCCAGGACTCCAGCTGTGAGGGTCTTCTTCCCATGATTCCACAGTTCCCAGAAAGAAAAGGATGTCATCAAGGCCAAAGCCAGGATTTCCAGAGGGCTGTAGTCAGCTCGAGGAGAGAGAGAGACCGGGACAGGAAAGTAAACACGCAGCATGTCGCACGCAGCACATGCCATCCAGAGGGGGCAGGTGAGCAGCTGCCTGCGGAGCAAGAGCACAGCCTCTCTCCTGCAGCATCCTGCCTGTCCAGTCTGTCCCCACGTTAGCCACTGAGTGACCTCCTCGGGCCCTGTGTCCCCTGAGACAGGCCAGCCTCAGCCCCTGGCCCATCTCACCGCATGTTCCTTCTTTCCCTCAGCCTGCTCAGACAAATCCATGAATAGAACATTAAAGGCAAAACCTTCTAACAGAAAAAGCAGCTCCCTGGTAGGAGTCGCCCCACTAAATGTCAAATGCAGAGCAAGGCTTCCTGCCTTGTGTGCCTCTCACTAATGGAGGAACCTTGGCCCCCATATCCCATCATCCAATCGCCCTATAAATAAATCATCGTAAGAAGAATGCCAATTTTTCCCCTAGGGCCTCATGAATCTCTCTACATAAGCCTATGTAAAGGCCTCCTTCACAATCAGCTGGTCATGAGCCTGGAGAGAGCCCTCTCATCTGGAGGCAGAAACACTTTCATACCACCTCCATGAGTTGAGAGTTGGGAGCCCAGCTTTTCTCCTGACTCAGGGAAGACTTTTGCTCTGTTTCCTGTAGACTAATCAAATTGTCACCATGATGCTAGCACCTTCTGGAAAGAAGCCAGTAAACTGCCAAGAGGCTCTGCCTCTGGGGGCTGTAGTGGCCTGTCTTCTGGCAGACGCGTGATGAATCGTGCCCACCCACCCCCTTATAGGGCGAGCCACCCACCCACCCATCAAGCTTTGTCCCCAACATGTGGTACACAACCGCACTGGCCCGCCCACTCCTGGGTCCCCCAAATGAGTGGCTCACCATCCTTCCATGGCATCAAGCCATGCTAGTGGATGGGAGCGTGGGTGCCAACATCTGTGCCAGTGCTCTTGAGCTCTTTGCAACACTGAGCCTCTGATATGTACTCTCTGGGAACCTGTTGCATGCTTGCCAGGTGTGTTTCTGCATACATACACACATATGCACACACACTGCATTGTGCCAACCCTTTTGCTGTGCTAGCACGGATCTCCCAGAGTGACTCTCATGAATCAGATAGCAGGGTCTGTTTGCAGTTCTGTCTCCAAACTTTGCTGACTGAAGAGACAGTAATCACAGGCTCAGGACCCATTGTCTGTTAGATCAGATGCCTCCACTGAGTGGCTGGAAGCCTCCCCTCTAAAGTGGGATTTAGCTCCTCTAAACCCCGAGATTCATCTAGACTCAGCCTTGCTTGCCTTGTGTAGGAATTTGCTGTGACTGGAAGGGCACAGAACTGTTTCTGAGTTCTGCAGGGGCCTGGTAGGTAGGCTATGGCTGAACAATTAAAAGGAAAAAAAAAAAAAAAAGCCAATACAGGTGGAAGCGTTTGCCTAAACCATCCTGCCAGTTGCCACCTACCCTGGCCAGCATGGTGCTCCAGAGACCACCTGCCAATGTGGGGTGTGAGTGTGTTGGCTAGTTCTGTTAGTCTGGAAGGGGTATGATGGAGAACAGCCTCTGGGGAGGGCTGAGTGTGTGTGTGTGTGTGTGTGTGTGTGTGTGTGTGTGTGTGTGTGTGTGTGTGGTAGGCTCAAATGAGCCACGGTCTGGGCCTTTCGCAGGACTGTGAGGCAGACAGTTGGCCAACTGTCCCATGTCTGCTAGCAATAAAGAAGCCAGAGCAAAGCCAGTCGGTGGTGACACACGCCTTTAACCCCAGCACTCAGGAGGCAGAGGCAGGCGGATCTCTGTGAGTTTGAGGCCAGCCTGGTCTACAGAGTGAGTTCCAGACGAGTCAAAGTTACAACAGAGAAACTGGGTCTCAAAAATAAATAAGCAAACAAATAAATAATGTAAATAAAAACACAGAGAGAGAAGCCAGAGCAGCAGCCCAGCAGCAGCAAAGGGATGTGTCCACCCAGACTCAAAGTGGGACATCAAATAGAAGATACAGGAGACAGTGGTTCAGGGCTCTGGGTCTCAGCCAGCAACTTTCTGGGGGGAACGACCTGGACACGAATGATTCATCAGCACCCCACAAAACAAATGTCATAGAAATCAAGACACATGGGTATTTGAGATGGTGGAGAGGGCGAGAAGAGTGTGAGCTCTTCATAGAGGCTTGAACTGCAGCCAGACGTGTCCAGAGACAGGGGCAGACAGGGGCCCAAGGACTATGTGAATCTACCTGTGCCTTAGTTTCTCCTTTTTACTATTATTTAAATTATGTGTCTCTGTGTGTGGGTATGTGTATGTGAGTGCAGGTGCTGGCAGAGGCGAGAAGGCATCAGATCCACTGAAGCCGAGTCACAGGTGGCTGGGAGCTACCTAACATGGCTGCTGGAAACTGAACTCCAGGTCCCCTGCTAAAACAGTACTCACTCGTAACTGCCAGATCATCTCTACAGCCCTAGTTTCCTCGTCTTTAAAGTGGGAATAAGCACAACTGGATCTTTCTGGTTAAGTATGGAGATGGCATGGTGCCAGGCTCTTGGCTTAGCCCACAGTGAGTGCTGAGCCGAGATGAACAGCTATTGTTGATATGGGGACGGTGCTTGGCATGAGTGTGGCCAAGTAAGTTAGGAAGAACCATCCATCCCCCTGCTGCCAACTTCCTGATAGCATCTGAATCTCCACCCAGCTTTCTCCACGCATGCTCTGCAGATCCAAGGTGGCTTTGCCTCGCTCTAGTGAATGCTAACCCAGTCGTGCCTCCTTGTCCCAGTTCATCTGTATCTAAGAAGGCACCTGCACCAGGGCCCTAGCCTAGGCTGTCTAGCATGAGGGTTCCCTCCCTCCCTCCTATGCAAGACTCGCTTATTTTCCATTTCACTTTTCCCTCCCATACTGCTGTTGATAGACCCAATGTCTCATGCATAGTACTAGATAAATGCTCTACCATTGAGCCATATCCCCAGCCATGTGTGTGCGTGTGTGTGTGTCTGTGTGCGTGCGCACGCACGCATGCGTGGTATGTGTGTCTCACTATGTAGTCCATACTGGACTTTAACTCTCAGTCCTCCTGCTTCAGCCTCCTGGGTACCAGACTGTAGGCACGTGCCACCATATCCAGCTAGCTCCCTGACTCATTTCTACCCAGGGTGGCCTGGCCATCACACCCTGAGGAAAGGGCTGCTTCCGGCACTCAGTGCTGAGGTCCTGCCTTCTGCTGTCCCTGGAGGCTCTGTTCCCATTTTGCCAGCTATTTTGATTCCTTGGCCATCTGTTCCCTCCCTGTCATCTCCTCTCTGCTTTAACCTTAACCACTACTTCACTGCAGATGGTACCAAACAGGCCCGTTCTTGACATCCTTCATGATGCCCACTCCCTCCTTCTCGGCTCATCAGCACTGCTGTGATCTTTCTCAGGCCCCATCCCAAAGATGTCTCTAGAGCTTAGAGGTGGACTTACCCCATAGGCTCCCCTATTTGGGCCCCATCTGTTGGCAACTCTGCCTCGGGTTAAGACGGAAAACACCTACCCTTCCTTGCCTTTTCCTAATGAGTCTTCCTCTTGACAGACTTGGCCAAGAACCTCTCTAGGCTCTAAGCACACATCTGCTAAGGTTCTCTATCTGGTCTCCATAGCAGTGTTGAACCCTCTGAAGGACAGGGGCTAGCGGGTGGAGCAGAGCCCAGGAGATCTGGGCTTGTCCTACAGTGAAGACATAGTATCCATGCTGGGAGTTTGGGTCCTGGACAGTTTCCCTAGAGTGAATGGACATAGAGGTTCTGTACCAAGGAACTGACCCCAAGCTGTCATGACAAGAACTTGATCAGACACACTGTTACCTGTCCAAGCCCACTGCTGTCCTCACCTCACTTCTGACTGGGCGTGGTGGTACTTGTCTTTAAACCAGCACCCAGGAGGTAGAGGCAAGTAGATCTCTGTGAGTTCAAGGTCAGCCTGGTGTACATAGTGAGTTGCAGAACAGCTAGGGCTACACAGTGAGACCCTGTCTCAAAATAACAACATAAAGCAAAACAACCCCCTCCCCCCAACACACACACACCTTTCTTCTGGCTGCCATGAAACCAAGTCACACCGATTTTACTTAGCAACTCCCTCTGCTTTCCTCTCTGCTGGGGTGTTCCTGAAAATTCTCCTTTTAGTTTTTCTTTTCTGGAGTGAGGACAGGAGCTACGAGGAGAGACACAGTCCGAGAGCCAATGATGAAAAAAGCATTTGGTTGGTCCCACCAGGCTGCTTTCCTAGATTGGGACAGAAACAGGTTGGGGACATTGAAATTCTACTTCCATGCCTGGATTTGGACTAAAAAAGCCAAATATCTCAGCTCTCTCTAGAAAAGATTTCATATTTCCACTCCACATCTTTCCCACAGCGGAAAAGAATCTCTTGGTCATCAGGAAACATTTTCTCTCTTCTCTCCATTGGGTTAAGAAGACTCTTGTTGCCACAACGCTGGGCCCTTGATGTTCTCAGAGATGCAGAGCCAGAGCTGTTCACACCTGCCTTGGGGAGACTCTCAGGTCACATGGAATCCACCAGCCATCTGACAACTCCAGCTCTTTTCTCCCTCTGCTTCTCTTCTTCCCACAGAGAAAAAGCCCATTGAGCTACCCAGCCAGCTCATCTGGAGATATGGACACCAGGAGAACACTACACATCTTACTGGGTTGCAGGCCTTAATCTAGCACTTGCTGAATTATTTAGGGATGGCATTAACTTATAAATGAGTGTGTTTGACTGATTTTGTGGTTGATGTACAGATAAATTCTAATGAAAGACAGCTACACGATTTTAAATTATTAATTAGACTGCCACTTAACAAAGCCTATTTGGCACTCTATTTCCTTGCTTAACAAGACAAAAAACTTTTAAGGAAAGGGCTCGGGATTAGCCCAGAGGCTCTTGATTTGCATTCTGTTTTTATAGCTCTAAAAATGAAAACCATAGATCCTGACCTTAAGCAGGCAACTCTGGCACAGCGAAATCCCCAGCAGGCCAACCTTTCTTCTTGGAGAATGCTGGGTGGCTGGGGGCCTTGCTTGCCCTGATGCCTCTCACCTCTCTTGACCAGAGGCTTGCTTTTTATATCCCTGGTTCTGTCAGGGTAGGTTATGAGACAGAAACACTGGCAGAACAGCTGCTGAAGCCTTCAGATACCAGCACTGTCAGCAGCTAGACTTCACTGGAGTGCTTCTGGTTCACAGAGGTGGTGGCCAAGAGCGTCCATTTATTAAGAGATAAAGATAATCTCCCCAGCCCCCCTGAAAGGCCTGACAGAAATAGCTTTACTAGGACAATCAGAAATCAGAGAGATGACTCTTATGGTCGAGGGCTTGTTCTGTTCCTCCCCTCTAGGAAGGCACTTTTTTCTTCCTTCAAATCCTCTTCCAAATCATAAACTATTAAACCCACCCAGGTCCAGGACCCCATGTAGGAATCTGCATCAGCTAGGTAGTCACCTTCTCCACCCAGTCTGTAAACCTTGCTGTTTAGAGCCTTTGGGAACAATTCTACAAACAGAAACTTCAATGGTCACCTCCATTGGCATTATCCCAAGGAATGTTTAGGCTTTGGGCACAACCTAGAATCCACACAAAGAATCTGAGCCCCCTCCACATGTGTGCAAAATAGACAAACCCATGGTATCAGATCCACGGCTCAAAGAGAAAAACTGCCCAGGCAAGGAATAAAACAGAAGTCATTTATTCACACAGCATCCCAGGAGTAGGTTCCAGGCCACCCATGCCCCACCCAGCCTTGGCAAGGGCTTCTCTACTCTGTTTCCCTCAAGCCAACCCAGGTGTGAACCTCAATTGATGGAATCTCTCTAGCCAACCACTTCTGTGCAGGCAGGGAGAAGAAACAGCCCAAGTGGCAAACTGACTACCCAGCCTTCAGTGGCCACCTCTTAAGCAGGGAAAGAAAGCCTTCTCCCAAGGAGCATCCCCCAGAATCCACTGGGCTTATCTAGACCTGGGCCTCTGGCTAGCAAGGATACCACAGAGCTACTGGAGGCTGATGGAGCCTTCCCGTGCATCTACACCATATAAATAAAGTGTGTGGGCTATTTTGTGGCTCATTTTTAACTGTAAACTACCAATAGACAAAAGACCAAAAGGGAAATGAGATGTCAGTTCTTCTCCATTATCTCCATCACAGACCGGCAGCCCAGACATGGCAGCCTTTTTAAAATTGGGAAGCGTTCCCCACTAGAGCGAGTCTGCATGCTCCATGCCCAGGCTTCTCAGACTCCACTGTCTTCAGCCCTATAAAAATCACCTTTCCTGTGCAGACACACCAGCCAGTACTCTAGCACTGCTGAGTGGTTGAAAAGACTTTCTGTATCTTTCCGCAGGGCAAGAAACTGGATGTTAACAGTAAAGCTGTTCCTCTAACTACTGCAGACTTGCCCCACACCACAGCGAAAGGCAGTGTGTCGTTCCCCCCCTCCACACTGTACCGACCCATGTGGAGGGCACAAGTCACACACAAGTTTGTGACTGTTCTTACATGATGGGGCAACCAAGCCTCCACTGAGGCTGGACCACGACTCAACCTTTCCTGCTCATACCGAAGGTGTGGCTTCTTCACCCACCTGTCTGACCTGCTTATTTGAATCTCCCCGTCATCGGGTATCTGCTTCTCTCAGCCCACCTTGGGGCTTTGCTTCCCCTACCTCTGCCACCTCCCCCTGCCCGTTTTCTCCTTCCCTATCCTGCTGTGAGGTCAGAATCCTGTGCTTACGACACCTCGGTCTGTTGCCATGGAAACAGGGGCGGATTAAGGCTGGAGCGCGGAGCGCAGGGATCAGGCCCCTCCGCTACCTGAGCTCCCGCCTCAGCCGGCTCCTGCAGGGCGGGAGCAGCCAGCAGTAAGCACCGCGGCTTAGCAGACGCCCGCCGAGGCAAGGGACAAGAGGGACCCAGCGGGGCAACACGGCCAGCCCACTGGGACCTCGGAGCCAAGAGACACGTGCAGAGGCAGGAGCAGAGGGTGATGGGTCCGTGGACTCGCGTGTGGTCACCTGCCCTTTCTGGGCCGGAGGGACAGCACCCAGCACGGCAACCACGTGGGGGCGCGGCAGGACTTCCCCGGCACCCGCGCCAACTTTGCTGCGCTCCTGCAGCCGGGGAGTCTGGGCAAGGTGGTCGCCGAGCCAGCGCCCGTCAAGTTGAGCCTGGCTCCGGCCGCGCGCACCGCCAGCACGGCCTTCTCTGTTGTGTTCCTCTGATTCAGGCGTTAGCAAAGTTTGAGAAACCGGACTTCTGGCTCTTGCTACTCCCCACCCTCGGTGGCTGGATGCTCAGAGCTGGTCCCCCGGGATAAGGCTAGGATGCTGGGAATATGCCTACCTCAGGGCCGCACCTCCCGAGTTAGGACCCGCGGTGAGCGCCAGGGCCGTGCGGTGACTGACCGCTGGCTGCACCCGAGCGCGGGTTGTACCCTGTGCTGAAGCAGCAGAAGCAGGGGCGGGTGCCCGCGCAGGGGATGGAGCCTGCAAGTGCAAAACTTTATAATGGCAAAGCTAAGGTCCCAGGAGGCCAGCTCCCTTTTTACCAAAGGCTTCTCACTCTGGTCTCTGAACGTTCGAGCCAGACCCCTGAGGCCTGGCCACTCGATCCATGAACAAACCCCATGTCTCGCAACAGGCCACCAACGGGAGCTCAGCTCTATCAGCAGGCACACGGCGGGTGCCTGTGACAAAAGCCAGCTAGCGGGGGGCTGTGCGGGGCCCATTTCCCTGGCTCTCGACGGCTCCCGGGGCTTGTGGCTCTGCCCAGCTCCATCCAACTCCAACTTGCCCCTGCGGTTCCAACTCACCTTTGCGAAGCATGGTGGCCGCGGGGCCGCCGCTCCGAGGTCGGCCTAGGTGCGCTCCCTCCTGGGGTCCAGATTCAAATCCCTGGGCGCCAGCTGCAGCTAATCCGAGCGCGTCGAGGCGGGGGCAAGCCGGGAATCCGCTGGTGCCCGGCGGCCCGGTCCCGCAGGGGCATGATGAGCCCAAGCCCGGCGCCCAGGGCACCGGTGCCCGCTAGCAACCGCGGCGCTGCCAACCAACCCGGTGCGCTCGCTCAGCCCCGGGCTGAGCGGCTAGCTCCGCCGAGCCGGCAGCCTGATTCTGCCGCCACAAACACTTTGCAGGCGGTTTTGAGGGGGGACGCCGCCCCCTGGCCGGCCGGCCGATGTCCCCTCTTCCCCGCCCCCTCGGGCAGCGGCTGCTGCAAAAGGGCGCTCGCACGCACAGCCCAGCCCCGGGAAAGCGCCCGCGCGCGTTTGCAGGACCGAGCGATCCGCCGAGCGGGGCGCCTCCCTTCCTCCCCCTGGCTTCCCCCACCTCTCTTCCTCCTCCCTCCCTCCCTCCCTCGCTCTTCAGCTCCCTCCCTCCCGCTCCGCTCCCCGCCCCCGCTCACGGAGCGCCTCCCATACAAAATTTATGAAAGTGCTCTCAGCTCGCGGTGCGGAGCGCCGTCCTATTCCCAGGGCAGCAGCGCTCAGCCGTGCGGCGCCGCCTCCCAAGGTGTTTTCGCTGCACCTGCCCCCGGGGACGATCCTCGGCCTGTGTCCGTCCAAGTACCTGCCCCAGTCCCCGGACGGTCGTCGGGCCACTGGAACCGCCCTCCCCGGCCCCGCAGGCTTCTCCAAGCACACACCCGCAGCCCAGCCCCCGCCTGCTCGCCCTTCGCGGCTGGAGGTCATCGAGAGAAGCGGCTGGAAGCGTGTACCCGCCCAGAGTCCTGATCACAAGTCCAACACCCTTGCCCCGTCGTCTCCCTGACCAGCGCCCCTTCCTTCTGTGAGGCTCGACGGCTCTTCCCTGCCCAGAACATCTCTGGCAAAATAGCCGTCCCCCCATCCCGAGTCCCAAGACACTGTTCTTTAGGGGGAGATGTACGGGACAACTAGCATTACGGAGGTCCAGTTGCAAATCCTACAAAGAACTAACTCGAGTGCAGGCGGGCTATCTCCGGCTGAAGGACCGCTGGTCCCCATCGGTCCTACACAGACCCTGCCGATGCGAGGGTTCTCCAAAGAGGGAGGAGGTAACGCCTGGAAAGTGGGTCCTGCAGGGCCCTTTGGGCCAAATGCCGTGAAGGTTCAAGCCAGCAGCAATCCTAGGTGGAGGCCGGCACCCCCTACTGGCCTGGGAGAAGAAGGACTCCGAAAGAGGAAAAAGCCTGGGCCGGATCACTCACTGAACACATTAAGAGTTGTATGTGTTACTATGTGGACATCCAGCCAGTGGAAAAGATAAGGTCCCTGTCCTCCTGAAGTTTATATTCTAACAGCACCAAACGAGAAAAGTGCGGATAAGATGGTAGTGCCTGGAAGAAAATCAAGCAGGGTGTTACTCTGGAGTTGACCTAAGGAGGGAATGGGGGTGTGGTGCTGATTTGACAGTTGCCATCTAAATAGAATTTTTTTCCTTTTTTTTTTGAGGCAAGATGTTGGCTATCCTGGAACTCACTCTGTAGACCAGGCTGGCCTTGAAATTACAAAAATCCATCTGCCTCCACAAAGCTTTTGGGTCTGTCTTTCCTCACTTGCCTCAAGTGCTGGGATTAAAGGCGTGAGCCACCACAGCCCAGCCTAAACAGAGATCTAACAGAAGCATTCTGTGAAGTAAACTTGGTGAGATAGGAAGATCAAAAGTAAGGCCTTATCATTCAAGCTCTCAGTGACTGAAAGGCCCCCTGGTTTGAGCTCAGGATAGATAGGTGTCAGGACAGTCAAAAAACAAAAGCAAAAGAACTATATCCATTAGTGAGGGAAGAAAGACCCACAAGTTATGTTCAGGCGCAACAAAAGTTACAATGTACGGGAGGGCTGGCTAGCAATGTGAAGGTCTGAGGAGAATCAGGAAAGGTGCCCTTGAGGATTGGGTTCAACAAGTTGAGAAGAAAGGGCATCTAGGAAGGATAGAATGCACAAATGTTTGAAGATCAGACGTAACCTTATTTAGAACATTCCTCAGCTTGGTCCCTGGGGCTGGGAACACAAAGTGAAGCAGCCCTTCTCTCTGTCCTTGCCAACCACAAGCCTCCACTGAGCCTGCACCACCTGAGCCCTGCCAGACTGAACTCTAGGATGCAGAGAGCTGTGGAGACTTCATAAAACTAAGGCCCAGAGAGCTTGAACAGCCTGCCCAACAGTACCTAGTAATCAGTTATAAGTGTGGGCCTGAAGAGGGTGTGCTATTCCCTTTCCCACCTTCCCGGGCTGCCTCCCCATGACCCCCTTGCTCCACAAACTCCAATATATTGGGTAAAGTTGGGCAGTGTGAGTGTGAGAAGCAGTTATTTTGGGATTCAGAAGGACTGGATGCTGACTTGGAGTCCAGCCAGGGGATGGGGGAGGCTGTAGGTGGGTGTTGTGGTGTAATGGGGGAGGGGGTTACATTGAGCCTGCCTTCTTGTCAGGCAGTAATTACTCAGACTGCTGAGTAACTCAGGGAGACCCCCCCACGGACAGATGGAAGTATCCTCAACCTAAGCTGAGTAGCAGCTACCATTGTCCTGTGTGGCAAGGTCTTGGGGACACACTCCTGACTGTTTTGTGCTGCAGTTTTTCTCTGTCACCTGGCTTCCTAATGGGGGCAGGGCTGCTCATTTGTGACAGAAGCTATACAGCAATGTTAGGAGATGGGGCACACCTCTGACCAGGTAAAGGCCCTAGGACAGCGGTTCTCAACCTGTGGGTCACGATCCCTTTGGGAATCTAAGGACCCTTTCACAGGGTTGCCCAAGATCATCCTGCATATCAGATATTTACATTGTGATTCATTAACAGCAAAATTACAGTTATGAGATAGAAATAATTTTATGGTTGGGGGTCACCACAACATGAACTGTAATGAAGGGTTGCAGCATTAGGAAGGTTGAGAACCACTGAACTAGAGGATGAGGTTGTTGCTGAGGAGAAGCCATTGTGCCATTGGTGCCAATCTTTCAACCATGCAACTTGAAGCTAAAGTCAAGGACTTCTGGAAGCTATGGACTAGGCTTTGGTATGCTTAGGAGGCAGAGTGGGCTCCCAGAGTTCAGACCCTGCACTTTGAGGGGTAAGGGATGTCCAGAGAAGCTGGGAGACATGGAAAGCCCAGGCTGGACTCTTTCAAAGAGAAAGATTGTTTCATGCTGAACACATTCTGGACCAAACCTGTCATAAAAATGGCAGACACTGAGGGACTCTGACCCTTTCTGTCCCTTCCCTTGGCTGCTCACTCCCAGCCTGCCTAGCTTTCTCTTCTCTGAGCAGCCTCCCAGGCAAGGCCTGTCCCTGACTGCTTGTTTTTACATCTCCCTGCACCTTAATTAGGGGTTTCCAAGCAGGGAGGGCCTCCAGGGGAGCCTGAGGCCACAGAGCTGTCTTAAAGGGACAGCTGTGCTCACAGTACCACCATAGAAAGAAGTGTTCAGAGTCCTGGCGACCACTGCTCAGCGGCGCAGACTGTTGAGGGTCAGCCCTACAGGTGCTTTGTTCTTCCAAAAGTCAGGGCTGTGTCACTAACTGCTCTGTCTTCTCTTCGGGGTCCCAGAAGTGCTGTCCACTGATGGGGGAGGCAATGTAGCCTGAAGGACAGTCTAGACAGGGCAAAGGCTTGCCAGGACTGAGAAGGTTTAGGGAATCAGAGGTCTCAGGCTACCCTATCCTTTCAAGAAAGCCTTGTCAGTTAGGGGCGTCTCCCTTGGGTCAACCCTTCACACGGTGGGCTCACAGAAATCCACACCAACTTAGCTTGGGAGCTGGGCTGGCGGGAGCAAAGGCTCCAATCTGCTGGGGCAGCACAGTCCTCTGAGGTAGAGAATGTGTCCACTTCGGCTGAAAGATTGCTGTTTACCAAGAGAGAGCGAGGGTGAGGAGAGCAACAGGAAGGCCGGGTGGCTCATCAGAACTTGCTCAGGCGCGCTCATCTGAGTGCCAACTTTGAGCCGGGCCAGGGAAGAGCCGGGGGACAAGGTCGCTCAGAAGGCAATTGCAGTGGTCTGTGACCACTAGGGGACCCGGGAGTTCTGAGAGTCCAGACATTTTGGACTGATCGGAGCCCACTGTAGCACCGCCTACAAATCCTTTTTAGTCTCCGCCCTGAGAGAATCCCCGCCCCTTGCTGACCGCTCGGCTGTCGATCGTGCTGCCTGGGCTCTCTGCATTCTTCCAGCGCTGCCTTTTTGGTCCTCACGTGGGTTCCAGGGTGATGGCGGCGCTCGTGGTGTCCGAGGCTGCGGAGCCGGGAAGCCGAGTCGGCCCTGGCAGAGGTGGGTGCAGCAACGCTGCGGCCTCTAGACCTCACATCTCGGGTGGGGCCCTCAGGTCAGGCGGATGACTCTTCTCCTTGAGACCCGAGAGTCCCTTTCTGCTGTTACAAGTTCTGGGCTCCCCTTACCAGAGACCCAGGAACCAGTCTTTTCTTTCGGGAAGTGAGGAGCTGTCCCTCCTGGGAGTTTATGCTCCCCAAGGCGAAACTACACCTTCTCCGGGCTGGCAAACGGACCCGGAAGAGTGAGAATTAAGACTGATCCGACGGGAGGGAAGGGACCGTGGCGCGTATTACAAGTGGACTTGGAGGGAATGCTCTTATTTATGCGGAGAGGCGCTTGATATCTTCCCCGGACACTAGCCGGGGCGTAGAGTACTATCCTGGCCCAAGGATCTCTACTGGGAACCAGGGAGTCACTGATGTAAACACAAGACAACAGCCTTGATAAAGGAGGAGGTGCTTACTGGCTCCTCATGCTAGCACCTGCCATGCCAAAAGGACCCAGAGATTTGACCCTGTCTAAAGAGATTCTGCAGGGAAGCCGGCGAGTCTAAGCTAGTTGTTCAAGGCCATTAAAACAACCGCCCAAACGCTGTAACAGTGGTTATATTCAAATATTATCTCAGGGTCCCAGCCTGTCAATATATACTGTTCTTTAGCGCACCCCTCCACCACAGTAGATGAAAGTACAGGTCTAGCATAGGGGCCCTAGAAGAAATTTTGGTACAAGCTGGTAGGTACGGGGTGACTAAATTAATTTTTTTGTCCTGTCACGTTTCCAAACTGGTTCCTAGCCAGATACTGTGTTGGGGGAAAGCAGGGTGTCCAGGATGAGGCCTTGCTGAAGAGCCTCAGTATTTTTTAAAGCAAAAATTGAATCTCGTTTAATTTAGTTTTTTACATATATACTTATTTTACATTATTTACACTTATTTGAATGTGTCCCAGCGCCTGTGAGGCCCAGGGATGGAGCTCAAGTCCTCAGGCTTGGAGGCAGGCACCTTATCCACCGAGCTACCTGACTGGCTTCAGTATTTTCTCTTTTGTTCAAGGGCTTATTTGTATACTTCTTTGCCCAGGCTGGAGTATTAATTCCCAGGGTGCAAGGTCACCCTTCTGTCCTTACCTTTTGTCCACTGACGGTACTAGAGTGTGTTCTTTCTGGCCTTCCCAGTTGAGCATAGGACTACAGACTCAGGAACTTGTTAATTCAATTCAGTGTATGGTACTTATTTCTCTGTATTTAAAAAAATGGTTTATTTTATTATTTCTTTATTTTCATTTATGTGTATGTGTGTCACCTGTATGGGTGCTGGAGGAGGCCAGAAGAGAGTGTCAGATTTCTCTGGAGCTGGAATTACAGGTGGTTGTAGGCTGCCCAATGTGGGTGCTGGGAATCGAACTCTGATCCTCTAGAAAAGCAGCAGGTGATCTTAACCACTAAACTGTCTCTCCAACCTCCCAAATTGTGGCTATTTTGAGATAGGATCTCAGCTGTAGCCTAGATGGGCCTCAAATTCCTCAGTGCTGGGGTTACAGGCCTGAGCCACCCTGACCACCACCACCCAAAACAGAATTAAGAAATTATGTGTGTTCGTGTGTATGTGTGTCAGAGAGAAAGAGAGAGAGAGAAGGCCAGAAGTCAATGTAAAGTGTCTTGCTCTTGGTCTTTGCCTTTTTTCTTTTTTAAAGCCAGACATGGTGGTACATACCTTTACCCCCAGCACTAGGGAGGCAGAGCCAGGTGGATCTTTGTGAGTTCCAAGCCAGCCAGAGCCACACAGAGAGACCCTATCTAAAAATAAAATAAAATAAAATTAACATGTATTCATTGTGTGTGTGTGTGTGTGCGCGCGTGCGCGCGCCTGTATGGTGGCAAATGTATGGAGATCATAACTCAAGGGAGTCAGTTCTCTCCTACCGTGCGGGTTCGGACATTGAACTCAGTTCCTGGTGCTTGGAGGCAGGCGCCTTTACCCTGAGTCTTTCCAGCCCTCTGCCTTCATTTATATATTTTTAAAAGATTTCTTATTATTTATATGTGTGTGTGTATGTAAATACGTGTGCGGGTACAAGGAGGCCAGAAGGGGTGTTGGATCCCCTGGAGCTGGAGTTACAGCCTCGTCATGGGCAAGTGCTCCCAACTGCTGAGCTGTCCCCCCAGCAGCCCATCTTCACTTTTTGATTCAGTCTGTTGCTTGAAACCAGAGCTCACTGACTTGGCTCGACTGGCTATCCAGCAAGCCCAGTGTTGGGATCATAGGCCTGCCACTGCAACCAGCTTTTCTGCATGGGTGCTGGGGATCCGAACTGGGGGTTTTGTTTGGTGTGTGTGCGTGTGTGTGTTTGAAACAGGGTTTCTCTATATAGCCCTGGCTGTCCTGGAACTCACTCTGTAGACCAGGCTGGCCTCGAACTCAAAAAGATCTGCCTGCCTCTGCCTCCTGAGTGCTGGGATTAAAGGTGGGTCACACTGTGTAGCCACATTGGATGACTCACTATGTAGACTAGGCTAGCCCCAAACCTACAGAGATGGATTTATTTGTTTGTTTTTGTTTTTTGTTATTTTTGGTTTTTTTGGTTTTTTTGAGACAGGATCTTGCTATGTTGGCCTTAATTTTCCTGCCTCATCTTTCTGAGTGCTGGGATGACAGGTGTGTACACCAACCCCAGCTTATTACCCTTTTACGTAAAGAAAGGGACAAAGGCATGGATTACCAGTGGTTCTCAACCTTCCTAATACTAGAACCCTTTAACACAGTTCCTCATGTTGTGGTGACCCCAACCATAAAATTACTCCTGTTGCTACTTCATGACTGTAATTTTGCTACTGTTAATGAGTCGCGATGTAAATATCTGATATGCATGTGTTCTCGGGTGACCCAGTGAGAGGTTTGTTCGACCTCTAAAGGGGTAAGAACCACGGGATTAATCAATGTTGGCCGAGTCAGTGGGACGTAAGTTGCATGACCAGAGACTCATCCCTCTTCGCCTTTTAGTCTTTTTGTGTGTGTTTTTCTAGTCCTGAGGGGTGAGCCATTCCCCCATTTATGACTGCTAGTAATTTCACAGCATAGAAGTTAGAATTATGCAGAATTTTTCCTGGTTTATGAGCTGTCTCTATTTATAGGATGAATTCAGTTGGGACAAAAGCTGGGTGGATGTCGTTTGTGAGTACAATTTGGGCCTTCAACTTGTAGGTAACAGGCTAAGTGGTTATGGCTGCTGTGCCTGGGGCAGCTGCAGACTCAGGCCTTATATTTGTTGTAGGTCGCATCGCTCGGGGTCGACTGGCCAATCAGATCCCCCCTGAGATCCTGAACAACCCACAGCTACAAGCTGCTGTCCAAGCCCTGCCTTCTAACTACAACTTTGAGATCCCCAAGACCATCTGGAGGATCCAACAAGCCCAGGCTAAGAAGGGTGAGCCCCCAAAGGATGGAGCTGGGGTGAGGTTGGAGAGGTTGCCTGCCCAGACATGGGGTGTGTCTTCATCCCAGCCTCTTCTAGCCTTCTGCTTTTCATTCTTCTCTCTCTTGCAGTGGCCTTACAAATGCCAGAAGGCCTCCTCCTCTTTGCCTGCACCATTGTGGATATCTTGGAAAGGTGAGGGTGACTTGGGCACTGGAAAGCAAGCTGAGCCTTTGCCCGTTATAGTTGTGCCTATTGGCATCATTTTCTCTCTTGGACCACTGGCTAACTCCTAAGTCCTCCTGTAAGCATACACACACAAAGGGAGCAACTCAAAACAAAACTCCTAGGTTGCTGAGAACCTGGTTTATCCAGGTTCCTTAAAATTCCCTTTCCTTATACAATCTGGGCAAAGAGAAATAAGTTAATCCCAGTTTCTAGGCCAGAGCAGGTGGTAGCATCTGGGAGGAACCTAAAAAACTAACTCTAAATGGGTGCTGGTCTGGCTTTTAAGGGTCGAGCAAAGTGGGGAGGGGGAGGCTGGGGAGTTGAAGAGGGTGCATCTTTTCCATAGGCTCAGTTTGGGTGGGAGTAGGCAGAGAAAGAGATGCCTAGAGAAAGGTGTTCAGTTCCTCTACCCCCTCCTTCTACGTTTCTTCATGACAATGAGCCATTGCTGGGGAGTGGGGGGAGCCTGGCTGAGCCATCTGGAGCCAGCATGAGCACAGGGAGGGAGAATGAGGAAGGAGGAGGTCATCTCGTGCTGGGAGCCTCCTACTTCCCTGCTGCTGCCCTCACTCCTCTCCCTCTCCGCCACCACAGACCCACTTCCCTGCTCCCACCCTCTTGCCCCTTGGGGATGCTCTCTGGGGCTCAGGCCAATTTGCATAGATTTTAATCTATAAAAAATTAAGTGCTCCGGCTGACTCAGAGCCTGGGCTGCATTCTAAGGAGCTGAATAATCTGCTTCTGTGCACAGCCTGATTTGGGGAAGGGGGTGGAGGAGGGGGCAGATTAGCAGCAGTTCAGTTTCCCCCACTATACCCCAGAGGAAGAATGGGGGAACCCAGTCACAGAGCCAGCGCCTATGCCCAGGTGTGGTCTCTTCCTAGAAGAGCTCAGCCTCAGGCACTGTCCCATTGGTGAGTTTAGGGGTGCAGGGTCTTTCTTACCCACACTACCCCCCTAGTGATTCAGGCCTGGCAGCAGATCTCACAATGTGCTGTCCAGAGCCTACTCTTCCTGATGCATGAGGAGCGTGGGCAGCACCATGTGCTGTGGGGGAACTGTGCATGGGTCCTCCCCATCCTGGACACCCATGGCCTTGCCTATGGGTGGGGAGCTGGTGGGGTCAGGGCAAAGGGAGGCCACGTGTATCCATACATCCATTCACACAATAACAACGCCAGAGCTTGTGTCGGGATTTTTACCTGCCCTGGGTAGGATGACTCAGAGCTCAGGGGTCTGTGTTGGTCTCTGTGCACGTACTTCTATGGGTTAGGGGTCCTGCTTGCAATCTAAGGCTGGACAGGGTGCTGCAGACATATCCTCACATAGCAACTGTTCCAGGAGCTGCTGCCAGGGCTGAGGGAGGTGGCAGCTGTACCCCTCCTACTCTTGGTTGGCAGCTGCCAACTCAAGGACTTGGAAGATGTAGAGAAAGAAGAGCTGGGTCCTGAGACACCCCCAGCATTAGGGCCGGCTCCCACCTCATTCCTTGTGTCTCTGTCCCATTGTGCCCCAACCCCACCCCTGCAGGTTCACAGAGGCTGAAGTGATGGTGATGGGTGATGTGACCTACGGGGCTTGCTGTGTGGACGACTTTACTGCAAGGGCCTTGGGAGTCGACTTTCTGGTGCACTATGGCCACAGCTGTCTGGGTACAGTGGGCAGGGAGGCAGTCTGTAGCTAATCTTCCCCATCATGCGTTCTTCTTGTTCTACTTGCAAGTACAAAAACCCTTCTGGTTTCCAGGATGGCCTTGGCCTTTCTGCTTGGCTGGTGGCTCTTTCCTCTGGATTTGGCTGCCTTGGAAATCATGCTACTGTCCCAGATGTGCATATTTAATGTTTTTGTTTGTTTGAGAAAGTCTCACTCTGTAGCCCAGGAAGACATGGAAGCTAACAGCTGTCCTGTCTCAGTCTCCCAGCTGCTAGGATGGAAGGTGTGAGTTACCACACCTGGCAGACACAGACAAAGGCTGTTGGTGGTAGAATAGGCTGGGTACCCAGCTAAGTGATGAGACTGTGACCCTCCCTTCTCCCCTAATCCCTCCCAGGCTGAAGCCACTGTGTTGGCTAACCTTAAGATTAGGACTTGGCCAGCCTCCCTGTTACTCCTGCCTTTGAGAACACTGCCTTGAACTCTTCTCTGTAGTCCCCATGGACACCTCACTCCAAGACTTCCGTGTGTTGTATGTCTTTGTGGATATCCGGATAGACACTGCCCACCTCCTGGACTCGATCCGCCTCACCTTTGCCCCAGGCAGCTCACTTGCTCTGGTCAGCACCATTCAGTTTGTGTCAACTTTGCAGGTAAGTAGATGAAGGCTCCCAGCTTCCTCTGGGGTAGAGAGGCTACTCCAAGGTGCTCCTGGCTCCCAGGCCTGCTTCTCTGGGCTGTTCTTCTGGCCCTGGCTTTCTCCCAGTTACTTGCTTTCCTTCATTATCAATACAGGCAGCTGCACAGGAGCTAAAAGCTGATTATCACGTCAGTGTCCCACAGTGCAAGCCCCTATCTCCCGGAGAGATCCTAGGCTGCACATCCCCTCGACTACCCAAGGAAGTGGAAGCTGTTGTGTAAGTTAAAAATGGAGGCAAGTTTGTAGAGACATACAGATACACCCAGGGAAGGAGCCCGAGGCTCCCAATACAGGAAAAGAGGTTGAATCTAAAGCTAACCTGTGTGCTCAAGGTTACCTTCAAGATTAGGCCCTTCAGGTTATTTGCCCTCTCCAGTGGTCTGTCCTTCATCCAGAAGGCTATGCCTAGGGTGGAGGCAGAACTCAGAGGGCCTGATCGGGAGGGATCAGAATGGGTAGAAATGGAGGGAATATAATTGGAGAAGATGGATGGGCACGCCCAGGCTGCAGCCCCATTAATTTAGCATCCGGACAGCTAACAAGCAGGAGCAGCGTGTCTCCTGCCGCCTAATTATTTTAGGTAATGGAAATGCTTAATGTTGTGTGAATGCAGCCAGCCTCATAGCCGACAGCTCCTCCGCCTGGGACTGGGGAGGGGAGTCCTTTCCTAGCTAATGGCAAGAAAGGAGGGAGGGGCACTGTGTGACTCAGCCCCACCCCCAGGAGCTTTGGCTACTGGTCCCATAGATTTTGCTATACCCACATAGGATATTCCTGCCCATAGGCCTACATGCAGGCTTTCCACAGTCCAGGCCTGGCAGCCCTGCTCCCTGAGGGCCATTCCTCATGTACTTGTGCCAGCATGGTAGATTCCCATTCTCTGGGGCTTCAGTGTGTATATTGAAGGAAATACCCCTGAGTGTTGGCCTCCAAAGGAGGTATGGTCTCCGAGAGAGAAGCAGCTGCCATGGGTAAGTCATTTTGAAAGCTCTGGACTCTCCAGGTCCCAGGAAGGTACTATGAGAGAGGGCATCTCTGAGGGTATTTGGTGTGGCCTAGTGGTGAAGACTGGTATCAGATCTTAGATCTACTGCTTGACAGCTGTGTGGCTTTGAACAAGTGATTTTTTTGTTTGTTTGCTTGCTTGTGAGACAGGATCTCGCCATGTAGTCTTTGCTCTCCTGGAACTCACTATGTAGCCCAGGCTGGCCTCAAATTCATAGAGATCCCCTGCCTCTGCCTCCCCTGTGCTGGGATTAAAGACATGAGCCACTATGCCTGGCTTGAGCAATTGTTCTGAGGCCCTTGAACCTTAGATGTATCTCCTGTAAAATGGTAACAGTATAAGTGTTTTAGTACTTCATCCAGGCCTGGAACTGGCCTGAAAGTATACGAAATAGTAGTTGTTATAACTCAGCACTGGAGCAGTGCTGGTTTGGTCCAAGAATAGTTAGTGTGAACCCTGGGATCTCCTCTGCAACATCTCTATAACATCCTTTTTTATTATTTTTGTTTTTGAAATTTTATATTTAGTTTTATTTTGTTTATTTTCCTTATTTTGTATTTCCAATAGCATGGTTTCTCTGGTAGCCTTGAGTGTCCTGGAACTTGCTCTGTAGACCAGGCTGGCCTCAAACTCACAGAGATCTGCCTGCCCCTGCCTCCCAAGTGCTGGGATTAAAGGTGTGCACCACCACCACCCAGCTTCTTTATTTTTATTGTATGAATGTTTTGTTTCCGTGTATGTCTGTTTGCCACATGTGTGCCTGGTTCTTCTCACCTGGAGGTAAGAAGACGGCATCAGATCCTCTAGAACAGGAGTTATAGGTGGCTGTGAGCCACCGTGTAGGTGCTGGGACTCAAACTTAGGTTCTCTGAAAGAGCAGCCAGTGCTCTTAAATATTGAGTCATCTTTCCAGCTCAAAGCATAGATAATATCTTGAAAACAACTTCTTATGTCTATGTTGAGCTTAAGAAGAAACTTTCCTTCAGATTTCAAACTAGGCTCTCCTGGGCCCAGGTGACTTTTCTTTGGCCTTGGCACTTCCTATACTTTTGCCACAGAAGACTATGTTACTCAGCTAGAGGTGTCTCCTAGGGATCTAAGTACAGCTTACTGTACATCTGAGGGGCCCTAATAGGTGAATTGAGGACTGTCTTAGTTTTCACAGAATCTGTAGCATGGGTAGCTGAGAACTCAGTCCTCTGGACTGAGTCTAGGGGACCCCCTTTGCTACCCCGTGCCACACTTACACACTCTTCCCACCCTGCAGGTATCTTGGAGATGGCCGCTTCCATCTGGAGTCTGTCATGATTGCCAACCCTAATGTCCCGGCTTACCGGTATGAGCTGGGGAGGGCTGACCATATGTGGCAGGGTAAGAGTCTCTGCTCTGGAGGCCCTCAACAGGCCAAACTATCCCTCATTCCCTGGTCACCAAATGGCAGTCAGCCCTAAATGAGGCACATCTGGAATTTAGACCCAGGACAGCTGTTGCCTGCCTTAGAGTCATACCTCCTAAAACACTCTCTTGTTCTCCCGTGCTCTAGCTGTGGGACCGATCTCCTTAGTAACAGGCCAGGGTTCTTAATTACCTGCTTAGATCCTGTGTCAGGGAACCACTTAGAAAGTGTGACTCTGGGCTGTCATAGTGATCCTGGCAATTTTCCAGGTACGACCCATATAGCAAAGTCCTATCCAGAGAGCACTATGACCATCAGCGCATGCAGGCCACTCGCCAGGAAGCCATCGCTGCTGCACGATCTGCCAAGTCTTGGGGCCTTATTCTGGGAACTCTGGGCCGCCAGGGCAGTCCCAAGATCCTGGAGGTAAGAGGACTGACTCAGTAGCATCAGGAGGAGGGGGCTGACGGGGAAGTAGCTAGCTTTGGCTGCTTCATCACAGAGTCTACAGCTGGGCCTCCTTCTCCCAACAGCATTTGGAATCTCGACTCAGAGACCTGGGACTCCCCTTTGTGAGGCTGCTCCTCTCTGAGATCTTCCCCAGCAAGCTCAATCTACTTCCAGGGGTGGATGTGTGAGTTCTCCCACCTTGCCTATGTAGAATGACCAGCTAAGGGAGCTTAGAAACCAGGTTTTGCCCAGCACAGACTTCAGGCTACAGCCAGTGAGAACTGCACATGTGGTCACGAAATTTTACTATTATCAAGCACTTATGTAGCAGGGGCCACTCTTGATCATGGGCCACCTGTTTGTCTAGCCATTATGGTGGTCTAGTGGGATGAGTGTGAGGATGTGGTACCATGTACAAACTTTGGCTCTTGGGGGATGATTACAAATGCACTACCCCCAGAAAGCCCTTAGGGGACTGAGGAGATGGAGTATGGAGTAAGGGTCTGGTGACCTGAGTTTGATCCACTTAAGGTGGATTTCTGTTTTTGTTCTTCCATGTGTGTTAATTTGTATGGCGCTCCAGTGTCCACTCTCAATAGCTATCTTTTTTTTTCCCCTTGAGACTAGGTCTCTCACTGACCTGGAGCTCACCAAGTAGGCTGGCTGGCAGTCCATCTGTCTGGGCCTCCCTAGTGCTGGGGTACAAGTGTATATGACACACACACACACACACACACACACTTTTTGTTCTGTTTTTATGCAGTGGTTCTGGAAGTTAAGGTCCCCTTGGCTTACAAGGCAAGCATTTTACAGAGTTATCTTCCCAACAGTATAGTACTTGTAACAACAGTAGGATCAATACATCCTGTTGACAAATGGGCATTCTTCAGTGTGGTACCTCTGGGAGAGGTGGCCTCCATGTCACAGCTTACTGACTTCCCTCCGTAGGTGGGTGCAGGTGGCATGTCCACGCCTCTCCATTGACTGGGGTTCAGCCTTTCCCAAGCCACTGCTGACCCCCTACGAGGTAACAACCACATTTTGAAATTCTGCAGGGGAGTGAGCTCTGTAGCTCCTGTCAAAAGAGGGTTGTGAGATGGTTGGCATGGATGAGCAGCACTAAGGACCACGGGTTTGGCGGTTGAGCTACTGTTTTGCTGTGTAGTTTGTTTTGTAGTTAAGACTTGGTCTCTTATACCCCTTTCCGGCCTCAGTTTACGCACTCCTAACTCGCTGTGTAGATACGCGTCTCTTCACCTCAGGTTTCCTTTCTGCAGTACGGGTTAATATATACCCTTCGTAGACCGAGGTCAAATTTCCAAATGCAGAGGCAAAAGTATTGGCATCATTGTCTTGTTTTTCCCCCTCAGGCGGCCGTGGCCCTGAAGGACATTTCCTGGCAGCAACCCTATCCCATGGACTTCTACGCCGGCAGCTCCTTAGGGCCATGGACAGTGAACCACGGACGCGACCCGGCACCCCGTGGTCTCGCCCTGCCGGCATTGGGCAAGGTAGACGGGGACTGCGACGTGAGCCTCGGCCGCCGCCCTGAGGACACCCCGGGAAATGCAGGGGAGCCGGGTGGAGGTCGCAGTAGCGAGACGTGGATTTATCGGCCACGCCAGGTGCAGCCGGAGTCCAGAGGCCCGACTCCAGCCCCTGCCTGTGAGGGATGCAGCTGCGCAGACCAGAAGACCGCACCGCCAGCTCCCTAAAACGTTTTGGGTCGCAGGTATACGCAGCCACACCCCACCTTTTTGTCTTAGGAGCGGAGCCCCCGCCTTCTCCGAGTCCCGCCTTAGGGGTGTGGTCGGCACGGGCCCCGCCTCTCGCAGGTTCCACTTCCGCCCGGGGAAGGCCTGCTTCCGGTGGCTCGAGTATGGCAGCGCGGCAGCCCTTGAGGGTGCTGTGCCTGGCTGGCTTCCGGCAGAGCGAGCGGGGCTTCCGTGAGAAGACCGGAGCGCTGAGGAAGGCGCTGCGGGGCCGCGCAGAGCTCGTGTGCCTCAGCGGGCCGCACCCGGTCCCCGAGGCGGCGGCTCCCGAGGGCAGTGGGCCAGACTCCGGTGAGACTAGCCTGCTCCGGGAGTGCCGGGCATCTTTCTGGTCCCCTTAACACACTCGGGCCCCTCAGTTCTCACCCAGCCCCTTTAACTCAGACTCCAGCCTGCACTCCCAGGTTTCTTCCTTTATTCGTGTCCAGTCCATACAAGGTCTCTTCCCTCCCTCCTACCAAGTCGTGGCGGAGGCTTTCCCACCCTCCTCTACCCATCCCCAAACCCTAATCTTGTGCTCTTCTCCCATCTGCTTCCAGGGCCCTGTGCTCCGGAGGAGCAGCCTCGAGGCTGGTGGTTTTCTGAACAGAATGCAGATGTTTTTTCCGCGCTGGAAGAGCCCACAGTGTGCAGGGGTCTGGAGGCGGCCCTGGAAACGGTGGCACAGGCCCTGGACACGCTAGGGCCTTTTGACGGACTTTTTGGTTTCAGCCAGGGGGCCGCACTAGCTGCCTTTGTGTGTGCCCTGGGTCAGGCCGGCGATCCCCGATTCCCCTTGCCGCGATTTATCATACTTGTATCGGGGTTCTGTCCCCGAGGCCTTGGCCTCAAGGAACCCATCCTGCAGAGCCCCTTGTCACTGCCTTCGCTCCATATTTTTGGGGACACTGATCGAGTCATCCCTTCTCAGGAGAGTATGCAGTTGGCTAGCCGATTCCTTGGACCTGTCACCCTCACCCACTCTGGTGGTCACTTCATCCCAGCAGCTGCATCCCAGCGACAGGCCTACCTCAGGTTCTTGGACCAGTTTGCAGGGTGAAGGATCTACAATGTCTCTGCACTGCTCCTGCTTGCTCTAGCAACCGATTGTCTAATGCTCTTCTGTTCTTAACTGGGTGGGACCTCCACTGTGGCACTCCTCACCATGGCTAGTTAAAACACAACTGTTAGTTCTCAGGACTCAACATAAACCCTGTCCTTTACTGGAGCTAGGAGGAGCAAGATTCCTTAACAGACTTTTATGACACTCAAAAATGAGAAGGCGAGAGAGCCTGTGAGAGGAAAGTGATGGGCAAACGGGCTGGCACCCCTGTGAAACGGGCTGGCACCCCTGTGAAACGGGCTGGCACCCCTGTGATTGCCACACAAAGTGCTGGTTCAGATTGTGAACATCTGTTTCCTGGTACCCACCCTAGAACAGCACCAAGCTAGGAGTCACTGTAGTTGTGAGCCCCCTTACACATTTTTGGTTGAAGTCAATTTTTTTAAATTGTTTTGTGTTTTAAATTCTTTATAAATTCTGCTTAATTATTGTGTCTTTGGGTATGCACATTGCCATGACACATGTGGAGGTCAGGGGATAACTAGAGGGAGTTGATTCTCTGAACCATGTGGGTCCAGGGCTGAACTCTGATTATCAGTCAGGCTTGGCAACTCATGCCTTTAGCTGCTGAGCAATTTCACCATCTTCCTGTGGAAGTCCTTAGTCCCAGACTAAAGCCAGAGGTCTTGGTGACAATCAGAATGTCAGAATTTACATCTGAATTTGGGGAAAGAAAATACTTGGCAAGGCTCTGCCTGGCTTATCTGCTTTTAGGTTTCCTAGATTCTGACCCCTGAGAATTGGGAGTTTTCTTTTGGTCTGGCCCTATTTTTTGCTTCTTCCAAAACTGCCCCATTCCTTTTGAACTCTGAGCTTGAAGACTTGGGTAGTGCCAGATGTTGGGTAGAAGCCAAAGACAGTACTGAATAAACTGCAACTTTCTAAGCCCCATCTGGAGGTTTCTGAGATTAATGTTATTCATGACTGATGCTGTTAATTATCACTGATGTGTTGAGAAAGCCTAAGTAAGCTGGCTGGCTTGCCCTTGGGGAGTGCAGTCAATCTCAGGCACTTTAAGGATTGCCCTCTTGCCACTTTATTCTCACTTCCAGTGCTCATTCCGGCCACACTCACACTGACTTCTGCCTCTGAAAGACAGACACTCCTTTTTCTAAGATGTCACAAGGTCTTACCTAGTCCCAAGTCACAATATCCTCTAGGAAGCTTAGTAACTGAGCAGGAGTTGGGGCCCGCACGGATAGTCAAGTATCCTTGTAACATCTACACTTAAGTTACCCAGAGTTATACATTCCTTGACACAGAAGTGGTTCAAGGTATAGACTGGAGGAGCTTGGGAGATGGCTGTCTGGTTAAGAACACAGGCTGCTCTTTCAAGAACCCATATTCATTTCCCGGCACCTACATGGTGCTCATAAACATCTATATAACTCTAGTTCCAGAGGATCTGACACCAGGTGCCAGGAATATACATGGTATATGTTTAAAAGTTGACCCAATGTCCCATTATGGTGGCACATGCAGGCAGAGGTAGGGGGATCTCTGACTTTGAAGACAGCCTGGTCTACAGAAAGAAACTCTGAAAAAAACCAAAAAATTAGAAACTGAAGCAGAGCCTTTTCAGATGTTCTCTTCCCAAAAACTCATCCCATATAAAGTCTGATTCAGTCACCAAGGTGTCTGGCTTCTTTAGTCCAGGACTTAGGCATAGCAGGTAAAGATATTGACTGTGAACACATGCAGGCAAGCACTCACTAAATCTTTTTAACATTTTTACAAAAAGATAGGAATTATAGCCTTTTCAAAAAGATAGACTGGAATTATACACAAAGGCCCGGTTTACTGGTTTTAGAGCCATTTGCAACAAAGCTGGGAGCTGGCCTTGCCTTGCTCTGTCTTAACAGGGATCGCTTCCTTGACAAGAGATTGCAACATATGGGATTACTCCTATAGACCTATTGGCTTTGGTCTATTAGCATACCTTGCTTTTGATGGATCAGGCCCTCTGGCAGTCATAGGCTGTTGCCACCTTTAGGTGGACTCTTAAGCTGGGGAAAGTGATGACTTGTACTCCTTGGGAGTCCTATAAATAAGACAAGGGAACATCCATGTGAATGGTCTTTAGGCTCTGGCTCTACCAGGAAAAGGGAAGAGAGGGGTCAGGTAGAGCAATATTAAGTGGAACAGAGGTACTCATGCTTGGAGTAAAGATTCCCCCTGAAAATCAATGTCTCTGACGCCCAACAAGTGGGGGTGTCACCCCTTACCATGCAGACTGAACCCCAACCACTACCACACGGACATCTTGTGGGCCACTCATATGAACAATTTTTAACTTGGGATTCCTAAAGCAAACTATAGACCTGTTTGATAAAATGCCCCCGGTCATTCCCGATGTATTCTTTGAAAACTACAGCCTTAGGTAGAATTAAGTTTCTGGTAAATAATGTGTTATTAGGAAAAAGCCTCTGATGTGTGATTCAGAACCCTCAGGAGGAGAAAAAGCAGACCCCCCCCCCAACAAATCACTACCATTTTCAATTTATAGCTCAGGCAGATAAGGCCCAGAAACTAGAAATAACATTTATTGAGAGCTAACTATACCAGAGAATGGGATAAATAGAAGCCCATCATTTAACTTATTTTTAGGGTAGGGTCTCACTGTAGTTTTGAACTCATAGAAATCCATTTATCTTGTCTCCCAAATGCTGGGATCAAAAAGCATGCACCATCATGGTGTAACACATTTGTTTTTGGTGCCAAAAATCAAACCTAGAACTTTGGACATGCTAAGCACAGACTGTATGATGGAGCTCTATGCCTAGCCCCCCACCCTTAATGCCTAATTTCATTTTGTAATTTCATGGAGTATTGTCATTAACTTAATAACCAAATTTTACAATTGAGGAAACAGGCACAGAAAGGCTAAGTAATTTACTCAAGATTGGATGATTCAGATCCAAAAGCTCACATTCTTTCCTGTTGCCATCACCACCCACCCACCCACCCTCGGTTTTCAGACACAGACCTCACTATACTGTCCAGGCTAGTCTGGAGCTTCAGGGCTCAAGGGCTCACTTGCCCCACCTCCTCAGTAGCTGGGGAGTTCCTTGCTTTGGTTGTTTTCTCTGCTGCTCTGTAAAAGGTAAGCAGAAACTACCACTCACTATAAACTAAGTGCCCAACGTGGGCTTCAGCTTTCCAAAATCCACAAAATAAGTCAGGAGGTGGCCATGGTTTACACTAAATGCTTTTCGGATACCAAACAATCGCAGCATTGTGTAGTCAACCTTCTGATCACATTTTCTGATGGGTTCAATCTGTAAAAGATTTGTCCTCTCTTCAGAATATTCCTACCGTTAGTTTTCCGCCTTGACTGCACCCAGTATTTCTAAAGCTCCGAGGAAAGACAGTACCCTAGCAGGGTCTCTCAATAGCCCTAGCTACAGAGTATCTACCTTCAGCCTCTGTGGTACGTCCCAGACACGTTTGAGAAACTCAAGTTGGAATGCAACACTTAGAGACCGACAGAGGGAGAATGTTGCTGATACGTTCAGACAGTGCACTAGGGACCAGGTGAACTTTACTAGCCTGTCAGCTTCTTGCGGGTTAAGGACCCCTTTAATCATCTTCCGTGGCTCAGGAGAAAGTTGGGGAACAGAGTCATGAGGCTGTGGCTCTGTTAAGAAATGGATTCTTTGTCCTCTGACCTGTGCCCTCTGCCCTCTGTCTGCTCACCTAGGGATTTCTGGAAGGTGTGATAAAACTTCCCTTTCTGCCTCCTTCAGTCCTCTGGAGACAAACGTGACTCCTCCTTCTTTCTTGCAGGACTCCTAGTCCCATCAGTCTCCACCACTCAGGAGACAAGAATCCTTATCGCAGAACCACCCATTTTCTCGCCACCTTAGGCAGCGATACCTCGACTGGGAAGACAGGACAGTCACTGAGCAGGGTGGCCAGACACAGACACTCGGAGGACCTCGCTTGCGTCTGTGCCTGGGTGGACGCGCAGCAGCCTCGCAGGCTGCCTCTCTGAGCACACCTCCTGGCACCCCCGCAGACACATCGGATGTTGCGTCGCCGCCCAGCCTCCTCTTGCTCTGCATCTGCCCAAACCCAGGCTGGCAGAACTCGGCGTGGTGGGGAGCGTGGGCGTGCTGCGGGGCGACCATGGCTGTAGACTGTTACCTCCGGTTCCCACAGTAACAATCGAAAGCCACGGTTGCCCTGGAGACGCGGGGGCGTGGCGGGCAAGCTGACGTCAGCACCGCGGGCGGCGGGGGCGGGGGCGGGGGCGGGGGCGGCGGGGACTGTGTGAGCGTGTGCGGGGCCGACACCCACCGCAGCCCACAGGGACCCTGGACGGGAGGACTCGAGGGAGGCGCCTGAGCTGCATCAGCACCGCGGACAGCGGCGCAGGGAGGCGCGGAGGGGGCTGGGGTCGGCGGTCCTGGGGCGGGGCCAGGCGTCGGTGGCCGTGACTGGAGACTGTTACTGAAGGCGGCCCGGGCAGTAAGCAGTCTAGAGCCAAGGTGCCGGCGCGCTGCCCGGGCGGGGATGTCCCGTCGCCCGCGGCTGGGGGCGCTGCTGCTCCTCATGTCCCCCTCTGCCAAAGCGCGCGCGGACAGGCACGCGACCGCTGACGTCAGAGTCCTGTGACGTCAAAGATGTCCCAGCGGGAAGGCACTTCCGGTGGTGGGGGCGGGGCAGCCTGACCGAAGCCCCGCCCCCGCCTGGTCCTGAGAGGACAGCTCCGCTGGCAGAGGCGGGAAGTCCTGGGCGCAGTGGGACAGCCCGATGGGACGGGACGGGGAAGGGGCGCCTGGGCAGCATGCGGGGCGGGGGTCCCGAGAGAGCCGCAGGACCGAGTGTGCGTCTGTCTGTCGTGGGCGCCGTGGCTCAGTCAGTCGGGGCCATCTAGGCTGAGTCACCGCGCTGCGGACAGGGGAGAGAATGAGGGGGCGCGTCTCCTGGGACGCCCGCACCTTCTCCCCACTTTCTTGGAGGGATGGTGCAGGAGCCACTCAGCTCAGGAAATGGGGTCGGGACTCGGTTCTCCTCTCGATGTTTCTCCAGAGTGTCTGCGTCTTCATCAGGGTGCCGGCAGGTGCTGCATAGGGTTGGGTCAGCCTTGGCCCCTGCTACACCAAGCTGCAAGGAATCTTCGTCCCTCCCACTCTGTTCCATCCACACTCCGGAGCGACCCTCCAAGCCCGCCTCCCGCCGGTCCCCTCGCCCTCCCACGGTGGCCGCGCACCGGCCCATCTCCGACCGTCGGTGGGTCCTTACCTGGCGGGCCGCGTCGCGCCTCTGCCGGCTTGCCTCCCGCAGCCCGGCCGGCGCCGCGGCTTTTATAGGCGCGCGTAGTACTCGTGCGGCGGCTCATTCATGCGGCCGCGGCTCCTACACACTGACGCGCTGCCGACGTCAGCAGGGAATTTAAGAAACGGGAAAAGGGGCTATTTATAGTGACAAGCGGAGAGGGGGGAGGTTGGGGAGGACGAGACGAAGCGACAGGGAGTTGGGAGCGGGAGGAGGGTGCTCTCACGGAAGCAGGATTGGGTGTGTGGGGGGTACGTAACCCCAGGCTTGGCCTCCAAGGGGTTAACTTTCCGGAACTGCAGGCGGCGGGCTGGGGGAGGATAGTGCAGGGAGGGTGCGGCCCCGTTGCATGTTTATTCCCTCTCCCCTTCCGGGGCTCTGGGAGTCCTGGGGCTCGGTCCTCTGTCACCTGGACCTCGGGGGGCCTCACTTGGTAGCCCTCCAACCACATTCCTCAATTCCTAGAACCGACAACTCTGTGACGCTAGAAGATGCCCCGTGTTAGTATCACACCCCACATGGCCACTGTGGTGTCCTCACTCTTGCAGGGGGCGCAAGGAAAGGAAACTGGACCTGTCTAGGAGGGGTGTAGCGTGCACCTAAGGCTTTGGCATCTGGGGGTTGGGAAAAGAGGGAGTCTTGGAAGGCTTCCTGACTGGGTCACGGGCGGGAAGGTACCAGTCCGATGGTGGAAATCACGGGGAACGAAGGGAAATTGCGCGTGGTCTGGACTTCAGAAATGAGCAGAGGGTCCTCCATACTTTGGGGAATGTGTCCGCAGCGTCCTCAAAAGGCCTGGCCCGACAGGTGGTGGAGGGGGCGACCTGGCAGTGCCGGACTCTGGCATCGCAGGCCACCTCAGCACTTGGTAGAGTAAGAATAGGCAGAGCCTGTAGAGAGGGAGTGGAACTCATGGCCCACTAGCTTGGCAAAGGGCGTGGCAGGGACCCCTTTCTAGAGGAGTCAGTTGGCCAAAAGGGCTCATGCGTTGCGGAGCAGGTTCCCCAGAACAGGCCAATTATATATCCAAACTCTGAACGGGGGGGTGAGGGGTTGGGGGGAGCGGTGACATGTATTCAGCCAGGGGAGAAATCTGCATCAGGCTGACTGGAGAAGCCGAGGAAGAAGCGAAAAGTAGAGTTGAAAGATGGGGCATGGTGGTCCGTATCTGCCTTTAATCCCAGCGCATGGAAGGCAGACATTTCTGTGAGTTCAAGGCCAACCTGGTGTACATAGTGAGTTCGAGGCCAGTTATGGCTACATAGATCTGAGTTTGGGACGGGAGGGGGTGGAGGAGGAGAGCAGAGGGGAGTACACGGAGAAGCTTGGGAAGAACTATGTTGTCCTCCCCACAGCGGTGCGATGAGTGTTAAATAGTAGGTGGGATATGGGGTGGGATATGGGGTGGGATATGGTGAAGATAGACCAGGAACCAACAGTGGACACAGTGGACCTCATGTGGGTCAGCCAGCAGATAGACTCCATTGTGTAAAAAACACGGAGACTGGGGACTTCTTTCCTCTTTCGTGCGCTCTAACCCCATTAGAAGGAGAAAAGACTCAGGGAAAGATCAGAGACAACTTTGCCGTTTGGGATTTGGCCTCCGATCTAGTGGGAGAACCCCTAGTCATCTGTCAAAACCCATCCCCAAGAGCACTTCTGGTGAGCGTCTCATCCTCAAAGCTCCACTACACTTCCGCTTCAGCTTCAAAGCATATCCCTCGATAGAGACACCGTGTCCGGGTCTCGTAGAGCGCAGGAGTTGCGGAGCCTTGTAAGGATACCTAGAGAGGCACACTGCAGTACGTAGATTAGATGGACGCGGCACACACCCGGAAACCTTGTGAGGGACAGTCTTGAGGATTTGGACCAGAAGCCTCGGCCAGGCAGTCTCCTGCCAAGGAAACAGCCTCTAGGGGGCGCCCAAGACCTTGGTGTCTCACTGGTACAGCGAGAGCCGTGCTGGCGGCCCGGAGCGAGTGACTCAGCCACTACTTAAGCGGGGGCGTGGGGGCTCGAGGACAGCGTGGGGTGCGGCGAGCGCGGCCCCCACCCGCCCTGCGGCCCCGCGCGGTTGCTAAGCTCTCCAAGGCCTCTGAGAGATGAGATCCCGGGAACCTCATTGGTTACCATAGTAACTCTGCGCCCCAGCCTCTCCGGCTTGGCCACGGAGGAAGGCGCAGCCAATAAAAAGCTGTAGGCGGTTTGGGGGACACCCCCCCCATGGTGTGGGCGGGGGTCAGGAGGTGCGGGGAGGAGGCGGAGCGTGGGCCACCGAGGCGCGGTGCTTGCAACGGTGCTAGTGCCTCCGCCCCCCTGCGCAGGGACATTTCCGGAGAGCACCCATGAGCGTCTGCACGGTCCCCTCCCTCCTAGAGGAGGCGTCACCAAGTGAATCGAGCCCTCCCTGTGTGGCATGTAGGATCTTTTGGGAGGGGGTGGGTCTCAAGCCTCCAGCTTTCGTGATATTTCTCGAATGGTGGATTGGAGAATAAAAAGATTTAGAATCCATCAAAACTACTTAGGTGGGAGAGGTGGAGGTTGGGGGGGGGCACAAACCCCAAAGGCCTCTGTTCAGCTATTTCAAGTAGAGGATTCTAGGGTCCTTCAGGAGAGCCGCAAGTTCCGGGAGGGCTCTTTGGTAGAATCTCTACCCTGTTTCACAAGGGTGCTCTCCTTCCGTAGGAGGAGCAGCCTAAGGAGTTAGGACTCCGGGAGGGGGCTGCTGCCTGTGTAAATATGTGTGCCATCGACTTCCACTGCTTGGACAGCGTTTGAGTGTTGACGGTTTGTGATGTGAATACTGATAACATGTGCCTCAGGGAGAGCTGGAATTTTTTGGAGCCTGAGTCCAAATGGATAGCGTTCAGAAATGCCTAATGAAAGCCTCCCCCCAAACATTTACCTTCATCTCGTTTAGGATGTCCAAAATCGCTCTCTCACCACCTCCTGTCACTAATGTACCGCTCTCCCCCTCTTTTTTTTTTCTCTCCTCACGTTAGGGTCTCATGAGTCGAGGTTGATCTTGAACTCCTGGTCCTCCTGCTTCCAATTCCTTGGTGCTAGGATTACAAGAGTGCGCCACCACAGCCGGCCTCAGAGTTCCCTTTTTGAAGACCGAACTTTTTCCGTATTGGCGCCATATTACATAGAAATATGTACTCGGGAGCACTCAGCTTAAAACCCTAGGGTTTATAGGGCTCCCGGGTCCGGTATTCTGGTGCCCAGGTGGGCACATCTGGAAGCATGAACCTGCAGATCCCATGCTCAGCTCGGCATCTGCAAGCCTCCAGCCCAGGTGTGCGGCGGAGGTCGCAGCCCGGCCGTGCACAGTCCTGCGCGGCCGCGAGGTGGCGCCATGGCTGCGGCAGCGTCTGCCGGTTCGGGCCGCTCCAGATAAGAGTGTGCGGAAAGCGCGGCGGGGCTGAGACGCGACCAGGACGCGGGGAGGACGGACCGGCAGGACAGACCGACCGGGGGCCCGGCGGGCGGAGGGCAGCGCACTGCAGCCACGTCCCCCCTGGATCCGCCGGCAGCCGGGCCCGGGGCTTCCGACATGCCCCCCAGGTGGGTCCTCGAGTTGGCGACCGGGAGGGACAAGGGACCCGGGACAGTCTGGTCCTCGCGCGCCGGCTGCCCCGGGAGCATCCTCAGGCGCGGGCTCCCGGGTCGCGGCTGGCGTTTAGGGCTCTAAGTGTCTTCCCGGGAGGACTCGGGACCGCTGGGCCGCTGCTCGGCGCCGGGTTCACAGCGGGGTCAGCGGCCCGGGGCCGGCTCTGCCCGCACATGGCCGGGGAGGAGAGGGGAAGGCAAGGGGAGCCGGCGGGCGGGGCTGGCAGGGGCGCTGCCCTGGCACAGCTCGGCGCCTGGCAGCGGGGCGGGTGGGGCGCAGGCTAGGAGCTGCCACCGCCTCGGGGAGGGAAGCCGGGCTGGGCTGCGGCCGCAGGTAACGGGCCCGCGAGGCCCTGCGGGCCAGGCGGGGATCAGGGGCGGGCGCGCTCGCCTGCGGGCAGGGCGGCTCCGGATCAGGCGTGGGGTCCCCGGAGGCCGCCCGGCTGCTGGAATTGGGGGGCCTAGGGGAGAAGCTGGGGGCTGGGGCCGGCGCTCCTCCCGCCCTGTGTGAAGTTGGGAAAGTTTTCCCCAAGTTTGGGGCGGCAGGAGTTTCGGGGGAGACGGGGCCGAGGGGAGCTGGGGAAGAGATGTAAGCCCGGAGGCCGGGGCTGGGTCCGGAACGCGGGTGGGGCGCAGGCCGGGGTCAGGGCCGCAGCCGGCTGTGCGCCGTGCCCGCCCGGGGCGCTGCCCCCTCCCTCCCCTGGGAGCTGCGTGGCTCCCCCCTCCCCCCCACCTGCTTCCTGCCTCAGCCTCCTGCCCCGATATAACGCCCTCCCCGCGCCTGGGCCCGGCCTTCGCGCTCTGCCCGCCACCGCAGCCACTGTCTCCGCTCCGGCGTTGGGGCGGCCGCCCGCCCCGACGAAGGCCTGACAGCCCCCGGCCAGGGCGGCGCCCTGATGGGCATCGTGCTCCCGTCCTCCTTATCACTTCCCTTAACTTCTCTCGAGGCGGGAGGCGCTTCTTGCTCGGCTCCTTTTCTCCCCACTTGGGCAAACTTCTCGGCCCTGAATGACTTTTCCTGAAGCGGACATTTTACTTAAATCGGGTAACTGTCTCCGGAAAGGGTCATTTCGCCCGAACAGTTTTCTCCCTGGAAGTTCCCAGCACCCAGCTCTAGTGTCCAGCACCACCTGGGTCTGGGACAAATAGGCTAACCTGGCCTCCTTCCTCTCCATCCACGGCCTCTCTCCTCCTACTCCTTCTACCTGGGGCTAGCGGGCCTAGGCTCCCACTCCCGGAGGCCGCTGATCCTCCTCTGCTAGTGTCCAGACCGTGTGACGCTCCAAGCCCCTGCTCAGAGGAAGGGAAGGGGAAGCGGAGGGGGACAGTGTTGGGCTGGGTACAAGCGGCCAGGGCACTGCACTGCGTGACTCTTACCCAGCTGGTGTGTGTCCCCCGCAGGAGAGTGTGCTGGGCAGACGATGCTGGACACGATGGAGGCTCCTGGCCACTCGAGGCAGCTACTGCTGCAGCTCAACAACCAGCGCACCAAGGGCTTCTTGTGCGACGTGATCATCGTGGTGCAGAACGCCCTCTTCCGCGCGCACAAGAACGTGCTGGCGGCCAGCAGCGCCTACCTCAAGTCCCTGGTGGTGCACGACAACCTGCTAAACCTGGACCATGACATGGTGAGCCCGGCCGTGTTCCGCCTGGTGCTGGACTTCATCTACACTGGCCGCCTGACTGACAGCGTCGAGGCGGCGGCGGCGGCGGCAGTGGCCCCCGGGGCCGAGCCGAGCCTGGGAGCCGTGCTGGCCGCCGCCAGTTACCTGCAGATCCCCGACCTCGTGGCTCTGTGCAAGAAGCGCCTCAAACGCCACGGCAAGTACTGCCACCTGCGGGGAGGCGGCAGCGGCGGCGGCGGCTACGCTCCCTACGGGCGGCCCGGCCGGGGCTTGCGGGCCGCCACGCCCGTCATCCAGGCCTGCTACTCGTCCCCGGCCGGGCCGCCGCCGCCGCCTGCCGCCGAGCCGCCGTCGGGCCCCGAGGCCGCGGTCAACACCCACTGCGCAGAGCTGTATGCCTCGGGCCCAGGCCCCGCAGCCTCACTCTGCGCCCCGGAGCGCCGCTGCTCCCCGCTTTGCGGCCTGGATCTGTCCAAGAAGAGCCCGCCAGGCTCCTCGGTCCCCGAGCGGCCGCTGAGTGAGCGTGAACTGCCTCCGCGTCCGGACAGCACTCCCGGTGCGGGTACCGCAGTCTACAAGGAGCCACCGCTCGTCCTGCCGCCGCTGCCGCCTTTGCCCTTCCAGAAGCTGGAGGAGGCCATGCCGACTCCGGATCCATTTCGAGGAAGCGGCGGCAGCCCGGGACCCGAGCCCCCCGGCCGCCCCGATGGCACCAGCCTCCTCTACCGCTGGATGAAGCACGAGCCGGGCCTGGGTAGCTATGGCGATGAACTAGTCCGGGATCGCGGCTCCCCGGGAGAGCGCCTGGAGGAACGCGGTGGGGACCCGGCTGCCTCTCCCGGGGGTCCCCCACTCGGCCTGGTGCCCCCGCCGCGTTACCCGGGCAGCCTGGACGGGCCAGGCACAGGCGCCGACGGCGACGACTACAAGAGCAGCAGCGAGGAGACGGGTAGCAGCGAGGACCCCAGCCCGCCCGGCGGCCACCTGGAGGGCTACCCGTGCCCGCACCTGGCTTACGGCGAGCCTGAGAGCTTCGGTGACAACCTGTACGTGTGCATCCCATGTGGCAAAGGCTTCCCCAGCTCGGAACAGCTGAATGCACATGTGGAGGCTCACGTGGAGGAAGAGGAGGCGCTGTATGGCAGGGCAGAGGCTGCCGAGGTGGCTGCCGGGGGCCGCCGGCCTCGGGCCCCCCTTTGGTGGCAGTGGGGACAAGGTCGCCGGGGCCCCAGGTGGCCTAGGAGAGCTGCTGAGGCCCTACCGCTGCGCGTCCTGCGACAAGAGCTACAAGGACCCGGCCACCCTGCGGCAGCACGAGAAGACGCACTGGCTGACACGGCCCTATCCGTGTACCATATGCGGGAAGAAGTTCACGCAGCGCGGAACCATGACACGACATATGCGCAGCCACTTAGGCCTGAAGCCCTTTGCGTGCGACGCGTGCGGCATGCGCTTCACGCGCCAGTACCGCCTCACCGAGCACATGCGCATCCACTCGGGAGAGAAGCCCTACGAGTGCCAGGTGTGCGGTGGCAAGTTTGCTCAACAGCGCAACCTCATCAGCCACATGAAGATGCACGCCGTAGGCGGCGCGGCCGGCGCGGCCGGTGCGTTGGCAGGCCTCGGGGGACTACCTGGAGTCCCCGGCCCCGACGGCAAGGGCAAGCTCGACTTCCCGGAAGGTGTCTTTGCTGTGGCCCGCCTCACGGCCGAACAGCTGAGCCTGAAGCAGCAGGACAAGGCAGCTGCGGCCGAGTTGCTGGCGCAGACCACGCACTTCCTGCACGACCCCAAGGTGGCGCTCGAGAGCCTCTACCCGCTGGCCAAATTCACTGCCGAGCTGGGACTCAGCCCGGATAAGGCGGCAGAGGTGCTGAGCCAGGGCGCGCACCTGGCCGCGGGACCGGACGGCCGGACCATCGACCGTTTTTCTCCCACCTAGAGCGGCCCTCGCAAGTGCTCCCGGCGCTGCCCGGCGGCTCGGGGACAACTGGTAGCAGCGGCAACGCCGCAGTGGTGGCCCCACCTTTCTAAGCCTCACCTGGCCTCACTGCTTTGTGCCTTAGCCCGGGGGAGTCGATGGGGGAAAACCCCGGGACGGGGGTGGGATAGGGGAAGGGAGATTTATATTTTTGATATCAGCTTTGACCAAAGGAGAACCCTGCCTCTCCCCGTGGTTCGGTGGCCCCCTCCCCTGGCCCCGTGCTGCTCTTGGGGGGAGGGGTGTCACCATTCGAACACTCCCAGCCCTACCTCCGGCCCTTGCGACCACACCCATTCTCACTGTGAATCTCCCCCGCTGGGGTCGGAGCGTTGGGCACAGTTGGGGAGAGGGGAGGGGACTGAGCCGGCCGGAGGGCCTCCCTGCCCCCGCTCCTGCCCAGCCCGGGACTGATAATGTGAAGTTCCTCATTTTGCACAAGTGGCACTAGCCCCAGGGCCAACCCTTCCCTTCCTCACCACCAGGATGGGCAGCTCTGGAGCCAGGGATGACAGCCCTGGCCCACCTGTCTCCCCTTCGAGGTGTCCCCCTTTTCTCCCTGGGGCCCCGGACCATATTTATTGCATGCGCCCCGGGTGGCCCCTATCCTGAGCCCAGTTTAGCTGGGCTGGAACGAGGTCTCCTTGGTTCCCTTCTGTCCCTTTGTATATTCCTACTCTGTACACAGGCTCTTCCAGAGCCGCTTCCATTTTCTATACTCAACCAAACAGCAATAAAGCAGTAACCAAGGTCCCTAATCCTGTGGCTCTCCTGCCCCTGCACCAGGGTGGGTGACAGGGCCCCAACACAGGTGTACAGGCTTGAACCTGCCTCCCCTCCCCAGTCCCAAAAATAGACCAACAGGAGGTCGATTATGTTTCATAACTAAAAATTTATTAAGGAAACAAAACCAGGGTTTCAAATGGGACAGAAAGAAAGGTGTTCTCCCCGCTTCCTCCCAGCCAGTGGCCTTCACAGTCAGGGGAGAGGACTTCAAAGGAAGTAGCCTGGGCCTTACAACTCAAGAGCTGGTCTTCTGAGTTCTGAACCCTGGGCATTGGTACCCCCAATTCACTGTCCTGGGCTCTCCAGCACAGCCTTCTCCTGATAGGATCCTGAGCCTGAATAGGGCAGAGCACCCTTGGTGAAGCACTTCCTCCCAGAAGCTGGTACAGGCAGGCAGTGGCTGTGGTCCTACCGAGATTTATCCGATTTATCCTGCTCCACCTGAGACTGTCTTCCAGTCCTCCTCCACCTCTGTGCTGCACTGCCAGGAATTCATTTCTGCTAGAGAGCCTCCAAGTGAGGCTGTGAACAGAGGAGCAGCCAAAACCCCTCAAAGGGTCCCTGGGTCCCCTTTTCTGGGCAGAGAAGAAGAGGACAAAGCCAGAAGCAGTAAACACTCAGGCACCCGGCACACATCTCTGGGATCCGCCCTACCAGCTTGGGAGCTTCTGAGGTGAGGGGGTTGGAAAGGAAGGAAGGACAGCTTGGAAGGCTTTATCTGGTTCTTGTCACAGGTGGCAGGGGGAGACTGAAAACGAGAAGCCCCACAAGGAACTGAGGTGAGGAAGTTGAGGGGCCTTAGGGTGATGAAAGGGGCCAACTAGGAAGGGAAGGCAGGCAAAGAGGGAACAGGAAGAGTGAGGAAATTTCCCAAGTGGGTACTAGAGTGAAAGGAAAGCCAAGGATGGGAGAAGATGCAGGTGGAGAGTCCCTTCCCTCTAGACCCGTGACTGCCCAAAGGGGAAACAAGGGCAAAGACTGACGTGGACAGAAAGAGAAATGTGTGTGTGTGTGTGTGTGTGTGTGTGTGTGTGGTGTGAAGGGCTAGGGCTGCTGTTATGGACAGAACCCAATGTGGGTCCATAGGGAATCTAGGCCTCAGGGAGATGGAGACACCCTGGGCACGCTTTCTGACAGCCAAAGCCTCGCAGACATTCAGGACAGAGGTTCTCAGACTGAAGGGGGCTGTCAGTTTGCTTGCATCTGATGGAAACTCTAGAACCTCTGCCCTATTGCCACTAAAGAGTGGCTGGGTCCCCAGGGTGAGTACAGGCCTCCCTCCAGCCCTGTAACCAGACAGGAGGGAGAAAGGCTGAGAGTTGGTGGCCTATCTGGCGTGTCCACCTGCTGTCACTGTAGCCAGTCACCTCCCTGCTAAATCTTGGCAGCCCAGGAGGGTCCCAGCAGCTTCCGCCTGACCCTCGGGAGGGGCTCTGTGAGGAGCGGCTCCCCCACAGCACGGCCACGGCGTGAGGTTGGAAGAGGATGGTTTATTATCTGGGTGGATTGGTGGCTCAGGCACGTGGACATCTTCCGTGCTACACTGGGCACCTGGTGGCTTCTCAGGAATGGTTCCATGGGGGTGGGCCCCAGTGTGGCCCCCTCAGCCCACCTGGGCCCACGTAAGGAAGGCTGGGATGTCCCTCACAGGTACATTTCTCGTCAGTGCCTTCACACGTAGGTTCCGGTCATCAGTCAGCAGCACCACCTCCCGCAGCAGGCGGATCGGCTCCTCTGTTGGCACAGAAAGCAGGTGGGCTCTATTGAGGATACAAGTGTCAAATGCCACTTCTTGTTCTGAGGGGAATGTGGTCTTGGGAGAGGCAAGTCTCTTCCTTCTTCTAGACTTGTAGTACCATTCCCCTGCTGCTTAGAGGGTCAAGCTAGGCAGGAGCTGTGCTGCTGCAGTGAACTCCCACTTCCCACTCAGGGGTCCTGAGCCTGGTGCCTGAAGTGATCTCAAACTGCTGGCATCTACAGACCTGATTTCCAGGACTCTGAACTAATAGGAAGCAGCCCCTTGCACTGACTACTAACTATTGTGATGGCCCTAGATTCTTATTACCCACCCACCCCAACACATTCTCTCCTACTAAGGCCAGGGTATGTGTCAATGTTTTATGCATCCAAAGGTTAAAAACTGAAGACGAGTAGAAAGTGGGAACAGAGCTTGCAAATATGACAGAAGGGGTTAGCTCCATGGAGCTCTCAGGAGAGGCTGTGTTAAAGGGGCCTTGTGGATATGGCCAAAAGATCTATTAAATAAATGATCTACGTACATTTAATAGTACAGAGGGTAAAAGGAAGGGAAGAGGCAGGATTGTTCTCACAGCTGTCTTGTGCCCCAGGCAGCTCTGTGCCTTCTAGATTTCCTTATGCACTTTTGTAAATACACACACTGGTGTATGTATAGACCCCATAACACTGAGATCATATGAGCTGCACTGGTGTATGTATAGACCCCGTAACACTGAGATCATATGAGCCGCACTGGTGTATGTATAGACCCCATAACACTGAGATCATATGAGCCGCACTTTACTCAGATTTCACACACTTAAAACACCCTTCTGTACCAGGATAGATAGCCTTCGTCTTTTTAGATAACTTTTACAGCAGTCTTTCCCTGTCTCTGGTTAATAATGCATGGGAGAGAACTTAAAGTGGGGCTCAACAATCACTCAAGTGACACCCCCAGGCCCTTGGGCATGCCTACTTGGGTGGCAGGTCTACCCCTTAGCCCTGACCAGGCATTTCCTAGTGGAGGTCTGGTAGAAAGCAAAGGCACAGGAAATGTCCTGTGGTGTCTGGGGACCGCTAGGGCTAGAGGGCTGGGGGATTGCAAACATTCATGTCTGACCTGAGTAGTTCTGGGCTTGTGAGCTCCAGGCAGGGAGGCTGAGAATTGGCTTTCAGCCTAGGGAGGAATTTGGGGATGAAGAGGGAGAGGCTCATGGGGCTGATGGGTGGTGAGGAAAGGGAGAGGAAAAAGAAGAGGGCTGTGTACAGAGGGTGATGAAGGTGGCTCATGAGTAAGGGAGGTCTCAGACCCTTCTGTTGCCTGAGCCTGGAATGCGAGTGTGTGGTGGGGCAGTGGTGTGGGGTGCTACATGGGCTTCCCAGCTGTTGTCTGGGTCTGTCTGCAACTCCTGCCCTGGGCCTCAGACCAGAAGAGTCCTAGGCCTTAGGTCAGCCAACAAGGGCCCAGCATTGCTGGCAGGGGTCTGCAGGGGTTTCTGTGGATACTTTGAGACATTTTTAACAATAAACATCCTCTGTTTTGACACTGGTAACTTCACTTTGTTAGAAACCAGAGACTGTCATCTTGTCAGGCCCCATCCGCCATAATCCACATGATTTTAAAATTCAACATCGTTTACACATAAACATTTGGTGACGGTTTCTCTGTGAATCTGACAAGTTAATCTGCTAAGAATTCACACTGACAAATGGAGTTTGATTACACCAGCCGTTGCTGATGTAATTTTGATGGGGCGGTCCCCAGGATGGCAGTGGGTTTCTGTAGGCTGTTGGGGAGTGATTTGGGGTGTGTGTGTGTGTGTGTGTGTGTGTGTGTGTGTGTGTGTGTGTGTGTGTGTGTATGTGTGTGTGTGTGGCAGGACTAGTAGAGACTGAGTCCAAATGCATCTGGGCTAAGAATAAAACAGTTTAGTGGCTGTGGATTGTTGGAGCCACACTTCTCCACAGGCCCTCTGCAATCCTGCTTCCCCTTAAGAAGCTGCCCTGGGGCAAGGCACAAGCTCCTCTGTTTGGCTCAGCCAGAATTCTAATTTGTCAGTTGAACATTCCAGGCCTGGCCCTCAGGGAGAGGACCTGTGGCAGGACCCTCTGTGGAACAGCAGTTGTGGACTCCAGACTAGCTCCTGGTGTAGACACAGCGTGAGTGAGGGCTGTACTAGTGTGAGGGAGAAGACAACTCCTGGGTTAGCCAGCAAGCCAGGACGGAGGGTGTGAACAGAGGAGCTAGAGCAGTCACACAGACAGAAAATGATGAGACTACATAGGTGTCAACAGAGACCCACTGATGGAAATCACTAGCTCAGCACATGATTCCGAGCCAGGGGGTAGAAACAGGAAGAAATGTCAGAATCTTGGGAATCAGTAGCAAAATCTCCTGTGTGTCACTGGCCCCGTGGGGCTGTGCAGGACACTCAAGGCTGAGCTGGTCACACACTTGAGAGTTCTAGAGTGGCCCAGAGGTGGGATTCTGCTCACCAAAACATTTTAAAACTCAGCTCTGGGATCAGTCTTTAAGCTCTCCACTACCTCCAGCTCCAGTTAGCCTGTAAAATGCTACAGCTCAGTGCAATAGAGATCAGGAAAAAAGGCCTGCCTATTCCTGGCTAGGGAGAACCTCCACTGCAGGCCTGATATGGGTTAACATTCAAGGGATGTCTTGAAATGGGTAAGGAGGTGAGCATGGCCAAGAAAAAGTACGCCCACTAGAGGCTCTGCTTCTCAGGGCCACAGAGGGCTGGGATCCGGAGACCATGGCCAGAACAAGCTATATTGAATCATAAAGACATTCTCACTGTCAGAAGGAACTTACTGAGGCCCAAGAATGGAAATGGATGCAGTCTGAGTGGGAAAGCTCACTGCCTAGAGCAGGCTTCTTGAACTATTGAGGCTCATTCCTAGTTGTCCCCAGATCACCTGACATTCTTTGGGGACAGGGAAGGAGGCCTAACCTCTGGAAGAGTGAACAACAAGCTGGCCTCAGGCTTGTATAAACCCAAATGGGCTTCTTAGGCCAAGGTCAGTAGAGGGACTCTTCTTAGGGACTATGGATGTGTAGAATAAAGTATGGCAGAGGGTTAGGATAAAGTAGATGGCCTGGGGGGAGGCCAAGCTGTACCTTTGCTGGTGGGCATGTAATCCTTAGCCTTGTCTTTGCAGTAGTGCAGGCAGCAGGAGAGGATCAGGTCATCGTTGTTACCCTGGAGGAAGACAGTGTGAAAAGCACCACTGGGCAGGAGGGGGCGCCATGTAGAGGCAGAGGTACTTCAGGGCTATGTCCTGGAGTCTCTTTGAGGCGTGCTCTGGCTCTGTTTGGCTGAGTCTAACTGTCCTCAGTGATCTAGGGTACAAGGAACTCTCCCTTCCCGGGCTTTGATAGTGGCTACCCCTCAGCTGCCCAGGTTTAGAGGCCTTCTTTTACTCCCTCCTTTTGGGAATACTTTTAATAGTGGACCATGGGTTTTCCCTTCTTGCTTGGGGTCTCACCAGCTGTCCAGTGATATCCTCACTACGGAAGGCGATGGATTCAAGTTCATTGCCACGGCTGGTCAAGGCCCTCAGGCAGGAGTCCCGACTCTCAAACCTCCGTTCAAGGAACTCGATGGATTTCCGGGCCTTTTCTTGCACTACACGGGCATAGCCTCCAGCCCGGTGGTCTGTCTCCTGCCCTTTGGCGAGGCCATCCAGCTCATTGATCACTGATGAGACAGTTTACAATCAACAGTTATGCCTGCCCTCATCTCCTGGTCTCTGCCCACTTACTTTCTCAGCCAGGCCCCTACACAGACAACAGAGACCACCTCTCCACAGGAGTGTTCCATGAAACTGTGGTAGGGTGGGCACTTGTGGGGATGAGAAAGGGTCCTAAGACTTTTAGTGAAAGGAGCCCCAGCTCCTTTCTGCCTCTTTGTCTGAGCCCTAACTTCCTCTCAGGAAGAACTTACAGGATTTTCTGGAGCTGGCATTTCTTAGTTACAGGGTCAAATTAAAAGGGTACCCTGGAAGAGGCAATAGGACATAGCAGCAATAGGGTAAGGTGCCCTTCCACAGCTACTTGGGTCTGAACCACAGCAGTCTAAAAGGGAACAGGGTTCTATTGCCTGCTCTGGCAGAGTACAGGGAAGCCACCAAGGCAGAAGGATGGCCAGACTTACTTGCAAGGGCCCTGGTATTTCATAAAACCATAACCCTGGCACATTACCTCCTTGATACTATGTGTGTGTGTGTGTGTACACACGCTCGCAAGCCTGTCTGCTTGTCTATGTCTGGGACATGGCTTCATTTTCTGGTGAAGATTCTTTCCAAAATTCCAGCCAAAAGCCTGAGGTCAAGTGGGAAATATGCACTCCTTGGGGGCTTGGGGAGAGTTTGGGGTCTGAGGCCTTTCCTTAGTACAATGATTCATGGCTTGGGGAGTCGGCATGAGCAGGCTGTTCCATGGTGAGCCTGGCACTCATTGTCTGGGTATTCAGAAACATTTTCTGGAAAGGGCCCATATGGGAACACACACACACACACACACACACACACACACATCAGACACACATCCATGCCCATGCTTTTAGTACCATGAAGCTGTAAGGTCCACACAATGTGTGGTAGTGGTGAATGGGTGTATGGTACAGCAAAAAGAACATCAAACAGGAAAAACTGGTATTCTATCCCAAAATCTGCTTTCCTGCTTCCAAACTAAACAGGCTTCAAAGGGGACGCTTGTTTGTGCTTCTGCACCAGGCGGGACTTCTCAATGCTGGGGTCAGACCTAAAGAGCACAGAGCAGGTTAAAGAGCACAAGACACAAGCAGGGAAGGCTTAACCCTTTGCTGCTCTGGCCATAGGGTAGGAGTCTACCAAGGAAAGCATGAGTGAACAGGAACTCCCATTACAGGCCTGAGAGTATAGGATCTGCCTAGCTGCTACAGGGTCAAAGCGCCTGGCCCGTGTGGTTGCAATACAGCTTTCAGTTGCTAGTATCCTTAGGGTCATTGACTTTGCTCTGAATGTATCCTCTAAGTTTTCTTATGTTTGTCCCTTTCCTACCAATCTGTATTGCTCTACCAAATGTAAGCTCTTCAGGACTAAGGGCCACAGCTCCGACTTTGACTGTAATTCTCAGGAACAAACAGATTAAGTCCACAACAGGAGCACAAGCAGTGCTGGTAGCTGCTATCCTAGGAAGATGCAGGGTTACCGCCTCAGTTTCGGGAGGCAACCTTGAGACACCAGTGAGTGTTCTTGGTTATACTATTTCCTGACTATCTAGCAAAAGTGACCAATCTACTCTCTTTTCCCTAACTAAGACCCTCCTGGGAGGAAAGTACAGTGATACAGTCTGTAAGCAGTCTACCTAGTACCCAGAGAGGCAAGTGGAAAGCTCAGGGCAATGTGGCAGTTCTGCTGCTGTGCCTTATGACAGAAGCTGCTCTTCTTCTGAAGTGCAGTAACCCTTCCCTTAGGTCTAAGGGCTTGGGTTTAAGAGGTTCTGTCCAGGCCACATGGGGAGGGGGAAGGAAGACAGGGAGGGAGGAGGACTGCTTCAGTGCCAACATTCTCAGGTGGTGCTAACGTGTTTCCCACAACCCCCCAGGGTTCTACAGGCTCTGCAGGGGCGGATGTTTCCTGCCCTTTGTTTCCACCCCCATCTGGCACTAAGACACTTGGGACTGGGAGGGAAGGCCCAATGGAACATCTTGGCATGGATGTCAGAGGTGGCCTGTCAGGCAGACTGCCAGTCTGGTGCCTTTTCCAGAGACTAGGGCTCTCGAACTAGCTTCAAATAGCTTCTGGGAGAGGAGTGTTAAAAATCCTGGGTTTTGCACATACCCTTTGCCTCACCACAGTACAGCCATCAGCTATAGTAGCTACATCAGCTATAATTGACAGTTGCCCAGAGACCAAAGCATAATCTGAGGTTGATCCACCATGAAGCTCCTAAAACTAAGGGTCCCCAATAATCTGCCATCAGCTAGGAAAAGGCAGGCTTGCTGGACCATGAGATGCTCACCCTCCACCAGTACCAATGGCCCGAGTAGTAGGAATTGAAAGGCGTGAGCCAAAGGTCTTGCTCTGGAGGGTTCCTGTCAGCCTGGCCTTAGGCTGACATTGGCCAGAAGAATTTTACCTCGAACCAACAGAATGATCATGAAAAGCTACAAGACAATCAGACCAAAGGCATCTAACCACTTCAAAATCCTCCCAGCCTCCCTGCCAGACCACCCAGCAGCACTGCCGTTATCTGCCAGGGCTGAGTGTTTACCAATAACGGGAACCAGCTTTGCTGTTTTACTGCAAGCTTTATAAGGAAAAAAACAAGGGCTGGGCTCATGCAGCCGCTGGTTGCTGGGACACAGGAGTCCATTTGCTGAAGCAGTTTAAGCCATGGATCAGCCATAATAATTTGAACAACTCTGATTATTAAACAATTCTCCTTGCCCCACGCATTCGCTGCAAATCTTGTCTTACACATGCACAGCCAGGTCAGCCTGCCTGGCTCCCGGCATTTGTGGAGCGGCCTTGCTGTGCACGTGCAGGGTTGCTCTGTCCTCCCTCTCAGCTCACCGATGAGAGGCACCACCAGGATGTACTTCCTGCTCTCCAGCAGTCGAGCCAGACTGGCCAGGTGGTCAATGAAGCCGTTGGTATCTGGTACAAGGAACAAGGGTCTGATCTCCAGTTCCATCTGCCTCATCTGACTCTGGTCTTCCAAAACAGCCTGCAGGGACACAGAATGTGAGGGAGCAGAGAGTGAGCAGGCGGGTGAGCCAGGGCCCTGACTCAACAGTGTGTAAGCATCCTGCCCCCACACACCTCTTCTCCCTCCAGAGGCACAGCCACCCCTTCAGGCCTGAGGGACAGACCCACAGGCTGAGCTAAGCAGTGCAATCAAAATTAACACAGACCAAATGACCCAGGGATGAGGGATTGCTAAACCTTGGCTATTGCTGAGAAAGGACCCCCATGATATTAAAAGTAACAAGTTTCTGAAAGGATCTTAAGATTAGAAATCAAGATGGTGAAAACGGAGTCCGTAACTCAGCTAGGAAAGGGGCTTCAATATTATACAGGCAGCACACACAAGGGCACTTTCTCGGTCTGAACACTTATGAACATTAAAATCTGAACACCCACCCACCCATCTACCCATCCTCCCTCCCTCCCTCCCTCCCTCCCTCTCCACTCCTCCATGTCCCTCTTTAAAATGAGACAGGGTCTCATGCAACTGGTCTAAACTCATACCTGGTTTTATGCAGTACTGGTAATCTAACCCAGGGCTTCAGCATGCTAGCCAAACACTATCTCCAATCCCAGAATCTGTGGTTCCAACCTACTTCACTGTATACTTCAACCACCCGCCTACCCACTCCAAACCCTAATGAAATCAAACACAAGTTCTTTATTTAAAAAGTAGATACACATGTTCCAGTGTGGTGGCACACACCTTTAATCCCAACACTCAGGAAGCAAAAGCAGGCAGATTTCTGAGTTTTCAGACCAGCCTGATCTACAAAGTGAGACCCTGTCTAAAAAAAAAGGAGATACATGGGTTGATGAGATCCAACTTCTACAAATTACACTAATACATGCACATACATGTGTGCATGTGCATGCACACACGCATAATGTAAAAATTGAAAGAAAAAAGTGGATATTAGCAGAATGCTGCTTATCATTTTCTGCAGCAGGAGTTCATAAAGGTGAAGTTACAACCGAACCCATTCAAAGAGCAACCATCAGAGATCACACTGCTACTTTCTTTGCTTTGCACTATATTTCTTAAATGTGAGTCTTTTTGGCTTACTTTTTTTTTTTTTTTTTTTTTGAGACAGGGTCTCTCTACATAGTTCTGGCTGTTCTGGAACTTGATATGTAGGCTAGGCTGGCCTTGAACTCACAGAGATTTGTCTGCCTCTGCCTCCTGTTGGGATTAAAGGTCTACCACCCCCTAGCATTTTTGCTCTACTTTTACCCCTTTGCCACAACCCTATACAAGTAATATTATCACTGACTTCATTTTTTCCTTTAAATTGGCTTTATTTAAATCAGGACTTTTTGTCTTAGGCTCTTCAGAGCTATTATTCTAGGATATTAAGGATTTGATAACTGTCATATCCTAGTGCAAACTGAAATGCCATAATAAAAAATTGAGGTGCCCCACCCCATACTACTCAACAATCACCTCCATTACAACTAGCAGGTCTGTGTACCAACCACCCTCACCCTCTGAAGCCCGCAAGCCAGAGACTGTCTATGCTACAGGCTTTCACATCTCTGGGAAGCTCTGTGAACATCTGCAAAGCCCAGAGTCCTCTAGTCTGACAGTCTTACATGGGTGGCAATGGCCTGCTGGGATGGGTTTGGGGCATATCTGTCACTACAAGTATGTTCATTATTGTGCTATTTCCTCTGGGGATCATGGCCAGGAAGTAAACTGATCAGCTGGATCTATCTCTTCTGGCCGACTCTGTGTAGGGAGCTAGCCAGTACCAATGGGAATCTAGAAAAGCAGGTAGGCGGGTCCCAGTCCCCTCACTCCCTCTTATGGTCTTCTGAAACATAGCAACTAAAAAGACACAGACCCAGAAACCTAACAGAGGAAGTATATGTGCGTGCCAACTGAGATGGGGCCCACAGTGCCGTGCCTGGCCACCAACAGTCAGCAAGAAAGCTGCTTAGGCTTCACTAGAGTGACAGTAAAACTGAAAGGGCATGCCTTCAAGTGATGGGGGTGGCTTCTCCGTGACCTACCAGGGACCTTTCCCTATGAGTAAGTTGTTGCTGCCACTGCCACCACAGTTGGCGAAGACACAGGCCACAGGACGATGGCAGCATGAGAAATGTGGCTGAGAGACCAAGGCTGCTGAAATCCTCCAAATGATCTCACCACACAAGGGGAAAGTGTCGGCCACCTTCCCAGGAGTTTTGGGTCACTGTCCCTCACCAGAAAGCTGCCAACAGGACGGTAACACACATTTTACTAATCTCGGCTTGGGACATTCAGAAGAACAGGAAGTTGTCCTGCCTGATCAGGTTCAGCACTCTGCTGCCCTTCTTTATGCCGAAGAGTATCCTTTCTCCAGGCTTCTGTTCTCCACACAACTCTATCAGAATGCTTTTCCTGGAGCCCTGGGCTCCAAATCTCTGTCTCTCTGGAAGAGAGGACAGACTTAACAGGCTCTGCCACATAGCTTGTGAATGATAGGAGACCTAGCAGCACCTATAGTGACAGAGGCCCTAGTCTTAGGGAAGTACCATATCTGCTTCTCCTGCATCTGTTTTCTTACTCTGAGAAATGACATGCAACCCTGTTTAGGCTTCCATTAAAGAAGTTGCTGACTGCCATTTCCTCCCCTGGGTGAACACTGGGTTCCTATGTCCTTGAGCATCTCACTTATATTTTGTTGGCAAGCAGGGGACCACTAAGTCAGACAGCCAAGGATGGCTGGGGGCAAAGTGAAGCCACCTGGGGTTTGATGACAGGGCAGATACAAAGCCTAGAGTAAGGTTCAGGGAAGCACTAACTTCCTTGAGTACCTGGAGGTCTGGTTAATGGCAGAAAGGTGAACTGGCCATAGCCTTTCAGGGAGGTAGCAAATGGTTCCCTGGGAATGGGATAGAGCCAAGCTGCGTGTGGTGGTCAAAGCTGGGCTGCCCTCATCCGGTCCCAGGGACGCCTGCAGACAACTTCCCCTAACCTGGCTCTGCCCAGTGAGTCACCACACAACTGCTTCCTGTTCCCCACATGCCCTCATGGAGCCTCAAGAGATTAGACAAGGTTGCTGCCTCTTCTTCTAGGGTACCAGCGGGCTTGGCGGGTGAGGGGAGTCATACCTAGGTCACAAGATTAGTTCGACACCAATAAAAAGAATGGCAGATCAAGACGAGCTTAGGAGTCAGGCTCTCTGCTTTGGGTGTCCGTGTTTCCGGCCCTTTCTGAGTGGTGCTGTGTGTGTTTAGCATTTGCCCTCCCAACTTTTCCAGATTTTACCCGTCAGATTCCTGGCAGCTGTGCACGGCGCCTGTGCCGGCCGTCACGTCCCATTCTGATCTCTGGGTCGCACGGTGAGAGAAGGACACAGGATGCGCAGGGAGTGAAAAAGTGGTGTGGTGGGGACAGTGCCAAGTCCTCACTCACAGCCATGGGATACGCAGGGAGAAGGGGAAGCATGCTGCTGTGGAGTTCAGAGGCCGGTAGTGAGATTTATTTTTGTTTGTACGAGTAAAAAGCTGCAGAAGCCTCTGGTGGGAGTAGGGGGGGGCGTGCAACTGGAATGCTGAGATTCAGACTGATCAGCCCTGGCCTGGAGTCAAATGTGCTGACCTGGAAGGAGAGTTCCACAGGAGCCCTCCGACTGTAGCTCAGCCTGGGCCACACTGGCTCTTAGACAGTGTACTGCGAGCCTGAGGAAAGTGTAGGCACTCCAAGCTGGGTGTGGTGGCAGATAGGAGGACTAGGAATTCAGTATCATCCTTGGCAAGAGACCTTGTCTCAAAACAAAGCAAAACGAAAAACAAACAAAAAAACCTAAAAACCCCAAGCAAACACATAAGCAAGCAAACAAACAAGACTTAAAAAAAATAAAAAGAGTACATATTCCAAGTCAGACTGGTGGCAGTAAGGGCCATGCTGGCATGAAGTATGCAAAGAAAAATAACTTCAGTTTGGGGAAGGTGCTAAGCATCCAACCAAGAGCTTCCTTAAGCCAACTGACAAGACAACTGAGAGAGAGACACACACAGTATGCAATAGCTAAAGAAGTTGATAAGTTGCATCTCTAAGAGGGCTCCTTTACAAGTTGAGTTCCTTCTATACAGTGAGCAAGATTTTATAATGCTAACACACTGAAAATTGAGACTCAAAATTAAAAAAAAAAAAAAAAAAAGCAATGTAATTGGGTAACATAAGAAGACACAACAGATCATGAAATGGGGACAGAACAGGTAGACTTAGGACATCCACACTCCAAAATGTGGCTGCTTCCTTTCCTTCAAAGGGTGATAGAATTATGTAAGCTCTGTATTCTTCATTACTCTGGATATTGAGTAATGTCATTACCAGAAATGAGAGGTTTTATAACATCGCAAACTTCGACATTCACACTGCATGTGAAAGTACCTAACTTTGTACCTGACACACATATTAGTAATAACAATAATAGTTTCTATTCTTGCACATCTTTTACATTCTGTGTGACTGAGTGACCATCAAGGACACCAGTAGACAACCGAACTGGGAATAGGGAGGAGGCTCAGGAGCATTTACTTCATTTAAGAACGTATTTTTATTATTTTCAATTGTGTGTGTTTGTGCAGGTATGCGCAGATGCTTATGGGGGCCACAGGTGTTGGATCCCCTGGAGCTGGAGTTATAGGTGGTCTTGAGCCTGTGGTTCCTGGGAACTGAACTGGGTACTCTGGAAGAACAGTTAAATGCTCTTAACTGCTGAGCCACCTGTCTAGTCCCAGGAGTATTTATTTCTATTATGAGACTAACAGCAGCTGGGTACAGTGGTATGTGCATGTATTCCCAACTAGCTGGGATACTGAGTCAAGAGGATCACTTGAACCCATCCGTGAGTTTAAGGCCAGCCTGGACAGCACAGTGAGACTCTTTTTTGTTTATGTATGTGCACATGTGATGTATGCATGTGAGTTTACAAAGGCCACATGAAGACAGCCAGGTATCTTTCTCTATGGATTTTCACCTTGTCTTGAGACAGGGTCTCTCTGAAAGTAGAAATTTGATGTTTCAGAAAGGATGGCTGGCCAGCAGACTCCCAGGGTCCCCTTGGTCTGCCCTTTCCCCCATGCTAGGGTCATAGGCACATGCAGCTATGTCCTGCTATTTACGTGGATGCTGGAGATTCTAACTCAGGTCTTTCTGCTTACAGAGTAAGTGATCTCTCAGTCCCAATCTTATTTCTGAGAAGAAAAATGATACTTCTGATTTTAAAATTTAAAAATAAAGATACTTCTAATGTTAAATTTTAAAAATAAAGATTCATTTTAAAAAAATGTATGTGCACTGTGTGTGCCTGTGTGAGTTTATGTGCACCACATGTATACAGGTCCCTGTAGAGGCCAGAAGAGGGCATCTGGATCTATGAAACTGGAGTTGGAGGCAGCTGAGGACCACCATGCGGGTGCTGGGAGACAGACAAGCCCAGGTCCTCTAAAGAGCAGTACTCTTTTGTTTTGCTTTTTCCCTTGAGACAAGGTTTCTCTGTGTTGCCCTGGTTGTCCTGGAACTCACTCTAAACCAGACTGCCTCAGACTCAGAGATCCACCTGCCTCTGCCTCCCAAGTTCCAGAATTAAAGGTGTGTGCCACTCCCCAACCCCCTCCAGCTGAGCAGTACTCTTAACTGTTGAACAATTTCTGTTTATTTTTTGACAGGGCTTCATTATATTCCACAGGTTGGCCTCAGGCTTATGATCCTCTTGCCTCAACTTCCTGAGTAGTGAGAATTACAAGCACACACACAACTGTGTCTGACATTACAACTTATTTTTAAAAACTACCTGGATTGTAAGTGAAGAAGAGGCAAAAGAAAAAAGAGTGGTGAGATCATTGTTGGCAGAAACCAAAGGGAGCAGATAATACATTGGCTACTGAAAGCAACAGAACTTCCCCTGAGAAGTTCTTAGAATCCCTTTTCTGGATGTCCAGAAGCACCACAGGTTGAATAGATGCTTAAACCAGGTGTGGTACATGTTCATAATCCCAGCATTTGGAATGGGGAACAGTATATGAGGACTGTCCTGAGTTTGAGGCTAGCCTGTCTCAAAAACAAAAAAAACAAAAGAAAAAAAGAAGTATATTTGCTTGCCCCTTCCCCAATGATAAGGTCTCTGCAGGATGTGATAACGCACCCCTTTAATCCCAGCACTTAATAATAGGCAGAGGCAAGCTGATCTCTGTAAATTCAAGGACAGCCTGATCTACACAGCAAGTTCTAGCTACACAGGAATGCATAGTGAGATCCTGTCTCAAAACAAACAAACAAACAAACAAACAAACAAACATAGGGTCTCGGTTGCTTAGGCTCATCTTGCTCAATCTTGAGTTCAAGTTATTTTTCCCTCCTGAGTCTGAATCCTGAATAGCTGGGATTACAGGTACATCGAGAGTTAACATAGGGCATAGTTGTTCTAAGAGACAAATGAACTTAATTACATAGTCTCATCCAGTAAATAATACTTTAAAGAAAACCTGGAGGAGTTAAAAAGTTTTTTTAAATAAAAATTGTATATGCGTAAATCCTTTTTTCTGTTTTTTGAGAAAGGTTGTAACTCTGGCTATCTTGGAACTCACTCTGTAGACCAGGCTGGCCTTGAACTCACAGCAATCCGCTTGCCTTTGCCTCCTGAGTGCTGGGACTAAAGGCGTGTGCCACCACCGCCTGGCTCACATGAGTAAATCTTTTGCTTGCATGTATGGGCTATGTATCAAACACATGTGTAGTGCCCACAGAGGCCAAAACAGGGTGTCAAATCCTCTGGAACTGGAGTTATAAACAGTTGTGAGCTGCCATGTGGGTGTTGGGAATGGAACCCAGGTCCTCTAAAAGATCAGCCAGTGTTCGTAACCACTGAAACATTGCTCTAGACTCTGAATTTTAATAAATAACTCTTGTTCTGAAAAAGCCAAAGAAGTATATTATTCTCTCTCGTGGAGAATGAGGGCTAGCATGACACTTGCTGAGCCTGCTATAAGCATCAGTCTAAAGGTGTTTCAGATAAAGGCTTGACTATTCTGAGATTCTAGGGGAAGACAGAACCCTGTGGTTGCTGCAGGAGCCAATGAGGTGGCAGCAGCTGGAATCAGCTAAAGGTCCAGCACCATGGTATGCAGAGAGGCTTGGAGCAGGCTTGGGCGGTGCCCAGCTCTGCAGACTGATGTACTTTCCTGCCCAGGGGTGAACGTGCCCCTGGACTGGTAGTGTACTGGCTCCCACACTGTCTCCGACAGCTAGGAGCCAGGGTTGAGTGTCTGCCTTCCGCTAGCTTCCATACAGGTGTGTGTGTGTGTGTGTGTGGGGGGGGGGTGCTCTGTGCATACCCCATTGTTCCACAATGTCTCCCCCCACTCTGGCTGGGTGGTAGTGTGAATGGACTATGGCTATATTTAGAGTGAAACTCCTGGGGCTACCACAAAGGAGTGACTGCATCTTCAGGAGGGTGGGTGGGAGGGAAGGGGACAGGGTAGTGAAGCTATTTTCAGAACACATGTCATTGCTGGCTACAGAGCAAGACTGTGGCCATAATGCAGAGGGAAACAATAGCTGTGGGCAGAGGAAGAGCCTGTTATGTTTCAGGTGGGATGTTTGCAACTGCTCAGGAAACCTGACCCCGCCCAGCAGCAGCACAAATCACAGGAGAGCCTCCTGGAGTCAGGGGAGGAGGTAGGCGATTCACAGGGCCAGGACAGTCTGAGGTGCCAATAGGCCATGACTTCTGCCTGGAGGAGGATTTTTCAGTGACTGCTTGGCCCTGGGTGCCTAGTGAGGAATGAAACCCTTCTGACCAATTTCCCAGACAAACCATGTACCTTGCTAAGGACTCTGGACATCTCCTAAGAATGGCAGTGCAAATAAAAACTCAGGAAGAAAGCAGTAAGGCAGACAGGACCAATATAGTAGGAAGCATCATCCTGGGCAATAAGGTAAAGCCTGGGCTAAGCCAAAGCGTGTGGTCCCAAAGCCCTAGGTGCGTGGACTTGGCACCCTTCACATCTAGGGGCCTGCCTGGGCTCTGCAGCTCTAGCTGAACAGGCCCTGAGAGCTCCCCACACCCCTTTTCTGACCTCTAGTCGGCCCCACTCACCAGTCTCTGTGCAGAGCCGGAAGCAGGGAGGGACAGGCTGCAGAAGGAGGCCAGGCCTCGCCTCCCCCATCTCTACAGATGAGCCCAAGGGTCTATGTGGGAGCAGGGAAGTGGAGGTGTGGCTACAGTTCCAGATCTCACTTGGACTTTATAGCCATCCTGGGGCGAGGGGCTTTTGTTCAACCCCATCTTCATATCCCCTTCCCCAAACATGTGTGGTTCCTGTTTTGCTGCATCTGTAAAAGGCGCTGGGAGCTGGGGACCTGCCTTACACCTCTCGGTTAACACCCTGGAGACTGATGGAGTTCAGAGCAGTGTAATTTACAGCCCATCTCTCCGATCTTAATTCACTGGATGCTCCTTTCTTCCTTATTGTATTAGTGTGACCCAGGTACCTGCCAACAATAATGGCCTCTCTAGCTAGGAGCCTCTCCCCTACTCCCAAGACAATTTATACCTTTTCCTTGGGATTTTCCCCCTTAAATTAAACAAAAAGAGGAAAAATAGAGAAGGTTAACACGGGTTTGAAGCACTGAGGCCCCGTGGTTCTGGGCAGGGAGCCAATGGCCTGAGGGCACACACATGTGTGTGCTCTCCCAGAAGGGCCTTCACCGGCCCTGTTTTACAGCTACCTCGGCACAGACTCCAGGGTTCACGCATATGGCCAGACAGATGTGTCTGGCTTACGTTCAAGGCTGGAAAATGAAGAATTATGGAAGTGAAGGGCCCCGGGCATTAAAGAGAAGGGGGAGGTAAAGGGGGGAATTTTTCCTCTGCTGAGAAATCCTCCTGTGGCTATGGGGCTGGAGGAAGGAGGCTGACAGGAGGCAGGGCCGCCAGCAGCAGTACATGTGGGGCCTGTTCTTAAAGGGGCCACAGCAACCAACTCTAAATAGAACTGTGGAACACAGTCAGTGGCCCTGGAAATTAGGTCTAATATTAGGCCCCCAATCATTAGGATTGTTTATTGCTTGCATGGCCAACCTGGATAGTGTACTCCGGCCAAAGATGGATCCACCTCAGCATGTGTTCTCACAGAATCTTCCTCCCCTCTCAGGAGAGTCTCACTATGCAGCCCAACCTACATACTTCAGATTCAGTGTAAAGTTCTACTCTGGCCTTGAACTTGTAATCTTCCTGCCTAAGCCTCTTGAGTTTCAAAACATGAAGTACTACCCTGGCTTGTTTGTAGCTGATCTTTCAAAAATAATTTCCTATTTCCTTATTTATTTATTAGGTGAGGTGGAGGGAATAGGTGCATGTGTCACAGAGTATACAGAAGTCAGAGGACAGCTTTCAGGAGTCACCTCTCACCTTTCATCATGAGTCCTGGAAACTGAACTCAAGATTGTCAAGCTTGGTGGCAAGTGCTTTTACCTGCTAAGTCAACTTGCCAACCCTGCACTTGATCTTTTTGTTTGTTTGTTTTTTGAGAAAAGTCTCACTATGTGTAGTTCTAACTGTCTTTGGAATTTTCTATGCAGACCAGGCTGGTCTTGAACCTACAGAGATCTGCCTGCCTCTGCCTCCTGAGTGCTGGGATTAACAGGATGTACCATCACTCCCAGTTAATACTTTATCTTTTCTTTCCCCTGAGACAGGGTTTCTCTGTTCTAACTCTAGCTGTGCTTGAACTCACTTTGTAGACCAGGCTGGCCCTGAACTCACAGAGATCCGCCTGCCTCTGCCTCCGAGTGCTGGGATTAAAGGCGGGCGCCACCACCTGGCTAATTCTTTATCTTAAAAAAAAAAAACAAAAAACAAAACAAAACAAAACAAACAAAAAAAAAACCCTCACTCACATGCCAAATCACTTGTTTAGCTTCTTGAATAGCTTGAATAGCTTCTCCACTACATGGTCTGCTCTGAAAGGTCATCCCATATGCACTTTTGTGCATCCCAGCCATCAGGAGTCAATGCTCAGTATTACTTGCTAAACCGAGCTGAGAACATGGTCCCCGATTCCTAGGAATTCATAGTACAGTGGGGGAAAAGGCCCACAAATAACTGTAATATGAGACATGATAGCAGTTCCACAAATGAAGTATAAATCAATACTGCAGGAACCCTAGAGCAGAGAGATGAATTCCTCCTGGGGGAAATCAGGGAAGGCTTCACTGGGGAGATGGAGTTTCATTGGGTAATGCAGGGAAAATAGAATTTCAACAGGTAACAGAAAATGTGGAGTAGAAAAGGAGCCATTTGGATCGAGAGACAGACTCAGTAAAGATCTAAAAGTGGAAAATGGCAGAGGGGTGTAGGGAGTGAACAGAGAGGAAGGTTAATGTCACTGTCTGGGCAGGAGGCACTTTATACACACTGTTGGTCATCCAGAGGAGGTACATCAACTACAAGACAGGTGCTGTGCCAAGTTCATTTTATAGATTCAGAAACAGGCTCAGAGAAGTCAACCACTTTGCCAAGTGTCAGATAGCTAATAATGGCTCACAGGGATTGTGTTAAAGGGAAACAAAGCAGGAAAAACATACTGGGAGCAGACTGGAAGCCTAAAATGTCATTAGAAGGAATCAAACTTTATTTCACTAGCCAAGCAAAGGCACTGATGATTTCTGAGCAGGGAAATGGCTCTATGGGAAAAGAACTGTGAATTTATGGTGTGGCTGGAACCTGTTGGCCATACAGAGTACTACATAAGTCTAAGAGAGGCCATTCATACATTCTAAAGTCAGTGGCACTCTCTGGAGCTATACAATGCAGGACCCTAATAATTGCTACGGTTAAACAAGTCCCTGAACTAGGGTTAACAGTGGCAGTGGGACCTAGAAGGAGAGGAGGGGCGAAAGAACAGACAAGATATGATAAGAAATTGAGCCAGGCAGTGGTGGTGCACACCTTTAATCCCAGTATTCAGGAGGCAGAGACAAGTGGATCTCTGTGAGTCTGAGGCAGCCTGGTCTCCAGAGTGAGTTCTAGTTTAGCCAGGGCTACAAAGAGAATCCTTATCTCAAAAAACAAAACAAAACAAAACATACACATACACATACACACACACACACACACACACACACACACACACACACACACACAAAGAAAGAAAGAAAAAGAAAAAGAAAAAGAAAAAGAAAAAGGAAAAGAAAAAGAAAAAGAAATTGATAGCCAGGGAAAAAGGCCATGGTAGAATTTAAGATGATGTTCTACTTGCTACCATTGATGAAGTCAACCAAAAATTTCTGTTAAATACCAAGTCTGGTCAGCTTGCTACACTAAAAAACAATAAAAAGGATAGTGGAGTTTAAAAAGAAAAAAAGACAGAGGAAGCCTGGGAAAGCAGCTCTGACAGAAGACAACAGTGCACTTCACATGTGTCAAAAGAAAGCAGGAGAAAAGAGACTTAAGGACCCAAAGCTATACAGAAGTTAACCATAATGGGGACTTTGTTTTGGTGTTTTAGTTTTTGTTTTTTGAGACTGGCTTTCATGTAGCTCAGGCTGGCCTTGAACTTGCTTTGTAGCTGAGGATGGCTTTGAACTCCTGCTTTGTATCTCTACATCTCAAGTGCTGGAATTACAGACTCACATACCCATGCACAGTAGGACTAAGTCTGGTAAAAAACAGGTCCTAGGTAATTTCTTTTAACAACTGGACAGAGAGTCAAGACATGGAGGTGGTGACTAGAGATGGAACGTTTGTGAAGACTGATGGTGAGAGAGAAAAGGGCAGAAAGAGAAACTTGAAGAGGCTGCTGTTCTTTGGGCCACACAGAGGTTTAGTCAGACCCACGGGAGGTTTGTGAAGGTGGTCACATTACAACAGGCAGGTGTGCGGAGGTATTGTGCAATGCGTCCTAGAAGCAATAGGACGTGAGTATGTCTAAAAGACCAATTCCAACTGTTATCATTCCTCTCCTGGGGCAGGGTGATGAGACTAATCTCAGACAAATTGTGGGCTAAGCACTTTGGTGACAGTGTCTCATGCTAGCCTCTGGGGGATAGTAAGAAGGAGGTACTGCCATTCCACTTTGCAGATGAAGAAACAAAGTCTTCAAAGTTAAATTATTTGCTTAGTGCTATAAGGCTAGGTAAGTGTCAGATCCTGAATTATATCAAGTTTGCTTGACTTTCTGACTAAACCATATGTTGAAGCCAGCACATCAGGAGTGGTGATACCTGCCTTTGGAGGCATTTTGGAGGCAGAGGCAAGTGAACTCCATGAATTCACAGCCAGTCTGGTATATACAGTGAGTTCCAGGCCAGCCAGGGATACATAGTGAGACCTTGTCTCAAAATGGAGAAAGGAAGGCATTGGGGGAGGGGAGGTAAGAGAGAAGGATCAATAGGAGAGAGAAAGACAGGGGGAGGTGGGGGATTCAAGAGAGGTCTGAAGAAAGACCTAAAGACATACATGCTTAGAGAGAGACCTAAAGACATATTCTTAGAGATGCAGGAGCGAGAGAGGTTTAATGCTTTCCCAAGCACAAAGTCTACAAAGTAAGCATAACTTGCTTGGAGAAGTAAGTATTTAGTACAAGGAGACAGATCTGGCAAAGCCATAGAAAAAAACTTGATGGAAATGAAGATTTGGGTTTCCAGGAGAGCTGACAGTGGGGTAACCCATGGATGTAGATTAGGTAGCTTCTCCCTGGTAAGACATGGAGAGTCCTCTGTCCAAAGGGGGTTCTCCAATTACCTCAAGAACTCAGATAAGTAGCCTGTGGCTATGGCATCCTAATCCCCCAAGAAGGAGTTTCCCATGAATATCTATATATGGTGAAGGAGAGCTCTGAGTCCCTTAAATTGCATGTGGTGTTGACAGAGGCACAAGAAGAGTGACACTCATCAGACACTGAAAAGATCCTGCTTTGCCCTAGACCTCACAACGAGGGAACACCGTCTAAGTGTACACTATAGAGTATAACAACAGGATGCCCTGCTCACAGCATTTCATGCCTTGTATAGTCACACCCCCTGGTGGGAATCAGCTTCTCCAATTAGGCTTCACCTGGATCTTTTCCTGACGACGCTGCTGCTCAGCTATCTTCCTCGCTAGAGCCAGCTTCTTGGCCCGAAGTTCTCTGATGTCATCCTCGCCCCCACTGCCTTCGGCCTCTGAATCTTCCTCAAAGTCTTCAATTACCACATCTTCTTCCTTAGGGTGAAGGCATAGACAAAGGGAAAGAGGAGATTGTGAGCCAGGGTATTTAACAGACCCACTCTCTGTCCTTTAGTCCCCCATCCCGTCCTAATGGGGAGAATTCCTTGCCAAAGGTTCCCTGGAATGTGCTGGTAGGAGCTGTCACTGTTCCCCTCAAATTGCACCCTTACATGCTAGGGCTTTTTCTTACACTCATACCTGTGTCACTCACAATCACATATGTTCACACTTGTATTCTGTTTTCACATTCCTGGTTCTCCCTTGCACATACCCAAACACAAATTTTGGACTTGTGTTCATTTTGAAATTACAAATGATTCAAAGGGTGAACAATAGAGAAAGCTGAACTGCCCAATTTAAACCTAATTCATGCTAATAATCTGATAGGAATCAACTCTGGTCAACATCTGGGAGTTAAACAAGGAAGTTCCCTTGCCCCAGACATCAAGAGCAGATGCTGTAGCTCTATAGACCTTGCCCTGATTTCTTTTTAAGACCACAGCCTGGTGGTGTGGGGACTTCTGGGCCCCATTAAAAAAATGCACATAACATGGCCTTGCTCAGCTGCCCTCCAAGGGCCTAGGCAGAGTAAGTAGGAGGTAGCTGGCTAGTCTAAAGAGTCTCCTTGCCAGGCTGATCGAGCCTTCCCCAGGGATGGCACTTCCTCACTTGCAGACTCAGTTCTCAGCAGCCAATGCTCCCCGGGTGGTCCTAGCTCCATTCCTCACTCTCTCACTTTTGGCCTTGGTCAGAAGAGAACATACAGCTGCCCAAGAGAGCTTCCTCTGAGGGACAGCTAGCAGGGGAACATAGGGAGCGATTCAACAGGAGAAGGAAGATTCCTGTAATTCTAACAAGATGATAATGATGACTACACTGACAGCTACTAGCTACTCAGTGCTTTTTACGGGCTGTGTGTTTTCCATACATTAACTCATTTATTTCTCACAATAGCCTGTGTAATAGCTATTACCATCATAAATGACTATTAGCTTCATAATTGAAGAAGGAAGTTTGGAGTAAAATGGCCTGCTCAGAGCCACAAAGGTAGCAGGAAGCAGAATAGGGATTCAAATTCAAGTGAGTCTGATGCCCATGTCTGTTCTTACCAATCACAATGAACAAACCTGCAGGCCTGAATTCAGAGAGCAACCTCAGATCCAGGCTCAGCTTTGCCAGGCCTGGACCTATTCAGACAGACTGGGATTGTCTTCGTGAAGTGTGGTTACTAAGTGTCGGTAATGTGATGGGGAGGGGGATCTAGGGAAGATGGGTGGTTTGGCAATATTTCTAAGAACTACAAATTATCTTATTACAAAGAAGGATGTATAAGGATACCCCACCACCACCACATACACTTCTTCCAATTAGCCTGCAATTTGGGGAGATGAGAGCTAAGGATAGGATCTGTCCTGATAGGTTTGAGGGGGTTCTAGGGTGTTGTTCACAGGCACCATGTATTTGTCAACCTGGCCCTGGGAAGGAAGACTTCTCATTCATTTCCTTGCTCACAGGGTTAACGTGGACAGAAGCAAGTACAATACGATGCCTGCTGGCCCATGGGAGAAGAGTGTCCTTGCTTGCTGTGATCAAGGATGGATAGTTAGCATGGATAAGGAGTGAGCAGCACTGAGGTCAAAGGAGGGTCAGAGAAGCTTGTCTGAGGTTTGTTCAGCTCTCATAGCAAACGAGGAAGTGCAGGGTTATGAAATTACACAGAACAGGGTAAGTAGGGTTTCCCAGGGACCACTAACATAAAGGAACCCGGGAGACTCGTGGGAAAAGGAAGAAGTGGGCAGCGTGGTGTGGGTCACGAACCCTTGCTTGGTCAATAAGCCTCAGGAGAGTAGTGTGGCACAACTAGATCTGGCACCAGAGGTGGCTGATCCTCCTAGGGTGGGAGGAGAACCTCTGTTCCTAGCTAGGCTGTGCTGCTGGCTCTACTTCTCAGAGACATCTCTTACAGCCATGCTGGAGAGCTGGCTTTGTCCATCCTCCACTGTCTACTTTAGCCTTCCAGTGTGGGTGAGATAAAGGACAGAGGTATGGGCACCATGGCCCTGTGTTTCCCACACTGTATCCAGGGCCACAGGGGCACTGTTCTGCCTGCTAAAGTTTGGACACCCCAACAGCTCTGGCAACTCTACTCTCTCCTCCCATCTGACAGCTCATTCTTTCCTGTTATTCCCTGCCCAGGTTTCATCTGGAGAGTCTGATCGTGGGCTTAGCTATAGCCCTGGAACCACCTCTGTCCTGGAAGCTGAGCCTTGTGTCATCAAGCATGGGGTGGAGTTCTCCAGCTATCCTAATGAAGCCAGGCCAAGACTCTGCTTCTCTGAAGACTCTGTTCCAAAGGTGGCCACTCTATCACTGCCTGAGATCCTAAACGACAGCTTCCAGCTGACATCTGGCTTCCTTGGCCTATTGCTGATTTCATCCTTGTACCCCACCCCGCCCTGCTCCACCGGGCGCTTGAGACTGCTGCGGGCCAAATGACTGTGTTGGCCTATGGGTGACCTGGCCTCTGGCTAGAATTGCTTCCGTCCCTTCTCTCCATCCCACGTTTCTTTCTACTGAAGACCCCTGTCTTTAATACTATGGAGTAATAAGAAGGAAAGAGCCAACCTTCAGGCTTATGTAAGACATGTGTATACACCCAGAGTTACCCACACCCAGACAAACAGCAAGGAGGCTGACAGTGATGCTAAATGCACACATGCTCCATTTCTACCGCACAGTCACATTTATTCAGAACCCACAGACTGCTGGAGAGCTGGCAGAAACGTTCATTTAAATGGACAAACTGGGCACATACAGATGACCATCAAAGATCATCCCCAGAAAGACAAACATACACAACAGGGCAACTGCTAAGAGGTTTGTAGGGGTGGGTACATAGGCAAATATGCATAGTGTGTGTGCGTGTGACACATACACACACACACAAACACACACAGTCTGGAGTGAAACAAGGGCTACAGGAACAACCAAGGGCAAACAAACAAGAAGAGAATTCCTTAATCACATCAGGATGTGCAGAAGGGAGGGAGGGAGTAAGAGAAGGAGAGCAGGCAGGAGGAGGGGTGATTTTCCACACAGGGCCAGCAATGTCAGCTCTTCCTGTACGTGAGCCGGAGGCTGGAGTTCAGGCCTGTGCCGTGCTGAGCTCCGCACATCTATAAACTTGATCCTCAGTCTGAACCCTAACACCCCTCTCTCTCTACTCCCTTTCCTAAGCCTCCAGAGCTGAACATTATTAAACTTTCCTCCAATGCAACACTGAAAAAGAAGCATCTGGAACTTGTAGATGGAGGCACTAGGGTGGACTGGCAGGAAGGGGTACCAGCAGAGTGCACTCTTGAGAAGCTGACTGTCATGTCAACAGCACTGAATTGAAAGGTTATAAATAACTCTGAGGAGAAGCTCCAGCCTGGGCATTGGGGCGTGGGGGAAGGGGAGCCTTCCCTCTGCCATAGCGGGCTCTTCCCGCATAGTACCTCATCTTCCAGTTGTTTTCCCTCTTGGCTTCCCATTTCCTTTCCCATGGTGTCTGGGACGGGTGCCACTGACACATATTTTCCACCCTTGAATGCCAGCAGAGGCTCTTCTTGTCCACAAAGGGCTTCCAGAAAATACTTCAGCACTGTGACCCTTTTGCAGTCAGCTGCAATAACCTACAGGGTGAGAGGGAGAGAAGAAAAACAGAATTTTCAGAGAGAGGGAGGATGAAGATGAGAGACATTGTTAGCTGCAGGGCACATAAGAATCGTGTCAAAGTTAGGGAGGGAGGCAGCATGAGCAACAAGAGTGTGCGTGGCAAGCAAAGACCAAGGTCTTTTGAAGGAAGGAAGTCACCAGGGCCTTGCTTTAGGTCATCCCTGGGGCAGCAGACAACCTCAGGACCAACGCCAGGTGCCCTCAAGGCTTGTGCTTTTCTTTTACTAAAGTCCTATTATGAAAAAAACAAAAAAACAAAATAATTTCTCCTAAGTTTGGAATGGAAGTTACAGGACGAGAAATGGACTGTGGCAGGCGGGCTGCCCGGAACTGCTTTCCAACAGACCTGGTCCCCTCCAGACTCCCTCCAAGACGATTTGCAGACTGAGACTGAAAGATAAGCTTTCTTGGCTGTTTCATCTTAGCCAAGTCATTCTGAACTTACCTGGATGGTTGCGGCCTCACCTGAGAATTGGGCAGGGAATTATCAGGAGGGGAGGATTGGGCAGAGCTGGTGAGTTCACCAAAGCTCTGCCCTCCAGGGTTCATACTAGTTGCTCCCATGTGGCTACAGCAGCATATACAATAAATAGTGCTGTCAGAGAAGCTGAGATGAGACTATCCTGAGCTACTGTCAAATTTGTCAGGGTCTCAGATGAAGTGTCCATAGTCACCTAGACTGGAATCCTCCCTGTAGGACCACAGAAGCATGTCTTTACCTCTGTCTGTACCTGTGTTGCTTGCACTGTTCTCCAATCTTGCTGTCTGGTGCACTTCTCTAGCTCTCTGGCTTCTGGGGTTCTGTCCTGCCTACTGACTGGATATTCATCAAGGAAGAGGGACCTGCTCAATGTGGATCTAAGCAGCAGAGGGCCATTTCTATACCATAATGGCCAGATATGACACAGAGGGCAGCCCTTTCATCACCAGTGATTCCAGGACACACTAAATGACCCATTTTTAAATTTTATTTTACCTTATTTTTTATGTGCACAGATGTTTTGCCTGCATTTATGTTTGTGTACTATAAACATGCTTGGGTGCATAAGGAATCCAGAAGGCAGTGTCAGATCCCCTGGAACAGTAGTTACAGATGCCATGTGGGTGCTGGGAACAGAACCCAGGTCCTCTGCTCAGCCAAGTGCTCTTACTTGATAAATCATATCGCCAGCAAACCCCACTACCACCACCAAGACACCAAGACTTTTCTTTTCTTTTTCAAGACAGGGTTTCTCTATTGTAACTCTGGCTGTCCTGGAACTCACTCTGTAGACCAGGCTGGCCTTGAACTCATAGATATTCGCCTGCCTCTGCCTCCTGAGTGCTGGGACTAAAGGTGTGTACCACCACCGCCTGGCTCCAAGACCCAGAGCTGGTCTTTTTAGACCTCATTTCTGAACGTGAAAGGACAGGTGGCAGAGTGACATGGAGATTGGACTGTCTAGACTCATCATTTCACTGTTGCACGTGCTAGCTCCTTCATTCAGAAGGCAAGCCCTCTAGTGCCAAAGATTACATCTTAGACTTCTCATGTTAAAGTGGGCACATGAGAGGATCATGGGAAAAGACTGGTAGGCACAGAAAGACTCACTGGGGACCACAGAACAGGTGGTACAGGATGATCCATTTCTTCTAACACAGGGGGAATGAGCCACATTGTTGCCAGGTGCTGGCCAGAGAGAGTGCATGCACACCTGTCATCTGTGCCACAGCTTCATTTTCTGCCATCTTCTCCCCTCCCAAATGACAATCACCTATGGCTATTGACACCTGAGGGTAGAATATTAGGCTAAGTATCTGACCAGTGCCACTTAAAGAGGCTTCCCTAAAGAGGCTTAGAGCTTCTTGAGCTTAGAGGCCTGATCCTGGACACCTTCCTGAAGGGGTAAGGAAAAGTCCTGACTTGGCTAGGGCAGATAACCATGGTTCCATTGTGTGTATTCAAACATGTGATGAGGAAGGCTAGAAATACAGAAGCAGGGGCTAAAAGGCATTAAAGAACAGAGCCGAAATGAGTAATAGCCTGGCAGGCAGCACGCACAGTGGCCTCCCTGCATCCCCAGTCTCTCACTTGCAGAGGAAACTTCTGCATTTCCACAAGACTGCCAGTTTCCTCTCTGTGGTCTAATTTTAACCACCTTGTCGTTACAGTGTGTGTCAGCCACCTGACCCCACTATGACCTCTGACCTTATGCCCCAGCTACTGCTTGCACTATGGAGAATTATGTAATGGATCCAGGACTTTCCTTTCTGGCATGAGACTGCTGCCACTGGACGGGGAGGAGGAGATAAAGGAGTGATGAGAGGAGAGAGAAGGAGTTTGTAATGGTCCTTGGCTCACCTGGATTAGAAAAGGGCTACAGAAGTCCTATTATATCTGTAGCAGAAACCTGCCCAGGATAAGACAGCTCAGGCAAGTGGGAAGAACACCGCTGTCATTAAGGCCCTGGGTGGGTACATGGCTCAGGAAGCAGTGTGATTCCTGGCCAAGAGGGAGAAAGGCCACATGTGTGGACGTGGGACTCCTGGAGATGGGGATTTCCAGGGCACAGCATGAGCCTGGGGTGCAGACATCCTGAGCCTGCCCTGCAGCACATCCTTAGAGGTTCAGTGGGAACTATCATGAAGAAAGATAAGAGAAATGGAACTCCCACCCTGCTCCAGTTTTCTCTAAGATTGAACCTAGTTTCCCTGGGAGTTTTGTCTGCTATGGTCATTCATTTTTTTCCCTTAAGAGCAATGATACTACTTTGATTAGCTTTGCTCCACTGGGGTATCTAAGTTGTGCAAAGAGGTCCAAAAAGGATTCTACCTGTTTATATAGAGACAATTCACTCAGGTTTTGGAAGAGTGTCTTCTCTTCAGTGTAATCCACCCAGCAGGGAGAACAACTAAGACTGGACAGAATATTCTTAGGCTTCTTCTCTTCCTCTTCCTCCTCTGACTTTTTTCCTTCTTTCTTTTTTTTTTTTAAGACAGGGTTTCTCTGTATAGCCCTGGCTATCTTGGAACTTGCTCTGTAGACCAGGCTGGCCTCAAACTCAGGGATCTGCCTGCCTCTGCTGGGATTAAAGGCTTGTTTGCACTACCCGGTTCTATTCTTAGGTTTCTAAAGTACAGTATGGCAGTAAGAAATGTATTCAAACTATTTAGTAACTGGGAAGATGATAGGCAAAATGTGTAGGGCTTGTCCAAAGACAGGGAAACCTGCTTCCAACCCATTGGGCTGGTTGAGAGAGCATCCTGCCATTGGGTGTGAGGAATAAGACTGGTGGAGAGAAAACTCTCTGGACCCTGGAGTTCTACAGGAGGCTCTTGGGAATATTCTCCTACACAAAGGGGCTCTAGTAGTTGAGTCAGAGAGAGACAAAACAACAAAACCAGTTTAATATGGTAAGGGATATATCAAGATTGAGAAAGCCTTTGACTTATCTGCTTTACAAAGCAAAATTCAAGATGATCTCTGCCAGGCAATGAAGTTTCTGGCAGGAGAGGGGTTAAAGGCTAAAGGGGTTATAGGTTCTCTGCTTGGAGAGGATGGAGTACTTATGGAATCTATGATGTAAGTCCCCACAATAACTCCTTCATAAGCATATTGTCTATTCTGTATCAATGAAAAGATGAGACTGTAAATGGTATGTCCATTGCTGTTTGAGCAAACTACATTTTTTTGAGGAGAAAGTTGGGCAGGACAGAGTCCCTCTGGGTGTGACAACAGGGCTGGACTGGGGCTGAAAGAGGATAAATGTCTGCTAGCCTGAGAATGCCCTGGAACTTCTCAGTGTATCTTCTCGGTGGTCATCCTTGCCCTTCTGGATGAAGATTTTGTAGCCAACTACCAAGAACTCCAGTGCTAATGGACAAAATGTCTCGCATGAATCATTCCTACTTTGAACAGAAAACTGGGATTAGGTCCGAGAGGCGCTGAAAGAAACACATTCTAAGAAAGCCCCTGTCTGTCTCCCTGAAAGTCATCTGAAGCAGCTCCCCACCACCAGTAGCAGGAACTGACGCCCTAAGCTTCAGGGATCCAAGTATCTATCACTATCACTCCATCAGGTCCACATGCAGGGAACCAAGCAGAAAGGAAAACTGAAAGCTTGATGTGGAGAGGCAATATCAGTGCCTATTCTGTCCCAGGCTCAGTTCCTTAGAGAGAGATAATAATGAGCAGGTAACGAGATTGGGGGCAGGGGCTAAGAGGCAGGTCCCGAGAAAGCAGAAGAAACCTTTAGATTGACATAGGGGAAGGTTAGTCTACTGCCTGGGTTCCTTAGGTGGGAGGTGGACAAGTAAGAATGGTGAGAACTGAGCAGAGGCCCACACAGGAACAGAAAAGGAGACAGCCGATACTCCTTTGAAGGTGCGGGACAGTAAGAGAGAAAGGGAACCAAGCACCAGGCATCACATACTGATGGAAGCTGAGTTCCAAGATGCAACACCTCACAGCAGCCTTGGGGAAGAGAAAACCTGGACCAGCCAGGAAACAGGAGGAAGGGTTGGAATGCTGACAGGCCTCTGGAGCAAACTCCTGAAGGAGAGGCTCAGTGGTCACATCAGTTGGTTATTTTGCAACATTTATTTCATTAAACTTTTGGTTTAGGGAAATCAGAACTTGCACCACCAGCCAGTTCTTTTTTTCTGGTCTTAAAAGTCCTGCTTGCTACTGCTCCTCTGGTTAAAGAGAAAAGAGAAAAAAAAAACACACGGGTTTCCCCCTCTGCAAACTCAAGTTTACAGGTTGTTTTTCTTGTTTCTCTAAATAGAGCCAATTATTCTCACATTTGTTGAAACCTTCAATCAAGCTTTATAGCTTGTTAATTTTACAAAACGTTCTCAGAGCAAATAAGATGCAGACAGGAAAAGTGAAGTCTTGCTGAGATTATTAAGAAACCTTAAAATAGACTCCAAATCTACCACCAAGGCTGGTAAAATACAGGCTGCTTGGCTGGCTTCTGAGGTCAATTAGCAATGGGTTAATTATCATCTGTAATGAGCCAAGCCTACAGGATTGGCTACAAGAAATTGAACCCACACTAATGTGTTTTTACAAACCAGGAACTTCTAGCTACTCGGGACTCAGCCTCACTGGAGACTGAGGGTGGGAAGCACACTTCTGTAGCAGCCAAGGGTGGGTCAGCTTGAGAAGGGGGTCTGCCAATGAAAATTCAGACATAAGAAATAAAGAATCCCACACAGGGAATCCTCTGGAGCTGGGAGGACAGAGGAAATGGTTTATTCACATTCCTAGGGGGAGGGGCTTCCTGGCAGGGAGCAGACTCTTAGAGGCAGGAGGAAAACTGGCCACAGGATACACAATCACAGCAGACAGAGGCAGTAGTTTAGGACCAGGAGATGCACACTCATAGTCTGAGTCAGAACAAGCAGGTATAAAATGGAGAGAAGGCCAGAGGTCAGAGGAGAGAGAGAGCAAGAAGCTGTACTTGGGCTGAGTGACCAACATGAGACGGAGAAAAAGCATGAGTCCTGTACCTGATACACGAGGATGACTCGGCATACAGAATGTCCAAGAGATCAGCCAAACAGCCTCTCTCCTTTCCTAATTCCTGCTTCATTTCTATGCAGTACGCAACACAGCCTCATTTCTACGCAACGTGCCAAGCATAGGCCACTTTTTGGTTACCTTTGATTCCAATGTATTGGCCTCCTCCTCTCTAGATTCTATGACTGACTGCGTTAGCTAAGGGAGGTCAACAGGTAACAAGACCAAGTGCATCAGCACTAGTCAACTCCCAGCAGTCACAGCGTTCCATGACCTGGGTCCCATCCCTGTTTCTTCAGAGAAGGCAACGTGAACTGTAAGCAATCAGCTGGCGCAGATGCTGTTCTCTGCATCCATACTACACATGCACACACATGCACAGCAGCAGCAAGTCTAATCGCGGGCAGATGAGAAGTGCCAAATGCTTGGGTGGGAGGACTGGGTAGCAGTAAGGTTACTAGAAATTCCAAAAGGTGTGAGAGCTTGACCACTGAGAAAGAAGTCCTAACTGCCACTTCCTAGCTGTGCCTCTAAAGACAAGCTAATTTCTCAGAGCTTCTGTTTGCTCAAGTTGTTTCTGGGCTATAGAAGGTATAATGAATATCAAGTATTTAGCAAGGTACTTGGCCTAGGAAGTGCTTAATAAATGAGTGGTTGCTATTGGTTTTCTTTTCTGCTTCATTCTGTTCAGAGGTACATAACACCACTGAGCGGTTTAGAAGCCAGACTCCGGCAAGGTGAAATCAGGGCTGGAGGACAAACCAGAATGCTCACCTGGCTATAGACACTGCTCTAAGTTTTCACGTACAACTAAGGTGCTAGACTCAGTCTACTGAGCAGGTCAGCTGGTGGAAAAAAGGCTTGGCCTCTCTCTAGCAGTCCTTCTTATTTTCCTATTCGCCAAAGACCTGGACCTAACCACAGGCATACATGCATTCGACAGGACTCTGGAGAGGACCTAAGGACCTGGAAAAGCATCCCACTAGTAATCCGAACTATCAGAAATAAAATCCTGCAGTAAGCCAAAATCCTGGCCCCTTCACAGTGGGGTCATGGGTAGTAGATTTGCCTTAAACAAGGCCTAACAGGACACTTGCCCCAGGTATCTTGATAGAAAAGTAATGATGAGAAAAAAAAACCCTCTGTGGAATTTTTAACCCACCTGAATTTCCTGATCTTTTTAGCTAGGAGCCTGATCTTCCCAGGGCGGAATATGGCTTGCTCTTCATGAACTGTTTCCCCAGGGAAAGAACCTATTCTCTCCTCTCAGAGCTCTGAGCTCCGCTGTTCCGGCAAGGTGTACTCTCATGAGCTCGGGCACTGCAGATGGCAGGCTATAGGCAGCAGTAGCTTGGGCTGCAGTCCAATCCTGTTTCCCCTGCAGAGTGCTCCAGAGCAACCACCCACATTGGCAGGGGTTCGGGCGGAAACTGGCACTGCCAACACAAGCCTTTCAGGTCTGGCTGGCTTCAGCTGGTCTGAAACCTGGAACACAGGCGCTGGGCCCTCACTTACTGAACCAGCAGGGGAGGCTGCAAGCTCAGCCCCTGGGGATAAATGTCATCTGTCTTAATCTGTTTCCACACTGACAGTGAATTCTGGGCCAGACTCACAGCATCTCGGGATCTAGTCGCTCTGAGCCACATTCTTATTTGCCTTCCAGATAACCAGGCACAGGAGCTCACCCTTTAGGTTCGTGTTCAGGTTCTTTCACCGAACCTATTCTTAGTTTTAGTTATTTGTATGGGGAGAAAGTGTCCCTTTTGAGTCATCTGCAGCATTTGATAACACAGGCAACATTCAATCAGCAAATATTTATGAAGTGCCTACTGTATGTACAAGCATTATTGCTTGAGACCTGGAATTCAACAGACACTGCAAGGTCCTTGTTCCAGTGGGGTAAGGGTCACATTCATACCAGGTACAACAAGAGACGAAATTTCCTACAGCGCTCCAGTAGGTCGAATTCTTATTCCTCTTTCCTCAAAGGAGGACATATGCCTCACAGATATGGAGACCTAACGCTACTGCTTTATGCCTTTCTGTCTGATGGGTGGTGAAAAAGTCAGGACAGAGACCTCTCCAAGGCCCAGCCTTGCTTTAGAACACATTCTAACCTCTCAGTGCTTCCCTATGCTGTGCAATCATGACTTACACATAGGTCACCACTACTGTACTTCTATTACTTCCTAACCCTTGACTCCCAGGCTCCAGGCAGTGACCCCTTCCCCCCACCATTTGCTCCTTCTGTGACTTGGCAAATTTTACAGATGATTCTTCAGGCTATAATGACTTTGCCTTTGTGCACTCACTTCATCCCTTCTTAAGCTTGAAAAAAGTAACTAACTTACTTCCTTCCTTCTTTCCTTCCTTCCTTCCTTCCTTCTTTCCTTCCTCTCTCCCTCTTCTCCTCTCTTTAAGAAAAAGTTTCACTACGTAATTTTGGTCTCATACTCATGATCCTCCTGGCTCAGTCTGTGAAGTACCTGCTTGGTTTTAAAGTCTTTTGTTGTTGCTGCAAGAAGTCAATTAGCCTTTATCTACCCTGCCCCACTATCATTCATAAACCTTTCCTAAGGATATCACGTGACAGGAGCCATGCTAGACATCCTGAGCCCTAAGACAGAACAAGGTCAGCATAATCCTTGATTTCACAGGACTCTGAGTGTAGCAAGAAGTTCCACAGAAATCTAATGGCTATGTGTATACACTGCCTTCAGTGTCTACAGGCCAATACTTGCTTCTCTTTTCTGGTTCTATTTATAGTTCTTTTTGTTGTTGTTTTTTGAGACAGGGTCTTTCTATGTAGCCTAGGCTGTCCTGGAACTTACTATGTAGACCAGGCTGGCCTCAAACTCATAGAGATCAGATTGCCTCTGCCTCCCAAGTGCTAGGATTAAAGGCATGCATACATGCCCAGCTCAAAGTAATTTTTATTATCTAAATAAACAGATTTTTGCAAATTCTGTGCCGGATGTGGTGGCACATGCCTTTAATCCTAGAACTCAGAAGGCAGAGGAAAGCAGATGTCTGTGAGCTCAAGGCCAGCCTAGTCTACATAGTGAGATCCAAGACAGCCAGGACTACTTAGACCAGTGGTTCTCAACCTTTCTAATGCTGTGGCCCTTTAATATAGTTCCTCATGTTGTGATGACCCCCACCATAAAATTATTTTCACTGCTACTTCAAAACTGCAATTTTGTTACTGTTATGAATCATAATGTAAATAGCTGATATACAGATGGCCTTAGGCAACCCCTGTGAAAGGGTCCTTTGACCTCTGAATGGGTCAAGACCCACAGGCTCAGAACTGCTGATGTAGAGAGACTCTGACTCGACAAAACGATATATATACCTATTAAAGAAAATTTTGGGTGGTGGTGGCACATGCCTTTAATCCTAGCAGGAGGCAGAGGCAGGCAGATCTCTGTGAGTACAAGGCCAGACTGGCATACAGAGCAAGTTCCAGGATGGCCAGGACTACACAGACAAAGCCAGTCTCAAAAAACAAAACAAAATCAAAAAAACCCCCTAAACTTTCAGTCCTGACCACGTACAATGAGAGGTCTGTTACCACCTAGAAGCTATACTTTCATAAACAGCATGGTAGTACATTCTTGAAATACCAGAACCAGGGAGGCAGAGGCAGGAGGATCAGTAGCTTAAGGATAGGTATTAGTCAGAGCTTGTTTCCTACCAAAGGAAAAAAAGGCTCATTTTTTAGAAAGAGATCATTTCATTTCTGGAAATGTCTACCTCTTGTAAACCCAAATCTGCCTCCTAATACATCTAATTCTTTTCTTTGCGGGCCTCATAGAGATGCTAACTCCACTTCCATATGACTGGCCTCAAATTATTTGAGAACTGTTAAGTTATACCTTCTCTAGGCTAAACAACCCCACTTCCTATCTGATTCTCACTTTAGCTGTCTCCTCAACATCCTGCTTATTTCACTAAGACTAATATCCCAAATTCTTTCACTAAAATTAGCTTAAAGTCCTATGCTAATGCCTGGAAAAGTAATTCTTTTAACAAATAAGTTGTCCTTTTTTTGTATGTTAGACACTATCTGATGGCAAGTGATCTCTATTTGTTGCCTATTTTATCTACAAATATAAATGTAATTAGTACAGGACATGGTGATACATACCTATAAATCCCAGCACTTGGGAGGTGGAGGAAGGAGGATCAGGAGTTCAGGGCTATCCTCAGCTACATAGCGAGCTTGAGGCCAGCCACTCTCATGGCACAAAGTCCTTAAGCCAACCTGAGATTTAACAGACTACTAAGTCTCTGTTCCAATGTATGTGGGGGGTCATATTTATAGCAGGCAGATCAAGAGAGAAATACATGTTTTGCTCTATTATGTACAGCACTCTGGAAGGCAAAATATAAGTCAAAAGAATATAAATGTATATTTTGACTCACAATACTTGTATTTTTTGTATCATTAGTAAGATTAGGTAATTATGCCTATCTATTAAAAAACTGTAAAATAGTTGCCCGAGGGAGTATTACAGAGTATTTTAATGCTCGTTGATATTTTTTAAGATGTCAAGTAAACTAACTCACTTCTTAAAGTTTCAGGTGATGGTTTATAAAGTTGATAATGGTAACAATAGAGAATGACGAGGATGCTTAAAAAAAAAAAGGCTAAAGTGGGGGCTGGAGAGATGGCTCCATGGCTGAGAGCACGTGCTCCTTACAGAGGACCTGGGTTTGGTTCCTAGCACTCACATGGTGGCTCACAATCATCTGTAACTCCAGTACTAAGGGGTCTGATTCTGATCAGTTTCCCCAGGCACCAGGCACTCATGTGGTATACATAAATACATGCAAGCAAAACACTCATACACACAAAATAAATCTTAAAAGAAAAAAAAAAAAAAGACTAAAGTGGGTGGGTAAGCACCACACAAGCCCTGGCCACAGGAGACATGGCACAGTTCCTCTCTTCTTGCTCTGAGCTGGATACCTAAATTCTGGGTTCTGTTTGTTTATTTTTTTTAAGCATCTACTTATTTTATCTATCTATCTATCTATCTAGTGTGTGTGTGTCGGACAGAGAGAGAGAGAGAGAGAACACGCACATGAATGGAGGTCAGAGATGAACTTGCAGGAGTCAGTTCTCTCTTCAACCATGTGGGTCCCAGAGATCAAACTCAGGTCTTCAGCCTTGGTAGCAGCTGCCTTTACTTGATGAGCTGTCTCACTGGCACTGTTTTTTTGAGACAAGGTCTTGCTATGAAACCCAGGCCTCAAATTCTCTATCCTCCTGCCTCAGCTAATCCAGTCCTAGGATTACAGGTATACACCACCACATCTAGCTTTAATTCCTTCAACTGACTAAATGGCATTACTTTTAACAGTTCTTTAAAAAAATTGTTTTTAAACTTTTTAGAAGCAACTCATACTAAGAACTCATAGAGATCTATCTACCGCTGAGTGCTGAGATTAAAGATGTATACCACCACATCTGGCCTGTTTTTTATTATTTTTTAATTCAGGACAGTGTCTTGTTAAAGTAACCAAAGTGGTCTTGAGCCAGCTACCCTAGTTCAAGGATCTGAACTTCCAATCCTCCTGCCTCAGCTTGAGTAACTGGGACAGCAGGCATGCACTGAAGCACATCTGGCTTACTTTCATCATTTAATGCTAGGTGAGTATTTTTTAGATGGAAATGTATCATCTGAGAAGGCACTTACTCTCTCTCAAGTTCACACTATACATAAACTTGGCCAGTTTGTTAGCTGATATTTTTCAGGATTTTTCTTCCATTATGATGCCTTGATTTTTTTTATACTAAGATTCTTGAGGATATATATGTGTATATATGTATATAAAGTAAAATTTACCTGTATATAAAGTTTACAGTATATGAAGTATACTATATATAAAAATCTATGCATATAAAGTAAAATATAACACACCCTGTGGGTACTTTGGCAATGTGGATGACTGATCATGGTAGGCAGGTGGCAGCCTTAAGATAATTCCAGAAGGCATAATGGAGAGGGTGCCAGCCACACTGTACACATGCTCCCTAAAGTTGTGAAGCATAGACCCCTAGGTCGACTCAAGAGATGCTATGCAGATAGCATATGAGTGATAGGTACTCTCTGCCAGGCAACCTCCAGAGTTTCTAATGTGAAATGAACCCTCAAAGAGCAGAGCTCTCTGGGCATGTCTTACCTTGTCTTAACTGGAGGCTGCTGTTCCAGGGCAAGATCCAAAGCACTTATGACATGCCTTTGTTTTTCTTTTCCCTTTTTAGTACTGGGATTGGGATTGAATTCATGGCCACACACATGCTGAGCACACACTCTGCTACTATGCTACACTCCTAATGTTCAATGTCATGCTTTGAAAACCAACCAAGCAATCAACTGAACCCCACCATTATCTGGGGAGACTCTATAACACATTAAAAAATATAGATAGAGAAGTTCCCTGAAATTAGGGCTGAGGTAAGCCATTTTAAATTGGGTCAGTATTAAGTTCAGTCCTGATTCTAATGTGTCTTGTAATTAGAAACAAGGCACACTGTGATAACAGAAGTCTATCAGAAGTTTGGGGTAAAGCGTTAAAAGGTAGCCAGGTGTGTGGCCCACATGTGCTTGGGAAGCTGAGGCAAATGGATCTGTAAGCTCAAGGCCAGTCTGGTCTACATGGCAAATTCCAGACCAGCCAGTGCTGCATAATGAGACCCTGTCTTAAAAAACAAACAAAAAACAAGTCAACCCCCCCCTCCGTAACAACAAAATAACAAACAACAAACAAGGCAAAGGCTTGGCATACAGAGAAAGATTGGTAAGTATTAGCTTTCCTTTCTTTACCTTTGAACACTAAAAGTAATTTTCATCAAAACCACTTCTATCAGGCTGGAGAGATGACTACGTGGTTAAGAAGCCCTTGTTCTTCCAAGAGGACCAAGATTTGGTTCCCAGCAACCACGTAGCTCTTAACTGTCTATAACTTCAGTTCTAGGGTATCCACCACTTTCTAGACTCCATGGGCACCAGGCATACACACGGTGCATATCAGATACACAAACAAAACACTCACACACATAAAAATATATATAAATATTAAAAAAAGACAGTATTCCTGAAGTTAAGATCTTAGAACATGCACTTTTTAAGAACTGTAATTATCTTTTTATTTTATGTGTATGAGTGTTTTGATGGCATGTATATATGTGCCTTGGTGTCTGCCAATGCTAGAAGAGAGCATTTAATCTCCAGGAACTGGAGTTAAAAATGGTTGTGAACTGTCATATGGGCACAGGAACCACCAAATCTGGGTCTTCTGTAGGAGCAGTAAGAACTCCTAACTGCTGAGTCATCTCTCCAACTCCAGAATATGCACATTAAAATTTTATTTTTATTTATTTTGCATGTATGGGTGTTTTGCCTGCATGTAGACTTTCTATGTAGATCAGGCTGGCTTTGAACTCATAGAGATCTGCCTGACTGTGCCTCCTAAGTGCTGGGATTAAAAGTGTGTTCGTCACCACATCTGGTTTATTTTATTTGTAATCATATACATGTAAGTGAGTGAAGGTTCCTCTGAGGCAGATACACTGGAGCTGGAGTTTCAGCTCACATGGGTTCTGGGAGCTGATCTTGGATCCTCTGGAAGAGCAATAAACACTCTTAACCACTGAGCCATCTCTCCAGCTCCCCTTAAGAATTATTTTAAAATATTATTTATTTTCATCTTGTGTATGTATAGTGTGTGTTTGTGCATATGAAGGTTGGAGTTGATATTCCATGTTGTCTTCTATTGCTTTTCTTTCTCTTTCCTCCCTTCCCTCCCCCTTTCTTTTTCTTCCTGTCTGTCTATCTATCTATCTATCGATCGATTGATGGCAGGGTCTCTCCTTGAACACAGAGCTCAATGATTGGCTAGACTAGCTAGTTAATAAGTTTTGGGGCTCTACCTGTCTCTGACCCACCCCAACACTAGGGTTATAGATACAAACCATTTGACTTTTACATGGATGCTGGGATCCAAATTCAGATCTTTAAGTTTATGAGGCAGGTACTTCACCATCTCAAGCATCTTCCCACTCCCTCCTCCCCCTGAGACAGGGTTTCTCTGTTGTAACTCTGGCTGTCCTGGAACTCACTCTGCAGACCAAGCTGGCCTTGAACTACAAGTTCTGGCCTTGAACTCAGAGCTCCATCTGCCTCTGCCTCCCAAATGCTGGGATTGAAGGCGTGCGTCACCACAGCCCAACTCCCCACTTATTTTTTAAACAGGGTTTCATATCCTAGACTAGCCTTGAATTTGCTACCTAGTCAAAGATGACCTCCCAAATGCTGACCTTATTTTTGTCATGTGTCTATGCATGGTTGTGCACATGTGTTTGGAGGCCAGAGGATGATACTGGCTGTCTTCCTCTATCGATCTTCACTTTATCTGTGTGTGCCTGTGTGTGTGTGTGTGTGTGTGTGTGTGTGTGCGCGCGCGTGCGCGCGCCTGTGTTGCATATATGTAAGCCAGAGGACAACTTTGGGTGTCTTGCTCTATCACCTTATTCTTTGAGATGGGATCTTTCACGGAGTCTGAAGCTAGGCTGCACCAGCAATCCTCCTGTCTCTGTTGCCTACACCTCTGGCTTTTTATGTGTGTCCTGGGGATTCAAACCAAGTCCTCATATTTGTGCAGCAAGTAGTTTTACCCACTGAGCCATTTCCCTACCTTAATTTTTGAAACATGGTCTTTCACTGAACATGGAATGCATATTTGGCTAGACTGGTTGAGAGTTACTGTTTTAAAGGCTAGAAGGTTAGCGAGGCATGGTTGCTTCTTCTTGTAATCCCAAATCTTGGAAGGCTGAGGGAGGAAGACAGATCACTGTGAATCTGAGGTGAGCCTGTACTACATAGTAAAACCTTGTCTCAAAACAAAACTAATAACAAAATAATTAAACAAATAAAGAAACAAGAGGTTGGAAGGTTATGTGAAAACAGTCACAATTTTAGTCCACTCTTCAAAATACAACTCTACTTTAGCTAAGGTGCATATCATCTTACATTACTTTCTCATTTTTGTGGTTAGGGATGGAACCTAGATTTCAATCATGCTAGGCAAATACTCTGCCACAGAGTTACACACCTGTTTTCAACTTAATTTATTATTATTGTGTATGATGTATGTGTGTGAATGCATGTGCCACACTGTACATACGAAGGTCAGAGGACAATTTTCAGGAGTCATTTCTCTCCTTTCAGGTGGAATCTGTGGATTGAAAGTAGTCATCAGGTTTTTGTGAAAAGGGTTCTTTATGGCTGGTCCTTCCTGTTGGCCTATACATTACTCCCCCACCCCCCTTTGAGACAGTCTCACTATGCTGCCCAGGCTAGCCTAGAGCTTCTTATTTTGGTCTCCTGAGTAGCTGGGATTATAGGCATGTATGTATCCAGTTCATATTTTGCGTTTTCTTTTCTTTTTAAAAATGGTTTATTTATTTTTATTTTGTTTTGTCTGCATGTATGCCTGTGTGAGGGTGTCAGATCCCCTGGAACTGGAGTTACAGACAGTTGTGAGCTGCCATGTAGGTGCTGGGAATTGAACCTGGGTTTCTGGAAGAACAGCCAGTGCTCCAAACCACTACCACCTACCTCTCCAGTCCCCCATACTTTGCATTTTTTATGGCACTTTTACAATCTTGAAAATCCTCAGCACCTTAGAAAGTAGTTACTTATTACATCCAGATAACAGATATAAGGAAAATGAAATTTAGCTAAATTAAATGACATGCTTAGCAGAGCGAAGATCTGAAAGCAGACATATTAACTTTGTAGTCCAAGGCTCCTGCCACCTCATACAGCTGTCTCCCTGGGAGAGTAGCACGAGGCCTCCCGGGGCACAACAACAAAATGCTGCGTGCTCCACTCACCCTAACAGCTATGGCCAGCACTCCGTGAGCAGCCAATATGTGCCAAATGACTTACTTCCAATTCACTCAATCTCCACAACAAGTTCATAAAGTAGGTACCTCCTATTTCAATGATCCAGATGAAGAAGTCAAGGCACAGAGAAGTGAAGTGCTTTCCTCAAGATGATGCAGCTAGTGACTGCTCTTAACTCACTATTCTAATAGCCCACAGCTTTCCAGGGTCCAGAGCATTTGTATGTATGTAAGGCAGAAACCTAACAATTTCCACACGGGAAACGATCTGATTCTGTATGGAAATTCGCAAGAATGGAACGGGACAGCTATTGTTGATGACTTTTTCTCCCTTTGGCCCTTTCATTTGTTGAAATGAGGTCTACTTATGCAGGCCCCAAATGGTCTTGGACTCATGATCCTCCTGCCTCAGGGTCCTAAGTGCTGAGATTACAGGTGTGTAAACCATCCCTAACCATTGCTGCAGGTTCTTTCCTTCCTTTACATATGGTGTGTGTATGTATATGTATGTTCACATGTGTTTAAATGCATGTGCATATGCAAGTGTGCATACATGTGGAGGCCTGATGTTGACTTCAGGAGTTTTCTTTGGTCACTCTCCACCTTATCCATTGAGTCTAGGTCTCTCAATTAAACCCAGAGTTCACTGATGCAGTTGATCTGGCAAGCCAGCTTGCTCTCAGGACTCCCTCTCTGCTTGCTTTCTGAGCACCTAATTACTAGTGGGCCGCCACGTCACATGGGCGCTGGGGAGCCAAACTCCAGTCCTCACATTAAAGCAGCAACTACTTTAACCTCTGAGCCATCTCTCCAGATTTCTCTTCTCTTCCCTCCTCTCCTCTTTGTCTCTTCACACACACACACACACACACACACACACACACACACACACACACACCCGCTCTGTCCCTCCCTCCCTCCCTCCCTTCCTTCCTTCCTTTTTGGTTTTCAAGACAGGTTTCCCTGTTGTAACTCTGGCTGTCCTGGAATTCACTCTGTAGACCAGGCTGGCCTCAAACTCACAAAGATCTGCCTGCCTCTGCTTTCCAATTGCTGGGATTACAGGCATGCACCACCACTGCCCAGTTTGCCCCCAGCTTCTGATAACTAAAATCACTATTGTATTCTTTGTGTCTTTGGTTGTTGTCTGTTTTAATGATGCCAAAGGTTGAATCTACGGCCTTGTGTATGCTAATAGGCAACTGCTCTACCACGGTGCCATATCCCCAGCCCATTTTTGTTTTATATTCCACATATAAGTGAGAATATATGGAATCTGTCTTCCTGTGCCTGACTTATTTCATGTATAATGCTCTCCTATCCAGTTCCACCTATGTTATAGTAAATAAAAGCATTTTTTTTCCTTTTAAAGGCTGACTGATATTCTGGGTTATGTACATCACACACAGATACTTTTCTTTTTGTGCAGTGTATGCACAGATGTGCTTGTCTGTGTGTGCCCACACACTGGAGGCCAGAGGTTGACTCTGGGTATTCTTCTCTATTGTGCTCCACCTAACACTGCATTTGCTTTATCCATCCACTGATGAATCCTTACGTTGGTTCCGTAACTTGGCAACTGAGTAATACTGCAGTGAACATGGGAGGGAAGGAATCTTTTGAATAAACTGATTTTTAGATCATTTGGGTAAATATACAGGAGTGGGATTGCTAAACTTTCCATTCTTCAAAGTCTCTATGATTCCTTTGCAAGGTCTGAAAAGGAGGAAAGAAAAGACAGTTTGCTACTGAGTTTGATGTTGGAACAAGCTATTGGCGTACAGTGCCAAGAGCTGGGCTTAGCCCTCTGTGAGAATTAAAAGCTCATAATTTGAATGGATCACAAGAGGCTGAGAGATGATTCTGATGCAGAAAGGTGGCTCAGATTCTTCTCATATGATAAGCTACTCGAGAAGATGTGGAAGGTTTGAAGGTAACTTTAGCATAAAGTTCTTTTCTGGTCAGAGCAGAGGAAGAAACGACGGACCACTGTATACAGCTCCAGAATGGAAAATTTCTATTGGTGTCAGTTGGCTTTCTGTTAGGCTTGGAAAGACTTATCCTGATGTTTTAATCACCTGTTTAGTGTTCGGGAGACTTTTGTCAGTGGCCTCACTGAGCTTGCTCCAGCAGGCAGAAGGGAGTTGTTGGCTCATGCACTATGCACTTGTGTGAGCTGTTCCTTTCCCATGGCTGTCTCCAACACCCCACAACTCCCTCTGGGCCACATGGAGAGTATAAGCCAAAAGGAGCCCCACAGGAGACTGGGTAGGCTTTTAGGCTAACTTCTCATCAGATCTGGTGTCAGGATGGATCCTTTAAGAAGAGCTGAGATGCAAAGAGGCAAGATAATCTCCGGCAACCAGTTTTCCAGCAATACCTCTGGTAGCAGAGAGGAAGCAGGCTTACCTTCCAGGAGAATCATCATGAAGTTCAAAAACCTCTGGGTACTGAGTGTGAAGCAAGTGTGAGGAGGATGAGGGTAGGGGTTAGGTGCAGCCAGTCAGCACTTCATCTGCCTGCAGTATTCACTGGTCATAGTTTCTCAGTGGCTTCAAAATTCCATTTTACTGGGAAAGCTGGGGTGCAGGTGAAGTAGTGAGTGCAGTGGCTAAGCACGATGCTGTTTTATTTGATTATCACAGTAATCTTGTGAGATCAAAAGAGGAAATTGAGTGGCAGAGAAAATGAGCATCTAATCAGTGATGAAGCTAGATTTGAACTCAGAGCTGTCTTACTCAAAGTTTGTATTCAGTCCTACCACTATGTGGCCTCTCAGGGAGGAAACAGTGCTCCAGCAAAGGGGACTAGGACACTTGTGGAGTAAAAGAACTGCTTCAAGTCTCATTAAAGGTTACAACACTTTTTCTAGCTCAGTGAGAGCTCGAAGTACCCAGGACAAAAACAACAGTTTTGAACAGTATGGATTTTGATGAATACAAACCAAATGGGCACTTAGCTTAGTTATGTGCAAGAACAGAAAGTGAATAAAGATTAAAAATGTCTCAGGGTACCTACCCTGAAAGAGGTTTTGTCATTAAGATTCATTTTCCTAGACACAATATGGTAAGACTTAGCTGATCAGTGAGCTTCACGGTTATAAGAAACTAGTCCTGGCTAGATGCTAAGATAAGGTATTCTCTGCAAGGTCTTTGTACTACACACTAGACCATGGCACATGTCTTGTTCCCTGCCCTGTTATGCTAGAGTTCGAGTTCAAGAAGATAAGCTGCCAGCATTCTCTTTACTGGAGGGAGGGAGGGAGGAAGGAAAGGTGGGGGAGTCCTTTAGGGAATTCTATGAACCAAGTGAGAGAGACTATAGCAGTGAATAGCACACAGTACCCTTCTTTGGAGACTTCAGAGGAATCTACCTAAAAAGGTTGTAGCTCCAAAGAGTGAGAAGGAAAAGTAAGATAGAGAAACCCTGATCTGAAGTCTCAACTCCCACAGGAAAAACTAATGCAATGAGGACAAAATTAGTTGGACACATGTGATTTTAACAGAAGTAAGGAGAGTAGGAAATGGAAAAGAAAAACTTCTACAGACCACTGTAGGCATGGCAGACACAGCAGAATGTTGGAGACAGCACTCGGAAGACGATGACAGGGCAGACAGGAAGCCTCAAGGCCTTGCTGACAGGAAGGGAAAGAGTGGAATTCTGGGTCTTGTCTCTCTACAAGATTTCCAATAGGCATCCAGCCCCCTCCCCTCCCTAGGGCATGTTGACAGTTGGGAACTCTGCCCTCTAGGTCAGGCAAGGCAGGGATCTAGACCTCTTAGGAGTTCATGAAGAGGGTCAGTCAGGACTCAAACCATGAGCCCAAACAATCGGGACTACCATTTCCTGTTGGGTTTCTATGCTATAAAAAGTGGGGGACAACTGCCAACTGCAAAGAGCTTGAACTGTCTTCTGTGGAAAATGGAGTATGCAGTGTAGCCTTTCCAGGTTGACTTGTAAATCTAAATGAGAAGTAGTTGCTAGCTCCTCGAGGCTTACAGTGCTGAGGAGGATCCCTCTCCCTTTCCTCACCACCTGCAAGCCCTTCTGTTCCCAGTTCGTGGACTTCTAGGGAAATGATTACAAACTCATCTTGAGCTACCACAGCAAGAGCAGTCTCAGACTTTGGCAGCTTCTTCTGGACCCCACTTCACTGTGCTGTGTTCTTGAACAGCTCTGATGGAACAAGCCATCTGTGTGGGTTATTTAACTTGGAGCTGGAAAAGGGTGAGGATGTGGAAAAAATAAACCAAGCTGCCAAAGGATGGGACCAGAGAGAGAAGGCAGGTGGCATGTTCATGGGGCTGTGTGCCAGGGCTGAGTGGGGTGGGACTGCAGAAGGAATGGTGTGGAAAGGAGGCCAGCAAGAGAAAGGCTGGAAAGCCCACAACATGGTTTCATTTCCAAAGTGGACTTGTGTTCCTGCAAGGACTGCAGGCCCTGGCTCGGCAAGTTTCCGTTTCTAGGAAAACCCTGGGGTGCTGGGCCTGTGAGCACACCTGCTTTGCCTTCTGAAAAGTCACCTAAGCCCAGCTCACTTTCATGCTAGGCCTGAATGTTGGCCTACAAAGTAAATCTAACAGGTTTTTGACAACCAAAGACAAGGCAACAGCAACAGCCAAAGGGGAAGTTAATGAAAAATGTTGGGAGATCTAAAGGTATTTATATGAATTAGAGAAAATAGCAACTAAAATTTCATGGTGACTGGGAAGATACATGGGCCTGTTGTGTGGTGAGAGGATTGTAGCAGCCCTTTGAGGGAAGAGCGCCATTAAGGGAACTCTAGAGGGCTGTTACAATCCTAACAGTAATCTTCCCTCATACTGAAAACACTTATTGAGAAAGACTGTATTTTTTTGAATCTATACATCTCCATCTATTTTCTCATTTAATCCGTAATGAAATGTTATAGATTAGCCACTGTCACCCTCATCTTTTCTTTGAGGTAGGGTCTCATGTAGCCAAGCTGGCCTGGAACTTGATATGTAGCCAAGGATGACTTTGAGTAAACACAAACAAAAAAGTATCAGTTGTTTAACTGGGTCTTGCTAAGAAACACAGAACCCCAAACTTGTGAGGATACCTTGTGTTTTTAGAGCAAAAGCAGGAGCAAAAGCCCGGAGCTGAGGAATGGCTTTGACCTTGAGCAGAATTTTCAAGTCCACAGCTTTCTGAACAGCCTTGCACTGCTCTGTCATCTTGCATTCCACTTAGTGCATGTCAAAGACCTCAGCTTCCTGGAGTCTGGGCTCCCTCAGTATCATCTTCGTAAAGTAAGCACCAGTGAAGAGTTTGAGGATTTTTTTACTTCATAGATACCAGTTTCTGGTGTCTTCTACACAGAGAAACTCTGATGAGGAGCAGGTAGCAAACTACTGCCCAACTACGTTGAGAAGCCCACTTGCTGGTGCCTGGTGAGGACTCTCAGCGGCTCTGTGACATGCTTGGGTAGGATAATGTTAACCACCTGGGTGCCATCATTCCTGTCACCACCAAGTGGTTTTTGGGACAACAGCAAGACACTCCACCCACCTCCCTTTCCTTCTCAACCTTGGTTTTATTTAGCAGCTGAGTACTTTCTTTTGTACAGAACTTTTCTGAAATGCAAGGCAGATCAGGAATATGTACCAATTCCTCTAAAGGGGACAGGATTTCAGCTGCAGTGGCTTCCCCTTCCTTTGCTTTTATACTTTAAGGTTCTCTGTACTGGCACCATCGCCAGCCTTCTTGGCTCAGTGTTCTTTATGTGCAGCTTTTTAGCTTTTCCACTTGTCATCTTGCAAGGTGGGAAAGAGAACCAAGGCCTAAGTTTCTGTAAGTCTGTAAGTAATGATGGGAGGTAGCTATCTGACCCCCCAACCCCAAGTGCTGACTGAGATTACAGGCCTGTAGAGCACACCAAGTTGATTTTTTTAAAATTTTTTTTATTTTTAGAACAGAGTCTCACCATACAACCCAGGTTAGCCTTGCCTCAATCTCTTGAGTATTGGGATTTTAGGCATGTATCACCTTGCCTGGCCTATCATTCTTACTTCATAGAGAGTAACTGAAGCCCAGGCCAAATGAATGAACTATCTAGAGTTTTCTTATGATTAACATGGACAATAATGAAGACTGTAATCTATGTCTAGAACAAGAAGACATATTCATTCTGGAAAACTGGCATAAGAGTTGATGGTCTATCTTGTCTGACTCAGTCCTGATCACCAAACCTGTCCCATATCCTCTTAAGATGGAAACAGAGTCCAGGAAAACTTTTTTAGATATTGTCTTGTCCTTTTTTATTTGGGTGCTGGATACTGACCTATGGCCTTTTTACATGCCATACCACAGCCTACCTGAGATCAACCTCAGGCCCATTTCTGTGCTAGAAGCAGGCTGAGAACAAGTTTCGATATAGCAACTCAGAATGAGTGGTGCTTGTCTAACTTTAGAGGCACACACTAGAAGAACATGCAGCATTCCCAAACCATCTTGCAGTGTAAGTTCAGTGCTATATATTGATAGGACAGAAAGAGTAAAACTCTACCAGCTGTATTAGGGTAACTCAATACAGCCTCTGTTTTTGAAACCAACAAGATAGAACTAACAGCTGCAACATAGGTTGAAGCCATGCTTGCTCCTAAAATATCAACATAGACAGTCAATGTGAGCACCTCCTCATGATCTGGTGGCACTCTATCTCCAACTGACAGGTCAACTGAGGCTGCATAGTAATGCAGAGATAAAAAACACACTACATTATAAAAATGCACAATATAAAAGGCAGAAAGAACTTAAAAAAGAGAATCTTACCACCTCGGGTTTCTAGATCCTTTGTTCCATAGTCCTGTGGCTAATTCCTGGTGTCTACATTGGAGATATTTATGCATACATGTTGCCATATGTGATTAACTATGAGCTCTCTCTTTAACCTCCATGAATGTATTTATATAAATTCCATATATTTATACATACATAATACACATACTTAGCAGCACATCACAGAGACTATCAACATCATGTGTGAAGCATACTTCCTACCAAATGCTCCAGATCACCAGCAGTGAGGCTCTGGACCATATCCAGAAAAACCTAACATGTTGATTGTAACAGAAAAGGACACATAGGACAGCCTAGTAAAGGCAGCAAAAAATCAGATCAAAGAAAGATGTGCTCAAGTCCAACAGCCTGGGAGTGGTCAGCTGCAACAGACTCCTCAGCCAGGAAGAGCGGCAAAGTACCAAAGACTGGGCAGAAGGGTTTGCATTTACATGTCAGAAAAGCATGTAACAAGTGTGCATGTGCTCCAGTCTGCATGCTGCCTAGAAAGAGCTCCCATACCAGTGTAACCAACATCTGGAGGGTCTTCAACAACTTCAAAGACCAGAAACAGTACAACTTTTTTTCTGCTGTGGAAATTAAATTTTTATTTTGTGTACATCAGGTGCCTGTGCATCTGAAGTCTTATATACCACTCTAGTGCCTGTCTCCTTACCAAGAACTACACAGTTGTCACAACATAGAAAAGATATTTGAGGTACTTCAGGCTGATCTCACAGTCTGAGAGTCTAGTGAGTAAGTGGGACCAGGTAACTTGACCCTTTCTAGACTATATTCCTCAAACATTCTAAGGCACTTTACTGAATGCATTCAGCACATATTTATTAAGAAACTGGTGTGGTATAACAGTCCTATGTAAGGCATCAGGAATACAGCAGTGAACAAAACAAAGAAACAAAACAAAACAAAACTAAGAATCAAATATACAGATAGTTGTGGGACTTACTACTACAAGAAAGATAAGGACAATACAGTGAGAAAGAGTACTGGCACCTACATAAGATGGACATAAAGAAGGTTCTGAGATGAGATGCCACTGATCAGAATTACAGGAGTGAGTCACAAAGCCAAAGGACCTAGAGTGTCCTTCCTAAGTAGACAACTGGAAATCTATACTGGTAGCTACACACATGAAGGAAAGAAAACTGGCTTTTAAAGGCCAGTGCCACTAGAAGGGTTTATGTTGCTTACACTCCCTCCATGCAGTTTCTGGAACCCTTCCACCAATGATGAGAGTTTTAGGTTGAATTTTAAGCTTGACCACAACTATTTAAACTTCCCTGAACCACAAATACAGTATCTTCTTGTGGTTTTGCTGGCACCTAGTCTATATTTACAAATCTCTATATGTCTGCCTGTTATTTAAATTTCTTATAAAAATGCCAACATCTTTAGCTGTACTTTACTCCCTCTTCACTGATAGGTAGAACCTCAGTCAGGGCTGATCCTTGGGGAAAGGTGATGTCTTTACAAGGGACATTCAGGACCCTCTTAGTTAAGATTTTTATTACTGCATTTCAAACATATCAATGGAGAACCTGTTCCAAGCCCATGCATTTGCACTGTAATACAAAAATAAAAACCTTACTATATTTTCCCTACTAGAGGTGAGAATGAAACTTAAACTTCCTTTTTATTAAATTTTTTAAAGACAGGATCTTATTCTGTAGTCCAGACTGGCCTTGAAGTTGCAACTTCCTGCTTGGGTCTCCTGAGTGCTAGGACTACAAGTATGAGCATCATGTCTTGTTAAATAAACAAATCCTCCCTTACATAAAAAAACCAATAAGCAGGAAACTATAAGCAAGAAATGTAAGGTTTAATGAACCCCAAAATTCTAAAATGTGCTTCATTTTCATACCAATTCATGAAAATTATGACCTGCACAAAAACTGAAAGAACACAGAAAACAGCCCCTGTTTTCCAGCTTAGCCTTTGACAAGCTGGCTCTGGAAAGGACTTTGGCATTACAAGACCATAAAATTCTCAAATTGTTCCTTGGGTGAGCTTCTCTTACACAGCTGCCAAAAGGGCCATGTGGCACTCTTATCAGATGAAGACACTTAGGTAGGTCATCGGGACTGGCGAGTGTCAAAGCAATCGTCCCTGCTTCACTCTAGGTTATCTGTCACTGTCTTACTGAACTTTTGGGCTATTATCCTCACTCATATTGGGACGGGGGCAGCAATGACCAGGTAGCAAAATGGATACCCAACAAAAAGACTTAAGGAAGGCATCTTCATGAATCACTGGACTGTTCACTCCTGAGTTTTTGTTTGTTTGTTTTTTGTTTTTTGAGACAAGGTTTCTCTGTATAGCCCTAGCTGTCCTGAAACTTACTCTGTAGACCAGGCTGGCCTCAAACTCAGAGATCCACCACCTGCCTCTGCTTCCCAAGTGCTGGAATTAAAGGCATGTACCACCATTTCTAGCTCCTTTTCTGAGTTTTAAAGAACAGTAGCAGAAGTGCTTGCTATAAAGTAAAAAATCCATGCATACAAATCCATGTAAGCCAGCTATGGAGTTGGCTCATGAAAGAGAACTTAACCATGCAAGAATGAGGACCAGAGTTCAAATTCCCAGCACTCATGATATAAAGAGCTGGCCATGGCGGCAGACTCATGTAATTCAAGTACTTTGGGAGGTGAGGTCAAGAGGACTGCTGGAGCTTGTTGGTACAGTGTTTTAAAGCTATACAAATACATTCTAAGTGAAATATCCATCTTAATAAAATAAATGAACCTTCAAAATATTTAAACTGGAAACCTAGGAATTAATTTTTCTGCTTCTGACTTGGAAGAAGCCAAGGTGTGACCTTTGGTCATCCAGAGTCAAGGTTCATCTGACACAGATGCTTTCACCATGCTTCCCAAGCTTGACTCCAATGAGACTAAAGTGTTTTATGTGAGGTAACTGATGATGAGGTGATCCCCACATCTGTTCTGGCCCCAAGATGGAACCTCTGGAGTCTCCCTCCAAAAAAAAGCTGATGACAGCATTGCTAAGACAATCAGAGACTAGACAGGTCTGTGGATGACGGTGAAACTGACCACTGAGAACAGACAGGCCCAGACCGAGATAGTACCTTCTGCCTGATCAGAGCCTACAAGGCACTACTGGGGGGGGAGGGGGGAGAAAAATCATTAAACATTAAAAATATCAGAGTTGCTGTACAGTGGTGACACATGCCTTTAATCTCAGCACTTGGGAGACAGAAGCAGGTGGATCTCTGTGAGTTTGAGGCCAGCCTGGTCTACAGAGTGAGTTCCAGGACAGCCAGAGATAAAACAAAGAAACCCTGTCTTGAAAAACAAAACAAAACAACCCCCCAAAAACCAAAAAAATCAGAGCTGTCTGCTGCTTTTGTGAGAAAGGCTATAGCTATGTAGTCCAAATTAGCTTTGAATTCATGATGCTCCTGCCTCAGCCTCCTGAGTGCTGAGATTATAGCCTTGTATGAAGTATCTATCACTTTTGGTGAGACTGTCAACATTGCTAAACAGATTCAATACTGATCTTTAGCCAGAGAACTTTCTGGAATCATTAAAGAGAGTCTGGAGACTGCCTATCTAAGGGCTGCAGTGTTGATGGCCACCACCCTCATGACATAATAAATGGCATCAACAGCGGTGCGATGGAATGCCCAGCTTGTTAAGTACAAGGGAAAATATTTCAGCAAATGATCATCTAACAACCAAAAACAAAGAAAATAGATTTAAAAACATCTTCCCTCCCCTGATCCTGGGGGGGTGGAACTCAGGACCTCTGAACACTTCACGCAAGGACTCTACCTAGTACTAAGCTATGCAACAGGAACCAGCACTAACCAGTATGGTTCGATGCCTCTACCTCATCTTCTTTCCAGTTTTCCACTGAAATGTTTGATGAAAAGGTGTACATATACCAGAAGCAGGAATTTGCTACAAGACAAACTGCAGCTGAGGATGGAATGAGGGGAAGGACAGTAGCTTGAGTTTAACCTTTGGAAGGCTTGAGAAGAATGTACAAGGCTGTAGCAGTAGCAACCCCCTAATAACACCCTCACTGTGGAACAAGTAGGCCAAAAGGCAGGACTGTTGATGCAGTCAGATAGCACTGCAGTAGCTACAGGAAGAAATTCTCAATCCCTAGTTTATAATTAATGTGTGTGTTGGGGGCTGGGCAGATGCAGCAGAGGGAAGACAAAACTGAGGTTTCTGATGAGGCAACAAACAAATAAATGCCAGACTAAGAACACTAAGCTGAGCAGGGTGATGATGTCCCACACCTTTAATCCCAGAACTCAGGAGGCAGAGTTCAAGGCCAGACTGGTCTACATTGTGAGTTCCAGGACAGTCAGGGCTACATAGAGATACCCTGTATCAAAAAACCAAAACCAACAATAAAAAAAGATATTTTTGAAAGGCAAACATACAAATCAATGCGAAAAAGACAATCAAGGAAAAATATGAGTTACTGGAAGGGCTAGCAACAGAAAGAAGGGAACTTGATTATCACCATTCATCAGAGAAACGCAAGCTAAAAATCGTAAGATCCAGAGCTGACGAAATGGCTCAGTGGTTAAAAGCACCTGCTATTCCTCCAGAGAACCTGAGTTTGATTCCCAACACCCATGTCAGGTGGCTCACAACTGCCTGTACCTCCAGTTCTGGGGGCTATCTCACTCCCTCTTCTGGCCTCCAATATCACCTAGACATGTAGAATATACTCAACACACAGACACACACTCACACACACACACACACACACACACACACACACACACACACTACTAAAAAATGAAGATTCTTCTATAAACCCACCATAAAGAATAATAATAAAGAAGTTGCAAAATTGTATAGTTAAAACTTTCAAATATCAGAGCCAGTCAGAGATACTGTGCAACTACTCTGCAATCTTTGTAGTGCCTACTGCAGTTATACCTCTTTTTCAAATATTTTTGTTTGTGGTAATGGAAACTGAGCTCAAGTTCTCACACATGTACTTTACTACTAAGTTATAATTCAGTCTTCTTTTTTATATTAAAATATAAAGTTTTTATGAATTCTTTGAAAATTTGATAGACGCATACAGTGTTTTTGATCATATCCACCCCTACTTCTCCTTCAACTCCTCCTGGACCCAACCCAAGCCCTACGTCTCCACACCCTTCCAACCTCACATCCTCTTGTTTTTCAAGATTTAGTTCGTGTGTGTGTGTGTGTTTGTGTGTCTACAGTTGTACATGTGCATGCGAGTGCACATGTGAGCACAGGTGTTCCTGGATGTCAGGTGCTGGTATTACAGGTGGCTGTGAGCCACTTTACATGGTGCAGAGAAACAAACTCACATCCTTTGCAAAAGCAGCACATGTTCCTAACTACTGAGTCACCTCTCCAGCTCCTAATATTCTTTTTTAAAAGAAATGCCATTCCTTTTACATTTTTATGTTTTGAGTTTTGAGTCAAGGTCCAAACTGGTCTTGAACTTCTGATCCTTCTGCCTTAGACTCTCAAGCAGCAGAACTAGTGTTACAGACCTGAGCTATAGGGCCTATCTTAAGTATATTTTATGACCTAACAATCCCATTCTGGGTATATACCAAAGAATAGTAAGAGTATATAGTCAACAAAGACACAGAAAAAAATGCTCATGGCAGCAGTATTCGTAATAGCTCCCCCAACTGCTAAAACAAACAAATGTTTAACAGAATAGTAGAATGCTATTAGAATATTACACAGCAATAAGTAATGTATTACCCTAATATGCAAAAAAATGGATGAAATGTTCATAGACTGATGGATGAAAAAAAACAAATACAAAGGATATATACTCATGATTCAATTAATATGCAGTCCAAAACCAGATAAAACTAAGTGGCAGTGAACGGGGTAGAATAACATTACTGAGGATACCAAATGTGGCGGTGCACATCCGTAAGCCCACATACTTGTGAACATGGGACAGGACTGTGGGAGTTTGAGAGTAACCAGGGCAACACACAGCTTTGAGCCAATCGATCAACCAATCAAATTAAATGAGCTTAAATTTACTATATTATTCTATGAAGGCTAAGGCTCAATAAAAAAGGTAAAAATTGGACTGATTGCATTTCAATCTGTAGTAGGCAGTTATACAGAGAAAAAACAGTAAGAAAAACAACCACAGGAAATGTGGTAGGTAAGCAGCATTTAAATAGAACAGGAAAATTGAATTAGTCAAATAAATGACTTTTTGGAGCTTTTCCTACAAGACAGAAGAAAAATACAGATGAACAGAATGGGGCATTTATTTAAAAAAAAAAAATGAATAGACATGTCTTCCACGTGACTCTACAAATGAGAAGAGCCAGGACAACAAAGGAAAGGTATGTGGAAGAAAGAAAGATGCAAGAGCATCAGGAAACAAGAAGGTGACAGAACAGAGCTAAAAAGCATGAAGTAATAGGTGACACAGAAGAAGCAGTTCCCAGTTCCTATCATGGGTCCTAAGGAGAGGGAAACCCAAGCCACCAGAGAGGCAGGCAGGTAGCACTGGTGACAACAGGTGCACAGCCCTAGCTCCAAGAAAAACCCACGGTTCTGCAAAGCTCTAAATGCAGACGAGGTTTGGTCTGGATTAGTTTAACCTGATACTAGCACTGGAGAATGAATCGACTGCACCTTGCCCCATAGCTCAGAGTGACAGAGCCACGTGCCACACTAAAAGGTTTGTTTGAATTTGAGATACTCTGGGAATCTGAAAACCACCCTGCCACAGTGTCTAGGTGGGAAACAGCCAGGAGAGAATTGTTGAGGTAGGGGCCAGATAATGACCATCTGAGTTTAGCTGGGTGTGCCAGCTATGGAGGGCACAGGGTACCGCTGTTGATGCGCTACTGTCTATAGTAAGGAGTGCACCTAATGCATGTGGAGGACTGCTCTGATAGAGAACTCTGAGCCTGTGGCCAGGGGACTGCTTAGCCTCTAGAGCTGCCTCAGTGTCGTAAGTAGTTTGCTGCAAGGAGAAGGAGAACACTGCCCTACAGCCTAGCAGATGGTATGATTTCTGCAGCCTTCTTCTTCCTTGGGATGGTTTATTACTGGGTGGGGGCTGAAAGTATTGAAATTGGCAGGGGAGTGCCTGGTCCTCTTGGTTATCCTACTCTGGTGCAGGACTCAATATTGAGTTTGCTACCTCAGCTCTCTGATACATGCTGTGGGGGCTCTGGAATGAGTAGAAACCTAGTTGGTTGAAAGCTCACAAAGTTCACTGGGCTCTGGATATGCAAAGGAAACTAAAGTGAAGGTCACTGGTCCTATTAGTGCTATTCTCTGAGCTGAACTGTTACTACCCTTCATGAGCTCAGCTGTGCCTGCTTGTGCAGAATCCCTTAGCATTGACTGATTGATCCTGCCTGTGGAGTGTTGGCATTCCCTCCTAGAAGAAGGGTCTCAGGAACAGCTACGATAGAGAGGTTGGAGAAGACTAAATGAGGACTGTGATGGTTCATCTTGTTTGTCAACTTGACTACATCTGGAATCAACTAAAACCCAAGCTGCTGGGCACACCTGTGAAGGAGTTTCTTGATTGGATCGTTTGAGATGAGACAACCTACCCTAAATCTGGGTCACACTTTCTGGTGGGTAGCTCACAGAAAAGAACATGAAAAAGGGAAGAAGCATTTGGCTTTTGCCTGCCTGACTTCACACTTGATAGCAAGTTCACCTATTCTGCTGTTGAAGCATCTGCTGATATTGGAATCTACTTTCATGGGATTCCAATGTAGACTGAAGACCAGCAACTCCCTATGGAACTCTGCAGCACCAGATTGGAACCACTGAGACCACCAACCTTGTGGGCTGAACAACTACCGTATTTTTGGCCCTTCTGTCAGGAGACAGAAAGACAAGATAAGACAAGACAGGACAGACAGACAGACACACCACACTCCTTCCCCATTCTTTTTGTATTCCTTAGAGAATCCTAATTAATGCAGGGAGACTTCATCTATATGGCTATGGGAAAGCCGTCATCCATCCTGGGTGAAGACTTCCCAGTATGGCTGTTTTGGGATGACCCTTGCTCTTGTTAGTAACCCCTAACACAAGGTTTTGTAAGTTTGCCCAATAATCTCATTGGTTCCCCAGGGTGAACTGTCATGGTATCGTACTTCGATTTGTCATTAGGACTTCAGAAGGAAAGGGTAGACATTGTTCACATCTCTTTCAGGGAAAGGATTTTCATACTGCAGTCCTTGTTGCCAACAACTACCCTTGGCTAGCCTGGCCTTCAGCCCACACGCAGCAGTAACCTGTTGGCAGGAATAGAGAACTACAGCAGACTCCAGCTCAGACTCACCTACACAGAACTGGTGGACTCCAGTATTAGAGGACTTGTGAGGAAGCTTCTCCAACTTCTCTGTTCTTTTGTTTTTTTAAAAGACAAGCCTCATGTAGCCCAGGCTGGCCTTGAATTTGCTCTGTAGGCGTGGCTGACCTGACTCTGATCCTCCTGCCTCTACCTCTGAGTAAGTGCGGAGATTATATAAGCATGCCATCACACTCAGCTGTGCGCGATGCTGGGGCTCTGTGTCTGCTAGGCAATGACTGTCAAGAGAAACAATCTTTTTAAGTACAAAATAATTTATAACATTTATAGGTGTGTGTGAGTACAAGTGTACCACAGAGCACGTATAGAGGTCAGAGACAGCTTGTGGGAGTCAGATCTCTCTTCCCACCATGTGGTCCTGGGGATGCAACTTAGGTCCTGAGAGTTGTTGGCAAGTGCCTTTACCTGCTAACTTGTCTTGTGGGCCCAGAGTCTCTATTTTGTAATTCGATTAAATTTTTTTATTTAAGATAATTTTAAATGGACTTTTTGTCTCAATTTTACTTCACATTCTTTCCTTTTCCCCTCTTTATCTGACTGGTTTTGATGTTTTATGCTGGTGGCTTATTTTCTTTATCCTGAAAGGTACCAGAGATTGATTCCTCGAAAGAAAGTTGATCAGTAGAAGGATCCTGGTAAATAACCAGAAGAGACAGCCACCTCAACGGATGGGCAAACGTGAGAAAGTCTCTTACTGGCCTTGAGATCACCAAGCAGGCTCCTGTCTCCAGTGCCTCAGTGCTGGATTACAAGCACATGTCATCTCACCACAGAACTATCTCCCTAGGCTTAAATGTTGAATTCTACAAAACAGCTTCTTTTTAAAATCCAAAAGACTTTAAAGAAGATTAAGTGTGGGCAGGCAAGACGGCTCAGCAGGTGAGGTAAAGCGCTTGCTGTGCAAGACTGATGACCTCAGTCTGATGCTGGGAACTCAAGGTCGAAGGAGAGAATGGACTCCTGAAGGCTGTTGGAGGACATGCACTGTGGCATGCCTGTGCCCACACACATACACAATAATAAAATTAAGATCAAAGTTTGAGTGTAATAATAATGTCCGTAGGGCTTGCTCCTACTCTACATGGTGTGCTCCTGCTCCCTGCTTGCTCAAATTACACTCTTGAATGCTTGCTAAAAAAGATTAAATGTTTTTAGGACACATTAAAAAATTTCCTAATGTGGAAATAATAAAGATTAAGAAAAAACTCACAAAGATTTAGAAAATGATCAATAGAATAGAATGTTTTAAAATGAACTAGAATGTGCACAAAGTATTAGTAATGGCATATTCAAAGCCATAAAGCTTAGACATACATAAATGAATAAAAATGAGACTAGAAGATGCATCATAAGTAGAAGAAACAGGTCTAAAAAAAAAGGAAGGAAGAAAAGAAAGAAAAACAAGGCCAGTCAGTGGTGACCCACACACTTAATCCCAGCAATGGGGAGGCAGAGGCAGGCAGATCTCTGTGAGTTCAAGGCTAGCCTGGTCTATAGAATGAGTTTCAGGACAGCCAGGGTTACAACAGAGAAACTCTGTCTCAAAAAACAAAATATAAAAGAAAAGCAAAAATTAAAGAATACAAAAAGAAATGATGTAAAGGAACATTTTTGAAAAATTAAGAAACATGTTGCTATACATTTAAGACAACAGAGAAAATACAAATAAAATTAGGAATAAAAAGGGGTTGTAACAATCCGTTCTTAACATTTCTTTGGTCTTTGTATAAGACAGGATCCCACTATGTAGCCCACGCTGGCTGGCAGCACAATACTTTCCTGCCTTAGTCTCCCAGTGCCAGGATTACAAGGGAGCACCACTCTGAACTCCATCCTTTAAAGGAGATGCATTAAAACAACAACAAAAACCCCAAATGTGGGAGTGAGGTGGTGGACACCTTTAATCTCAGCACTCAGAAGGCAGAGGCAGCAGATCTCTGAGTTTTGAGACTATTCTGGTCTACCTAGTGAATTTCAGGCCAGTCAGGGCTATATAGCAAGACTCAGTCTCACTATACAACAACAAACAAAAGACTTGAAGTCAGAATTAATAAACCGGATCTGGGGTTATACTTCAGTGGTAGAAAGCTTGCATGTAAGAGGCCTTGGCTTTGTTCCTACCAGTGCAAAAAACCCAAGAGGGGGAAAGGAGAATAGGTAGAGCAATGGAGAAAAGTGATGAGAACGAAGTACAATGACTCTGTGTATGAGGATGTCCAGCTAACCTAAAAAAAACCAAAAAAACCCAAACAAACAAAAAAAAAGACCCAAGAAATAAAACCTAACCCCTGAAATGTCCAGAAATAAAAGAAAAACCAGGAAAAGGAGGTATCAAAGTCTTTCTTTAGGGTCTGGAGAGATGGCTCAGCAGTTACAAGCACTTGTTGCTCTTGCAGAAGGCCCAGGCTCAGTTTCTAGCACATGGTGGCTTATAGCTGCCTGTTAACTCTAGTTCCAGGGGATCCAATGCCCTTTTCCGGCCTCCTCGGCCTCCTGCATGCATGCCCTATACATAAATACACTCGGGCACACATGTATTCATAGATAAATATTTTAAAAAGTTTTTCTATTTAAAACTACTGTGAGTTGAGTGGCTTTTATTAGTGGGTTCCTTCAATTTATTTATTTATTCAGTCAATTAATATTAGGAATGGCAGGGATGGGATCTATACTCTAAGTGCCAGGGATTAAACTGTCAGTAAAAACTTTAAAAAAAAAAATCACCACAAAGGGATAATAAATAAGGAAAACAAGCCCAACATTCAGTTCATGACAAATGCTCAGAGTAAAAATTAACCCCAATTCTGAAGGGCTAGTGTTTGTACAGAGTACTCAGCTAAATCATCCAGGAAGTAGCTCTCTGGTCAGGCTGACTTCTGATAGGTATCTGATGGAAGCTAGAAAGCAGACCATGCAGTGGGATAACAGTGAATGGGACAGAGAACACAAGCGCAAAGGCCCAGCGGCACGAGTTGTCATGACTAAGGAATACGTGGGGCGGAGAGAGCTGAGTGCGTAGATGTGACCGACCAGAGAGGAAGTGAGCTTTGGCAGGGACTTGGTGTTTGTTTTTCCTGAGTAACATGAAATCCTCTAAAAGAGTATGGAGTAAAGGTGCTGAATGTTTTAATTTATATCTTAAAACATTACTGTGGCTCTAGTTTTGAGACGAGATAGAGGGCAGGGGCAATGAAAACAAGACTACAGTGAATTCTGCATACTCTTCAGAGCCAGTGAGAGCACTGCTCACAGACTGGGGAGGTAGGGTGTGCAGATCTACAGTGCCACTCAACAGACACTTTCCAGGACACAAAAACCCGTTTCTCAGGTCCTGATACTCAAAGCGCAAAGCAGAAAGATTAGTTCCAGTTATGGAAACACATGTTTCTTAAGTAAAATAATGTGCAAATTGTTAAAATACAATTATACTGACTCCCAGAAAAGGATGAATCATTAATAAAATGATACACATTAGAGAATAAAAAGTGGGATAGTCACTGAGAAGTCATGCTAAACTTTCAAAGCATATTTTTTCCTAACCTGAGAGTCAGTAAATTAAAATAGAAAAATACTTCCTTAATATGTTAAATACTGACTTTAAAACAAGTCATTATGATAATGTTTAAAATCCTAGGGTGCCCTACTAAAGTACAAAAAAGATTATTAACATTATTCAACATAAAATTTCAGATACATGGTTTGAAAAAGAGATAACTGGCCAGACACAGTGGTTAAGACTTATAATCCTAGAACTTGGGGGTGCTGGGGATAGGAAAACTTTTAAGTTCAAGGGCAACATGGGCTACAGGGCAAGTTCTAGACCCTGGACAACTTAGAGAGATCCTATTTCAAAAATCCAAAATAGATGACAGGTCTACATAGTGGCGCACACCATCAGTCCCAGCACTTGGAAAGCAGAGGTCAATCTGGTCTGCATAGTAAGTTCCAGGTCAGCCAGGGCAACATAGTAAGACATTGTCTCAAAAACACTAAAACTAAATATATGAAGTCAATATACATAGAAAAATCCACAAGTACAGACAACAGCTAAAAAATTAGGATGAATTTGATCTGATAGTGATGTGATAGTTTAAAAAAAAAAAACTCAAGATTTTTTTTTTTTCCCAATTACTAGTCTGTTTAAAAGTTCCATTCATACCGGGCAGTATAGGCACATGCCTTTAATCCCAGCACTTGAGAGGCAAAAGCAGGCAGATCTTTGTGAGTTCAAGGACAATCAGAGGGAGATCAAGGTCTAGAGAGGGAGTTGAAGGACAATCAGAATTATAACAGAGAAACCCTGTCTCAGAAAAAACAAAAAACAAAACAACAACAACAAAAAAAGTTCCATTCATTATAGCAAAAAAATAAATTAATAAAAATGTGACATAAAACATGAACATATAGACATGTTCTAATAAAATCTAACCTCTCCTTCTCTCTGGG